>OX359246.1:59603291-60976864 GCA_947179485.1 Allacma fusca | reverse complement strand
TAAGGTGAGACGGGAAAAGAATCACCTACTATAAACTCTTTTCCCTGAACCTTGTTTCACCTTCCTTCCATTTCCATTTTCCAGTCTTATAAATAATTACGCCTTACTAAGGATACAGTAATTATCTGGTTAAATATGTGTCAAGTATTTTTCACCTTATAATCTTCATTCTTATAAAAGAAGTCCGTACAAACTTACTGAATCTCTACAGGCTCAGGTGTTGGATGATCAAACTTGTAAGAAGGTGTGGAGAGAGAAAAGCATATTCGATGATATTACGCTTTACAAGCAAACTTGCAGCTCTTTCAAGCAGGCTGATGGTTCGGACACTCCAATTTACAGTGGTGATAGCGGCGGTCCTCTTGTAGCCGTTGTGAATGGAAAACCTGTTCAGGTATGTTCAATGAGCATATAAGTAGATACGCTATTGTGAGAAATTCAGAAAGGAAATCAGGCATGTGTATTATTTCCCTTTGATTGGATTTAGATTGGTCTTGCGTCTTTCGTCGCAGAAATAGACAAATGCATTAATCTCAACGTTCCTCCGATATTCTCCAAAGTATCAGATCATCAAGCCTTTATTAAAAAACATGCTCCCGAGGCTGAATTTTGTTAGAATTAAGCATCCGATCGCAGATGATTTTTGCTTCAGCCATTGAATAAATATGATTTTATTTCATTTGAAAAAGTTCAATGCCTTATATCAGTTCGTACTCATTGTCAGCATGTACCATTAAAGAAATGAGCAGTGAGCACGACTCGAATAAAATTCTCGTATACAGTATGAGTACAGTATATTTTTTATCCTCCCCTGGTTGGCTCTATATTTAACAACGAATAAGTTTTAACCTATAAGCCAGGGAACATCGACAATTACCTTAAATTGTAGGTAATGATGTTACCAATTTATTTCTGTATTATAATTTATAATAATATTGTCCCCGCCAAATTTAAATCCACCAAACCGTCGCACCATATAAAATGACGCCAAAAACGTTTATCCGCCCCTGGGGTCATGACCCCTGGTGACCTGGGAAAATTATTTTTGAAGCTTCTGGCGAGAATATAGCTTCCAGAGGCTAAGTGAAGTAAAATAATTTTTGATTTGGGATATTTAAAATATATCAGTGTGATCCAGGCCCATTAACAGGTGACAGGTGAAATGTTGGAATTTTGGAATAAATTATGTTTAAAAATTATTTAAACAATTTTGGTAGGACAGAAAATATTCTAAAAAAATGTTATGTTTAGTTATTCGACCTAAAAGCGGTCGAAAAAAAAACTTTACATTTATGCTTACCTTAATTATGGGATACCACCCAAGGTGTTCAACATTGGAGGGAGTACCCGCCGGTCCTCGCCTATTAGTTGACTCCGCCGACCGATGTACTTCAAAATTGATCATCAGGTACAAATAATTGTAGTCTAACACATTGTGAACACAAATTATGGAATTGCACTCATGATCAGACCCATAATACTGATAGTGCAAAGTGGGAACAACATTTTGCAACACACTGCCCCAGCATTCAGAAAACCTTGAAAGCCAAACCTGTTATATTGCAATCACTATTTTGTTAGCAAAATTGCAAATGAATCCAAATTATCAAATACAGTTGTCCACAGCGACTGTAGCGGAGGATTCGTCGGACTCACCGATGGAAGTTATGGGAAATGTGGCTGACTGGAACCACAACGAATTTGTCGATATTACTGACGTTTTATGTTTATTTTTTAATAATATTATTATGTCAGGCTTGACTTTCTTAATTCTAATTACCTAACTAAAATATAACTAATGGTCCCTAAAATTATGAAACCTAGACTTTGGGACTAAGATTCTCTTAATTATGAGAGGGTCCTATTTTAATAATGTTGAGAGGAGGCTCAAGTGTGGAGCCGTTGAGTTCTTGTGAGAGACTGCCTTTATTACATTATAAGAGCGGTCCAAGAAGACCACGAGGAGGAGAGTTGGAACTAGCCGTTCCAACTCACCTTCATCTAAATATACAAATACATGTAAGGGTCTTGTGGACCCGCATATCAATTAATGATTAGACCTCCATAGTTTGGGGCCCCATATAAGACTGTGAGAGTCACTCTCACAATTATTAAAAATGCTGCATATTAAATTTGCTATATTTTTGTGTTTTTGCAATGATGATCACGTACACATGGATGGGGGGATAAAGGAATAATGATGTTAAGATGACGTTATGGGGGGGTAGGGTCCAAAAATATCGAGAATATGTAACGTAATATGTGCACACCCTTGACAAATTTAGTCCATTTTGCTCCAAACATCCTTGTTGTCGGATCCAACACGTTTTTTACCGAGTTATCCCATCTATGTACATACTTCCTATGACCTTTACTCACTAGGAATTGACTCATGAATGAGTTTTATTTTATCTGTTTTGAAATAACATGAATAAAACTGTAGCCTCTTTTGTTTCAATGCTCTTCAAACGTGGTTCACACAACCTTAACCTTTATCTAATGTTGACCATATGATTTTGGTAACATGCACAACATTGAAATAACCTACAATTAATTTCTTTATTTTTATTTTTTGGTTAACATTTGGTCAGAATTATTTTGAGCCCAAGACCAAGCGTAATATGAGTACATGTGGAAACAAGTGCATTCGATAGTTACAATGTTACAAACTAATTACAATATACGGAGGTATTAGATACTAATGTAAGGGTGTAGATATATGTATATCTATATTTATTTGTACAAAATACTCGTAAAGTCGACCCTTCAACAGCATTGCCATGGGATTATACAGATTGTGGGAATGGTTCCAAGTTGTTCAAGGCAGTTAATTCTTCCTCAAAGAACATCGCAATTTTCATAGCAGAGGCTTCGTCCCGAAAAACGGATTTATCAAAATGAAAAGTGAATCTTTGCTTTCCATTTACACCCCCACAGTTGATAAGCATACCTGTTACCACAAGTTGACATTTCCATTCAATTAAATTCATTCTTAAGGACTGTTTTGGATTGGAGCCCTTATCGTCCGTACAATGCATACAGATTAAACAAGGTTTTAGAAGTTAACATTTAATTCTTCCTTTGATTAAATACATATAAACCAGAGGGACTCACCTATTCCTAATGACATTGAAGCACCAGTAAAAACATCGACAATTTCCCGCCCATCCACATATTCCCGCTCTAGTAGGGTTGGGGTAATTGATAATGCAATACAAGGTCCAAATGTTCCAAAACCAACTTTAGCAGTTGACTGTAAAGATGTTGAGGGAAGAAGAGCCGATAGTCTCATCCAATACGTAATAAGTTGAACCAACAGAGCATATTCTGTCTTGAATATTTTATCAATTTTCATCATTCGCTCATGGTAGGTTCTGTGATTGCATGGAAGTCGTAGTAACATGAGGTTCCTAAAAGGTAAACATTTTAAATAAATAAAATTACTTGATTTACCAGAAAAAAGAAAATTTAGCAGAGCTTCAAATCTTCATTTACTACAGCAAGAAGTCGAAAATAAATACAAAAATTGCATAAACGCGTTACGTTTGGAAGGTTATAAAAAGAGTAGAAAACATTCGAAATAAATTTTACGCATTGATATTCAACCCTCCAGGATGATTTCTCAAAGGTACGACATAACCAATGTCCAGGGTTGTTGGTGGATCATAACCGGCAGATCGTATAGCCCGAGCTACGGCCCCTTGCAAAGCTGTGAGTACTGCCGTTGAAAAGCTAACCTGATGACGGTTCTTAATCGATTTAATGACGTCAACAGAAATATTGGAACTCATGCTGCAGCGCATGTTACCTGCACTAGTTCTTCTGCCTAATCTCTTCTTTTTAAAGAGCATGCTCAAAACCATGAGAAACTTCAACCCAGCAGCGAGTAAAACCCTCCAAAAAGAACCAATCGACCATTTCACGTCAGTCCTTGAAATTTGAGGCATCTTCATAGGGGACTGAAATAAGACGCGACATAAACCTATGATACTGTACACATCGCAGTGAATATGATTAATCCTTTATTATTATTGACCACTTTTTGAGATTCAAAGCTTCGCGCGCTCAACCCTTCAAATTGAATATTCGCGCGTGCAGTGCCTCGCAACGCCCAAGAGGTGTCTACAAATAAGCAAGCCGAAGCTCAGCGAGTCGAAAACTCATCGAATCGACCGCGTGCACGCCGTTCTCAACTCTACTGCATCGCCCTTACTCTTCCGTATCGAGTGTGGTTGTTACCGGATTTGTCTCGCTATTGTTGGTGTTTTTTTGCTGGAATTATCCATTTGTGTCTTAAGGTGAGTATATTATTCATTTATTTACTTTAATTATAATGTCATTTATTTATTTACTTTAATTATAATGCCATGTTTGTCATTAAGGTCATTCTTAGATTTCTTTAGAATGTAGTAATTTTTGTATTGTGGATTGTAGATGTCGAAACCATGGAATGCCATCCCTAACAATAAGCCCGCTGCATTTAACGTCCCATTTGTCAGGAATAAATCGGACCGTTTCTGTCACTTCTGCGGTGATCAAGTTAGGGGAATTTGGCCCAAGTGTGAGTCAGCAGATTGTCAGGCTCCTCTCAAGAGGAATCCTCCTCCACCGCCGGGTTGGAGTCAGTGCCCAACATGCATGGTGGGACTGTGTTACAAACTGGAACCAAACTTGTCGGGCAACTCGTCTGGGATTAAACTAAACGTTCTAGCTTATTTGCGGGCAATTCAAATTATTTTTAGGCACCGAATCCGGTATGGGTAAAATATTGATCCCGGAGGTCACAGCTGGGTCATCGTGTCACCAACTGGAACCAAACTTGACAGGCAACTCCTCCGGGCTCCAACTAAACGTTCTAGCCTATTTGCGGGCAATTCAAATTATTTTTAGGCACCGAATCCGGTATGGGTAAAATATTGACCCCGGAGGTCACAGCTGGGTCATCGTGTCACCAACTGGAACCAAACTCGGCACACGTTTAATTTGTGTCTAAATAAAGCTCTAGTTCTGATTTGGACCAGTTTCATCACCGGTGAGATAATGAAACCGGTATCGACGCTCTTTGATCTCTTGAGGTCAATATCTCGGAGTTCTGAGGTCAGATCTCGCTGAAAAATTTTGTACACGTCATTTAATTGTTATTCTTGCCATTTTTGAAGTTATATTGCTAATTTTCACTGTTTGAATTTTTTGGTACCCCATGAGCCCCCCCTCATTTTGGGGTACCTTTAACCCCGGACATCTCCGAATCCTGTTTTACGATTTCTTTGGGCCAATTATCAAAAATGATCTACTCTTCAAGGCGCACCCACCAGGAATTTTCTTATCGAGATCAAACAGGGGGCATATTCTCGTATAAGGATTGTGCGGTGTCCTTTATTCGAGATACTTATTGACGGAGTAAAATTTGCAATGTAGCCCTTTTGTTATTTTTAATTCACCGGCATTTTAATTCCAGATGTATTAGATTCTTCTGGAGTATTTGCAATTATGTGTAAATTACGGAAACCCCAAAAAAATTATAATGCTCCCTGCCAATTCGAAACTCTGAGCAGAGCGAAGTGGAAGCAGTTGTTTCTACAGTAATTAAGCTTAATATATTTTGGGAACGATATAAAATTTTGAGTAGAGCCACGAGCAGTTGTTGTCAAAGGTGGCTCTACTTTGAGAACCGCACACTTTGAACGCCAGCAAACTTGAATTATTAGGACAGCTTTCAATTACCTTAGATAAGATATTAAGATATATTACCTTCAATCGGCTTCTAAAATTTCTGAAGCAATGATAATATGGCTATCATTTGCGAAATTAAAGATCTTCAACAAATGTTTATGAGGTTAGCCCAGCTCATTTGAGGAAATAAAATTGCCACTTGTCGAACCACAGGCCTCTAAAATTGCGTACATCTCTGGTATAAATATCCAACTTTGAAAAAATAGTTACAGTACATCTACAATATTTTTCGCGGCTCATATTTGACCCTCAGATTTTACGGTATCTGAAATGAAGTCCATTGTATATTTTTTGCCATTTTTGTCCGTTGCTTGGGCAACCCCGGTACAACAGCTGGTTCCAAGCTTCGTCTCGGATCTCCAGTCGATCGCCGTTGATAAATCAAGCGTCCCTGAAGAAAAGATTTGGAATGGAGCAAAGTCCGACCCGATACCTTTCATCGTCTCGCTACAATGGGTAACAATAATAATTATGTACATATGTATATAAGTTTAATCAAACTGAAATTGCGAATATTTTATATCAATATTTATTAACCTGCCGTCATGTTTCCTCTCATGTTTTTAGCCCGTATCATGGGGATGGGATCATTTTTGTGGAGGGACACTTATTGCCCCAAATCGCATCCTCACAGCTTACCATTGCTTCGATCCCGAAAAGAACACAGACACCCGATTCCGTGCCGTTTTAGGAACTACAATCAATCAAGAACCCGGCCAACAAGTTGAATTTCAGCTTGAGCACATCAAGAGAGATGAGTAAGCACTTTTTCTCAAACATAAACATTTCACTTAATAAGATTCACGAAAAACTACTAGGGGGGAGCGAAATTAGCTCTTTAAAGGGGTTTCTGATTAGTAAGAATTACTAAAAATTGCTAAGGTCCTGTCCTCTTTAGCCCACTTCTTTAGTAATTGTTTGTAAAATCCGCTTTTTCTTTTAAATTTGACAATTTAAAAAAAATGATCCATAAATACCATGTCAAAAGATCCACAGGAAATATATTTGTGTACTTCCTGGGGATGCTTGCTACTCATGTGACAGGAATTATGACTCTGCCATGAATTGTCACGGAAAATTCCGGGGTAATGTGCTCTAGGTCTGAAAAAAATTTCTGTAACGAGGACATTTCTAAGACTACCAGTCAACTACATATGTACGACAAGCTCTTGTGCCGGGTTTTTTCGTGAATATAAGCAGGAAACTATAATTACTGTAGCCGTTGATATGCTGAAATAAGGGGTTGGGTGAGATTACCAAAAATCCGATCTCATGTAATATTGCTGCCCGGGTTCGGATTTTTAACCTCGGGGTCAAATTAAGGACATTTAAAGTCCTGGGTTGGAGCTGGTCGAATATCTTGGATAAGAAAGTGGCTTTATAATCTTGAGATAGCCTTGCATTTGAATGCATTTCCGTTTACCATTATGGTAACTTGTCTTCGTAAACATGTACATACATAAGGAACGTCAATTGGAGCTTTTAGGGTGAGTCAGATAGTACAGTGTGATTAGGTACATATGTGTGAAAAATATAATAAAATGCCTCAATGCCTGTAATCCTGCAGATTCATGCTAGGGGCTGGACTAGGAGAAAGTGGAACTGTATACTACGCTAACGATAACATCGTGATTCAGTTACCAAGTTCGGTCAACGTTGACAACGAAACAGTGTCGACGGTGTGTTTGGCAGGAGGAAATGTTTCTGCTGATAAATATTATGCCGTTGGATGGGGACGACACAACTGCAAGGAAGGGTCGAGCTATCTCCGCTATGCAGAGGTTTGAATAAATACGAATATTTGTAATTCATTATGTAATAATTATGTATTACAATTTTAAACAAGTATTATTAGTGTATTAGTATAATTAAGTATAGTTAAACTACATTTTATATAACCAGTGGATCCACCTGTTCTATATACTTATAGATCCATCAGTAGGCTTTTAAAAAATTTCACAGGCAATTTTTGTCTATTCTCGTTTAATTCCCCCATTTTGTAATAGTCAAAATGATTAATTGATAGCAGCCATATATAATTAGTCATCAATGCAACCAAGATTTTGCAGCTCCTTCAAAATGAAACATATTAGTCTGTTTAGTTTACTTCATATATGGTACTGATTATGTTTATTTTAAACCATGCAATATCAGTATAACCCTTTGAATAATTTACGGATTTTGTTCTTGATAATCTTCTTGATATCTTTGTTGAATCTTGCTTTGATATTTTACGTGATGGCATGATAGAATATACACTTCAAGTTTAATTCACAGAATTACACACAAGTGCATTACTAAACACTAAAAATAAAACATACTCGTTGTTAAAGCATATTCTCTAAGCAATATTGATGGCAAAAATATTTTTAATTATTTTCGTTCAACTTGCTGATTTGTCTCCCATTATATTATATTGTGTAGGAGTCAAATTTTGCTTTTAGAGGTGCTCTTATAAAGAAGTTGTACCACTACATATGCTATAAATGATAGATTGTAAACAGCTGTACTTTGTGTTAATGGTAATGCAATTAACGTGGATTTTATCTGTTTGCTGGAATGATCAAGAAGATAACTTAAATCTTGTAAGTTTATTGTAAGGTGAGACGGGAAAAGAATCACCTACTATAAACTCTTTTCCCTGAACCTTGTTTCACCTTCCTTCCATTTCCATTTTCCAGTCTTATAAATAATTACGCCTTACTAAGGATACAGTAATTATCTGGTTAAATATGTGTCAAGTATTTTTCACCTTATAATCTTCATTCTTATAAAAGAAGTCCGTACAAACTTACTGAATCTCTACAGGCTCAGGTGTTGGATGATCAAACTTGTAAGAAGGTGTGGAGAGAGAAAAGCATATTCGATGATATTACGCTTTACAAGCAAACTTGCAGCTCTTTCAAGCAGGCTGATGGTTCGGACACTCCAATTTACAGTGGTGATAGCGGCGGTCCTCTTGTAGCCGTTGTGAATGGAAAACCTGTTCAGGTATGTTCAATGAGCATATAAGTAGATACGCTATTGTGAGAAATTCAGAAAGGAAATCAGGCATGTGTATTATTTCCCTTTGATTGGATTTAGATTGGTCTTGCGTCTTTCGTCGCAGAAATAGACAAATGCATTAATCTCAACGTTCCTCCGATATTCTCCAAAGTATCAGATCATCAAGCCTTTATTAAAAAACATGCTCCCGAGGCTGAATTTTGTTAGAATTAAGCATCCGATCGCAGATGATTTTTGCTTCAGCCATTGAATAAATATGATTTTATTTCATTTGAAAAAGTTCAATGCCTTATATCAGTTCGTACTCATTGTCAGCATGTACCATTAAAGAAATGAGCAGTGAGCACGACTCGAATAAAATTCTCGTATACAGTATGAGTACAGTATATTTTTTATCCTCCCCTGGTTGGCTCTATATTTAACAACGAATAAGTTTTAACCTATAAGCCAGGGAACATCGACAATTACCTTAAATTGTAGGTAATGATGTTACCAATTTATTTCTGTATTATAATTTATAATAATATTGTCCCCGCCAAATTTAAATCCACCAAACCGTCGCACCATATAAAATGACGCCAAAAACGTTTATCCGCCCCTGGGGTCATGACCCCTGGTGACCTGGGAAAATTATTTTTGAAGCTTCTGGCGAGAATATAGCTTCCAGAGGCTAAGTGAAGTAAAATAATTTTTGATTTGGGATATTTAAAATATATCAGTGTGATCCAGGCCCATTAACAGGTGACAGGTGAAATGTTGGAATTTTGGAATAAATTATGTTTAAAAATTATTTAAACAATTTTGGTAGGACAGAAAATATTCTAAAAAAATGTTATGTTTAGTTATTCGACCTAAAAGCGGTCGAAAAAAAAACTTTACATTTATGCTTACCTTAATTATGGGATACCACCCAAGGTGTTCAACATTGGAGGGAGTACCCGCCGGTCCTCGCCTATTAGTTGACTCCGCCGACCGATGTACTTCAAAATTGATCATCAGGTACAAATAATTGTAGTCTAACACATTGTGAACACAAATTATGGAATTGCACTCATGATCAGACCCATAATACTGATAGTGCAAAGTGGGAACAACATTTTGCAACACACTGCCCCAGCATTCAGAAAACCTTGAAAGCCAAACCTGTTATATTGCAATCACTATTTTGTTAGCAAAATTGCAAATGAATCCAAATTATCAAATACAGTTGTCCACAGCGACTGTAGCGGAGGATTCGTCGGACTCACCGATGGAAGTTATGGGAAATGTGGCTGACTGGAACCACAACGAATTTGTCGATATTACTGACGTTTTATGTTTATTTTATAATAATATTATTATGTCAGGCTTGACTTTCTTAATTCTAATTACCTAACTAAAATATAACTAATGGTCCCTAAAATTATGAAACCTAGACTTTGGGACTAAGATTCTCTTAATTATGAGAGGGTCCTATTTTAATAATGTTGAGAGGAGGCTCAAGTGTGGAGCCGTTGAGTTCTTGTGAGAGACTGCCTTTATTACATTATAAGAGCGGTCCAAGAAGACCACGAGGAGGAGAGTTGGAACTAGCCGTTCCAACTCACCTTCATCTAAATATACAAATACATGTAAGGGTCTTGTGGACCCGCATATCAATTAATGATTAGACCTCCATAGTTTGGGGCCCCATATAAGACTGTGAGAGTCACTCTCACAATTATTAAAAATGCTGCATATTAAATTTGCTATATTTTTGTGTTTTTGCAATGATGATCACGTACACATGGATGGGGGGATAAAGGAATAATGATGTTAAGATGACGTTATGGGGGGGTAGGGTCCAAAAATATCGAGAATATGTAACGTAATATGTGCACACCCTTGACAAATTTAGTCCATTTTGCTCCAAACATCCTTGTTGTCGGATCCAACACGTTTTTTACCGAGTTATCCCATCTATGTACATACTTCCTATGACCTTTACTCACTAGGAATTGACTCATGAATGAGTTTTATTTTATCTGTTTTGAAATAACATGAATAAAACTGTAGCCTCTTTTGTTTCAATGCTCTTCAAACGTGGTTCACACAACCTTAACCTTTATCTAATGTTGACCATATGATTTTGGTAACATGCACAACATTGAAATAACCTACAATTAATTTCTTTATTTTTATTTTTTGGTTAACATTTAGTCAGAATTATTTTGAGCCCAAGACCAAGCGTAATATGAGTACATGTGGAAACAAGTGCATTCGATAGTTACAATGTTACAAACTAATTACAATATACGGAGGTATTAGATACTAATGTAAGGGTGTAGATATATGTATATCTATATTTATTTGTACAAAATACTCGTAAAGTCGACCCTTCAACAGCATTGCCATGGGATTATACAGATTGTGGGAATGGTTCCAAGTTGTTCAAGGCAGTTAATTCTTCCTCAAAGAACATCGCAATTTTCATAGCAGAGGCTTCGTCCCGAAAAACGGATTTATCAAAATGAAAAGTGAATCTTTGCTTTCCATTTACACCCCCACAGTTGATAAGCATACCTGTTACCACAAGTTGACATTTCCATTCAATTAAATTCATTCTTAAGGACTGTTTTGGATTGGAGCCCTTATCGTCCGTACAATGCATACAGATTAAACAAGGTTTTAGAAGTTAACATTTAATTCTTCCTTTGATTAAATACATATAAACCAGAGGGACTCACCTATTCCTAATGACATTGAAGCACCAGTAAAAACATCGACAATTTCCCGCCCATCCACATATTCCCGCTCTAGTAGGGTTGGGGTAATTGATAATGCAATACAAGGTCCAAATGTTCCAAAACCAACTTTAGCAGTTGACTGTAAAGATGTTGAGGGAAGAAGAGCCGATAGTCTCATCCAATACGTAATAAGTTGAACCAACAGAGCATATTCTGTCTTGAATATTTTATCAATTTTCATCATTCGCTCATGGTAGGTTCTGTGATTGCATGGAAGTCGTAGTAACATGAGGTTCCTAAAAGGTAAACATTTTAAATAAATAAAATTACTTGATTTACCAGAAAAAAGAAAATTTAGCAGAGCTTCAAATCTTCATTTACTACAGCAAGAAGTCGAAAATAAATACAAAAATTGCATAAACGCGTTACGTTTGGAAGGTTATAAAAAGAGTAGAAAACATTCGAAATAAATTTTACGCATTGATATTCAACCCTCCAGGATGATTTCTCAAAGGTACGACATAACCAATGTCCAGGGTTGTTGGTGGATCATAACCGGCAGATCGTATAGCCCGAGCTACGGCCCCTTGCAAAGCTGTGAGTACTGCCGTTGAAAAGCTAACCTGATGACGGTTCTTAATCGATTTAATGACGTCAACAGAAATATTGGAACTCATGCTGCAGCGCATGTTACCTGCACTAGTTCTTCTGCCTAATCTCTTCTTTTTAAAGAGCATGCTCAAAACCATGAGAAACTTCAACCCAGCAGCGAGTAAAACCCTCCAAAAAGAACCAATCGACCATTTCACGTCAGTCCTTGAAATTTGAGGCATCTTCATAGGGGACTGAAATAAGACGCGACATAAACCTATGATACTGTACACATCGCAGTGAATATGATTAATCCTTTATTATTATTGACCACTTTTTGAGATTCAAAGCTTCGCGCGCTCAACCCTTCAAATTGAATATTCGCGCGTGCAGTGCCTCGCAACGCCCAAGAGGTGTCTACAAATAAGCAAGCCGAAGCTCAGCGAGTCGAAAACTCATCGAATCGACCGCGTGCACGCCGTTCTCAACTCTACTGCATCGCCCTTACTCTTCCGTATCGAGTGTGGTTGTTACCGGATTTGTCTCGCTATTGTTGGTGTTTTTTTGCTGGAATTATCCATTTGTGTCTTAAGGTGAGTATATTATTCATTTATTTACTTTAATTATAATGTCATTTATTTATTTACTTTAATTATAATGCCATGTTTGTCATTAAGGTCATTCTTAGATTTCTTTAGAATGTAGTAATTTTTGTATTGTGGATTGTAGATGTCGAAACCATGGAATGCCATCCCTAACAATAAGCCCGCTGCATTTAACGTCCCATTTGTCAGGAATAAATCGGACCGTTTCTGTCACTTCTGCGGTGATCAAGTTAGGGGAATTTGGCCCAAGTGTGAGTCAGCAGATTGTCAGGCTCCTCTCAAGAGGAATCCTCCTCCACCGCCGGGTTGGAGTCAGTGCCCAACATGCATGGTGGGACTGTGTTACAAACTGGAACCAAACTTGTCGGGCAACTCGTCTGGGATTAAACTAAACGTTCTAGCTTATTTGCGGGCAATTCAAATTATTTTTAGGCACCGAATCCGGTATGGGTAAAATATTGATCCCGGAGGTCACAGCTGGGTCATCGTGTCACCAACTGGAACCAAACTTGACAGGCAACTCCTCCGGGCTCCAACTAAACGTTCTAGCCTATTTGCGGGCAATTCAAATTATTTTTAGGCACCGAATCCGGTATGGGTAAAATATTGACCCCGGAGGTCACAGCTGGGTCATCGTGTCACCAACTGGAACCAAACTCGGCACACGTTTAATTTGTGTCTAAATAAAGCTCTAGTTCTGATTTGGACCAGTTTCATCACCGGTGAGATAATGAAACCGGTATCGACGCTCTTTGATCTCTTGAGGTCAATATCTCGGAGTTCTGAGGTCAGATCTCGCTGAAAAATTTTGTACACGTCATTTAATTGTTATTCTTGCCATTTTTGAAGTTATATTGCTAATTTTCACTGTTTGAATTTTTTGGTACCCCATGAGCCCCCCCTCATTTTGGGGTACCTTTAACCCCGGACATCTCCGAATCCTGTTTTACGATTTCTTTGGGCCAATTATCAAAAATGATCTACTCTTCAAGGCGCACCCACCAGGAATTTTCTTATCGAGATCAAACAGGGGGCATATTCTCGTATAAGGATTGTGCGGTGTCCTTTATTCGAGATACTTATTGACGGAGTAAAATTTGCAATGTAGCCCTTTTGTTATTTTTAATTCACCGGCATTTTAATTCCAGATGTATTAGATTCTTCTGGAGTATTTGCAATTATGTGTAAATTACGGAAACCCCAAAAAAATTATAATGCTCCCTGCCAATTCGAAACTCTGAGCAGAGCGAAGTGGAAGCAGTTGTTTCTACAGTAATTAAGCTTAATATATTTTGGGAACGATATAAAATTTTGAGTAGAGCCACGAGCAGTTGTTGTCAAAGGTGGCTCTACTTTGAGAACCGCACACTTTGAACGCCAGCAAACTTGAATTATTAGGACAGCTTTCAATTACCTTAGATAAGATATTAAGATATATTACCTTCAATCGGCTTCTAAAATTTCTGAAGCAATGATAATATGGCTATCATTTGCGAAATTAAAGATCTTCAACAAATGTTTATGAGGTTAGCCCAGCTCATTTGAGGAAATAAAATTGCCACTTGTCGAACCACAGGCCTCTAAAATTGCGTACATCTCTGGTATAAATATCCAACTTTGAAAAAATAGTTACAGTACATCTACAATATTTTTCGCGGCTCATATTTGACCCTCAGATTTTACGGTATCTGAAATGAAGTCCATTGTATATTTTTTGCCATTTTTGTCCGTTGCTTGGGCAACCCCGGTACAACAGCTGGTTCCAAGCTTCGTCTCGGATCTCCAGTCGATCGCCGTTGATAAATCAAGCGTCCCTGAAGAAAAGATTTGGAATGGAGCAAAGTCCGACCCGATACCTTTCATCGTCTCGCTACAATGGGTAACAATAATAATTATGTACATATGTATATAAGTTTAATCAAACTGAAATTGCGAATATTTTATATCAATATTTATTAACCTGCCGTCATGTTTCCTCTCATGTTTTTAGCCCGTATCATGGGGATGGGATCATTTTTGTGGAGGGACACTTATTGCCCCAAATCGCATCCTCACAGCTTACCATTGCTTCGATCCCGAAAAGAACACAGACACCCGATTCCGTGCCGTTTTAGGAACTACAATCAATCAAGAACCCGGCCAACAAGTTGAATTTCAGCTTGAGCACATCAAGAGAGATGAGTAAGCACTTTTTCTCAAACATAAACATTTCACTTAATAAGATTCACGAAAAACTACTAGGGGGGAGCGAAATTAGCTCTTTAAAGGGGTTTCTGATTAGTAAGAATTACTAAAAATTGCTAAGGTCCTGTCCTCTTTAGCCCACTTCTTTAGTAATTGTTTGTAAAATCCGCTTTTTCTTTTAAATTTGACAATTTAAAAAAAATGATCCATAAATACCATGTCAAAAGATCCACAGGAAATATATTTGTGTACTTCCTGGGGATGCTTGCTACTCATGTGACAGGAATTATGACTCTGCCATGAATTGTCACGGAAAATTCCGGGGTAATGTGCTCTAGGTCTGAAAAAAATTTCTGTAACGAGGACATTTCTAAGACTACCAGTCAACTACATATGTACGACAAGCTCTTGTGCCGGGTTTTTTCGTGAATATAAGCAGGAAACTATAATTACTGTAGCCGTTGATATGCTGAAATAAGGGGTTGGGTGAGATTACCAAAAATCCGATCTCATGTAATATTGCTGCCCGGGTTCGGATTTTTAACCTCGGGGTCAAATTAAGGACATTTAAAGTCCTGGGTTGGAGCTGGTCGAATATCTTGGATAAGAAAGTGGCTTTATAATCTTGAGATAGCCTTGCATTTGAATGCATTTCCGTTTACCATTATGGTAACTTGTCTTCGTAAACATGTACATACATAAGGAACGTCAATTGGAGCTTTTAGGGTGAGTCAGATAGTACAGTGTGATTAGGTACATATGTGTGAAAAATATAATAAAATGCCTCAATGCCTGTAATCCTGCAGATTCATGCTAGGGGCTGGACTAGGAGAAAGTGGAACTGTATACTACGCTAACGATAACATCGTGATTCAGTTACCAAGTTCGGTCAACGTTGACAACGAAACAGTGTCGACGGTGTGTTTGGCAGGAGGAAATGTTTCTGCTGATAAATATTATGCCGTTGGATGGGGACGACACAACTGCAAGGAAGGGTCGAGCTATCTCCGCTATGCAGAGGTTTGAATAAATACGAATATTTGTAATTCATTATGTAATAATTATGTATTACAATTTTAAACAAGTATTATTAGTGTATTAGTATAATTAAGTATAGTTAAACTACATTTTATATAACCAGTGGATCCACCTGTTCTATATACTTATAGATCCATCAGTAGGCTTTTAAAAAATTTCACAGGCAATTTTTGTCTATTCTCGTTTAATTCCCCCATTTTGTAATAGTCAAAATGATTAATTGATAGCAGCCATATATAATTAGTCATCAATGCAACCAAGATTTTGCAGCTCCTTCAAAATGAAACATATTAGTCTGTTTAGTTTACTTCATATATGGTACTGATTATGTTTATTTTAAACCATGCAATATCAGTATAACCCTTTGAATAATTTACGGATTTTGTTCTTGATAATCTTCTTGATATCTTTGTTGAATCTTGCTTTGATATTTTACGTGATGGCATGATAGAATATACACTTCAAGTTTAATTCACAGAATTACACACAAGTGCATTACTAAACACTAAAAATAAAACATACTCGTTGTTAAAGCATATTCTCTAAGCAATATTGATGGCAAAAATATTTTTAATTATTTTCGTTCAACTTGCTGATTTGTCTCCCATTATATTATATTGTGTAGGAGTCAAATTTTGCTTTTAGAGGTGCTCTTATAAAGAAGTTGTACCACTACATATGCTATAAATGATAGATTGTAAACAGCTGTACTTTGTGTTAATGGTAATGCAATTAACGTGGATTTTATCTGTTTGCTGGAATGATCAAGAAGATAACTTAAATCTTGTAAGTTTATTGTAAGGTGAGACGGGAAAAGAATCACCTACTATAAACTCTTTTCCCTGAACCTTGTTTCACCTTCCTTCCATTTCCATTTTCCAGTCTTATAAATAATTACGCCTTACTAAGGATACAGTAATTATCTGGTTAAATATGTGTCAAGTATTTTTCACCTTATAATCTTCATTCTTATAAAAGAAGTCCGTACAAACTTACTGAATCTCTACAGGCTCAGGTGTTGGATGATCAAACTTGTAAGAAGGTGTGGAGAGAGAAAAGCATATTCGATGATATTACGCTTTACAAGCAAACTTGCAGCTCTTTCAAGCAGGCTGATGGTTCGGACACTCCAATTTACAGTGGTGATAGCGGCGGTCCTCTTGTAGCCGTTGTGAATGGAAAACCTGTTCAGGTATGTTCAATGAGCATATAAGTAGATACGCTATTGTGAGAAATTCAGAAAGGAAATCAGGCATGTGTATTATTTCCCTTTGATTGGATTTAGATTGGTCTTGCGTCTTTCGTCGCAGAAATAGACAAATGCATTAATCTCAACGTTCCTCCGATATTCTCCAAAGTATCAGATCATCAAGCCTTTATTAAAAAACATGCTCCCGAGGCTGAATTTTGTTAGAATTAAGCATCCGATCGCAGATGATTTTTGCTTCAGCCATTGAATAAATATGATTTTATTTCATTTGAAAAAGTTCAATGCCTTATATCAGTTCGTACTCATTGTCAGCATGTACCATTAAAGAAATGAGCAGTGAGCACGACTCGAATAAAATTCTCGTATACAGTATGAGTACAGTATATTTTTTATCCTCCCCTGGTTGGCTCTATATTTAACAACGAATAAGTTTTAACCTATAAGCCAGGGAACATCGACAATTACCTTAAATTGTAGGTAATGATGTTACCAATTTATTTCTGTATTATAATTTATAATAATATTGTCCCCGCCAAATTTAAATCCACCAAACCGTCGCACCATATAAAATGACGCCAAAAACGTTTATCCGCCCCTGGGGTCATGACCCCTGGTGACCTGGGAAAATTATTTTTGAAGCTTCTGGCGAGAATATAGCTTCCAGAGGCTAAGTGAAGTAAAATAATTTTTGATTTGGGATATTTAAAATATATCAGTGTGATCCAGGCCCATTAACAGGTGACAGGTGAAATGTTGGAATTTTGGAATAAATTATGTTTAAAAATTATTTAAACAATTTTGGTAGGACAGAAAATATTCTAAAAAAATGTTATGTTTAGTTATTCGACCTAAAAGCGGTCGAAAAAAAAACTTTACATTTATGCTTACCTTAATTATGGGATACCACCCAAGGTGTTCAACATTGGAGGGAGTACCCGCCGGTCCTCGCCTATTAGTTGACTCCGCCGACCGATGTACTTCAAAATTGATCATCAGGTACAAATAATTGTAGTCTAACACATTGTGAACACAAATTATGGAATTGCACTCATGATCAGACCCATAATACTGATAGTGCAAAGTGGGAACAACATTTTGCAACACACTGCCCCAGCATTCAGAAAACCTTGAAAGCCAAACCTGTTATATTGCAATCACTATTTTGTTAGCAAAATTGCAAATGAATCCAAATTATCAAATACAGTTGTCCACAGCGACTGTAGCGGAGGATTCGTCGGACTCACCGATGGAAGTTATGGGAAATGTGGCTGACTGGAACCACAACGAATTTGTCGATATTACTGACGTTTTATGTTTATTTTTTAATAATATTATTATGTCAGGCTTGACTTTCTTAATTCTAATTACCTAACTAAAATATAACTAATGGTCCCTAAAATTATGAAACCTAGACTTTGGGACTAAGATTCTCTTAATTATGAGAGGGTCCTATTTTAATAATGTTGAGAGGAGGGTCAAGTGTGGAGCCGTTGAGTTCTTGTGAGAGACTGCCTTTATTACATTATAAGAGCGGTCCAAGAAGACCACGAGGAGGAGAGTTGGAACTAGCCGTTCCAACTCACCTTCATCTAAATATACAAATACATGTAAGGGTCTTGTGGACCCGCATATCAATTAATGATTAGACCTCCATAGTTTGGGGCCCCATATAAGACTGTGAGAGTCACTCTCACAATTATTAAAAATGCTGCATATTAAATTTGCTATATTTTTGTGTTTTTGCAATGATGATCACGTACACATGGATGGGGGGATAAAGGAATAATGATGTTAAGATGACGTTATGGGGGGGTAGGGTCCAAAAATATCGAGAATATGTAACGTAATATGTGCACACCCTTGACAAATTTAGTCCATTTTGCTCCAAACATCCTTGTTGTCGGATCCAACACGTTTTTTACCGAGTTATCCCATCTATGTACATACTTCCTATGACCTTTACTCACTAGGAATTGACTCATGAATGAGTTTTATTTTATCTGTTTTGAAATAACATGAATAAAACTGTAGCCTCTTTTGTTTCAATGCTCTTCAAACGTGGTTCACACAACCTTAACCTTTATCTAATGTTGACCATATGATTTTGGTAACATGCACAACATTGAAATAACCTACAATTAATTTCTTTATTTTTATTTTTTGGTTAACATTTGGTCAGAATTATTTTGAGCCCAAGACCAAGCGTAATATGAGTACATGTGGAAACAAGTGCATTCGATAGTTACAATGTTACAAACTAATTACAATATACGGAGGTATTAGATACTAATGTAAGGGTGTAGATATATGTATATCTATATTTATTTGTACAAAATACTCGTAAAGTCGACCCTTCAACAGCATTGCCATGGGATTATACAGATTGTGGGAATGGTTCCAAGTTGTTCAAGGCAGTTAATTCTTCCTCAAAGAACATCGCAATTTTCATAGCAGAGGCTTCGTCCCGAAAAACGGATTTATCAAAATGAAAAGTGAATCTTTGCTTTCCATTTACACCCCCACAGTTGATAAGCATACCTGTTACCACAAGTTGACATTTCCATTCAATTAAATTCATTCTTAAGGACTGTTTTGGATTGGAGCCCTTATCGTCCGTACAATGCATACAGATTAAACAAGGTTTTAGAAGTTAACATTTAATTCTTCCTTTGATTAAATACATATAAACCAGAGGGACTCACCTATTCCTAATGACATTGAAGCACCAGTAAAAACATCGACAATTTCCCGCCCATCCACATATTCCCGCTCTAGTAGGGTTGGGGTAATTGATAATGCAATACAAGGTCCAAATGTTCCAAAACCAACTTTAGCAGTTGACTGTAAAGATGTTGAGGGAAGAAGAGCCGATAGTCTCATCCAATACGTAATAAGTTGAACCAACAGAGCATATTCTGTCTTGAATATTTTATCAATTTTCATCATTCGCTCATGGTAGGTTCTGTGATTGCATGGAAGTCGTAGTAACATGAGGTTCCTAAAAGGTAAACATTTTAAATAAATAAAATTACTTGATTTACCAGAAAAAAGAAAATTTAGCAGAGCTTCAAATCTTCATTTACTACAGCAAGAAGTCGAAAATAAATACAAAAATTGCATAAACGCGTTACGTTTGGAAGGTTATAAAAAGAGTAGAAAACATTCGAAATAAATTTTACGCATTGATATTCAACCCTCCAGGATGATTTCTCAAAGGTACGACATAACCAATGTCCAGGGTTGTTGGTGGATCATAACCGGCAGATCGTATAGCCCGAGCTACGGCCCCTTGCAAAGCTGTGAGTACTGCCGTTGAAAAGCTAACCTGATGACGGTTCTTAATCGATTTAATGACGTCAACAGAAATATTGGAACTCATGCTGCAGCGCATGTTACCTGCACTAGTTCTTCTGCCTAATCTCTTCTTTTTAAAGAGCATGCTCAAAACCATGAGAAACTGCAACCCAGCAGCGAGTAAAACCCTCCAAAAAGAACCAATCGACCATTTCACGTCAGTCCTTGAAATTTGAGGCATCTTCATAGGGGACTGAAATAAGACGCGACATAAACCTATGATACTGTACACATCGCAGTGAATATGATTAATCCTTTATTATTATTGACCACTTTTTGAGATTCAAAGCTTCGCGCGCTCAACCCTTCAAATTGAATATTCGCGCGTGCAGTGCCTCGCAACGCCCAAGAGGTGTCTACAAATAAGCAAGCCGAAGCTCAGCGAGTCGAAAACTCATCGAATCGACCGCGTGCACGCCGTTCTCAACTCTACTGCATCGCCCTTACTCTTCCGTATCGAGTGTGGTTGTTACCGGATTTGTCTCGCTATTGTTGGTGTTTTTTTGCTGGAATTATCCATTTGTGTCTTAAGGTGAGTATATTATTTATTTATTTACTTTAATTATAATGTCATTTATTTATTTACTTTAATTATAATGCCATGTTTGTCATTAAGGTCATTCTTAGATTTCTTTAGAATGTAGTAATTTTTGTATTGTGGATTGTAGATGTCGAAACCATGGAATGCCATCCCTAACAATAAGCCCGCTGCATTTAACGTCCCATTTGTCAGGAATAAATCGGACCGTTTCTGTCACTTCTGCGGTGATCAAGTTAGGGGAATTTGGCCCAAGTGTGAGTCAGCAGATTGTCAGGCTCCTCTCAAGAGGAATCCTCCTCCACCGCCGGGTTGGAGTCAGTGCCCAACATGCATGGTGGGACTGTTAGAAGGTAAGCCCTGTCTTGCCCGTTAAACCACACCAATGTGTATGTTACTTAACTCATGTATATAGTTTTGGTTTAGTTCCTTTAAAATATTTCTTTTATAGCTGACATTCAGAGCATCAGTCACATACATATGTCATCACGTACCAAAATATGATGAGGAATATTTTTATATTTATTTAATTTATTATATGCCCTATTGTTCTTCTTGCAGATGGTGACCACTTTTGCAGACTGTGTCACTTTCGAACTGCGTTGGGGCGTGAATGGTGCACCGCCCGAAACGAACTGAACAAGGAGTTCAAAAAACAAAAAGCCGAGTTAAATCGGAATTTTGGGGCAAACGCGGTTCGCATTGGGAAGAGGCCATGCATCGAAGGAGTTGTTGGGGCTGGAGCAGGAGGAGGTGTTGGGGCTGGAGCAGGGGGGGTGTTGGGAATGGAGCAGGAGGAGGGTTTGGAGTAGCAGATTCTGTTGGAGACGTTCCTGAGGGGGATGATGGTCTGTTGCTCACAGCTTGCAACGTCTGACTTTCCGAGCTAAGAAAGCCATAGCTTGACGCGTACATGAAACCCTACAAATTCCAATTAAATTAATTCATATTAAGTTTTATTGAACAGCTATAATTTTGTATCTACTTCACAACCGGAGATTTCATGCCACCATATTGTAAATCGATATAAGGACACATTTAAGACTTAATAAAACCATGGGGTACTTCTAAACATTTTTTAATAACATTAAAAGATATTCATATGTTGATTATTTCTAATTATGTTTACTTGCCTACAATTCTCCTCCTTGCAGAAGTATGGTACAGGTTCTCTATGGATTTTAACCTTATGCTGAAGTGGTTTTAGTTTCTTTTCAAATGAAACCCCACAAATTCCAGTAGTCTTTGGTTATGGGAACAAATAAATTACAATTCCACTTCAATCCTCAATTCTTTCTGATTAGACTGTAATTTAGTTAGTTACACATACCCAAATGAACAATTCGAACATGAGCCATCCTTCTTTGTTCGTCGGCATAATACTGAGAATGTCGCCAGGGTTTCCGCTTCTCAAAGAGTCACATAATTTCATCTCTCGGAAAGTCATAAGGTTTAAATCCTATTCGTTTTAAAAATGGGACGAATGAGAAGTTTTATTACAGAACCGTGAAGATTTTTTCATCGTAAAATTTGAAGAATCCCGTAACTAGGAGTAAGTCCCTCCTCTTCTCCAAAAAAATCTTCTAATAAATAAAAATTCCTTGCACTAAAATGGGTAATGCTCTCCGTGAATGGAAACTTGATGTTTAAAAAAGTCTTTCTACTTTCAAATTGGTGCTCGCATAGCCGACAATTGAAATCATTAACTATATGGGTACCAAAAAACACCTTTTCATCATTGAATGTAATTCTTGAAGACTTTCTCGAAAAGGTTAATTTTCCAGACTATATAAGTATTAGCACAATACAATTATTTGATTTAAATAGCAAATCATACTTAGATGGATATGTCGAACGTGTTCAATCATACTTTCCTCACCTGGGAAAAACTGAGAGCATTTGGACTCCTCTGAATTGTAATATTTGCACGGAAAAGGTTTTTTCGTGTCTTTTAGGTTCACAGCCTTAACTTCTCGCTTTCTTCATAAATAAGGTTCCTTTGATTTTTGCCTCATCCCAGTCTTCCTGAGTCTTTCCAATTTTACGGAACAGTTCCTAATTACTACTCCCTCAGGAAGGTTGTACTTGACATTTTGCTCAGGATTTTTGACCTGGTATTTCTGAGAAGACTAAAATTTTCTTATTGAATCCTCATCATCAATTGCTATATGATCAATTGTATCGTAATAGCTGGTATGGGCTCTTTGAGAAAGAGTTCGTGGCTCTCTCTTCGCAATTTGTGACTTTCCGGATCAACTTGCTCAAAAAGATTCTTGCTCCCTGTTCTCAGACCGTAGAATAAACGGTATCCTCCAGAAGTCTGCAAATTAAATTCATACATCACAACAAATCTCAATTTTCCTACCATCACTTCTATCTGAATTTGACCCGTTGACTCCACAAATCAAATTCATGACAAGAACGAGTCAGAAGTAATTTTATTATCTTACCACCACCACAATAGCCGTCGAGTCTGGCTTCCACACCAAGGACACATTCTGCATTAACTTCTCCACAGATTTTTGGCTTCTCTAATGACTTATGACAGGCAGGCATAGCTAAAATATCAATACACAAACACATTCTTCAAATAAATCACCATTATCCACCAAAAGTCCTACCCATTTCCAATGTACCACAAACTTCATCTCTTTTCAAATTTCAATAATACTTCCTTCAAAAATACCTTCAAACATCTATAAAATTACCTTTGAGGTCAAAATGGACAAAGTAGAGTGTGTAACGATTGCAAAAATAATTCAGTCACGATTTGCCAATACTTTGGATACCGGACTCGGGGGTCAGCTTCCGGTGCTCTTAAAATCTTCGGCCAGCCGTAAATGAAGTACATTGCTAAGGTCTACGGAAGAAGTGCACACACACACTTTACGTATACAAAACAAAACTTGACAGGAATAAAAATTATTATTAAACTAGAATAATGGTGAAAATCCCGAAGATGGGTCACAATCGTTGTCGTAAGTGTAGCAGAAATTATGGAGGAATTCCAACTTTCACATTACTTTCGAAATGTTTTTTCCACATTTTCAGTCACCTCTTTGACCCAGACAATGTCACATAAAAGCAAGTAAAAAATAGATGATTCAGAAGAGGAGAGTAACCATGAAACTACCTCTTGATGTTAGAGTCTTAGCGCTCAAAATTCAATGGCTTGAACAAACGTTCAGTAGGTGTCATACACTATTGTACTATTTGGCAAGCCAAGCCGGTGTGTGTCATACACTACTGCATTATATAGCAGAGCACAACGGTGGTATATACAGATAGCCGAAGCCGAGCGATTATATTCAACGAGAATTCTTTATATTTTTCTGGGAGTCTTTTCTTCAGACTTTTCTCTGAATATAACTGGATTTTGAAGTGTTTTATTCGTAACGTTCGTTTTTTGAGTTAATTTTTCTAGGCATTTCTGGAGCAATACGATCTAAATTCTAGGAGTGTTTATTTTTTGTATTGTACATTCGTTAATTTTTTGATGCTTGGGAAAGAGTTCTAAGGGTGGAAAGTTGAGTGATCCATTTGTTTAACCAAGGGTGGAAATTGGACTGACCCCAATGGTTTAACCTAATGTGGAACCGTAAGTGACACATTGGTTTATCCAAGGGTGGATTTGGTACATAAGTACCTGTAAGAATAGGTAGAGTAGTACCTGGAGGAATACGTACAGTAGTACCTGGAGGAATAGGTACAGTAGTACCTGGAGGAATAGGTACAGTAGTACCTGGAGGAATAGGTACAGTAGTACCTGGAGGAATAGGTACAGTAGTACCTGGAGGAATAGGTACAGTAGTACCTGGAGGAATAGGTACAGTAGTACCTGGAGGAATAGGTACATTAGTACCTGGAGGAATAGGTACAGTAGTACCTGGAGGAATAGGTACATTAGTACCTGGAGGAATAGGTACATTAGTACCTGGAGGAATAGGTACAGTAGTACCTGGAGGAATAGGTACAGTAGTACCTGGAGGAATAGGTACAGTAGTACCTGAAGAAATAGGTACATTAGTACCTGGAGGAGCTGGTACATTAGTACCTGCAATAACTGGTACATTAGTACCTGCAATAACGGGTACATTAGTACCTGCAATAACTGGTACATTAGTACCTGGAGGAAGTGGTACATTAGTATATATTACTATATAGATACATCGTTCCATATATCATACAATGGCAAGTAGCATTGAAACAAAGCGACGTCGAAAGCAAAGTTTTCAAACTAATTCGAATACAGAGGCCGAAATATTTTTTGAAACTGTCGAACACAGACAACCTAATCCATTTACCTCATCGACTTTGTCAAAAAATACAAATCTCACACGGGAGGAAGCCACCAGACTAAAGCCACGCCGAAAACAAAGTTTTCCAACTAATACCATTGCAGAGGATGAAATATCCTTCGAAAATGCCGATCGTGATCAGCTTAATGTACCTAGCTCTTTAAATAGAAATTCCATCCGAGAGGAGGCTACCAGGCTCCGAATTTCCAAAAATAATGAAACTCACGAGCAGCGTCGTGATAGACTGAGAGAAGCCACTACAACTAGAATTATGAACAATCGCCAATCATTTAACGCTGCAGTTGAGCAGAATCGAGATATTCAAGTGGACGAACATAGCAGTGGTTTACTCGCTAATAGCTGTACATTTTGTGGAGCTAAATACTTTGTGGGTGAGCTAAATACCACTAAAAAGTTTACAGCTTGCTGTAAACAGGGGACAGTTAAGTTACAAGAGGTCTCACCACCTCCCGAAATTTTAAAGAAACTGTTCACAAAAGATCATGAGTACTCCAAGAACTTTTTCCAAAACATTCGAGCATTCAATAGTGCACTTGCATTGGCTTCAATGGGGGCTAAAATCGACTCCCGCATAAATGACGGGCGTGGTCCATACGTTTTCAAAATCCATGGTCAAGTATACCATACTGCATCTCCTTTACACCCTGCTGAAGGTGAAATTCCAAAATATGCGCAGCTGTATATTTTAGATCCCGAAGAGGCTTTCCGAGCTCGGATGAGCATCGATGCAAATAGGGATTGCAACCCCGATTTAATGAAAATTTTGGCAGACTTGATCTCAACTGTAAATAATTACGCGCAGGCTTACAAAATGATGTTTGAGGTGGAGTGTGAAGAACACGACAGAGCCTTGCGAGATGGCGTTGCTCCGAGAGAGATTACAATGTCTATTTGTACTAACAAAAATGACGATCAACGTAGATACAACGCTCCACGTTTTAACGAAGTCGCAGTAGTGTTTACCAACCAAGATGGGGAACCACCATTTGAACGCGACATACGAGTGTACAGCAGAACAAGCACAACATGCATTCCAATACGTCAAGCTGTATGCAATGAAGACGTTGATCCAATGGTTTATCCCCTGTTGTTCCCCTTCGGAGACAAAGGCTGGAAAATTGGAATCAACAAAATAAATACTCCATTCGCTAAGAACATGAATGTAACCTTAATGGAATATTATTCATATCGATTCTCAATTCGAGACGAATATAACCCATTTTTAATGGGTGGTAAATTAACTCAACAAATAGCAGTTGATGCATACGCTAAAGCAGAGGCCAGCAGATTACAGTGGGTTCGAACTCACCAAAAGGATTTACGTGTGGAAATGTACACAGGCCTTCTTGACCACATAGAAAGCCGAGCTAATAGTGAAGGTATAAAGGCTGGTAAAGCAGTAATATTGCCTAGCAGTTTCATGGGAAGCCCCAGAAATATGCAGCAATTATATCAGGATGCGATGGCAATTGTTAGAAAATATGGTAAGCCAGATTTATTTCTTACAATGACTACAAATCCAAATTGGAAAGACATAACGGATAACTTACTTCCTGGACAGGTGGCCAGTGATCGCCCAGACTTGGTGGCAAGAGTTTTTAATTTGAAAGTTAACGAATTGTTAAAACTAATTAAAAAAGACAATATTTTAGGGGTTATAGTTGCTTATGTTTATACAATCGAATATCAGAAACGATCCCTTCCGCATATCCACATGCTTATCATACTGCATGAGGACTACAAACCAAAGACAACTGAAATTATTGACAAATACGTCTCTGCTGAGATACCCAACAAAGAAACTAACCCGCGTCTCTTTGATGTGGTAATGAAACACATGATTCATGGCCCATGCGGCAACCTCAATAAACGTTCTCCATGTATGGAAAATGACAAATGTATTAAATCATTTCCAAAAGCATTTAGTAACGAAACTATTGGCAATAAGGACGGTTACCCGGTGTACAGGCGAAGATCGCGAGAAGCCATTATATTGAAAGGTAAACCAATTGATAATCGTTGGATAGTACCATATAATGCGTACTTACTATTGAAATTTAATTGCCACATTAACCTCGAAATTTGTGCGAGTGTTAATAGCATCAAGTACTTATTTAAGTATGTTTACAAAGGCTATGATTGTGCTAACATAGAAATTATCGACACAGTGAATGGTCAAGACGTTTTGAATCACGATGAAATTAAATCATACTTGGATTCAAGGTATGTGTGTGCTCCAGAGGCTTTGTGGAGGCTATTTGGATTTAAAATGCATGACAAATCGCATGCTATAATTAGACTGCAAGTACATTTGGAAAATTTCCACAATGTTTATTTTAAAGATGGAGAGGAACAACAAGCTCTGGAAAATAAAACAGAAACAACATTAACAGACTACTTTCACTTAAACGAAAGATGTCAATATGCAAGGCAATTTTTATACCCTGAGATACCCAATAATTTTGTGTTTTCAAAAAAGAAATGGGAACTTCGGCAACAAAATTATGATGGAGTAATTGCGCGAATGTATTCGGTTAGTCCTTCCGACCAAGAAAGATACTATCTAAGAATGCTATTACTCAATATTCGAGGAGCTACCAGCTTCACAGATTTACGAACAATTAATGGTGTTACGTATAGCACATATAAAGAGACAGCCAAAAATCTTGGTTTATTAGCAGATGACAGTGAGTGGGAAAAAGCTCTGCACGATGCATCTTTATATGCTATGCCATGTTCAATGCGTCAATTATTTGCGTATATTTGTATATTCGGAAATCCCGAAAACGCATTGGGACTGTGGGAAGCATTTAAACAAGCCTTAACCGAAGATTTGGTTAGATTGTCTGATAACGTCTCAGCGGAAAATGTTGCGTTAGCAGAAATCGAGAAGGTCCTTTTTCTTCATGGAAAAAACAATGAGTTTTTCGCTTTGCCTAAACCTGTCCATACGAATCCAAATTTGCTGGATTTTGACCTTGAAATTGAGAGAGCACAGGGATCGGAAGGGTATGCTAATTTAAATGACATGCAAAAATACGCTTTCGATTTAATAATGACTGCAATAGACGATGAAAGTTCTCCACACAGGTGCTTTTATTGGGATGGAGTAGGTGGCTCAGGCAAAACGTTTACATACAACGTTCTTCTGAGTACTTTAAGAGGTAGAGGAGATGTTGCACTTCCTTGCTCAAGTACAGGCATTTCTGCCAATTTATTGAAGGGCGGTAGAACTGTACATTCGATGTTCAAGCTACCTGTGCCGTTTGTAGAAACATCAGTATCTAACATTAGAGCTGCATCGTATGATGCTAGAATGCTAAAGGTTGCAAAACTGATTCTCATTGACGAAGTTACCATGTTGTCTAATCTGATTCTAAATGAAATGGATCGATACCTGAAAGAACTTATGCAATCAGAACAATGGTTTGGTGGTAAAGTCATTCTTTTGGGGGGCGACTGGAGACAGTGTTTGAATGTCGTTAAGCATGGAAACAGAGTTTCTATATTAGAATCATGTTTATTAAATAGTCGTGTATGGCCTATATTCAAACAAATCAAGTTTACTCAAAACATGCGAGCTGAACCTGATCAGATAGCGTTTTCAGATTGGCTTTTGAAGCTTGGTAATGGAGAAGTTTTAAATTCTTTTAGTTTACCTGAGGAGAAAGTTCAAATACCTCACGAATTTATTTGTGAAGGCTCATTAGTGGAAGAAATATTTGGTACAAATTTCAGTGCCGTTGATGCAGCTCAGCTTACTAAAACAGCGATTCTATGTTCTAGGAATGATGACACCATAAAACTTAACGAAGATGTTTTAGGTAGACTAAATGGCAACGCAAAGATATATTACAGTATTGACAATTTGGTATCGGATGATGAACAAGAAAAATTGAACTTCCCAGAGGAGTTTTTGCATTCGCTCACGCCGACAGGAATGCCTCCACATAAACTGACTTTAAAAGTTGGGGCAATCATTATGTTATTGAGAAATTTGAATACAAAAAAAGGACTATGTAATGGTACAAGGCTAATAGTTACAGGTTTGACTGATCACATCATTCATGCAGAAATTCTTAGTGGCAGCGCACAAGGTGTTATTGTTTTTATACCTCGAATTGATTTGATTCCTTCTGACCCAGACATTCCATTTACACTGAAAAGACGGCAGTTTCCTGTCAGAGTAAGTTTTGTAATGACCATTAATAAAAGTCAAGGACAAACTTTTGATAAATTGGGAATATATTTACCGTCGCCAGTATTCACACACGGACAATTATATGTTGCATTTTCTAGAGCTACATCAGGAAAAAAAGTTAAAGTCAAAATTATCGATACTGAACATCAAGGGAAAATACTTGATGGCAGAAATGAAATTTTTACAACGAACGTGGTATTTAAAGAAGTTTTCAATCGATAAATAAATTTGCGGGACTAACTCCTAGCCGCGATCTACGGATCAAACATGGGGCATGGGCAGGGCCTTGGTGGGCAGTTCCCAAGTGCGCTCAACCATGATATTTTGATGGAATTATTCCAATAGTTGAAATATTAAATCTCATTATTCTCATGTATTCAAGCGTCTGTATGTCAGTAAACTGAGCCTATGAGTAATTATCCCTGCTGAGCAGGGCTTTTTACTAGTCCGAAATAAAATCAGGGTGTGATGTTCTGTTGAGCCCGCCTCTTGACAATACTTTCCCAAAACCAAGAGTTCCCAAGGGCTCTGACTTTTTTTCCAGGGGGCTTCCATCAAAGAGACCCAAACACGCTCCAAATCTTTTATTTTGCAAACATCCGGAAGTAACAACTCCCCTTGGTAGTCATAATCTCTCACGTGATTGCTCACTAAGAAATTTGAATCTTGTTTCCAAAATGAGTATCCCATGAAATTTGTCCAGGTATATTTTAATCTTTGGTATACAAAATTCCCCCTGCCATCTTCCAAGTTAAGAACTCGCTCTTGAAACAGTTGACAGACTCTTTCCGAAGAAATGTCTCCCTTTATGACAATCCCCAGGAGCATATTTGAAAAGGATTTTTCGGGACTGTCGGTTACAAAAAATACATGCTGGCCTGATACAAAAGATTTCAAATCCTTCCGAAACGTTTTAACCGCTAGCCATACAATCAAACGGTAGGGCAGAAAAATCAGAAAAATCGGAGCGGACACTATTAGAAATGTAATTATTAATGTTAAAACCAGGAGCTGTAGCGGGAAGGCCCACATATTCCTGTAAATTTTGTTCACCATGATGACAAACGAAATCAAGTCGACAGAACAATTATATAGAAACAAGTTTTACTTGAATTATGAATTGTTCGGGATAACTTCGCCGGAATTGGACACCTGACTTGACACTTTTAGTAGCGAATGCTTGTTATTCATTAAAGGCTCGTACAGTTGAAACTACATTTGCTGCACGGAAAAGAACAGTAAAAAATAAAATAATGTGGTAATAATCGTAGGTGACGAGCACTCAAGTGCAATGTCACAAAGGGGCGAAGTGATGCAAGCCGGTATGATAAGACGGGACAGAGTAACTCGTGACAAGTATTAGAACATTCTTCTAATTTAATAAAATTTACATTCGGAAGTTTATTTAAATAGTAGCAAAATACTAGACCAAGAATAATAATTCCTAGTTTACGAGGCAGTTCACAAGTGTTCTCGTGCTGGGTCATTGGTTTGTATTATCCTATGAGGATGTATAATTTCGAGTGATATCACGAAATTAGTAAGGAATATTAAAAATATTCATATGATAAAATATATAGAAATATAATAGTAAGCAGGAAGTACACTGATTACTGGTTCATTTACGGACAAGGTCTCACGCATGTGAACTTCTCGAAAGTTTTCCCATTTACATATGTAGTTTACACTGTGATCAGGGCTGAGCAGACTCCATAAAACAAATACTGGTTTACAGATGACAGATTATTTTTAATTTGGATTACGCTTATGGGATTGCAGTTCAAATATTAACAATAGGATGAAGTCAATGAATTGCTACTCGAAGTTGGTAAATCTTCATTTGGCAATTCAGTGCTCGGCACGGGTACGAAAAATCCGTACCCGAAGTGCAGGTATTCCAATATCTGGTATCTATACCCGTACCCATACCCGGGTATCCGGGTACAAAATTTTCAAACCCGTACCCGCAATGTAATCTCAAACCATGTGCCTGTACCCGCATTTTACCCGTACCCGAAAAATACTCGAAAATTGTACCCACACGCGGGTATCTTAGTGTCGTACCTGTACTCGTACTCGGGTACTTTATATACATATTTCTCTAAATGTAGTACATAGTACGTTATGTATAATAATGTATGACAGCTTATTGTGTAATGTTGACTAGCTAGAGCATTTGATATTGTATATTTTCATTGAAGAGTAGAAAAACTGGAAGCGTTTTTGATTAGAAATAAAATTAACTTACATACTTACATTCATCAAAATATTATCAACCGTGCAAAATTTAGCTGAATCCTATTCTCCACTTCTATTTTGTTATTATTCCTCGTTTGTGTTTATTTATACTTCCTAATAAAACCTGTTTCCCTAAAAGCATATATTTTAGCTACACAGTCCAAAATACATTTACTGTATGTTTTAAGGTTAAAAGAGTATTAACACTAAGCTACATATATGTATTAAGAAACATTAAAACTACGGACAGAAGTTTCCAACGTACGGGCATGATGGTATAAAATTCGTCAAAATGTCTCAATTCTCAACGTATCCAAATACTCGGGTACAATGGTCGTGGATACTAGTAACTGACCCCATTATACCCGTACCCGGTGGGTATACCCATTTTGAAATCCGTGTACCCGTACCCATACCCGTATCCGTACTCGAAATTTTGAGCCCACCAAAGTGTACCCAAAATTGATCGGGTACACAAAATCGCCCATACCTGTACCCGTTTACCCGAGTATTACCTATACCCGTGCCGAGCACTGTTTGGCATTGGTAAGGGCAAGGGAATGGGTTGGAAAGGTGAAGATGCTGCTGGAGCTCAGGCCAGTGAAGACGCTCCTGAGCTGCGTCACTTATAATTGTGTACTTGGAGGACAAGCTACGAAGGGTTGTATTTAGAACGACGGTGTCCGTCCCTAAAAACAAAGTTTACATTCTTAGTCTGAAAAGTACATTTGTGTTTTCGTTAAATTTCGGATTTATTATCTGAGGCATAAGGGGACTCCTCCATCAGCATTTCCGCATCAAGGCATCTGTAATAAACGGATGACCCATTTTGTCCAGATTTACTAGGGTTCTGACTGATTAGGTTTTGTGTCAGCTGGTGTGATGTTTGATTGTGCCGGATGACTGTGTTGACGAGCAGACTACCAGACAATCACAAAAGCAGAAATCAAAAAGATCACACTAGGTGTGATCACAACATCATTTCACTTCGGCCATAAAATATTTAACACAATTAAAAAATTAATTCAGTAATGTAAATCTATAATGTATTAAGTTTTCAATCTCCTGGAGTGTTTGTTTAGAATTAGAAGATTCCGTGACCCAGTGTACTTGCCAAAGGCCACTTCATCCCGCTTCTGCAGTAAATGCTTCCAACCTTCGCTTTTAAATTTTTTTAGGGAATTGAGAAAAAAGCTCCATACATAATAAATCAAAAAAATTCCAGGGGAAATATATTTGTGTACTTCCTTGGGATGTTTACTACTCGTTTGGCAGGAATTGTGACTGCCATGAAATGTTGCAGGAAAACCCCAGCTAATTTGCGCTTGGTTTGAATAAAAGTTTCTGTAACGAGGATATTTCTGAGACAAACCAACAACAAGTAATTTTTCCTGGTTTTTTCCTGAATATAAGCCCTTCCTGACTACTCCATTGATAACTTAGCCGTTGATATGTTGGACCGCTGGTGCGGTGAGATTACTGGAAAATCGGACTTATCTTATATCCCTGCCCGGGTTCGGATTTTCAACCTTGGGATCAATTCTAGGCCATCGAAAATAGTGTTTCTGTTCGGTATCGGGAATCCCCGAGGTTCCGGTTCGGTTTCGGTACGGTTTTGGGTCAACAGTTTAAAAAACCGTCAAATGTTAAATTTCGGTCCGGGTTCGGGTGAGAAAATCAAAACCGAAAGTCCTATATGCATTTTCTGCCGGTTCGGAAAGGAACCGGAATCGGTTCGGGAAGCGGTTTTATTTTCCGGATCGGTTCCGGGAAAGAAAATTGTTCCGGACTCGAATAAACCGGTTCCGGTTTCGGGAACAAATGGGATTTTTTTCGGTTCGAGTCCATGTTTTGGTACCGTTCAGAAACATTAAATTATAAAGCCCTTGAAAGGACCTGGTCGACTTTTTTCAACACAATTTATTAGCCAATTCTGTATAACAAGGATTCAGAAGCCAGGTTTTCAACCTGAATAAGGTTGAAGTTTAATTATTTTCAACTAGGCGCGACGGTGTATACCTCTCAGGAAACATTTTTTGACGAAATCCACGGGTGACATTTGGGAGTCATATAGAGGTGTCCAGGAAATTAGCAAATTTGCGCAGATGTTGTGAGATACCTTTTTATTACTCTTCAGGGGTTATATTAGTCATACAAAACACGAACAGTATTATCTTAAACAGTGCTCGCACTGGGTACAGAAACCGTGTACCTGTACCCGTACCCATTTATCGGGTACTACGAAATGCTGTACCTATACCCGTACCCATACCCGAAAACCCGGGTAAATTTGTTTAGTACCCGTACCCATACGTGAAACTAAAATGTAGTACCTGTACCCATAATTTACCTGTACCCGTAATGCACCCAAAACCTGTACCCGTACCCGATTACCTATTGTTTGTACCCGGGGATTATTTGGGTACTGCAGGGTTTGCTAACTGAAAATGATCGACAATATTTACCTGTCCATTTGAAAATACAAAACAATTTCAATTTGTTAAGATTTTGGCTATCATTTAAAAATGTCCCAGATTTTCGGCATTTTCCCTAGGAATTAAAGGTATCCTATTTCAAGTTGTTTAAAAAAATCATTTATGGCTTATATTTAATAAACGATGAAGAAGATCAATTGCTAATAATAGCTAGATGAATGCAATGAAATACATTTTCGTGAGTTGGTTACTGAACAATTATTGTATGTTGTAAGGATAATCAGTTTGGACGAATTATTTATTACCAAACTCTCCATAATCAAAAACTTGCGTTAAGACTTTGACAGCATCTACAAAAATTGCTCCTGGCTACAAGTTTTCCCCAAAAATCTTTTAACACAAGTTCAATTACAAAACAATATATTTGAACAGTGTTTAGAAAATATTATATGGATAATTTTAGTTGATCATAATTTTTCCAGGTCAAATATTGTGGTTTTAGGGCGTAAACATAGATGCAAGATTGAATAATTATTTTGTATAGGTTTACAAAACAAATTCCTAAACTTTTTCTCACATTTGTGGTGCCTGAGAGGGCAATTTTTGACCAAGTTACACTAAACTAGACTCAAATGCAGCCTCCTGAGAGCTTTGTAAGCCAAGCACAGATGCCTCCGCGCTATTAACATCAAAATTATCAATAATATTCGAATTGATTGAAATCCAAATATTACCTACAAGAAATGATACTATCCAAAATTTCATGGAATTTCAATTAATTTCGCCCATCAACAGCCTAAAATAATATGACGACCGAATGAGAGGTGACGCTGATTTGGCGTTACAATGTAGATGACTGGTGTTGAATGGGACTTCATTTAGTGACAACTAAATTCTTAAAATAGTCAATTAAGTCGAAAAGACCAACTAAAAACTGAAATCCAGAGGAACAGTGTAAATATAGGAGTTAGAATGAGGATTATTCACCCGATATAAACGTCCTTCTCAGGAGCAGGTATTCTACCGAAGGGTGGAGAACGCTTCTCAAAAATTGACAAAATATACATCAGAATAAGTCAAAATAAGAATAATCTTCGGAAATAGAACAATTATTAGCGCATGATACTCAGTAGGCTCCCTGAACAATATTTCATATCTTTCGTGCTGTATAGTTATCCCTAAATGTGTTTCTTGTGTGTTGTTGTGTTTTGTATTTTAAGGTAATGTACTGCATTAACGTAATATTGCATTTTGTATTTTCCGTACGGGTAATCATTTTGCAGTTTGGTGCAAGTATTCTGTATAATGTTGCTAGGAATTTCTGCCAGCAAGAAAACTCGGAATTCTAGAGTTCCGGACTTTTGATTTTAAAACCAATTCTCAAAGCGTTGAACTCGTAACCTGAAGTACATAACTGTAGAACTAAAGTCGAGTCAAGTTGGAAAATTTACTTTTCACTGCAGTTATTTGATTAGTCTAAAACTATCAACTCAAGTTTATAACTCAATTATATGGATACTACGGATACTACTTATATAATTAATACTAGTGGATCAAGCCACCACCTGAGTCAGTGGTTAACCCCCATTTCCCAATAACAACACCGACGCAGTCGAGTGGCATGATATGCCAGCATTAAAATTCTATTGCCGAAATGATTTTTTTCAAATAGGGGTTTTAAAAAATAATAACCTTAGCTCCTGACATACAATTTCGTATGATTATAATCGAACATTACAGAATTTATTTGAATACACAGTTACTTGTGTAGGTCTCCTCGCCGTCGCCCATTATTTCAACTTGTTCTGCAGTGTTATTTACAATGAAGAAAGACTTACCTCTCGAAAATGCAACATACAGTTGACATGTAAAAAAACATGTTTCGGTCAACAAATACTAACTTTATCAAAACCTTGCCCTTGAGATATTTGTTAATCGTCATATCAAAGCTTTACGACAAATTAAAGTACTAAGGAAGTTAAAAGTATAAATAATTATACATTACTCATAACCTTTGATGAAGTTCGTGTTATAAATAGAAGTAAAGGTTTATTCCTTATCCATGAAGGAAAACAATTTTTTATGAAAAAAGTACTTATGAATGTCCTCCAGGACAACAACTTCATCTAAACCCGAAAGATCACGGTTTTGTGATCAAATCTCTAGAAAGTGCAACGATTGTTGATTACTTCAAAGCAGTTGGTGAAATAGTGGGAAACGAAAATATAATTAGTGGAGGAAGAGTAAAAGGAAACTACGAAGTGTGGGTAAAGTCAGCTGAAGCTGCAAAGTTACTACGAGGAAAAGAATTCCTATCAATTTTGAACCAAAATGTGTCAATATGGCCATTTATAAGCCCCTTGAAAAACGTCAAACTCATTGGAGTGCCACCATTTATAACAAATGAAAGCCTAAAAGTGGAGCTTGGGAAATACGGAACTGTGAAAGGTGAAATAGAATGTGAAACATTTCAAAACCTTGGAAATGAATGGGCACACATTCAAAGTTGGACCAGATTTCTGTACATGTCATTCAGTGAAACGCAACGTCTTCCAGATACCATAACAGTAATAGACGTCGATAACAAATATGAAATCACCACTCAGGTTGGGAGACGTAAGTGTTTTAAGTGTAGGGACGTTCACCACGTTGGTAAAAACTGTCCAATGAACTGGATTAAGTCGTATGCATCAGCAACGCGAAATACAAACACCCAAGAATTTATGGATGAGAACGAAGCAGCAGAAATTCCACCTGGTTATTCGCTACAACCTTTAATTTCAAGGCAACGACTTAAATCCATTGAGGATTATACCAGCACAGAAGAGTCAACAAGCAACAGCAAAGATACTGCTAAGCCGAAAAGGAAAAAGTTGAAAATTATCAAAACAAGTACATTTGTATTAAGAAGCACAAAGACTCAAAACTTCTTCGACTGGCATTATAAAGAATGGAAGGCATACGAGCTGAACAAAAATAAGCCATGCAGCAATCAAGAATTCCTGCGATTCCTCCAAAGTATACCCCGAAACGAAAGCAATCACTTTTACGACATCCAAGAAGCAGCCAAAGTATTCAACAAAAATCCAACGGAACTTAAAAAGAAAGTCGTTGAGCTACAACAAGCTTTATCATCACAACACAAAACAGAAAAGCAGTGGCTAGGCCAAATAGCAAGTCAGATTGATGAATTTCCACCTTTAAATAACCCATGATTTCAATTATCACACTTAATGCACAAGGTCTACGAAATGTAAAACGAATCCAAGAGCTGAAGCGTATCACAACGACGTTTAGCCCAGATGTTCTTTGTCTTCAAGAAACTAATATAAACCCTATTATACACAATAAATGCAATATACTAGGCTATACCGAATGTTATAATCCTCCAGTAAAGGCATTTAGTGGAACAGCTGTGATAATCAAAAACTCCTATACTATAATTAACAAAGTTCTAGTTCCTGGGAAAATGCAGATAACTACAATAACAAACCTCAACGTACCTTTTCATATTGTAAACTTACATATGCCACATAGTGATAGAGAAGCGGAGGTACTTTTAAGTGTACTTATTAAAACCCTTGATAAAATTAAATCAGACAACTTTGTGTTATGTGGAGACTGGAACTATGTAGATAATATGATTAGAGACAGGATAAACTCCAAGGAAAGCAGGAAAAAATTACAATGTAACATGACCAGGATAATAAACACTTACTCACTAATTGATACATACAGGAAGCTGTATCCAGATGGAAGAAGCATGACTCACACCGGGACTCTTAAGCACAACCCCCAAACAAGACTCGACCGAATCTATGTCAGTGCCAACCTCGCAACACAAATAACGTCCACAAGTATTTATCCATCATTTAGTGCATGCATATGTAAACTTAAAATTACAAATACAAGACATATCTCATAACCCTCTATGGAGACTGAGTAGCGATATCTTAGAAAATAAAATATTCCATTATCAGGTTAATAACCTTTTGACTAATTTCATTAACAACGAAAATAAAAATCTAGAAGACTATAGTTTACTCAAAAATGATATCAGACAAGCAGCGAAAAGTTTCAAAGGGCTCATTGTAAATGAAATACGAAATGAAAAGAAAAGAATTCAAAGAAATTATCAAGTAGCAACAGATAGAGCCACTCAAAAAGCATTGTTCACTGATCTTATGGAAAACCTAGGAAAGAAAACTACAAATGAGGACTCGCTTTCAAACATCCATGATGCTCATATCGGAATCAACATTCATGATGCACTTAATCACCTATCAACACAGGAAAAGGTCAAATATGTACACCACTTTTTCTCTGAAAAATATAAGGCACACAATATTCAGCCAGTCCACATGGAAACATACCTAGCCAAACTAAATGAAATCACTACTGAAGACAAAAATAAAATGGAAGAGGATTACAATGAAGTGGAAGTAAATGATGCCATATCTAGATTACAAAACAAAAAGACACCTGGATCAGACGGTTTAACTTCGGAATTTTATAAAATATTTGGAGTTAAGTATAAACATATACTGTGGCTGATCAAAACTGCTCTAGCGTCAGGAAATCTACCTTTAAGTGTACGGACTGGGGTAGTCACATTGATACATAAAAAAGGTGATACCAATGATCTCAAAAACTATAGACCTATAACCTTGTGCAATACCGACTATAAAATTATATCAATAATTGTTAAAGGTAGAATTTTGCCAGTTCTGAACAAAGTCATTGGCAACTATCAAACGTGCAATGTCCCAAAAAGAACTATATATGATAACCTGCATTTCCTCAGAGACGCGACAACTGAAATTAAACGTGGTGCAATATTATCACTTGATATGGAAAGTGCCTTTGATAACGTAAACAGGTATTATGCAATCCAATGTCTAATTGCTATGAATTTTTCTGCTTTGGTAATAAGCACAATCAGCTTAATGTATAACCTTAATGTCATAACTGTACGTATAGGTAATTGTCTAACCCAATATATTGATGTAATGAGAGGGATACGACAAGGAGATCCTGTAGCCAGCATTATTTTCATAATCAGTTCTGAGATTTTTCTACAAAATATAAACGAAAAACTTCCAGAAATATCTACTGGGCCCTACAAAGAAATGCCAAACACTTTTATCTCAGCATATGCGGATGACACGCATATATTAATAAATAATATAAACCAAATCTCTGTAATTGAAAAGGAGCTCAAATTATATATGTATTACTCAGGGGGACAGCTCAATAGAGAAACGTGTAGCCTGTTAATGCTTGGAGATTGGAAACAAAATAAGGTTACGTGTAATTTCCCAATAATATATGACGGGGTTAAGATTTTAGGAATGTATTTTGGAAGTACAGATTATTGCAAACGAAACTGGTCCGAACTAATAGAAAATTTAGTATCAAAATGAGTTTCTACATGCAAAAAATGCCATATTCAAACCTCCACCTCAAATCCAGAATTTTAAATACCTTCCTACTACCCACCCTATGGTTCAGACTCAAAACTCAAGACCCACCGAAAGAATTCTTACAAACTATAGAAGAGAAAATCAATAGTTACCTTTGGGAAGACGGAAAGCATTGGGGCAAAAAACCCTTTATGTACTGCAGTACAATCCAGGGAGGCTTAAACATTAAGCATGTGAACACACAGCTATCCATTTTCAGGTTGAAGCAAATACAAGATGCACTACAAGGACGATTTAATAAATACTTTACTAAAGAATGCTGTGACAGGATTTTTAGCACACTAGCCAACAGCATCCCCTACCAAAGCAGTTATTATTCCAATATTGCTCAAATTTTAACACAACACAATGTTCAGAATTAAAGGAATCAATAGTAATTTAATGGGCAAACTTTCTATCAAAAATTATTTTAAAAAGTCACAGTCAAATTTCCTTGTTAATGTCGGTATAACAACACTGCAACAACTTTATGATGAAAACATAATCAACAATTTACCAACACACAAGCAAAGAAGTTTCCAAAGCATCCTGAAAAACAGCAACTCACAACTGGCAAATTTAATGGAAAGCCGAACAAACCCCCTGCACTACGAAATGTACGACTGTTGCCAGTCAACTCACACCAAAATAACGCCAAGCAATATGTATAATCTATGTTTGTGGAACCTATTTAGTAATCAACTAGACCAGAGTACGGCTGTAAAAATCAAAAGATTTCAATGGAACCATCTCAAGATAAGTTTATCCCTCAAAGAGAAAGAAGTTGTATGGAAAATATGGCACGGAGCTTTATGTACGTCCACAATGGCTTTCCAAATGGGCCTTATCCCTTCAAACAACTGCCCTTTCTGTTTCAAATCAAAAATTAATGCAGAACACTACATCTACGTCACTATGGGAGTACTGCAAACAAATTCTGATATCAGCCGGTCATGTGTGGGATGAACAAATTAAAGTCTTAGGCCTACCTGAATTTAATCATTCAAACAAATGTCTATTCCATATTGTAAGTATGTCGTATACAGTTATCCACGAATTTCTGTACCTAGAATTGAACAAACATGTATATGTGAAGGACACAGTAGCAAGGTTTAAGCCATTACTGTTTCAAAAAATCTACCTGGACTATCAAAAAACAAAGTCCAATGTTTTCCATTTACACATTTTTAATGGCTACTGGCAAAAACTGAATTTGCTTTAAAGAGCAACCAGTGATAATATAGACATACGACTCCCCAGATCTGAGAAGGAAAATGTTCCAGACCATTCATAAAGCCGGGGAGATAAGCAAACCCTGTAATTCATGAGCTGAAGGCGTATGAATGTGGATGGAAATCATAAGCAGACCAGACTATTTAAGCCGGGGTTTTTCTTCTATACCCTGTAATCTCAAAGAGAGGCTGTGGTCTGTGGATGCTTAACATAGATAAGAAGGAAAATCATTATAAGCAAACAAATGAAAATTATTGTACCTGGCATCAAGATTACAAAATGTTTTATTTATTTTTTTCTGCTTCAAAACTTTAAAGAAATTTGAATAAAATCTGACCTTTTAATTTTGTCTGAAAAAAAAAGTACTTATGAAGTACTTTCCCACGCCAGGCTGCGGCCGGTGGAAGACAACGACCGCGGTTGCCCTATGGTAATTAACAAATTGCATAGTTTAATCTGGCTTCTTCCAGATCGGTTCCTTAGCCACTTTCGTTTAAGTAAAGTAACATAAAGTTCTCCAGTTGTTAACTGGAAGGTCCTGGTACTGGTCCCCAGAACTTGTAGATACTTTTAGCTTCAATTATTTCTCAGGTTTCATTCCCCTTTATTTCTGTTTTAATAAATTATTAGTCTTTGGATATATTATCATTAAACTCAAATCTCAGATTTATTTTGCGTTTATTAATCAAGCACGATACGTAATTTATTTCACCTTTGATAACAATTATTCCAGGCAGTGGTCGTCACGGGAACGGGTAAAACCCGGGGACATGGGAACGGGAACGCGTACAGGAACGGGTACGGGAACAAATATTTTGTTCCCAACCAACTTGGGTACAGGAACAGGAACACACAGGTGGACCCGACCTTTGGGAACAGGAACAGGAGTGGGAACAGGAACCAAGATTTTCATTTTGTTCCCGTTCCCATAGGGAACGAGTACAATCTACGCATGATCCCGTTCCCGTACCTGTTGTTCCCGGGATCAAGTGGGTACTTTTACTATCTTATAGAAACGCCTTCAAAATTGATCTTGGAAGACTTGTTAGTACTTTATTTATGTAGACAATTCAATTTGCATATTCCGTTCCATTCTTATTACCTGCAATTTCTACACACGTATCCTTGCCTTAAAGATAATAATGTCAGAGCTCCTGTTTCAAGTCAATTGCGATATTTTCTGAAATAGCTCAACGAGTTAATATAATAAATATAAAAATAATTATTGTTGGTTTATACTTATTCTGCAAGTTTTACCCATGAAAAATTGATTGCTCAAGTTATTGTTTTTTTCAAATGAGTTTAACAAAGGGAAACTAATTCGAGCTGGCATATATTTTTCATACATAATGTATATGTAGGATAATTACCTTTAGGCCAGCAACTGATCTTAAATATTAAATATCATTTTGAAACCCTCATCAACATTCAATTCTATTATTGGAAGAGCAACTTCAATACTCCATTCATTGTTGCATCCTTTCCCAGTATGTCATTTTAAAGTGTTGACATTCGGTCTAATCGGTACATAATCTCTGAAGAATTAAACAATCAGTTATTATGCTGTTACGTTTTGCTATGTTGGAGCGTTTAGCCTCCCTGCATATTGTCTGTTTTTATCTGCAAAACGAAGGCTTTGGTGGCTACTGAAATCCTGATAATAATTTTTACCCCACTTAAGTACAATACAGCTTGGACCTCGGGCCCGGGAACGGGACCGGGAACACCAGCTGTGGGAACGGGTACGGGTCAACAACATTTTTAATTTCTGGGTACGGGAACAGGAACAGGTCCAGGTACGGATTTTTATTAAATTCATGGGAACGGGTATCTAAAATACTGTTCCCACCATCACGGGAACGGGTCCTGGAACACTTAAGTGAAGTACCCATTCAGTGGGAACAGGAACGGGAACGGGAACAAACTTTTTGTACCCATGACGACCACTGATTCCAGGGAACTGAGTATCTATTCAAGTAATTATTATTGCAGATTTAGTCTAAATATTAGATAACAAAAGGTTAAGCTTTCAATACTAACCAGCAGTAGTGCATTTGTTGTGCAGTAGTCATATCCAGTTGTCAGTGTAATTTTTTACACTCACTGACATATGTACTACAGCATATATTTAAAAGTGAGCTATACTGATTTCCGGAGTTCACACGGATGACCCGGACTTTTTCAAAGTCATTAAACTGAATAGATTTTGTGTTACTATAAACAATAAAAGGTATTAAATGTCTATGGGTTAAATAGTTATCGCCATTACAAGGAAAGCACAATCATCAATACACATAAGTTACTGATTTCTCTTCGCCCCTTAATTGTTATACAACGCTGTGATTGTACCTTGGATGATTCTATCAAAACCAATACAATCTTCAAAAGACAAAAATTGCGGTCTAAGGAAGTAAAATTGTGAGACAATCCAGTGATGTTGGTGCTCAAAAGATTAACCACAATGATCACAATTTACCTTATTCGTATTATTTCAGCAAGGATCACATGGAAAAAGTTGGGTAAAAATGTCCACGTTAATGCTGAATCAGGGTCTTTATTTGTTTATGAATACCGATAAGCTTCGCAGCGTACCTAAAAATAGCTAGTCAAATAAACCGTCCCGAATCGACAAACGGAGGATGGGCTAGCTCACAGAATGAAAGAAATTGTTCATAATATCATGAACTTAAGTCTTGGTTAAAGATTTGTGCCGATTTCCAATCTGCGTAATACATACCTTGCAAATTTTGTTTATCAAAATTAATTGTAAATTGTGACTGTCAGGGGTGATACAAAACTAAGGGGTAGGGCTGAACAACGAGACTATGAAACTTAGCATTAAACTAAGTAACGAGAAAAACAGACAAGATACCGGGCGTTTTTTAACAGGACTGGTCAGTATTTTAGGGGACGGGACGATTTCTTAATGGACGACTGTTTTGTATTTCAAAACCCCAAAAGCTTCACAGCGTCCCTCTGAAGACATACATAGAGTTCTGGTTAGACAGAGATTTGTTGGTAAGAGAGCGTGCGAGAAATAAAATGCAAGTGAATCCTCATAAAATTTGCAACGACCAACGACTCATCCGTAATACGTATTTTGATGAACTCCAGAAACAGAAACTCCAGATCGTCCATGGTAAAATGATAACGGTAGAAATTCTTCTTTCTTACCTTCCCCCAGTAGTACAAACTGGCATAGCGAAACGGGGTTTACATTTTACACACACCCAATTCAGGTTCTATGATTTTATAATAATACTACTTCACTAATTTTCTAATAAACTAACAATAAGATAAATAATTTCTCTAATAAATTCATACCCCCATTTAACTAAAGTCCAACATTAATGGCCCTTATTGTTGTTCTGCTATTCAGAACAGAATAAATGCTATCCTCAGCAAAGTCCAGTAGGCAAAGGTGTCCACCTATCCTATTTATAGGCCTATATATAGGATAAAAATAGGCAGGATGCGAAATCCAAGTAATTATAGGTAGTAAAATAGGGTGCAGTAATTACCGCTAAAATTAATCCTATATTATATGTAGGAGCTGCAAGAGTTCACTTTTTATTTAGGAACAAGGTAGGCAGTTTGCGAAGGTAAAAATAGGCATATTTAATAATCTTTTTACAAATTTGTCAAGCAATTATTTGATTTAACCTTAAAATAAATCTTGAAAATATTCTTCAAATACGTGACATTTTAGTAGTTGGATTTGTTTCGTATGTTACGATTGCATGTACATACATTTGAACATTGATTTTTAGTTGAAATAATAAGCCTTTATATTCTAAAAATAGGTCTTTATAGGCTAAAAAATAGGTCTTCATAGGCTAAAAAATAGGCCTTTATAGGCTAAAATATAGGCAGAAACATTACAGGAGTATATATGTAGGCAAATAGGTAGGCAATTTATTTTTGATAAATAATGTAGGTTAATGTGTAGGGAAGACAAAGCTGCAAAAACTATGTAGTATTTTAGGTAGGCTTAACCTTTTGGACACCTTTGCCAGTAGGTGTAACAGCCAGCTCATGGCAATGATGGCAATACAGTACTATACAGCTACAGCTTTAATCAAAGATGTCCACCTAGCCTGCATATAGGGAAAAAATAGGCAGGATGTAAATTCCAGTTATCCAGGTAATTCTAAGGGATAAAACAGGGTGCAGTAATTACCTCGAAATAAATCCTATAATAAATTGATGAAGGAGCTCCAAGAGTTCGTACTTTTTGTAGCCGACAATGTAGGCAATTTCTAACGTCGGAGAACGGTACTCAGGCATGCATGATTCAGCGTCCCAACGATTACATTTCGTTTTTACTAATCATAACCAACAGAATTTTGCTGTGATTTACATGGTCTTGTCACCTTCCAACCTTCCTTGTTGTCTTTATTAGATGTAAACAAAATTTTGTAGAACTTTACCACACTTTCAATTTTTAATAAAATTTTTATAGACCAATATTAGTTAAAAATACGGTCTTTCCAAGCTAAAATATAAGCAGCTAAATACTAGCTCCCTGTCGTAGTAGGAAATATGACAGGTTTTATTTTCTTTGAAAAGTAGGTAGACTATAGGCTTTAGGGATTCGCCAAGTTGGAAAACTAGGTAGAAATGGAGGTAGGCTCAAAAATATGGACACCTTTGGAGCTGAGTCCAAGCTCCGGTGCGCAGACGCAGCGGAGTATCATTAACAGAGGCATTTTGTTTTCCACAGCTTCTACAACGATCTGCTCGGGCTGTCGAGCTCCCTTGATTTAGCTTCTCGTTTCTTCGTAAAGGGCGGTTGGTATGCTCTGCCGAAGATGCGTTGACTTTGACATAAGGAGCGGATTCGCGTTCGTTAGTACGTCGTTCCAACGCGGGAAAGGGACAGTGCTTAAATCATTCCATAGGAATTCTTCCCATTGACGAAATTGACTCCAAACGTCCAGACCCCTCCACCTGTAAATCCTGTTACTCTTTGCGTCCACTATTATTTGTCTATCCCCAGCCCCTCCAGTCCTGTATCACATTGTTTGAAGACGACCCCAAAGCGACTGTACTGGACTCTGGACTCCTCGGAAGTCACTTATTGTTAGCGGGAATATTTTTGTCTGTCCTTTTTGAACGACAAGCCGTTAACCTCTTGATTGAGCTCCTCACTTAATTTCAAGAAGTTCGTCCCGCATATAATAGTTCACAGTTCAACCAAAAGTTTGGAGCTTGGCTTCATTCTTGGTTTCCTTTTATAGTCTTCTTTCGGAAGGCCTGTCGTTTTTGAGTTTTGAGGGAGGAAGTGTCAGTGTTGACATTGGGCTGCTTTTGTCAGTGGGACTGTGAGGTGAGAGTTAGGTAAGTCAAAGCCGAGTTTGCTCATTTCTTGTGTTGTGGGGAAATTGACTATTAAGGGATAACGATGGGACTCAATTGATAGTTCTTAGCTCAATCCGGGATTTGTAATTAATTTAATTGAGAAATACATCGGAGTTTATTTTGCTTTCATGATTTCCAGTTTTGTAGTTTTTTGGGAGAACCTTTTACTGGGGTAACGGGCCGAGAGGGGTTGATTGATCTCGAAGGGTTAGCGTGTCTGAGATAATCCGTTAATTACACAGTATCTTTTCCATGGCTTTTGTATAAGGCTGAAAATAATTGAATTTCATTTGTGGAGTTACGGATGATCAATATTTTCAAGTCGGGAGTTCCAAGTAGGGGCGATTATTTTAGTGCAGTTGAGTAGGCGGTTGCAACCAAGAAATATTCTGGTTTGTTGCGTAAGTTGTGTGTGCCGTCCAAAAATTGTCTAGTGGATTAAGGGGGTTGAGTGTTGTTGTTGTTGTTGGGATTATGTCTATATGGAGTCAGATTAAGTAAAGTAATAAATGTTTTTGTGTGCAGAATCCCGCCTTGAAAATGAGTTCAGCAAATGGGCCTCGAGAGGCCCCAAAGAAGGCAAAAACTGCCATTGAAGATATATATCAGAAGAAGACCCAGCTGGAGCATATTTTGCTTCGACCTGATACTTATATTGGTATATTTGATACTTAACAAGATCTTAAGATGAGAGTTGATACTTTAATGATACTGAGATGGAATTTATATTATGTTTTGTATGACTAATGTAGGGTCTGTGGAGCCCGTAACTGATTTGATGTGGGTGATGGACGATGGAAAAATGAATCAGAGGAATATCACTTACGTTCCTGGTCTATATAAAATTTTTGACGAGATCTTGGTGAATGCGGCGGATAACAAGCAAAGGGATAGTAAAATGGATACCATCAAGATTGATATTGATCAGTATGTTATTTTGTTTTTGTTGAATAGTACTCTTTGCTAATACTGAAATTTGGGGTAGTATCAGTTCAGACAACGTATTTTCTATTGTACTTGTCTGGCTTGTAGGGAAGGCAACACAATTTCCATCTGGAATAATGGCAAAGGTATCCCGGTCGTGGAACACCAAACGGAGAAGATGATGGTACCTACGATGATTTTTGGTCATTTGTTGACCTCCTCAAACTTCAACGATGATGACAAGAAAGTCACGGGTGGTCGAAACGGTTATGGAGCAAAGTTGTGCAATGTTTTCAGTACGAAGTTTGTTGTTGAGACCTGTACATCTGAGTATAAAAGAGCCTTTAAACAGGTCAAATTAATTTTGAACTTACTGTATTATTTTTTACGTAATTATTTTTGTAAGCGTTCGTTGTGATCCTTCGTAACTTATATCGTTTAATGTTTACTCGTGCAGGTCTGGGAGAATAATATGGCCAAAACTACTGCACCCAAAGTAAAAGAGTTCTGTGGAAAGGACTACACGAAGATCACATTCGTTCCTGACTTAACTAAGTTCAAGATGGAAAACCTTGACAATGACATTGTTGCACTGTTTCATCGGCGGGCTTATGATATTGCGGCTTCTGCCCGTGGAGTCCGAGTATTTTTGAATGGAACGAAGTTGCCTGTAAGATATCATGTATTTCAGCAAAAACAATGCGTAATTATAAAATGGCTTTTATTTGTTATTACTATTATTATCGAATTTACAGGTCAAGGGATTCAGGGATTATGTAGATTTATTCCTAAAAGATAAAGAGGATGAAACTGGAAACAAGGTCAAGTTTAACTACGAGGTAGTCAATGACAGATGGGAGCTAGCTGTGGCACCATCAGAAAATGGTTTCCAGCAGATCTCGTTTGTCAACAGTATCGCTACCACCAAGGTGAAATATTGTGGGATAAATATAAAATGCATTATTTACTTGAATAGGTGCCAGCGTACTGTCTTAACCGTTTATTTAGTGTTATTTTATTTAATTTGTGAATTGCAATTTATTCAGGGTGGAAGACACGTTGATTACGTTGCTGATATGGTAGTAAAAAACATGGTAGATACCATCAAAAAGAAGAACAAGAATGGCATTGATATCAAGCCATTCCAGATTCGTAATCACATGTGGATATTCATCAACTGTCTGGTGGAAAATCCCACTTTCGACTCACAAACCAAAGAGCATATGACGTTGCAAGCTAAAAGCTTCGGGTAAAATGCTTTAGAGTTGTTCAATATTTCAAAAACATTACCTCGACATTTTTATAAAAGTAAAAACGACGAATACTATCTGCAGGTCTCGATGTGCACCTTCCGAGAAGTTTTATTTAGGTGTCATCAAATCCGGTATTGTGGAAGCAGTGTTACAGTGGGCCAAATTCAAAGCGGAAAATTTACTGGCCAAAACTGGAGCTGGACGAAAGCAGAATAAAATTAAAGGTATTAGATTCTTTAAATTTGGTTATTTGGCACTGTGTGGTTGTCAAATTTGATTAGTACGATTAGCTAAAAGATTATTGGAACTCTTACCTAATATATATGCAGGTATTCCAAAGTTAGAAGATGCAAATGACGCAGGGACAAAAAATTCGGTTGAATGTACGTTAATTTTAACTGAGGGAGACTCAGCCAAAACTTTGGCTGTTGCAGGATTAGGGGTTGTTGGACGAGATCGTTATGGGGTTTTCCCTCTAAGAGGTAAACTCCTTAATGTTCGAGAAGCTTCACATAAGCAGGTGGGAATTTTTTTTAAGTATTCGCTATAAATACTGTTTGCTAAACTGTAGTATCGGTTTTAAGAACCAAAATTCCTTCATACGAAAACAAATACTTTGAGGGAATCTAAAAACGTTCCATTTTTTATTGCCCGACAAAGTTATGTTGCCTTAATGTCAACTGTATTATGTCAACTTACAATACTGATCTAAACAACTGCTGCAGAGTGGAGTGCAGGACTATCTGTTAACATTTTGATGATGTGTCCTGTCTCATTCATGTAGCATTGTATGATGGACGTTTCATTCTTCATTGCTTCCAATTGTGTAAAATGGCTCATTCATTTCTTTGTAGATTATGGACAACGCTGAAATTAGCGCACTGGTGAAAATTTTGGGGATACAATACAAAAAGAAGTATCAAAGCATAGAGGACCTCCGTACACTTCGTTATGGCAAACTTATGATAATGACTGATCAGGATCATGATGGTTCCCACATCAAAGGACTCATTATTAACTTTGTCCATCATAATTGGCCAAGTTTATTGCAAATGAATTTCATTGAAGAATTCATAACCCCGATTGTAAAAGCTATTAAGGGAAATAACAGTGTATCATTTTATTCTATGCCGGAGTTGGAAGAATGGAAGAAACGGACTCTCAATTGGAAAACATACAAGCTAAAGTACTACAAGGGGTTGGGTACGTCTACGTCCAAGGAGGCCAAAGAATATTTTACGGACATGCAGCGCCATCGAATCCTATTCCGGTACCAAGGTCAGCTTGATGATGATCAAATCACCATGGCCTTCAGTAAGAAGTGCATTGAGCAGAGAAAAGATTGGCTAACCACATGGATGGAAAATACCAAGCGGAGGAAGGAGATGGGTATGGGTGAGGACATTATTTACGACAAGGATGTTAGGGCTATCACATATTCAGACTTCATCAACAAAGAACTGGTTCTATTCAGTAATTTGGATAACGAGAGATCCATCCCTAGTTTAGTCGATGGATTAAAGCCTGGTCAAAGAAAAGTTCTGTTCACTTGCTTCAAGCGAAATGACAAGAGGGAAATCAAAGTTGCACAGCTGGCTGGTTCCGTAGCCGAACATTCTGCTTATCATCACGGTGAACAGTCCTTGATGTCCACAATTATTAACTTAGCTCAGAATTACGTTGGTTCCAATAATATAAATATCCTCCAACCCATTGGACAGTTTGGAACAAGACTGCAGGGTGGCAAAGATTCTGCCTCGCCCAGGTACATCTTCACGCAGCTAAGTCCCCTAGCAAAATTGATGTTTGACAGTCGAGATGAGCCTCTGTTGAAGAACTTATTTGATGATAATCAAAGAATCGAACCCGAATGGTATTGCCCTATTTTACCGGTAGTATTAGTTAATGGAGCGGATGGTATTGGCACGGGCTGGATGACCAAAGTACCAAACTTCAATCCGCGTGAAATTGTTAACAATTTAAAGAAGATGATTCGCGGAGATGAACCCTCACTTATGAGACCGTGGTATAAAAATTTCAAGGGGGATATCATTGAAATATCGCCGCAAAAGTATGCTGTTAATGGAGTAGTAAGCATTCTTAGCGACACGAAGATAGAAATCACGGAGCTGCCAGTAGCCACTTGGACCCAAGCTTACAAAGAAGGTGTGGTGGAGCCCATGTCCACTGGAACAGACAAAATTCAAGCCGTTCTGACTGACTACAAGGAGTATCACACCGACACGACCGTCAAATTTGTTATCAGCATGAAACCGGACACATTGGATAAATTCCAAGATGAAGGGCTTCACAAAGTTTTCAAGCTTCAGTCTGTTCTCAATTTAACTTCCATGGTACTCTTCGACAAGAATGGTTGTCTACGCAAGTACTCTAACGTGGCCGATATCCTCCGTGAGTTTTTCGAACTTCGAATTGAAATGTATACCAAACGTCGTGATTACCTTCTAGGTATCCTATCGGCCGAAGCCTCCAAGTTATCCAACCAAGCACGATTCATTCTAGAGAAGTGCGACGGTAAGATCACTGTGGAAAATAAGAAGAAGAAGCTCATGATTGACGAATTAGTTCAAAGGAAATATGACTCAGACCCTGTCAAAGCTTGGAAGTCGCGTCAAGCGACTCTTCAAAGTCAGCAAGTAGAGGACACAGGAGATGCTACAGATGAGGAGCCTGAGGAAGGAAGAGATTTTGATTACATCCTGGGGATGTCAATTATGAGTTTAACTCTGGAAAGAAAGGAGGCTCTTTTAAAAAATAGGGACGAGAAGCAAAGGGAACTCGATGCCCTTAAACGCAAAACTCCAAATGATCTTTACAATGATGACCTCGATGCGTTTCTCATAGAATTAGATCGCGTTGAAAAGGAGGAACTGGAAGACTCTCCTGAAACTAAGAAGAAGGCTGTAGCCAAAAGCAAGGGGATGTCAAAGAAAGCACTTTTGGACACATGTCCATCACCAATGGGTAGGAAAGTTGCTCCAACCATAGATGACTTGGTGAAGAAGGTTGAGGCCGCCAATAAGGTCAAGGAGAAAAAAGGTAAAGCTAAAGCACAGAAGAAGAAGGACGGGGAAGAGAATGGGGACATCGAGTTGGAAAAGGATGAGTTTGACCTCATGCTGGAAGACAATGACTCCCTCGTAAATAAGTTAAATAGTTCGAGCGAAGGTGCCGACCTGGCTGCCAATGGCAAAGTTGCTGCCAAGAAGCCCCGAGAAAAGAAACCCCCGGGTGAGAAAAAACCGAGGGCTAAGCCTGCGAAAGATGGCTTGAAGCAAACCAAACTCAACTTCAAAGCTAAACCCAAATCCCCTGCCAAGAACAAGAAGAAAGGAAGTGACTGGGATTCGGACGATGCTTCTGACTCAAGTTTCAGTTTTAGTACTAAAGTGGCTAAGAAGGTTATTATTTCCCATTGTTGTATTTCTGAGAGCATGTTCTGCATATTTTTAAGCACTCAATTTTGTGTTATTTCAGAGTGTCGTGCGCGTTTATGTTGTTTGATTTTGGCTGTTGTTTTTATTTTACTTTTGTAGAAACCTGCAGCAAAGAAAAACAGTTTCTCAGACTCTGACTCGGATGTTCCTGCCCGTCCGAGAAAGGTTGTTCATTAGATTTTTATTAGTACTTTATGCTTATAATAGTAGCTTTTACATGAATGGATTGCGTTTGCGCTGTGCTTTAGCTTTTTTTATTTCTAACCATTATGAATATACGGAAGCAGTAATTGTTTGCTATTTTTTATTTATTGCCGTTGATTGATGTAGATGAAAATGACTAAAAATCATTCTTTTATGCTTATTTTGGAAAAGTTGATTGCATTATTAATATTGTTTTCGCAATAGAAAGCCATTCAAAAGAAATTACCTTTCTCCGGTGGAGATTCTGGTAGTGAAATTGAGGAAATTCCAGCTCCAAAGGTGCTTCATTTTTTAGTTTCATATATGCTATACTATACACGGTGTCAGTAGCTGGAAGTTTGGCGGTGTTTACACGCTTTGTATTATTTTTGTAACCTTAAGAAACCTACCAAGGTAGTTGCTGTAGAATCAGGCTCTGAATCCGATGAACCCGTAGTAACTAAGAAGAATGCCAACAAGAAGGTTTATAATTTAATATTAACTGTTAATATTACTAATTAATTATTCATAAAATTATTTTGCATACGCTTACAATTAATGCATTTTCGTTTGGTGTGTGTTGGGGTATGTTGGATTTGTTGCACAGCTGTTAATTGCGTACGGTCATTATATGTTTGCACTGTATATAGAAACCTGCTGCTAACTCAAACAAAAGGGCGAAGGCAGTAGTATTATCGTCAGACTCAGAATCCGATGAGTTAGTAGTTGTTAAATCCAAGGATGCGAAGGTTACTTTTAAACTGATGATTTTCAAACTAATTTTGCTTGTTTTTTGTTGGGACTACTAGTACCCACATACATTTTTAGAACTTAATTAAGCAAATACTTCTAATTAAGAGTGAGTTCGTCGATAACGGGGTAAAGTGTTTTCCTTGCATTAATTTTGTTTGTGGGGAAATTTTAGAAGGCGAAGAAAGGATCTGGCTCGGATGACGATTTCGACTTTGAGGAAGAATCACCCCAGAAATCTTATGGAGACATGGCTGCTGCAGACCGTGAGAGAAGAAACCGGAAACAAGCGAAGTATGTATTTGATGACGAAGAATCAGATTTTTCAGACTAATATTAAATATTTACATGTATTTTAGACATCCGATTTTTAGGACCCGTTTCCTTTTCTGACATTGATAGTATATCCGTACAGGAAATCATAATACTGTTATTATTGAAAATTGACTTTAATACGTAATGATTTGGTGGCGTTAGTACCTTACGTGACTTGTAACTTCAGTTACATTTAAATATAACTACCCTACTTTTTAGTTTTTCCTTTTATTGTAATTTTAAGTAGGCTATGACCTTCACTTGATTTGTGACAATTATCATTTGTGTTATCCGTACTTTTTGGACATTTATAATTCTTGTTGTTAACGTAGCGACCGTAGTATTTACACATTAAATACATGTTTTCAATTAGTTCTTGGTTTTGCAGTGTTTACACTGAATGACAGTATTTCGTACACTTAAATTAGAAACTGGTTGTGTACTTGTTCCCAACTTTAGTGTTTTTTTTTAAATATTACATATTAAATGATTTGTTTAACACCAATATTTCGATTTGGGAAGATCTGATTAAGAAGTTTCTTGTACAATTCACTGTGTGAATTTAGTGCGCGAGTTAACTGTGTTTCTTTAGGTATGTAATTATTGAACAAAATCCATTGAATTTTGCTGTAGCTCCTAGCACCATACCATAATAATAGGTTGTACTGTGCTGTCCACTTTGCATTACATGTGTACATATATAGATACTCCAGTCTAATGATTTAACATTTAGGGCTACAATGCTATTTACTTATTTCTTTTTATGAGTTGGTTTATGTAGGATCAGTCGCTTTTTACATTGAAAAATGTTTGGTAGACAAGTTTAATGATAATTATTGCTTTATGTATGATTTTCGTCAGTGATTTTTTACTCAATAAATCGGCAAAATAATTATTACTGTTTACTGTTATTTTTATTAAATACCGGTTGCATTACTGTTCGTTTACATTATTAATAATTGACTAATGTCTGCATTTGATCATTCGCAGGGATGGAGTAATAAAATAATTTTTACATCGGGCCTAAGCCTCAACGTCAATTTATGGGTCTTTCCGCATATAATCTGAGGCCTTCGTTAACTTTTTTACCCTGTCCACCCCGTAAATCCACCCCTTAGTGCCCCTCATGGGTACTGGTAGTACCCGGGTACATGGGTACAGGTCCAGGTACAAAATGGGCACATAAATTTTGTACCCCAAAAATTTGGGTACTTTCTGGGTACGCACAATTTATACCCGCAAAGCTGGGTACAGGTACACGGTTATGGCAACGGGTACGGAATAATACATTTGAGTCGATTTCATCAGGTACAGGTACGAGTGCTTGAAATACCCGTACCTAACCTCCAAGTACCTTAAATATTTGGGTTCTTTTATGAAACAGCCTACTCTACAACATTTTGTGCTGTGTTGAACACAACACAAAATTATTTCATGAACCACGTTTCATTTTTTTCATGCCCACAGCCTTCTTTTATTTCATATTGCTCAAAGCTCGTACGTTTTTCATTTTCGTAGATATGTTTATATTTTTGTTTTGGAATTTGAACCAATTTACTTGAAGCTATTCCACAATCTTAATGAAATTTGGTGTAAAGGGAATACTGAGTAGACTCCGAATCCAAAGTAACTTTGTTTAGGAGGAAGTAGTATCGGAAATACAAAATGTTAAAAATCATCGGTGTAATGTATTGCAAATTTCAAATATTAATTTAAAAACTGGAAAAGAATTAGCCAACAAAAAGGGCCACAAATGCAATTTAACTTAGGATTCCGCCCCCTTACAAATCTAACCTAAACGAAAAAGAAAAATCTTGCAAGTGTGCGATGTCAAATATGCAAAATATATCATGAACAAATAATATTATTGTAGTGGTAATTACTGATAGTTTGACGATATTAATATAATAGTTCTTAGGAATACTTGAACAGTACTACAATCTTTAACCGATGAATATATAAAAGTATACAGAAGTTATGTGCAAAAAAGGTGCTAGTATCTGTTCAATGTATTAATTGATGGCTTGACATCCCGTCAAAAACTACATTTGTTTCCTAAAAATTTGTTCAGGCTCGTGATCTACCTTTTCAAATAATTTTTGAACAATGTTTCACTAAAATCAAAACAGCAAGTAAATTAAAACGCCCAGTAAAACTCGTTCACAACTATTTTTTGTAGCACAATTTAATATAAGTTTTCGAGTTTAATTTATCTGTTATTTTCATTTAAGACATGAAATTTGATTGCAACGATTAATTTTCGTACACTGTGGTTTATTAGTTACAACAAATTCTGAGAGTCTTAAAAGGACCTGGGTACAGGTCCAGGTACCTGTACCCATGGGTAATTGCAGTATTTATGGATATTCTTTTTGAGTATTCTATTCGGGCACAGGTACATTTCATGTACAGGTACAATGGTTTAAATTGAGTTAAATTGAGGTTAGGTACATGTACAACAAATTTGGACCCGTTAATATGTGTACAAGTAATACGGGTAAAGGTAGTTACAAAATTTCAAAGTACCCGTTATATGGGTCCAGGAACAGGTCCAGGTACACGATTTTTGTACCCATGAGGGGCATTACCACCCCTGATCATTCGGTTGGGCAGTTAGTTGGGGTAAGTCTTTAGGAACTTTGAAATCAACAGTAGCATATTCCTATCCTAGTCCTAGTATATAGCAGGAAACAATAATATTTCAGTTTGCATTAAGCCTATCCTATTTATATAGGGTTTATTTAAACACTCGACGCCCACTATTGTGCCAATTCTTAATACTCACCAGGAGAATTTCAGATATATGTCAAAGACATTTATCTGTACTCTCTAAACAAGAAGCCGCAAGGACGGAATGTGCCACTAAAGTCACGTACCTGTAGGTACTCAATGAGCAAAATTTCAGAAAAATGTCTTTGGGAATGGTCTGAAGGCCTCCTTGTCAGTCGAATATTTGATTTTTTCCACAAACAAAATCAGTGATTCACCAATTACAAACAGTATGCAGATTGACTTCAATACTTTTTACTTCCATCTCTTGGTTACTCTCGTAATTCAGTCAGAATTCCGATAAACCCGGTTCTACTATCTTGTGAATATGTAATTCTTGCAGAGAAAGATCTGTATTTTGGAATTTTAAAAATGTAGATTTATGTATATTGAGTTTTAGAAATAATCCAAGGAACAAACACAACAGTCATATTGCTGTCTGGTTTCGTGTGTGGTTTGTCTCGTCTTTTATAACAGTTATTTGCTATATAACGGAGTTACTTACACATTTACCCCCTGAAATCTTTGTGAAGTTCCGCTTATGAGTAAAAATCGTAAATTTTCAATCACGTATTCGAGTAACATCGAATATCTTTCGAGAAACAAAACAATAAAAATATTTTCCTGTGTCCGTTACATGTCCACAGTGGAGATGGCGTAATACCTCAAACAATGTCTAGGCTTCTCCAATTAGGAAACTTTTTAAGGATCATAAATTGTAGCTCAATGGAAACCCTTTTAGAGTACTTTAAGGATCAGTGTATATGTATGATGTGTACATACATATAGTATGTACAGGGTGGTTTTTTACCTTGCCCCTTAGGTTCTACAAGGTCTAATCATGCTGCACAAATGTAGAAAAGGTATATTTTTGCACAGAATTTTATGACGTCTATAAGAAAAATTATAATTCACGACCAAAAGTAGTTACAGAAGTTATGACCAAGAAACTGAAAGAACTTCAAAATTCCAGCAATGTCATTTGTCATGTTTATCAACTTATTCTGGCGTCGTAGTTAGGAAATTTCTGAATAAGATTCTCCCCGTTTCAGATTGACTCCCAAAGGCTCACACGGATTTAAATTTTGATAATTTTCAGACCCAAAGTCTGAACCAAAAAACAAATTCTAAACAACTGCATTCAAAATGTTTGCAATAATATGATTCGAAGCTTAATCAACACTTCAATAGTAAAGTACAAAGTTACGGTCGAATGTATACAGGGCCCTTATGACTGAATAAAAGTGTGAATAATTGATATATGGATTAAAATCTGATTACAAATGCATATGTACAATTCCATAATTATTAAAATGACTACCCATTTGTTTAAAAACTTTGCAAGCACTCATATTAAAAGTTGCAGTCAAACTATTTGCGGTATCATGTGCTTGTTAATTACACTCCGACCAAGCATTTAATAAAGGAAAGAAATGAATGTTGCTGGTTAGTTTGTGTAAAGGTCCGAAAATATGCTGCTCCTTGATGATGACAGGAGTGATGTGGTCCTCCACACTCCACAAAACAATAATAATTAAAATCTCCGCCACAGTTAATCGCACATTACATATTTCCTACAATTATAAATTAAATTATTTCAAGTGAGTTGAAAGTGTTCACGTGGCAAAAAAGAGTAAATAATCAATACAAGCATGCAAACCGCATGGGACATAACGTTTGATTTTGTGAACGAGCATTAAGTTAATCGTGTAAACAATTGACCTTCGGTACACATGAAATGATATTAGTAGATACCGCCCTGGAGATTATGACTGTCGAACTCTTTCGTCGTATCAGCTTGGAAATCTGCAATGGGCATCAGAAATCAGAGCAAATTCGGTAAAAGCAACAATGTTGAATGTACATATGTATAAATAACGAGAGGGAAACTTTTACCTTAAATTTGACTAATCACAATCACATGCTACTCTCATCATCAAATCATGATTCATACAGTGTGTGTAATTATCTACCTTATCATTTTAATCACATCGTCACAAGTCACAAGAATTAATACCAAATTCTAGACTGTGTAATTTACCTGAAGGTACATGTGATCCATCCAGTAAAATTATTTTATAAAAACGTATGGGGTACTGTAAGACGCGAGGTCCTCAATATTCATTGTAATGACTCCCCTGTACAATTGTGTGTACTACTTGCAATAGTCATAAAATCAATTTCCAGTGTGACCACAAATTTGGAAATCTGTAATAATTTTTATCTGCGTAATTGATTAAGTAAGTAATTACTCACGTGTGTTTGATGGCAACAGTAATACAGTTAATTATCAGTTGTACGTTGAGTCCCTCATAATCCAAAATAAAATACATACAACAGGTACAAACTCGTGACATTTCAATCTGGGCTCTGGGTTTATATTGTCAAACTTGAAATTACATTCAAATACATATACATAGTTACATCGAAATACATGTGGAAAAAATGTGGCCACTTAAGCAATTCGGGTTAAAGTACCGACAGACCCCAATCTCTGCACTTTAGCAGGAATAAAGGTTCACGTGAGTTAACATTTTGAATGTCTAAAGTATGTAATTATGTATGTACAAGAAAATCTGAAAGCTTAAGCAAACAAATATCATGTGCCCCCTTTATCTATTGACATTTCCATGAAATGATGAGCTATATATGGGGAAAGAGATGAATTCTCCAGCAGTTGGAAATTAACTGTAGTAGTGACAATGAGTCGATAGAAACCCCAGTGTTTTTAGCAATTTGGCACATTTTTATAGATTTTAAAGTTTTTTTTTTAAATTTCCCGTAGGATAAATTAAAGCTGTGGATAAAGTTGAGTATGAAGTTGATACGGGAAGTAATTTTCTTAGTCCTTTTATCTCAGTTGGCATCTTCCGCTAGGATTCTCTTCTTAACGGCGTTGGGAACAAAAAGTCATAAGAATGTATTTGAGCCTCTGATCAAAGCTCTGGGAGAGCGGGGTCATCAAATGACCGTCATTGCCAATACCAAGTCGGTAGACATGGGAGTGAACGTTACCGAGATTGTGCCCTTTGACGTGTCGACCTTTGTGGGGAAGTTCCCGAACCCTTTGGATCAACGCAAGAAAGGGGTTTTAAGTTCATTAAGCTGGAACTGGTCATTTGTGTACGACGCTTGTCATAAAATCTACCAAAATCCGGAATTCCAGCATTACATGAATCATACTTATGATCTTGTTATTATGAACGGTTACTTGAATTATTGCTTCGCCGGCTACCTCTACCGGATGAAGGTCCCTTACATTTACCATGTTTCCATGGCAGCACCCAATACGATCACAAGTCGGTTAGGGAACTGGCTACCGCCATCTGCCGTTCCGCATCCCCTCCTTCCTTTCTCGGATCGGATGACTTTTCTCGAGAGAGTGGCTAATTTGGTCCTTGACTGGTATTTTCTCCTCGACCGAGAGTACATTGCTGCTCCAAAACACGAGCAAATCTACAGGAAATATTTGGGACAGGACATCCCTAGCTTGACAGAGATCGACCGAAATGTTAGCTTACTCTTTATGAATAGTTTCGCGAATTTCCCTGCACCTCGTCCGACCTTGCCGGATGTGATCGAAGTTGGAGGAATGCATACTCGACCCCCAAAGCCTCTACCTAAGGTACAAAAAATTACAAATAATTAGATTTTAACAAAAGCAAAATTTTTTAGCCGTACAAAAATTTGACTCATCGTTATGATTTATTGCACAACCTCCAGGACTTGGAAGATTTTGTTTCGGGAGCAGAGCATGGTTTCATCTATTTCAGTTTCGGGTCCATCGTCAAGGCTAACGCTTTTCCCGAGAGCACTCGAAAGATTTTCTTGAGCGTATTCTCAAGACTTAAGCAGCGTGTTTTATGGAAATGGGACGAAGATATGCCCGATTTGCCGCCAAATGTGAAATTAGGGAAGTGGCTCCCTCAACAAGATATTTTAGGTATATGGTTGATCCCTGCTGTGTTGTATCTGTGACTTTCTTTAAATAGCGAGCTAAAATAATTAACACCCATTCATAATGCTTAATACACCTGCACGTAAAATGAAATGTGTTTTTAAATGGTTTACATAGGTCATAAAAATATACGTCTCTTTATAACACATGGTGGTCTACTCAGCACACAAGAATCTATTTACCACGGGATCCCTCTTCTGGGAATTCCAATGTTCATTGATCAGGACTTAAATATGAATCAAGCTGAACATGCTGGATTCGCTCTCCGAGAGGAAATTTTGGAGATCACTGAGGAAAGCTTGGAATCAAAATTGACTCAACTTTTAGAAAATCCAAAGTAAAGAAACGATTCGGCGAGTACTTAAATATAACAAATTCTTTAAAAAAAGATAGAATATAGCAACAGGACATGCAATCAAGGGTCATTTGTCATAGGTACATTTTTGCCTTTTCTATGCAGAATCTCTGAACGAGCCAGATATCTCTCCCGTGCTTTCAAGGACCAAACTGAGACACCCCTAGAACGAGCAATTTTCTGGGTGGAGTACGTCATCCGACACAATGGGACATCTCATCTCCGGTCTGCCGCCCGTGACCTCAGCTACTTGCAGTATCATAGTGTAGATGTGATACTGTTCCTAGTCTCCTTAGTCCTAGTTGCCCTGTTGTGCCCACTGCTAATTTTACGTATAGTTTATGTCCTCCTACGGAAAATTTTATACGCCACGTTGTCTAAAGATTCAGTTATGGGCATTGCCAAATCTAGTTATAAGAAAACAAACTAATCTTCCTATCAAAATTGAGCAGGTCTATTTTACAAGTACAATTTTATTATTACTTGACTTTATTAAAATTATTGTGAAAGTATTTCTTAAAAGTAGTTGATTAAATGATGAGTTAAAATTTTTGTATTTAAAATTTTCCAATTAAACAAAAGAAACCAGAGCTCTATTTAATGTTATTATGAGATCAATCTCTTAGATTTCTTCTTGAAGGCAGAGACACGACCTACTTTTCTATAAATATCTAACTCTAATCTCATTAATCTAAAAATCTGTACTAAATGTAAAAAGAAACGGTAATATTTATTAACCAGTTGTCAATAAAGTTCCACGTAAACCAAAGATATGAGTGCTATATTACAAAGGAACGTGCTTTTATTCTGAGTAAATTGAAATTACTTCTGGTGCATAACATGTTGATATATAGATAAATAATTATGTGAAAAATACCATTACACAATAGCGGTTATTTTTGACCAACAGTGAGGCTGTAGGTTGAAATGTGGCTGGAATTACACAGGGTTTTGGATTCCGGCCCAGTAGTTGCATATGTACGTATACATAAGGACACAGAATTACATTTGATGAATTCATTGACAAAGATCTTTATCAGAAAATAAACAATACTTTTAATATCAACCATGTTGAAATAATTGGAATACGTGGATATTGCTTAGAATCAATTTATTTGCCAAGCTTTCGAACTCAAACAGTGTTCATCTTCAGGGCTTAATTATGACTAACTATGCTATCCTTGTTTGATGTAGTATTTATAAAAATTTTACATTATTCTAATTTAAAATTATTGAGTTGTGAATATTTTGCAAAAATAATTATTTTGTTTCAACAATTTAAATTAAAAACAAGATCAATCTATTAAATTCGGGATTATTGGCTTCCATGCGTTGCTTAAAATAAAACCTTGGTTGACGTTCATCAATGACTGTTTTGATTGTTGGATAACTAAACCTTCCTTTATTTGTCGTAGGAAATGATTATGTTCGGGAACAACAATCTTTGCATCGTCCCATGCAATATGATGACTTCTGTTTCTTATTATGTGTCTTGCAATAGCTGATTTTTTATATTCTTTTCTTCTGACATTATCTTTATGTTCTTGTACTCTTGTGTTTAGGTGCCTATAGGTTTCCCCAACGTATATTGAATTGCAAGTATTACAAGGTATGATGTATACTCCAGCATTCTCAGAATTTTCTCCATCTTTTAAACTTTTCATTAAGTTTTGGATTTTTATACCGGGTAAGAAAGTAGGTTTCCATTTCAAGACTCTTCGCAAGTATCCTGCGATCCTATTAGAAATATTGCCTATGTATGGAATTGGAATCCATGGTTCAATCTTGTTTTCTGTTTCTATGATTGATGAGAGCAAAATCGATGTGTCTGGTGCAGATATAGGTGTTGTATGATTTTTTATCAGTGTTGCTTCTGCGATTATGGTTCTCCTCGGATGTAACTTGTTTCTCATTCGGTTGATTCTTTTTTCTATGAATTTTATCGGGTAGGCATTTCTTGTAAGTACTTTTCTGATGTGTAATAATTCAGCTTCCAAATATTTTGGGTGGCAGATTTTAAAAGCTCTGTGAACTAAAGCATCTACGACTGAAATTTTTTGGGAGGTGTGATGAAAAGATTTAAAATTTAGATATCTATCTGTGTGTGTATTCTTTCTGTAGACTTTGGTTTCAATGTTGCCATCTGTATTGCGCATGATAAGAACATCTAAGAAAGGAATCTCGTTATGCTGCTCTTCTTCAATTGTAAATTGGATTTGTGGATGATATGAGTTTAAATAGTTAAGAACTTCATTCTTGTTGGACTTATCAACAATAGCAATTACGTCGTCAACATACCGTTTCCAGAATAAGATTTTGGAGTTATTTACCACGACATCAGTTTCTAGTTTTTGTAAAAATATGTCAGCAATTGTTCCTGAAATAGGTGATCCCATTGGAATTCAAATAAGGTTTATTTTGGTATTCAGCATGTTTTCAGGAGTGCATCGTAATTTTTAAAAACAATACTTTTATCTAGGTTTCTGCGTCCTTATTGAAGCACATTTAAAAAAAATAGTTCTGTTAAAATTATGAAGTTTTCTTAAAATATATATGAATAACTATATGTAGAGCGAAGAGTGAAATCAGATTTATATGTAATAAAGATTTTAGAAACTTCTCTACCGGAAAGCGTTGAGCTTTCTTTATACATATATAGACCAGTGCATCGCATGGGTACAAAAATGCTGTACCTGGACCTGGACCTGGACCCAAATAGTGGGTACCGGCAAAAATCGTACCCAAACCCGTACCTGAATAAAAGCACCCATTAAATAAATGTTGGTACCTGACGTACGGGTAGTACCTGAGTATTTGGGTACAGGTACAGGTCCAGGTCCGAAATGGGTACTCTGTTTAAGTACCCAAACTGAATGGGAACCTTATGGGTACTATCTATATGTACCCAAATTTTGGGTCCAAAGCCAGGTGCTGGGTACAGGTACAAACTTGGGATTTTGTGGGTTATACCTGACAGGAACAGGTACAAGCTTCCAATATACCTGGACCTGACAAACTAGTACTTGAAAATGTGGGTACTTTTACGAACAGAAATTCATCTTACGATGCATCTAGTGTAATATGTGGCTCTCTCTCCGGCCTACAGGTTTATTTTGGTATTCAGCATGTTTTCAGGAGTGCATCGTAATTTTTAAAAAAACATACGGCTATGCAATAGAGATGGTTGACCGACTTAGCACAACGCGCCAGCAATAAGTACGTGTAATTACAAATTCCACTTGTGATTCAGTAAAAATGACGTTAAATGATATTGTGCATGGTTATGGAGGATGACCTAGAAGTGGAAGATTTAATTGAAGATGCAATACCTCAGATGGTATAGAAGTTATAGTTCCATTAAGATGTCTAGTATTGCAAAAATTATGACGAGGCAGAATTTTGTCCAGCTTGTAATTGTTGTGATGTAAATCATTCAATGTCATCATGTTAAATCATCACGTTGAATCGTTTACAGTAATTCTTTATAAAGTACCTGATTGGGTACAGGTACGTAGGAACAATTTTCAGGTACAGGTCCATAATATTGGGTATATTTTGGGTACGGGTAAAATTCAGGTACAGGTATGCACTACTTGCAAAATAATCAGGTCCAGGTACCAACATTTATTTAATGGGTACTTTTAATCAGGTACGGGCTTGGGTACGACTTTTGTCGGTACCCACTATTTGGGTCCACGTCCAGGTCAAGGTACAGCATTTTTGTACCCATGCGATGCACTGGTAGCCAACACCATTTCATTCATACTAATAATTCCTTCCAGAATATTTTATTGGAATGTCGAATGAGCAACATCAGTTGAAGTTCCGTCCCGTAATTTTTCTAAAAATGGACCATAAACAATTACCCCGTTTGGTATTAGAGTATTTAATGCAAATCACGAATAGGCTTCTTATTACCATAAAATATGGGCATCAATTGATATAACTGGAATTTTTATGTGTTAGATCATAGATAGGGAACAATTCCATAAGAATAAAAATATTATTAATGTTGGATTGCGGATGGCTCTGATTGTGAGGTGCGATAGCAAAATGAAATCCAAAATTGCATTCTCTTCTACGTTTTTCAAAAAAATTCAATGCAAGACAGTATAATGATTATTACGCCTATCCTCGCAGCGTATAATTTTGCCAATGTAAATTAAAACTTTGACATAACTTCATGCAGGGAATGTTTTTACATAGAGAGTGAAATGTATTCTCTATCTATTATTTTTGATTAAATACAAACTACACTTACATATAATTAATTGTATATTTTATCGTATTGATAAATCGTCTCACTAAATCCATCGCATACGTTGCTATCTAATCAACACAAGTCTAAACAGAAATGATAATAGAGTTGAATATAATTTATATTTTCCACGCTGAGTTGGCTCCACAAGATATCTCCACCGGATGTTGAAGTTTGGAAGGCAGGACAACAGTTGATAAAATTGCAAATCCTGTGGATGCACACATGCATTTTCCTCGCGGAAGTTAAATGCATCGGGGACATGCAGCTTATACGGAACTTGTTACACTACATGCCCCGTCTGTGTTTTCCCTATAAACTTGTATCTTGAACTTGGCAATCACTGAATAAAATGTAACCGTCACAGCAAAATGTCACTTCCTATCAAACAAATCCAATTGATGGTTTTGCCAAATATTTAAGAATATATCGGAAATTTTAGCCATATAAATACCAGCCACGGGAAACCTACATATATCAGAACCAAAATAGCAGTTCAAGTGACAACATTAGCACAGGAAAATTTACCAACCAGCCAAATTGAACATTCAGCTCAAGGGAAACTCAACATGGGCAGCTACTATCCTTTGGTCCTATTGGTCGTCGTTGTCGTTGCAGCTTATGGAAATGTTGTCAACGCACCCTCAGGTAGCTCTATTTTTCTTCTCAGTCAAATTATTAAAGAATTTTAAAAACAAAACTACGCGAATGTTGAGCCAATGTATTAACAATTGAAATGAACTGTCTTTTTTCAGCTAGACAAAATGAAGAAGCTATTTCTGAAATTATCGCGCCTAATGTAAAATTTGCAAAGTGCTTAATAGATATTAGACAATTTAACGAAGATGTTCTTCAGTTACAATACGCAGCTCGGAAACACAAGCTTCCGGAATCTGAGACTAGGCTGAAGACGGCCATCACTACATTTGCAGCGGTCAGGTCTTCTTGCGTCAATAGCATTATGGAAGATCTATAGTCAGCTTCACCTTCCCCCTAAAAACAGTCCTTGTTTCTAAATATTCCTAATTGTTTTGTACTTTTTTTACAATTATTACTATATACAGTTTGTAATATACACGAGTAAATAAACGCAACTACTTTCTACGTAATTCACGTCAAAACATCGCAACTTTTATATCAAATTATTTTATAGATTAGATTTCTAAAATTATATGTAACTACATATAATAATTATATACTGACTCCAATTTTTCAGCATACGATTCAGGGACATAAAATCCTCCAAAACTGTTTTTGGTGTAAAAATTTGTCCCTGATTTTTTCAGTGCTCAGTTTAATGTCGGGCTAACGACTTTCAAAGATTGTAGCATTAAATATTAAACAATAAGGTTCAAGCTCTCCCACAAATCTTGGTGGATGTTTCGCAAAGAGACTTCTATTTGGCTCCATAATTCTTTCAGAGCCTTCTCGTTAGTTGCACAGTCCTTCAATCGGAGCTTCGTACACCGGAAATATTCCAAGGAGAACCTATAGACGACCAAGTACATGTTCGCAAAATTTGAAATAAATTATCTACAATCTTCGTTCTATTATGAATTAACGTGTTTAAGTACGTAGAATAGGGAGGCCAATCTCCATTGTTATCATGCAATTGGTCTTCAACACACTCTTTTAAATTCAATCCATGACATTCCCACAGCCCGAGTAGTGAAGCTTCTATAAATAGGTGCGTTACAATACAATTTTACTAGTTTGATTGATAATAATAATTTTGTACAAAACTCCTCACGTTTTAATAAAGATCGGAAGTAAGCGTTCGAGCTGGCTTTGCATAATACTTCTGCAATAACTATTTCCAGATTCAAAGGCATTGCATCTTGAAGATGTTTTCTCTCGTGGTCAGTGCACTTGTGATTCACGTGCTCAGAAATGCATGCTTTGATTCCCACCCAGGAGGGACACAAGATTGCGAAGGCGTTAGCATAACCTAGGTCAAAATAATTTTCTTGCTGGAGCATCCATCCCGTTTCCCAATCAATCTTGTCGTAACATTGCTGACCCTAGAAGGTGAGATCAAATAGGCTTTAGCTATTTTAATACACTTGCAGAAAAATAGTAAATTGAAAATATTAGTCAACGAAAATACCTTACCGATGCATTTACAGCCTGTATTTCAAAGTTTTGTGAGATTTCTTCCGTACTTGATTCTAGCCCATAACATAGTCCAGGAGAGTGGAATTCATGGGAAAAGGAAGACACAAGATTCCCATGGCTAGGCTTAAGTTGTAAAAACAAGATAGAAAAGACTACTAACTTTGAAGACATCATTATTGATATCTGCAACTTCATAGTGTGAAATTGCCTACCGCCGGGGAAAGGAAAGTGACGATTTTCTATCTTGATTGCTACTGTCAAATTTTAACTTCAGACCCGAAAATAAGTGAATAACTTAACCGTAACAATTGCAGCAAATTATTGACACTAAGTCAATTAATAGTTTATTAGAGTAACAACTAGTGGTGATTTCAACTTGGAAGGAAAATTGGGTAACAGTGTTAATTAGAGATTAGAGCCTTGTTGAAGTTCCTTTAGTTTTGTTGGCTTGGGATAGCTTGCGTAAAACCGCAAGTTATGTAATAGTGTTTCACAACATTTGTACATTTGGTGTGATGTATGTAAGTGTGAATTTAAAGGTTCCAACATTTCAAAGCTTACTTATGATGTTTATGATGCACTCTTTGTATAAAATACGAGACCTATTTTATAATAGGATTCTCTGCATATGCATAAAGGAGGTGCATTCTAAATTACTTCGTTAAAAATACTTTGTTGCTAATTATCTTACAAGAACATATATTTACCATTATCCTAGTTGAATTTTCCTGCCTGGAAATATATAGCTTTGACATACTGGCCTTAATAAACAAACACAACATTGACCTTCACACACAAACTACAAAGAACCAACCAGGCAATTCCAAGTCTGACAATGAGTGAGTAGATCTTTAGATAACTGATGTAGTAATTCATAAGCATTCCTCCAATGCTGTTTTGTATATTTACATAATTATTTAGTGAACATAAATAACTTGAAACATTTCCTGCTTCAGAGCACTCTTGTACCTGGTTATCCTCAGCAGTGTTCGCTGAATTTTTCCCACACTCACCTTTTTAATTCGAATTTCAGCAGCCTCTGACCTTAAACGCTAGGATAATGAAAAGCAAGTATTAAGGAAAATATATTTCAATTTCATCCAAAACATTATACCGGATGAAGGTCACAAGTCACAACCAACTTCAGATTGGCTTTAGCAACGGAGCCCAACATTGGTGCCCCCCTGTGGCGCATAACGTACTCGGACTAGAATACAGTTATCAAAGGTGGGTTTTCGCAGGTCGCGAAAGAAAATTGGCATGTCTTCTAATAACTTGCTCTTTTGAGTGACTTTTCAGGGGCGAAGTGAAACGATTTGATTAATGTCAGGTTTTATGCTACAATTAAATACAGATTTAATTTTTATTAAAGCGCAGCTCCTTGTATAAGGTAATGTTCAGTATTGTTTTACTTGGATGACATTTAAGTTCCTCACCCAAGTATTTGGCTATTCCAGATTCTATGTAGCAGTTAATTAATATTCTTCTCTTTAAGTCATAAAATCTTATTGCTTCGTGTATTGCTAAGCTACTCTGATGACGTTATTTGTATCTACCCAGAATGAGCAAAGTCTTAAAGAAATGAAAAATTCAGACACCCTATAATAAGTCGTCCGACAAACAAGAAGACAAATGGAATTCATATATTTTATTATAACTATAGAAACTGATTTTAGATGGTTGGGGTCAGCCTTTAGATCATTATCAACCAAAAATATCAAATAAAGTTCAAAATCTCCTCATCACTGTAACTTTTTCTCACCATACGTATTATTACATGAATTCAAATGGAAAAACTTGGAAAAGAATTTCTTGGAAGCCCAAATTATTAGCACAAATCCTCCAGTAAATAAACAAATGAGGAATATAATTACATCCAAGCAATGAAACTGGATAAAATTGAGTTTCCTGGAAATGGAACGAAGCTGGGGAGCCCCCTTGTGTCGCATGACGTACTCTGACCAGAACACGGCGGTGTCAATGCCAGACTGAGGCTGATCGCGAAAGATCTTTGACAAAGTTCTCATATTGACGCGGTACCTGAGTGAGTTTCCCATAGATACCATGTGTTACTGTCACATAATAATTCTCAAGACCAAGCAAAATACACAAGAATATCACATGATGAAGTGGTGACTCACTTTGGATTATCCAGCACAATTTTAATAGCATCAGATAAATCTTTCTCCTTCAGGTTGAGTATTTCCACTGAGAGAGCTACCTCTAACTCCACATACCGGTTCATGTTAATGTCATTATCAAAATAAAGGGGCAATCCCACCATTGGCACGCCGTGGTAAAGTGCCTCCTGGGTGCTCAGGAAACCCCCATGAGTAATAAACAACTTTGTGTTGGAATGAGCTGGATATTGATAGGATCGACATACAACGATTGAAATATTTAAATGTACATATTAATATGTGCGAGGTGAGAAAATCCGTAAGAAATGACGGAACTGACTAAAAAATATAAATCAATACATACATACAGATAATTACACACCTAAGATATCCTGCAGTGGAAGCCATTTTGTTAGTTTTACATTTGATGGCAAATCTTCCATGTCCTCATGTTCCCATTTCCATAGCACGCGTTGTTTTAAGCGGGAAAAAACATTCAAAAATGCTTTCCTCATTTCATCTGGCATATCCTGGCCTTTGAAAATGGAGCCGAAACTGAACAAAATGAGACCCCCTTTTGATCCAGTCACAAAATCTTCCAAATCCTAGAAATTCAAATGAGCTGAAATTGAGTCCTTTCAAAACGCTTTCCACACTATTGTGTATGTTTTGTGTTTATTTACATTTGGTAAGGGCCTTCCGGAACGGCAAAGAACACAACCAATCTCAACAAAATCCGGTAAGGATGGTCGAGGGTTATTAATTAAAAAGTGTGTGTTCTGAAGAGTCATGCTAATATCCGATTCTAGTTCCGCCACACTAGGAAGATCCTCTCCTAAATACTGTTTGGCAATGCTGTCGTATTTAGAATACCATGAGAAATAGGATAATTGGTAAACTAACTTTGGCACAATGAAATTTATTGTTCTCTGAAAGAAGTTCATTCGGTCACGAAAGGGTAGCACGGGATCCGGAACAAACGATGGGGGTAAATAATTACCCATTTGCATGGCCATCGGGGCTGGCGATGGAAGTGGCATTGAACGAATAACGGGAGCTTTGAGTTTGTGAGCAAATGGATGAAGGCAGTGGTTGCCAAATGCATCCATTAAGATCAAATCGAAGGTGGTATTAAGTAAGTTCATGACATGTGGATTCCGGTAGGTGGCATGACATCCTTCTGAAATTATACTGTAGGGATCAAATTTATAGAAACCTCTAAAGCCGTATTCTCGCAAATTTAAAAGATTAGTATTAGCAACGTAGTCAAACCCTTCCATGACTACAATGTCGTGGATGTTTGGAATCTCAGTTGGAGTTTTATAGCTTGAAACAATTGTAATTGAATGATTTCGCTTTGCTAGGGACTCAATCGTGGCTTCAATAACGATCTTATGACTTCGTGGACACATGGGACAAAGAACAAGGATATTTCCACTGAGAACTTCAATGACGATCAATAGTTTGATAAACAGCACAAGTCCATACTGCATGTTGAATTGTATGTGATTTTGAATGTAGCAGATTGGGGTAAATATGGTTCGTGTGTATATACTCCGTAGGAAAAATTTAGTAAATGTGAGTAGCAATTGCAACTGCTCATATGTACATGTAATAATAGGAACTTCGAAGGAGAACTCTAGAAATGTTTTTCCAGATCAGCCAAAAATGAAGATATATTATAAGTTTAACGAGGAGAAACTCACAAAATTGTAAATAAACAAAGCAACTGGATAATCTGAATTAGTGGTCCCAATCTTTCAATTCAATTCAAAAAATTCGTTTTGATTCAATTCAAATTATGAATTGAATGAAATTCAATGATTCGATTCAATTCACGCTTCACAGGATTCACTTTGATTCATTTCTGCGTGCTGAATTGAATCGAATGATGATTCAAATCATTCAGACAGTAAAAGGTGGTAACATAAACATTTTATTTCAGGATTTTATAATGACTACATACATAAAACCGCGAAAGATTATAATTCAAAAAATTTCACTATCACTAAAATTGTCAATACAGTATACTCTCGCTATAAGGGATACCCTTATAAGGGATTATTTGATATAAGGGATTGGGATTTCCATTCCCGATTCCCATTTACACAACATATAACACTATGGTCAGAAGGGACAAATATTGCAAATTGAGCATCGATTATAGCGAGAGTTGACTGTAACTTTAGCAAATTCGAGTTGCATATCCTGCTAATTAATAGTCACATTATGATCTAAATTGGACGGTTAGTAAATGCTGTAATAATAAATTATAATAATTGATGTATTTCATGTATAAAAATTATTATTTACAAAGTAATTGATAAGTCGGTTTCCCAACAAAAATCAAAAATGTCTCTCAGAAACACGTACGAAATTTTTAATGTGATGCGTTACTTGCTGCATTTTTAGCGGGATATGCAAACAAATTCGTTGCAAGTGAATCATTTGAATCGTGATTCAAGGCATTTCGCGTGATTTCATTCATGAAGTGAATTGAATGAAATGATTCAATTCATGCTTTGAATTGAATCGAAAAATGATGAATCAGAATTGAATTGAATCGAATCGAGTTTTTTTGATTCAGAATTGAAAGATCGGGACCACTAATCTGAATGATCGTGCTTTTAATGAATGATGTAATTAATGATTGAATAAACTCGATGGGAGAAAAATAACCCGAACGCTGGTTATTTATTCTGGAAAATGAAAAGGAAAGATTTTATTTGAAGACCAACTACTACAAAAATATGTACAAGTGGAAGGAATAACTCTCAGCACAAGACTGAGAGTTTTGCAAATTAAACTATAGATTTCTACATCTAACATTATGTAACTACTTCGAAGCTCACTCAGGAGCGTGTGAAACCCCTGAGTCTGGGTTTCGCTCTCTGTACTTACACCTGCACAATAATGATTCATTCGCAATAATGTTCATGAGTTACTCAAAATTAATTAATATCGAAATTTCTAGAACCATATAGCATGCAAGTCAAGTGGTGAGGTGTACATACAGTAAAAGAAAAACACGAAATTTCAAAGGGTGCATGGAGCATTACGATTTTCGAACAGGTTTGAAATAAACTGAATATTGCTTTACTACTAAAAAGGCAGCTTCGCAGTATGTTTCGCATTGGAACGATGGCATACATAGACGTGGTTGCTACGTTGCTAGAATGTGTCATATTCATAATTTTAGAAGCATTTTGAATTTTATGTTGATACAGTCTTGAAGATTATCATGGTTGAGCACACTTATAATCAACCAACGAACACCCTATCGATGCCCCATGTTTGACCCTTGAGAACTTTAAGCTTTCTTTTTACCAATCTAGAGGTACTATGTTCGTCAATTACATTATTTTCAAATGTTTCATGTTCACAATCCGTATTCATTGCAAATATTTGCTTCCGGCATCTTATTGGGGGCCGTACTTTAATATCGTCACAATTTCGGAAATTTTTGACCCCTACCGTCTTTAAATTATGATCTGTGTGAATCAGTGCTCGGCACGGGTAAGGGTAATACTCGGGTAAACGGGTATGGGTATGGGTACTACCCGGGTACAGATTTTGTGTACCCGATCAATTTCGGGTACTACCCGGGTACACTTTGGTCGGCTCAAAATTTCGGGTACGGATATGGGTGTGAGTACGGGTACAAGGATTTCAAAATGGGTATATACCCATCGGGTACGGGTATAATGGAATCATTTACTCGTACCCACGATCATTGTACCCGAGTATTTGGATACGTTGAGAATTGAGACATTTTAAAGAATTTTATGCCATCATGCCCGTACGGTTGAAACTTCTATCCATATTTTTAGTGTTTCTGAATACATATAGCTTAGTGTTAATACTCTTTTAACCTTACAACATAGTAAATGTATTTTCGACTGTAGCTAAAATATATGCTTTTAGGGAAACATGTTTCCCTAAAATTTTATAGGATAAATAAAAAAAATAGGATTCAACTAAATTTTGAACGGTTGGTAATATGTTGAAGAATCTGCAAGTTTGCAAGTTAATTTTATTTCTAACAAAAACGCTTCTAGTTTTTCTACTCTTCAATGAAAATATACAACATCAAATACGGCTCTTGCTAGTAAAAATTATACACTAAGGTGTCATATATTATTATACATAACGTGCTATGTACTACATTTAGAGAAATCTGGATATAAAGTACCCGAGTGCGAGTACGGGTACGACACTGAGATACCCGAGTATGGGTACAATTTTCGAGTATTTTTCGGGTACGGGTACAATGCGGGTACGGGTACATAGTTTGAGATTACATTGATGGTACGAGTATGAAAAATTTGTACCCGGATACTCGGGTATGGGTACGGGTATAGATACCAGATATTGCATTACCCGCACTTCGGGTACGGATACGGGTGCGGGTACCGATTTTTCGTACCCGTGCCGAGCACTGGTGTGAATCCCATGTTGAAGGTATGCTGTCTTGAAACCTACCCAACATGGTTGGCAAATAACCGGCTTTTATCAATAAAGCCCAAGTCAGTGGCAAGAAATGGTAACAACCGGTTTTTATTGGACAGTGGACTTATTTGGATAGTATTAATTATGACCATTTTATACCAACTTATACGACAGGTCCGGGCCTGTTAGAACCGGATTTTAACCAATAATAACCAGGCCATTTCAGACCACTTGGCAACGCTGTGTTCATGAATGCGTAATATTAGCCAAGCCGGTGGTACGTTTAGGTTAAAACCGGGTTTTATTGGACAGTGGATTTATTTGGATAATATTAATTACGACCATTTTATACCAACCCAAGCAATTGGACCAAGCCGGTAAGAACCGGATTTTAACGAATAACGGCCAGGCCAATTCTTGCCACTTGCCAACCCTGCTACCCAACCTAGTAAAATATTGCTTGAATCGGAGTCCTGAGAACTGTCAAATTCTCGGAGCTCCGCAACTGCTAACAATAAAAGCCTCGTACAGAAAAGAAGAGTATTTATATACAATTCGCATAATAAATTATTTAGTGAGCATAAATAACTTCAAACATTTCCTGCTTCAGAGCACTCTTGTACCTGGTCATCCTCAGCAGTGCTAGCTGAATTTGCCCCATACTGGCCTTTTTAATTCGAATTTCAGCAATCTCTGACCTTAAACGCCAGGATAATGAAAAGCAAGTATTAAGGAAAATATATTTCAATTTCAACGAAAAATTTTACCGGATGAAGGTCACAAGTTGTGACTCACAACTGTCACAAGTCTCAACCAGCTTCAGATTGGCTTCAGCACCGGAGCCCAAGATTGGTGCCCTCTTCTGGCGGATAACGTACTTGGACTAGAATACAGTTGTATCGAAGGTGTGAAAAAGTGAATTCGCTGGTCGCGAAAGAAAATTGACATGTCTTCTTACTCTTATATGACTTTTCAGGGGCGAAGTGAAACGATTTTATTAATTTCAGGCAAAGATGCTAGCCTATCCTACATGTAGGCCTACTTGTAGGCCTATTTATAGGGTGCGAGCTATTTTCAGAAAAAATTATAGGCAAAATAGGGTGCACTGGTTTTTGCAGAAAAAATGCCTATAAATAGGAAATGCACGCCTGCATACACGCGGTCATATAGGCAAATATGTAGGCAGCACGAGAACACGCTTGTATGAAGGCAAATATATAGGATGTATATACATAACTATTGTCACATTATGGAAGTATTCTCTCAATGCAAATCATAACGATTTTTAAACGTTGAAATATCAGGCTACTGCAGAGACATGTGAGATTTCCCATTCAAAATAATATCCATACATAACTAAGTACATGTACATATATTGTATGTGATTGCTCGATGGCTTATACTTACTGTAACTTGCAATAGACCCGCTCAATACGAGGTTTCACATAATGCACGAGTAACATTAATTTTGAAGAAGTACTCAAAATCAGTTTGTTTAAATATATGATACATAGTAACAAACAATTGCGAGTGTTTGCTTAAAAGTTGTTGCATATGAGGGATGGCCTAAATTTTGTCTAAACTATATGGCCAAAATAAATTTGCTAAAATAAACAGCAAAATGTAATTTGTGAATTTCAATAAAAATATATTTTAATTCTGCAGTATAGGGTCACATGTAGGCAGGGCTGGTCATTCAAATCGGAATCAGAATTGGAATCGGTATTTCATTCCTATTTTGTGATATTTTTATCGGAATTGGTATTCTTAAATATATTTTTTGAAGTATTTAAAACTATTGAATCGAAAAAAATATTTGTATTCGAATTAGTATTCAAAATTTATATTTGAATACTGTATCCAATACTTTGATATCCGAAAATTCCGTGAAATATTGAAGTGTTTCTCGTAAATTCAAAAATCGAAGAAGTTCTTTCTCAGCCATTACATATTTTTTTTAAACTCCTCGATGGAATACACAATTTGGGAATACGTTTGACTCTACAAAATGACGCAAAGCAACGACACAATTTTTTTACGGAAATGATTCGCTGAATCGCTATAGGAATTTAATTCATTTGTCAGTCATTTTCTGATTTGGGAAAGGGGTCTATTTCATGGGAAAGAGTATGCAGATCACTTTTTTGACTACTAGGGTATCCCTGAAAAACAAGGAGAATCAACACGTCATTTACGGTTATGCTACTTGTGTAGATTAAGCAGTAACGCCATTATAAAATGGTCTGTCATATCCCCTGGCTTCTTTGCATTCATAATTGCCAAATTTAGACAATTTCTGGCTTTTTAGTTGTAAAGTTACGATATATTTCGGAGCTCTAGTACCTCCGGGTATTAATATTTAATAACTAAAGTATTTGAATTGTATTGGAATTCATAGAAAATATTTGAATAAATTGAATTGGAATTTTCATTTCATGAAAACAAATACATTTGAATTGGGATTGGAATCCGTTAGGATTAATTTTTATCAGAATTGTATCCGTATATTTCGAATATTCCAGCCCTGCATGTAGGAAAGGGATAACACTTTCCGTATCCCTATATAGGCAGAAATGTAGGCAGCCGCAAATGCCTACTTGTAGGGAAGGATATAGGCCCTACAATTGCACAAATACGGGAGAAGGAAGGCCCCTCCTAAACTAATTGTATAGGTAGGATGTAGGATAGGTAAAATCAGTTTAGCATCTTTGATGTCAGGTTTTATGCTACAATAATTATAAGAACTATAATTATAAGTCCGACAAACGTGAAGACAAGTCAAGTTCATAGATTTTATTATAACTATAGAAACTGATTTTAGTTGGTTGGGCTCACAATCAGTGTTCATATCATTATCGGCCAAAAATATTAAATAAAGTTCAAAATCTCAAATCACTGTAACTTTTTCTCCCCATATGTATTAAATGAACTCACATGGAAAAACATGGAAAAGAATTTCTTGGAAGCCCAAATTATTAGCACAAATCCTCCAGTAAATAAACAAATGAGGAATATAATTACATCCAAGCAATGAAACTGGATGAAATTGAGCTTCCTGGAGATGGAACGAAGCTGGGGAGCCCCCTTGTGTCGCATGACGTACTCTGACCAGAACACGGCGGTGTCAATGCCAGACTGAGGCTGATCTCGAAAGATCCTTGACAAAGTTCTCACATTGACGCCGTACCTGTTTGAGTTTCCCATAGATACCATGTGTTACTGTCACATAATAATTCTCAAGACCAAACAAAATACACAAGAATATCACATGATGAAGTGACTCACTTTGGATTATCCAGCACAATTTTAATAGCATCAGATAAATCTTTCTCCTTCAGGTTGAGTATTTCCACTGAGAGAGCTACCTCTAACTCCACATACCGGTTCATGTTAATGTCATGATCAAAATAAAGGGGCAACCCCACCATTGGCACTCCGTGGTAAAGAGCCTCCTGGGTGCTCAGGAAACCCCCATGAGTAATAAACAACTTTGTGTTGGAATGAGCTAGATATTGATAGGATCGGCAAACATCGATACACATATTTAAATGTACATATTAATATATGTATGCGACGTGGGAAAATCCGTACAAAATGACATAACTGACTAAAAAATAATTATATAAATCAATCCATACATAATTACCCACCTAAGATATCCTGTAGTGGAAGCCATTTTGATAGTTTTACATTTGATGGCAAATCGTCCATGTCCTCATGTTCCCATTTCCATAGCACGCGTTGTTTTAAGCGGGAAAAAACATTCAAAAATGCTTTCCTCATTTCATCTGGCATATCCTGGCCTTTGAAAATGGAGCCGAAACTGAACAAAATGAGACCCCCTTTTGATCCAGTCACAAAATCTTCCAAATCCTAGAAATTCAAATGAGCTGAAATTGAGTCCTTTCAAAACGCTTTCCACACTATTGTGTATGTTTTGTGTTTATTTACATTTGGTAAGGGCCTTCCGGAACGGCAAAGAACACAACCAATCTCAACAAAATCCGGTAAGGATGGTCGAGGGTTATTAATTAAAAAGTGTGTGTTCTGAAGAGTCATGCTAATATCCGATTCTAGTTCCGCCACACTAGGAAGATCCTCTCCTAAATACTGTTTGGCAATGCTGTCGTATTTAGAATACCATGAGAAATAGGATAATTGGTAAACTAACTTTGGCACAATGAAATTTATTGTTCTCTGAAAGAAGTTCATTCGGTCACGAAAGGGTAGCACGGGATCCGGAACAAACGATGGGGGTAAATAATTACCCATTTGCATGGCCATCGGGGCTGGCGATGGAAGTGGCATTGAACGAATAACGGGAGCTTTGAGTTTGTGAGCAAATGGATGAAGGCAGTGGTTGCCAAATGCATCCATTAAGATCAAATCGAAGGTGGTATTAAGTAAGTTCATGACATGTGGATTCCGGTAGGTGGCATGACATCCTTCTGAAATTATACTGTAGGGATCAAATTTATAGAAACCTCTAAAGCCGTATTCTCGCAAATTTAAAAGATTAGTATTAGCAACGTAGTCAAACCCTTCCATGACTACAATGTCGTGGATGTTTGGAATCTCAGTTGGAGTTTTATAGCTTGAAACAATTGTAATTGAATGATTTCGCTTTGCTAGGGACTCAATCGTGGCTTCAATAACGATCTTATGACTTCGTGGACACATGGGACAAAGAACAAGGATATTTCCACTGAGAACTTCAATGACGATCAATAGTTTGATAAACAGCACAAGTCCATACTGCATGTTGAATTGTATGTGATTTTGAATGTAGCAGATTGGGGTAAATATGGTTCGTGTGTATATACTCCGTAGGAAAAATTTAGTAAATGTGAGTAGCAATTGCAACTGCTCATATGTACATGTAATAATAGGAACTTCGAAGGAGAACTCTAGAAATGTTTTTCCAGATCAGCCAAAAATGAAGATATATTATAAGTTTAACGAGGAGAAACTCACAAAATTGTAAATAAACAAAGCAACTGGATAATCTGAATTAGTGGTCCCAATCTTTCAATTCAATTCAAAAAATTCGTTTTGATTCAATTCAAATTATGAATTGAATGAAATTCAATGATTCGATTCAATTCACGCTTCACAGGATTCACTTTGATTCATTTCTGCGTGCTGAATTGAATCGAATGATGATTCAAATCATTCAGACAGTAAAAGGTGGTAACATAAACATTTTATTTCAGGATTTTATAATGACTACATACATAAAACCGCGAAAGATTATAATTCAAAAAATTTCACTATCACTAAAATTGTCAATACAGTATACTCTCGCTATAAGGGATACCCTTATAAGGGATTATTTGATATAAGGGATTGGGATTTCCATTCCCGATTCCCATTTACACAACATATAACACTATGGTCAGAAGGGACAAATATTGCAAATTGAGCATCGATTATAGCGAGAGTTGACTGTAACTTTAGCAAATTCGAGTTGCATATCCTGCTAATTAATAGTCACATTATGATCTAAATTGGACGGTTAGTAAATGCTGTAATAATAAATTATAATAATTGATGTATTTCATGTATAAAAATTATTATTTACAAAGTAATTGATAAGTCGGTTTCCCAACAAAAATCAAAAATGTCTCTCAGAAACACGTACGAAATTTTTAATGTGATGCGTTACTTGCTGCATTTTTAGCGGGATATGCAAACAAATTCGTTGCAAGTGAATCATTTGAATCGTGATTCAAGGCATTTCGCGTGATTTCATTCATGAAGTGAATTGAATGAAATGATTCAATTCATGCTTTGAATTGAATCGAAAAATGATGAATCAGAATTGAATTGAATCGAATCGAGTTTTTTTGATTCAGAATTGAAAGATCGGGACCACTAATCTGAATGATCGTGCTTTTAATGAATGATGTAATTAATGATTGAATAAACTCGATGGGAGAAAAATAACCCGAACGCTGGTTATTTATTCTGGAAAATGAAAAGGAAAGATTTTATTTGAAGACCAACTACTACAAAAATATGTACAAGTGGAAGGAATAACTCTCAGCACAAGACTGAGAGTTTTGCAAATTAAACTATAGATTTCTACATCTAACATTATGTAACTACTTCGAAGCTCACTCAGGAGCGTGTGAAACCCCTGAGTCTGGGTTTCGCTCTCTGTACTTACACCTGCACAATAATGATTCATTCGCAATAATGTTCATGAGTTACTCAAAATTAATTAATATCGAAATTTCTAGAACCATATAGCATGCAAGTCAAGTGGTGAGGTGTACATACAGTAAAAGAAAAACACGAAATTTCAAAGGGTGCATGGAGCATTACGATTTTCGAACAGGTTTGAAATAAACTGAATATTGCTTTACTACTAAAAAGGCAGCTTCGCAGTATGTTTCGCATTGGAACGATGGCATACATAGACGTGGTTGCTACGTTGCTAGAATGTGTCATATTCATAATTTTAGAAGCATTTTGAATTTTATGTTGATACAGTCTTGAAGATTATCATGGTTGAGCACACTTATAATCAACCAACGAACACCCTATCGATGCCCCATGTTTGACCCTTGAGAACTTTAAGCTTTCTTTTTACCAATCTAGAGGTACTATGTTCGTCAATTACATTATTTTCAAATGTTTCATGTTCACAATCCGTATTCATTGCAAATATTTGCTTCCGGCATCTTATTGGGGGCCGTACTTTAATATCGTCACAATTTCGGAAATTTTTGACCCCTACCGTCTTTAAATTATGATCTGTGTGAATCAGTGCTCGGCACGGGTAAGGGTAATACTCGGGTAAACGGGTATGGGTATGGGTACTACCCGGGTACAGATTTTGTGTACCCGATCAATTTCGGGTACTACCCGGGTACACTTTGGTCGGCTCAAAATTTCGGGTACGGATATGGGTGTGAGTACGGGTACAAGGATTTCAAAATGGGTATATACCCATCGGGTACGGGTATAATGGAATCATTTACTCGTACCCACGATCATTGTACCCGAGTATTTGGATACGTTGAGAATTGAGACATTTTAAAGAATTTTATGCCATCATGCCCGTACGGTTGAAACTTCTATCCATATTTTTAGTGTTTCTGAATACATATAGCTTAGTGTTAATACTCTTTTAACCTTACAACATAGTAAATGTATTTTCGACTGTAGCTAAAATATATGCTTTTAGGGAAACATGTTTCCCTAAAATTTTATAGGATAAATAAAAAAAATAGGATTCAACTAAATTTTGAACGGTTGGTAATATGTTGAAGAATCTGCAAGTTTGCAAGTTAATTTTATTTCTAACAAAAACGCTTCTAGTTTTTCTACTCTTCAATGAAAATATACAACATCAAATACGGCTCTTGCTAGTAAAAATTATACACTAAGGTGTCATATATTATTATACATAACGTGCTATGTACTACATTTAGAGAAATCTGGATATAAAGTACCCGAGTGCGAGTACGGGTACGACACTGAGATACCCGAGTATGGGTACAATTTTCGAGTATTTTTCGGGTACGGGTACAATGCGGGTACGGGTACATAGTTTGAGATTACATTGATGGTACGAGTATGAAAAATTTGTACCCGGATACTCGGGTATGGGTACGGGTATAGATACCAGATATTGCATTACCCGCACTTCGGGTACGGATACGGGTGCGGGTACCGATTTTTCGTACCCGTGCCGAGCACTGGTGTGAATCCCATGTTGAAGGTATGCTGTCTTGAAACCTACCCAACATGGTTGGCAAATAACCGGCTTTTATCAATAAAGCCCAAGTCAGTGGCAAGAAATGGTAACAACCGGTTTTTATTGGACAGTGGACTTATTTGGATAGTATTAATTATGACCATTTTATACCAACTTATACGACAGGTCCGGGCCTGTTAGAACCGGATTTTAACCAATAATAACCAGGCCATTTCAGACCACTTGGCAACGCTGTGTTCATGAATGCGTAATATTAGCCAAGCCGGTGGTACGTTTAGGTTAAAACCGGGTTTTATTGGACAGTGGATTTATTTGGATAATATTAATTACGACCATTTTATACCAACCCAAGCAATTGGACCAAGCCGGTAAGAACCGGATTTTAACGAATAACGGCCAGGCCAATTCTTGCCACTTGCCAACCCTGCTACCCAACCTAGTAAAATATTGCTTGAATCGGAGTCCTGAGAACTGTCAAATTCTCGGAGCTCCGCAACTGCTAACAATAAAAGCCTCGTACAGAAAAGAAGAGTATTTATATACAATTCGCATAATAAATTATTTAGTGAGCATAAATAACTTCAAACATTTCCTGCTTCAGAGCACTCTTGTACCTGGTCATCCTCAGCAGTGCTAGCTGAATTTGCCCCATACTGGCCTTTTTAATTCGAATTTCAGCAATCTCTGACCTTAAACGCCAGGATAATGAAAAGCAAGTATTAAGGAAAATATATTTCAATTTCAACGAAAAATTTTACCGGATGAAGGTCACAAGTTGTGACTCACAACTGTCACAAGTCTCAACCAGCTTCAGATTGGCTTCAGCACCGGAGCCCAAGATTGGTGCCCTCTTCTGGCGGATAACGTACTTGGACTAGAATACAGTTGTATCGAAGGTGTGAAAAAGTGAATTCGCTGGTCGCGAAAGAAAATTGACATGTCTTCTTACTCTTATATGACTTTTCAGGGGCGAAGTGAAACGATTTTATTAATTTCAGGCAAAGATGCTAGCCTATCCTACATGTAGGCCTACTTGTAGGCCTATTTATAGGGTGCGAGCTATTTTCAGAAAAAATTATAGGCAAAATAGGGTGCACTGGTTTTTGCAGAAAAAATGCCTATAAATAGGAAATGCACGCCTGCATACACGCGGTCATATAGGCAAATATGTAGGCAGCACGAGAACACGCTTGTATGAAGGCAAATATATAGGATGTATATACATAACTATTGTCACATTATGGAAGTATTCTCTCAATGCAAATCATAACGATTTTTAAACGTTGAAATATCAGGCTACTGCAGAGACATGTGAGATTTCCCATTCAAAATAATATCCATACATAACTAAGTACATGTACATATATTGTATGTGATTGCTCGATGGCTTATACTTACTGTAACTTGCAATAGACCCGCTCAATACGAGGTTTCACATAATGCACGAGTAACATTAATTTTGAAGAAGTACTCAAAATCAGTTTGTTTAAATATATGATACATAGTAACAAACAATTGCGAGTGTTTGCTTAAAAGTTGTTGCATATGAGGGATGGCCTAAATTTTGTCTAAACTATATGGCCAAAATAAATTTGCTAAAATAAACAGCAAAATGTAATTTGTGAATTTCAATAAAAATATATTTTAATTCTGCAGTATAGGGTCACATGTAGGCAGGGCTGGTCATTCAAATCGGAATCAGAATTGGAATCGGTATTTCATTCCTATTTTGTGATATTTTTATCGGAATTGGTATTCTTAAATATATTTTTTGAAGTATTTAAAACTATTGAATCGAAAAAAATATTTGTATTCGAATTAGTATTCAAAATTTATATTTGAATACTGTATCCAATACTTTGATATCCGAAAATTCCGTGAAATATTGAAGTGTTTCTCGTAAATTCAAAAATCGAAGAAGTTCTTTCTCAGCCATTACATATTTTTTTTAAACTCCTCGATGGAATACACAATTTGGGAATACGTTTGACTCTACAAAATGACGCAAAGCAACGACACAATTTTTTTACGGAAATGATTCGCTGAATCGCTATAGGAATTTAATTCATTTGTCAGTCATTTTCTGATTTGGGAAAGGGGTCTATTTCATGGGAAAGAGTATGCAGATCACTTTTTTGACTACTAGGGTATCCCTGAAAAACAAGGAGAATCAACACGTCATTTACGGTTATGCTACTTGTGTAGATTAAGCAGTAACGCCATTATAAAATGGTCTGTCATATCCCCTGGCTTCTTTGCATTCATAATTGCCAAATTTAGACAATTTCTGGCTTTTTAGTTGTAAAGTTACGATATATTTCGGAGCTCTAGTACCTCCGGGTATTAATATTTAATAACTAAAGTATTTGAATTGTATTGGAATTCATAGAAAATATTTGAATAAATTGAATTGGAATTTTCATTTCATGAAAACAAATACATTTGAATTGGGATTGGAATCCGTTAGGATTAATTTTTATCAGAATTGTATCCGTATATTTCGAATATTCCAGCCCTGCATGTAGGAAAGGGATAACACTTTCCGTATCCCTATATAGGCAGAAATGTAGGCAGCCGCAAATGCCTACTTGTAGGGAAGGATATAGGCCCTACAATTGCACAAATACGGGAGAAGGAAGGCCCCTCCTAAACTAATTGTATAGGTAGGATGTAGGATAGGTAAAATCAGTTTAGCATCTTTGATGTCAGGTTTTATGCTACAATAATTATAAGAACTATAATTATAAGTCCGACAAACGTGAAGACAAGTCAAGTTCATAGATTTTATTATAACTATAGAAACTGATTTTAGTTGGTTGGGCTCACAATCAGTGTTCATATCATTATCGGCCAAAAATATTAAATAAAGTTCAAAATCTCAAATCACTGTAACTTTTTCTCCCCATATGTATTAAATGAACTCACATGGAAAAACATGGAAAAGAATTTCTTGGAAGCCCAAATTATTAGCACAAATCCTCCAGTAAATAAACAAATGAGGAATATAATTACATCCAAGCAATGAAACTGGATGAAATTGAGCTTCCTGGAGATGGAACGAAGCTGGGGAGCCCCCTTGTGTCGCATGACGTACTCTGACCAGAACACGGCGGTGTCAATGCCAGACTGAGGCTGATCTCGAAAGATCCTTGACAAAGTTCTCACATTGACGCCGTACCTGTTTGAGTTTCCCATAGATACCATGTGTTACTGTCACATAATAATTCTCAAGACCAAACAAAATACACAAGAATATCACATGATGAAGTGACTCACTTTGGATTATCCAGCACAATTTTAATAGCATCAGATAAATCTTTCTCCTTCAGGTTGAGTATTTCCACTGAGAGAGCTACCTCTAACTCCACATACCGGTTCATGTTAATGTCATGATCAAAATAAAGGGGCAACCCCACCATTGGCACTCCGTGGTAAAGAGCCTCCTGGGTGCTCAGGAAACCCCCATGAGTAATAAACAACTTTGTGTTGGAATGAGCTAGATATTGATAGGATCGGCAAACATCGATACACATATTTAAATGTACATATTAATATATGTATGCGACGTGGGAAAATCCGTACAAAATGACATAACTGACTAAAAAATAATTATATAAATCAATCCATACATAATTACCCACCTAAGATATCCTGTAGTGGAAGCCATTTTGATAGTTTTACATTTGATGGCAAATCGTCCATGTCCTCATGTTCCCATTTCCATAGCACGCGTTGTTTTAAGCGGGAAAAAACATTCAAAAATGCTTTCCTCATTTCATCTGGCATATCCTGGCCTTTGAAAATGGAGCCGAAACTGAACAAAATGAGACCCCCTTTTGATCCAGTCACAAAATCTTCCAAATCCTAGAAATTCAAATGAGCTGAAATTGAGTCCTTTCAAAACGCTTTCCACACTATTGTGTATGTTTTGTGTTTATTTACATTTGGTAAGGGCCTTCCGGAACGGCAAAGAACACAACCAATCTCAACAAAATCCGGTAAGGATGGTCGAGGGTTATTAATTAAAAAGTGTGTGTTCTGAAGAGTCATGCTAATATCCGATTCTAGTTCCGCCACACTAGGAAGATCCTCTCCTAAATACTGTTTGGCAATGCTGTCGTATTTAGAATACCATGAGAAATAGGATAATTGGTAAACTAACTTTGGCACAATGAAATTTATTGTTCTCTGAAAGAAGTTCATTCGGTCACGAAAGGGTAGCACGGGATCCGGAACAAACGATGGGGGTAAATAATTACCCATTTGCATGGCCATCGGGGCTGGCGATGGAAGTGGCATTGAACGAATAACGGGAGCTTTGAGTTTGTGAGCAAATGGATGAAGGCAGTGGTTGCCAAATGCATCCATTAAGATCAAATCGAAGGTGGTATTAAGTAAGTTCATGACATGTGGATTCCGGTAGGTGGCATGACATCCTTCTGAAATTATACTGTAGGGATCAAATTTATAGAAACCTCTAAAGCCGTATTCTCGCAAATTTAAAAGATTAGTATTAGCAACGTAGTCAAACCCTTCCATGACTACAATGTCGTGGATGTTTGGAATCTCAGTTGGAGTTTTATAGCTTGAAACAATTGTAATTGAATGATTTCGCTTTGCTAGGGACTCAATCGTGGCTTCAATAACGATCTTATGACTTCGTGGACACATGGGACAAAGAACAAGGATATTTCCACTGAGAACTTCAATGACGATCAATAGTTTGATAAACAGCACAAGTCCATACTGCATGTTGAATTGTATGTGATTTTGAATGTAGCAGATTGGGGTAAATATGGTTCGTGTGTATATACTCCGTAGGAAAAATTTAGTAAATGTGAGTAGCAATTGCAACTGCTCATATGTACATGTAATAATAGGAACTTCGAAGGAGAACTCTAGAAATGTTTTTCCAGATCAGCCAAAAATGAAGATATATTATAAGTTTAACGAGGAGAAACTCACAAAATTGTAAATAAACAAAGCAACTGGATAATCTGAATTAGTGGTCCCAATCTTTCAATTCAATTCAAAAAATTCGTTTTGATTCAATTCAAATTATGAATTGAATGAAATTCAATGATTCGATTCAATTCACGCTTCACAGGATTCACTTTGATTCATTTCTGCGTGCTGAATTGAATCGAATGATGATTCAAATCATTCAGACAGTAAAAGGTGGTAACATAAACATTTTATTTCAGGATTTTATAATGACTACATACATAAAACCGCGAAAGATTATAATTCAAAAAATTTCACTATCACTAAAATTGTCAATACAGTATACTCTCGCTATAAGGGATACCCTTATAAGGGATTATTTGATATAAGGGATTGGGATTTCCATTCCCGATTCCCATTTACACAACATATAACACTATGGTCAGAAGGGACAAATATTGCAAATTGAGCATCGATTATAGCGAGAGTTGACTGTAACTTTAGCAAATTCGAGTTGCATATCCTGCTAATTAATAGTCACATTATGATCTAAATTGGACGGTTAGTAAATGCTGTAATAATAAATTATAATAATTGATGTATTTCATGTATAAAAATTATTATTTACAAAGTAATTGATAAGTCGGTTTCCCAACAAAAATCAAAAATGTCTCTCAGAAACACGTACGAAATTTTTAATGTGATGCGTTACTTGCTGCATTTTTAGCGGGATATGCAAACAAATTCGTTGCAAGTGAATCATTTGAATCGTGATTCAAGGCATTTCGCGTGATTTCATTCATGAAGTGAATTGAATGAAATGATTCAATTCATGCTTTGAATTGAATCGAAAAATGATGAATCAGAATTGAATTGAATCGAATCGAGTTTTTTTGATTCAGAATTGAAAGATCGGGACCACTAATCTGAATGATCGTGCTTTTAATGAATGATGTAATTAATGATTGAATAAACTCGATGGGAGAAAAATAACCCGAACGCTGGTTATTTATTCTGGAAAATGAAAAGGAAAGATTTTATTTGAAGACCAACTACTACAAAAATATGTACAAGTGGAAGGAATAACTCTCAGCACAAGACTGAGAGTTTTGCAAATTAAACTATAGATTTCTACATCTAACATTATGTAACTACTTCGAAGCTCACTCAGGAGCGTGTGAAACCCCTGAGTCTGGGTTTCGCTCTCTGTACTTACACCTGCACAATAATGATTCATTCGCAATAATGTTCATGAGTTACTCAAAATTAATTAATATCGAAATTTCTAGAACCATATAGCATGCAAGTCAAGTGGTGAGGTGTACATACAGTAAAAGAAAAACACGAAATTTCAAAGGGTGCATGGAGCATTACGATTTTCGAACAGGTTTGAAATAAACTGAATATTGCTTTACTACTAAAAAGGCAGCTTCGCAGTATGTTTCGCATTGGAACGATGGCATACATAGACGTGGTTGCTACGTTGCTAGAATGTGTCATATTCATAATTTTAGAAGCATTTTGAATTTTATGTTGATACAGTCTTGAAGATTATCATGGTTGAGCACACTTATAATCAACCAACGAACACCCTATCGATGCCCCATGTTTGACCCTTGAGAACTTTAAGCTTTCTTTTTACCAATCTAGAGGTACTATGTTCGTCAATTACATTATTTTCAAATGTTTCATGTTCACAATCCGTATTCATTGCAAATATTTGCTTCCGGCATCTTATTGGGGGCCGTACTTTAATATCGTCACAATTTCGGAAATTTTTGACCCCTACCGTCTTTAAATTATGATCTGTGTGAATCAGTGCTCGGCACGGGTAAGGGTAATACTCGGGTAAACGGGTATGGGTATGGGTACTACCCGGGTACAGATTTTGTGTACCCGATCAATTTCGGGTACTACCCGGGTACACTTTGGTCGGCTCAAAATTTCGGGTACGGATATGGGTGTGAGTACGGGTACAAGGATTTCAAAATGGGTATATACCCATCGGGTACGGGTATAATGGAATCATTTACTCGTACCCACGATCATTGTACCCGAGTATTTGGATACGTTGAGAATTGAGACATTTTAAAGAATTTTATGCCATCATGCCCGTACGGTTGAAACTTCTATCCATATTTTTAGTGTTTCTGAATACATATAGCTTAGTGTTAATACTCTTTTAACCTTACAACATAGTAAATGTATTTTCGACTGTAGCTAAAATATATGCTTTTAGGGAAACATGTTTCCCTAAAATTTTATAGGATAAATAAAAAAAATAGGATTCAACTAAATTTTGAACGGTTGGTAATATGTTGAAGAATCTGCAAGTTTGCAAGTTAATTTTATTTCTAACAAAAACGCTTCTAGTTTTTCTACTCTTCAATGAAAATATACAACATCAAATACGGCTCTTGCTAGTAAAAATTATACACTAAGGTGTCATATATTATTATACATAACGTGCTATGTACTACATTTAGAGAAATCTGGATATAAAGTACCCGAGTGCGAGTACGGGTACGACACTGAGATACCCGAGTATGGGTACAATTTTCGAGTATTTTTCGGGTACGGGTACAATGCGGGTACGGGTACATAGTTTGAGATTACATTGATGGTACGAGTATGAAAAATTTGTACCCGGATACTCGGGTATGGGTACGGGTATAGATACCAGATATTGCATTACCCGCACTTCGGGTACGGATACGGGTGCGGGTACCGATTTTTCGTACCCGTGCCGAGCACTGGTGTGAATCCCATGTTGAAGGTATGCTGTCTTGAAACCTACCCAACATGGTTGGCAAATAACCGGCTTTTATCAATAAAGCCCAAGTCAGTGGCAAGAAATGGTAACAACCGGTTTTTATTGGACAGTGGACTTATTTGGATAGTATTAATTATGACCATTTTATACCAACTTATACGACAGGTCCGGGCCTGTTAGAACCGGATTTTAACCAATAATAACCAGGCCATTTCAGACCACTTGGCAACGCTGTGTTCATGAATGCGTAATATTAGCCAAGCCGGTGGTACGTTTAGGTTAAAACCGGGTTTTATTGGACAGTGGATTTATTTGGATAATATTAATTACGACCATTTTATACCAACCCAAGCAATTGGACCAAGCCGGTAAGAACCGGATTTTAACGAATAACGGCCAGGCCAATTCTTGCCACTTGCCAACCCTGCTACCCAACCTAGTAAAATATTGCTTGAATCGGAGTCCTGAGAACTGTCAAATTCTCGGAGCTCCGCAACTGCTAACAATAAAAGCCTCGTACAGAAAAGAAGAGTATTTATATACAATTCGCATAATAAATTATTTAGTGAGCATAAATAACTTCAAACATTTCCTGCTTCAGAGCACTCTTGTACCTGGTCATCCTCAGCAGTGCTAGCTGAATTTGCCCCATACTGGCCTTTTTAATTCGAATTTCAGCAATCTCTGACCTTAAACGCCAGGATAATGAAAAGCAAGTATTAAGGAAAATATATTTCAATTTCAACGAAAAATTTTACCGGATGAAGGTCACAAGTTGTGACTCACAACTGTCACAAGTCTCAACCAGCTTCAGATTGGCTTCAGCACCGGAGCCCAAGATTGGTGCCCTCTTCTGGCGGATAACGTACTTGGACTAGAATACAGTTGTATCGAAGGTGTGAAAAAGTGAATTCGCTGGTCGCGAAAGAAAATTGACATGTCTTCTTACTCTTATATGACTTTTCAGGGGCGAAGTGAAACGATTTTATTAATTTCAGGCAAAGATGCTAGCCTATCCTACATGTAGGCCTACTTGTAGGCCTATTTATAGGGTGCGAGCTATTTTCAGAAAAAATTATAGGCAAAATAGGGTGCACTGGTTTTTGCAGAAAAAATGCCTATAAATAGGAAATGCACGCCTGCATACACGCGGTCATATAGGCAAATATGTAGGCAGCACGAGAACACGCTTGTATGAAGGCAAATATATAGGATGTATATACATAACTATTGTCACATTATGGAAGTATTCTCTCAATGCAAATCATAACGATTTTTAAACGTTGAAATATCAGGCTACTGCAGAGACATGTGAGATTTCCCATTCAAAATAATATCCATACATAACTAAGTACATGTACATATATTGTATGTGATTGCTCGATGGCTTATACTTACTGTAACTTGCAATAGACCCGCTCAATACGAGGTTTCACATAATGCACGAGTAACATTAATTTTGAAGAAGTACTCAAAATCAGTTTGTTTAAATATATGATACATAGTAACAAACAATTGCGAGTGTTTGCTTAAAAGTTGTTGCATATGAGGGATGGCCTAAATTTTGTCTAAACTATATGGCCAAAATAAATTTGCTAAAATAAACAGCAAAATGTAATTTGTGAATTTCAATAAAAATATATTTTAATTCTGCAGTATAGGGTCACATGTAGGCAGGGCTGGTCATTCAAATCGGAATCAGAATTGGAATCGGTATTTCATTCCTATTTTGTGATATTTTTATCGGAATTGGTATTCTTAAATATATTTTTTGAAGTATTTAAAACTATTGAATCGAAAAAAATATTTGTATTCGAATTAGTATTCAAAATTTATATTTGAATACTGTATCCAATACTTTGATATCCGAAAATTCCGTGAAATATTGAAGTGTTTCTCGTAAATTCAAAAATCGAAGAAGTTCTTTCTCAGCCATTACATATTTTTTTTAAACTCCTCGATGGAATACACAATTTGGGAATACGTTTGACTCTACAAAATGACGCAAAGCAACGACACAATTTTTTTACGGAAATGATTCGCTGAATCGCTATAGGAATTTAATTCATTTGTCAGTCATTTTCTGATTTGGGAAAGGGGTCTATTTCATGGGAAAGAGTATGCAGATCACTTTTTTGACTACTAGGGTATCCCTGAAAAACAAGGAGAATCAACACGTCATTTACGGTTATGCTACTTGTGTAGATTAAGCAGTAACGCCATTATAAAATGGTCTGTCATATCCCCTGGCTTCTTTGCATTCATAATTGCCAAATTTAGACAATTTCTGGCTTTTTAGTTGTAAAGTTACGATATATTTCGGAGCTCTAGTACCTCCGGGTATTAATATTTAATAACTAAAGTATTTGAATTGTATTGGAATTCATAGAAAATATTTGAATAAATTGAATTGGAATTTTCATTTCATGAAAACAAATACATTTGAATTGGGATTGGAATCCGTTAGGATTAATTTTTATCAGAATTGTATCCGTATATTTCGAATATTCCAGCCCTGCATGTAGGAAAGGGATAACACTTTCCGTATCCCTATATAGGCAGAAATGTAGGCAGCCGCAAATGCCTACTTGTAGGGAAGGATATAGGCCCTACAATTGCACAAATACGGGAGAAGGAAGGCCCCTCCTAAACTAATTGTATAGGTAGGATGTAGGATAGGTAAAATCAGTTTAGCATCTTTGATGTCAGGTTTTATGCTACAATAATTATAAGAACTATAATTATAAGTCCGACAAACGTGAAGACAAGTCAAGTTCATAGATTTTATTATAACTATAGAAACTGATTTTAGTTGGTTGGGCTCACAATCAGTGTTCATATCATTATCGGCCAAAAATATTAAATAAAGTTCAAAATCTCAAATCACTGTAACTTTTTCTCCCCATATGTATTAAATGAACTCACATGGAAAAACATGGAAAAGAATTTCTTGGAAGCCCAAATTATTAGCACAAATCCTCCAGTAAATAAACAAATGAGGAATATAATTACATCCAAGCAATGAAACTGGATGAAATTGAGCTTCCTGGAGATGGAACGAAGCTGGGGAGCCCCCTTGTGTCGCATGACGTACTCTGACCAGAACACGGCGGTGTCAATGCCAGACTGAGGCTGATCTCGAAAGATCCTTGACAAAGTTCTCACATTGACGCCGTACCTGTTTGAGTTTCCCATAGATACCATGTGTTACTGTCACATAATAATTCTCAAGACCAAACAAAATACACAAGAATATCACATGATGAAGTGACTCACTTTGGATTATCCAGCACAATTTTAATAGCATCAGATAAATCTTTCTCCTTCAGGTTGAGTATTTCCACTGAGAGAGCTACCTCTAACTCCACATACCGGTTCATGTTAATGTCATGATCAAAATAAAGGGGCAACCCCACCATTGGCACTCCGTGGTAAAGAGCCTCCTGGGTGCTCAGGAAACCCCCATGAGTAATAAACAACTTTGTGTTGGAATGAGCTAGATATTGATAGGATCGGCAAACATCGATACACATATTTAAATGTACATATTAATATATGTATGCGACGTGGGAAAATCCGTACAAAATGACATAACTGACTAAAAAATAATTATATAAATCAATCCATACATAATTACCCACCTAAGATATCCTGTAGTGGAAGCCATTTTGATAGTTTTACATTTGATGGCAAATCGTCCATGTCCTCATGTTCCCATTTCCATAGCACGCGTTGTTTTAAGCGGGAAAAAACATTCAAAAATGCTTTCCTCATTTCATCTGGCATATCCTGGCCTTTGAAAATGGAGCCGAAACTGAACAAAATGAGACCCCCTTTTGATCCAGTCACAAAATCTTCCAAATCCTAGAAATTCAAATGAGCTGAAATTGAGTCCTTTCAAAACGCTTTCCACACTATTGTGTATGTTTTGTGTTTATTTACATTTGGTAAGGGCCTTCCGGAACGGCAAAGAACACAACCAATCTCAACAAAATCCGGTAAGGATGGTCGAGGGTTATTAATTAAAAAGTGTGTGTTCTGAAGAGTCATGCTAATATCCGATTCTAGTTCCGCCACACTAGGAAGATCCTCTCCTAAATACTGTTTGGCAATGCTGTCGTATTTAGAATACCATGAGAAATAGGATAATTGGTAAACTAACTTTGGCACAATGAAATTTATTGTTCTCTGAAAGAAGTTCATTCGGTCACGAAAGGGTAGCACGGGATCCGGAACAAACGATGGGGGTAAATAATTACCCATTTGCATGGCCATCGGGGCTGGCGATGGAAGTGGCATTGAACGAATAACGGGAGCTTTGAGTTTGTGAGCAAATGGATGAAGGCAGTGGTTGCCAAATGCATCCATTAAGATCAAATCGAAGGTGGTATTAAGTAAGTTCATGACATGTGGATTCCGGTAGGTGGCATGACATCCTTCTGAAATTATACTGTAGGGATCAAATTTATAGAAACCTCTAAAGCCGTATTCTCGCAAATTTAAAAGATTAGTATTAGCAACGTAGTCAAACCCTTCCATGACTACAATGTCGTGGATGTTTGGAATCTCAGTTGGAGTTTTATAGCTTGAAACAATTGTAATTGAATGATTTCGCTTTGCTAGGGACTCAATCGTGGCTTCAATAACGATCTTATGACTTCGTGGACACATGGGACAAAGAACAAGGATATTTCCACTGAGAACTTCAATGACGATCAATAGTTTGATAAACAGCACAAGTCCATACTGCATGTTGAATTGTATGTGATTTTGAATGTAGCAGATTGGGGTAAATATGGTTCGTGTGTATATACTCCGTAGGAAAAATTTAGTAAATGTGAGTAGCAATTGCAACTGCTCATATGTACATGTAATAATAGGAACTTCGAAGGAGAACTCTAGAAATGTTTTTCCAGATCAGCCAAAAATGAAGATATATTATAAGTTTAACGAGGAGAAACTCACAAAATTGTAAATAAACAAAGCAACTGGATAATCTGAATTAGTGGTCCCAATCTTTCAATTCAATTCAAAAAATTCGTTTTGATTCAATTCAAATTATGAATTGAATGAAATTCAATGATTCGATTCAATTCACGCTTCACAGGATTCACTTTGATTCATTTCTGCGTGCTGAATTGAATCGAATGATGATTCAAATCATTCAGACAGTAAAAGGTGGTAACATAAACATTTTATTTCAGGATTTTATAATGACTACATACATAAAACCGCGAAAGATTATAATTCAAAAAATTTCACTATCACTAAAATTGTCAATACAGTATACTCTCGCTATAAGGGATACCCTTATAAGGGATTATTTGATATAAGGGATTGGGATTTCCATTCCCGATTCCCATTTACACAACATATAACACTATGGTCAGAAGGGACAAATATTGCAAATTGAGCATCGATTATAGCGAGAGTTGACTGTAACTTTAGCAAATTCGAGTTGCATATCCTGCTAATTAATAGTCACATTATGATCTAAATTGGACGGTTAGTAAATGCTGTAATAATAAATTATAATAATTGATGTATTTCATGTATAAAAATTATTATTTACAAAGTAATTGATAAGTCGGTTTCCCAACAAAAATCAAAAATGTCTCTCAGAAACACGTACGAAATTTTTAATGTGATGCGTTACTTGCTGCATTTTTAGCGGGATATGCAAACAAATTCGTTGCAAGTGAATCATTTGAATCGTGATTCAAGGCATTTCGCGTGATTTCATTCATGAAGTGAATTGAATGAAATGATTCAATTCATGCTTTGAATTGAATCGAAAAATGATGAATCAGAATTGAATTGAATCGAATCGAGTTTTTTTGATTCAGAATTGAAAGATCGGGACCACTAATCTGAATGATCGTGCTTTTAATGAATGATGTAATTAATGATTGAATAAACTCGATGGGAGAAAAATAACCCGAACGCTGGTTATTTATTCTGGAAAATGAAAAGGAAAGATTTTATTTGAAGACCAACTACTACAAAAATATGTACAAGTGGAAGGAATAACTCTCAGCACAAGACTGAGAGTTTTGCAAATTAAACTATAGATTTCTACATCTAACATTATGTAACTACTTCGAAGCTCACTCAGGAGCGTGTGAAACCCCTGAGTCTGGGTTTCGCTCTCTGTACTTACACCTGCACAATAATGATTCATTCGCAATAATGTTCATGAGTTACTCAAAATTAATTAATATCGAAATTTCTAGAACCATATAGCATGCAAGTCAAGTGGTGAGGTGTACATACAGTAAAAGAAAAACACGAAATTTCAAAGGGTGCATGGAGCATTACGATTTTCGAACAGGTTTGAAATAAACTGAATATTGCTTTACTACTAAAAAGGCAGCTTCGCAGTATGTTTCGCATTGGAACGATGGCATACATAGACGTGGTTGCTACGTTGCTAGAATGTGTCATATTCATAATTTTAGAAGCATTTTGAATTTTATGTTGATACAGTCTTGAAGATTATCATGGTTGAGCACACTTATAATCAACCAACGAACACCCTATCGATGCCCCATGTTTGACCCTTGAGAACTTTAAGCTTTCTTTTTACCAATCTAGAGGTACTATGTTCGTCAATTACATTATTTTCAAATGTTTCATGTTCACAATCCGTATTCATTGCAAATATTTGCTTCCGGCATCTTATTGGGGGCCGTACTTTAATATCGTCACAATTTCGGAAATTTTTGACCCCTACCGTCTTTAAATTATGATCTGTGTGAATCAGTGCTCGGCACGGGTAAGGGTAATACTCGGGTAAACGGGTATGGGTATGGGTACTACCCGGGTACAGATTTTGTGTACCCGATCAATTTCGGGTACTACCCGGGTACACTTTGGTCGGCTCAAAATTTCGGGTACGGATATGGGTGTGAGTACGGGTACAAGGATTTCAAAATGGGTATATACCCATCGGGTACGGGTATAATGGAATCATTTACTCGTACCCACGATCATTGTACCCGAGTATTTGGATACGTTGAGAATTGAGACATTTTAAAGAATTTTATGCCATCATGCCCGTACGGTTGAAACTTCTATCCATATTTTTAGTGTTTCTGAATACATATAGCTTAGTGTTAATACTCTTTTAACCTTACAACATAGTAAATGTATTTTCGACTGTAGCTAAAATATATGCTTTTAGGGAAACATGTTTCCCTAAAATTTTATAGGATAAATAAAAAAAAATAGGATTCAACTAAATTTTGAACGGTTGGTAATATGTTGAAGAATCTGCAAGTTTGCAAGTTAATTTTATTTCTAACAAAAACGCTTCTAGTTTTTCTACTCTTCAATGAAAATATACAACATCAAATACGGCTCTTGCTAGTAAAAATTATACACTAAGGTGTCATATATTATTATACATAACGTGCTATGTACTACATTTAGAGAAATCTGGATATAAAGTACCCGAGTGCGAGTACGGGTACGACACTGAGATACCCGAGTATGGGTACAATTTTCGAGTATTTTTCGGGTACGGGTACAATGCGGGTACGGGTACATAGTTTGAGATTACATTGATGGTACGAGTATGAAAAATTTGTACCCGGATACTCGGGTATGGGTACGGGTATAGATACCAGATATTGCATTACCCGCACTTCGGGTACGGATACGGGTGCGGGTACCGATTTTTCGTACCCGTGCCGAGCACTGGTGTGAATCCCATGTTGAAGGTATGCTGTCTTGAAACCTACCCAACATGGTTGGCAAATAACCGGCTTTTATCAATAAAGCCCAAGTCAGTGGCAAGAAATGGTAACAACCGGTTTTTATTGGACAGTGGACTTATTTGGATAGTATTAATTATGACCATTTTATACCAACTTATACGACAGGTCCGGGCCTGTTAGAACCGGATTTTAACCAATAATAACCAGGCCATTTCAGACCACTTGGCAACGCTGTGTTCATGAATGCGTAATATTAGCCAAGCCGGTGGTACGTTTAGGTTAAAACCGGGTTTTATTGGACAGTGGATTTATTTGGATAATATTAATTACGACCATTTTATACCAACCCAAGCAATTGGACCAAGCCGGTAAGAACCGGATTTTAACGAATAACGGCCAGGCCAATTCTTGCCACTTGCCAACCCTGCTACCCAACCTAGTAAAATATTGCTTGAATCGGAGTCCTGAGAACTGTCAAATTCTCGGAGCTCCGCAACTGCTAACAATAAAAGCCTCGTACAGAAAAGAAGAGTATTTATATACAATTCGCACAAGTACATACATTAATTAAAAGCGTAGTACTTTGTAAGTATAAAATTCATGTAAATAAATTTAACGTATTCACATTATTACCCATTTATGGGAAATTATTAGTGACGCGAATACATACTATGAAGGTCAGCTAGGGTCACTACCTTTGTGAACACCAACCACCTTAATTACTTATCAATGATCGTGCTTTACTGAAAATAATTGGACAAATGCAATTAATAAACTCTTCTATCTTTTCCACACAACAAATGAATGAAATAACCCGAAGGCTTTATTTATTCAAAGGAAAGGAAACTGAAAGTAATTGTTACTCAACAATAATCTTTGATACTAAAAATGATACAATAATGAATCTCGGAGGATTCTCAAAAATAGAAGGAACGGGAATAACTCTCAGTTCAAGACTGAGAGGGTAAAATAAGGTTTGCACACACATTGGCAAAATTCACTGTGTTCATTACATTACACATAGGCTTGACGCTTCCAAAAGTGGAGCGTGAGAAGTCCCTCGTCAGGGATTCTTTCCTCTCTCTAGACGCAGCTAGAGAGGTGGCCTTTAACACTCATTACATTTTATTACATCAGATAAAATCACTTCTTTAAAACTACACTTTCTTACATCTATGTATGTATACCTTACAATACAAACCTATTAGGGATACCAAATATCGCCACTTTGATTATATCGGGTTTCCCGGTCTCGTCAAAAACATTTTTGGCGATATATCTCGGAACCTGCGAAGCTTTCAATTAATAGACATAGCAACTATGAAAAAATAATGATAAAATTGTATAGTAAATGGAATAAGCTGTTTCTCAAATCTGACTCGCAATAAGCAAATTCTAATGTCTAAACAAATATTTTCTTGCAGTTTGGATGGTTCCAATTTAACTAAACATTACGTATTAATATTAATGATCTCTGAAATATTGTAATTTAAAAAGTCATAAGGATATATGCTTTTATATATGTGAACAAAATTTGGTCAATAGTAGGGTTTTCGAACAATTTCAGACAATACTTGTAAATCCTTATACTGAGATGCTCTTGCAGAATTGTTCGAACATTTTGTTCACAACAACACCTAATATTGGACTCAATTGGTTGGTACATTGACAATAATGTTGCTAGTTTCTTCCGAATTCGGGTTTTGCTTACACACAATATTTTGCAATGTTTGAAGATGCCGATATAATCCCTTAGTATTATTACCTACATCACGAATAAGGACTGACTTTTCGTCATATATTTTACGATTTGCTTTTAATCCGTCACCGCCTTGTAGTCTCAAATTATACTCCTAACATCCGCTCTTCCCTCTCTTCCCTAATTGCTGACTATAAGGGGCCGTTCAAGTAATTCATAACGCAGGGGTAGTTGGTGGCCTTACAAACTAACGTTATGCTTTGTTACGTGCATCGGGGGGTCGTAGATCATACCTTGGTATGTAACGCAATGTTTTGATGATCCTTCTTACCTGCGAAAGCTCTGAAAATTAAATGACTCGTTTTTAAAGCTTCAAAGTTTACGACGAGTTGGTGGTCCTATTATACACACGTAACGTAAATTTCATACATATACGATTTTGCACATATATCCTTGAAAACATTTGTCCAGGGAAAATCCAAATTCGCCCTACAGATTTCAAGCATTGTGCATCATTTATTGAATTTTGTTTATTAATTTTAATATTTTAAATTACAATTTATTGCATGTGGAGGATGTTTCGAACCCCTTCGGGGTACCCCGGAGGAGGATCACGGAAGTGATTATCACGCTGTAGCTTTAAGCTGTGGACATTTACTTCATAAATTCTGCCTGACTTCATTGTTTCAAACAATTGAAAGTATAAACGCGGGACATTATTGAATGTGTTGTACGTTGTACAAGTGTATGCAGTAGGCATGATATTAACGATCTAACGATACGATATTCTCGTTAATATCGTACATTTTTGACGAACGATGTTGAACGATAATTCTCGTTTTTTTCAAACGATATATCGTCACAATAAGGTATCGCACAATCTAGCGATAATCGCTGAAACTGTATGTCCACAGCCAAAATGCCCTGGATCATAGCGCTGGAACCATTAAAAACTCACTATTACACTGTTTCGTTGCTTGGTACTTTATTTAAGAACAGCAACAACAATTAGCAAACCATAAGACGACATCAACCCATCTTTTTTATGAATCAAATTTACTATTTTATCAAATTTGCAGAGCTGGAAATTTGCAAGACATATCTTCATTACTCCTGACACATTTAAAAAAACTTATAAAATGCCGAAACGAATTCGTCCAACAATTATTGAGATAATTTATTAATAATAATAAATAATAATTGAGGATGAGGAGATAAAAGTGAGACGATTGCTGAGAAAATTGTAAACGAGGACAGTGACGGGGTCGCAAGTGGATTTTGTATATTTGAATGACAACTGTTAATATCAATTGATTTTAGGTATTGCTACCATAACAGTAAATTTTGGTTTCCGAATAATATTTCTGAAATATACACCAAAAAATGAATTTCACGTCAATTGTAAATATAACAGGTACCTGGAACCATTTTAAGAAACTCACTTGCATTGTTTTTATAGTACCCACCATGCTTTTACGGTATAAAAGTTTATCGTTTATATCGTTCTTCAAAATCCATATCGGAAATTTTTGTATAAACGATAACGATATTAACGAGAGTTTAAAAATGAACGATAATGTCATGCCAAGTATGCAGACAGTGATGATGAAGACAGTGACATTGAAGTTATTGAAAGTATTCCTGACCGGTTAAAAAGTCCATTTGTTGAATGTGAGGCTGAAGCCACAAATTGAATAAACCTAGTTTTACTGGATGAATCGTAGTCTTTAAGCAGGCATACATATATTTAATCTAATGTATTTGCTAAAGCAGCATTTAAAAAAACGCGTAACGCGTTACGTCGGGTAGGGGGTAGTTTAGTCAGCGTTACCCTAACGTTACAGCATGTGGGTGGGGGTGAAATTTTGACCAATTTTGCGTTATGAATTACTTGAATGGCCCCTAATATATCTGCAATGGGCCCATTGGTGGCCTGAGCAGTCTCATCTTATTAAGTCAATAAGAGCGAATCCCTAAAATACATGGCCCCTAATATCATTTTAAAGCAACCTTTGTCTATTTTGCTAGAGCAAAGCTTCCGTAATCTATTCTGAATTTTTTTTTATGTGCGCACTTGTGTGAAAATAGGTTTATTTAATTATATATGTAGGATACGCTGTTTTCATATACAAGACCCACTTTATCCATCATTCTTAATATTCGATTATATACATAATTACATATATAATTACATTTATGCGTGGTAGTCGTGAGAGCTTGTTGGCTAATTATCTTTTGGCTGTTTTGCAGTTACTATTTTTTACACAGATTAAGGAAAGAGAAAAACTTAAAATTCTTGGAATCTCGTTGCTCAATAAACGTAATTAAATACAACACAATGAAAAGAAATAGTCGGGAAGTTTTGGCACCACGCTGTAGTTTATGACGCAACAATATATTACGATGCTCTGCCGCGCTTATTTATTGCCCTATAAAAATAATCCATCTTTATATAATTATGTTTGTTTTTAAATTGCTTTTACTTAGAAACATTTAAAGCATAAAAACAGGCAAATATGGTTTTTTATTTCATGAAAACACAAAAACATTTTAATTTGCAGCACATAAAATAGACTCAAAACGTCATTACAAGACAATTTAAGTAAAGGGACTTTTGTCTGAAATCTATATTTCAAACAAAAGCTTATTATTTCTGCTGCTGACTTCCTCGCAGGTTTCAACAAAATTTTAAAATTTTGCCAAGCCAATAAGTAAAAGCATTTTTTCAAAATATATTAATTTGGTTCTAATAAAATGAAGATGTGACTTCATTCCAGTGTCTTCCAGAAGGAATTAGATGCGTTTCTGAGGGCCTTCCTTGTTTCTTCCCAAATTTCCGCCAAAGTGGGGCTGTATTCCTTGCAATGTTCCAATTGTGGCTTCAAGCACTCAAAATTCCGAGATATGTACCTATTGGAAAAAAAATGGAGCAATAAACGAGGCATTAATTACTACTGTTTTGGCTCAACCACGCACATTTTTGTAGTCACCCGGACTGTATGTAATTACACATGTTTGCACATTTGTACACAATTGTATATTTTATTATGCCAAATTACTCCGAAAATGATGGATATCGTCCTTTATTGTCTGCCAATATCTGCATGGAGCAATTACTGGTTGCATTTTGGAAAAAATCATTGTCGACGCAGCTGCTTAGTCCCAGAGTTTCAGCTCCTAAAAATAAATATACAAATCAATATGTCAGTCCTGCTACTGTATTTTAATTGCTCGTATTAATTCGATTGCAATCCTTGATCCTACTGATATTCATTCAACTTTCTCGTTGTAACGGCACAAAAACAAAATTCAAAGGACAGGAGTATCGTTATACAGAGTGTTGACTGTAATCTTAACAAGACATAATCTCACGCTTCAAAATGAGCCGTTCCCGTTGAGTGCTCACGGGCTCGCAAACTAATTCCGCAAAAAGGATGAGGACGTTGAGAAGCACAGACTCTTTAACCTGTTTTCTTTGGCTTTTAATACAATTGGATTTCAAGTGGTAGGAGAGGCATCTCTTGTTCCCACGCCACGATGGACAAAAATTATTTTCCAGCTTGTGATAACTTTCCTCGAAGGTTGACTTATGAAGGAGTCCCATGGAACTGTCTTCATCAATGGGGGTGTAGCATCTTTGTCCCTTTGAGAAGATTATTTCAAATTAACAAAAAGATTTTATGAAGAAAATTAAAGCTAGCCACTGGTTGCAGTAAGTAAAACAAAAACTTTACAAATAATAAATTACTTTTGAGTCGACAGCAAACCGTTCTATCATGTACGGGAGCAGATTCTGATCCGATATCCTTCCATAGCATCGTGCACCCAAAGAAGGCTTAACAAACGACTCAGCATTCGGAACAGGAAGCCAAATTGCAATTCCCACTAGGCTTGTTATCAAGCTTACCAACTCCATGGCAGCAAAGTAGGAACTCAGGAATCCTGAGTCAGGATCAAGTTTAGAGAAGACTGGAACTCCAAGCTTGGGTGCTCAGTTCGTTATGCTGACTGTGGGAAATATGTACATGGGTCTACTTAAGGACAACTTGATCTGTTATGTAACGCAGAGCGAGCGAAATCCTGCTAAAAGTGGCTCAACAATGAGTTACTACTATAGCGTTTAATTTAATTAATTAGAGGAATTTCCTTGCCGAAGAGACAATTAATAGACATTCCGTTGCCCAGGTCGTACTCACTGTACATCGGACGTGGGGTGACGACGGTAATGACCTAGCAACGCATAGATAATGGTCAAATTAATAAAAATTAACTACTACAATAATTATTATTGTAGTAGTAGCAGAGATGCGCAAATGGAATAGCCTTCCCCCAAGCCTTCCAAAGCAAAAATATTTTAAAATTTCATCCTACAACATATCTTAACATGAAGCCCTCAATTATTTGACCTTCCCTCAGCCTTCCTTCTAAAATACATAAACTCAATTTAGCCTTCCGCCTTACTTTAAAAATAACCTTCCTTCAGTTGTTTCAGCCTTCATTCCATTATATTTAATGAAGAACAAGTATAATAAAATCTCGTTGTAAGGGATGTCATTTAAAGGCATTTCGAATATATTTCCAGTCTCTTGAGTAACGCGTACAGGCAGGGGTGAATTATTAAAATAATTTTTACCCTGGCCCTAAGACTCAAAATGGATTTGTGGACCTTTCTAGGATTCTTCCATCAGTATGGTGCAAGGCACATTGTTAGGCACCCTTCGTTCATATTTAATTTTTGTTGACATTTATGAAGGCCTGACTCAGCCTTCCGAAAAAAATATGGCCAGCCTTCCATTCCTTCTGAAAGATACGAAAATAAGCTTTCCGCTTTCATTGAAGCCTTCTTGGTAGCCTAGCCTTCGATGGCTGCGCATCTCTGAGTGGTAGTGATGAAAACAAAAATCTTAGCTCAATTAATAATTAATTCTGCTTACATAATGGAAGGCAGCAAAAAACAAAAATCTCTTATCCAATTATCAATGAAGTTGACATAGTCTCTTGAACTTTTGTGTTCAATCAATAGGAGTAGAATCCCAGACCTTCAAAAACAATTCCGTAATTATTGGTCAAGTAGCACCCAGTAGTGTTACAATGTACGTCGTTGCTGTAGCGTCAACAAACACGTTTGAAGTGTTTATTAATTCCTGCTCTTAATTAAGCCTCAAATTATCTCTTTCCGGGTATTTTATAAGGCTCAGTATGCATATGTATGTTCACACATAATTATTTGTTCTCTGTTTACGACACTGAAAACACAGCAGTCAAAATAATTACCCTGTAATGCCCCGCCTAATGCCGGTAGTTTTGCCTCAAGGAGTTTTACTAACTATAAAAATGAACCGTTATCGACTAATTAACATCTCAGTTCCATAAATACGTGCAACGTTAAAACCAAAAGGTTCTAATTATTAAGAGGGTTTGTAGCTAACAATATACATACATCTAATCAAGAATTTTTAATTTTTACTTTCATAACCGAGCCTTCAAAACCAAGAATTTTGGGTAGCTTCCAAGCCATTGGATTGCGATTGATATGATCCAAGCGTATGAAGTCTTTTTGATTCCAAACTACAAATTATAGGATTAGGTATGCATGATTTTTTCTAGCCCTTCTTTTGTATTTATTAATATTGTGTATTTTTTAAAACCATCTTCATTTTGTTTTGTACAGCTCTTTCTAGTGCTCCGGCCAATTAAATTCTGAATTGAAAATTTTCGGTTCAGTTCAATTAAATTCTGAATGGGAAATCGGTTCAGTTCAATTCAGTTCAATTAAATTCTGAATTGGAAATATTCGGTTCAATTCAGTTGGATTCACTACGTTTTCGATTCAATTCAAGATAAAACTGAACAGATTTATTCAGTCCATAACTTTGAATTGAACTGAATTCGTTTCCTTTGAATCGAAGTTCAAACGATTCATTCTGCCCCATACATTTCAATAAAAATCCGCCGTTTACAAACTCTTCAGGTCCTTCAAGATACGATTTGTACTAGACATGTTCATACCGTTCTTGTTTAAAATACCGTAATTACCGTTACCATAAAGTGGAAAAACTCCGGTAATATTTTTAAGGTACGGTATCGTAAATTAATCCGATTATGGGAAAAACATGAATATAAGTAGATTTTTATGGTATGTGTGAAAAGATATGAAGTAAAAAATCCAACATAATTATTCAACAATCAGTTTAGCGTCTTTTATGGCAATTAATGTGAGAGTATTAAATGTTCAGAAATTCCTTATATAATAAGTTAATTTGCTTTTTTTGATTCGTATGAAAAATATCAAAATCTTAAAATATTGAAAACGGTACTGAATTCTTCGGTCTATCTTCTAGTAATTTTTCCTAAACTAAATCTTTACCGAATTTGGTCGTACTTATATTAATTTAGGGAGAGGCCTCCCATCTCTTTCACATAACAGGCAAAGTGCCATCAAGCCGTCAGACCGTCTGAAAAAATGACTCGAAACACTTGAATTACTAGACACACGGTCTTTATTGTCGAACGAATTTCTTTCATTTTTGAGTTTGAATTTTTTAATGAATATTCGAGTAGGTATGTGAATTTACAGGCGCTAATTGTACGACAATTGCCACAGAGGCTATTATGGCATGAGTAAGAGTGATTAAATGAACAGAACCAGCAACGGCGTTTCAGGGCATGCACGTATGTTCGTACACTTAATACAGTGTATGTTCCGACTGGGAACGGGTTCTATATTATAAGAAAATAGGAAAACCAAATAAACCGTTGATTCACCAAATACGAAATTCTCAAGTCGTCTTGAATTTATTTAAGAGCAAATAAATAACAATCCGATACACAACAGGCGAGAAGGGCGAGTAATCACTCAGATTTTCTTGTCCCATAATAATCCTAGGTACAATTATCTCAACCAATAAATTTAGGTCGCTAGGACGCTACGAGAACATTACACATACCGCTTACCAATCAATCCAAATAAGCATTGTCACATGATGAACTTGATGACTCAGCAATATCAACAGAATTAATAACTTACTGAGCTATATGGTAATACTAAGACAACAAATTAGAAACTATAGTAACACAATACAATTCAATCACCGCTCACAATCATACGATTCAAATTCTCCACGATGTGAAGAGTCACGTCGACGTGAGTATAGGTGGCTACACTCTACAGTTCTAACAGTGTAGTATGTATTCATTCAGCACGTACCATACGCATACTTTCCTCAACAAAGATATCCAGAGACTTGGCTTAGGTAGGATTTAATATTGTTGCTTGAGCTCTGGGCATGGTTTGTAGAAGGCAACACCACAATTTTATGAGCCTTCCGCTAGATTGACGATATCGTACGAAGTTACGATATCGCTCCAAAAAACCGAGAATTATCGTAGCTAAACCGTACCTCAATTTTTTACGGTAATTACGGTATTACCGTACTACGATACCGTAGTTGACATGTCTAATTTGACCCTTAAATTAGTTCCCTTCTGTTGAGCTGTTGGAAAATACTGTCTATTCTAGAAAATATATTTTTAAGTATATCTGTGGAAACCTTTGGTTTTCGATTCAGTTCAATTCAATTCAGTTTAAAAGTTTGAACTGAACTGAATTGAATTGGTTTGTACTGAATTGATTCAAAAATCTAGTTTCAATTCAGTTCAGTAAGTGAATTTATAAACCGATTTGAAAAAAACTTGACTGAATTGAACCGTTTCAACTTGCTACCGGCTTTCTCTCTTTATGGAGACAAATAGTAATTACTTGGCTCTAGCTATTTGGACATCTGTAGCTCTAAATCAATAGGCAAAATTTGAGGAGTCAGAAGCATTTGGTTCGTTAAAGTACTTACACAAAGTACCAAGTTTATTTTGAACTATATACCAAAACTACCATTTCACTCCCGCTTGATTCCCTACAGCTGAAACATAAGAAGTGGTTCATTTTCATGAATGGACGCCAGTTGGCACCTTTTACATTAGCAAACTGTGCGTATTGATACTTCTCGGAATTATGATTTTCAGCGTTTGGTATCCTTTGGGCCTTTACCCAACGATTTATTGTTTGCGTTATATTATAATTTACAAATTTGAGTTCCTTTAGTCCTTTTAGTTGCTACTGACACTGAATTGTATCAATCAATTTATGTATTCCTGTCTTTCGGGTCTCCCTCATAACACGTTGGAGCTACATACATATGTAGTATCATTCTTAAAATAGTACATTCCTTAATATAGTTAATTATGTTGTACATATCGTCGGCTAAACTTCCTAACTGGCTATAATTTAAAATGCCTAAAATGAAAACCGGTCATAGCCTCCCGCTCCAAACTCTAATGTGAAACCCAGCCATAATTCCCCTGTGCTGTAGAGCATAAACCCCGGTCCGCAGACAGGAGAGGAAGTATAGCCGGTTAGCAAGTTTAGCCGACGATATGTTCTGTATCCTGGACATTGAACACAGTAATAAAATTCTCTCTTCTTATTTTAGCTATATATTTTGTCAGGAATCTTTTCCTGAAGGAATCGAAATGTGTACAACACTGAGTTGTAATAACAACTAAAGAATGTCTCAACTATAGCTCCTCACGAGTACGAGTAGATACTCGAGTTTCGAGTTCGAGTACGAGTACGGGTCGAGTACGGTATCAACTTAAATTGATACTTGTACTTACTCGTCGGTCGAGTAACCGTTTTCGTACTCGAACTTGAGTATATTTCTGACGAGTATCAGAGCGAGTACGAGTACGTTCAAAGTACTTAAACCAAAGCACGAGTACGAGTTCGGGACATAAATTCAAAAGTACTTGAACCCGTACTTGGGTTTACATTTGATACTCGAGTAATTTCCTCCAGCACAAAGTCCACATCCATATTTCCTATATTACAAAAAATTTGTTGTTATTCCGAAGCAAAAAAGGAAAAGCGGTTAAATTCAAAATTACTACGAATAGCATGAAACGTTACACCTACAGCGTAAGTTATTGTTACAGTTCCGAATTGAGTACTACTGTAAATTACTAATTGTAAGTATTTACCTATCGCCGTAAAATATAATGGAACAGGAGAATAGGATAGGGCAGAATTAATGGAGGTTAGAATGAGATTGACATGACTGAAGAGAATCCATTCGACATGACTGGCAGAATCAAATCTTGATCTATTGTTCATTGGTATTTTAATCTCATTGGAGAAAGTTTTCATTGCAAACACTGTTCGCAAGTTGCAGTTACAAATTCTTGTAAGTTGAATCTACTATTTGTTTTCTATGTCAATCTGTCTTTAACAAAAAATAACGTCTAAAACATTATTTTTTTCGGTGTACTTGATACTCGAGTACGGTTCGAGTACGAGTTCAAGTACGGGTCTGCCGGTATAAACGTTTTATACTTGTAGATAAGTACGGTCCAAGTTCGGAAAAAATTTAAGAAATATAATACCGTCCTCCGAGTACAGGATTTTTTACTCGTACTTGAAGACACAAGCCCGGGTCAAGGGGGAATTCGGCCCGACAATTCGAGTACGATTCCAAGTACGAGTACGGTATGGATAACTACTCGACCCGTGAGGAGCTATAGTCTCGACTCGCACCCACTTCTTGATGTATCTACTTCATCAGTGATAACATTATGTAATTACATATAACGCAAATATTATTGTGCATACATAGAAATACACTAACCATTTCAAATGACACAGCATGTAGGGAAGCTAAAGCTCTGTGATTCTGATGCACACATTTTTTGTCCACTCGGGCGTGAGAAATATTACATCATCATTTATAGGAATGAGTGTGGGACTCCTTACAAAAAGTTTCCTACTTGTACTTAATACAGATTTGCAGAAAGGCAGGTTAATGTTAACAAGAATATTCTATGCTCACGTTTTCAATTCAGTTGTATAGTCGCGGCCGGATATGCTTTGCTAAAAAAAATACTTTGGATAAATACTGGACAGAAAAATGTGGCTTGAATCCTGAGTAAACAAATTCTATAAAAATTAATGATCAATATATAACGAACAATGCCATCAAGATCAACGTCATGTTAAAATGTAAACGAACAAGTCCATTGACACAATCAGTCTTTTACAACTAGATCAAGACAAATCAATCCCTAAACGGATGAAGCTTTTAAATTTTTATTTGATTAGAATCCGTCTGCGACCAAGTTACAATTTCTCAGAATGAAGTCCTTGTACTTCCTCGCCCTTCTCTTCGTAGCTCAAGGACTCAGTGAAAATATTCTTGTCCTTTGCCCAATGTGTTCCCGGAGTCATAAAAACATCATTGAGCCCACAATTGAAAAATTAGCGGCCCGGAATCATTCCGTGACAATTGTTTCCAGCTTCCGAACTCTTATGGCAAGCCCTAACATTCGGGATATAGTTGTAATGGAAGGGTTTAACTATTTTTCCTACAAAAATCCATTGGATACTAGGAAGCATGGACCATTGGGAATGATCGACCGCAACTTTTTCAAGGCCGTCCTTGAGGGATGTCATCTAACTTACCAGAATCAAGAGTTTATGAAACTCTTGAACGCCAACTTTGACCTGGTAATCATGGACGCCTTCAACCACCACTGTCTCCAGGGATTCGTTCACAAACTGAAAGCCCCAGTTATTTGGTCCATGCCTTTGCCAGCCCCACCCCCGTTTGCCATGCACTTCGGGAATTATTTACCACCTTCCTTCGTCCCTGATCCCATATTAACATTCGGGGGGAAAATGAATATTTTCGAGAGACTACTGAATTTTGTAGGGTCAAAAATGTACTGGGGGGTCTACTTCTCGTGCTTAGGTGAGCATGAAAGAATTTACAAAAAATATCTTGGAGAAGACCTCCCGGCCTTAGCTGATATTGAGTCTGAGGTCAGCCTGATGCTATTAAATTCTCATTTCTCTGTGAACCCTCCACGTCCAACGATGCCAGATACGGTGGAGATTGGTGGTGTCCATTGTAGGGAAGGGAGGCCTTTGCCCAAGGTAGGGCCCCGTAGAATTTAAGTTTAATTCCGGATATTCCGTTTGATTGTTTGTTCCCATTTAATTCCCCTATTTAAAAAATGTATTACAGGAATTGGAGCAATTTATATTAGAGGCCGATGAAGGTGTCATCGTCTTCAGTCTGGGCTCAATTTTTAAAGGGAAGGATTTACCAGAAAAAACAAGAAGAGTTTTCGTAAATGCTTTTGCAAAGCTCCAACAACGCGTGATATGGAAATGGGACCACGATGATATGCCAGACTTGCCGAAGAATGTGAGACTCTACGAGTGGCTCCCTCTTCAAGATATTTTAGGTATGGTTCCGTCCGATATTTAAAAAATTTTTTGAATCTTTCAGTTATAACCAAATGTGTAGGAATTGCTTATAGGATTATTAATTTACGCTTGTCAGCTCATCCCAAAACAAAGATGTTCATGACTCACGGAGGACTCCTGAGCTCTCAAGAAGCAATTTACCACGCCGTGCCGATGGTTGGTATTCCCTTATTCTGTGACCAGGACTTGAACATCCGCCATTACACTCAAGCTGGTATAGCTGTAACCCTGGAGATTCTGACCCTTGAAGAGGAAGATGTTTCCAGTGCCATCAACACAGTACTCAATAATCCAAAGTAAGGGTTACAAGTTTTTATAAATTTTTCTTAACCGCTTCTACATATACGTATGTATCTACATATATTTGATTGCAACAAGTGAAGGAGCTCCTAGGCTTTATGCTGGGATTAGACAAGGCCTAGTCAACAATGCTTTGACAGTTTTTTAAAACAACAAAACAATTAACGGTAGTACGAAGTTTAATTGATAATTATTGGGAATGAATAATAATTAAGTACTTTATATTTATTTATCTTGCAAGTTACAAAAATAAAGTTCAAGAAATGTCGCAACGGTTCCGTGACCAGCCAATTGCAGCCATAGACAAAGCCGTATTTTGGGCGGAGTATGTCATACGAAACAAAGGAGCATCACACATGCGCTCCGTTGCTAGGAATTTAAACTTCATTCAGTATCACTGTATTGATGTTTTTGCTATCATCATTCTTGTCACTTTTTGCCTTTTCGGCGTCCTTGCTGCTCTAATCTTGAAGGTGTACTCCAAAATTTTTGCAAATAACGAGGCAGCTGTTGAACCCAAGAAAAAGGATTTGTAAAGCTAAGGGGCTGAGTTCTACTTTCCCGGCCACAAAATGACCTTCCACCTTCCACTCACCCATATATTAACACTGTAATACATAAGTAACTTCCACCAGACTTCCACCTCCCACCAAACTTCCACTTGACCTCCCACCAGACTTTCCATCTAACCTTCCATCTTCGCCTTGATCATTCCACCTGACCTTCCACCTACTGTATTGCCTTCCTACACGAGTTACTGCATGGCCGAAGATAGTGCCTGATTTTCATCCGAAAATGACAGTCTTGGATTAATTTCGGTGTGTTAACTTATGTTTCGCATTTTTTATTCCTAAAATTAACACGGAGGTTAAAACACTTGATTTAACTATAAAAATGCAGGGTACCTTTGAGGAAACAGGTTACTGTTACAAAATCATTATATGCACAATTATGATAGTCAGATTTCGATGGTGTTGTGTAGAATTATGTCAAAGGACTGATAAAAATCAACCACTGGAAAACCACGTGATTCGAAAGAGCTCACAATCAGTTGCCATACTTACCGATGAACTGATTTTGAACAAAATTTTTTAAACGTTTTTAGCAAATTCCGTAACAACTAACTATTAATGGTAAGACGAAAACTTACACTGCACCTTACTTTACCTAATAAATTAAAACGCTGATTTACGGTTTGAATACTCGCATTCAGGGGGCAACGCATTAACTATCTCCAGTTCGCACTTTGTGTTTCACTCACCAGAACACAGAGGGTTATATTAATTAACACAGGCAAAGACCAGGAAGGTAAAAAATCTGTAAAATTTTGGCGGAATGTCAAGTGGAATTTCAAGTGGAAGTTCAAGTGGAAGGCCTAGTGGAAGGTGGAAATCCTGGTGGAAGGTGGAAGGTAATTTTGTGGCCGGGAAAGTAGAACTCAGCCAGCTAAGGTTCTCACTTACTACATGCCAATTAGGGTATCTACATTATTCTGTTTTCAGGTGAAGCTTTAATTATTTATAATTATGTACTTAAAATTGACTATACTGATATATAATGTGAGTACAGAAATATATAGATGCACAGATCACTTGATATTCTACAGGTTAAAAGATTAAAACCGGACACGGTTATGGTAATGTGCCTGTACCCTGTAAACAAGAAACAAAATGCTTCTCTACAGATAATTATCCTTAAATTAACGCACGATAATATCACAAAGATTTTTCCTGTAATTATGACTACAAACCTCGGTTCGATGACTGTGGGTGGAATTAAAAATTTGCGTTTGAATTTTAAGTACCAGCCCCATTTGAAGCCAGTAGCCCTTTATTCAAATGACCTCTTGAGAAGAGAATTCTTTCTTTATGTTTGAGTCACGAGTCACTGAAAGCATATATAGCATAATTAACTGTTCTGCATGTGATTGCGATTTAATACAATTAAGCGTTAACCTTAGCAACTATACTAACCAATGCTTTAAAAGGGATCTCCTAGGTAAGTGATACATTTTAAAATTTGGTCAACAATATGCTGCTACTGTACAGTACATGGAAGACAAATAAAACTTGAGGACTTTTTGAGGATGGATGTATTCAAACTTTTAGAGGTAGACGATGCCCTAAGCACTTCAAAATGTCAAAACTTGCATAATAGGGAATCAGTAGACTTATGCAAATTCGATGTAGTTAGGCAAATAGGAACGGTAAATCAGCGTCACCAATTTATAATGATTATATTTAGCACAGTAAAAAAATCCATTTTTAGGATGTAGCGTATGTATCTACATATGTGCTCAAGAGTGGACCTTTATGGAAGAATAAAGTTGTTGGCTGTTCATTGGCTGTAAATTTAAAAAACAATGATCCCATGGGCAAGTAGGTGGGCAAAAACATTTGTGTATTTGTAGGGCAAAAGTAGGGAAAATTCCATCCTATAATAAGGGGATAGTTAGGGAACGACAATTTCCAGGCAAGGTCACAAGGTTGATATTTAATTTGATCAATTTTGATCACAGCCTTTGGAATCACTTGTATCATAACGATGATCCATGATAACATAACAAATGCTGTTTTATCGTTTCATTTGTGAGAACAAGTTGCGAAATTCTAGCACTCATATATAGTGTAGATGTGTACACGGTCGGATCGTATGCACATAATTGTGCCTACGTCCTCACATATGCTTTAGGGGCCATTCAAGTAATTCATAACGCAAAATTGGTCAAAATTTCACCCCCACCCACATGCTGTAACGTTAGGGTAACGCTGACTAAACTACCCCCTACCCGACGTAACGCGTTACGCGTTTTTTTAAATGCTGCTTTAGCAAATACATTAGATTAAATATATGTATGCCTGCTTAAAGACTACGATTCATCCAGTAAAACTAGGTTTATTCAATTTGTGGCTTCAGCCTCACATTCAACAAATGGACTTTTTAACCGGTCAGGAATACTTTCAATAACTTCAATGTCACTGTCTTCATCATCACTGTCTGCATACTTGGCATGACATTATCGTTCATTTTTAAACTCTCGTTAATATCGTTATCGTTTATACAAAAATTTCCGATATGGATTTTGAAGAACGATATAAACGATAAACTTTTATACCGTAAAAGCATGGTGGGTACTATAAAAACAATGCAAGTGAGTTTCTTAAAATGGTTCCAGGTACCTGTTATATTTACAATTGACGTGAAATTCATTTTTTGGTGTATATTTCAGAAATATTATTCGGAAACCAAAATTTACTGTTATGGTAGCAATACCTAAAATCAATTGATATTAACAGTTGTCATTCAAATATACAAAATCCACTTGCGACCCCGTCACTGTCCTCGTTTACAATTTTCTCAGCAATCGTCTCACTTTTATCTCCTCATCCTCAATTATTATTTATTATTATTAATAAATTATCTCAATAATTGTTGGACGAATTCGTTTCGGCATTTTATAAGTTTTTTTAAATGTGTCAGGAGTAATGAAGATATGTCTTGCAAATTTCCAGCTCTGCAAATTTGATAAAATAGTAAATTTGATTCATAAAAAAGATGGGTTGATGTCGTCTTATGGTTTGCTAATTGTTGTTGCTGTTCTTAAATAAAGTACCAAGCAACGAAACAGTGTAATAGTGAGTTTTTAATGGTTCCAGCGCTATGATCCAGGGCATTTTGGCTGTGGACATACAGTTTCAGCGATTATCGCTAGATTGTGCGATACCTTATTGTGACGATATATCGTTTGAAAAAAACGAGAATTATCGTTCAACATCGTTCGTCAAAAATGTACGATATTAACGAGAATATCGTATCGTTAGATCGTTAATATCATGCCTACTGCATACACTTGTACAACGTACAACACATTCAATAATGTCCCGCGTTTATACTTTCAATTGTTTGAAACAATGAAGTCAGGCAGAATTTATGAAGTAAATGTCCACAGCTTAAAGCTACAGCGTGATAATCACTTCCGTGATCCTCCTCCGGGGTACCCCGAAGGGGTTCGAAACATCCTCCACATGCAATAAATTGTAATTTAAAATATTAAAATTAATAAACAAAATTCAATAAATGATGCACAATGCTTGAAATCTGTAGGGCGAATTTGGCTTTTCCCTGGACAAATGTTTTCAAGGATATATGTGCAAAATCGTATATGTATGAAATTTACATTACGTGTGTATAATAGGACCACCAACTCGTCGTAAACTTTGAAGCTTTGAAAACGAGTCATTTAATTTTCAGAGCTTTCGCAGGTAAGAAGGATCATCAAAACATTGCGTTACATACCAAGGTGATCTACGACCCCCCGATGCACGTAACAAAGCATAACGTTAGTTTGTAAGGCCACCCACTACCCCTGCGTTATGAATTACTTGAACGGCCCCTTAGTGTGAGTTGCGTGGGCAGAATACAGAAAGCATGTACCGTGAATATCCACATTTTTTGCATACCTATACTCATAGCATCAATGTAATTATTATTATTGCCCAACTTCTAATTTTTTGTTATGTAATTACACTGGAACTGCAATGCTATGTCAAAATATTTCATCATCCATAAGTAAAGTTCATATGCTTTAGAAAGAAATTGCCACGAAAAATACTAACTAAATCGTTGTATTTAAGATTAAAACAGGGAACTGCAGACAATAGTCCGTACTAACAAAAACACTAGCAATTCTGCGTAAGATCTCGCAAGGTTAAGAGATGTTTCATAATGATTTACTGCATGAACTTGCCACTACAATTTCTATCCCATTATGTGCATGAAGTGCAGTTCATTTTCTATTACACACCAAATATCAACCAACGGGCACAAGGTTTCTATAGAAGTTGCATATGTATTGTCAATTGATTCTAATAGTCATATGGCAGAAATGGCCATAAAAAGCTATGCAAGCATCTGAAACCTTGAGACTTCCACTTGAACACTTGTCATTCCAAGATAAAAAAACTCCGATTCAGATAGATCCGTATGCATTATGTAAAAATTTGTGTAAATACTGTTCCCATACTAAAGACCATTTATATTTTCAGTCCTTGTCCGTTCTTTTCCATAGACAGGCGTTCTCGTAAAGTACATTGTGATAAGTCTAATAATTTTAATTCCAGTTTACTGTCCAAAATATTTTTGTTTTCATAGATTTTCATTAACTTCCAATTCCAAGATGAAGCTCCTACTTTTAGCTTTTGCCTTATTGTTAGTATTTAGCATTTCACAAGTTTCGGGTGGGAAGGTTCTTGTGATATGTCCCATGTGCTCCCGAAGCCACAAAAATATAATTGAGGCCACAGTGGCAGGGCTTGTCAAGAGAAACCATACCATTACTGTTGTGTCCAGCTACAAAACTCCAATTGATAGCCCTAACATTAAAGACATTGTTGTCATGAATGGCTTTGACTACTTTGAAAATACAAATGTATTAGAAATGCGAAAGATGGGCTTGTGGGGTACGATTGACAGCAAAGTTTTTAAACTCATACTTGAGGGATGTCACAAAACTTACCAGAATCAGGATGTCATGAATTTACTGAACGAGACCTTCGATTTGGCTTTTATTGACGCCTTCTCAAATGGATGCCTTCAAGGACTGCTTCATAGACTTAAGGTTCCGACTATTCAGTCAATGCCTCTGCCGTCTCCTTTACCGTTCTCGATGGTGTTTGGAAATTATTTACCGCCATCCTTTGTTGCTGATCCAATGCTCCCTTTCGGGGAGGAGATGAACCTGTCCGAGAGGATCATCAACTTTTTAGTTTCCAAAGTATTCTGGATTTATTATTACTCTTGGTATAGTGACTACGAGAAAATTTATAAATCATACTTGGGAGATGATATTCCAAGTATTGGAGAATTGGAATCGCAAATGAGCATGATGCTTGTAAATTCCCATTTCTCAATTAATCGTCCTCGGCCAACGCTACCGGACGTTGTGGAGATTGGAGGAGTTCACTGCAGAGCTGGGAGGCCATTGCCAAAGGTATTAATTATTTCAGTTAGAATTTATGGATCCCGCATTAGCTTGAAAAAACAAACATTTGTGCGAGAATAAAATTTCGACAGTACTCTGGAATCTAATTTTTTCGCAGGACTTGGAAGATTTCGTGTCTGGAGCAAAAGACGGAGTGATTTTATTCAGCTTGGGCTCCATTTTTAAAGGCAGGGACATGCCTGAAGAAACAAGAAAAGCATTTTTGAATGTGTTTTCGAAACTAAAGCAGCGTGTTTTATGGAAATGGGACCACCATGATATGACTGATTTGCCGGGAAATGTGAAGTTATCAAAGTGGCTTCCCGTGCAAGATATCCTTGGTAATTGTTTAATGTCTATTGTATTTTATTCAGTGTGTACTGCGTAACTTTTTTGGGTAATAAATTGTAGCTTTTACATAACTAGTACAAGACCTGTGCTACACAGGAACAATTTCAGATATTTGGTGAGATGGTAGTGTGAGTGTAGAAATTAAAAGCTAAACGGCTCACGAATCAAGCCCGGTCGTGGAGACTGGCTTAAATCGTGCGCGCTTATTTTAAAAGTAGCTTTACGTAATCGAACAGAGAGTGCTCGTTAATATTAAGGATTGAACCCGTTATTAGGACTTGTATCTGTATACTAATGTTATGTAATAATAATTATTATTGAAATTCCAACAGCTCATCCAAACACAAAATTGTTCATAACACACGGGGGTCTGCTCAGTACCCAAGAGGCGATTTACCACGGAGTACCTTTGGTGGGCATACCGTTATTTGCTGACCAGGATCTAAATATCAATCGGTACGTCAGCGCAGGACTTGCAGTCTCGCTGGAAATTCTAGGAATTCAAGAGAAAGACATTTCTGAAGCAGTCAACACAGCACTAAACACCCCAACGTCAGTTAATTTATGTTAATTTTACGAGTTTCTAGTAGGGCAGGGTATATTTATGCTTAATTAAATGGTTTGTAAAATCCGTGTTCAGGTTACAAGATAACGTGAAAACGATGTCCAGACTTTTCCGGGACCAGCCTATGTCTGCCATTGATACTGCTGTATTTTGGTCTGAGTACGTCATGCGACACAAGGGGGCACCCCAATTGCGATCTATCGCTAGGAAACTAAGTTTTATCCAGTATCATTCACTAGATGTGATTGGTATTCTTTTCGTCATTCTTTTGGGATTCTTAGCTTTCTCGATTTTTGTTGTCCGAAAATTGTATCGAAAGCTATTACAAGCCACAGTTGGCGTTTCAAACAAAAAGAAAAACTTGTAGCGTCATTCAAAGCTATTTAAATTGCTGTTGTTCCAAGTTAAGATGCAATGTTATTTTCATTTATTCAAAACGCAACAATAATCGTTTGCTGGATTGTGATGATTTGTCTTAATTCATATTAAAACTGCTTTTCAAACTTGCTATCTAGATGCAGTGTAAGGCTCTTGTAGCCATACAAGCATGTTTGAACATTGTAAAAAATATACGATTTGAAAAAATATATCTGCATGAACAGGGTGGGCCACATCATTGTTAATTGTATCTCAAAGAGTTACTATAGCTTTGGAGTCCGGATATATACTAATACTAACATTATTATCAACAATTGCATAAGCATCTTTTACTAGGCATTACGTTATATCAAAAGTGTCCAACGTAGCCAAGCCTATATCCTTCTATATTTAAAATGTGTACCGAACCAACAAATATGCCTACACTTTAACAACGGAATTGATCAACCTGTCTTACATCCTTCCTATATGGTGAGGGTCTATCCTATGTATAAGCCTACATATTTTGGCAGAATACCTTGATTTAATCTACACCTGTTCTAGATTCCTCATCTAATATTCCTTTTGCTATCCACAGGCTACTTAATTGCATTCTCTGGTTTCTAAATAATTATAAACCCTGCCTCAATTTCCGCGTGTATGGGATCGGAATAAAATATAGTTTGAGTTTAGTTACTTTGGCTGAATACCCTAATTGTAAGAACAGAACCGTTGTAGCAGAAATCGTGCTCAAGATTTACAACGTTTGTCATAAGAGATGTTGCACTTACGAATTCACAAACTTAATACCATAGGAAACATTTTCCGTAGTCAGCTAAACAGGATATTGGTAAATGTTTCACCTGGACGACAACATATTTCACAGTAAATCCCGTTTTAAATTTGAATTGTGCTCAAACTTGAATTCGGATACTTCTTTAGCGAATACGTGCAACTAAATGGAGAGGTTTCCAGCTGAAATAAACTGCACAAATTGCCATTAAATGAATGTGACATGCTTCAGTAGGCTAAAATATGTATATCTATAATTTTATTCTACGATGGCTAGGGTATATCGATTTGAAAATGCCCGGCATTTTGGGCATTTTCATTTCAGGGCGAGGGCGGCATAATAGGGCATATTGGGCAAGGGCATTTTGGGCATTTTCATCGAGGACAAATTGGGCAGAATCGTGGAATATAATACAACAATCTATACAATTTGACAATGAATTTGAAAATTTCTTTGTAATTTTGGAGAAAAAGCGTTCGAAATTATCTTGAAAATTTTATTCTGTGTCATTATTTTGAAGAAGTTAATTCAACCGGTAATGAAATACGTTTTTAATACCATAGGTCATATTGAACATTACAATTTGTGAAACACCTGTACAGTACACGATACGGCTATAAATTAAAATATTCTAGGAACTATTTTTCCAAACTGCAGACGATGTAAAATGAACTTCCACCATCCTGGGAATATTCACATACCCCTATGCATGTATGTACATATATTACTGTGATCAGAAATGTCTTTTCGGTTAAAATTTGAACTCATACGGTAATTGTTTTATACACCATAAAACCACAAACAACAATATTTGGGGGACCTGTATGAAGGATGGGTATTGGAGCCATTTTTGGCTTATCGTTGCAAACTGCAGACATTAGTGATGTAGAATAAAATGAGTATAAAATTCAGCTTCATCACCCATTTAAATTTTGACTGATCCCTTACCATCAGATTTTTACTTTAGGAGTTCGTACTTCAAAAGAAAATAGTACTTCTACCCGCCCGTCAGTGACTCATATGTAAATTTATTTCATATTGTTGTTTACATAGAAATTTATTTTAATAGGAGTGATAAATGATATCACCTCATGTCAATGAAATTAAATTGATTTGACTGTTTTTGCCATTAAAATATACGCGAATATATAACCAGACATTCACATTTGTAACTTTTCCTTGGCTGTTCTTTCATGCATTTGGATGGATATTCTGAATATATGCTGATAATCCAATTTTAGTCCGTGAAAATGCCCAAAATGTCCAACTTGCCCTGCCCAAAATGCCCAAAATCAGGGCGTTTTCAAAAGCTGCCCACATGCCCAATTTTTGGGCATGTGGCCAGGCATTTTGGGCATTTTCAGCTGGGCGGGCAAATACTGCAGGGCATTTTCAATCGACATACCCTAACGATGGCTGAGAAAACCTGTTTTATAGGTTAGGTTTTAGCGTAGATTCCTATTTTGATACAAGTTTAGGTCAAAAAATTCCTTGCTCCCTACAAATAGCTTACAAATGGGCCTATATATATAGTACAGTCAGACACCTTTGCGTTATATCATGGGTTGCAGTTATTAATGGCGCAGCATGTATAAAAACAATATTTAAGCGCTTTTAATTAACAGTGACTAAATTACTACAGTAACTTTACGAATAACAGAGAAACATGAAATGAACCTTTTAAATCAATAGTAACTTCACATTTAAATGAATTTATTTAGAACGCGGGTTCCTAAATAGAGACTGTACGGAATCCAAGGATTGCATTACCCGCTCACTAGCGCTCAATTGCATGTACATACATATGTGGCGTGGAGTGAAGTAAACAGAATCTTTTTGATGTCGATTTATGAAGCATATTTTCAGGCACTTGCTTCACACTTCTGTCTCTTCTGCCTTCATACTGTATTCAACCCAGGAGGCTCATTTTGGGCTTCTTGGCTTCTTTCATGAATTTAATGTCAGTTTTTCCAAAATATTCGTGGCTTTACTTCACTTCATTGATCAATGTAAGGACAGCTTTGGATTTGCGGTATAAAATAAATTTCTGACAAAATCTGGAAACATGTTTACTAAAATGAAATTTAGGTAAGTCACTTTAGAGATCAAATGGTTTCCTGACACCCTGCGTATATGTTCTGTTATTGAAAAATACGAATTTGAAAAAATTAACTTACAATTTAGCGACTTGGATTCTATACCATTACGCAATTGCACATCTTCTGTTTGTGAGCGGAGACACTGGGAAATATCTCATTTTTTCTCACGTAAGTACGATTCACGAATGTATATTAAGTAGAGGTGGGATTCGGGCTAAATTCTATATACCTGAACCCCGAAGAAGCCCTATACAAATTTATTATAACCCTACCCAAACCACCAGAGGGATAAGGCATCTTTATTTGGCCCAGCCAGGGTGGTTCTCCTTACAATTTATCAAGCCCTAAGTTGTTGAAAGCCCGATCTTTGATTTTTCTGAAACCCAAGCCCGCTGAAAATCTGGTAAAATACTACCCATTCTCCAAGCTACTGTGTTATGCAACAAATTGAATGCTTATAAACTCTTGAATCAATGAATCCCAATTTTATACGCTATATTTGATACATCTGTAGTTTTTAAACAATAGTTTGGAAACAGCAACTTTTCCCATATTTAATACGCAAAAAGAAAGAATTATGCACAAATAACTGGACATGCTAATTATTTTTAGAAATGTTTAAATCTTGTTTCGTTCAATAAATTAACCTCTTAATATTTAAAACTATCTTCACATTGCAATAGCAGTATGAACTTACTAATTGTTAATTTAAGTTACCAGCACTTCATTTTGAATAGTCTTGGAATCCGTCCTCTAACGGCTTCATCCAAGACTATTTCATCGTCCTGATACTCGGAAAATCTTCAACTGGGCCTTCAAGTCTACTGTAGCCTGGTTTGGTGAATAGTGGAATTGCGTCTGATGAAACACGCAGGCTGTGTCATAATCAACATCCAGCGTACAATAACGCTTAAAACATTCTGAATCATATTCCTTCAATGCTTTAATTGCTGTGTCATCCGAAGTTATTGTCAGTTATACGTAATTATGGTTTTATAATTTCTGGTTCCAATTTCCAACTAAATTGTGGGACTTGCCTCACTGCTTAATTCTCTTGCACAGTTGTTGAAAGGCATGAGAAAATCCACTAAAATCTTAACCAAGTCTTTAATAATCCCAACCAGACAAAACTGATTCTTCTCCTGCAGATTTTTCCCCACGTTTGATCAATGTTTTCCACAAAGATTATAGCATTATATGATGAACATTCCAACTTTTGTCTGTGTTGTTCGAGAATTGTGGGCATTTGTGAATTAAGGTCGGAATTCTTCAAATATGAAACCCATCTTTTCACACCTTCAATGCATGCTTGCCTGCAGGACTTGGCTCAAGTCCTAGTGTTGGTTGCTGTGATAGCATTTTGAATACGTCTTCAGCATATGTTATGTTGCTAGGTAGGTAGTACAGTAGAACTTAAAATAATTGAAAAATATAGTTTTGTTTACTCACAAGCGTAAAATAAGCTAGCTCTGTAAATAGGATTGACAGTTCATTGCTCTTAGCAATGCAAATCATATCTATGTAAAAAGTACGGATGCTGTAATTTCCCACGTCTACGGCCATTGGAAGGCAATGCCCAGTTGCCCAGATTTTAATTAAATCGGTGCACTTTAATGATAAATCTGGCTTGAACCAGATTGACTCTAAAACCACTTGTTAATGCTACTAATCTTTTGCCCTCCTTACTCGGTGAATAACTGAGAGCCATTCCTGTCACTTCTATTTTAGTTTAGTAAATATTATTTTCCACTTACTTTTGATTTCTCTTTTACTGAATAAAATGAAATTAGTCTTCGGACGAATTCTTGTAATTTGTAATATTCACGATTTAATTCCAACACGGAATGTGTACTTATATTGAACCCTTTAGTGTTCACAGAATTTAAAGGACATAGATATGGAGCTAATACTTTCACAATTTTCTCATTCAGCACCGAATTTTCAGATCCAGGAGCTACGTTTTTGACGTAACCAGTAATTCAATCAATCAATCAATCAATGAGGCCCACAAGGGCGCATTTTATTCTTGCACTTGACTACAAGTCATCATGCCATACACATTTTTTCTAACTTGTGAGGTTACAAATGAGAAGCTTATACCGGCTCTCCTCGGTTATTATAGAATGGTGGAGACCTGGGTGTACTGGGAATCGTACACACATAATCTCCGAGGGTCAGTAGCTTAGAGCTAGACGAGTGGGACCCATTAGTCCATTCCTCCCATTTAGGGAGTATATCACAAGTCTTTTTGCTCCAGCTGAGGAAATGTAGGGTAGGAGGTAGTTGGCATGGAGAGGATTTACAGGTTTGAAAGGGATTAGTGGACGCTCCTTTGACTGGGATGTCTAGCGATTCTTGCAGATTGGCAGCTTCTCCTAGTTCCCCTCCGTCTTAAGGATGTCCACTGTTTGTACCCCTGTGCATCATGGCCATGGTTCCAGTCATCAGAGTGCAAGTCCCTTTTCACGCCCCCTCCTCTCCTCACACAAAGCTATAGCAGAAGATAGAAAATACCCAGGAATTTATGCGGGGTGAGCTGGAGTCGAAGGCGACTCCTCTGCAACCGAGCAGACACGCTACACCACCGAGGCGCCGGGACACCTCACGTAACCAGTAATTAATGGCCCGGTTTCACATGCGTTGCTAAACATCGACCACCAGTTATTTAAGCTTACAAATTTCACTTGTCGGCTTTCAGGGATGTGAGTATATTAGATCTCATAAAATTAAACACATTTTCAGAATTGATGTGTGAGCGATTGAGAAAAGCAGAATTGATTTCTTGTTATTTTATCATGAATCATCTGGCATTGACAAAAAGGGTTCTAAATGCCAGGAGCAAATTATAAGGGTATTCATTTGAGTCTAACACCATCTTCTCAAATCATGCATATAGGTTACACCAGTTTGAACCAAAAATGTGAGACAAGATTTAAATAAAGCGAAAACATATTTATTTTTATGCCACATCTGTAAACAATCATTAAACTTTATGTCACATTTCTGATTCTCAGTACCCGGATTTTTGACTATGAAAGATGAAATATAGTGAAAATGAATCCCAATGACTCTTTTTTATGAACACCAGTGATAATGTTAAAATAACTATCAGAAATAACTGCTATAATTAAACTTTGAAATTAAATTTAACTGATTAATTATTATTAATTTTTTATTTGAACTTATTATACTTCAATCTTGTAAGTGCAAATTGATCGGTGCAGGTTGTAAGCCAAATCAACCAAAAAATGATTTTCCTACATCAGCATCAACACTCATCAGATCACATTAGCATAAATACATACAGTAAGCACCTACATTTGTGCACAATTACTGGTACTATAAATGCAATATTTTACTGTACAACTTCTAGTCATGAGTTAGTAACATCTGGAACCTCAATATCTCAAATTTATGAATCATATACAAATAAAGTGAATATTGTCGTTGCAGAGCACATTGATCTTCGTGCTGTAAAAAACATTACAAGTGCTTTAGAATGCAATTCCAAGCTTTAGAAACAAATCTAGTAGATAACCTTCAGGATTCAAGTTATAAAGCTGGAAAACTGGATTTTAATAATTCATTAAAACAAAAAACACGTTTCTGTCAAGTTGACTGACACGTTCGCGACATTTCTGATTGTGAGTAAGACCTTGTAGTCAGGCAGGTTTTCATGATGTTTCACTGTACTTACACCATAAATATAGTTGGGATTAATGTTATGTATGCGAATGAACTGCGCTGAACCGCAGTTAGTTCTCTATTATCTACAGTTACGAACTTGTTGCCTATATTAGAAGTTGCATATGTATTGTTAGTATAGTCACTGTGGCTAAAAATATGACAGAACCGGTTACACAAAACTGTACACAATGTTGAAGTTTTTAGACTAGCACTAATTCTCCAACGTATTGCAGAAGGCTATTTATATTTCCAGTCCATGTCCACTCTTCTCCATTGACAGTCGGTTACATAAAACGCATTGTAATTTTTGTTACGGAACCAGTTTAAGTTATTAAAATTATACTTTGATAAGTCTAATAATTTAAATTCCAGTTTGCGGTCCATTGTAGTTTATTTATTTTCACTGATTTTCGATACCGTGAAATTCCAGGATGAAGCTCAGACTTTTAGCTTTTGCCTTACTAGTGGGTATTTCACAAGTTATAGGTGGAAATGTTCTCGTGCTGTGTCCCATGTGCTCCCGAAGCCACAAAAATATAATTGAGGCCACAGTGGCAGGCCTTGCGGAGAGAAATCATTCCATCACTGTCGTGTCCAGCTACGAAACTCCAATTGACAGCCCTAATATTAGAGACATTGTTGTCATGAATGGTTTTGACTTTTTTAAAACTACAAATGCGTTAGAAATGCGAAAGTTGGGTTTGTATGGTACTCTTGAGAACAAATTTTTTAAACTTATACTTGATGGGTGTCACAAAACTTACCAGAATCAACATGTCATGAATTTACTGAACGAGACCTTCGATTTGGCTTTTATTGACGCCTTCTCAAATAGCTGCCTTCAAGGACTGCTTCATAGACTTAAGGTTCCGACTATTCAGTCAATGCCTCTGCCGTCTCCTTCACCGTTCTCGATGGTGTTTGGAAATTATTTACCACCATCCTTTGTTGCTGATCCAATGCTCCCTTTCGGGGAGGAGATGAGCCTGTCCGAGAGGATCTGCAACATTGTACTTTCCAAAATATTCTGGCTTTATTATTACTCTTGGTATAGCGAATACGAGAAAATTTATAAATTGTACTTGGGAGACGATATTCCAAGTCTTGGAGAATTGGAATCGCAAATGAGCATGATGCTAGTAAATTCCCACTTCTCAATTAATCGTCCTCGACCAACACTTCCAGACGTTGTGGATATTGGAGGTGTTCACTGCAGAGCTGGAAGGCCTTTGCCAAAGGTAATAATCATTACAGTTAGAATTTGTGCATTCCGCATTAGCTTGAACAAACAAACATTTGTACGAGAATAGAATTTCGATAGTACTCTGCAATCTAATTTGAGAATAAAATATCTGTGGTACTGGAATCTATTATTTTTGAAGGACTTGGAAGATTTCGTGTCTATAGCAAAAGATGGGGTGATTTTATTTAGCTTGGGTTCCATTTTCAAAGGAAGGGATATGTCTGAAGAAACGAGGAAAGCCTTTTTGAGGACCTTTTCTAAAATAAAGCAACGTGTTTTATGGAAATGGGACCACATTGATATGACTGATTTGCCGGGAAATGTGAAGTTGTCGAAATGGCTTCCCGTGCAAGATATCCTTGGTAACTGGTTAATGTCTATTACAATTTATTCCGTGTACACTGCGTAATTTTTGCGGGTAACAAATTGTAGCTTTTATATCACTAGTACAAGACCTTTGCTTCACAGGGACAATTACTTGAAGAGTTGGTAGTGTGATTTTAGAAATTAAAAGCCAAACGGCTTACCCAATAAAGCCCTGTCGTAGAGACTTGTTGTATGCCTAAATCGTGCGGGCCCATATTAAGAGTAGCGCTTTAAATTAGCGGACAGGTAGTGCTCGTTGATAATAAGGAGTACTTGGAATGCCACCTTTTGGGCGTTGTGTGAGACCATGGAACTATGAACTCGCGGAACTTCAAATAAACGGACAAAAAGTGCTCTTTAATATTAAGGATTGAGCCCGTTATTAGAACTTGTATCTGCACACTAATGTTATACATTAATAAATATTATTGAAATTCCAACAGCTCATCCAAACACAAAATTGTTCATCACACACGGGGGTCTGCTCAGTACCCAAGAGGCGATTTATCACGGAGTACCTTTGGTGGGCATTCCGTTATTTGCTGACCAGGATCTAAATATCAAACGGTACGTCAGCGCAGGACTTGCAGTTTCGCTAGAAATTCTAGGAATTCAAGAGAAAGACATTTCTGAAGCAGTCAACACAGCACTAAACACCCCAAAGTCATTAAATTAATATTGATTTTACGAGTCATCCACCGCGCAGGGTATATTTATACTAAATTAAATGGTTTGTAAAATTCGTATTCAGGTTACATGAGAACGTGAAAACGATGTCCAGACTTTTCCGGGACCAGCCAATGTCTGCCATTGATACAGCTGTATTTTGGTCGGAGTACGTCATGCGACACAAGGGGGCACCACAATTGCGATCTATCGCTAGGAAGCTAAGCTTCATCCAGTATCATTCACTGGATGTGATTGGGATTCTTTTCGCCATTCTTTTAGGAATCTTGACTTTGTCGATTTTTATTGTCCGAAAATTGTATCGAAAGTTATTCCGAGCCACAGTTGACGTTTCAAACAAAAAGAAAAACTTGTAGCATCTTTCAAAGCTATATATATTCCTGTTGTTTCAAGTTAAAAAGCAATGTAATATTCCAGAAATTATTTTATTTATTTAAAACGCAACAACAGTACTGTCAGGGGTGGATTAATAAAATAATTTTTACCCTGGCCCTAAGACTTAAAATAAATGGGTGGGCCTTTACTCATGTCAACGCTGTTTTTACCAATTTTTAATGACATATCGTCACAAGTATTACTCTCATTAAGGTCAAAATAGACTCCATAAACATTTGACGTTTGAATACGGGGATTCACTTGCCCCGGATAATCTTCCCTGTGTTTCAGTTGCTCCACGATTTCCTGATGCTATCCATGTCTTTACGTATTGTATGGGATCAAATTGAGGTACAGGAGGATCAACCATCTTAATAAATAACAATGAAGAAACATTGGCGACCAGAAGCGAACTGCGAATATTCACCATTATAAGATTCATTTGTAGAAATCCTCGTTCACACTCGGACGACGAAATTGGGATAACTTTAATCCAGTTATTTAATTTTGCCACATTTTCCGGCAATTCCTTGATAACTGGCCAATTCTGAATAAAATGATGGAATTCAAGAAGTATTTCTCTACCGCCAACCGAACTTTCGACACAGTTGAGATATTTCTTCTTTCCGTATGTTAAATTGTACTTAATATTTTTGGGCCAATATTCAGGACGCAATACCTTCACTAAATTAGGGATGGCTTCATCTTCCGGACTTAACATTCTCAACTTGATTTGTTTCTCCAACAGGTAGTAAAATTTTGTAGGACTAATTTCTCGAGTACTATTGTCACATCCGCAGAGTACTACTTTTGAAATCCCGGTCTTCACAGGCATTTAACGCAATTTCGTAACAAGGTCCAGGGTTTGTTCGCCAATTTTCAAACACGTGGAGTTGTCTTAGTATTAAACTTTGGTGTGCATTAAAGATTTCTCGGGATTGAAATTCTAATGAAAGTTCGGATAACTCTTGTAAAGCATCACACATCAGGGCTAAGTTCAATACAAACGTTGTTTTCGTTATGTACTTTAGTAACCCAAGATACATACTTCGATCTTTAGAATCTCGCTTTTTGTCCTTCGAAGCACTAACAAAATGCTCGCAAATGGCCAAATAGCTTTGCCAAACAGCGTTTACAGTGCGGTAACTCGAAGCGACCCAACGAATATCCAAAACACGTCCTATTTTTAGTATCTGGAAAATCTGGATATCTAACTCTAGTGCACACTCCTTTATTTCCCTCGCATTTTTTTTGTGACGCATGGTACAACGATTAAAGCTTATCCATAACCAATCCGAATGACAACGTTTGATTGCCATAAGTATCAATATGTTAAACCGTACGTCCCCATCCTTAAATGCAAGCATACATACAGAATACATGCAATAGGTTGAAGTACTACTAGTTGCAGTGAAAGCGCATGGTTTAGAGCTTTGGCTTTAACCTTTCAATAAAACTGACAATAAGGGCCTTGACAAAAATTTTTTACCCAGGCCCTCAAATTTTTTACCCTGGCCGGGCCAGGGTGGGCCACCCCGTAAATCCACCCCTGAGTACTGTGGACCAAAGGTGTCCGAATGACTCAGCCTATCCTATATCCTTCCTATTTATAAAATTTCAACCTAGCCTACATATTAGCCTACATTTCACCAGGGATGAAATATAGGAAAAATAAAAATTCCGATTCCAATTACAATACCTGCTTAAATTTAATTTAGATTCCGATGTATCCAAATAATTAATTTTGAATTATGATACCAATTAATTCAAATACCTACTTTTAAATAATTCCGATTCCAATTCCAATTCTATGCATCTAACCTATAATTTATTGTTATTTTTGTTATTTTTAAGTCATATTCGACCACGTCATTTAAACTGTTTGTTTACTCGAACAAACAATGTTTTGCAGGGATTCCTCCGGTAGTCCTCCTAGGTTATAGTTTTAAATTAAATATAATGCAGAAAAGTCTTCCTACAGTAACCTGAACTGCTGGAATGCTCAAGATTGCAAATGCCACTTGCAGGAGAATTTCAGAAAATTCTGAATCATTCCATCACTTGAACAAATTAATTCATTTGTCCCTTGTGCGGTCCATTGTTGTTCCACAGAATACGTTGGAACATGTCTTTCATTTTTTTGTTGTATTTCTAGATTTCTATTGTAGTCGTTGTAATAATAAACAAATGATTCTGCCTTTCTTTCCATTACTACGATAAAGAACTATTTACGCAAAAAACCATGTAGAAGTGTAAAATGTAAAATGTAAAGGTACTATATAAAAGGTCGTAAAAGGCTCTTTATCCCTATATAATGCAATATCAGAAATGGAATCGGAATTCATTGGAATATCATTAAATTCTAATACCAATACCGATACTTACTTTCCAATTCCGATTAGAATTCCAATAATTAATTTTAGAGTATTTTTAATTCCGATTCCGATTCCAATACTTTAAATTTTCCGATTCTTTTTCGATTCCGATTCCAATTCTGATTCCAATTTTCAACCCTGCATTTCACTGACAAATTAGCTCAACGAATTCTACACCCTTCCTAAATCTCATGGGCTTTTCGTAAATGACAGACTATATAAGAGCATTCTACTCTAATAAATTAAAAATCCTTTTTCAAGTAAATTGGGTTGAAATAAAAGTTTAAGTTTAGTCACCTTGGCCAAAGCTTTAAGATCAAAATAATATGGATATTGATTTGGTTTACTCCGGAAATAGTTCCGAAATTTTAACATTGGTCAAAAGGGATGTCGCACTTAAGATTTCCTTAAGTTCCCACTTCCCACAAATATTTAGAAGTTTTAATTTCACTGAGGTTTCAGCACATATCAAGGCAAGGTAGCACGTAATTTTTACGCTTGAACCGCCCCATAAAACAATCTGCAAGTACCGGGCGAGGATTATTCTTTAATTTTCATTTTGTCCAATCAATATGCCATTAAATGAAGATGACATGCTTCAATAGCCTACATATAAGCCTATAATTCTACAACGGCTGAGCCTACCTATTTTGTAGGCTAGGTTTTAAGTGTATATTCTTGCACCCTATTTTGACTACAAACCTCTTTAACAAAATCCTCACACCCTATAAATAGCCTACAAATACGACTATATGTAGGATACGCGGACACCTTTGCTGTGGACTATATTGCGTTGATTTGTTTTAATTCGTATTATAACCGCTTTTCAAACTTGTTATCTAGGTGCAGTGTAAGGCTCCTGTTGGAATACTTACATGATTGAGCAGTGTTAAAAATATACGACTTGAATACTTACATGTTTATGCATAAACAGTCATTGTTCATTGTCTCGAGTTACGAGTTTTGAACTGTGGGTTTATACTATTAGCATCTTGTACCATATATTACGGTATATTATAAATTATTAATGGGGCAGTATATATGCGCTTGGAATTAACAATGACTAAATTACTACAGTAGCTTCACGGATAACAGATAAACATGAAATGCGCCTTTTAAATCCCTTGTAATTTTACATCATGAAACAAAGGTGGGCGCATACCCTACATGTATGCCTTCAAGTAGGCAAAATTGTAGGCTATGCTCAAATTTTCACATATTTTGTAGGCATTTGTATGTAGGCTGCTTATTTCGAGGGAAACATATATGTATGAAATATATGCATGCTGGGAATAATCAGTACGTACCTACATAAAAAAAGGTAGGTACTTAATCATGAAAATGTAGGCATGTTTGTTCGAACCTTTCGTATTCCAAAGCGCTGCATAAAAGCATCATCTAGATTTTCTTTCCCATGTTTTTTTTACTCTTGTTTACGTGCTGGAGTGCAAACGATTTCAATTCGTTTGCAGTAAGTCTATCCCCTTCCAAATAACGTGGAAAGTGAAAAGTTGATTCAACATGAGAATCAGTCAATAAATTTATTGTCTAAAATGTTCGTAAATACAATATTCGAAATAAGAGCAACATAAATTGATTTTTAATAAGTAGCGCACAAAACGTTGTTGAAACAACATCTGAAACTTTTCGAAGGTAAATTTAAAAAATGTGACTTGAACAATAATAATAACTTCAATTTATGCAGGCATAATTTCATTTTAGTTTTGCAGGTGTGATTCAATTACGACAAAGAGGTATGTTGGTTGTAGGTAGGGACAGATCTCGGGAATGATGTGTGTATGTAGGTTATAGGTCGGGTCAACTCTCGGGAGGGATGAATTTAGGTTGTAGGTAGGGTCAAGTCTTGGGAGTGATTTATGAAGGCTAAAATGTAGGTTGTACATAAGAATCTAAAAATATGTAGGTTTCAAGGTATGCGAATACTTTGCCCACCTTTGTCTTGAAATTTATTTCCAACTCTGGTTTCTAAATAGAAACTGTATGGAATCCAAGGATTTCATCCCGCTCACTAACGATTATAATTAAATGTTTGTGGTGTGAAGTGAAGTAAACAGAGCTTACCGTTCATTTCAGATTTATTGTCCATCATTTCAGAATTTATGATGACGTCAAGTGCATTTTTGATTGCTTTATATAATTCAGGATTCTTTCTTCCTTTCCTTACTATTATTTTATGATTGTATGGTTTGCCTAAGATTTAGACAACCCGTTACAAATCAAGAAGTACTAAGGATTAAATGAAGGCTATTTCGCCGTGGTAATCCGGAATCAAATTTTGAATTCAATTCACTGGTTTTCGAAATTTTGAGCGGGAAATTTTGAAAACAATTGCCAATTTTGATATATTATTTCGGAACACTCCAAAGACGTACTTACATTACAATCAAATGCAATATATCGTTCGAACCGCCTTAGTAACCCCAATTAATACGTTTGCACTCATTTAGACATGGATCTTTAAAAAATTTATCGGCACTATTTAAAGAAACCGTAAATTTTGACCTGTTTTTGACATGTAATTTTTTTAGCCTAGAAGGAATCAGGGTTGTGCAATTAAAAATGTCACGGCATTTTTGGCGTTAGGCCTGCTTAAAATAAGAGTTAGAGAACTCCGTATAAATCAAGAAGCACTAAGGATTAAAGGAAGTACAATACGTCGTTTGAGCCGGATTGGTAACCAGGAATTCGATTCGGAATTTAATTCATTGGGTTTCAAAATTTTGAACGGGAAATTTGGAACCAGTTTAAGTTATTTAAATTATATTGTGATAAGTCTAATAATTTAAATTCCAGTTTGCGGTCCATAGTAGTTTATTTATTTTCACTGATTTTCGATACCGTGAAATTCCAGGATGAAGCTCAGACTTTTAGCTTTTGCCTTACTAGTGAGCATTTCACAAGTTATAGGTGGAAAGGTTCTCGTGCTGTGTCCCATGTGCTCCCGAAGCCACAAAAATATAATTGAGGCCACAGTGGCAGGGCTTGTTAAGAGAAACCATACCATTACTGTTGTGTCCAGTTACAAAACTCCAATTGATAGCCCTAACATTAAAGACATAGTTGTCATGAATGGCTTTGACTACTTTGAAAATATAAATGTATTAGAAATGCGAAAGATGGGCTTGTATGGTACGATTGACAGCAAACTTTTTAAACTCATACTTGAGGGATGTCACAAAACTTACCAGAATCAGGATGTCATGAATTTACTGAACGAGACCTTCGATTTGGCTTTTATTGACGCCTTCTCAAATAACTGCCTTCAGGGACTACTGCATAGACTCAAGGTTCCAATTATTCAGTCAATGCCTCTGCCATCTCCCTCAGCGTTCTCGATAGTGTTTGGAAATTATCTACCGCCATCTTTTGTTGTTGAACCAATGCTCCCTTTCGGGGAAGAGATGAACCTGGCCGAGAGGATCCTTAACTTTGTAGTTGGAAAACTTGGATGGCTTTATTATTTTTCTTGGTATAGTGAATACGAGAAAATTTATAAATCCTACTTGGGAGACGATATTCCAGGTCTGGGAGAATTGGAATCGCAAATGAGCATGATGCTTGTAAATTCACATTTCTCAATTAATCGTCCTCGACCAACACTTCCAGACGTTGTGGATATTGGAGGTGTTCACTGCAGAGGTGGAAGACCTTTGCCAAAGGTAAAATTTCAGTTGGAATTTGCGCACCAACCAATGTGCTTGACCAAACAAACATTTGAGAATAAAATTTCGATGGTATTGGAATCAATATTTTTACAGGACTTGGAAGATTTCGTGTCTGGAGCAAAAGATGGGGTGATTTTATTTAGCTTGGGCTCCATTTTTAAAGGAAGGGATATGCCTGAAGAAACGAGGAAAGCATTTTTGAAGACCTTTTCTAGAATAAAGCAGCATGTTTTATGGAAATGGGACCACATTGATATGACTGATTTGCCGGGAAATGTGAAGTTGTCGAAATGGCTTCCCGTGCAAGATATCCTTGGTAACCTTTAATATAAATGTTACTAATGTTTTATTCAAAATGCACCAACGGATTATAAAATTATAAATTTAATAAACTATAGGCAGTAGTTTTGGATACTTAAGTTTAGTAAGTTTATATCTAGAACATATGTACATACTGATACTAAAGTTGTGTATTTACTGAAATTCCAACAGCTCATCCAAACACAAAATTGTTCATAACACACGGGGGTTTGCTCAGTACTCAAGAGGCGATTTACCACGGAGTTCCTTTGGTTGGCATACCATTATTTGGCGACCAGGATCTAAATATCAACCGTTACGTCAGCGTAGGACTCGGAGTGTCCCTAGAAATTCTAGGAATTCAAGAGAAAGACATTTCTGAAGCAATCAACACAGCACTACACACCCCAACGTCAGTTAATTTATGTTGATTATACGAGCCTCTAATCGGGCAGGGTATATTCATATTAAGTTAAATGTTTTGTAAAACCCGTGTTCAGGCTACAAGAGAACGTGAAAACGATGTCCAGACTTTTCCGGGACCAGCCCATGTCTTCCATTGATACAGCTGTATTTTGGTCGGAGTACGTCATGCGACACAAGGGGGCACCACAATTGCGATCTGTAGCCAGGAAGCTAAGCTTCATCCAGTATCATTCACTGGATGTGATTGGGATTCTTTTCGTCATTCTTTTGGGGTTCTTTGCTTTCTCGATTTTTGTTGTCCGGAAATTGTATCGAAAGTTATTCCGAGCCACAGTTGACGTTTCAAACAAAAAGAAAAACTTGTAGCATCTTTCAAAGCTATATATATTCCTGTTGTTTCAAGTTTAAAAGCAATGTAATATTCCAGAAATTATTTCATTTATTTAAAACGCAACAACAGTACTGTGGACTATATTGCGTTGATTTGTTTTAATTCGTAATAAAACCGCTTTTCAAACTTGTTATCTAGGTGGAGTGTAAGGCTCCTGTTGGAATACTTACATGATTGAGCAGTGTTAAAAATATACGACTTGAATACTTACATGTTTCTGCATAAACAGCTATTCCGAGCCGCATTTGATGTTTCAAACAAAAAGAAAACCTTGTAGCGTCATTCAAAGATATCAGTATTTAAATTTTGTTTGTCGCTTTATATTTAAATGAAGTGTAATTGTGCAGAAATAGTTCAATTTATGTAGAAACCATTTCTGTTCCCTTTAATTAATTTTTGTTGATTTTTTAAAAATTCTCTTTGAGCATATTTTGTTTGAAAAATTTTTGTTTGCGCAATATTGCTTTGTCATAATACTAACAGTCTGACATAAATATAAGATTTTCAATAATATTCCTTGCATGTGCAGGTGTTTTTGAATTGTTACTTTGAAAAACGAAATGAGACTCAAATGAACCCTGATTAAAATTTGCTACAAGCCACTGATGAGTGCACTCACTATTGATGAGTGCAACGCTCGTATTAGTAGATACGCGGGACGGCGGACCAAACAATGAATGTGAGTCAGAGTGCTGCCTTAAGACTTATGTGGTCTTGAATTCAAAAAGTGAATAAATACGACAAACCCTCAAGAAACATGAATCTTGGAGCAAAGCCGTTTCACTAGTTATTTTTACATTTTAGTAAAAATTATTGGTGTGGGAGTTCTTTAAGTTACTTTCCAAAATAGAAAGAGTCAAGTGTCACAGCTACTTAATTAATTAGCAATATGTACAATGCAAACATTTTGTTATTCACAGTAAAATAGGAGCATGTGTTCAGTATATTTTCTGGATATTTTGCTGCCATGTCAAAGTGGGTTGAGTTAAAAAAGCTGGCATATTTTTGAAAGCACAAACACACCAAGCTCAAAATAGTTTGAAAAGGTTGCACACAGGTTATGAGTAGTTTTCAGGCCAAGTTTCCAAGTTTTGGACCCATGAATTGACTTAGAGGTAGTCTCTCCGTTGCTGACCCAATGCTGACAGAATTCAAGTATTCTTCATCGTAACTAGTAATGTCCTATGACATATTTTTCTGTATTAATTTTATTATGGTAATTCGGGAAATGTGTGCAACTTTTTCAAAGCTACTACTTTGGGTGTAGTTGAAAATTAAAATGTCCATTTTCTCATATTCAGCCCACTGTAGTAAGAAAAACACTAGTATTTAACGCAACTTTCGAATCCCCTTTACCCCTAAAATTATATATTTTCATTGTAAAATTCTTTTTAAACCGTGGTGTACAAACTTAAATGAAGTACAGGATTTGTTAGCAAAATCTCTCGTTTCTAATACATCCTGCATTATTTGTGGGACACAAGTCCACTAAATCAGAACACCCACACCGGTGGACCCATAATTCCCTAATGGGGGAATATCGAGGTATTTATCCAGTAAGAACATTTTCAATTGATTAAAAATATTAGGGAGCGTACACAAATTACGTCACCCACAGGGTGCGTAGGTAGTTTCAGTAATTGGTGACCATTGATGACATGGTAGTGGGGTTCACATCTGCAGAGATGACGCCACCAAAATTTTCCGCCGTTTTTGAACGTTCTTTACATTTTTTGCTTGTATTACGATGACGCGAATATAAAAGAATAAATTCATTCCTGAATTCAAAGCGCAGAACCAAACGTTTCTATTACAATTTTGATTTTGGCGCTACAGCAAGTTTGTGTACGTAGTGACATCATCTGTGTACAGGGTGGGTGGATTCAGCAATAAATGACAAATGGTGCTGATGGGGTGAGAGGATAAGCAAGCATGAGGTGCCTCAAAACATTTATCATCTAGCACAAAAAATCATCTGTGATCAGCACAACGTGCTAAGTCACCAGGGGGCGAAGCGCCGGCGGAATGTGCAACAAGGGTTATTAACAGTAATGTGGTGTGTACAAGGAAGCGTGTATTTAATTTTCCCCCGTACTGGTCACATTTAGATGTACTGGGCAAAGATTTAAACTGAAGCAAAATAAAAAATGGTTTATACGTGTGCTTCCTTGTGTGTGGTATTGTATTCAGTACGCATATAGTAAATTGTACAAAACGTTTCTTATTCGATTTTAAAACACCATGCACAAGTACTCCCGACCTCTACCGGTGATTAGAACACACAATTCAAGGTAAACAACAAATCCTACAATAGATGGCGCAAGCTATACTCTCCAATTTTAACACATATGTATTAGTATGAGTTTATACGTGACCGCATTTAATTTTCTGAGGTGAAACGAATGACACGATGTCCTTCAAAAACAATAGGGTTCTTCCTTTTTGCATGATCTGTCCCGGTGAAAATTTTGTAATGTGTAGTAGCAATGGTTCTGCAGATATCGTGCGGACAAGACAGCCTCTATAGACAGGCAGACAGGCAGACCTTCGCAAAATGGATCTATGTAAAAATAATCGACTTACCGGTTTTATTGGAACTTTTCTACTAGATTTTTCAACATTTGTTCCATCCCTGAGCACAAAACGTCTGGATGCAAAGTTGGAGTCAGAAAGCAGAGTGACGTCTATATACAGTATTGTTTTGTAAAAGCTGAAAATTCTCTGAATTTTCTTCTGAATTTTTATGTACTCAGATTTTAAAATCATAAAAAAAATGAATTTATTTTGACGCTCGTTTGCGTTAAATTTAGTACTTTAAAACATGCACCGCGTGAAATCACTAGAATTAATAATTTAGACAGGTGGCAAAAAAGTGAGTAAGATGTAACTACAAGAATAATATGGAACAAGGGAATCCAATATTTGTTTCACCTTTTTGTACTTTGTGGGGCATACAAAAAATTAATTAAAGATTCGTCTTTACATTTCACATTGTTCGGGCAAGCAAGGGGGGGGGATAAAAATCTGACTTCTTGATTGCAGTGAAGGGGGGATTAGGGAATATTATGAAAACGCTTACTCAATATGTGACCATGCTGAGATCAACTCAGTCCAAATTTATTGCGAATTGTGGACAGACTCATGTCGCCCTAAAATCTGTTATGTAAAACCATTATTATGAGCCAATATGTTTAGCGATGCACATGCGCGAGTCCAGCTGTTGCATTCTACTAACGTATACTCGCTTAAATAAGTCAACAAATTTAGGGCCAGGGTAAAAAAATATAACTAAGACCCTCAGATTGCTAGCGCAAAGGCCAACCAATCTATTTTGAGAGTTACGGCCAAGGTAAAAATTATTTTGTTAATCCACCCCTAACCATTCCTAATTAAGAAGTACAATTTGACTTGCAATTGGAAGTAAGGAAAGAAATTAAAATTTGCCATGTTGCAAATAACAATATTTACAAATATTTATTCCCCTATTATTATATGATTTCGCTAAGATATGAAAAACGGCTGCATACATTTCAGACGTAGCACAAGGTTCTAGCTGGAAAATATAAGCAATGAGCATTCCACGTGTGCAGACAAGAAGCTCTTCCGGAGGACTGAAGGAACAACTGATGGGAAATCGACGCAGGCCGATATTGATAAAATATTCGAGAGTACCCCAAGAAACAGCACGAGGTTCAAATTACTAAAGCACGAAGCATTACACACAAGTAAAAGCCCTGTGCTTCGCACAGGGGCAATTACTTGGGAATTGTGAGAGTATACACAAAACCGTAAATTGCTATAGATCCCGTAACATGGCGTGTCGAGAAGGCTTAATATTAATAGCCCGCTTTGCTGGGCAAAGTAATCTCATATAAGATATGTGAACTATTAATTGTAGGACTAACAATTCGTTTCAAATAGCTAGTTGGCAATTCGTCATCAAAAAATCATGGTACAACGCTCCAGCCCACTAAAGTTCTCTCCTAAACTCAATATTTGGCTATCCACGTGGAATTTAACTAATCGCTTGATCAACTTAATACCAACCAACATTGTTATTAAATCTTGCTGTTGCATCACTGTATGGTGCTTCACCCCTTAGTGGATCAGCACAACGTGCTGATCAAAGGATTTTTTATATTATTATAATTTGTGTAATATCTCAGTTGTGCCGTAATAATGTAACTGAAGCCTCAGAATCTGGACGCACTGATAATTTAAAATAGGAAAAGTGAAAGGAATTCATATTAGCGCAACACTTTTCAATTGCTATTATTACTAAAGTCCACGGTTCCTACAAATCAATCCTTAATTCCTAATGATATTTAAGGGGATATAAAGATCAAATGTATGGATGTAAAGGCTTGTAATTAAAAAATAGTGAGCAAATAACTTCCAAATTTGATGATTTATGTCTAATGTTTAGCGCTTTTAAGTGATAATCTAAAATTGCGTAATATTGCGAGCTTCCAGTATGCTGCAAGCAGTTGGTTTATGCCGAGTATGGCTCCTCACGGGTCGAGTAGTTATCCATACCGTACTCGTACTTGGAACCGTACTCGAATTGTCGGGTCAAATTCCCGCTTGACCCGGACTTGTATCTTCAAGTACGAGTAAAAAATCCTGTACTCGGAGGACGGTATTATATTTCTAAATTTTTTAACCGAACTTGGACCGTACTTACGAGTATAAAACGTTTATACCGACCGACCCGTACTTGCACTCGAACTCGAACCGTACTCGAGTATCAAGTACACCGAAAAAAATCTTTTTAGATGTTATTTTTTGTTAAACAGATATTGACATAGAAAACAAATAGTAGATTCAACTAACAAGAATTTGTAACTGCAACTTACGAACAGTGCTTGCAATGAAAATTTTCTCCAACGAGATTAAAATGCCGATGAACAATAGATCAAGATTTGATTCTGCCAGTCATATCGACTGGATTCTCCTAAGTCAGGTCAATTTTACCTAACCTCCACTAATTCTGCCCACTCCTGTTCCATTATATTTTACGGCGATAGGTAAATACTTACAATTAGTAACTACAGTAGTACTCAATTCGGAGCTGTAACAATAACTTACGCTGTAGGTGTAACGTTTCATGCTATTCGGAGTAATTTTGAATTTAACCGCTTTCCCTTTTTTGCTTCGGAATAACAACAACTTTTTTTTGTAATCAAGGAAATATGGATGTGGACTTTGGGCTGGAGGAAATTACTCGAGTATCAAATGTTGCAACTTCTTTGGGGTTAAAATCATTTAAGGATTATTGAAATAACCCGGGGCCATAAGTAACGAATTAGACGAATTAAATTCTTTTTTTAAAATGAACTATAACATTTTCTAAAACTGGGCGTGTTTGATTATGCTATGAAAAACTCCCTTATATTCGCTAAAGGAGGAATAATGGTCATAGTGTATAGCTTTCTGTAAAAATGCCCAATATGCACAAAATGTCTACCGAAAATGCCCAATATACCGGGAATTTTCAGAGTAAGATATTTTCAGCTATTTTTCGGCGTTTTGGGCATTTTCAGGGCATTTTCAGGAGGACAGGCATTGCTAGCTTCGAAAGTCTTCAGTTTGTTGGGTTTCGTTTAACTTTCAAAGTTATTCGCCCCCATTATAGATTCTCACCTTCAAGATATATGGAATATGTCCAAACAATCCAATGCGTGCTTCATGCGTTAAAATACAGGTTGGATCAATCGCCATTAATTCATTTTTGTTTTTACAGATTTTGTGGTAAATAATGGGGTCGAAAGCGGAAACTTATGTATAAACTTATGCAACATTACATCATGCATAATTATGAAAATACCGACTTCTCGAAATTCACCGCACATTTGATAAAATCACACTGGATTGAATCAACTATATCTTGGCTGCAAAGTGGATAATTGCATATGAACTAACCTGTGCAAATTTAAAAGCCATGCTAAATACCAACACGGTCTAGTGGGGACCAAACAGTGTAGCATTTGCACTACCGAAGTGCTAAATCCAAATGATGAACTGAAATTGCACCCGTTGAATCAAGTAACAAAACAGGTTTTCACTATAGCGTTAAACATGGAAACACGCTACCATACCGGGCAGGTGGCTGTGCAATAACTCGTTGATCAAATTGATTCCGTAGTCAGGACAGCAATAAGTTTAAACCAGACAGTGATTCCAAAAGTCATAAGCAGTGAACATTTGCGACGTACAGTGTTGTTGAGAGGTTGTATGGTCTTGTTGTCCCCAAGCCCGTAAGCTTAGTGCTACTTGGAGCTAAGAAATCAAGAAATCGAATTAAAAATCGGTTAAAAACGTTTGACAAGCATCAGCATTCCCTTCGCGGTTACTACATTCCTCTCACAGAAACCCTGAATTCTCTACTTCGGATTAATTCTGTTTACAGTTACTGTACCAGAAGGGGTAACCTTGAAGAAAGTATGCAGTCAGGTGAATATGTGTCATCAGAAGATGGTTTTTGCACAATGTATATTGCTAAATGAGAAGAGATCGAAATCGTTAGTGCTATTGGTAAAATATTGCCTTGTCTTCCAATTTATGTAAATATTATAAAATGGGCATACCAAAATATTTATACTACTTAAATGATTTATTCAGGACAAAATACAAGAAAACACAAAGTTACCATATCGTACTTCGAAATTTTAAATGTTCCTCCTGAAATGAGGTCTGTACTCGAGGCAAAAAAGTTATTTTTTATAGCAAAATCTCGGAGCTTAAAGAACGACTATGGTCTTACTATGATACTGCGGGATTTCGTCGAAACATTGCAAAAAGGGCAATTTGGCTTGGCATTGGGACCAAATCAACAGGTCTTCAAATTGAAATTTGTATGGACAAAGAGCAGGCATTCCAGCGAACAATTTCTTACACGGGTTTAAGGAAAGTGTTGGCACTACTTTGAAGCCGTGTAGACTTTGTCATATACGTAAAGAAGATCTTGGTGTGACGTTTGATTGCGGAAACTATCCGAAACGGAGTATAGAGGAGCACGAACAAATTTTACGTCAATTGGAAAGTATGGATGGAAATTAACTACATGATTTTCGTAAGCAGACAGGCGTAAATATCAGAAGCCCAATGTTGTCAATACCAGGGATACAAATTGATTTGAGTGATAGCGACCCTATGCATTTATTCCTTGAAGCCGGTGTTTTAACCAGTTTTGCGCAATGTCTATTACACTATTTGATCAAGGAAAAGAAGAGATTAAGATTTTCGGCCTTTGAAAAACGCTCGAATTCTAATTCTCCCGTTCTAAGTTTACGTTTTTGTACTTTTTTGATTTAAATTTGCTTATAAAGTTATTGTTTAACAGTTGCTCTCGGTTGGAATTATCCCGAATGTGATCAAAGAAATTGACCGCGAAAAATCGATCCACGACTTGCTGAACCGGGAAGAAAACCCAACATGACCGCAATTTCTTTCTACGTACTCGCACAATCCTTGCCATTTATGCTACAACCATATTTAGAAGAAGATTTCCGTTACATGAAAAACTTTTGTCGCGCTCTACACCTCGCGGAATACTTTCTATGGTCACCTTGTTGCAGTGTCATTTCTATTGAGGCAGCGCGCTTTCTGTTGGCAAAATGGTTCAGAAAACACCAAGAATTTTATCCATTCGACAACATTACACCTAAATTTCACTATGTGACCCATCTAATTGAACAAATTTATTTATTCGGGCCCTCGAGGTATCATGGATGTTTTCGTTATGAGCAAAAATACGGTCAATTTAAGACTTAAAATACCGGAATTTTCTAACATCCCTTATACACTATCCTGGGATCACCAGAAATGGATGATATCGAAACTTACTACTGAAAACGGGAATGTGAATGAAGATTTTTTATCCCGACAATAATAAACATTAAAGCAACACATTACAAACACTCACAAGTACCCTCTAGAATCCGAAACCTAGTAGATTTTCAGACCTACAACTCCACAGTCAATAAGATTTTAATTGGTGCGACGAAATTTGGCGAAAATTCAGTTTTTGAATATTCGGCACCAACGGATGAGGTCCCGGAGTTTGGGATCATTTCATGCATATTATTGAAGGATGACCAATACTTTTTATGTATGGATACTTGCTCGAATGTCGAATTCCAACCTACATTCTGCGCTTTCCATTGTGTTGGAATGGTCCCAGTTGTTGTTAATTTAAAAGATATTCCGTACAGATTCTCGCTTCCTTTTCACATTATTGATGAGAGTTATTACATTATTCGAAAATGTGGTTCATACGTTAATTTGTTTTGATCATCAAGTAATTACCAACGAATACTTATATTATAATCGAATGTCTGCAATTCCTAGTTTTAATTTCGTATGTTGTAACTTGTAAATTTAATATAAAGAAACACTGTGCAACTTAAATGGTAAAATCAAAGCGTTATGTATTTAGTAAGATGTTCTAAATATTTGGTCATGAAAACTAAATTGTAGAAGTACAGGTAGTACACAGATATTTTGAACACTTTCAGACAACATTTATTGTCTTCACTGATGACGTATGGGCCAAACCGCTAATTGTAAATTAGAGCGGCATTTATGGGCTTCACATTGAGCTTATGCGACCGTCCGTGTTTATTAAAATGGCAAATAAATTTAGTCCGGAAGTTGAGGGGACAGTTTTGTGACTTTCCACGGGGGGATTTAGCTCCTGTGCAATCAGTAGGAAACCTAAAGTGCAGGGAATTAGTGTTTCTCATGTGACAGTGACCAATATAATAACTAAAAAAGGTTTGAGGCGCAAAGTTAAAGCTAGTGACCTTCCATCACCGAAAAAGAAATACCCGCCTCTCCAAGCAAAACCACCCATTGAAAGCCAGATCCGATTATTGGGTTGAACCCGCATACCCAGAAAGATATTTCTCGAAGAGTAGAATTACCTTCGAGTGCGGGGAGAAAAATTATTTCTAAACTCAACGAGGAAATTCGTCACAAACATTGAATTCATAAGTTGACTCAGCGCCACATGGCGAATCGGAAACCGAATAGCCGAATCCGGAATGAGCGTCATCTTGCTGGCAAAAGGTCCGAAATTTTAGTTCCATTGGATGCGGCTTTATTCGAAGTCCGGAATACCAAGGGGAAACGAAGAATTGTTTACTTTACCAAGACGGAAAAAATTCCGGAAGACTGGTACGTGGACTAGGACAAGTTCTTCTAGACAGTAATGGCGGTTGGGGGAATATGTGGTAGAGGAGTGTTGCCCCTCATTAAAGTGCCACGAAAAGTACAAATAAATAAAGTGCTGTAATGACCGTGTTTTAAGGCCACTAGTGAATCGCCACATTCCATCAGTCTACAGTATGGTCCTGGACAAGGTGTTCATACACCATGACACGGCATTCTCCAAAACTGCCCGGAAAACTTAGGCCCACGCTCAAGATGTGAGGAAATCTACCGGTGTGAAGATCATTAAAAATAGCGAAATAACTATTAAGTCGCCTGACGCCAGCCAAATGGTTTTTTTTGGTTTTGGCTACCATAAAAAACGCCTAGAGCGTCGCCCTCCTACAACCGAAAACGGGCTTTGGAAAGTCCTGTAGGAGACGTGGCGCAAAGTCGACCTGTCCATGGTCAACCGAGTGTACCGACCGTGGAAAGCACTTTGCCGATTCATCGTACACAAGAATGGGTATCACATTGAGCATGTGAAAAAAATTCATCTCAATTACAAGTTTTAAATTTTGTGAAATAAAATTGTTAAAAATATCTGTGTGCTACCTACTGTAGTTAAATTTGTTTTGGTTTCAAATGAAGGAAACATAAATTCTAATAGCAGCGTATTGATTAGGTTATTATTTTGAATACATTTAGATGATCGACATAAGTGAAAATAAAGTGAAAAAAAGGAATGTTTTATTTTAACGCCCACGATTCTTTTGTATGTACATAAAACAATATATTCATATTAATTACCATCTAATAATTTAAATTCGTCACAACAAAAGCTGCTAGAGCGTATTTTTGGCCGCGTGAAGCTAAATAGAAATAAAACTAATGTAGATACCTGTTTGGTTTAAACAAAAGCTAAAACGAATTAGGAGGCTAAATAATGTGTGTCAACACACCTATTACTATAGCGTTGTTTAAAATCAAATCGGGATTAAAATGTAAACGCAAATATTCATTTGATTATATATGTAACGGATGGAATAGTCTCTAAATTATGACGCGATAATTCCTACAAAGTCCTGCTCGCAACTGTAACCACAATTCGAAGTTGTTGGAACACTTTCTAATTTATTAAATTGAGGTTATAATTCAATGATGTGATGAACACTTACGAATTAAAAAGCAAGCATCATAGCATATAAAATGATGGGGAACTATTATTTTTGAAAACTAGCTCGGCTACAAAGCTTTTAAAACTTTGTTATAGTACACAATATTCGTTTCAGTTATTCGTCAATATGAATACTGTGTTGTTTTTATTCTTTGGAGTGTGTTACATTCCTTTTGTTATTAGAAGATACAGAGACAATATACAGTATGAAAAATCAAAACTAGTATTCCATATATATTTGCAAATACAAAATAGCTTAGATTTTTTTCAGTTAATCTTGGTAGTCGTATATAATATAAAAACGCGTGGTCAAAATTAAGTCCTGTGCTTTTACTGCACGCGCACGTTCTTGAATTACCTTTTACCACCTACAATACAATTATAATATATACCTGACCGTTCAGCCGATCAGTATCGTTACGTCACATACTATCACACAGTCATTCGAATTCTAGTATGTAGTTTTAGTCGAAGCTTTCTGATTTCATCACTATATGATTCAACCTGTATCATTTGAATTTTGAAATTAAAAAATTAGATACCATTGAGTTTCTGCAAGAATAGATAAATATTTTATTGATAATAATTTTATTTATTACTCGCAGGATGATGGAAAGAAGGAGTATTCTGTCGCCAGCTATCCCAGTCAAACCGATTTCTCCTGAAAAGCTCTTAAAGTATAAGACTCAAGGAAAAATTAATCGGGAATATGGTTCGAATTTTGGTGGGAGCAATGTTTACTTGCCCACGGCGGCTTTTATCAATCTGCTTGTAAGTACTACACTTTTTAGCACTAATTCATTTAAGGGAATAATATGCAATATAAATGTAAATGTATTTGTGCGCATCATTTTTGTTAAATGTTTTTACTGTGCTATTTGTGTTACAATGTTTTGTAATTAAAAAACTCATCTACAGCTGCGAAAGGAAATTTGAGTTCGACCACTTATTGCAGGAAAATAGCTGCTTAAAAACTATATTTCCGAACTAAAAACACAGGTAATAGTTACTTAAACCGAATTTGTGTAAAAGATTTGTTTTCTTGTCCCTCAATTGCAACATGAAATGACGAAGGCTGGTCAAGTTTCTTTCATTAAAATACAGTTGCAGCCTAAATCACGTGTGGCTAGTGATTTGCACGCTGTGGATGGGATTTTAGAGGACGTTTTAACTGATCAGGTTAAATATTTTCCTATTCAAATAATGTTTTAATACTAGACTGAGTCCAAATCAAACCAATTAGCGCATTTTCACATTACCTGAATTCGAATATAAATATTTTTATACGAAGGTCATGATTGGTTACATAGAGGATTCAGTTATAGCGCTACCGAACCATGCCAGTGGAATAGATGCTGGAATTCAACCTTTAGTTGGTGCAGATGCTGGCGAACCGGGTTCTCAGCCAGAAGTAATGATACATATCTACTTAACTTTTTATCATTTTAAAACAGTTTGTGTCCTGCACTACATTCTAAAATTGGTAACAACTGACGTTAATTTTTCTTTAAGCTAACACGGCAACAACTGCGGAGCCAGAGAAGAAGTTTAGTTCGAAAAACTGAGTACGGACGCTAAACAAATCACGCGATCGAAGGAAACGCGAAAAGTGTGCTCTGCGTTAATATACTGGACAATTTTATAACTAAACTTGTAATATTTGCCAGTCTAAAACATTTTATTTTAATTTTGATTATTTTATCTTATGCACACTGAATTTGAATATAACAAAAACATTTGTTTACTTTAGAAAGCATGTACATAAAACAGATGGAGTAGCTTTATTTTACTGATGTTTTCAATAAATAGATTTGTTGAGTAGAACCCATACAATCGGACATTCAATGTAAGCTAAGTAGATCAGGCCCATTTAACATGACCGAAACGAAATCTAGATAAAATCACTTTACTGTTAAAATAATGTCAACCACATTTAAAATTTTTAAATAAATCTCATCCTGGACGGGTGAGTTCATTTGGGACTTTAGGAGCATTGCGGGCAGGCACCATGATAGGATTCAACTATAATCCGATTTCGGAGAGAAATTTTTAATGCAAGGCAGACCTTGATTAATGTAGTAACCTTTTCTGGCCTTAATAAAATGTTATGTAACAACAGCAACCTTAGTTACAATTTTGCGACCCGAACACGTCCCGAAATATCACGGAGATACTATTCAAGTCCAATAATTGTCCCGTCCCGAACGAAAGTCCACCAACATCGCATCAGCCTAAAGGTCACCATTTAAAGTCGTAACTCCAAAATGTAATATTATAGGGAGAGGGGAGTTTTCTACACTTCTTTGAATGGAATGGTCTGAATGTGCAGTAATTTAGTCTGCCCCGATATACTGCACTGTTCCGTCCTATGCGACTGAAATCGAAGGTAAGTTGATGCGGAATTGACTACGAAAAGACCACTTGTTCAAAATATCGTTAACATACCTGAACCACGAGGTAGTGACATTGAATGTAATGTGGTCTAGAACGACCTTCACTAATAATTTACGAAGACACGTAGTAGAAAAAACAGCATGGGCATATAATAATCAACAATCAACGGAAGTGGTCCACTTTGCCACCAGTAAAAATGATCGTACGAAAATTTTCGGAAACCATTTTTGGTGTTTTTTTTATGTAACATGGTAACAATGTTTGTTCAGACTTCAGACCTAGTAGCTTCATATCCTTTCAGGCGTACCTTCAGTTCAGTCAACCCCATCAGTTTTATAGCTCAATATGTTAACAGGAATATTATTGTACAGTACAAAAACCACTAAGTATGGGCGTACAAATATGTACCCGATGCTGCATATATGTATACCAAGCGACGGAGAACATTTCCAATACATTCCAAATCCGAAAGGGTTACGAGAATCTCATTTAAATTTCAGATTCTTTAAGTTCGCTGGCAGGGGCTGACAGGACGATAGGATTTAAATATAATCCGTTTTATGAGATTACTTTTTTGACTACACAATAAGACATGATTAAAAGGAGTAAGCTATTGGGACCGTCATAAAATATTATGCGACAACAATATCCTCGCAGAATAAGCAAAATGAGCTAGATGCAGCCTACACTAGAGGCCAAAAGGCCTTCATGCACTTTTACAAAAGGTAAAGTGGGCAAATAGTTGCTACAAATGAAGGCTCGAAATCACGGAACTCTTCCTTGGAGGATGGGTGGAGAAAGGGTTAATTTATTTGAAAATTCGAAAGGATTAAGAGCTGGCACGACGATTACTTTTTTTGATTACAATATAACACTTCATTCAAGTAGTAAGGTATTGGGACCGTCATAAAATGTAACAAGACAAGAGTAATATCCAAGAATAAGCAAAATGGTCTTGATGCATTCTCCACTAAAAACCAAAAAAGCCTTCATAGTTTCACTACAGGTACAGTAGACCACTTCCATTCATTATTATATACCCGTGATGTTTTTCTACTACGTGTCTTTGTAAATTATTAGTGAAAGGTCGTTCTAGACCATTTTGCATTCAATATCACTTCCTCGTAGTTCATTTTGCGTAAGGGTTACAGCTGGGTTAAATCTGGGGGGAACAATTTTTGTGTTCCGCACAAGATTCCGTCCCGAAATCCCCGGGACAAAATGTTTTGTCCCGGTCCAGTCCCGAAATAACACGGGAACAGTATTTCAGTCCCAAAATCGGCCCGTCCCGAACAAACGTCCCATCATTCTCAGAGTACTATTTAAAGTGACAAATTTAAAACTTAACATTGTATAGTGAGAGTTATCCACACTCTTTAAATGCAATGTTCCCACTGTGCAAATAATTTTGTCCTCCCCGACATACTGTACTGTCCCCTCTCGCCGTCGGATTCGACTTTAATCCAATGTAAGTAAAAGAGCATTTAACTACAAAAAACGACTTGGTTAAACCAATATTAAGATATCACATCTAAAATACTTCAATAAATGAAGGCTCGAAATCAATTAACTCATTAACAGTGAATTCATTTGCAAAATTCTGGAGGATTGAGGACTGACACGACCATAAAATTCAGCAACAACCCGATTTCGGGGGTTCTTGTTTAAAAACAAAATACTAGATTAGAGTAGTATGGTATTGGGACCCTCAAAAAATGTGATGTGACAAGAACATCCTCCAGGGATAAGGGAATTAATTACAATTTTGCGTCCCGGTCCCGTCCCCAAATAACGTGGGACCATATTTAAGCTCCAAAATTCTCCCATCGTGTTCCCGTTCGTTCCAAATACAAGCATTCAAAATTCCATCATTCTAAAAACACCTTTTAAAGTGATAACTCTAATGTAATCTCTAGGTGTAATCTTATAGGGATAGTTATCCACATTGGTTTAAATGGACTGGTCCGGCCCTGCCACTGAAATCATATTAAGGTTCCAGCACATTTGACTACAAAAAACGATTTCGTTAAAATATTATTAATTAGTACTATTACTTGATTAACACAGTAAGCTATTGTAGCCTTCCAAAAATGTCATGTGACAAGAGCAACCACATAGGATACGCTAAGGCTTCCATCCGATCGGATGATCCGCGGATATCCGAAATTTCGGATCGGATACACTACTTATCCGATCCGAACACAATCCGATCGGATCGGATACGTACCCCTTATCCGGTCATCGGATTCGGATCGTATCGGATTTGGAAACGACTTTATCCGATCGGTTCGGATCACAAATAATAAATATCGGATAATTCGACGGATATCCGAAAATCAAATTTTTAGCGCTTTCAAGCGACCAATAAGAACGAAGTGTGCAACAACAATTTGTCCAACGATTAACTGCCGCTTTTTACGTGTTTTCTCATTAATTCCGTGCTTCAAATTTACAGCTGTTTGTAATATTTTTATTCAGTTTGTAATGTATGCAAAAATGATTAATATTTTGATGTAGCAAAAAGCTAACGCTTGTTTTAGTGAAAATTCCTAATATTTTTTTCCATTATCATCCAATGGTATCAATTCGGATAATTTCGGATATCGGCGGATCGGATCGGATAGCAGCACTTAGCGGATCCGAAAATTTCGGATCGGATACGGATGAATACAATTTTTATCCGATCCGTAACGGTCGGATCGGATAATAAGAAAATTTATCCGAAAATTTCGGTTCGGATCGGATATTCGAATTATCCGGTCGAATGGAAGCCTTAGGATACGCAATTTAGTTAAAATTTTGCTACCCGAACCTGTCCCGAAATATCATGGGGATAATATTCGAGTCCCATAATTGTCCCATCCCGAACGAAAGTTCACCAACGTCACATCCTAAAAGGCCACCATTAAAAGTGATAGTATAGGGAGAGTCATCTACATTTCTTTGAATGGAATGGTCCGAATGTGCAAGTAATTAAGTCTGCCCCGAAATACTGTACTGTCCCGGCCTATGCCACTGAAATCCAGGGTAAGGTGACGCGGATTTGACTACTAAAAGACCACTTGTTCAAAATATTATTAACATATCTCTTCTAAAACTTTGCAGAAAATCTTTCATCCGGGACGGGTGAATTCATTTGCGATTTCAGGAAGTCTAAGGGTTTTTTTTCTTCAAAACAAAACAAAAACAACCTCCAGGGATAAGGGAATTCGACAAAATTATGTGTCCGATCCTGTCCCGATATAACATGGGACAATATTTGAGTCCCATAATTATCCCATCCCGAACAAAACTGCAAAAAAATCCCCTCATTCTGAAAGCACCATTTAAAGTTGTAACTCTTTTAAATGGCGCTTTTGGAATGACGGGATTTTGGAGTGGTTATATCATTTTAATTAATTCCATTCCTCCGTTGATTGTGGAATTAATTAAAATTACGCGTCCCGACCCCGTCCCGATATAACACGAGACAATATTTGAATCCCATAAATTGTTCGGTCACATTCCCGTTCCGAACAATAACCCCACCAAAATCCGATCATTCTAAAGAGCACCTTTCAAAATTTAGGCATTTGAGTACCAAAGACGACTTATTCAGCATACTGTTAAGATACGTTTCTAAAATATTGCAATAAATGGAGGCTCGCAATAACGTAACTCTTTCTTCGAAGAAATGTAATAGAGGGGTGAATTGATTTGCAAAATTCAGGAAGAGTGAGGGCTGGCACAAAGTTAGGAGTTAACAACAATCAGATTTCGAAGAGTACTTTTTTAATGCAGAATAGAACTTGAAGTAAGGTAAGTTGACGCGGAGCTGAAAAGACCACTTGTTCAAAATATCATTATCATGCCTCTTCTAAAATTTTGCAATAAATCTGTCATCCAGGACGGGGGAATTCATTTCGGATTTAATTATAATCCAATTTTGATAAAAACTCATTTTGACTACAAGTAAATCTGGAGGACATTAATTAAAAAATATTACAATATTATCTAATTATATATAATCCTATTTCGGAGGAAATACTTTTTTACAACAACCTAAGATAATTTAAGTAATAAACAATGATTGGTCTGGCAACAAATTTTATGTGATAAAATTAACCACCAGAATATGCACAATGATCTAGATACACTCTTAGCGGCAAAGTCGACTATTTCCCTTATATATTACATATACCCAATGAGGCGCAAGAACATTTTGCACACATAATACGATCCGCGACGGTTTAGCGTGGTCAGAATGAAATTCTGCTCCCGAAAATATTTCCTTCAACAGTATACAGTTGAGGAACCGACAGGGGCAGAAGCTATTTCGTATCCTGTGATACCGTCACGAAATAACTCGGGGACAATATTTGAGTCCTCAAATTGTCACGTCCCGAACATATCCATTCCGAAAAGCTATCATTCTAAGGAGTACCGTTTCGAGTGACAACACCAAAAGGTGTAATCTAACAGGGAGAGCTATCTGAAATGGTTTAAATGGAATGATCCGACTGTGACATGCGTGATTCGACTCATTATATCTGTCCCGACATACTCTAATATTCAGTCCGATTCGACTGCATTCCTATGTAGGTTGAAGTAAATGTGACTATATACAAAAAACATCGTTGGTTAAAATAATATTCACATACGACATCTAAAATATTGTAAAAAAATCTCTTATCCAGGAGGGCTAAATTGATTTGGGATTTCAGGAAGATTTAGGGCGTGCAAGACTATGGAACTTTTAACGCTCCGGTCCCGAAATAACACAGCGACAATATTTGACACCCACAACCCACATCAAAATCTCATAATTATAAAGTTTAAGCATTTGAGTACAAGAAACGACGTGGTTAGAATTGTATTACCATATCTTTCTAAAATCTGGCAAAACTTGAAAGCTCGAAATGAGGGAATTTTAATCTTGGACAAGTCTAATGTAAGGGTGAAGTCATTTGCAAAATTTAGGAAGATTGAGGGTTTGTCCGATTCTTTTTAAAATATTGCACTAAATGATGCCTTCAAATCCGGATTTAATTATAATCCAATTTTGATAAAGACTCATTTTGACTAGCAAGTAAATGTGAAGGACATTAAATTAAGGTTAAGGAAATTAAAAAATATGCACCCTGATCCAAACACGACGACAATATTTGAGTTCCAAAATTGTTCCTCCAAAATCCCTTCATTCCAAAGATCATCTTTTCAAGTGATATTTCTTACAGGTGAAAGCTTATAGGTCGAGTTGTCCACATTAGTTTAAATGGAATGATCCAACTGAGCAAATAATTTCGGCTGTCCACACATACTGCACTGACCTGTCCAAATCGTGTGGAATTAAATGTAAGTTGAAGATGATATGACTACCAAAAACATATTGGTTAAATAAATGTTAAGATATCTTTCTAAAATATTGCAATAAATGAATTCTCGAAATCACGGTACAATAATTAATTTCTTAGAGAAAGCGTAATGGAAGGGTAAATTCATTTTTTTGCAAAAGTCAGGAATATTAAAATTTATGGCTGGAACGACAATAATATTATTTAATTACAATCCTATTTCGGAGGATAATGTTTTAACATTTTCACAACAACGTAAGATAATTTAAGTAATAAACTATTTTTCTGCCAACAAAGTTTATGTGATGAGATTAACCTCCAGAAAAAGCACAATGATCATGATGCATTCTTAGCGGCAAAGTAGACTAGATTACGAAAATATTTCCTTCAACCGTATATATAAGTACATGTAGCAAAGATGCTAAACTGATTTTGCCTATCCTACATCCTACCTATACATTCAGTTTAGGAGAGGCCTTCCTTCTTCCCTATTTGTGCAATTGCTAGGCCTATATCCTTGCCTACAAGTAGGCATTTGCCGCTGCCTACATTTCTGCCTATATAGGGTAATGGAAAAAGTTAGCCCCTTCCTACATGGCACCCTATACTGTAGAATTAAATTATATTTTGATTAAAATTCATAATTGCATTTTGCTGTCTTTATTTTAGCAAATTTATTATGGACATATAGCATTAGTTTAAAAAACAATTAGGCTATCCCTCATGTGCAACAATTATTCAGCAAACACTCACAATTGTTTGTTACTTTCTTATGTATCATATTTTGAAACAAACTGATTGTGAGTACTTCTTCAAAATTAATGTTACTCATGCATTTTGTGAAAACTCCTATTGATTGGTCGTATTGCACGTTACAGTAAGTATATAAGCATCGAGCAATCACATACAATATATGTATATGTACCAAGTTATGTATGGATATTATTTTGAATGGGAAATCTCATATGTCCCTACAGTAGCCTGATATTCCAAATTCCAACGTAGCCAACGTTCAAAAATCGTTTTGGTTAGCATTGAGATAACTTATTCCATAATGAGAAAATAGTTATGTATATATGCACATCCTACATATTTGCCTTCATACAAGCGCGTTTTCGTGCTGCCTACATATATGCCTATATGACTGCGTGTATGCAGGTGTGCATTCCTATTTTATAGGCATTTTTTCTGCGAAAACCATTGCACCCTATTTTGCCTATAATTTTTTCTGCAAATAGCTCGCACCCTATAAATAGGCCTACATGTAGGCCTACATGTAGGATAGGCTAGCATCTTTGACATGTAGAACTGACAGGGCTAGAGGCTATTTTCTAGCTTGAGATACCATCCCCAAATTACACAGGAACAATATTTGAGTCCCAAAATTGTCCCTCTGAAACCCCATCATTCTCAAAGAGTACCATTTAAAGTGACAACTTTAAAACTTATAATTTTATAGTTAGAGTTATCCGCATTCTTTAAATGGAATGGACCCACTGCGCAAATAATTTTGCGCTCCCCAACATACTGTACTGTCCCCGTCCGATTCTACTTTAATCCAGTGTAAGTAAAAGAGCATTTGACTATAGATCTATAAAAATAATCTAGCAAAAATGCGGATAATGAGATGCATAAACAGTCATATACTTCGCCAATGGAAAATACAAAAACGGAAATTGTAAATAACATGAATATTACATACCACAAATAAGCCTGGTCGATAGCCTTTAGGGTAATTGGTACTCGAAATCGTAAACCGATAGGAGTTTTTACCCTTAAAGAGGGAGAGCGAAGATATAATTTTCATCGTAGTCAAATTATGCTATCAGTTAGCGGGTCAAGCCATCAAATGCGTCAGTGGTTAACCCCCATTTCCCAGTAATAACACCGATGCAGCCTAGTGGCTTGATCCACTAACATTAAATTTCTATTGTGGTAATAAAAAGTCAAATAGAATATTTTTTAAATAATGACATTTGCTTCTGAAATACATTTTCGTATGATTATTATCTAAAATTACTGAATTTCTTTAAACAAAATTTGCAATTTTTACTCGTGAATCAATAGTTATAGTTTGATCTTCGAAGCGAAAGGACAAAACATTAGTGAGGTCCCTTATCTCTACAGTAAGTAGTTCAAGAAAGTTTCGGAAAAATAACTAGTCATAATCATGGAGACTAGTTCTGGAGGACCAAGTCCGCCAGGACAACAACTTCAACAACAATCCGGGTTAAACCCGAAAGATTACGGTTTTAGATTAAGATACAATTATCGATTAAATTACAAAGATTACAATTATCGACTAATTTAAAGCAATAAGTGAAATAAATGGAAAGATAACATAGCGAGTGGTGTCCGTGTCAAAGTAAACTATGGATGTGGGTGAGATCAACTGAAGCTGCAAAACTGTTACGGGAGATTGATTTGTTACACTAAAAAGCGTAAATGCGTCAATATGGCCATTCATAAGTCCTTTGAACAAGGCCAAGCTTATAGGAGTTTCCCCGTTCATTACAGACGACACCATCATCGCAGAGTTAAGCAAGCACGAATCAGTTAAGAGTAAGCTCGAAAGTAAAACATTCCAACATCTTGGTAATGAATGGGCCCACATCCAAAGCTGGGCCCGATTTCTATATATGTGTCATTTAATGACTGTCAACACTTACCGGATACCCTTACTGTGATAGACGGGGAAATAAGATTTGAAATCACAACACAAGTCGGCAGACGCAAGTGTTTCAAGTATAAAGATGTCCATCATGTCGGTAAGAATTGTCCCAAGAATTGGTTTAAAACACATGCATCAGCAACTAGAAACACAGTACAATCAGAGTTCTCGGACAATAACGAGCCAGCCGAGATTCCACCTGGATTTTCATTAGAACCACTGATAGCTCGAAGACAGCTAAATTTACTTGAAGGCAACACAAGCACGGAAGAATCGACAAGTAATCTTGTCGACACATCAAAACGCAAACGGAAACGTATCAAGTCTATTCAAACAAACACATATGTACTAAACAATACAACTACCCAGAATCGTTTTGACTGGCACTTCAAAGAATGGAAACTATACCAATTAAACAATTATAAACCATGCAGTAACCCCGAACTTCTTAAGTTCCTACAAGGCTTACCACAAAATGAAAGGGATCCATTCTATAACATCCCCGAAGCGGTCAAAGCATTCAACAAAGAACCAGCAGCAGCAATCAAACAAAAGATTGTTGAACTCCAACAAGCACTGTCATCCAAACAAAACCAATAAGCTGTGGTTAGGTCTTATTGCTGACCAAATAAACGATTTCCAACCATTAAAACACAAATGATTTCAATTGATACACTTAATACCCAAGGACTTCGGAATGTTCATCGGATAAAATAATTCAAGCGTATAGTGAGTGTGTTTACCCCAGATATTATCTACCTTCAAGAAACCAATATCAACCCGCTTATACACGAAACCGGTATCAGCATTCAGTGGAATCGCAATTATAATTAAGACAACGTATAATATAACTCATAAGATATTAGTGCCTGGTAGAACGCAACTAACAACCATCATCAACCCTAAATCACCTTTCCACATAATAAATATACATATGCCCCATAACGAGAAAGAGGCTGACTTACTAGTAAAAATCCTCTTCAAAACATTGGAAGGCATCAAAAATGATAATGTTATCTTGTGTGGGGACTAGAATTTTATTGACAATGCTACCTTAGACAGTCAATTTAAAGGAACGTAGGCAAAAGCTTCAATTCAATGTCAACAGGGTAATAAGTAAGTACACACTAATTGACAAATATTGGAACTCACAAGCATAACTCGCTTGCAAGACAAGACAGATTTTACATGGCCCTAGCTATCGAAATCTTATCCACCAACATATATCCATCACTTAGCAATCACGCTTGTGCAGACCTTACACTCCAGTTGCAAGAGAAAATACAAAATCCTCTATGGCACATACGAAATGAAATTATTGACAACGAAATCTTCAAATACCTAGTCGAATCTGCTTTCCGATTTCATAAATACAAATTACAAAAATCTAAACGATTAAAACACACTGAAAAGCGACATCCTTCAGGCAGCTAATCAATAATGAAGTAATGAACGAGAAAAAAAGAAAACGAAGTAAATATCAAAATGTTATTGACTCAGAGGCACACAAAGCTTTGTTCAACGAACTCATGGGAAAGCTTGAAAAGGAAAATTTAAACGATGAACTGACTATAAAGACCCTAATTCGACATGCTAGCATAGACGTCCATGATGCACTCAGCTACCTTTCTCTACAAGCGAGCCAAATATGTGCATAAATTCTTTTCAGACAAATATAAACCTCATGCGAAGAGTACAGAAAACATAATTGCTGTATTTAATATTTAAAGAACTTAAACCAAATCAGTAATGACGATCAACGTAACAGAAAAGTAGTATACTGAGATAGAACTAGAAACAGCAATCGCGAAATTTCAAAGCAATAAATCACCTGGATTATATGGCTTAACATCTGAATTCTATAAAGCGTTTAGAGTTAAATTCAAGACAATTACCATATGGCTATTGAAAACATCATTAAATGAGCAAATACTTCCTTTAATTGTATATACTGGTGTTGTGACTCTTATACATAAAAAAGGAGATCCTCGAGAACTAAAACATTATCGACCCATAACCCTGTGCAATACTGACTACAAAATTATCTCGATAATAGTGAAAGGTCGAATGCTACCCTTGCTTGTGTAACGTTCCTACACGATCTATATTTGCCAATTTACACTTCCTGAGAGATGCTACAAATCAGATCAAGGCTGGGGGTATGCTCTCTCTAGATATGAAAAGTGCATTTGACAATAACACACGAATGAATAAAATGAACTTCTCTACATTACTAATTGACACAATACGTTTGATGTACAATCTTTGTCATAACTGTACGTTTAGGAAACTCTTTAACTGAATACATTCAAGTATTTAGAGGAATTAAACAGGGAGACCCAGTTGCAAGCATTGCGTACATAATTATTGCTGAAATTATTCTAAAATGTTTAAACGAGGGACTGCCAAACATCCACCGGTCCCTATACGAAAGTGCCAAATAATTACACCTCTGCATATTGTGAAAGTCGAGATGAGTTGAGGATGGGGTGGAAATAAAATGGTGAGTTCCGGAGATGAGTAGGGGAGTAATGTAATTAATAACTTTTATTAAAATAAATGTAGGGCGTAGGTAGGGATAAACAAACGTGATATAATAAGATAATTATTTAGGAATCATCGCCAATAATGTTTATAGGAATAACTGTCAGCACAAATAACTTCAATAGTAATTCTAAATAAGAAGAATAATCTCTAAAGTCGCGAATAAAACCAGAGAGGTGAAAATTAGGGAGAACTGGAGATAAGTGAGACAAAATGTTGATGTCTTAATCGGAGAAGAGAGAGTGATTCCAAATATTACAATAATTAATCTATAGTAACAGTTCATAGCATCTTACCTAACACATTAATGTAGCCAATACAAATAGATATTTTACAGTAGAAATAGTATCATCAATAATAAGTACATGCATAAATAACATAAATAAATGCAATGAGTATTTCCATAGCGACACAATATTTCTGTATGCTTAAGAATGCAGAGCAAGGTAACCCTGGATGTCGGAAACTTACTTTAACCTTATTGCCTATACCTAACATTAGCAACGATGTCTGTAAGTAGTATCCCCAGCCGATTTATAATATTTGGAATCGTGGATGACACACACATTAATAAGTGATGTGAATCAGTTAAACCTAATTGAGAAGCATTTAGACTTATATCTACTACACTAAGGAGGAAAACTAAACAGAATAAATGCAGTCTGACGATTTTAGGAGACTGAAACAAGGACGAAATCACATTTAATTTCCCAATAATTAAAGATGGTGTCAAATTATTGGGAGTATACTCGGAAATGAAAACTATTGCAAGCAAAACTGGACAGAACTGTATGAAAACTTCAGCATAAAAATGGACTAAAAAGTCCAATATTCTATATACTTTCATACTGTCAATATTTTGGTTCCGACTTAAAATTCAAGATGCCATTAAAGAGTTCTTACAGATCCGAGAACAAAATCAACTCTTACCTCTGGAATGACGGAAAACACTGGGTTAAAAAACCTTTCAAGTACTGCAATAACAAACAAGGAGGTCTTAACATTAAACACGTTAAGAGTCAGATATCCATCTTTAGATTGAAGCAAGTAATTAGGGCTGTACAAAGAAGATTCAACAATTACTTGACTCCCGAATGCTGTGACATAATTATTAATTTACTGTACAGCAGCCCTCCCCACCAAAGCAATTTGTATTTGTCTATTGACCAGGGTTGATAATTGGAATCGGAATTGGAATCGAAATCGAAAAAGAATCCGAAAATTTAAGGTATTAGAATCGCACTCGGAATTAAAATACTGTAAAATTAGGTATTGAAATTCAAATCAGAACTGGAAAGTAAGTACCGGTATTGGTATTAGAATTTAATGATATTCAAATACATTCCGATTCCATTTCTGATATTGCATTATACAGCCATACAGAGACCTTTATGACTTTTTTATAGTACCTTTAAATTTTATATTTTACACTTCTACATCGTTTTTGGCGCAATTAGTTCTTTATCGTAGCAATGAAAATGGAAAGAAAGGCAGAATCATTTGTTTATGATTACTACAGCTACAATAGAAATCTAGAAATACAACGAAAAATGAAATATGTTCCAACGTATTCTGTGTAACAGCCACGGACCGCACAAGGGACAAATTAATTAATTTGTTCGAGTGGTAGAAAGAATCCGAATTTTCTGAAATTCTCCAGTAAGTAACATTTGTAATCTTGAGCATTCCAGCAACTTACAATTAGGTTACTGTGTGAAGACTTTTCTCTGTTTTCGTTTAAATTAAAACTATGGCCTAGGATGACTACTGCAGTAATCCCTGTAAAACATGTTGTTTGTTCGAGTAAACAAACAGTTTAAATGACGATGTCGAATGACTTAAAAAAGACAAAAATAATAAATTATAGGTTACATGCATAGAACCGAAATTGGAATCGGAATCATTTAAAAGTATTTGAATTAATTGGTATCGGAATTCAAAATTAATTTATTTGGATACATCAGAATCGGAATCTAAATTGGAAATAAATTTAAGCAGGTATTGTAATTGGAATCGGAATTTTTATTTTTCCGATATTTCATCCCTGCTATTGACCAAAACCTGCGAAGTACTATGTTCCGAGTTAAAGGAATTAATGAGAATTTGAAACAAAAGCTATCCATTCGAAACTATAATAAAAAGTCACACAATTCCTCACAAGAATTTGTATTAAAGCATTAAATCAAATTTGCGATTACAATTTTACAATTACCTTGTCAATACACCAGAGACGAACTTTTCAAAATATCCGAAGAGACTGGAATCCACAACTAATCAACCTTAATTTCGATGATAAAAATCTCTCCGAAATGTACGACCACATCAACGCTTACCACACCGAAATAATTCAAACAAATTTCTATGAACTGTGCATGTGGAACAATTTCAGCAAACAACTTGACCCTCCTACACTGATAAAAATCAAAAGATACAACTGGGATAATCTGAAGATATGCCTGACTCTTAAAGAGAAAGAAGTGGCCTGGAAGATATTACATGCCTCCTTGTGTACATCCGCAATGGCTTTTCAAATGGGCCTTATCCAGACAAATCAGTATCCAAAGCAAGAGTCAACTCTGAACATTATATTTTGTGCTCCTTTTTTGCCCCTTTATGGGAATATTGTAAACATATACTATCATCAGCAGGAAAGTTCTTGGACCAGCGAAGCTTAGTCTTTCTAACAAATGTATGTTCCATGTATATAGTTAGTATGACCTACTGTGTTATTCACGAATTTGTATACCTTAAAATTATAATCACTTGTAAATTAAAGATCCAGTTGCCGGGTTCAAACAAATGCTATTTAAAGTAATCTGCCTAAATTTCCAACAGATAAAGAGGAATCGTTTTTTTAAATGTGCCTTTTCACTAGATACTGGCAAAAACTAGACTTCCTGTATAAAATCTCAATGACAGTATAGACATACGACTCCCCAGATTACCACAGGTAGCTGGGTCAGACCATTGATCAAGCCGGGGTGATAAGCACACCCTGTCATTCATGATCTGAAGGCATATCAATGTGGATGGTTTTTAGCAGACCAGTCGATCAATGCTGGTGTTTAACCCTGTAATCTCTTAGGAGAAGCTTTTGTCTGCGAATGCTAAAAATGAGTACAACACTATTTAAACGAATGTAAATGAATGGAAAACAGTCTACCTCTGTAAAGATAACAAAACCATGTTTACCTGAATAAATATGACACTATTCAAACCTCAAAAAGAACGTGAACCAATAAGGCGCGTTTAGGAAAGAGAGTGAAGATTTAAAAATGCCCTCATATCGTCAAATTCTAGTATGAAGAAAGCCAATAAAACCCTTGTAAAGCCTTTTTTACTCCAAATTTTTTAAAATTAAAAATCCAACAAATTACAAAACTTCAAAGTAACAACTAAATTACTTGTGCATATACCTTCACCTTTTCCCACTGTTTCGTCTGCCCACTTCGTTCGGCAGTATCAGTTACAACAACCTGGATATTTGCATTAGACCTACTCCTCGAAAAAGCAACCTGCAGTTGTCCATGTGAAAATAAACGCCAGCTTTATCAAAAAGTTGTCATTTAAAAAATGTCCGTGACATATATTAACTGTCTTGGCAAACTTTGCAAAGCATACTCTAATAGGAAACTGTCTTCTATGTAATGTAAATGAGTAGTCACCGTTTAAGTTGTTCGAAACATATCCCGTGACAATATCACCGCCCTTGCTACTATACGCAATGCTTTGGCATACCATTAAGCTATTTAGCCTTTGTGGTACTATGGTACCCTAATAGCACCGGATAGTCTGAAAGACGCATAAATGATGCAAACCGTATGGCTCTAGAATGCGTACCAGTTTGGCCATCTTTCCAGAGCCATAAGTGGCGCATGCTTCGGCGCTGAAAAGTGACATACATTGGACGAATAATTCGCGCATTTCACTTAGCTTCTACTGTGCGCCGTGTGTGGCATTTTCTCACTGCTGGTTTCATGCTGAGCCTTAATTTTTTTAAATCTAAATTAAACATGCATTCACGGAAGAATGTTTAGCAATTATTATTTTTTTCAGAATGGTTTATTACATTGTACTTAAGTAAGGAATACAGATGAATTTTTCACACTTATTGTTAACTTATTGTTAAGATTCACTGTCTTGAATAGCTTGTAACATTTCGCCAACAGCATAGGCGACTTTCCGCCTCTTGGACCTATTGCTTGGAAGCATCTTGCACAGTTTTAGGGTCTCCTGTTAGGGTCTTGGAATTGCGAAACCAATTAATAAAAACGCATTTCGCAGAGTTTTCTGTTAAATCCGAGAAGCGCTTCCTTGCAGCATCTGTAATAATTTTCAATGTGTTATTTGGGCTTGTAAAATACAAATTTTAAAGACATCACAATATTGCCTACACAAGATCTGTTTTACAAAAAAATTACAAATATTTTAGAAAACCAAGAATGTCATTTTTTAAAAATTATATTCTGTAATGTATTTTATGCTTTTTGAAAAATACACTCATGTGCTAAGTTTTGACAAATATGCTCAACATGCTAGGCATTTTCAGAACAATTTTGGCATTTTGAACATTTTCAGGGCATTTTAAGGTCGGCAGAAATACAACCCAGATATCAATTTTATAATTCTGAATATAATTACTTACCCGTTATGACCTGACGTAACCGCAAGCTTTCAAATTCGACTTTCTCGTTCTTGCCACTCCAGTTAATTGAGCGTGTCAGTTCTGGATTAAGCACCTTTTTCAGAATTTCTCGCAAGGCTCCTTCTCCAGATTTTTCACCAACCGTGTGTAAATAATTTCTCTGAAAGTCACAACCAGATATCCTCATTTAATTGAAATTTTTTTGCTGCAATAGTTTCCCCATATATTGCAAGGTGAACTAAATTAAGAATCTACATTAATGTATTTTTAAAAAGCTACTCAAATAAGTGAATAAATTAAAGCTTACAAATTTTGTGCAATTTTCAGCTGATTCTAACCAGGTTTCCATTGTTTTCAGGTCATCTTTTACCCGTAATGGTAGAGCTGGAATTTCATCTAGCTCATAGAGACCTTCCTGACTTGAAAATTGTATCTTTTTGATGGACGCAATATCAACCTCAATGTTGGTTAATTTTGTCAGCACGAGTTTATAAAATTCTGCAAGAAGTCAATATAAGCTATATCTCAAATGGGCAAAATCGAGAAAAGATTATTAAGCGACAATATCTGCAAACCAGACTGGCACTTACTACGATTCTCAGACGCAATTTTCTCAAGTTGATCTGATCTTTGCTGCGTATGATTACTTTCTAAAATTATTACAGCAACATAATTACAGCATATCTTACATTCGGCTCAGTGTATTTACATACATTACACTGCATAAAAAACTACAGTGGAAACAAGGAATATACTGTGTAACCTGGAAAAAGCTGGAACGTGTCTGGGACTTGGATGTGACAAGACGGGGTAAGTGGTATTGGCTGGGATTGTACGGGCAAAGCACTATTTTTGTCGACTGAATCAGCAGAACCTTCACCAAGTTGTTCTTCCGTTGAAGCTCTGTGCTCACTTCCGCTTGGAATCAAATTATTATCTACGGAATCCACATTTGGGTTCAAATACCCAAGTTCAAAGCCTGGAAATTCCTTACGAGTCCTGGAGCGTACCGTGGGTTGTTCCACTTCAGTTTCAGTCCAATCTGAATCAATCTTATCACATTCCATTAGTGCGTCCGCACATTTGTTTGCTCCCGCATAAGTTGCTGCAACACATAAATGCAAAATTATGTCTGTATGTTTAGACGTTTTACATCGAAAAAATAGTGTAACCCACAATTATAAATGATCAAACATGAAATATTGAAGTTTAAAAGCCTTAAACTTACCAAATTTTTTTACAACAATTGCGGTGTGCAACTTCCATCCAATTTTTGGTGGCCTTAAATTTTTAATTTCATTCCTCAATGCAAACGTAACTTTTTCAGGAAATGAACACTTTGTCTCACACTCACTAACCCAACTACAAGGAACGACTTCCACCTCCTTTTTTAAGGGAAAATCCACAACCCAAAATGGTTTTACTGGTTCAGGCTTACTCATGAGTGCGGATTACAACAATGTATGTAAAACAAAGCGTTAAACAGCAAATTAGTTCCACGCAACTGTAATTTTTAAACTAAAACGTGAATTGGGCTCACTGGAATAAAATTAATTGCCTGAACTTGAAGTGCTCGTTAAGTGACTGTTGTCCGTTCCGGATGATGTGAGCATGCCATAGAAGGAGTTCAAGCGCATGACTGAAAATTATGTGGTAATAAGTGCATTACTGTGTGCCTCGAAATAGCGTAATTTATTCGCAAGTCAATAGTGTGCATTTATTACGCAAGACATGAGCAGAATTTTGGCGCTATAATAAACTCCCAAATTTGCGCTTTAAAATATGCGCTAAATATGCACCATTTGTACGTCATGAGTTTTGCAAATGCACTCTTTCGGCACTGTTGCTTTTTAAATGCGCCTTTTATACGGACTTGTGCTATTAGGGTAGTGTGTGCTCGCGAACCTATAAAGCGCGCGTAGTAGAGAGCGAAGATTTAAAAATGCCCCACTTCCCTCATCTTCAAATTATAGATTAAAGATGTATTGTAGCGGGGCACAGAATAAAATTATTTATTATGAAGGTTGTGAGTTGCTTCCGGGTTTAATGATATACGTATGGTTGGCGGATGTAGGCCCATAATTTAACATAAGACTTGGAAGATTTGATTTCTTGTCACATGGTAGCGTGGTCGGATATATTCCCTCCGTAGATAATCAATATAAAAATTAAGACAATCGCTCTGTTTGAAACAAGAGAAGACTTTGATGGCAACGTTATGTAGTCAATAAATAAAATCAACGCTGGATTAATATATTTAGTTCGATTATAAACTACAATCGCAAATATCAGTAACTTTTATTTATGTTCAGCGGTTAGGTTCAGGGTCATGTTTGCATTTCGGGAAAAGCAACGGATTTATGTGTACTTAATATGCTATCAAAACCACAAACAATTCATTTTAAAGTAGTATAAAAACATTGAAACATGATTGATGAGTCAGCCAATCGTGGAACTTACATTCCTTAAGAAAGTCCACGATCTGCCGTCACATGAATTCTGGAAGAGGAGCAAGGATTTTTATATTCTAATCAACGGTACAAAATACCGATTGAAATATTTCTGTTCTTTTCAAACAGTTAATTTTCAGCTTCTAAAAGTTGATTGATGCGATCTATGTAACTGACGTTAACCTGACTCATTTTGAAACAGCATGTAGGAAAAGCAATATCTTCGAATATAATCGGGAGTAGGTGGAAGTGGAAAGTTACTACTGACTAACCGAGTCTCATTCATTTTGAACTACTAGTAAAAGCCCTGTGCTTCCCAGGGGCAAGTACTTGAGAATTGTGAGAGTACACCAACTTCAGACCTACCGTAAATGACTATATCAAGGCCAGTTAAAAAGGCTTAATGTTAATAGCCCGCTTACAAGTAACCATCGCCCCATGCCCACTCGGGATCGGAATGAAATTTTGTGGGAGCTTAGGTACCTGGCCCAATGTCCCAGCGAGACCAAAAGTTTGGGCCATCTTGCCCTGGTTTGCGCGGGAAATCGCCCAGAAATTTAAAATTTTAATTCGTGAACAAAGGGTACCCCTTGTCCAACTTAAATTTTCCAATGTTAAATCCTATAAAGATACTTCATTTTTAAATTTCACAAAAAAAATTGCTAAAAATGCGTAAAAGCTCATTAATATCCGTTATAATACAACATTAGCATGTTAGCAAACTTGGTTTGGGTCATCTCGTCCTCGTTTCCGGTGGAAACCGGATTTACGTTAGAAATTTTTAAAAAAGATAAGGGTCTCCCCTGTCCAACTTAACTTTTTCAATGTTAAACCCCATATAAGAGAACGTGACGAAAAATATGAGGTTATCCCATTTAAAATGAAATTGTCCAGATTTTCAACAATTGTTTTATATACTTAAGCCGAGAGTTGCCGTTACAATCATCAATAATGTGACGCAGAAACAAATTTCTTTGTTCCCAGTCTGAATTTTTCCTCAAATATCTTTTAAGACGGGCAGGCTTTCAGAGGAGCTATTCAGCATGTATCTACGTTGCGAATTGTGGTCATGACCCGTTAGAGCAGACGTTCAGTTTGGGGAAATTCATCTTCAGGGGCAAAGACGTATGCTGAATAACTCATCTGAACACCCATGAAATTATTTTTTACAAACAGCATTAAAAATTAGTTAAAACAAATCTGGAAATTTGAGTAAATAATTTTATCCTTTGAAAACCAAATTTGATTTTTTATTAAAAACGTGGCAATGATTTACTTCTGGCTGTTACGAGAGGAATTAAGAATCTTAAAATTTGCAAAACTGGAAATCCTTTTCGTTAAGCATTGGAAATTTTTATATTTTTCGCCACTGAATGTACCGACTGCTTTTGAGTAAATAAATGTGTAACTCATTGCATGTAAAATTTAATGAAATGTAAATTAACCAAAATTTTGCAAAACACAAATTAGGCGCATAAAGCAATTGGATGAATTACCCTAGAAATTAACGGAAATTATTTGATCCCTTTATGAAAATCTTTAAAAAAGTAGCAGGAATGGTCAGTAATTAAGTATGTTTATGTAATATGACTATTCGAAAAAATATGCCTGATGATGATGTACCATCATACATGAACTTTGAACGAGTATTTGTGTGGCAAAATAATAATTCGTAATTCAATTTTATGGCACTATTTTATTTGTTATAATGGAAGAGAAAAAGTGATCAAAACAAAGGTGTTCTTTATAATGACTTCAAATAATAAATATCATAGAAGAGCATTTGTGGCAGTAATCTGAATTGAATTTGAAGCATACATGTATGTATTTTAGGGGTTCCCTCTCACCTAGTTGAGAGAGATACTGCTCAGGCCATCAGGTGCGCTCATTGCATTGAAGCATACATCCTGTTAATACTTGCAGCCTCCAATGTAATTACTATTGTAACAAAACACACCGTATAAAATTAAAATCGGTAAAGACATTTGTACTAATATAGTCCTATTGGTGTAGTTGGCTAACATGTGCTAATATAATATTGTATGGCATATTAATGAGCTTTTATGCATTTTTATTTTTTCCGCGAAATTTGAAAATGAAGTTTGCTTAAGGGATTTAACGGTGGAAAATTTAAGTTGGACAGAGACCCTTATACTTACTTGGACCCTTATCATTTTTTAAAAATTTCTAATGTAAATCAGGTTTCCACAGGACACGAGGACGAGATTACCCAAACCAAGTTTGCTAACATGCTAATGTTGTGTTATAACGGATATTAATGAGCTTTTACGCATTTTTAGCAATTTTTTTTGTGAAATTTAAAAATGAAGTATCTTTATAGGATTTAACATTGGAAAATTTAAGTTGGGCAGGGGGATCCTTTGCTCACAAATTAAAATTTGAAACTTCTGGGCGATTTCCCGCGCAAACAAGGGCGAGATGGCCCAAACGTTTGGTCTCGCTGGGACATTGGGCCAGGTACCTAAGCTCCCACAAAATTTCATTCCGATCCCGAGTGGGCATGGTGCGAGGATTACTTGTTAGCATGGAAAAGTAATCTCATATAAGAGGTGAACTATTAATTGTAAAACTAACAATTCGTTTCATAAAGCTAGTTGACATTACATCATCAAAAATTATGGTATCGCCGGCCCACCAAGGTTCTCTGCCAAACTCAATATTTCGCTATATACGTGGAATTTAACCAGGGGTGGATTAATAAAATAATTTTTGCCCTGGACTTTACCTTCAAAATAGATTTGTGCGCCGTAACCAATTTTTTTTACCCTGGCCGGGCCAACGTGGGCCACCCCGTAAATCCACTCCTGAATTTAACTAATCGCTTGATCAATTTAATACCAACATTCCATTGTTATTAAATCTTGCTGTTGCATCACTGTATGGTGCTTCGCCCCTTAGTGGATGAGCACAACGTGCTGATCAAATATGATTTTTTATAATTTTATTATAATTTGTATACATCTCAGTTGTATCGTAATAATGTAACTGTCTCCGACACTGGACTGATTACTTAAAATAGGAAAAATGAAAAGAATTCGTAGTAGTGCAACACGTTTCACGTGCTATAGCCACTAAAATTCATAGTTCCTACTAGAGCATCACCCCGTGGGATATTTTAGGCCCGTGCCCGCCCGCGGCCCGTAAATGTTTACCCGTGCCCGCCCGGCCCGGCCCGTAAAAATTAAAAAAGCCCGTAGCCCGCCAGCTAATATTAGTTCAACTTGTAAATCCATAGCTGTAGACCCAGAAAAATTTGCTTATTCAATTTTGCATTTTCGACTTTTTTTTAATGCAATTGGGTTGATTCCACTGCAGAATTCTTACAATTATGTTTGGCCAGAATGTCCCTCTTTGGCGCGATTGCGTACTAAAATATTTCTGCACTCATTGCACTTCACATAATTTATGGAAACCTAGTCAACCAGTTTGTTTAAATGTTTTCCAAATATGCGGTTTTCCGGTTATTTCCTGTAATTGAATTTGTTGACATTGAATGTTAAGAATTTGTATTAAAGGTAAAATTACAAGTGTTTGAAAATCGTGAAAATGTATTCAAGTCATTGTACTTTTACAACCCCTGATCCTGCATGCACCACTCATGAATTTTTTCCCGGGCTTTTACGGGCTTTCGCGGTCTTTTTTAACCGCATTGAAAAGACCGTACCCGCCCGTAACCCGTCAAGCGTAATAAACTTTACCCGTTCCCTCCCAAAGCCCGCGCGGGCGGGCCGGTATTTTTACGGGCTTACCCGCAAATTTTAACCGCCCAAGATGCTCTAGTTCCTACAAATCAATCCTTATTGCCTAATGATAATTTTGGGGGATATAAAGATCAAATGTGGATGTTAAGGCTTTTAATTAAAAAATAGTGAGCATATAACTTCAGCAGCACAGTATTCACATATAGATAGAACAACAAATTTTAAACGGAACGATTCCCATACATATTCATTTTTACAGCAATTGTATACTTTACAGATATTTTTTCTGTCCCGATCTATTGTTTTGTCCAGTCCCGAAATCTTCGGGGAAAAAGGTTCGTCCCGATTCAGTCCCGAAATAATATGGGGACAAAAACGTTGTCCCGATTCCGGTCCCGACCGGAACATAAACCCTACTTCTGGAAGCTCAATAATCTCTATTGAGCTTCCAGTAGATTGTCAGCAGATGGTGTATAGCCGAGAAACACAGCGAGCTGAAACTCTGTCGCAGAGGAGAGCTTTTTCTTTTCAGCTCGCTGTTGCTGTGCTTCTCGGCTTGCTTGCTGTATATACCACCTGCTTTGCTTGGCTATATAGTGAAAGAGTAGACTACATAACGGCTTGCTATATAGTAAAATGAGCGCTCCAAGCTTTGTGGCCAGTAATATATAGATAAGGATCTCCAGACAATTAATTGTCCTACAACACAAATACGTAGTCGGTAGTCATGCAATTAAATTCTGCTCCTCAGTTCGGGATCTTGGAATTCGTTTGACTAACAGTATGAGTTCCACTGATAATATTCATCAGGTAAACTAGGATCTACTTTCTATATATATATAGAAAGTAGATCCTAGTATATATACTATAGTTATATGGTGCGCCCACAAATCCGTGGGTAGATTTTGATGCTTGAAAGTGCGCAAAGACGAACGCGCAAGATGGTGAAGGAGGTGCGTGCTACAGCATGAGGAAACATGTCAGGCACTTAACTGGTTTAAAAAATTCTCTCTTAGAAGCACATACAATTATCAATACCGAATATGATATAAATTTAAGATATTTTTAAACTAAACGTAATAATCGATGAAAACAAAGCAGATAATCAAACCGAGTTTTACAATGTGTAACACAAGAATAAACGTTTGCACTAACAGATTTATAAACGATTTGAATATAGGTACTGGACAGTACAATCAAATTATACAGTACAAATATCTTTAAAAAGAGGATCAAAATTCTAATGGAGACAGATTTAAGTAATGTATGATCTATGGTTATAACAGGTAATAGTACTGGCATGAGTTTTCAATAATTATGACTGTATTGAATTACGTTTAAAAGCCATTATCTCTATCAGTAACTATAATAAATAATACCGATAATTGAGAAAAACAGAGGCAAACCGTTTTCTCGCAAAGCAGGGGTTTCAGTTTTAGTAGGATATTTCTGTAAACACAAGATTGTAACTTTTTATGAATTGGTAGAAGAGCAAGAATCTCTGATATAATAGACAATTTTAGCATTTATAGGAATAGTTTCAACTTATAATTATACAGATTACAAATATACAAACATTTCGTACATTTGGGGTCACAATGCAAGAAAATACTAACTCAACTGATAATAACATCACGAACTAAACATGACATTTTCATTCCTTAGCGAAAAAATGTATGCAAACATATAATCATCGCATTATTGATTATGAGTTTGATTGTGAATACCCCTTTCACAGTAATCCTACAGAAAAATGTATGTGATAATGTCACACATTGTACAACGATTTCTCCCACCGATCCGGATGTGTATGCAGAACACAAGAGTAACGAGAATGTAATAATCAACAAATTAAGCAGTATCAAGATAACGTATTTATATTTTTAAATGGGAGGTACACCAAGAAAATTTCCTCGATTATTTTTCTGTGAGCATCGATAGGAAAGGGAAATACTTTCTTCAAGGTAATTACAATTCATACAACCGAGAAGAATAAAATTGAGCTTATTCCAGGTATGAAATAGAATAATCCTGAAAACATAAACAACTAACTGAAATTATTAAAGATATAAGCAGTGATTAGTACAGGTTCACACACGTGTATAAATTCTATTGATCCTCTTTTCAACATTTTACAAAACAAGCCTTACACATACTACAGTAAACGCTTCTATGCTACTATCCGCATTAATTGGAAGCAGATACTACTATCTCTGCCTATTTAGGTAATTACTTGAATTTAAAGCAGAATTTCCCAGTGGAAAATTATTTCTGGTTGGACGAGTTATTTGTTGCTTTCAGAGAATATTAACAAAGGTTGACAGGTGAATGTATCGTAATGTTCTAATGATAAACAAGCTCGATAATGATACATGAGATCCCTACTATCAAGGAACTCTGAAATGTTAACGAACTCTTCCGCAAAGAGTTGCCAGGGGGTCATAAAAAAGGGGCTGAAGCCGCGTTGTAGACAACTGACCAATTTTCGTGAGAGTTCTTGTCATTGTTTCTTCTTCCCAGTTGTTGTAAAGCTGCGGAATCCCAATATTACGGTACAGTCCCTTTACTACATTCACTTTGGACTGGTTTCTCGAACCGTAGTTTTCCTAAGATTTTGATAATAATTATGTCAAAAGGAGTTTATTACTGTATAGTGAAAAAGAAGCAATGAGTGTAAACTTAAAATTTCGTTGACTTGGATAAACTAGTTTTACCAACAGCATCGGACGTTCTGGTGCAGAGCATTTTTCCAGAGCATTGACAAAGAGCCAGGTACATTTACCTTCTTCAATGCCCGTTCCAATTTTCCCTGTCAATTTGGGGTCAACAAAGCAGTCCATAAAGTCATCTTGGATGGAATAAATCAATCCAATGTCGAGTGAAAGAAAGCCTTTCCACTTCTTTCAGGGATTTATCATCGTTAATACCGTTCTGGGAGTCAAGTTTTAAAATGCACCCTGAAATGCTTATAGTCACTTGAAATTAAAGCTAAATTAAATCCTGAATTGAAATTTCATTAATAAAATTATTATAAATAGTAACTTTGATCAGCGCAGTAGCAACAGGGGCATAAATTGTGTAGTATCCATTTTTGAACATCATCATGTTTTTGTACATATGCAGATTATACCTGTAAATTCAAAATAATGAAACTTTATTTTACCCTAAAATAATTTAACGTTTGGTTTTAATAATTTGCAATTTATTTAAACCAAATGATTTCTACTCACGTCTGATAATTTTTTAATTTTGCGTTTCGCACATCCCTGCTTTCCCCGTAAACACCAGTTTGTACCACAAACGAGCATAATTCTAGTAATTGGGCAAAGAAGGTGGCGTTGCCGAAATATTTAGTCATTATTATAGATGACGCACTTAGAAGTAGGAGGCCATCATTGAAGGCAGCCGTTCCTTGGTTGTTTACTTTGTACCATGACCAATATATAATACTATACCAATAAATGCATTCTATCATACGCACAGATTTTTAACGCCTGTTCTGCACCATAGCACATATAATCTGGAAGTAGCAGGCGAAGGTTATTTTTTGAATTGTAATTTTACTTGTCCTAAATGCCGTTAAATGAACATGACATGCTTCAGTAGCCTATGTACATAAATGCCTATAATAATTATACGACTGCTGGGTCTACCTATTTTGTAGTCAAGTTTTTTTCGAGTATTCGACACCTTATTTTACATACAAGCTTTTTCAAAAAATTATTTTTTATTTATATATCCAGACTTTTCCGGGACCAGCCTATGTCTGCCATTGATACAGCTGTATTTTGGTCGGAGTACGTCATGCGACACAAGGAGGCACCACAATTGCGATCTATCACCAGGAAACTAAGCTTTATCCAGTATCATTCACTGGATGTGATTGGGATTCTTTTCCTATTTCTTTTGGGATTCTTAGCTTTGTCGATTTTTGTTGTCCGAAAATTGTATCGAAAGTTATTCCGAGCCACAGTTGACGTTTCAAACAAAAAGAAAAACTTATAGCGTCTTTCAAAGCTATTTATATTGCTGTTGTTTCAAGTTAAAAAGCAATGTAATATTCCAGAAATTATTTCATTTATTTAAAACGCAACAACAGTACTGTGGACTATATTGCGTTGATTTGTTTTAATTCTTATTAAAAACCCTTTTCAAACTTGTTATCTAGGTGCAGTGTAAGGCTCCTGTTGGAATACTTACATGATTGAGCAGTGCTAAAAATATACGACTTGAATACTTACATGTTTCTGCATAAACAGTCATTGTTCATTGTCTCGAGTTACGAGCTTTGGACTGTGGGTATATACTATTAGCATGTTGTACAATATATTACAGTATATTATAAATTATTAATGGGGCAGTAAATGTGGGGTTTATACTCCGATTTACCGTAAGGTCTTACAGAGTTTTCTTTACCTCCTTTATTCTCTTTATAATTTCACAACTTGGAGCCATTCAGGCCCATTAGCTACATATTGTGAAGTGGGACGTCCGTCCATTCCACACTTTACTTAACCGCAGGCCTGTATGCTAACTCGTCATCATATGACTAATTACCGAAGGTAGAGACAAAGGCCTCCGCTACGTATGCGGTCCGCTATATAACATACAGTTTCGTGCATATACCCGGTGTAACACACAGCATCCCCGCAGTCTCGCAAGCATGTATATCACAACACACATACGCAGACTTAGCTATAGAGAGAGAGTGAATGTAAGCTACAGGTAGAGAGAGAAGATATGCAGATAAGGGAGGAGATAAGGGACATGCCAAGGACACAATCTTATCCGAATGTCAGTATTCGCAGTATGTACATATACACCGATTCATCTTACGAATCATTATCGGTGTACGGCACACACTACAACTACTGCTACTCTTCCAAGAATGCGCAACATATCTCCAAACCTCATTTGCATACCGATAGTGTAAAGGGAAAGATAGAAAGGACCTGAAATTATGTTGGGGTGAGCTAGAGTCGAAAGCCGGCTCTTCCGCAACCTTACAGATTCGCTACACCACCAGACCGCAGGCTCGGTCATAATGGGGCAGTATATATGCGCTTGGAATTAACAATGACTAAATTACTACAGTAGCTTCACGGAAAACAGATAAACATGAAATGCGCCTTTTAAATCACTTGTAATTTTACGGAGTTACGAGAAAACTCCGCCGGGGATTTTTACGCGGAGTTATTTACGCGGAGAAAACTCCGCCGGAGATTATTACGTCCGGGTGGAGATTATTAAGCGGAGATTCTTACGCGGAGAAAATTCCGCCGAAGATTTTTACGCCACTTGGGATAAATGTTCGCGGAGAAAATTCCTTCGAAGATTATTAATATTTTCAGTAAAATATTGTGAAACACTACCAGTACGAATTGCGCCAGTGAATTCTTTAAATTCATAATGCCAAAAATAATGATTGGGTACCACTATAAATAAATGTTATGAAGATGAGATGGTCAAAGATGAGATGACTTCAACAAATTAAATTTCAGCCCAGGGCTGCATTTATTGACTCGTTACTTTCTATACATATTGTCATTGATTTAAGCAAATCAATACAGGCGGTACAACGCTGACAAATGCATGAAACCCGCATAGCAGATTCTTAATAAATAAAATTCTTTGCCACTCTTCCAAGCAGCATAATTCACAATGTCTTCCTCTAGTGCTTTATGGATGCTGTCATTATGCGTTAATGTTACTGTTTGTTACCAAGTGCATTTTATGACTACTGTTTTGAAAAAAAAACACTTCTATAAGAATAAAATTCATGTGCTACAAATAATAATTACCCGGGTAAAGCTATCCGGCGGAATTTTCTCTCACTAGACATTTCAGATTTTGCTAGCACAATTTGTACTGGCAGTGTCTCACAATATTGTACTGAAAATATTACCCTTGGCAGTTAAATTGTTGTTTCCGGATGTAGTTTAAAATGCAGAATAATAATCTCCGGCGGAATTTTCTCCGCGTAATTATCTCCACCCGGGAGTAATAATCTCCCGCGGAGTTTTCGCGGCGTACAAATCTCGGCGTAAAAATCCCCAGCGGAGTTTTCTCCGAACACGAATTTTACATCTTGAAACAAAGGTGGGCGCATACCCTACATGTATGCCTTCAAGTAGGCAAAATTGTAGGCTATGCTCAAATTTTCACATATTTTGTAGGCATTTGTTAGTAGGCTGCTTATTTCGAGGGAAACATATGTGTATGCAATATATGTATGCTGGGAATAATCAGTACGTACCTACATAAAAAAAGGTAGGTACTTAAGCATGAAAATGTAGGCATGTTTGTTCGAACCTTTCGTATTCCAAAGATTTTCTTTCCCATGTTTTTTTACTCTTGTTTACGTGCTGGAGTGCAAACAATTTCAATCCGATTGCAGTAAGTCTATCCCCTTCCAAATAACGTGGAAAGTGAAAAGTTGATTCAACATGAGAATCAGTCAATAAATTTATTGTCTAAAATGTTCGTAAATACAATATTCGAAATAAGAGCAACATAAATTGATTTTTAATAAGTAGGCACAAAACGTTGTTGAAACAACATCTGAAACTTTTCGAAGGTAAATTTAAAAACTGTGACTTGAACAATACTAATAACTTCAATTTATGCAAGCATAATTTCATTTTAGTTTTGCAGGTATGACTCAATTACGACAAAGAGGTATGTTGGTTGTAGGTAGGGACAGATCTCGGGAGTGATGTGTGTATGTAGGTTATAGGTCGGGTCAACTCTCGGGAGGGATGAATTTAGGTTGTAGGTAGGGTCAAGTCTTGGGAGTGATTTATGTAGGCTAAATGTAGGTTGTACGTAAGAATCTAAAAATATGTAGGTTTTAAGGCATGCGAATACTATGCCCACCTTTGTCTTGAAATTTATTTCCAACTCTGGTTTCTAAATAGAAACTGTATGGAATCCAAGGATTTCATCCCGCTCACTAACGATTATAATTAAATGTTTGTGGTGTGAAGTGAAGTAAACAGAGTTTACCATTCATTTTAGATTTATTGTCCATCATTTCAGAATTTATGATGACGTCAAGTGCATTTTTGATTGCTTTATATAATTCAGGATTCTTTCTTCCTTTCCTTACTATTATTTTATGATTGTATGGTTTGCCTAAGATTTAGACAACTCGATACAAATCAAGAAGTACTAAGGATTAAAGGAAGTACAATACGTCGTTTGAGCCGGATTGGTAACCAGGAATTCGATTCGGAATTTAATTCATTGGGTTTAAAAATTTTGAACGGGAAATTTGGAACCAGTTTAAGTTAAGTATAAGTCTAATAATTTAAATTCCAGTTTGCGGTGCATAGTAGTTTATTTATTTTCACTGATTTTCGATACCGTGCAATTCCAGGATGAAGATCAGACTTTTAGCTTTTGCCTTAGTAGTGAGCATTTCACAAGTTATAGGTGGAAATGTTCTCGTGCTGTGCCCCATGTGCTCCCGAAGCCACAAAAATATAATTGAGGCCACAGTGGCAGGCCTTGCCGAGCGAAACCATTCCATCACTGTTGTGTCCAGCTACAAAACTCCAATTGATAGCCCTAACATTAAAGACATTGTTGTCATGAATGGCTTTGACTACTTTGAAAATACAAATGTATTAGAAATGCGAAAGCTGGGCTTGTGGGGTGCGATTGACAGCAAAGTTTATAAGCTTATACTTGAGGGATGTCACAAAACTTACCAGAATCAACATGTCGTGAATTTACTGAACGAGACTTTCGACTTGGCTTTTATTGACGCCTTCTCAAATAGCTGCCTTCAAGGACTACTGCATAGACTTAAGGTTCCGACTATTCAGTCAATGCCTCTTCCATCTCCCTCACCGTTCTCGATAGTGTTTGGAAATTATCTACCGCTATCTTTTGTTGTTGATCCACTGCTCCCTTTCGGGGAGGAGATGAACCTGTCCGAGAGGATCCTCAACTTTGTAGTTGGCAAATTTGTATGGCTTTATTATTACTCTTGGTATAGCGAATACGAGAAAATTTATAAATCCTACTTGGGAGACGACATTCCAAGTCTTGGAGAATTGGAATCGCAAATGAGCATGATGCTAGTAAATTCCCACTTCTCAATTAATCGTCCTCGACCAACACTTCCAGACGTTGTGGATATTGGAGGTGTTCACTGCAGAGCTGGAAGGCCTTTGCCAAAGGTAATAATCATTACAGTTAGAATTTGTGCATTCCGCATTAGCTTGAACAAACAAACATTTGAACGAGAATAGAATTTCCATAGTACTCTGCAATCTAATTTGAGAATAAAATATCTGTGGTACTGGAATCTATTATTTTTGAAGGACTTGGAAGATTTTGTGTCTGGAGCAAAAGATGGGGTGATTTTATTTAGCTTGGGTTCCATTTTCAAAGGAAGGGATATGTCTGAAGAAACGAGGAAAGCCTTTTTGAGGACCTTTTCTAAAATAAAGCAGCGTGTTTTATGGAAATGGGACCACATTGATATGACTGATTTGCCGGGAAATGTGAAGTTATCAAAATGGCTTCCCGTGCAAGATATCCTTGGTAACTGGTTAATGTCTATTATACTTTAGTCAGTGTATGCTGTAAGTGTTATGCATTAATAATTACTATTATTGAAATTCCAAAAGCTCATCCAAACACAAAATTGTTCATCACACACGGGGGTCTGCTCAGTACCCAAGAGGCGATTTATCACGGAGTACCTTTGGTGGGCATTCCGTTATTTACTGACCAGGATCTAAATATCAATCGGTACGTCAGTGCAGGACTTGCAGTTTCGCTGGAAATTCTAGGAATTCAAGAGAAAGATATTTCTGAAGCGGTCAACACAGCACTAAACACCCCAACGTCAGTTAATTAATATTGATTTTAAGAGTCATCCAGCGCGCAGGGTATATTTATACTAAATTAAATGGTTTGTAAAATCCGTGTGCAGGTTACTAGAGAACGTGAAAACGATGTCCAGACTTTTCCGGGACCAGCCTATGTCTGCCATTGATACTGCTGTATTTTGGTCGGAGTACGTCATGCGACACAAGGGGGCACCTCACTTGCGATCTATCGCTAGGAAACTAAGCTTCATCCAGTATCATTCACTGGATGTGATTGGGATTCTTTTCCTATTTCTTTTGGGATTCTTAGCTTTGTCGATTTTTGTTGTCCGAAAATTGTATCGAAAGTTATCCCGAGCCACAGTTGACGTTTCAAACAAAAAGAAAAACTTGTAGCGTCTTTCTAAGCTATTTATATTGCTGTTGTTTTAAGTTAAAAAGCAATGTAATATTCCAGAAATTATTTCATTTATTTAAAACGCAACAACAGTACTGGGGACTATATTGCGTTGATTTATTTTAACTCGTATTAAAACTGGTTTTCAAACTTGTTATCCATTTGCAGTGTAAGATTCCTGTTGGAATGCTTTTACATGATTGAACATAGAAAGAGTACGGAAATAGTGACTGTAGGAATCCAAGCATTTCGTCCCGCTCACTAGCTCTTATAATTAAATGTTTGTGGTGTGAAGAGAAGTAAACAGAGTTTACCGTTCTTTTTGGTTTTATTGTCCATCATGTCAGAATTTATGATGACGTCAAGTGCATTTTTGATTGCTTTATATAATTCAGGATTCTTTCTTCCGTTCTTTACTATTATTTTATGATTGTATGGTTTTCCAGATGTAGTATCTATATTAAAAAAAATAATTCATATCAACTGGGAGTCAAAATTTCGGAAAAACTGAATTTGAGGCCTCGAAGTACTTTCAATGAACTGTAATAACTTTGGGTTTACAGGGCAAATCTCAGTCAGTATTAACTTATAAAAAATATATTTAATTACTCTACAGTTTAGAGCAAACTTCGAAATCCGAGGCAGTTTTTTGGCGGGATATTCAAATTAACCAAGTTTTTGAGCAGCATTTCGACATTTATTTAGGCTACTGCTGGAAGAGCGATTGGGATATTCGAAAAACTACAACTTGCTTTCAGTTCTTTTTACTTGAATGTTGCGTCAAAGTCAATAATATCTCATTCGAAAGATGTTTCATTGCTTCAAAATCTAAAATCATCTCGGCAGAAATGTGGACATCTTAGTCGAAATTTCAATTTTTAAGATAAATTTCACCTTTTTTTTACCGACACGAAATCCATAAGTCCATGAATCCATAAGTCCATGAATCCATAAGTACATTTCATAACTCCATAAGTCCATGAGTAGTTTTTCATACTTCCCCGAACTTGAAATTTTCAGTTCAATTATGTTCCTTCAATGAGATGAGGTTGGGATTTCAAGTAATTTATGGGTTACTTGATCATGAACAGGGACTCCGAAACCTCTACAAAATTGGGGGGATGGGACAAAATTGTAAAATTTAATTTAATTACTCGCTTACCAGCTACGCACAGGTTTACATCCGTAATTTGTCTCGTAATAGCTCACATACAAACATGAGAAGCAGGCATGATGTCGATCCTAGCTTACTTTGCTGGATTTAAACTTTCGAAGAATTTTTTTACGCGGCGCACACCACTCCACATCTGTTCCACTATCTTGAACCACCTACCTGTAACTCATTAATATCTTCTCATAGCTGTCCACCTTCTCCTAAAATACTTAATAATGTACAAATGAATTTTGTACATAATTCTAAAAAAAATGTGTACACAATTTCTGTAAACCCTTTTCTTCACTTCTATTTTGTTATAATAATTCCTCACCAATGGTTATTTACATATCGTCACTGAAGAGTCAAAATGGTCTAAGTTCTGTACAACAACATGTGCACGTAGACCCTCAGGACAGTTAAACTTCCTAAAACATTATTCCCTAAAAGTATCTATATATTTTAGTGTTATACATAGTACTACATACATGTGCAACAGCTAGTAAGATTAATATGGACAATCCGACCTGGAAAACGTTATTACCGGAAGAAATGCCAAAACTACTTTTGAAACCAAAACGAAATCCAAAAACAAATATTTATGTTAAACGAAAACAAACAATAAACGTGTTTCATTATAAATAAAAACGGAAAAAATACGGTTATTTTCGGTTTTCACTCAAGAGTACAGACAACCAGTACTCCACCTTCCAAATGTCGAATTGACACAACGTGAACGTGTGCTAATTGAATACGTGGATAATTTATAACATATTTTATGAGTCCACATTCTGTACGTACATTCCGATACGGTGATATCTTACCTATTACGCATAAATTGCTTATTGTTAATTTCCTTAAATTTAATGAGTGTTCGGGGAAAACATACATTGAATTCAATGATGAATCCTAGCATGAATATGTTAAGATCCCCGGTCCGGTACGTCCGCATTGTTTGGAATGTTTGGTTTTATATGATAAAATTCCACGTGAAAAAATTAAAAAGATCTATTCAAATCGTGGGCCAGTAATGTTCTGGCTTCATTTAAATATAATTTCTTTAGTAAGTATTTGTCCTCCAGCTACTCAAGTCACTGTTGAACACCTGTTTTCAGCCTTATCATTATGAAGCAGTTTGAATATGAAGGACGAGACACTGAACGCCATTTTGTTTATTCGAACGGATTTTGAAGGGTGTAAGTTATGACGTTCTGTGGTTTTGAAATATTTGAAGTTTGATTAATACTTCTTATATTGTATGTTCTGATATTGTAGTAAAAATTAATAAAATTTGTTGAATACCGTTATTAACCGTTCAACAGAATTCATTGCGATTAAAAACCGTTTTAACCAATAACAGTATTTTAAAACACCGAAAACAAAATCAAAAACGGACAAAATATGGCAAAAACGTATAACCAACTAACGGAAACCTTATTTTTCAGTTTTTCAGGTCTGGTGACAATAAACTACATTCTTACAACTTGCTTCCCACTTCTGTCCCTTGTGCCTTCATATAATGCATTAGTGTTTCTGTTCGGTATCGGGAATTCCCGAGGTTCCGGTTCGGTTTCGGTTCCGGTACGGTTTCGGGTCAACGATTTAAAGAACCGTTACATTTCGGTCCGGTTTCGGGTCAACGGTTTACAGAACCGTTACATTCGGTCCGGTTTCGGATACAAAAATCAAAACTCAAAATTCTCGGGAAGGGTTTGTTAAAGCTGCCTTGTTGGATGAAAACGCGAAACATACATTTGTCAAGCATTTGTCAACTATCATTTGAAAAAGCGACACAATTTTGACTTCCATGAAGATGAATCCTATGCATTTTCTGCCGGTTCGGGAAGGAACCGGAACCGGTCCGGGAACCGATTTTATTTTCCGGATCGGTTTCGGGAAGGCAAAATTGTCCCGGACTCGAATATATCGGTTCCGGTTTCGGGAACAGAAAAGGGATTTTTTTCGGTTCGGGAAAATGAGTCGGGTCGAGTCCATGTTTTTGGACCGTTCAGAAACACTATAATGCATGTATTGAACCCATGAGGCTCATTTTGGGCCTCTTGACAATACCTTAAAAGATTCACATTTAATATATATTTTTAGAGCACGTATATTTCGTGTCATGAATTTCATTTCAGTTTTTCCAAAATGTTCCTGCCTTTACAGATTTTTTCCCATGTTTATCACAAAGATTGTAGCATTATAAGAAGACGATTGCACCTTTTGTCTACTTGTTGTTTGAGAGTAGTGGGCAATTGCGAATTAAGTTCGGAATGCTTGAAACATGAAACCAACCTTTTCACACCTTCAATGCATGTAAAACTTTACTCAAGTCCTATCAAACTTCTATCCCTCTCACGGCCTGTTGGGCATCAATTAGGAATTTTTAAGGCTTCTCCAGCAACTTTTGTAACAACTTAGTTTCTGCCAGTGGCAGGGTAACCTATAAGGAAACAAGTTGATCGTGTTTGACCCAGTATTGGTTACTCTAATTCTTTGCTTAATTGTCGTACTTTTTCTGCTGTTTTGGGCTGATCCGATGGCATTTCAATGACTTCGACCAAATAGCTTTTCAGGACAAAATTCGGCTGAAAAATATGAGTCGTCAAGGACAAAACATGCCTCTTTCTGTGCATTTCTCTCTCTAAATATCCGATGTAAAGCTGTGTCAGTTATTTTGGCTCGATTTATATAATTATTTGTAAAACCAACGACTGTGCAATTGTATTGAATCCTTTAAAACTGTTCACATAATTTAAAAGACGCAATTTGAGCTAATACTGTCACAAATGTTTCAATCAGCTCCAATTTTTCCGATTCAGGAGCTACTTTGTTTAGGTAGCCAGAAATTAATGGACCGGATTCACTTGTGTTGCTAAACACCGACATACAGCTAGGGTTTATCGATTTTTAAATGACATGGCGTTAATGGCAAATTAGGCAGTCATATTTGACAGGCATTTAGGGCATTTATTCACATGGGTATAAAATGATTTTTTATGCCATACTGGTAGAACTGGCATTTAATATATTTTGCCGTGGCAAAATTGGTATAAATTAGCGATGCTCATGTAACGCTTTATTTCTAAGCGTTTGTACAATTCAGCGATGAAAATGAAACCGACGAAATCGTATTCATTGTTGTTGAATCTGCTTAACAGGATTGATTTCTTCATGGCACAATACTGAAACTAGGGTATGTCGATTCGAAAATGCCCGGCATTTGGAGCAACTCGCCCGCCCAAAATGCCAGGGCATTTTGGGCATTTTCATTTCAGAGCGAGGGCGGCATAATAGGGCATATTGGGCAAGGGCATTTTGGGCATTTTCATCAAGGACAAATTGGGCATTTTGGGCAGAATCGTGGAATATAATTGAACAACCTATACAATTTGACAATGAAGGACACCGCACAATCCTTACGAGAATATGCCCCCTGTTTGATCTCGATAAGAAAATTACTGGAGGGTGCACCTTGAAGAGTAGATCATTTTTGATAATTGGCCCAAAGAAATCGTAATGCAGGATTCGGAGATATCCCGGGTTAAAGTTACCGAAAAATGAGGGGGGGCTCCAGGGGTCCCAAAAATTTCAAACCGTGAAAATTAGCGATTAGAACATTTAGAACTTCAAAAATGACAAGAATAAAAATTAAATAACGTGTAAAAAAAATTTCAGCCAGATATGACCTCAACTTTCCAAGATACTGACCTCAAGAGGTCAAAGAACGTCGATACCGGTTTCATATTCTAAACGCTGATGAAACTGGCCCAGATTAGAACTAGGGCTTTCATTAGACATATATTCAACGTGTGCCGAGTTTGGTTCCATTTAGTGACACGATGACCAAGCTGTGACCTCCGAGGTCAATATCTTGTCCATACCGGATTTGGTGCCTTAAAATCATTCGAATTGCCCGCAAATAGACTAGAACTTTTAAATTAAGCCCACATAAGCTGCTTGTCAAGTTTGGTTCCATTTAGTGACACGATGACCAAGCTGTGACCTCCGAGGTCAATATCTTGTCCATACCGGATTTGGTGCCTAAAAATCATTCGAATTGCCCGCAAATAGACTAGAACGTTTAGTTTAAGCCCACATAAGCTGCTTGTCAAGTTTGCTTCCATTTAGTGACACGATGACCAAGCTGTGACCTGCGAGGTCAATATCTTGTCCATACCGGATTTGGTGCCCTAAAATCATTCGAATCGCCCGCAAATAGACTAGAACTTTTCGTTTAAGCCCACATAAGTTGCCTGTCAAGTTTGGTCCCATTTAGTGACACGATGACCTAGCTGTGACCTCCGAAGTCAATACCTTATCCATACCGAATTTGGTGCCTAAAAATCATTCGAATTGCCCGTAAATAGACTAGAACTTTTAGTTTAAGCCCACATAAGCTGCTTGTCAAGTTTGGTTCCATTTAGTGACACGATGACAAAGCTGTGACCTGCGAGGTCAATATCTTGTCCATACCGGATTTGGTGCCCTAAAATCATTCGAATCGCCCGCAAAAAGACTAGAACTTTTCGTTTAAGCCCACATAAGTTGCCTGTCAAGTTTGGTCCCATTTAGTGACACGATGACCTAGCTGTGACCTCCGAAGTCAATACCTTATCCATACCGAATTTGGTGCCTGAAAACATTCGAATTGCCCGCAAATAGACTAGAACTTTTAGTTTAAGCCCACATAAGCTGCTTGTCAAGTTTGGTTCCATTTAGTGACACGATGACCAAGCTGTGACCTGCGAGGTCAATATCTTGTCCATACCGGATTTGGTGCCCTAAAATCATTCGAATCGCCCGCAAATAGACTAGAACTTTTCGTTTAAGCCCACATAAGTTGCCTGTCAAGTTTGGTCCCATTAATGACACGATGACCTAGCTGTGACCTCCGAAGTCAATACCTTATCCATACCGAATTTGGTGCCTAAAAATCATTCGAATTGCCCGCAAATAGACTAGAACTTTTAGTTTAAGCCCACATAAGCTGCTTGTCAAGTTTGGTTCCATTTAGTGACACGATGACCTAGCTGTGACCTCCGAAGTCAATACCTTATCCATACCGAATTTGGTGCCTAAAAATCATTCGAATTGCCCGCAAATAGACTAGAACTTTTAGTTTAAGCCCACATAAGCTGCTTGTCAAGTTTGGTTCCATTTAGTGACACGATGACAAAGCTGTGACCTGCGAGGTCAATATCTTGTCCATACCGGATTTGGTGCCTAAAAATCATTCGAATTGCCCGTAAATAGACTAGAACTTTTCGTTTAAGCCCACATAAGTTGCCTGTCAAGTTTGGTCCCATTTAGTGACACGATGACCTAGCTGTGACCTCCGAAGTCAATACCTCATCCATACCGAATTTGGTGCCTAAAAATCATTCGAATTGCCCGCAAATAGACTAGAACTTTTAGTTTAAGCCCACATAAGCTGCTTGTCAAGTTTGGTTCCATTTAGTGACACGATGACCAAGCTGTGACCTGCGAGGTCAATATCTTGTCCATACCGGATTTGGTGCCCTAAAATCATTCGAATCGCCCGCAAATAGACTAGAACTTTTCGTTTAAGCCCACATAAGTTGCCTGTCAAGTTTGGTCCCATTAATGACACGATGACCTAGCTGTGACCTCCGAAGTCAATACCTTATCCATACCGAATTTGGTGCCTAAAAATCATTCGAATTGCCCGCAAATAGACTAGAACTTTTAGTTTAAGCCCACATAAGCTGCTTGTCAAGTTTGGTTCCATTTAGTGACACGATGACAAAGCTGTGACCTCCGAGGTCAATACCTTGTCCATACCGGATTCGGTTCCTAAAAATTATTCGACTTACCAGCAAATAGACTAGAACGTTTAGTTCAAGTCCAGATAAGTTTCCTTTCAAGTTTGGTCCCATTTAGTGACACGATGACCTAGCTGTGACCTCCGAAGTCAATACCTTATCCATACCGAATTTGGTGCCTGAAAACATTTGAATTGCCCGCAAATAGACTAGAACTTTTAGTTTAAGCCCAGATAAGTTTCCTGCCAAGTTTGGTTCCATTTGGTGACACGATGACCCAGCTGTGACGTCGGAGGTCAATATTACATCCATACCGGATTTGGTGCCTAAAAATCATTCTATTTGCCCGTAAATATTCATATAAATATATATACAAAATTTGTGAAATCAATTTATTTCCTCACAACAGCAGTGATGGGCATTTTAGCAAGCTCTATTCTATTATACTTATATTTATTTATATATTTTCGACGGGTGCCGCCACTATCAAACTACTCCACCAGCGGGTTTGGATAGAATAGACGAGCTTTACTGCTATTATGATTTGCTGACTTGCTAGCAATTATTTTATTCAATTATAAGTTAAAGTTATTGGCGCTACACTAACTCTATTGTACTCACTAAATTTTTGTTAACTCTGCTAGCTACTACTATCTCTACCCAAAAATACAATGTTTAAAGAGAAATTCATGGTGTTTTAGAATAAAGTAGTAGAATGTAATACAAACAGTAATGAAGTTAGATCCAATAGTCGTCACTGGTGGCTATAAATGGTCATTAAGAATCTGAATTATAATTCCATTTCTGCTAATTTCACGTTAAGAGCTTTTGAGGTATTATTGAATACAATAAGATCGGTACCCCATCAGTACAGCTAAAACATTACCCGAATATAAAGGGAATGAAACAATATGTGTATATATACATATATATCTTCGCAGTTATTATTATTGGAACCCCTAATGGCTGTGTACATTTCCGAGCATCCTAAAACGCATAACATCGTTATTTAAAGCTTCGGACTGCCCGGTTCTTTGGAAATCGTATGAATAGTAATTATATACATATCTATTAGTATTACATTATTATACATTTAGCAGTTATTAAAGAACTGTTACAAATAACGGCTATACGCAAAAATCAAAAGTGAAATTTAAAGCTTTCGTCAGAATCTAAAATAAAGATTTTTTTAAAGATCATACTCGCGGAAGGGAGTGCAATACCCACTTACTCACTTTATGAAAAATCAAGAAGTGAATAAAATTTAGAGCACTGGTTCTACCTCTACTCGTACTACAGGTATCGAAATTGGGATCCTAAACAAAGCTCCTCTTTTCACTTAATTTTATGCGAACATACTATGTTCCTCTACCTCGATTATGCTAATATATTTGCATACCTCTACTAATTTTTTGTTGAGTTTAACGACCATACTCTATTTCTACCACTACCTCTGTTTTCAGAAGAAAAGAGGCCCCAGAACTGTACAACAGTATGACAACATGCTTGTCGAAATCATAAAAATGCCACCTGTTTCTTCAATGATTGATTGACTGTGGCATGGGAAGGAGACCACCCTCGTTAGGCGTAAGCTGAAACCCCATGCCCAAACAGTAAATCATGAGAAGGTGGGGGCGAGACCATGAGGTCGTACAAGTCTCATGTGTCTTTGCCTCAGGAGGGTCTAGCCCACCCTTCTGGGGGCAATCCGTCGGTGCCTCGGCCGGCGGAGGCTGAGCTAGAGGGGAGAGGGGGTCAGCGGTGCCCCCACTCTGGCTCCACAGACAACCCGAAAGCCGCCTCAACGTCTGGATCAGGCAACCTCTGGGAACGCCGGAAAACCAAATTGAGTTGTTATGTCTGTGGGACTAAGTTCCTCAATTACTACGACCTGTTGAAGGTCAAGAACGTGAAGATTGGCGAGCTGCAGCGGAAGCGATTCGGGAAGGGAGACAGGGGGAGTTAGATATTGGAATAACTGAAGCAGACAAATTATGTGCAAATTGTCATCACCAAGCAATGTCCATGATTCAGGCTGACAGTGACAAAAGAATGCTGAAATTTAAAGTAGTATGTACTAGAGGTCAAAGGGCTTGTTTTATATGCGGAAATAGGAAAGGTGCGGTTATAATGTCTTTCGATGCCAGGGTGAAAGTTTATGGAGATAGCGGAAAATTTATTATAAAAAGCGCATGTGTTTGCAGCGTCCATTTGCGAGACGATGGGTTTATTCTCCCTGCTTTTTATAATTCAATAATTTCAGTTGAACGAAAAGTGTTCTTGGATAGCATCGAACTACAACAATGGTTTGATAGAATTCCAACTTTGATACGGGAGTATGCCACGACGAGATTTGATGAGGAGTCTGTATTTAATGATGACGATTTCAAAGTATTAACGAGCCTCAACAAGGAAAATTTCTTAGATTTATTCGGCCATTGCCATCAGATTGAGGGTGTTCCTCGACATGTAACCAAACAGGACTTGATATTATTTCTCGCTAAACTTCGTCAGGGACTATCAGATGAGTTCCTTAAAGTTATGTTTGGCATATCATCCCGAGAAAACGTCAGTATGAAAATTTCAACAGTTTGTAAAGTTTTAATGGAGAACTTTGTTCCAAAGCATTTGGGGCCGGGCCACATTACCCGAGATCAATTTGTTGCTGAACATGTGTCGGAGTTTGCATGCAAGCTTTACATTGATGATTACGAAGACATTCAAATTAAAGGAGCAATTCGTATAGTCGACGGAACATATATATATATTCCCAAACTTAACAACTATACTGTTGCAAGAGAGTCCTTCAGTGTACACAAGTCCAGACATTTGATAAAACTTGCAATGGTTGTAGCACCAGATGGTTACATACTAGATGTACATGGCCCGTGTTTTGCTGATGGCAAAAATAACGATGCTGCATTATTACGGGATCAATTACAGCAAGATGGGAGCAAGTTAATGAATTGGTTGCAAAATAACGATGTGTTACTTCTCGATCGCGGCTACCGAGACTGTCTGGATTACCTTCACGGCATCGGTTTAAAAACCAAAATGCCAGATTACTTAAGCAAGACATTAAAGCAGCACACCGTTGAGGAAGCGAATAAATCTAGACTAGTAACGAAATCTCGATGGGTCGTTGAATCGCGTAACGGTCATATAAAGTCTATTTTTAAATTGTTTCGTGATGTAGTCCCTGCAAGTCAGATCATTCATGTATCGGATTATTTCCGCATAGCATGTGCACTAATAAATGTATCACGAAACAATAAATATGCTATCAGCTACACCAGAACAGGCGGACAAAATGTTGCAGAAACTAGCGGAGCCTAATAAACTTCTCGAAAAAATAAATACTGAGAAACTTGGTGAAAAAATAAAGACAATCCTTGGTTTGAACTGAATGCAATGGAATTTCTGCCGGGGTTTCCGAAATTAGATATTGACGAATTAAGAGACTTAACATTCGGAGTTTACCAAATAAAGCTAGCAAAAAGCTATGTGCACGATAAAATGAAGCGTGAAACGGAGTACAATATTCAAGTACAGTTAAATACAGAAGGAATACTGCGCGGTCGTATATATTCCCGTCACACGAAAACCAAAACGTATGACACTTGGGTTTGGTATGCTGAACGAGATTACCCAGATCAAGGCGACGATAAAATTAAAGGATGGTACTGTACATGTAAAGCCGGAGCAAGAATACTTGGTTGTTGCGCGCACGTTGCAAGCATCATGTGGTATCTTGGGTACGCTAGGCATTTGTCTGTGATTCCAACTCCAGCTGATTCGTTACTTGAACACATTCAGGACGCCGGAGGTCGCAACATGCCAAGTATAATAGAAGATGTTTAGCTAAAGCAATTCCTTCAATGACTGATTCGCTGTGGCACGGGAAGGAGGCCGCCATCGTTAGGCGCAAGCCGAAACCCCGTGCCGACATCGCGAATCAAGAGAAGGCGGGGGCGAGACGCTTTGTCGTTCAAGCCTCAAAAATGCTTTTACATTTGTAAATTTTATCGGTTATAATTTAAATTGGGCAGGATACAATCATCATCATACAAGTTTGATACAAGGAAATGAAGAACCTGTGGTCGCTTATTAGCACACACATGTTACAAGGAATGTTTATTTACTTTGTCGGAAAATAGAAAGGGAATCAATCGTAATTGATATTTATGTGGAGCTAAGAAAGTCCATAACCTTAGTAGTTTCTGCAAAACTAGACCTCACGAAAAACTATAACTGCGTTTATTTGGCATGCATTTTTCAAAAACATTTGTGTAAAAAAGCAAGTATGGGGACTATTTCAGCAATTGACTAAACCGATGAGTCCTCGTTGCGTTGTACATCCACAATAATTTTTGAACGAATGCAGGTCGAAACTTTGGTCAGCAAATGGGTATGAATGTGAAACACGTTAACTGATGAGTTATTAGTCCCCAAGTGAAACCTATGTTTGGATGCGTTCTATCTGTTTCCAACGTATAGGTTAATTCACGGCAATTTCAATAATTTGTAGGCATAAAAACAGATCGGTCAAACTAATTAACCAGAATGCCGCCGACCGTTCATGAAGATAACCGTTGGGGCAAAGCTATTACTGAGTCAACAAGCACGTATATGAAGTCCAACAAAACGTTGCGGGAAACTAAAATAAACATAATGGCAAAGTTTTAAGCAATTTTGGAACAATTGCTATACTTGTTCTTACGACAACAATTATGAGATTATGCTGACATACGATGTCATTGCCGGGATATTACGTCAACAGTGTAAACATAAATACCATCATAGTGAATGGAGCATATGAGAAACGTATAGTATAATCTCGAAGTCGTCGACTACGATGTAGAAAAAACGATACTTTAAAGCTACCCACGTGGTCACTGACCAAATTCAAAAAGGAACCAAACTCAGAAACTGCAAAAATTGTACATATTCAAAAGGATTGAGGTAATTTTGAGACCACTCAAACACGTTTTATCTAAGTATAAGTAATATATTTATGAACCCATCAGTTCTCTGCAACGCCCAGAGGTCACCAACTGGAACCAAACTTGGCAGGCGACTTACTGGTACAACATGAGAAAGATCTATTCCGGGCCGATTTCATTAAGGTTAGGGGCGGGAAACCGGTATAGATGCGCTGTTTGTATACAATGTCACTGATGCTTCACAAGGACACTAACTGGAACCAAACGTGACAGGCAGCTCATCTGGGCTTAAACCGAATCTTCTAGCATATTTGCTGGAAATTAGAATGATGTTTAGGCAATAACACCGGTATGTGTGTGATATTGCCCTCGGAGGTCACATCTGGGTCATCGTGTCACCAAATGGAACCAATCTTGAAAGGAAACTTATCTGGACTTGAACTAAACGTTCTAGTCTATTTGCTGGTAAGTCGAATAATTTTTAGGAACCGAATCCGGTATGGATAAGGTATTGACCTCGGAGGTCACAGCTTGGTCATCGTGTCACTAAATGGAACCAAACTTGACAAGCAGCTTATGTGGGCTTAAACTAAAAGTTCTAGTCTATTTGCGGGCAATTCGAATGATTTTAAGGCACCAAATCCGGTATGGACAAGATATTGACCTCGGAGGTCACAGCTTGGTCATCGTGTCACTAAATGGAACCAAACTCGGCACACGTTGAATATATGTCTAATGAAAGCCCTAGTTCTAATCTGGGCCAGTTTCATCGGCGTTTAGAATATGAAACCGGTATCGACGTTCTTTGACCTCTTGAGGTCAGTATCTTGGAAAGTTGAGGTCATATCTGGCTGAAATTTTTTTTACACGTTATTTAATTTTTATTCTTGTCATTTTTGAAGTTCTAAATGTTCTAATCGCTAATTTTCACGGTTTGAAATTTTTGGGACCCCTTGAGCCCCCCCTCATTTTTCGGTAACTTTAACCCGGGATATCTCCGAATCCTGCATTACGATTTCTTTGGGCCAATTATCAAAAATGATCTACTCTTCAAGGAGCACCCTCCAGTAATTTTCTTATCGAGATCAAACAGGGGGCATATTCTCGTAAGGATTGTGCGGTGTCCTTTGAAAATTTCTTTGTAATTTTGGAGAAAAAGCGTTTGAAATTATCTTGAAAATTTTATTCTGTGTCATTATTTTGACGAAGTTAATTCAACCGGTAATGAAATACGTTTGGATAACATAGGTCATATTGAACATTACAATTTGTGAAACACCTGTACAGTACACGATACGGCTATAAATTAAAATATTCTAGGAACTATTTTTCCAAACTGCAGACGATGTAAAATAAACTTCCACCATCCTGGGAATATTCACATACCCCTATGCATGTATGTATATTACTGTGATCAGAAATGTATTTTCGGTTAAAATTTGAACCCATATGGTAATAATGGTAATTGTTTTATACACCATAAAACTACAAACAACAATATTTGGGGACCTGTATGGAGGATGTATATTGGTTTCTACTCGAGCCATTTTTGGATGATCGTTGCAAACTGCAGACAATAGTGATGTAGAACAAAATGAGTATAAAATTACATATCATTACTACATCAGCCATTTAAATTTTGACTGATCCCTTACCATCAGATTTTTACTTTAGGAGTTCGTACTTCAAAAGAAAATAGTACTTCAGCCCGCCCGTCAGTGACGCATATGTAAATTTATTTCATATTATTGTTTACATAGAAATTTATTTTCATAGGAGTGATAAATGATATCATCTCATGTCAATGAAATTAAATTGATTTGACTGTTTTTGCCATTACAATATACGCGAAGAAGCGAATAACCAGACATTCACATTTATAATAAGTTTTCCTTGGCTGCGCTGTCATGCATTTGGATGGATATTCGGAATATACGCTAGTAGTCAAATTTTGGTGCCATGAAAATGCCCAAAATGCCCAACTTGCCCTGCCCAAAATGCCCAAAATCAGGGCATTTTCAAAAGCTGCCCACATGCCCAGATTTTGGGCATGTGGGCAGGCATTTTGGGCATTTTCAGCTGGGCGGGCAAATACTTTTTCAATTTTCAATCGACATACTCTAACTGAAACTCAACATGAACTGTAAAAGTAATTTTTGCCGTTTTTGCCAATAATTTTTTCCCTTTTTGCCCGGCATTTATTTTTAAGGGCAATGTGAAAGCATAAATTGATTTTTTTGCCTTACTGCTGGCAAAAAATACCGGGCAGGCAAAATACCTAAGGCATTTAAATATCGACAAACCCCACCTACAACTAAAACAGCCCACAGATTTCGTTTCAACTTTTCCATCCACCACAATGCAATTAAATCGCGTCCATGCAGTTGTTTTTCCTTGAAACTCTTTGAAGCTAATCTGATCACCATGATCTGCAATCAAACGCTGAATTTGCGATTTCTTAAAAGACTACATTTCTCCACTGATTTCTGCATCTCAACACTGGTATTACCAATCCCAGTCGGGTTGGCCCGACGCCAATAGTCCACTTCGGGTAACTCCAGTATTAATGATTACGTCGTATTTAATGCTAGAAATAATAAATAAATAATAAATATTAGTATTCGTGGAACAACGTGTGCAAAGCAAAGGTGCAACTCAACGTTATATACACCATTTATAACTTCATTACTGCCGTTGCTGTATTTATATAGCAATGTTATTGTATAACATACGACACAAAAGCTTGAATCAAGATCAATCATTGGCATCGTTTTGGCAGTACAAATGGGGAATAAATTAGAGATTTATTTCTCATAAAACATCAAAGCTTATTTCTGTTTACACGAAAGAGTAAGTAATGTTATTCGTTCAATGTTTGGAATGTAAGAAGGGAAATACAATTTTAATCAGGTTCATGCGAGGACAGCAACTATAGCTAGTATAATACCTGGAGTTTGTAGGTTCTCAAAGGTGTGAGTGTATTGAACCCCATAAAATTAAGCACATATTTAGAATTGAATGTGTGAGCTATAAGGAAAGCAGGATTGATTTCTTATTTTATCATGAATCATCTGGCAATGGCAAACATGTTTCTAAATGTCAAGAGCAAATTATACGGGTTTTCATTCACGTCAACACCATATTCTCAAATCATGCATAAGTTACACCAGTTGGAACCAAAAATGAGAGATTTTTGACTATGGAAAGATGAAATATAGTGAAAATGAATCCTTGTTAAATCTGCTGCATTCACAACGTTAAGACTCTTTTTATGAACACCATTGATCGTGTTAAAATAACAATATCATAAATAGCTGCTTATGTGCAGCTTCCTCGCAATATTTTATCCTGAAGCTTATTGTAAGTAGCAAAACCACTGCAAATAATTCGTGAGAACAAACTGGAAGGTACTAGAACTAGCACACCTGCATACATATAGTGAACCATCATATAAGAACCTGCATAATTACATAATTACATAAACTTTCATCAGATCAAATAAGCAGAAATACATTCCGTAAGCACCTACATTTGTGCACACGAACTGGTACTATAAGTGTAATATTTTATTGTACAACTTCTAGTTATGAGCTAGTAACAACTGGAACCTCAATATCTCAACATTATGCGTCATCCACAAACAAAGTGCATATCGTCGTTGAAAACAGGGATGGGATGGGAATGGGGGATTGGAATCCCGGATTATAAATTTTAAAAGAAATAATTAATCCCAATCCCAATCCAGGTGTTGGGGAAACCTGGATCTAATCCTTAATCCTCAATCCTGGCTCAATGCTTTCATTTTAATCTACTAGTTAAATTCGATTATTTGTATGGCAACGAATTAATCCCAAATCCTAATCCAATACTTAATGGATTATTTGGTCAATCCTAATCCCAAAATCCACTGCTGTCAGTAGTATGGATTGCATTATATCTGCTGCTATATCATTGCTACATTTTTCAACATGTGGCAGCTTTGTAATGAACTTGTAGCTTGTGTTCATATGTCACAATTCCTTGTGTTCAATGTTTTTAAACAGGAATCGTCGTTATGGTTTGTTAAAAATATAAATCTTAGCAAAGAACGTGGGAGCACAGAAGCTTCAAGCTTTTTTTACTGATTACGGAGTAACAAATTCTCTTTACCATTGCCTCAAATATGTGCATATTTTGATTACCAGTATTTTAGCCCGCATGGAAATTAGCAGCTCAATTGTGCTCAAACAAATCCCGGGCAAAAAATGTGAAGCGTTTTTATGCGGGAGTTTAATATAATAATTGAAATGTGTATCGTAAATGTGTAGGCTGGAATTGTGAATTGAACTCTATTTTAACCAGATTATTTCTGGTTCCACTCCATCCATAATAATTTACTGTATACTGATGTGTTTGAATAAATAGGACCAACCTTGTAATTTTAACCAACTATTAGGATATTCACGCATTCATCGCATTATCCCAATCTGAATTACTGAATTTATGGTGGCCAATAGCGCAAACCATATAAGTATGTATTAAAAAATGTTGACCCGTTAATCTGACTTATGTAAGAATTAAATTGGTCTACGTGCTAATCCATTATAAAATTTTTGATTTTCTTCATCAATCCTTAATATCTACATCTTTATTGGAAACCCAATGTAAATCTGCGAATTTTTATTCATCAACCATTTTCCCGTCAATCCCTTAATCCAGTTCAAGTTGTCAGAATTTCCCCCTCAATCCCTTAATCCAATCCAAGTGATCGGAATTTTTTACTTTAATCCGTTAATCCAATCCAAGTGATCGCAATTTTTTTCCTCAATCCCTTAATCCAATCCAAGTGATCAGAGTTTTTTACTTTAATCCGTTAATCCAATCCAAGTGATCGGAATTTTTCCCCTCAATCCCGTAATCCAATCCTGCAGGTCGTATGTGTAATATTCCCATCTCTCTGGCATTTCTACTTAAGATCTCGTACTCATCCAGGTTCTCATAATGTTTTACTGCAATTACTTCCACAATATATGTAGGTGACTTTATTATTATGTAATTATATAAATGAACTGCTGGACTGCGATTAGTTTCCTCTAACAATTACATGTTAAGCAACTCACACAAGGTCGCCTGTTAGAAGTTGCGTATATATTGTCAGTATAGTCACTGTGGCTAAAAATATGACAGAACCGGTTCCACAAAACTGCACACACCGTTTAAATCTTAAGGCTAGCACTAATTCCACGTTGCATTGCAGAAGGCTATTTATATTTCCAGTCCTTGTCCACTCTTCTCGGTAGGCAGTCCGTTGCACAAAACGCATCGTGTTTTTCTTATCACGGAACCAGTTTAAGTCATTTAAATTATATATTCTGATACGTCTAACAATTTAAATTTCCGTTATCGGTCAATCCCAATTTATTTTCACAGAACTTCGATAACGTGCAATTCCAGTATGAAGCTCCGACTTTTAGCTTTTACCTTAGTAGTGAGCATTTCACAAGTTATAGGCGGAAATGTTCTCGTGCTGTGTCCCATGTGCTCCCGAAGCCACAAAAATATAATTGAGGCCACAGTGGCAGGCCTTGCCGAGAGAAATCATTCCATCACTGTTGTGTCCAGCTACAAAACTCCAATTAATAGCCCTTATATTAAAGATATTGTTGTCATGAATGGCTTTGACTTTTTTGAGAATACAAATGTGTTAGAAATGCGGAAGTTGGGCATTTTTAGTTCTTTTAACAACAAAGTATTTAGACTTATACTTGAGGGATGTCACAAAACTTACCAGAATCAACATGTCATGAATTTACTGAACGAGACTTTCGATTTGGCTTTTATTGACGCTTTCTCAAATAGCTGCCTTCAAGGACTACTGCATAGGCTTAAGGTCCCAATTATTCAGTCAATTCCTCTACCGTCTCCTCCACCGTTCTCGATGGTGTTTGGAAATTATTTACCGCCATCTTTTGTTGTTGATCCACTGCTCCCTTTTGGGGAGGAGATGAACCTGTCTGAGAGGATCCTCAACTTTGTAGTTGGCAAATTTGTATGGCTTTATTATTACTCTTGGTATAGCGAATACGAGAAAATTTATAAATCCTACTTGGGAGACGATATTCCAAGTCTTGGAGAATTGGAATCGCAAATGAGCATGATGCTAGTAAATTCCCACTTCTCAATTAATCGTCCTCGACCAACACTTCCAGACGTTGTGGAAATTGGAGGTGTTCACTGCAGAGCTGGAAGGCCATTGCCAAAAGTAAAAATTGTTACATTTAGAATTTGTGCATCAACAATTGTGCTTGACCAAACAAACATTTGAGAATAAAATTTCGACGGTATTGGAATCTATTTTTTTTACAGGACTTGGAAGATTTTGTGTCTGGAGCAAAAGATGGGGTGATTTTATTTAGCTTAGGCTCCATTTTCAAAGGAAGGGACATGCCAGAAGAAATGAGGAAAGCATTTTTGAAGACATTTTCTAAAATCAAGCAGCGTGTTTTATGGAAATGGGACCACCATGATATGATTGATATACCGGAAAATGTGAAGTTATCAAAGTGGCTTCCCGTGCAAGATATAATGTGTAACATTTATTATAAATGAAATTTTATTCAATAATATGTACCGAAGAATTTTAGAATAATTATAAATTTTCTAAACTATAGCTAGTTGTTTTGAATACTTATGTAAGTTTATTTTTAGGACGTACAGACTAAAACTAATGTTATGTATTTACTGAAATTCCAACAGCTCATCCAAACACAAAATTGTTCATAACACACGGGGGTTTGCTCAGTACTCAAGAGGCGATTTACCACGGAGTTCCTTTGGTTGGCATACCGTTATTTGGCGACCAGGATCTAAATATCAACCGTTACGTCAGCGCAGGACTTGCAGTTTCACTGGAAATTCTAGGAATTCAGGAGAAAGACATTTTTGAAGCAATCAACACAGCACTAAACACCCCAAGGTCAGTTAATTAATATTGATCTAATGAGATTTCCGATATGGCAGGGTATATTTATATTAAATTAAATGCTTTGTAAAATCCGTGTGCAGGTTACTAGAGAACGTGAAAACGATGTCCAGACTTTTCCGGGACCAGCCAATGTCTGCCATTGATACAGCTGTATTTTGGTCGGAGTACGTCATGCGACACAAGGGGGCACCACATTTGCGATCAATCGCCAGGAAACTAAGTTTCATCCAGTATCATTCACTGGATGTGATTGGGATTCTTTTCGTCATTCTTTTGGGATTCTTGAGTTTATGGGTTTTTGTTGTCCAAAAATTGTATCGAAATCTATTCGGAGCTACAGTTGAAGTTTCGAACAAAAAGAAAAACTTGTAACGTCATTCAAAAATACCAGAATTTAAATTTTGTTTGTCGCTTTATATTTAAATGCAGTGTAATTGAGCAGAAATAATTCTATTTATTTAGAAACCATTTCTTTTCCCTTTAATTAATTTGTGAATATTTATTTTAAATTCTCCTTAAGCATATTTCATGTCTCAGCATTTTTAATTTGCTTTGTCATAATGTTAACAGTCTGTCATAAGTATAAGATTTTCGATAATATTCCTTGCATTTACAGGTTTTTTCGAATTGTTATTTCGAAAAACGAAATGAAACTCAATTGTATCCTGATTAAAATTTGCTACATGTCACTGATGAGTGCACTCGCTACTGATGAGTGCAGCACTCGTATTAGTAGATACTCTTACTCGGGGCGGCGGACCAAAAAATAAGTGTAAGTCAGAGTGCTCCCTGAAGACTTAAGTGCTCATGAATTCAAAAAGTGAATAAATATGACAAACTCTCAAGAAATATGAATCTTGGATCATATCCACTTCACTAGTTATTATTACATTTTAGTAAAAATTATTGTATGTACAGGATAAATTTGGTGTGAGAGTTCTTTAAGTTACTTTCCGAAATAGAAAGAGTCAAGTGTCACAATTACTTAATTAATTGCAATATGTACCTTGCAAAAATTTTGTTATTCACAGTAAAATAGGTGCATATATTCAGTATATTTTCTGGATTTTTTTGCTGCCGTTTCAAAGTGGGTTGAATTAAAACAACAACACACAATTTTCAACCAAGCTCAAAATAGAAGTTTGAAAAAGTTGCACACATTATGAGTAGTTGTCAGTCCAAGTTAAAATACCGGCAGTACGACCACCTTACGGACCCATGCATTGGCGTAGAGCGTAGAGGTAGTCTCTCCGTTAAACTCAATGCTGACAGAATTCTTCAATCTTAATAAATAATAGTGTCCTATTACATATTTTTCTGTAATTAATTTTATTATGCTAATTCGGAAAATGTGCGCAACTTTTCAAATCTACTACTGTGGGTTTAGTTGAAAATTAAAATGACCGTTTTTTTCCCTATTTAAGCCCACTGCAGTAAACAAAACATTAGTATTTAATGCAACTTTCGAATCCCCAGTACCCCTAAAATTATATATTTTCACTGTAAAATTCTTTCTAAACAATAAACGTGTACAAACGTAAACGAAGGACAGGATTTGTTAGCAAAATCTCTTGTTTCTAAAACATCCCGCATTATTTGTGGGACACAAGTCCACTAAATGAGAACACCCACGCCGGGGGGCCCACGGTTACTTCCCCTTATGGGGGAATATCGAGGTATTTTTCCAGTAAGAACATATTCAATTGATTCAAAATATTATGGATAAGCAAGCATGAGGTGCCTCAAAACATTTATCACCTAGCACAAAAAATGGGCCGTTTTATGGAGCTTTTCTACTGGATTTTTCCACATTTGTTCCATCCCTGAGCACAAAGCGTCTGGATACAGAGTTTTAGCCCGAAAGCAGAGTGACGTCTATATTGTTTTTGTAAAAGCTAAAAACTTGAAAGTTCTGAATTTTTACTCAGATTTTAAAATCATATCAAAAATGGTTTTATTTTGACGCTCATTTGCGTTAAATTTATTACTTTAAAACATGCACCATGTGGAATCACTAGAATTACTAATTTAAACAGGAAGCAAAAAGTGAAGTAACATATGCAACTACAAGAATATTATGGAATCCAATATTTGTTTCACCCTTTTGTACTTTCTAGGACATACAAAAAAATTATTAAGATTCGTCGTTACATTTCACATTGTTTGGGAAAACAAGGGGGGAGGGTAAAAATCTGACTTCTTGATTGCAGTGAAGGGGGGATTAGGGAATATTATGAAAACGCTTACTCAATATGTGACCATGCTGAGATCAACTCAGTCCAAATTTATTGCGAATTTTGTACAGTCTCATGTCGCCCTAAAATCTGTTATGTTTAAAACAATTATAAGTCAATATGCTTAGCGATGCACATGCGCGAGTCGAGCTGTTGCATTCTACTTACGTAATTATCCCCGCATACATAACTCAACAAATTTAGGACCAGGGTAAAAAAATATAGTTATAACGAAGGCCCTTAGATTGCTTGTGTAAAGGCCAACAAATCTTTTTTGAGAGTTAGGGCCAAGGTAAAAATTATTTTGTTAATCCACCCCTAACCATTCCTAATTAACAAGTACAATTCGACTTGGAATTGGAAGTAAGGAAACAAATTAAAACTTTCCGTGTTGCAAATAACAATATTTACAAATATTTATTATTCTCCTATTATTATATGATTTCGCTAAGATATGAAAAACTGCTGTATACATTTCAGACGTAGCACAAGGATCTAGATGGAAAATATAAGCAATGAGCACTCCACGTGTGCAGACGAGAAGCTCTTCAGAAGGACTGATGGACCAACTGATGGGAAATCGATGCAGGCCGATATTGATAAAATATTCTAGAGGACTCGAAGAAACAGCATGAGGTTCAAATTGCGTAAGTATCAAGTATTACACATCTGCAGAAAATTAATTATCCTCCAGCACAAATACGTAGTCGGTGGTCATGCAATTAAATTCTGCTCCTCGGTTTGTATTCTTGGTATTCGTTTGACTAACAGTATGAGATCCACCGATAATATTCACCAGGTAAACAAGAAGGTCGGGGATCTACTTTTCATGATATCGGAAACTTTCAGGTCCATCAATTCAAAAATAATGGCTAAGCCCTAAAAAATACCTTTGCGCTCGCTATCGTGGAACATGCTGTAGTTGTGTGGTGCCCACTTATCCGTGGGAAGATTTTGATGCTTGAAAGTTCGCAGAGACGAACGCGCAAGATGGTGAAGGAGGTGAGTGCTATAACATGAGGAAAAATGTTGGGCACTTAACTGGTTTAAAAAATTCTCTCATAGAAGCACATACGATTATCAATAACGAAGATGATATAAAAACAGTTTCAACTTATAATTATGCAGATAACAAATGTACAAAAATTTCGTTCATTTGGGGTCACAATGCAAGAAAATATTAATTCAACTGATAATAGCATCCAGAATTTTATTAAACATGACATTTTTATTCCTTAGCGAAAAAATGTATACATACATAGGTACATATAATCTAACGTCATTTAAAACATGATAACTTGCTCATCGCATTATGAGTTTCATAGTGAATGCCCCTTTCATAACAATCCTACAGAAAAATGTACGTGATAATGTCATCGTACATCGTACATTTCTCCCACCGATCAGGACGTGTATGTAGAACACAAGAGTAACGAGAATGTAATAAGCAGCAAATTAAACAGTATCAAGATAACGCATTTATATTTTTAAATGGGAGGTACACGAAGCAAATTTCCTCGATTATATCTCTGTGAACATCGATAAGAAAGGGATAAACATTCTTCAAGGTAAATATATACAATTAATAAAACCGAGAAGAATAAAATTGAACTTATTGCAGGTGTGAAATAGAATAATCCTGATAAAATAAACAACTAACTGAAATTATTAAAGATATAAGCAGCGATTAGTACAGGTTCACACACGTATCTGTATATAAGTTCTATTGATCCTCGTTTCGAAGTTTTACAAACCAAACCTTACACATACTAAAGTAAACGCTTCGACACTACTATCCGCGTTAATTGGAGGCAGATACTATCTGAACTTATTGTAGGTACTTAAATTTAAAGCAGAATTTTCCAGTGGAAAATTATTTCTGGTTGGACAAGTTATTTGTTGCTTTCAGAAAATTTTAACAAAAGTTGACAGGTGAATGTATCGTAATATGTTCTAATGATAAACAAGCTCGATAATGATACATGAGATCCCTACTATCAAGGAACTCTGAAATGTTAACGAACTCTTCCACAAAGAATTGCCAGGAGGTCATAAAAAAGTGGCTGAAGCCGCGGTATAGACAGCTGACCAATTTTTGTCAGAGTTCTTGTCATTGTTTCTTCTTCCCAGTTGTTGTAAAGCTGCGGAATCCCAATATTACGGTACAGTCCTTTCACTGCATTCACTTTGAGCTGGTTTCTCGAACCGTAGTTTTCCTAAGATTTTGATAATAATTAAGTTAGAAAGGATTTAACATCATTAGATTAAAAAAGAAGCAATGACTGTAAGCTTAAAATTTTAAAATGTCGTTGACTTTCATAAACTAATTTTACCAACAGCATCCGACGTTCTGGTGCAGAGCATTTTTCCAGAGCATTGACAAAGAGCCAGGTACATTTCCCTTCTTCAATGTCCGTTCCAATTTTCCCTGTCAATTTGGGGTCAACAAAGCAGTCCATAAAGTCATCTTGGATGGAATAAATCAATCCAATGTCGAGCGAAAGCTTTTCCACTTCTTTCAGCGATTTATCATCACTAATACCATTCTGAAAATCAAGTTTTAAAATGTATCCTGTAATGTTTATAGTCACTTGAAATTAAAGCTAAATTAAATCCTGAATTAAAATTTCATTAGAAATATCATTATAAACAGTAACTTTGATCAGCGCAGTAGCAACAGGGGCATAAAATGTGTAGTATCCATTTTTGAACATCATCATGTTTTTGTACATATCTAGATTGTACCTGTAAATTCAAAATAATAACGTTTTATTATATCCGAAAATCATTTAACGTTTGGTTTTAATAACTTAACACTTAACAGTTTATGTAAACCAAACGATTTCTACTCACGTCTGATAATTTTTTAATTTTGCGTTTCGCACATCCCTGCTTTCCCCGTAAACACCAGTTTGTACCACAAACGAGCATAATTCTAGTAATTGGGCAAATAAGGTGGCGTTGCCGAAATATTTAGTCATTATTATAGATGACGCACTTAGAAGTAGGAGGCCATCATTGAAGGCAGCCATTCCTTGGTTGTTTACTTTGTACCAGCACGGGCGGTCTCGTCTGGTCTCTGATTCGTCCATTATATCATCTCCTACGCATGCTGCTGCCTGCATCTATAAAATTTGGGTTAGAGCTGGCAACGAGTTTAACCATGTCTGTTGTCTCTTATAGTAATTATTTGTATGTAATTAAAATAAAAACCTACAAGTTCCATTAGCCAAGCCAGTACGTTAACGGTTTGAACGTTCTCAGGTGATTTATCATTGCATAAATATTCATCGGCCAAAATTACTTGAAATGCTCTGGAAGGAAAAGCGATTATTAATTATCCAAAGGTGTCCAAATGATTCAGCCTAGCCTATCCTTCCTACATTTAAAATTTGGACCGAGCTTATAAATGTGCCTACACATTTTTACGGCGAATATGATCAGCCTATCTAACATCCTTTATGTATGGCTAGGGCCTAGTCTATGTACAAACCTTTTTGGCAAAAAAGAACTATGTTTATTTATTTTACATAATTTATAAACACTAAACACTTACACATATGCGTTTCGCTACCCACAAAGTACTTAAATAAATGCATACTATCAAACACACTGATTTTTGACGCCTGCTATGCACCATAAGACATAATCTGGAAGTAGCAGGTTATTTTTAATTGTAATTTTACTTGTCCTAAATGCCGTTAAATGAACATGGCATATATACTTCAGTAGCCTATATATAAATGCCTATACTTATTCGACGGTGAAACCTACCTATTTTGTAGGCTAGGTTTTTCGATTATTGACACCCTATTTTACATACAAGCCTTTTCAAAAAATTCTTTGCAACCTACAAATAGTCTAAAAATAGGCATACGTATAGGAAAGGCGGACACCTTTGTATTATTCATTTAATCAAGTTGGTCCTGGCCGGTGACGACGTCAAGAATATAATGAACGAGTATAGCATAAATGCGTGTAACTAACGTAATACAATTTTTAGTTACCTAATTCCTTTGCCATACGGTGTATTGTAGTTGATAACATCCTGTACCCATTTACTGGTCTCTTTCTCCATTTCAAACTGGTGGTCACAGTTGGTTAGTACATCTTGCACAATCTCTGGAAAGTAATCCCGCCATATTTTTAATCTGTCTGGCGAAACTAGCTGTACCCTTTTGTAAAAGAGATCTAGAATAAGAGGAACATTTTAGAGATTTAATTGCGTCCAGAGCTGCGCACAAGTACAAGTAGTACACGAGTATTTCAAGTCAAGTTCGCGTTCGGGTCGTGGTCAAGTAAATAAATTTAAAACCATGAACGGTTCGGGTCGTGTTCAGGTATTTCATCGACTTGACCATGATTTCTTACCTCAAGTCAAGTTCGTGGTCAAGTATAATTATTTTACTTGAACCATAGTACCTGGTCATGTTCAAGTAAATATTAAAAAGTACTTGACCACGAACTTGAGTTTTTCGTGTACAAGTTCAAGTAATTTTGTTTGTGCAATTCTTCATGGCTGAGGGAGTTTTCAATTCACTTACGATTCACTGTACTAAATGAAACTTAAAACGGCATTTAATACATCACTTTAAGCGGCATTTGTTAATTTGTTCGTGTACACAAATACAAAAGAAAGCTCAACATTCATATGGCTCCGTGGAAATTGATTTAAAAATGTTAGCACCCATGTTTATAATAGTATGTGACAACAAAACCTAAAAGGAGTTCTGTGTCCCCGAAAATGTCAACTGAGTCACCAGACCCACCCGGTACACGAAATCAGAGTAGATCTGCAGTGTACAATCGTTCTACATTCATTGAAAGGAACCAAAAATACAACTATTATTTTTAGAGGCGGTTGCTAGCAAAATGCTGGGTGAAACCTAGTGTGTTAGAAACCCAGGTTCGCTTTCATTAGAAATATAAATTCAATAAAACTTAAGTATTTTGATGTCCAATGGATTACTTGAAAGTACTTGAAAGTTCAAGTTCATGGTCAAGTTCGGGTCATGGTCAAGTCAAGTTGAAGTTGGACCCGAAACGCGCGTATAAAATCATGGTCAAGTAATATGAGAATTACTTGAAAACCCGAACTTGTTTCATTCAAGTATTACTTGAACTGAAAATGTCAAGTTCGGGTAATCTTGAAATACGTACTTGAGAAGTCGGGGTCAAGTCAAGTTCGTGGTCGGATCTTTATAAATACTTGACCCGAGCGCAGCACTAATTGCGTCTTAATATTTTATCATAAAGATAATTAATTAAATACCGAAGCACTCAAATTATTTACCTTCAAATCGTTTTGGTTCGTAGATATCTGGTTGAAATCTCACTTTGTCTACCAAATGGCTCATTGATAGTTGTCGATAGCCTACAACTTTCGCAGAGATGCAAGAATTTCGAAAAAACTTTACAGCAGAAATCATAATGTTGATTGCGTTCACAACTTGTTTGATGATGTCCGGTTTAAAGGTAATTACTGACTGACTACGAGCAGTCGAGTAAATCCAAGTTATAAATGCTGTGAAAATAACGAAGTCGAAAGATTCCATAGATAGGGCTGCTTAAATTCATTTGTTTAAGGATGTACCTAGCGATGGATCAACCTACTGTTGTAGTCAAAGATGCTAGCCTATCCTACATGTAGGCCTACATGTAGGCCTATTTATAGGGTACATATATTGTGTGTGATTGCTCGATGCTTATATACTTATTGTTACGTGCAATACGACCAATCAATAGGAGTTTTCACATAATGCATGAGTAACATTAATTTTGAAGAAGTACTCACAATCAGTTTGTTTAAAAATAAGACACATAATAAAGTTACAAACAATTGTGAGTGTTTGCTGAATAATTGTTGCATATCGTCGGCTAAACTTCCTAACCGGCTAAAATAAAAAATGCTTAGAATGCAGGCCGGCTATTTAGCGCTTTCGCTCAAAACTCAAACCAGCCATAATTCCCCGAATTCTCTCAACTTGTTCACACCTTCCGCTCCCCTTACACTAATCCCCCGTACTAACCATCTAAACTTCCCATCCCATTATTTACCCTCCACCTCCAGTCCACTTCCTCTCCACTTCCACACCACTTCCCCTCCACTTCCACTCCACTTTTCCTCCACCCCCCTTCCACTTCATATTCAATTAAATTCCCCTCCACTTGCCCTTCAATTACATTCCCCCTCCACTTTCCCTCCACTACCCCTCCACTTGCCCTTCAATTACATTCCCCCTCCACTTTCCCTCCACTACCCCTCCACTTGCCCTTCAATTACATTCCCCTCCTCCTCAGTACCACTTCCCCTTCAATTATATACCACTCCACTTTCCCTCCACTAACCCTCCACATTCCCCTCCACTTTCCCTCCACTTCCCCTTCAATTACATATTGGGAGGGGAAGTTAAGTGGAGGGGAATTGGAGGGGAAGGGGTGTGGAAGTGGAGGGGTAGTGGAGTGGAATGTAATTGAATGCGAAGTGGAGTGGTAGTGGGGTGGAATGTAATTGGGTGTGAAGTGGAGGTGAAGTGGAGGTGAAGTGCGGGGGATATGTACTTGAATGTGAAGTAGAGGGAAAGTGGAGGGGAAGTGGAGGTTAAGTGGAGGGGTAGTGGACTGGATGTGGAGGGTAAGTGCATTTTAAGTGGACGGGAAGTGGAGGGGAATTGTGGAAAAGTGCGTGTGTACTTCATTCCACTTACATGATATACTGCTAATGTGAATTATGGCCGGGTTTCACTTTAGAGTTTGTAGCGAAAGTAAAATAGCCGGTCTTCATTCTAAGCATTTTTTATTTTAGTCGGTTAGCAAGTTTTGCCGACGATATGAGGGATAGCCTAATTGTTTTCTAAACTAATGCTATATGTCCATAATAAATTTGCTAAAATAAAGACAACAAAATGTAATTATGAATTTTAATCAAAATATAATTTAATTCTACAGTATAGGGTCCCATGTAGGAAGGGGCTAACACTTTCCGTTACCCTATATAGGCAGAAATGTAGGCAGCGGCAAATGCCTACTTGTAGGCAAGGATATAGGCCTAGCAATTGCTCAAATAGGCAAGAAGGAAGGCCCCTCCTGAACTGAATGTATAGGTAGGATGTAGGATAGGCAAAATCAGTTTAGCATCTTTGCCAGTCAGTATAATTCACTCCTACTCGTTATTTTGAACCGAGAACTTATGGATTATTTAAGAATCTACATATTTTGATTAGATTTAAAATGATTTCGTAACACCATTTATTCCAGTCTTAATAGTTTTTAGGTCGTTTTCGGCGGTTCTAATGATTATGGTATAATGTCATGATCATGTAATTATGTAGTAGTTTCTCTGGTTTTCTGTATAACACGTAGTTCAAGCGAGCGAAAATATAATTATTAATAGGTCAAAATTACAATTTGAGCAAGTAAACTTTCAAAGCTATTTTTTAAGTTGAATTTATGAGTGTGAACAAATGTATCAGACCTCACAAAACATCCGCCCCGTCAGTCCATGGAAGAATTAATGGTTAAAAAGTACCGAATTCTATCGTTTTATAGCAATTACTTCGAGAGTTTTAAAAAAGTATTTGTTCTAACGTAGTGGAACAAAAATGATCGGCACAACAACAAAAAACGTAAAGTTGCGGGATTTCGAAGAAAATTTAAATTTTGATACTGTTTCACTTTCGCTCCTCAAGTTCAACTAGCAGCAGCCCTGTGCTTCACAGCAGGATCCACCAGTCCCGACCTTTTTCAGTCCAAGTCAAAATCAGTCTTAAGTTTCTTGTCAGTCAGTCAGTCATTAAGTCTGTTAGCCTTTTCCTATGAGTCCCAGTCAGTCCCAGTCATGATCAAAGTCACTGGAATCAGTCACAGTCTCAGATGGTAGCGTGAAAGTTTCAAAAATGTATATTTTTTGTGATTTTCTTGTGCTGCATTTTAATGCGATTGATAACCTGGAATTTGCTTTTGTAAAATACAACGAAAATCTTTAATATTTTCTCTTTGATTCTTCGAAATATCTCGCTCAGCAATAATTATTTCGAAGCTTATAAACTAATCGAAGAAATGAAATGTAGATTTTTGCTCCGCTAGATACGGTACGTATGCTTTATGATTTTCTTGATTCCTACATTGGTTTAAGGGTTCGTCTCAGTCTCAGTCAGTCCCGCTGAACCAGAAATAAGTCTAAGTCAGTCAAAGTCATCAGCTGTAGTTACATTTATCAGTCGCAGTCTCAGTCAGTCATCAGTCAGTCACTCAATGTTGCAGTCAGTACTTCAGCATCAGTCTAAGACTGGTCTATCCTGCTTCACAGAACAATATTACTTGGAGAGGTGGTAGTGTGAGTGTAGAGGCTTAATCGCTTTCAAATGAAGCCCAGTCGTGGAGACTTACTGTACGCCTAAATCTTGCGCGTTGATCTTAAGATTAGAGCTCGAAATTTTAATAGCCACAAACTCCATTCCTAGGCCATTAATTTATAAGGATTTCCTCCACTTGTTCCCAATTTGTTTCATGATTCCATGCTCACAAATTGCAAACTTAGGAACTTGTCCGGGCACACTCCGTGAATCCGGCAAACGAGCGACAAAACGTAATTTTTTCAAATTTTGAAAGAGTAAAAATACAAAAGTATAAATTTCTTTCCTTCAAATAATCCCGCCCATTATCAATTATCCATTTTCTTGACCTCCGTTTTGTTGTAGTTTTGAATCTTCTAGGTTGGAACATTTTTATCTGGAAGAGAGATGTTTACAACAAGTGGGAATCATTATTTGTAAGTGGAGGTGATAAACCAAAAGGCATAATTCAAGTAGTCCATTTGGGAAAAATACATGCAGCTCTTGTGCGATCGAGACGAAGTTTTGAATTTCTGAGGACAATGGAGAAGCTAAGACATAATATAACATACAAAGAACAAATAGCAAACGCTAATTCTGTACTTCCACTCATGATAAAATTCTGTACAAATAAAACAAACAGTTTGATTTCTTTGATAGACGCAATTTAAATGTTACAGCTTCACTGAATGGTATGAGGGTAATTTTTTGCCTACAGTCAGCTAAAGTCCATGTGATAGTTGATAGACTGTTTTCAGCATTGGAGTTTCTGATAGACAAAGATAATTTCAGGACGTATTCATGAACGTCGTGATGAATAGCCATTGTAGTTCTTTCGTGAATTTGCTGAAGACAGTCGTGAAAATTTTGATAATAAGTTGTAAACAAAAATTACTGAATTGAAAATCGTTAACCTTTTAAATGAACTAATTAATAGTGAAAACCGTTTTCACCAACGAACCGCAATACCAAAAACCGAAACTGAAAACATATAAGGGAGTGAAAAAGGTAATGAAATTTTTGATTTCCCCTGGACGGAATTTTACAAACGAAATGTTAGTATATATTGCTCCTTTGTTAGACCAGGGTACCCCCCTTGCCATCGTTCTAGCTGGGAAAGATTTTTGAGAAGCCCATAGTTTTTCTCAAAAATCTGGGTTTCCGGGTATAGTTGCGCAATCGTTTTTCGTTTGTTTAATTTTTTTCATTTGGTTTTTGGACGCACATATTACTAAAAAAAAATTCGACAAAAACTCAACAAAATTTTTGTTGGATTTTTTGTACCTCCAGATTCTGAAAGATTACAATTCCGATGTTAAAATGTAATTATTTGAATTTCTCAATTTACAATGCCGACGTTAAAATGTATTTGAATTTCTCAACTTACGATTCCGACGTTAAAATGTATTTGAATTTCGCAATTTACAATTCCGATGTTAAAATGTATTTGAATTTCTCAATTTACAATTCCGATGTTAAAATGTATTTGAATTTCTCAATTTACAATTCCGATGTTAAAATGTATTTGAATTTCTCAATTTACAATTCCGATGTTAAAATGTATTTGAATTTCTCAATTTACAATTCCGATGTTAAAATGTATTTGAATTTCGCAATTTAGAATAATTTTGTTTCGGGAAAATCGTGCAATGTGAGTGTGAGTGTAACGAACGCACTCCTAAGAAAATGCCCGTGAGTTTTGCTACTGAAACCGAATTTTACTTTTAGGATATTTGTCGATATTGAACTGTAATCCAACATAGCGGGATAGATCCCACCCCCTTTAACCCTATACTGAATACATGTACTCATAGTGGAGTCGCGAGGAAAGTGTTACATATAGCAAAAGCAAAAATATTTTACAAGAAGACATTTTTCAAGATGGGATGTTAAACTGAGTTCAAGAGAATGTATTTAGTAACTTAGTTTTAGGTTAAAAACAAAGTGCCGATTTTAGTACACTTTGTACAAGCGTGCAGTGCCAGTATTAGCATAGTAATATTGTTATATCACTCTAATTCAAACTTGTGAGTAAAGCAAAATCAGATGTGCTGACGTTATCGGCCGACCTTGTGAAAAACTATCCAACATAGAAAAAAAGTAAAACTGGAACCACCCATGATTCTTATGAGTCATTGTTTATTTACTAGGAATATACTAGTTTTCCGGAATTACAAATTAAAACAACTTCTATGAATAAAAAATGCTTCAGAAACCTGTTCCATCCCCACCAGCATGTAACTGACAAAGTGACTTACATAAATGCATGATGCTTTATTTCTGTCAGTTTTTATCCAATACGTATGAGCATCGATCTCATAAATTACTGCAGTGAGTCAGAATCCTGTGAACTGAAGTTACAGAAAGAAAGAATTTATTCAGAGCACACACATTTCTGTGCCATCCCTGACCCTCCATTAACAAAACTCTCACAATCAGTCTAGTGCTGATTTTGAGAGATAATCATTGTACTTATTGTTAGATGTTGATTTTTGCATCAAATATTTCCGCCCTTTTCATTTCCCAAAATAAACAACGAACCTTTGGGTTATTGTTCGTATCTATATATCAAGTTTATTAAATCATTGATTACATCCTTCATTAGAAATAAGATCATTCAGGTCGTGTCCGGCCAACTGCCACCCCCACAACTACCACCGCGGCCAACTGCCACTAGGCCAACTGCCCTAGGACCAACTGCCACCACCTCACGAATTCGCGGCCAACCGCCCCTAAGCCCAACTGCCCCTAAGCCAACTGCCTCATAATTCCTGAAGTTACATTACAAAATCCTATGCTCAGTCACATGTTAAAGTCCTATGCTCAGTAGTCCTATGCTCAGTCACATGTTAAGGTTCTATGCTCAGTCACATGTTAAAGTCCTATGCTCAATCACATGTTAAAGTCCTATGCTCAGTCACATGTTAAAGTCCTATGCTCAGTCACATGTTAAAGTCCTATGCTCAATCACATGTTAAAGTCCTATGCTCAGTCACATTATAAAGTCCTATGCTCAGTTACATGTTACAGTCCTATGCTCAGTCACATTATAAAGTCCTATGCTCAGTTACATGTTACAGTCCTATGCTCAGTCACATTATAAAGTCCTATGCTCAGCCACATTATAAAGTCCTATGCTCAGTTACATGTTACAGTCCTATGCTCCGTCACATGTTACAGTCCTATGCTCAGTCACATTATAAAGTCCTATGCTCAGTCACATTGTAAAATCATATACTTTATCTCTACCATGTACATTAGCATGGGACTCTATGATGTGCATTAGCATGCGTCTCTACCACGTGCATTAGCATGGGTCTCTACCATGTGCATTAGCATGCGCCTCTACCATGTGCATTAGCATGAGACTTTAACAATGAAAGTGGCAGTTGGTCATGGTGGCAGTAGGCCAGGGGGCAGTTGGCCAAAAATTTCAGTTTTAAAGAAAGGGGCAATTGGCCTAGTGGCGGTTGGCCTAGTGGCAGTTGGCCCGGTGGCAGTTGGCCGCGGTGGCAGTTTTGTAGGTGGCAGTTGGCCTAACATCCATTCAGGTTATTCAAATGTTTAGTTTATTGACAAAATTATGAGTTCCTCCAAGCTAACCTTACATAATTTATAATAAGTAAAATGCTAAACTAAAACGTGTCTCCATTTTTTTTTACAAGTTTCAAAACAATGTCTCGTCGAAATCATGGATGCCTTGAGGATTTATCCATTTGATTATTATTCCTACAGGATCGTAGATGGCTCGCACCCACCAAAGTCATCAGAGGCCCTTCCGTCCTCACACTCATTAGGTCCTGTGCCGGTACCCGCACCCCCACAACCAAAGCCAGAAGATGTGCAAAAATGTGACACACCAAAGATGTAAGCTGCTTCATCTGCGGAACATGGACCCGCCCCCTTGACTCCTGTCATGTAGCACTGTCCCTCATAGGAAAACAAAAACTCTCTGTCGAAGTCAAAGGGCTTCGGCAATGCGTTGTACCTTTCAGGACAGGGGATTGGTTCGCAAACTGTCACATGCTCAGCCAGAGGAACCAACCATTGACCTGAAGGACAAGGTCCCTAAAAATAAATGAAATATCCAATGAAAACAATTCTACAATGCGACCCCATAAGTCAAACATAGTAATAAGTGTACGTATATACCTCATCGAAAATAAAATAGCAGCGATTTTTCCCAGGAATATTAACCATTGGTCGGCCGTAACACGCAGACTCACAAACACACTCTCCGAATTCGGACTCTGGCGTTAATCTTGACACTACCATCCGCTCCCCACAAGGTCCCTTTGAACCATCCTTGTAGCACTTGCGGGTTTGGTTGATGTAAGCGCGATTGCCGGTACATATCCTAACAACATTGAATATTAATAAAATCCTAATTCATAAACATATTTTGTAAATTCTAACGAGGTGCATCTACATCTTTATACTTTTGTATATATTATAATTATTCAATTTTACATCAATACTAGATCAAAACAATTGGACTACAAGAAATAAAATTAAGAGATTATACCAGCAGAGTTGCACTTAAATAACTTACGTTTTGGGTGGACTATTTGGTGCACCGTATCTCACATAATTGCCTTTCTTCAGAGAATAGCAGTCGATTTGAGCAGGCTGGAAAATGATTGCAAGAAGAACTGCTGCTGTAAAATAAAAAAATGTCTTGCAAAATAAACTCATCTTGGGATAGAGCAGTGGAATCAGGAAGTTATTCCCTTCTCATTAATTTCAGAATTGAAATGCAAGCCAACAATATTTACCCTTTATATAACTTACACTTAGTGAGCAACACTTTTTATAACTGACATACTTATGTCGCAAAGATGAATTCTTTACATGCATTACGAAGACAGATGAACACTCACCTGACCAGATTTTTTCCAATCTATTGTCTATGCCAAGGATTTGTATACATAAAACAGGCTGCATTTTTGCAGTGACGTTCGCATATTTGAATGCTTAATTAGATATGGTTTAAGCGAGTACAGGGTATTGCAAAACATAACTGCGTTCTCAATACAGCATATTGTGCATATGTATAATTATATATAGAAGCTGGAATGATGCAATTTAATCCTGCCAATGTACGACTGCCATACAGATTTTCTTAAAATAAAAGTGCACTAAAATCCTAAAGCCCATGCAGGATTTGCATGAACAAAACTTTCAAAGTCAGAAATTAGGCATTCTTTGCATGTTACGCACATTGAACAAGGGTTGGTGCTGAGCTCGGTCTGGTCCAAAGTTTTGGACCAATTAAAGAGAGCAATAAAATAATCACATTTTATGCAATCAAATTCTTCTTTTATCCCCAGAAATGGCATTTTAAATTTGTTCCATGGGATTTCGTTAACTCATAAATTTTTATTTTGAGTACTTTTGAGACCATGGTCCTGTGGTCTGGTCTGGTCTGGTCTGGTCTGGTCCTGAAGCTGGACCAATTGTATCTGGTCTGGTCTGGTGTTGTAGGCGTAATTTAATAATGCAAAACTCGAAATACTACATAGCCCCACTGTGCTCAACTCAGTTGTCGGATATAATCTTTATGACCGTTTGCGTTGACACATGTTAATGTTTCATTTTTGATAAATCCAGAGGTCCCGTTTCAGAAATGTTTACTGGGTCAAGGATTCCGGTATGAATGATTTTGGATCAATGAAACCCTGATTTGTGGAAGAAAAAACAGCAAAATCCCCAAAAATCTGATTTGCCCAAGCAAAAAAATTTAATTCCCAGAAAGTGCCTTTTTTCTTAAACCAAACAACTTGTATAATTTTTACAAGCAAAAAAGGAGAAGTTCATAAGAATCCCTGATATGTACAAGTACAAGAATAGAAATCCCCACAACTCCCAGAATTTGGTTTTCAAAATCTCTGATTTGTTCAAGCAAAAACGGGAATTTCTAAAATATCCTGCAGGACCAATTTTTCTCTGGGATCTCCCCGGGTTCCTACAGAAAACGGTCCCCTGGATAAATCTGCTAAAAAATTAAATAAAATATAATGAAGTGAAAATATTCCTCCAAGGCTGTTTGTATAAGATAGAGGGAGAAATATGTTTTTGATCACCCTGTCCATAACAAAAAACAACATTATACAGTACTATACAAGTTAGCAGATTTAGTATCATGCTTACAACCTTGTAACGAAATATATATGTAGTTGATCTACAGTATGTATTGGGCAAAAGTGGTTTTTCAGACTCTTGAGTTTTTTTCAGGAGAGCAAAACCCGTCTTAATATTTGTAGCATATTAGCATTGCCTTAACTTCTGTAGAACAGCGTCAAGGCTGATTTATTGATGCTGCGTTTAGGGACAGGTATTGGTACGTATACTTCTAGGAAAATCATTATACATTTAACTTGGGACAGAGAGTATACATATTGCACGAAAGAATTTATTTTTGGTTAATAAATTGCAGGAATACCACTGCTGGGTGATGAATTCATAAACTCTGCCAAATCATATACGCAGTACGTTGAACTCCATCTTAAGACTACCTCTACCAAGAATAAAATTAAATTTTTATGCAAGGACGTCCTACTGTAGTATATAAACGGAGGATGTCCTTAACTTATCTACTTATATAGGTTGTTGTGGAACGGATTCTTGCAAAATTGAACTCCCAGCATTTTTCATAGAATTATTTTTAGTAATATTATTGAAGTTTTGCAAAACAAAAACTGTACAGAGTGCTACAATGGCCTTTCCCCTTAATCTTATATAAAGGGTATTGGTAAATATTCTACAAACTCCAATTTCAAACAAATATTTCCGATTTACATATTTGTTTTACCGTGCATATCCCAAAACCCTTGCCACAACATTACGAACTTACTGCAAAGTCCTGATTGTCACCCGCAAATACTCGCGGGAGGGAACGGGCAGGTTTGAATGAAGCTTCGTATTCAAATTTGTTACTAAATGTTTTTCCGACGCTGCTAAAAATTGTTGTATCAACCTGAAAAAGTCACGTGTCGCCGTCATTGCTCGATATGATAGTGAGGCAGACGTGTTCAAACGAAATACCTTCAAATTGCCTTCAAACCTTCGAAGGCAAATGTTTGAAAAACACATTCCTTCATCCTTCTTTTAATTGAAGCCTTTAAAATAAAATGCCTTCCCGCAGCCTGTTTTCGCTTCTTAATGCATTCTAAAGCGTACAGCAAAGAACTGATTGTCATAGTTAAAATTAAACTAAATTACATTTTTCACTCTTTGAAAACTTTTGTAAATGTTCTGAGAAGTGTTTTATAGAGATTCAGAAAATACACTATTCAATCCTGACTTTTTTTTTGGTGGTGTTTGCTTGGGATACTTTGGAAAATGTTATTTGTATATTAATAATAAATATTTTTATATTCATTCTGCATTGACATGTCGTATGTGCTGCTTAAATGAAACGAGACAGTAGGTCAATTAAACTAAAAACAAAAAATTTGTAATTAAACCTTTATTTATTCTATGTGCTTCTATAATGTCGTTCCCTTATAACGTCACTTTTTGATAGATTTATTGATGTCGTTATAAAGACAGTAGACTGTAGTGTTATGATTGGGGATGGAGATGAGTGTAGATTGTTGATGTGAGTGTGTGTGTATGTATGTACTAATTTGGGGGATAGGGCTCGCGAGGAGTGAGAGATAGTACGGGATCATATAATAATAAATGAGAGGGATACAATTTGAGGAATAGTTTTGAGTTTACTAATTGTGAGTCAAATAAAGATTAATACAAAACTGAGGATTAAACGGTTGTTCAATCCTCTTTATAGCTAAAGCTGCCAGCTGCCTACTTTTTTAGTAGACAAGCTACTATTGGGGAAGGCAGTTTACTAAAAAATCATGAGATCTACTAAGTCTACTATTTGATTGAAAAAGCTTTTAAACTCTACTTTTTTGCATTTACCTAAAATAAAATAGTTGTAAAATTATTGTGGTAGGAAACGTGAGCCAATACTTATCCGGCCTTTTTGAGCTTGGTACCTGTAAATTGTCGATACATTAACGTCTTTCCATGTAAAAGTAATTAGGTCTATCATTTGAACTCAAATTCTGTTCATTGTTTCATTTCTGGAGCATACTGTAGTAGTACATTAATGTGAAGTAGTATAAATCATATTATCATCATTAAATATTTTTATTGTATCCGTTAGTACTGAATAGTTGCTTTTATTTAAACGTAAGTACTCCGTGTGCTATTAGTTGACCTGATAAAATTAAAATGGGAGGAGATTGTACTTTCAACGATGGCTTACAAAAAAAGTATCTAAAAGTAATTACTTTACCATCACAGAATCTGCTTGTGAGAATATGACAGTCCTAGTTGTGTACTTACTTACTTTCGCTTCCAGGTAAAATTCTTTCGACGTTTGTTTTTTATAAAATTGTCTTGCTAGAAATATTTTATTTTTGTCAACACCAACAGGGTTGTGCTTGATTTCAGGAACCAGCGCTGTCACTGAGCGTGTATCCGCTTTTATCAATAAATTGTGGACATATGTAGGTGAAATCTAAATTGTCCATGGAACTTCTGGAAGCAATGACAGTTGTAAAAGTTATTCTAGAATGGATCTGAGTAGATAGCTTCCAAGTTTACCATTGTTATATATGCACCAACCTTGAGCAATAGGTTATAACATTTCGGCATAACAAGGTCATGACCCTGGACAGTGACCCATATCAAGGTCGCCTATCCTTTACCATTAGGCCAATTCAGGCTGGATGGGCTTAAGCAAGCTATCTACTGTTCTGTGGAGCATTTTATGATATGCTATTTGGTGGCACAAATTTGTTGAAACAAATTAAATTCCTCGGACAAGTATTAGTTACTAATATTAACATACAGCAGAAGTACTTGCCATTCATCAAAATAGCGTAGTTATTTTCAGAGAATGGTTGTAAAATCACTTTAAGAAAATGCTAACGGTAGAATGGATAGATTGTTTTTATACATCCGAATAAATTTTGGCATAAAATTAAAAAGCCTACTATTTTGCTTATTTGAATCTGGCAGCTTTATTTATAGCTAACAACTAGCATTCAAGCCATCCACCAAGGTGGATGGGAAAACTGGGATTGCAATGATTTGTAATTTATACAAAATATTAAACTTGACATCCTTCTTACTAATTTGAAAGTGATTGTCATGATGGTGATGGCAGTCGTCGCTTATGTACATGACATGTTGAAGCATAGCGGTTCATTTTTTTCATCCTCTCTACTAAATTGAAAGAGTGGGCCGTCTTCGTCTTGGTGTAATACGGATTTGAGATTCAAATTTCCGCGCGCTTTTTTTATTGGCTGAGCCAGCAATAACTGGCTAAATAAATTATTAAAATTATTTTTCTTAAATTAAAAAAAAATATTAAAGCATTATACTGTTTTGCGCTTTTTCTTTTTCCTCTTTGAATAATTTTGCCCAAAAATGAAAAACGGATGCTAAAAAGTCTTAATAATTTGAAATAATTATTTAAAAAACTTTTTTACATTTTTTTATGGATTCGAGATTCAAATTTAAGCGAGGTTTTTTTTATTTGCTGAGCCAGAAATAGCTGACTAAATGAATTGTAAAAATTATTCTAAAAAGCTTAAAAGCATTATACAGTAGCAAGGGCGGCGGTATTGCACGGGCAGCCGTCCACAACCAAGACGGTCCAATGTCAAATTAGAAATTAGCTTAATTATATAATGTCAAGTTTAATATTTTGTATGAATTACAAATCATTGCAATCCCAGTTTTCCCATCCACCGTGGTGGATGGCTTGAATGCTAGTTCTTTAAAAAATGCATTGATTTTTATTTTTAAAAAATTGCTTTTTTGGTCGAATGAAAGAAATATGAACAGCAATTTTTTTAACATTTATTTTTTGTTTACTTGGACAGACTTAAGTTATAGTAACCAAGTGTTACTGCAACTTAATCCGGTTCAGGTCAACACAAAAGAATACCATTTTAGATTACATAGCAGAAAAAATTTAAAAAGAGAAAAGAAGTAAAAATAATAATATCATGCATATTGGAATATGTATGGTTAATTCGAATCAAGTACCACTTGCTAATTGTGTGGACCTTTGAATATTAGTACAGTTTGGCTAATATGGTTAGTCATCATCATTTAACCACCACGATTAAATTCTAACTTTGGGTAGGAGAGCACATAAGTAGAGTATAAGAGTAATTTTGGGGTCCACCAACACATGTCAGACATGTAATTAATTAAAATGATGCATTGACAGCGTTCTGGATTATTAAAAATACCCTTTCCTGGTCAAAAATCGAATAAATAATCAATTTTTGTAAGCCAAGATTGAATGTTTCACATCCACGTGAATAAAATCTCCAAAACGTAGCCTACAATCACGCGCATTTACTTGACTGACTCATTTAACCATACTAATAATAATTACCCCGCTCAATTATCCAATGTTGAATGTGTACACCTTTGAATATTTAGTAAAACGTGGCTAATATGATCAGTCATCATCTTTTTTAGACCACAATTTAATTTTAACATTCGGTAAATCGCCTATAAACACATGTCAGACATACAATTAATAAAAAAGTGATGTTGAAACGTGTCCTGGAATCAAAGCGTTCATTGCAATATTTTGTAATCAATTCTAATAATTTTAATAAAGCATTAAAGTATTTTAATAATTTTTTGTCCAGCTTAATCCATATTAAAGAGGACAATTTTAAAGCAAGACTGGCTGACCAACATTTTATAAGCTTAAATAGTTTAATTATTACCGTTTTAAACGTACCCTGTATACCCTTTATTTATCGCATTTAATTATTTAAAAAAAATTTATACCCCGCAACATCAGATTAATTCAAAAAGAATTGATTTTTTTTGTCAACCGACTTACAGGAATACTAACGTAATTTAAAAACAGCTATTGATCAAAATTTGTGCTAATAATTCTAACATAAATTTGATGAGTTTAGTTTTGTTACTGATGGGTTATAAACCCCCACGCCAGTTTCCATACGATTTTTTTTATTGTAACAATAGATAAAGGGACTGCAGCAATGAAATTACTGAAAATACCTATGAATATACGAAATGTTGTAAAAAGAGCAATTATTGAATAAAATATAATTTCTTAAATAGGTCAGGGACGGCCCTCTTTTATGTAAGATTATTTAGCGGTTGTGGTATTTTATGTAATAATTCTCTGCGTAATTACTGCAAAAAAATAAAACCTCTAGAGTATTTGTATATAAAACATTGGTGTATTCAAATTATTATTAAAATTTAAATTCATGGCTGCCAGACATCCCATCCGCCTTGGCGGACGGCTTGATTGCTAGTTATATAATAATTAGGCTAATTTCTAATTTGAAAGAGTGGACCGCCTTGGTTGTGGACGGCTGCCCGTGCAATACCCCCGCCCTTGCTACTGTATAATGCTTTTAATTTTTTTGGAATAATTTTTTTTAGTCAGCTATTACTGGCCCAGCAAATAAAAAAGCGCGCGAAAATTTGAATCTCAAATCCGTAAAACAATGTTAAAAAAGTTTTTTTAAATAATTTCAAATTATTAAGACTTTTTAGCATCCTTTTTTCATTTTTGAGCAAAATTATTCAAAGAGGAAAAAGAAAAAGCGCAAAAATGCATGCTTTAATATTTTTTTTAATTTAAAAAAAATAATTTTAATAATTTGTTTAGCCAGTTATTGCTGGCTCAGCCAATAAAAAAGCGCGCGAAAATTTGAATCTCAAATTCGTATTACACCAAGACGAAGACGATGACGAAGACGAAGACGGCCCACTCTTTCAACTTAGTAGAGGATAATAATTTGAATGCAACGATAATATTTTATACAAATACCCTAGAAGTTCTATTTTTGTAGTAATTATAGCACAGAATTATTATTTGAAATATCAAAACAGCTAGATAATCTTAACATGAATGGTTTAACTATCCAATTTGCCCCGCGTCTGTAGCCTATTTCAGAAATTTTCTAATATGAAATAATAACTGTTACAACACTTCGTAAATATCTATTTGTAGTAACTTCATTGCTAGAGTGGCTTTATCTGTTGTGACAATAAACAAAAATCTTATGGAAACTGACATGGAGTTTTATAACCCATCAACAAAAATAGGCTCATCAATTTGATGTTAGCATTGTTAGCACAATTGTGGGTCAATATCGGATCAGCTGTTTTTTTTAAGTAGGTTAGGATGCCTGTAGCTCGGTTGACAAAAAATAAATTTCAGAATTGTTGTTATCTGACGTTGTGGGGTATAAACGTATTTTAAACTAATTAAATGCTTTAATTAATGCTTTTTAAATGGGATCGCCAATCATGTCCTCGGACTGGGTACAGAAACAGTGTACCCGTACCCATACCCGTACCCATATATAGAGTACGACAAAATGCTGTACCTATACCCGTACCCATACCCGAGTACCCGGGTAAATTATTTTAGTACCCGTATCCGTACCTGAAACTACAATATAGTACCTGTACCCACAATTTACCCGCACCCGTAATGTACCAAAAATCTGTACCCGTACCCGAGTACCTATTGTTTGTACCCGGGTATTACTCGGGTACTGGAAGTTTGGCCGATTTAAAATCCCCGATGGCATTTGCCTGCCCAGCTGAACATTTTTAATTTGTCAATTTTTTGACCTCTATTAAAATTTTGGGAATTTTCCCTAGGTGTTAAGGGTATATTTCATTTTTTTAAAATCATTTAAGGCCTTTTGTGATTTATTTTTAATAATCTGACGAAATTCAAATGCTACTGCGTCAAAATAATATCTTATTGAACAATTCTTCTATGGTGTAAGGATAAACAATTGGGACGAATTCTTTCACACTTGGTCCGACGTTAAGAACTGTTGGCATTACCTTACAAATAGGACGCAAGGTTAGTAAAGTATAGGAGAAAAGTCGAATTTCCTGATCATGCCAGTTTTCAACGATATAACGTAATCACAAAACAATGTATTTGAACACTGTATAGAAAATGTTATACGGAAAAATTTAAGTTGATCATAATTTTTTCACGTCAAATATTGCGGTTTTAGGAAATAAATGTGGGAGGCAAAATTGAATATTCATTTTATATTGCAGCTTTATCTAACCCTGGGTACTTGTATCATTAAGAAACGGATCTGCTAATAAATGTATATTTATTCCGAACTTATCTCGTAATAAGTCTTTAAATAATTGTAATGTTACGCTCCCATTGAAGCTAATTAAATTGAATCTCAAGAACCTGCCCCTTGATATTCTTCTTTGATGAGCTTCACTGTTTAAGTCGATAAACAGGCGATTTTACTGACTCTACGCTCTATTTCTTTATTAGATTCCTGGGAAGAATTATTAAAAGCGTTAGATTGCAACTACCACGTAATCATAAATGAGGCGAAGCCACTTGGCTCTGTCAGTAACGCAAGTATCTGTATACAAAGAAATAAGCAACTCCACGGTTGGCGGGACTTATTGTTAGCCATAGTAATCCATCCCAACAGGTATCCTTGAAGTACCCAAAAATACTCGGGTACAGCACCCACGGGTAGATATTTTACAGTGATACCCATACCTATTGGGTACTACCCGATTGTCAATGAGTGAGTACCCATACCCATACCCGTACACACTTTATTGTCTAAAATCCAGAGTACGCGGGTACTACCCACGTACTCTGCCCCCAGTACCCATACCCGTATCCGTACCCATTTACCCGAGTATTACCCGTACCCAGTCCGAGTACTGTCTCCAGTGAAAATGGTACTTTTTAGAATTTAGCCAACGATATGGAGCTTTTAAAACGGAAATTGAAACTTAAGCAAACCAAATGTTTCTCAATCAACCTTGTTTTGAAATTATATTAGTTAATATGCATCATGCTAGACAGCTTTACTAAAATTGTTAGACCTGGTCACAGAATTTTTGAATGACCGCTTTGATTCTAGGAAAAACCGCGTTTCAACATTATTTCGCTAATATTGTTGCAAAAAAGGCTGTAACTATTTTCAGTATTGCAGTGTAACTTCAATATATTCATGACACTCTCGCTAAAGGCGAGCACCGGTGACGAATTATTTTTAAAATCGAGTGGCGAATTTAATAGTGTTGGTTAAAAGATGATGACTGATCATATAAGCCACACTGTACTAAATATTCAAAGGCGTTCATAATGAGTAAGTGGTAGTTAATTCTATTATTAACCATACAAATTCCAAGATATAAGCATGCTGGTAACTTGTTAGCATTGCGGTATTTCTGTTCTCTCTTTTTTACATTATTTTTACTATTTTGTATTCTGAAATGGCATTATTTTTTTTGACTTGGACAGAATTAAGCTGAAAGCTTGGTTACTTTACCTAAAGCCTGCCCAAGTCAACAAAAAATGTTAAAATAAAAAAATTGCTTTCATTTTTATTTTAAAGTATTTTTTTTCCATAAATGAAAGAAAAAAATGAGCGGCTATGATTCAACATGACATGTACATAAGGACGACAACCATCACTACTACTACTACTACTACTACTACTACTACTACTACGATGAAGCTTTTAGTAAGAAGGATGTTCACAAGTCAGCATCCTTACTATTATATTAATTACATATCAGTTACTCAGTGCATATTACTGATGCAGCACATTCCTTAAGTATTAACCAAACCCACTCTATTCAATTGCTCTCTCTCTGTACGTATGTACATGCAATGTGTAACAGTATTTAATATTTTTGACGCAGAACAAAACTGAAACCTATCGCGCAAGAACCACTGATCGGCAAAATTTTTGAACTCGATCTCGCACTCAAGAGTGCTAGGAATCTCTAAACGGAACTCAGAACTCACTCAGGAACTCCAATTCTGAGTCAAACAAGAGCTCGCACTCGCACTCATGAGTGACCATGCTGAAATCTTACACTCAAACTCGCACTCAGGAACTCTCAGTAACAAATTAAAATTAGCGCCATTTCAAGGAATCCGCCAAAGAATAACGCTGAAGCCGTCCCCTGTACTGACGATAGCTCACATTTTTAGCGGAAACGAAATCATCAAAACGCTAAATGCAGGCAAAATGTACTAAATTTGTAAGTGTTGATGGGACAACATGCATTCCGTTATGGAATATATGAGTTCCAAATACTGCCCTCACACTCTCGCTCAATGACTGTAATCTATTTTTATGGCACTCGGCCTCACAAACTGAGTTCTGGTCAGAATGCGGCGGGTCTCACACTCGGCACTCAAATTTTGAGTTCTGAGTGCGAGTTGAGTGCGAGTTTTGCTCTCAAAACTCGTGAGTGCGCCGATCAGTGGCAAGAACTCTTCCCGATTCCACTATGTTATTATCCATCAAGCTATTATTATTTTCATTACTACTGCAATACGTACATATATTGCCCACTAATACATTGGTGTGACATTGACGTGGTTAAAACAGAAATATGTGTCTAAGTAGTATAAGTCGCTGTTGTTTTCCTGGATTGGAGCAACGTCTGGTTGAAACGAACTTCAAATTTTACATCCATTAACATTGACATCGCGTTAGTTCTACAAAAAAAAAAGATTTCCTAGTCGATTCCCATCTGCTTACTGAAGTTAAGCAACTGAACTTTTATGGTTGAACTGACAAATAAATTACATTAATGACCTATGATGGTGTGAATTAACATTGGGAATTTCAAGCGAAACCCACATTGCACTAAACAACATGTGTATGCACGTCACGGGAAATACACTTTCGCTCCCGCTCTCTGTTGGCGAAATAAGTTTGAAAATACCGACTAAGGCGGCATGCATAAATTATATAACGCTAATTTGCCACATTTTATACCACCTCTGACCCCGAGTAACACATACGTAACGCTGTCATCTAACCCCCCCTATCGTACATAACGCAACGATAATTAATTTATGCCTAACTTAAATAAATAGTACTAAAATTATGTCGGAAATTACTCTTGTCTTGTAGAAATTGCAGTCCTTTGATTTTCACACATATTTTTTAAAATTAAACTTGGCTCTCAAATATTTTAACTAAATATGCCAACACTGCCTACGCGTTGAAATCGGGTTTAATCAAATCTTGCGTTAGGTAAAAGAGTACAAAAGTACCACCTACTTTGCATAACGTTAGCATAATGTCAAGATAAACCACCACCGACCGACTAAGCGTTACATAATTTATGCATACCGCCTTAGCCCAGTTTTGCCTAGATTTAAAACTGTCCAAAGTGCACTTGCATTTTGGACATGCATTTTGTGCACCATGTATCATACTTGCATGCAGGGTGTATTTGTTCGGTGTAATTTGTCTTCCCGTGTACAATTGAGCTACTAATTAGCTTGGAGTATTCCCATACACAGGTTCATCATATGATTGCTCAAATTGGGACAGTGAATACTTCTCAACTTTTACTCACAACTTTTATCAGCAATAACTGCGAAGTCACTAGGGGCCGAAGCTCCACTGTGATATTTCAGCATGACCTAGTTACTATTACGCCCTAAATAGCTTACGTAAATACCAATGGATGTTAGTTATTGGTCATTAAGACGCTTATATGTGCACACCTGGACACTTGGACGGTTCTGCAAGCATTTCGACTTTTGTCATCCCCAAATAATTATTCCAGATCCTTACTAACTTTCCCGATACACAATCGGTATGTACACAAATGTAGTTCGGAGGTATGTTGCGAATGCTTTTGGAAAACGATTCATAGGTGTAGCTTTTGATGTTCCCGATAGTGATTGACAAGAAAAATGTGCAGCTATTGGGCCAGAATGGCTTTAAGTTTTGAATTTAAAAATAAAGGAAGTACATAAATTTGTTTTGTTTTAATAATCACAAGTGACCACTAGTCCTTATGGAATACCAATCCCGACATTTTATAGCATCCTCAGAAGGTTTTTTCGTTACGCTTCCCCTGAAAATCGTATTACGTGAATTAAACGTTTGTTTAAATTGCGTGCATATTAGTTCCTGTCACTTCTGGCTGTTTGTAATTTTTAAAACATGTAAACTAAAGTTATTTAAGTTTTCTAAAAAAAATTTAAACGTTGAGTGGCATTTGACAAACAAGCCCAGTTTATCAAGCAGCTACATGAAATAGCATCAACATATACTTCCTCTTCGTCCTTAAAAACGAATCAACTCTTCACTCAGTAATGTGTTACTTAACTTACAGAAAATTGTGTTGTATGTACATTAGCTCGACAGTATAAAATCTGCGAAACATTTTTCTCAGTGTGAGTTTGATAAGTAAATATTCTCCAGACTAACCACAGGTTGTCTCCAAGAGCTCCTTCTGGTTTAATTGCCTTGGTAATTGCAGCAATTTAGTTCAATTATTTTTCTTAAAATTCCTTTCTTCAACCTTCTTAAATCAAACATATCCACCAGAAAATATAAGTAAATTTTCAATTAACCTTTTCTGTACAAAACGTTTATTACCACAGACACGTTTTAAGAAGAATTTCATTTCAGACATTTTTGGTCCCCTCTGCCAGGTTGCACTAGGTTGCCTGGGTGCTAGTTTAATACCGTCAATTTTTGGAACATGGAAGCGAAAATAAACCCAGAGCAGTTAGAGCCAATTGGTGATATCTCCGGTCAGGAGGAGTTCGAAGATAAAAGCGTTCCTAAACGAAAACGTTTTTTTGATGCACGATTAACTATCTGTTTGAACTTGGGTATATCCCATGTTTTCGCCATCGTTGGGCTTGTGCTGGCTTTCCAGGGACGTGTAAACCTATTAACTTTCATATTCGGTAATAACTACTCATAACCAAATAGTTCTATAGCTGCTAGTTTGTCCAGTATTAATAGATTGGAATGAATATTTTTCCACAGGAAAGTTTTCTTTCGATTTCACATATGAAACTACTTTGTGCAAAACAAGAATTTGTTAAAACATTAATAGTGTGCTAAATAAATAGGGTTGGGTTAAAAACGCACATAGTACCAAATACTACTGTAAAACGTATGCCCATGATTTCTCTTTCTTGCTAGAGGTTGGTATTATTATTTGTTTTGTTAGTTGACATTTGGATACCGTCATGATTTAAATTACAGCAGCTTTCCGAATAATAGAACAATAAAATCTTAATATTTTGATGTTTTTGTACCACAGTGGAGGTTACAACCATACTTGCAGTTTTGGTCCAAAGTTCAAATTCAGTTCCATTCACAACCCCAAATTTTTCGTGCCGTTCAGTTAAGTTCAGTTCCTGTTGTCCAAAGCCTGTCGAAGTTCAGTTCAATTCACTGCATATTTTCCAGTCGTTGCGTTCAGTTCAGTTCACCCTTGCAGTATTTTTTCAAAGTTCAATTCAATTCATTATATACTTTTCGGTCGTTCAGTTCAGTTCGCTTTATCTGTCATTATCGAGCCAAGTAGTTAAAGTATTTTATGGTATATTTAAGTGACAATTAGTTTGATTTTTATAACTGACTTTGAACTTTGACTAAAAAACTATTTTTGGCTAAATGACTGATTAAATTACTGTTTTTAAAACACCGGAGTTTTGAAAGCAGTATTGATTTTGAGCTTTCCGTGAAAACAAGTTAATAAATCATGTAAATATGCTTACAATTATTGCGCGTTTTAATTCATACGATTTCGCCCGAAATGTGATAAATATGCGTTATTAAATACATATAAGAAACCAGCTTGCTTGTAAATAATTTTTTTTTTGGTTTTTAATTTAATGTCATTCAAATGCATAGTCAAAAATCGAAAACTGCAATCGATTCATCCATTGCAACAAAAGCGAAGCCGGATTTCAAGGCAGGGAAGGTATTTTTTATGGCCTTAGTGATCAACGAGTTAAAATCTAGTTCCTGTGGTTAACCCAGTTTTTCACGTCAATTCAAAGTTTTTCGAAATTTCAAAAAATTTTGAATATTTTGTCGAGGAAGGTATTTTCGGCGATTTTATTGATCAAGGAATTCTTTCGAGTGGTTAAATCAGAATTTTACGTAAATTCGGAATATTTTCGAAATTTCACGAAATTTGGGCGGGAAAGGTATTTTCCCTGACTTTAGTGATCAACGAATTCGTTTGCACGGTTAAATTAGATTTTTAAGTGAATTCGGGGAATTTTCGAAATTTTATGAAATTTCATGAAATTTTGAAAATTGAAAAAGTAAAGGCGTTATTCCCTAGTCCAGGACCCAACAGGTCGTTTGCCGCTGGTCCGGCGGTTGTATCTTGTCCCGTGAGGGAGCCTTTAGAAGGACAAAATCAAAAACGAGCAATTTTACAAAAGCGCTTCGCTTTAAAAACCAGCGTTCTAGCTTTTGAGATTATAACTATAAAATATATGGCCATGCAAATTATATATATATAGTTGATATTCGCGTTGCGTTCACAAATATAAAAGTTTATATTCAAACCTGGACTCTTTAGTTCAATTCAGTTCAGTTTGTGTTACTTGAACGGACGATGAACGTTCGTTCACATTCATAATAAGCTCCGGTGAGTTCAATTCAAATTCATTCAATCAAAAGTTTGCATTCAGCTAGTTCGTTCAAGTTCATTCAAAAACAATAAGAATAAGGGCTAGTTCAGTTCAGTTCACCACTTTATGAACTGAACGGCTGCAAGTATGGTTACAACAATGTTGGCTGGATTAGGTGTTACAGTAGGAGCCCACAGGTTATATTCTCATCGTTGTTTTAAAGCTACAACCCCATTCAAAATATTGATGGCAACTCTTTTCACCTTTGCTGGACAGGTATGAGTTCAAAAATGTTTACCAAAACCAGAATAAATTTGTGCAACATGATAATTAATATTTGTTTAAACCAGCAATCTCTGTAGCTGTGGTCCGCATGGCACCGTATCCATCATAAATTCTCAGACACTGACCGTGATCCACACAACTCAAGAAGAGGGTTTTTTTTATTCCCATATGGGTTGGCTACTCACCTACGATCACAAAACGTTTTTGGAAAATCTTAGACAAATTGACATCTCGGATTTGGAGAGTGACCCAGTCGTCATGTTTCATAAAAAGTTGGTTAATTTTATACCTAACGCATTTGTTGAATCTGATCAGTATGATGAAAAATCAGTTACATATTTCGACTGACAATGGGTAAGCACATGTTTATTTTTGGTTTGTTTTTGAAATAGATACTATGGTCCACTACATATTATCTGTATATTTATCATTCCAACATTGATACCGTGGTATTTCCTTGGAGAATCGCTTATTGTGTCTTTCTGTGTTGGGGCTTGCCTGAGATACTGCTGGGTATTACACAGAACTATGTTAATAAATAGTGCTGCTCACATGTGGGGAAATAATAAACCTTATGACAGGTGAGTCATCAGTTGGAACTTGGAATCATTGGAACACAAATATGGGGTACACTTAAAATTCTTCTTGCAGTTCAATCAGACCTGTGGACAACAAGTGGATTGCTCACCTAGCTGTTGGAGAGGGCTGGCATAACTACCATCATGTTTTCCCCTGGGACTATAAGACATCTGAATTGGGCCAATACCGATGGAACATCTCTACAGCTTTTATAGACTTTTTTGCGTGGTTTGGATGGGCGTACGACTTGAAATCCGTTTCAAAGGAAGCAGTTATGACTCGAAAGATGCGTACTGGTAATCATCATAATCACCAAAAAGGTCCTTGGGGCTGGGGCGATGGAGACATTCCAGTTGAGAACGTTGTTGTAACAGAATCATTGTACCCAACAAAAGATTACTAAAATTGACTCTATTTCATTGTTCAAATGTCATAATCAAAAATATTCTTAATTAAAAACATTAGAGAATTTGTGGTTGAGAAGCTCAACTACGTTGTCATATTAAATTATAGGAATCGATTAGTTCAAAAAAGATACTGATACATTGTATGCATACATACCTGTCATTACAGGCATTTATTAACCAGTCACTCGAAGCTCTACGTAACTCCTATGTAATGCAAGTTCTGTGAAAACATGTTCCAGAAATCCCATAAAACATGTAGGATCTGGTAAAATTCATTTACCTCGTCAGAAAGTTAGGGTACCATAGGAAATTATTAAAAAATTCAATAAGTTGAGAGTATCATAGGAAATCTTTAGAAAAATCCCGTACTTGCTGTAACACGGACTCTGTTCTCCTCCGCGTTTGTAAAGTGCAGATTATAAACACCAAATTAGTCATGCTTCATCTCCAGCAGTTGACGTTCACATGTTCTATGGCTGAGCTGACCATAGAAGCACATTTTATTTTCGCTCGCTCTCACGTCACGCTCATTGTCCGTGAAGCACCGATCGCTCGTCCTTACGCTGCCTCACAATTTTGTATTCATATTGCAATCGCCCTCACGCTCATGAGCGCACCAAAAATAATTTATGCGCTCACCCTCGCGCTCATGAGTGCGCTCAATTAATTTTCGTTTACATTGAGTTTGACTATATAGTTCAATTGTATATTATTGTTTTGAAATTATCCGTTTACATTTATAAATTTCACCTATAAATACTAGGCTTCCTATAGCGTATGCATATGAAATCCGACACAAAAATGTATACATTGAATATTATTTTTGCTATAGTCGAATATTTTTATTACAGAAAAAGGGGATTTTAGTGCACATTAATTGAAAAATTGAGAAATGATATTATGCATGTATCATTATTGGTTCTCTTTTACTAGCATAAATTATCCTTCATATTGATAACTGATTTGAATTTCGGAAGGGAGTTGGAAGAAAGGACGCTTCTTGGGTGTTTCATTTTAAAAATTTAACTCCTAGTTATTTAATGAACTTTCTGTGCAGAATTCAGTATTACGTTCGGAATTTACAAATACATCTAGCCCATTATTACTTATTCGTACATCTTCTGACTGTAATGCGAGCTGATTTGTTGTAAAGACGTGTAAGGTAGAGATTGAATCGTTACATAATACTTTTGGATTTAACTTAGTTAAATTTTAAAAACAGGGTTTAAACCGTTTTAAGTGAAACCGAGTTTGTTTTTCACTGTATATTTGTTTTGATGTTTTTAGCGAATTTTTTGCGTTATCTTTTTGCTATGATTCACTCATTTTCAAACACGAAATCATTTTTCATTAAAATAGCATGATAATTCCTCTACATGCCACTCGTAGAACTGAATTTAAATGCACACTGATATTAATATTCAGCTGGTATTTTACTTTATATCGAAGCAAAAAGCTGCATAGATAATTATAATCACAACGCAAGATGGCATTATTCTACATATTTATTTACGTGTGCTACCGTATTGTGAGTACGATAAATCCCTCTCACCCTCACTTCGCGATTATAACTTGAGTACCTACTGCCCTCACGCTCATTACAATGAGAGCATCAAAAATTTGCAAGCGCTCACCCTCATAAAGTGATTACATCGTAGTCCTCATGAGGGTGAGCGTGAGCGTTGCCCTCAACCCTCATGAGGGTGTGTATCTATGTGCTGAACATCAAATCGACTCGCCTGTTTTTAGGGCGGCGTCAACCCATCTTATGCACTAGCGTTGACCGTGGGTCTTTTTGCCCAGTTGTTTTCCTTCGAAATTACTACATTTTTTGCTAACTTTGTTTAAGTCGAAACTTCGTCTGAGTTCGTAATTGATTGAAATCGGTCGGCGTGTTCGTTCTAAAGAAATAAAATCCGTACTTCCCACACTTTTCCTCCGAAAATGCTCGACAGATTTTGTGAAATATTTGTGAACATTCTTTAGGCCACTTCCTTGGATGAGTTTGTTATTGATTGAAATCGATTCTGGTGTTCGTATGTTAAAAAGTAAAATAACATTTTTGTTTTCACCCGAACTGTTCCACTGATTTTAATGAAATTTTTTAACGCGTACCAGTCAGTACGCCAAACACTATTTTTCAAAAATTTTAAAACTTGTCCGAATTTGGAAAATTTTCTACAATTAGTAATGGACATTTGTGAAACGACTTCAACATAGTATGTATAATAAAGGGGGGTAAGGATAGATCGCCGTACCTGACAAAAACAAGATTTAAGTCAATTACGCTAACAAATTTAAAATCCAACCATGTATGCTAGATAGTTTGACTATTTGTATTAATAATAAGGACTGATTCTTTTATAACGTCATCAAAATTTTACCATATTTTTACCCCCTCCCCCTGTTCAGAACATCATCACGTTCATCATCGACTGTTTACTTTCCCCCTCTTTTATTACGTCATCATAGGGTTCCCACTTTTTTGAAACGTCATTCCGGGACAAAATAATTTTAAAATTGTTATACGTATAAGTCATTCCTAATTGTACTTGTCAGCCTTTTGGCATATAATAACATTTTCTTGTTTTTTAAAAAAAGAAAAACAAACCCAACTTGAAAAGGGCACATTAAACCTGATTTGAAACTCTGCCTTCACAAGTTCAGTTGACATTAATTTTCACTCGGCTGTCCAAAAATTCTTCATTGGGCTGAAATACCTTTCTGCAAAAGCGTTCCTAACAGAAATTGACAGGACGAAGGATGGAAGTTTGAATAGTTTAGGACGTTGTTCTTTCTTTAAAAAACTCAGCCCACTTTGCACCGACCGATCCAATCACAATCAAAAACTCAATTTCGACGAAATAAGCAAAAATCACTGTAATTTAATAACAAGTGTTTGTGCAAGATTTAGTAAATAAGCCTTGGATACTAAGAATTCCTTTGATTTCAAATTTAGTAGTTAAATTTTCAAAAAAATATTATTATCACTGAAAGTAAAATGTCTGGTTAAAAGGTCTCCAGCAATTTTCATAGTAAGCTTCCTATTGAAAGCGCTTTTTGTTCCGGGGTAACGATTGGATTAGAGCTACTTCCGTAAAATTTATCGATGTATTGGTTTACACAATTTTCCAAGAGATTTCATAATAGCGAAACATTCCGTAGAAGTACAATCATTACGCTCCAACATTAACATGGGCGAATTCATTTGTTGTAAAATATTGTCCACAATATATAGGTGACATTTGGGTAGAGATTCTACTTTCGCATCATCTTCAATGCTGTTATAACATACAACCTTGCGAATCAAAACAGGGCAGTCACTTTGTTCCTTCAGAAGAAAATATGACTATGGAATCTATAAAGTTCTGGAATTAAGGACAGTGTCACATCCACAATTTTGCAGAACTGTTTTAAAACCTAGTATCTACGCAGATGAGCTAAATTCGACAAAAAAGTTTATAACTAAGCTCTAACATCCATTTATAATTTTTTGCATTCATTTTTTACATCGTTGTGTATAATGTTATATATACAATTGGCAGCAACAATTGATGGATTTTCTTCCTGGAGTTTCTGAAACAGAATTTTGCCGACCGTAATTTACGTTAGCCTTGTTCGCGCTGTAACAGCGAATATTTTTAATTTTTAATCCATTCTTATCATTTATGTTTTGGATTTGTTTGAAACTATCTTTGCTAGATTCATTTGTTTCTTTGTAAAAATCTTGGAGCCCATGAGATATTCCGTTGATATTATCAAAATACTTCAGCTCGTAATGATACATTGTACATTTTGGTATTTCCTAAAATTTTATTTATTCTCATGCAAGTTCATGAAAGTTGAATTAATTTACAGGTAATACAGACCGCTGATTGATTACCAATTAGAATACTTCTACTTAAAATATTTCAATATTTTTTAATTGCAGAAATGCAGGACTTACTCATATTCTACTCATACGGGAAACATATCCTAAAAGTCTCTCACCTTTGTTAGCAAGGGTGAGAGCGTTATCTTCTCCGGTAGTTTGAAATGGCGAACTAGATCTTCGATTTCGGAAGTCGTGAATTGGAAGTAAAACTTTGATTCACTGACAGACAATCTTTTCAGGTTAAACCTCGCGGCACTACATTTATCTTTTTCGAATTCCTTGCAAATATGATTTTCCAATGTCAAGTTCAAAAGCAAACAATTTGGAAATTGTAACTCCTGGTTGAACAAATAACAATCCATCACTCTATTAAATTGAACCCGTAATTTATTATTCTAGCGAGAATTCATTAATTGTAAATGGGTTCAACAAAGCAGGAATTTTGTTCTTTAAAACCTATTAAATACTAGTTAATAATCAAAATATTTAACAACTTTAAACATTATTTGAACTTCAAACTCTTTCCTACATTCAAGTCAGACACATCCAGATTTCCTTGCGAAATTATAGTTTAAACTCGGCGCCTTGTCCTAAACCTGTACTGTATCCCAGTTCAACACAACGACATTTGCTGTACCGAAACTAGAGCTGGGGCCCGGAAGCGGGTTTTTGGATTCGAGCCTGCCCGAACCTGACCCGGTTTTTGGCCGGGTTCGGGCTGTAAATACGAACTTACGTCGGGCTCCGACGGGGTTCGGGCTGCACTAAAACAATGAAACCGGGTTAAGATCGGGCTTGGGCCTGTATTTATTTTTCAGTTCGGGTTTCGGGCGGGCCAGAAATTACAAATGACCCGACAATCCTACTAGAAAAGAATTTAGTACAGAAAGGTGGCATACATATTTGACGTTGCGCAGAGTTCAATCATTGCTTTCACGTATGTATATTTATGATAAATAATATTTCATTGTATTTAATACGTACACATGCTTAAGCACTTTGAAACGATCCCTTCCGCTTGATAGTTTATGTTCAAAAATTTTCAGAGCCAAAAAGAAGTTTTGCTTTTTTAGTGCTCGTGCTCGCTTATTGAATGTGATAAATAGGAATGGATAGTAAATGTATGATGTAAATATAATAGAATATGTAAACAAAGGTTTCACATCGGATTCAATTGTTATTAAAAATCCGGGTTTTCATCGGGTTTTAAAACCATTTAAAGATCGAGTTTTTAGCGGGTTCGGGTTGTAAACAATTTTGGAGAACGGGTTTTTAACGGGTTCGGGCTTCACAAAATTTAAGGTACATAAAACGGGCCGGGTTGAATATCAAATATTTAGCCCGCTGGCGGGCCGGGCTAATAGAGTATTTGTTCAGGGTTTCTTCTAGTGGTCGGACTAGTTCAGTTTGGTTCGTAAAATTCAGTTTAGTTCGGTTCACAAAGTGAACTGAATCGAAAATCAAAATTTCAGTTCAGTTAGCTATTCTTCGGTTCAGTTCAGTTCAGTTTCCTCTACGAACTGAAACTGAACTGAACTGAACTGAATATGTATATATACATAGAGATTTTTTAAATAAGGGGTATACAGTTCTTTGTATCCCATTTTGATCTGATTGTACAATCCAGTACTGTTCTAGCACTGCAAATGCAATCACATTTTACGTAGATATTCCTTAAAAAGCAACAGTCAGAGATGAGAAGTGCGTCATATAGAACGACAAAAACAGGCTTTATTGTGCATGTGTAACAATCAGTTCAAACGATTCAGTTCAGTTCAGTTTTACCCTGGAACCGAACCATTCAGTTTAGTTTGTGTATCGAACTGAACCAAAATTTGTATGAACCAAACTGAACTGAACTGAACTGAACTGAAATTTTCAGTTTTGAACTGAACTGGTCCGACCACTGGTTTCTTCTGGGTTCGGGCCTGAAGTCAAGCCCGATTCCCACCTCTAACCGAAACCAGTTACGGTACATCAAGCCTTTTACCTTTACCGAAACCTAGTTTCAGTAGCCCACAACCTCTCTATTACCTCCTTGACTCTACTGACGAAACAGATCAAGAGCCTCCAGGTCAGCTGGCAGGAACATGTGTTCTCAAATCTACGGAGCCTGTTGAATCTGCTATATATGCTCACAAGTACGTACGTGTTGTACATATGTATATGCGTTGCCGTTCTACCAGTAATGTTAGGGAAAAGTGATCGACTCTCTCGGGACTGAGTGTGTAATCAAATTAAGTTTATTTAAAGAAACATATAATTCAATACATATTCTACAGCGTAGTACAATTCTAAAAATCTTGCAATAATAATAAAAATGGTAGCAGTGACTGATACAATTTTCGCCATGATTCTCAAATAGGTGACATCTCAACAATAAGGGATCCCAAAAGATACTGGTTGATGACAAGTGTTTTTCAGGTTATTTTTACCCTGGAATTATTTGAATTACTATACCCCTAAAGATATTTTAGTTTATAGGGATTTTTCAAATTGAATTAGTTTTATTAATTTCATGTTGTTGCTCTATCAATCAGAAATGAATTTGCACACAACAAATTGTAATAATTTAATTACGCTTCTATCAAGTTAAAACATTTTATTATAGTATATGTATATATTTAATTTCAGTCAAACTACACGATGACTCCTCAATCTGTCATATCGTAGTGGGTATTAACTGCGCTACTTGAACTGGAGGGGCATTCGCCGTTATGTATCATTCCATTGTTTAGAACAACTAGGACCAACTGTAGTTTTTGTATAGTTTACTCCTTACCCTGAACAATTCGCATAGGTTGGTACACCCATCTTGAGTATAAATCATCATTGTCATGCGTCGAATTTGCTTAGTTGTAACATGTAATAATCTCGTATTGTTGCACTACCAATTAGGTAACAGTTGCCCACTTAAATATATGTATGCTTATCGAGTGAAAGAATAAAATTACAGGTCGATTTCAATAAAACAACACGATGACACCTCAATTGGAAATATCATAGTAAAGATAACTTACGACAGCAAAAAGAAAAATAATCTTTAGCTTTCATTGGTCTAAACTTCCATTTCAGATCTTTCCTGCAAAAATGTATTATAAAAACATGGAAATCCAATTTTCCCACTAACCAATTTAAAAGGAAATAATTTTATCCGTCTACAATTTAAGCGCATACAAATAATTACAATACAATCCAAATGCGTGAAAAACTCTGCGCATTCTTTAAATGTTGGTCTAGCATCTGGGTTATTTCCCCAGCATTTCATCATCCAGTCAAAACTGAAAGGCAATAAAGGATTCTAACGTAAACTTACTTCAATGTGACTATTTTTCGTTCGGTTAATAAAAGTCAGTACTATTTTTACACATGTTCAGGAGCCAGATAAGGTTTTGGTAGCCTGAGACCATTCTCTAATTTGCCTGCGAATTGAAGTGTCCAAGTCACACCTCCAAAAGGCACTTGGGCAAAAGAGAAAATTTCCCAAACTGTCACACCAAAGCTCCAAATGTCGGATTTAGTTGAAAACTGGAAATACCGCAAGGACTCTAACGCCATCTAGCGCCATGGTAAAGCGGCCTAGAAATAAGGATCTTATTTGAAGCCATAAAATTTTAATCCCGCGCGTTTACAGCATTTTCAGTAGGATCATATGTACTTGCTTTGTTTTGGTGTAATTCACGCAATTATACAGTTTCCGTGAAAGGCCGAAGTCCGTTATTTTGACAACATTATTGTCAAAAACCAATACATTTCTCGCAGCCAGGTCTCCGTGAATTACCTTTAATTTGTTAAATTGACATTAATCCAAGCTTATCTTCAAGTCAAGTGTGTAAAGACAACAGGTTACCTTTTTTTGGGACAAGAACTCCATTCCATTTTCAATTTGCATACAAAAACTGCTCAAGACTGGTGGCTGTATTGTTGAGCTGGTGTCACTTCTGCGTCAAAATATATATTTTGAAATGTCATTAAAGTTATATGTATATACATCACAAGAGTACTCTAACCATATCCCAGGCAATTCGTACTATTTACCCCATTTCAATTGGCTGTGCCGACTGTGCTAGTATTTCTGGTGTCAAATTGGCGTACCTCCCCAACTGATTTCTCAAAAATCCATTGAGATCACCGTGGGGACTGAATTCAATTACTGCAAGGCACGTTCCTGATTGGGGCACAAAACGTATTTCCATTATTGGATCACACGATTTTCTGTATACAAAGTATATTAATGTCTTGTATAACATAAAACTAGTAAAAACCATGTGCTTCACAGGGACAATTACTTGAAGAGGTGGTAGTGTGATTGTAGAAATTAAACGGCTTACGAATTAAGCTATGTCGTAGAGACTTGTTGTTATATGTCTAAATCGTGCGCGCTTATATTAAGAGTAGCGGTTTAAATAAACGGGCAGGTAGTGGTCGTTAATAATAAAGAGTGCTTGGCATGCCACCTTTTGGGCGTTGTGTGAGGCCATTGAACCATGAACGCGCGGAACTTTAAATAAACGGGCAGATAGTGCCCCTTTAATAATAAGGATATTGTGACAAGCTAGATGTACTAACTTTCCCGTATTTTGTCCACTACAGCACCGTGGAATTTAACAATGTTTTCATGAGCCCCAATGTAAGCCATTACTTTTATCTCCTTCAAGAATGCCTTGAAATATTCCACATCCGTATTTTTCTGACATGATTTTACAGCAACGGGCTGATTTTCAAATATGCCTTTGTGCACAATGCCGTATTCGCCTCTACCTAAAACTTCATTTTCTGTCAACAACAGAATACATAACAATACTTAACATATTTACTATTTGGTTTCCAGGAACCTTGCGAAAAGCAAAATCATAATAATTAAAGTTCATTAGTAATGGACATTTGCAGCCCGATCTAGTATCTTTACCAGTTGTTAGATTGCTGATCATTATCACCATAGCCCCATTAAAAGCCAAGCTCTCAATAGGAGTTTCTCCGTCCTATTTGGATCTTGTGGTGTCATACCATTATGAAATTCGTATATTTCTGCCTCTGTGAGATTCCTTATTAGTGTCTGGGTAAAAATAATTATTATAAGTGCAATATCAAAACCGCAGATTACTAAATTTAGTTCATAATAATTTAATTAATCGAGCATTTTTCTGTAGCATACAAAATTTCTTTTCCGAAATAACACGGAAATAATAGAATTTCAGTTTCGTTAATTGGGAAAATAATACTTCGTTTTTTTCCTTATTAGCAAGAAAATATAGCCGGAACAAGAATGAAGTAATAGATTTCCATGTGAAAGGACGTGAAAAATACACATACCTTTGACTTGTCATACTTTCTCCATAAAACTAAAATGAATGTAACCATTAGGAGGAAAACAACCAGAGCCAAAGAAGTTCCGATAGTAATATACAGTCAAATCTCTCTATAAGGGAGTACTCTATAAGGGAAAACTCACTATAAGGGACATAATTGGTTGGTCCCGGCAAAATGCCCATATAACTACATGTATAAGATTCGGCTTATAAGGGATATGTTTATAAGGGAAAACTCTCTATAAGGGAACATATTTCAAGGAACGGTGGAGTGGTACACACATTCTATAACGGATTTTCAAAAAATAATTGGTATGTGTGCAGTCGTTTCCACCAGAATTTGGAAACAAAACGTGAAAACTGCATACTAACAATAAGCTTATTTTTGCACTTCAGTTTCCAGTTAACCACGGTGTCTCGGCAGATTGAATGTGAACTATAACCGACAATATTGTAAAAATTTATTAATATTTATTGACCGCTAATTAAAATCAAGGAATACGTGACTTTAAAATGTGCAGCACTAAACCTTGAATAATTTTTGAAATACAATCCGGCAAATAGGAGAGTAAAGTATATTGAAAAAATAATTTGTCAAGTTCTTTTTCAAGATTTTTGGAGTTGGATTTCAAAAATTGAAGTGGTAACAACCGTTCAACAGATTTTTGGAGTTGGATATCAAGAATTGAAGTGGTTACATACCAAAAATTAACAAATGCACCAACTACATGTATTTTTAGCGATTTTTCAATTTTTCATTAGCATGTCTAGTTACTTTTTGGATAAGTTCGTGTGCTTTCTTTATAGTGGATTTAATTCCGTTATAAGCCTATAAGGGACAATCTTTATAGCGGACAAAATATGACAGTCCCCAGAATATCCGTTATAGAGAGAGTTGACTGTACACATGAAAAGTAGAGTCTAAAATTAGGAATAGTTTTTAAACCATGTTGTCAGTATTTTTTCAAGCTCAAATTTCTTACCGAATTGGAATCAGTATATAGTAAAATTACTTACTTTCGCCTACTCCAGATTGTGATGTCGAATTGACTATAATTTCGGCGCTGCTCCAGTTTCTGGAGCTAGCCCAAGGAGCGTGGCAAGTTATTTTGGCAACATTTTTGGTTTGAACTACAAATAATTGCCATGATCTGGACAGCTTTTCTATGGCATCTTCTTCTTTGGACAATTCTGTTACATGCGCATCTTTACCCAGGTCCCCAATTTGTACTGTAAATCCAAGATTGTGTTAAACTGAGACAAATGCAAGCAAAAGTATCTCAAAGATCTGAATGATAAAATATTAGTAAAAGCAGAGAACTACATACAAGAAATATTCAACAACGCTTAAAATTATAACCTTATAACTATAATATATTCATTTAGGATTGATGCCCAACACTAAAGAAATCTTTCTGAATCATAAAAGCAAGACTGTGCTAATAATTTTTACATATAATTTTACACTACATTTATTACCTTATTTTAAAATATTCTTATTCTCTCTTTCTTTATCCTGACGGACCAGAACAAATCCATACAAGCTTTTAACCATACCAAAAGAACATTTAATAATGTAACAAAACAAATTGAAAATGGGTTGGTTGAAAATGTGAAGACCAAATCGACTTTTGAATAATTATGTATTTACTTCCATCGCAAAATCGCAATAAACGTCCGAAAAATTGATTTTCTGAAATCTGATTATGTAGTCATATTATGTAATGTATCATCTAAGCATGAGATCGGTTCGTATAAAACAAAACTCCGAACCGTAACCGAACCGAACCGAAGTTTTCGGTTAATTATTTGTCAAAATCCGAACCGAACCGTTTTGTTCGGATAAAAAATTATTCCTATCCGAAACCGAACCGCTATACATCGGTTCGATTGATTTTTATAACCGAACCGTTTGTCGGTTATCCGAATAACCGAAACAATATTGCACACTGTAACAGTGAAAACTTCGTTCGAAACATAAATATTTATAATTTTTTTTTGAAAACCTTTGTTTTAACAAAAATGTCGTTTAAACTTAAAACAAGTATTAAGCTAATTTGTATCAAATTCTACCTATTATTTAACTTCAAATGACAACTACAAATCTTAGGACCAAACCTCCGGTAAGACCAAGTTGTCCCAAACTTCGCTTTTTATCTATTTTTTGGAAGTCTCATTGCTCCCGGTAGTTTCTGCTGTTATTACAGAGTCGGAGGTTTCCACTGATGACATATTAGTTGTAGTAATAAGCAGGCCTGGATAACGTTATGGAATAACGTTATTTCATAACGTTATTACCGGAAAAATGACAGTAACGGTTTTTAAAACCTAACGAAAACCAACAAAAAAAAGAATAACGATAAACGAAAACAAACGATAAATGTGTTTTAGTAAAAACCGAAACGGAAACGGAAAAAATACGGTTATTTTAGGTTTTTTCTCAACTGTAAATGCGACCAGTATTCCTCCCTTCCAACTGTCGATTGAACTCAATTCAAACGTATACCCTTGTAATGCATGGCTAATTGTAAACGTATTTTATATGAGTATGTACATATCGGTGCGTTGATTACTCACCTAGTGAGCATGAATTACTTATTGTTAGATTCGTTAAATTTGAGCGTATTTCGACTTATGCATTGTTAGTTTCGTTCAGCGTATTTCGGTTTCTACTAATAGTGCTAATTGTTAGTTCCACTGTATTTACAACTTATGTTCCAAGGGTTTAAAAACGTTTGACCACAAAAATGGGCAGACAAAAAGTCAGCGTAGTTTTTCAACATTTTGAGTTCAGTAACGCTGATCAAACATCTCGCTGCTTAGTGGAAGGTTGTGATTCGATTGTTCGGGTAAGCACATAAATGCATAATGAATGTACAATCGAGCAGCCTGAAGCTAATGTTTCTGATGACGAGGAGGACCCGTTCGAAGTATTTCTGAGGAATAAAGACAAGAACAAAGAATCTGCATTTACGACTTCTGTTTCCAGCAGAACAGCATTGCTGGAAGGTTTAGCCTAATATGAGAAAATTCCGCGTGAAAAAAACAAAAAAGGTGTAAAGTTAGATCTATTCGAATGGTGGGCCAGTAATGGTCCAACGTCGTTGAGATATATAGCTAGAGTAATTATTTGCCTTCCTGCGACTCAAGTCAGTGTTGAACGCCTGTTTTCAGCCTTAGCATTTGTACTGCCTGAAAGACGAAGCAGTATGAAGGACGAGGTACTGAACGCCGTTTTGTTCCTTCGAACCAACGGATTTTGAATGGTATTGGATATGTGGTTTTGAAATATTTAAATAATACTGTTATTAGTCTAATCAAATATACATTTTAAAATAGACAAATAAAATTTGTTAAATACCGTTATTAACCGTTTAACCGAATTTATTTTGATTGTAAACCGTTTTAACCGATAACGGTATTTTAAAATAACGAAAACAAAAACGAAAACGGAAAAAAAATTGACAATAACGTATAACGAACTAACGGAAACCTTATTTTTAGGTTATCCAGGTCTGGTAATAAGGCACTTATTTAATTTAAGCTAAAAATTAAATAATGTTGTGAGAAATAATTGCGATGTGATGAGCAAATACATTAATGTATTCCTGCTCGTGGTCCATGCGTTGTACTTTCTAAATATATTGCAGATACAGAATGAAACAATCGTTGGTCTCGAGAAATTCGTCCTACAACCGTTCTTGATTACAATTTTAGGAACGAAATTCAAAATCGGTTATCCGTCGGTTTATCTGAGCGGAATAACCGCGTTAAACCGAACCGATCCCATGCTTAGTATCATCGCTGGGGTTTCTAGAAATAATGATTATTTACTTTAATACTTAAAATAAAACCGGATTTTAAAACCTCCTGATATTTCTGCATACCACAAAATAGAATAAAAAGAGAAGATAGGTAAACCCGATTATAAAGCTACCTTTTCCCCCTGGCAACCTTTGTGGCTATAATCTAAAATATAGTACTCTGGGCTATAGGCTCAGAACCGGTTTTCCGAGCTACGTGCTACGAATGTCAACAGCAAATAATAAACACCCAAAAATAAACCCGGAATTTAGATGCAAGTATGTCAAAGCTGCATTACTAATTAATTATTATGGACTCTGCTTTTAATTATAATGATTATCCAATTTTATTGATTATTTTTACTTATAAGATTAGTTGTATATGAATGTCAGTCTCGAAGTAAATTTTATAAAATAAATTGTGCAAAAGGCACATTTCAGTCTCAAATCATTGAGCAAATATTATAGAGGGAAAAAAGAATTAAAAATGGGACTATTCCAAACTCTCTGTGGTTGTGGCACTGGCATTATCAATGTCATCCTCCTCCTCGTCATTATCCCCACCATTAGGCTGCTACCTTCATTCCCGTTCCCGATTGGCTTGCGGCAATTCTTGACGTGCCTATTCAGTGTTGACTTGTTGAAATATGACCTGCCACATATTTTACAGGCCACTGAAAATTCAAATATTTTAATTAAATAATATTATAGAAATTAAATATCTACATATTGTATGTACTAAGAAATATATATCTGTACGTATACTGTAAATCGGCCAGTGATTTACGGCGTCGACGCTAACCTATACACCATATACAGCACTTGTCGGCTAATGCAGCTACGCATGGAACGCCATGTAATCAAATGGCGCTCCGCTAGGTACATACGTACTGGAAAAAATTGTGTAAGTTAGCGTACGTTCGACAGCAGAAGATGGACTGATCGGACACTTTCCGCTATCCTTGCTAAGACTCGACATAGGAAATTGTTGTTAATGCAAGCCTACCACAACTAGACCTACCTTGTTCTGTATGTCTAAGCATGCAGAAATATTATGGCTGCTATTTTACTGACCATTGTATTTTATTAGACTATTTCTTTATTATTACTTGCTACTTATTGCTACTAATGCTATTGCTATTGGAAATTACATTTTTTTATTGGCTTCATTACTATGTAACTCTGGGCTTTGATATTTTATTTTTTCTCTCACCCTACCTACGAACCTCCCAATTTCTATAAAAGTATTAACAAAATAAAATAATAAACTTTAAAAAATTCAGCGTACCTTGCAAACTCTTGTTGTGTTTTTCTCCGACATGCTTTTTCATTGTTGACTGAAAATTAAATTTCAGTTTGCAGTCCTTTTCGGTGCATTCCCATAGCTTGGCCCTCACAGCGGGCTTGTCTGGAGATGACCTTTTTCGTTTTTTCTGCTGACGCTTGCCAGCTCCATGTTCTAACAAGTTTACGTGACCCGGGGATTGTACTGATGCGGGACTGGGAGTTTGAGGCTCTGGTTGCGATATTGGAGGATGATCAGTGGATGCAAGTGGCGACGGAAGGGTAACAATGAGATCACAACTTCCGACTGTGGTCACGGCCGTGCTGGTGTTTGCAACTACCACCTGTTGCTGGGCTTGGCGTGCACGCATAACCCGATCGTTCATCTCAATTTTCATTCTCTCCACCCAATCTGAATTATAAACAAGTCAACTTATGAACTTGTTACTTAATAAAATATAACCAAATTGAACCTCATTTTATTTTCAATATGAAAAACAATAATAATTATAACTTACTGATTTTATTTGGGAAATCGCTCCTCCATTCACGATCCATGGCCCTCCTATCAATGGGATTATCAGTTTCATGTGCGTTTGGGCATTTACACGGGTTGATTAAGAAATCAAAGTACCGCTGATCACAAAAGTTTATGGATCTTGTCACACTGTCACCAAGGCTAAAGGTCTCGTAGTAGCAATTGCCTGACAGCATGACATAATCCCCCGGATTTTGGAAGACCAGCACATAACCAATTTTCATCTCCTTAAGTTTATGGGGAGTTAAAAATAGTTTTTCCGCCGAAATCTTCCGGTTGCAGGGAATGGGAGTTTCGGCAACTAATCCATGTTCCATGAATTTATCTTCGACTAAAGGCTTGTCTTCACGATCAATTATAATCCACACTTTAGTAAACCCGGCAATGTGATAATCGGCCAGGGACAACGAAAACTCCTCTAGACGGAACGTGGCTACAATAAAATCAAATTATAAATTAATTAGTAAAAACTATTTATTCGCCTAGACCTGACCATCACTGCCAAATTATAATAACTTAATGCTAAAATAATTTTAAAAACTTACTCGTGGCTCCCTGGCGCGAATATTGAGCTTTGGGCTCGGTAATTCCAAGATTAGTTGGAAGGGATTTGTACGAAGCAACTGGACATTCAAAATTGGCAAATTCAAACGGATGGAACCAATTCCTCTCCGACTCCCTCCAGAACTCAAAATTTGTCACATTTGAAATTGTGTGGTTTCCAATGGCTTTAATATACTTCGTCAGGGTTGCGGCAAAGTCCTTCGAAGTAGGGAACGTCTCAGCTTTAATTTCAAATCCTTTGAATCCCCCAGGCTGTTGATAGGAGACGTATTTCGTCTGGTTTTGGGGAGGCCCAACGTCATTTTTCTTGTATAAACCCTCCGATAATTGTGTGTATGCACCGAAATCAATTTCTTTAATTAACCGGCCTCCTTTTCTGCTTCGATCGAATCCCCGCTTCTCCCACAATTCCAGTTCGTGTGGAAAACTGAAAACGGCGACTGTTTCAGTGTTCATACTCTGAATATGAAATGGGCGCCGCTGGTTTATTACCTGGTGAAAATCTTCCGTCGTAAACTTGTGGGGAATGACCACCGAACAAAACTGTGTTTTTTTCACAACTTTGTTTTGTACAAAAAATGCTCGTAAAGTTGATACATGTTGTCCCTGCAAGAAAAACGAACATGGAATAACCCTAAAAATTATAAAAATGATCAATCATTCATGTCTGCACATATATTTTATTAAGAAAAAACAAATAAATAACCAGCACATGTATAGATACATACCTCGTATTCTTCCAATAGGTAAATCCACTCGCCGTTGTATTTGAGATTACAATTCCGGACTTCTACAAAAAATGATGGGGAATACAGTTCAATAAATAAAATTCCGTGATATTTTTAGTCTGATTATTAAAAAGTAGTACTGAAAAAGACTAACACTGTCGGAATATTATGAGGGAGGTGAAAAGGTGCGTGTGTAAGAGTAAAAGGGACGCTTTAGATATTTTGAATTTGGTGAACATACGGAACACGCTTGTTTAGGGAAGTGCCACAAATTGTGTTATCCAAAAATGTAACAAATTGTCATTTTGACAAACGTCTGACTGAAGGCAAGATTATTCACAATTAGTAAGGATCTGATATGAATAAAATGCCGAGTGAGTAATTCATATTAAAACAAATGTTTACAATATGACAGAGTGAATAAAAGCGCGACGTAATTTGTGGCATACATCTTAAAGGACGAGGTGGTATCACGCACTTGTGAGTTTGTTCAGTTCTTAGCTATATCCGTGCGAGTAATCATATATGATCTATATACCATTGGAAAGACCATACTTCAAGCTATTCAGAAAGCTAACCATTATTCTACGATATTATGTTTGTTGTCGAAATAATCAATATTTTACGACAGACTATATCGTAAATCCCATGACTTCCTCCTGTGATTATTCATTATTAGCTATATGCCTTCGGTTAACCTTATATGATTTATACCTCATTGGGAAGGTCATAGGTTAAGCTATTTAGAGCGGTCATCAGAAGTTTACGATCATAGGTTAAATCTCTCAATAATTAACCTTTTGTATTGAAGATACCGTAAAGTACATAGTTACCTCCCTTGATTCTTTTGTTATTAGCTGTATGCCTTCGGTTAATCTTATATGATTTATACCTCATTCGAAAGGTCATAGGTTAAGCTATCCAAAACACTAATTATAAGTTTACGATGGTGGGTCCATTTTCGAAAAATTCAACAATTTATGAAGATGTAGACTCTAACTAGCATTAATGTACACTATGCTTCCTCATTTATGATGTGCAGTGTTGCCACATCGCCTTTCTCTATTTGTACATTCCCTAGCTCCAACATGCTAAATATGAGATGGTTTGACGATACCTCATTTGAAATCCTGGTTTTACCTATTTGAACATGAGTCCTATCTCTGCTATCCTCTTTCCTGCTCTAATCAGATTTCCATCCCTGGAGACTCAACTGTCCTCTTGAACTAATCACAATTTATAAGGTTCTACTCTTCACAAGTAGAAATGGTCATTCGCTTACTACATGGTTAGTAATTAGCCTAACGACCGGACTTGACCTCACCACCAGGACTTCTCTGATTGGTTCTCGGTTCCGAAGTCCAGAAACAGCCAGCTTTCCTCACCCAGTTGTTAACTAAGAGCAACAAGATCATCGCCAATACTCAGGGTGAGCACACCTCAAAAATAAGCAGTCCCAATCCACCGCATTGGCCGACTCGAATGCAAGGGCGATTTCAGTTTAAGTAGAATCTCAAAGATTTTAATTCTTCTTTCTTTTTGTGTCAATTTTAGTATCTGGCTCCAGGCTACGACCTTAGATTTGGACACAATTAGGACTACAAAGCCACCAGTACTATCAACTTATTCCTTCTCTTTTCCCATCCTTTAATTCAATTGAAGTATCACATTTCTATTCTATAGTGCTAAATTGTTTATGAGCCATTTAAAGTATTTTATTCTAATAAACCATCGATCTATCATTCAGCACAAAACTTCCAAGAGAACCTTCATTAAGTTATTTACCAACAGACTTCTATAACTCTTCAATCAAACTCCATCGTAAGATAGCATAATAACATTTGGTCCTTCGAACCGGATCTAAATTCAGTGACTATAGTTTCTCCACTCAAGTCCCAGGCGATTACGAAGTGCGTGAAATTTAGTACTGTGTTGTGATTTGCAATTCGTTAGTGCGACAATTCTCTACGATGGAAGCATTAAAGAAATCACGAAAAGTTCTCAAGACTCAAGTTACAATGTTGAAGAAAGAGGTTGACGGGTACACCAATGTACCTCCGAACATCGGTACCCTCAAGGCTCATGAACAAAGAATTGATTTGTTAGGGACACAGATTGGGGACAACTGGAATTCGGTGGCTATCCTTTGCCAAGATGACACGGAGTACAACGCTCAGTCTCCTTACTACGAAGACGTCATTGCAAAGGTATCAGAAATTAAAGCAATCATTATCAATACAGTTGCTACTGTTACTGCTGCACAGCAACCAGCAATCCCGATTCCGACTACTCAACCTGCAGCGTCGGTCGGAAATCCAGGCACAACAGTGCGTCTTCCGACGATTGAACTTCCGTCATTCTCAGGGGACCTCAGGGAATGGATGACGTTTCATGACCTCTTCAAAGCTACAATTGACTGTCATCCTACTCTCAAGCCAGCTCAAAAGCTCCAGTACTTGAAGGCCAATTTGACTGGTGCAGCACATGGAGTTCTCGGATCCGTTCAGGTCATCGATGCCAATTACGCTCCAGCCTGGCAGCGTCTTGTGGACCGACACCACAACGAACGGGAACTGGTATTCGATACTATCAAAAGGTTAGTAAATCAAAGCAAGTTACATTCAGAGTCAGCATCAACTCTCAGGCAGCTCGTTGATGTTACCCGGGAATGCATTCGTTCTTTGGAGGCTCTCAACAGGAAGCCTTCAGATTGGTCAGACATCCTTGTTTATCTTCTCATACAAAAGCTCGACGACAACACTCGACGTTCGTGGGAATTGTCCCTGAAGGATAAAAAGGTACCAAATTTTGACTCATTCATTGATTTTCTTGAGCAACAAGCTCACGCTCTTGGATCTCTTACACTCGTCTCCACTCACAAGCATAATCTCAGATCTACAGATGAGAAGCAGAAAACTAAGGCTCATCATGCATCAAATACAGTTAGGAAGTGTCAGTGCTGCGATGGTGAACATGCTATTTTTAGGTGTGACATTTTTCTGAAAATGACTGTTGAGGAGAGAAAGGGCATTGTTAAGAGACGTTCATTGTGTTTTAATTGTTTGTCTTCTGGCCACAGAGTGGATAGTTGTAAAAGTGGAGGATGTAGGTCTTGTCAAAAGAAGCATCATACGACTCTCCATGAAACTAGCAAGACAAAAGTTGAAAATTCTACAACAGTGTCAGCCCTGACCTCTCAGGACTCCACATCTAAGGTTCTTTTAGCGACATTACTCGTTCGGGTCAGAGATTCATTTGGGAAGATGCAAGAGTGCCGTGCTTTTGTGGATTCTGGAAGTGAAAGCAGTTTTATGACAATGAGTTGTGCTAAAAGATTACATTTGAAACAGAAACGTGTTAATGTTGGCATTTCTGGGCTAGCAACTTCAGATGTAGCCACAGCTCGAAGTCGTGTTAACTTTTCTATTAGTCCACATTTCAGTGATAATTATTCATTAAATGTCAATGCTCTTGTTCTAGCTCAGGTCACTGCTACTATGCCTAACAGAGAACTTGACATTTCGGAATGGGAACATATTCAGGGATTGCAACTCGCAGATCCTCATTTCAATATTCCTGCCAAGGTTGATATCCTCTTGGGTGCTGATGTTGCGGCCGACATTGCCCTCAGTAACTGCTGTCGAGGAGAGCCTCATTTACCCATTGCCCAACAATCCAAGTTGGGATGGATCGTGTTTGGACGCACAAGTTCATTGACTCCAAGCACTATTGCGAATCATCATCTCACTGTCACTCTTGACGAGGCAGTACGTAAGTTTTGGGAGATTGAAGAAGTTCCCAACTACTCTGCATTTTCTGTTGAAGAGCGACATTGCTTGACACATTATGCTAATACTTATGCACGTACCAAGAATGGCAGGTTCATTGTCCATCTACCTTTAAAGGACGATTTTGTACTCGGGAATTCCAAGGCCATGGCAGTGAGAAGATTCACTCAGCTGGAGCGAAGATTAGCAAATCATCCAGAATTCAAGGCACAGTACCACCAGGTCATGCAAGAATACCTGGATTCGGGTCACCTTCAACTGGTCCCTGAGAATGAACTTCAAATGTCAGATAAGCAAACCTTCTACTTACCTCATCATGCAGTAATTAAGGAATCAAGTACTTCAACTAAAGTCAGAGTTGTGTTTGATGGTTCAGCTAAATCCTCATCTGGACAGTCGTTGAACAATTGTATGATGGTGGGACCTGTGGTCCAAAGTGACTTGTTTACCATACTATTAAGATTTAGGCGATGGCAAATCGCGTTAACTGCGGACATTGTTAAAATGTATAGGCAAATACTAATTACTCCCGAACAGTCTAATTTGCAGAGAATCCTATGGCGTTTTCAAGACAATGAGCCCATTCATGAGTACAAGTCCGTGACGGTCACCTTTGGCACAGCTTCAGCACCATTCCTTGCTACTCAGACTATATGTCAACTAGCTCATGATGAAGCATCTACATATCCAGTTGCAGCTCCAGTTCTCCTTAAGGATGCTTATGTTGATGACATTGCTACGGGTGCAAATCATGTTGAACAGGCTATTGAACTATATAAACAATTAGATGGTATTACTAAAAGTGCTTGCTTTGAACTCTCTAAGTGGGTCTCCAATAGTGCAACGTTTATGGAGGTTATTCCTGAAAGCAAACGAGGAACTCAATTTCCATTAAATTTTACTGATGATGACTCTGTAAAGTCATTGGGATTGTACTGGCATCCATCAACTGACTGTTTCAAATTCACAGTGGCTGAATTTAACTTTGATCAAAAACTAACTAAACGAATTATCCTTTCAGATACCGCTAAGTTGTTTGATCCCTTAGGATGGATGTCGCCGGTGACAATCTCACCCAAGCTCTTCTTACAGACTCTTTGGAAAGAAAACCTGGACTGGGACGAAACTCTTCCGTACAGTACAACCCACAGTTGGACTACATACCGGAAATCTCTACCACTCATTCAAGACGTCCAATTACCAAGATGTGCCATCATTGAACATTGCGTCAACTTACAACTTCATGGGTTTTCTGATGCCAGCGAGAAAGCGTATTCAGCATGTGTTTACCTTCGGTCCGTTTCAAGGTCAGGTAAAGTACACGTACAATTATTAGCTGCAAAGACACGCGTGGCTCCCTTGAAATTAATTTCATTACCTAGACTCGAATTATGTGGCGCAGTGCTACTAGTGAAATTAATAACTGCAGTGTCTAAGTGTTTTGACATTACCTTTGATGAGGTCCATGCCTGGTGTGACTCTACAATCACACTCGCTTGGATTCGCTCACCTTCCCATCAGTGGAAGACATTTGTTGGCAACAGAGTCAGCGAAATCCAGGGCTGCAGTCCACAGCCCATCTGGCATCACATTTCAGGAACAAACAATCCTGCAGATTGTGCCAGTCGAGGTATCCTTCCTGAAGAAGTGATAAATCATTCTCTATGGTGGACTGGACCAGATTTTCTACTAAAGGCCATTCAGACTGAGGAGCAGATTTCAACTCCAGACCCAGAGTACTTGGTGGAACAGCGAAAACAGAAGGTTAATGTCAACCATGCTCGCTCTACAGAGTCAATCCTTAATCGCTATTCGTGCCTGACGAAATTGCAACGTGCGGTATGTTGGTTAGTTCGTCTTTACAATTATCATCATTCTCAATGTGTGTTTAAAGGTGAATTAACTGTGAGTGAACTCCGAAATGCGACTCAGAGACTTGTTCTAGTTGCTCAGCGAGAGGTTTTTTCTGAAGAGATCAAATCCCTCTCCACCGGCAAGCCACTCTCCAGAAAGTCAAAGTTGACTTCACTCAATCCTTTCATTGACCCAGATGGATGCATTCGTGTTGGAGGACGTTTGGAGAATGCTCCACAGTTGACAAACAACAGAAAACATCCACTCATCCTTCCGGCTCATCATCATTTGACCACTCTCATTGTTCGGCACCTGCACCAAGCTCATCTGCATGCGGGACCAACCCTCCTCGTCCATTTACTTCAACAGAAGTACTGGATTATTCAAGCTAAAAATGTTGTCAAGTTTCAGATCCGAAAGTGCATTGTGTGCACGAGAACCAGGGCAGAAACAGCAAAGCAACTCATGGGAAATCTTCCAGCCAGCAGGGTTACGCCTACAAGAGCGTTTCTTAACTGTGGAGTGGACTATGCTGGGCCATTGTTGCTACGTCCAATGAAGGGCAGAAGCAACAAGCTCTTCAAGTGCTACATTGCATTATTTGTGTGTTTTTCCACTCGTGCTATTCATCTCGAGGCTGTAAGTGACATGACTTCTGATAGTTTTCTTGCAGCTTTACACCGTTTCATCAGCAGAAGGGGCTTGCCAGCTGAGATTCATAGTGACTGCGGGACTAATTTTGTTGGTGCTGCTAAAGAGCTCCGACACTTCATTGAGCTCACCCGGTCCAGCCAATTCAATAGTGACTTAACCAAGGCTCTCAGTGCACATGAAACCTCCTGGAAATTCAACCCGCCGTCTGCCCCCCACATGGGAGGTATTTGGGAAGCAGGAGTAAAGAGTACCAAATATCACCTTCATCGAGTTGTAGGAGATCGGACCCTTAACTTCGAGGAGCTCTGTACTTTGCTTGCCAAAATTGAAGCTTGTTTAAACTCTCGACCATTGTGTGCAGCAACTGATAACGTTGATGATTTAAATGTTTTGACTCCAGGGCATTTTCTAATCCATGACTCTCTCATTGCAGTTCCAGAACCTAGCTACGATCATTTGAAATTGAACACTCTCAGTCGGTGGCAATTAATACAATTGTTATCTCAGCAGTTCTGGCAAAGGTGGAGCAGTGAGTATTTGACTCGGTTGCAGCAGCGGCCAAAGTGGGCGACCTACCAGCCCAACATAGAAGTCGGTCAGTTGGTTCTCATCAAGGACGAAAGACTTCCCCCTCAGCAGTGGCTCTTAGCCCGAATCGTCGCCGTTCATCCAGGAGCGGATTCCTTAGTTCGAGTTGTTACTGTGAAGACTAAATCCGGAGAGATGAAGAGGCCAGTTACCAAGCTATGTCCATTGCCCATTTGCAAGGAAGAATAATCAGCTCATCTTCACTCATCAAGTTTTAATTAAGTGTGCTTACCCTTATTGACTTTCGATTTTTGTTGACTATGCTGTTTTTTAAATCTTTTGATTTGGTTACATTTGTCATTTTATCTTTTGATGTTGTTATACTGTTTAGTTTGTTTTGTTTCGAAATCAATATTTCAAGGCGGGGAGAAATGTTCAGTTCTTAGCTATATCCGTGCGAGTAATCATATATGATCTATATACCATTGGAAAGACCATACTTCAAGCTATTCAGAAAGCTAACCATTATTCTACGATATTATGTTTGTTGTCGAAATAATCAATATTTTACGACAGACTATATCGTAAATCCCATGACTTCCTCCTGTGATTATTCATTATTAGCTATATGCCTTCGGTTAACCTTATATGATTTATACCTCATTGGGAAGGTCATAGGTTAAGCTATTTAGAGCGGTCATCAGAAGTTTACGATCATAGGTTAAATCTCTCAATAATTAACCTTTTGTATTGAAGATACCGTAAAGTACATAGTTACCTCCCTTGATTCTTTTGTTATTAGCTGTATGCCTTCGGTTAATCTTATATGATTTATACCTCATTCGAAAGGTCATAGGTTAAGCTATCCAAAACACTAATTATAAGTTTACGATGGTGGGTCCATTTTCGAAATATTCAACAATTTATGAAGATGTAGACTCTAACTAGCATTAATGTACACTATGCTTCCTCATTTATGATGTGCAGTGTTGCCACATCGCCTTTCTCTATTTGTACATTCCCTAGCTCCAACATGCTAAATATGAGATGGTTTGACGATACCTCATTTGAAATCCTGGTTTTACCTATTTGAACATGAGTCCTATCTCTGCTATCCTCTTTCCTGCTCTAATCAGATTTCCATCCCTGGAGACTCAACTGTCCTCTTGAACTAATCACAATTTATAAGGTTCTACTCTTCACAAGTAGAAATGGTCATTCGCTTACTACATGGTTAGTAATTAGCCTAACGACCGGACTTGACCTCACCACCAGGACTTCTCTGATTGGTTCTCGGTTCCGAAGTCCAGAAACAGCCAGCTTTCCTCACCCAGTTGTTAACTAAGAGCAACAAGATCATCGCCAATACTCAGGGTGAGCACACCTAAAAAATAAGCAGTCCCAATCCACCGCATTGGCCGACTCGAATGCAAGGGCGATTTCAGTTTAAGTAGAATCTCAAAGATTTTAATTCTGCTTTCTTTTTGTGTCAATTTTAGTATCTAGCTCCAGGCTACGACCTTAGATTTGGACACAATTAGGACTACAAAGCCACCAGTACTATCAACTTATTCCTTCTCTTTTCCCATCCTTTAATTCAATTGAAGTATCACATTTCTATTCTATAGTGCTAAATTGTTTATGAGCCATTTAAAGTATTTTATTCTAATAAACCATCGATCTATCATTCAGCACAAAACTTCCAAGAGAACCTTCATTAAGTTATTTACCAACAGACTTCTATAACTCTTCAATCAAACTCCATCGTAAGATAGCATAATAACAGAGTTGTTTAATAGTTGGAATGTTTGAGGCTGACTATTGCGACTGTGCAATAAGGAGCAAGCCCTTCGATGCTGCAAACTTAGAGCGCATGCTCCTCAATGCTCCTTAATTAGACAGCATGCTCCTCAATGCTCCTTAATTAGAGAGCATGCTCCTCAATGCTCCTTAATTAGAAAGCATGCTCCTCAATGCTCCTTAAATAGAGAGCATGCTCCTAAATGCTCTAAAAATTAGTGAGCATGCTCCTAAATTCTCTAAAAATTAGTGAGCATGCTCCTAAATGCTCAGCGTAGAAATATTCAGTTGACAATCATCTTAATTTTGGTCTCAATATATTTTTCTAGCATTTGGGATTTCAGTGTGTATAATACACGGCTTATACATTTTGTAGACATTTGAAAATATTTAAATCGAACATCTTTGGAAGGGCATTGTTTTGTAGCAATGATAACCGAATTTACTTACTCGGTAAAATATGATATTGGGTGTGCAAGCTATGCGTGCTGTACACGCAGTTGATGTAAGCAGGAGAAATATCTTTGAGGTGTGGATCAAGTTTCGCTGATTACTGTAAAAATCAACAAAAGGACAGTGTGTAGGATCTTAATGCGTTACGTTGGACAAACGTCAATCATGACAACATCATAACAGAGGCTTGCTTTTCATTCTATCTATTGCTATGCAGGGAGCTTTACTAGAGCTTGATTCACTCATTGTAACTTCCTCTGGATATCTTTAGTCATTTTTAAAGATTGATTCAGCATAATGTCAGATATTCTCATCTACTGTAAGTGTCCCTTTAAGTTATAATTTTTATTAGAAAATTAAAGCATTTATTTAGGAATTACGCGTTCGTTGTGTCATCAAACGAATTTTGTAGGTGTTCCAGAGACGGCTTTGTACTGTAACCTTGTTACTCTATTTACTTTGTCCTTAGCTTGTTACTCGCAACATTTGGTTGGGAAACTTTGCTCGTCTTGCTTTAATGGTGGCAGGGATTTTTTTCTTTTGTACAATAATTCTTACTGCTGCGCTCCAGACATTTGAGACGTGGACGGGGGAATTATTTATGTTCTGGGAAATGTCACTGAATGTGGCCCAACGTCGTGGGAAACTCAGACAAATGGTTCAGGAGTAAATTATCTTGACAAGTTCCGAATATTTTCATTTGCTCTCGGTAATTATTTCATTCCAGTTTAGTGTTTCAATGCGTACACATAATTTATTAGGTCGAAGTTATCGGAATGTTTATTGTGCTTTTACCTTGAAGGAAACTACTAAGAGTTTCAAGGGTCTAAATAGTTTTTATCAGCCCCACAAATCGTTTGTTAATTTGATTTTTAAATACAGGACCTATTATTGTTGGCTTGTTACTCGTTTTGGGATGGTGCACCTGGAAGATGACTGCCAGGAGACAGCGCATTAGGACAGCAATTGAAATTGATGGTTTGTCTAGATACCGGGAAATGGAACTGGAATCACTGGTTCCCACCCTCTCTGCCACAAACACTGAAATTCAAGGACAGGTCAATCGAAACCCAGAGCTGATGGCCACAACGAGACTGATGGAATTTGACGGAAACTTGGATGCAAGTATAATGATCTGTGGGGGCACACTCAAGTGTACGAGAAGTACTGGGGAAGAAGGTCGTATAATTGTTAACCCTTTGTACGGGGAATGTGCGGCCGGGCAAGAAATTCTCAGGCCAGCGTGTAGCCCCACTGTACTGGAAAGGGTTGCAGGCGCATCAATTAATCACGTACGATTATCTGATCAGAAGCACAGTGGCAGGGAGAATTGTTTCGCGTTTACCCAAACAACAGAAAATGATGGGTTTTCCTGGGTTTTTAATGGGCATACTGATGAGAACACTGGCAATGATTGTTACCCACAAAGAGAAGAACAAGAAGAAGAGGGGACAATTGAAAAACGTGATGAGTTTAAAAATTGTCTACAAATCCACTTGTCCGAAAATCTTAACAAGCCCAACTACCTCTGTATGTGGGAATCCACGACGGAGTTGTTGTAGATTAGCTCATTATTTTCGAACTCTTTTATACTTTATCTTTAAATCCGTAGAATATACATTCCTGCGTCACCGTTTGTAGGGTCTTGGGGATTGTAAATTGAAATAATATTCATGAGGCAAGTCCAGGTAGATTAGTTATTATATGCTTGGATTTTATCTTAGTGTAAGCGCTGGAAAGGTAAATTATTATAGGGTTTTTAATGTGGTCATTGGTTTTTCAAGCGATAGTTTGGAGGAAATAAAGTAAACAAGTTTAAAGAGTACTTTATTGTCACCATATGTTTTTGTCACCACGCTCAAAGCTTTCATTTTCTTCGGACAGTAGTTTCTAAATCCATGTTTGACAAAGAGTATCCAAGTAGCATCCAAGTGACTACATTCGCACTTGAAAATTTCAACTATTCGTTTCATAAAATCCGTTTCGCAAATTGTCTACATTAACCCGCGTACTTTTGTGCACAATTTGTCGTTTCGATCTTTTTCAAAGATCTGATGCTGAGTTTGAGATTGACGAGGAGCTCGTTGCAACACGCTACACGACTCGTTACGGTTCCGACGTGCTTTTGGACGACTTTAAGTCTAGGAATCTCAAGCGTTTTTTGATTGGTGGATATGCCGTTACACTGGAACCAGACGCGACAGCTTACACAAATTGTGCTCATGTTTTTCACGTTCCGTGCTTGTTTTCTTACGCACAAAAATTCTGGCAGCAACTGTTCCGAGCGCAGGAGTACAGTGACGAAAGTATTCAGTTATTCTGCCCTGGGTTCACCGGTGGAGTGTTTTGCCGGAGACAATTTCGATATGTGCAAAATCTTCGCTTCATAAAATTGGAAGACTTTGATACTGATCAGCACTGGTGTAGTGGGGATGTGCCGAAAAATTTGATTACCGATTCATTCAGCGGGGGCTGTGACGCTCGCCAGAGGCAAACCTCGGAAGTTGCAGAATACCAGAAACTCTCAAAACAGCGAAAAACCGAAGCAGACCTAGCACAAACAACCCCTAAAAAGGGGGAAAAATCAAAACTATCCGCCGCATCCCCATCAAAGAGTATTTCAGGCGGTGCTATCAAAAAGCCAGACCGATATCCAGATGTTTACCTCATGTTAAAGAAGATGTGTGCTGATCACAGGGAAAAACAAGAAAAATTGGGTAATATAGGGATTCTCTCTCTCTCTCTCTCTCTCTCTCTGTGTGTCTCTGTGCTATTTTGTCTGTATATCATTTTTACTTTGCTTCGAGCTGAATAGGTGACTGTATTTTTAATTTCAGCAATAGTTGGAGCGAATTTTTCCCTGGACAACTACCTGGATTCATTCCCATTGACTGGAAACGAGCTGGACAGTTCGCAAAAACGACAATCAGAGGTGGCCAGTATTCTGCAACAAGAACAACTTAAGCTGATGGCTAAAGACCAAACCGAGGGCAAAGTTGTAATGGCAATTACACAGGCAGGGTCCAATCTTCCTGACGAAGAAAATAATCTTCCAGGATGTTCGTACGGGAACCGAGAATCTCCTTCGCTATTACAGCATCTCCGCGGGGCAAAATATTTTGTAGACAATTCAGACGATGGGGAGGAGGAGGATGACGGGGACTACAATTTCACATTGGAGGACGCATTGGAAACTCAAGACGTCAATATGAACTGCGTATTTCAGCAAAACAGAAATCCAGCGCACCCAGACCCTGACAACGAAAGTGTTTCCTCCGACATTACGTATGATTGAATGAGCGAGAATATCTTGTTGTAAATTGAATTTTGATTTCATATGCTTGCTGTAGAGGATGAATTATTATTATTGGAAGATAGTTATTTTCAAGTTTTGAATTGCAGATTTAAGTAATTACGGGGTATTCAGGAATGAAATAGTTTTTGGTATAATAAATGATGGTGGTGGGTTAAAACACAATATGTATAATTTTAAACATCCAATTTTATTTCACATCAAATCCCTTCACCAAAATTAATTTATCATGCACTATAAAAAATAATGGGTAAAATATGCAACCAACGTTTGCAAATAATCTGCCTTTTAACAAATGGTCATCAGTGATATGACCGTGCTTCATTCCTGGCTTTCGGGGTCCTCATTTATGAACGACAGAACAGCAGTCATCAGCTCCGTGTCAAACCACATGCACGCACCCTAGAAACACAAGCATTACTTAATGAGGTTGCAATCAAGAGCAACTCATTTTTAAACACAACACGAATGCAGCCATATACACTGAATTAAAGAATCATGGTATTACTATGCATTGAATGCAAACAAGAGCTAAACTTACGGCCCAGTTGTTGAAACGTTCACAAATGTCGTCTGGGACGGGGTTCAAAAGGCCAAACTCAAAGTTCCCGTTTCTTGGGTTGAACTGAAGTCGCAGCCTCACGCTACACGTCTCCAAATCCGGCTCGGCCGCCCAGAACTCTCGGACGTTTTTCGGGTCGAATGCTCTTACTCTGGCTTCATCATCCGCAAAATACGGTAAGGGGTCGGAATCCTTCTTCCCGCATCGTTTGTGCTGATCAATTTGGATAAGCATTTTCTCAGCAAACTCGGATATTTGCTTTGCTTCGTAGTCCGAGAATTTAATCCGCTGCATGGATTTTGCAGTCTTTTTTCCAATATGCAGATACAAACATCTGCCTCCTTCATTGTAGACCTTTCTGCCAAAGTACTGCTCATCCTCGTCAAGCTACGCCAAAGTGAACAAGAAAAGCATTTTATTAATAATATCTACTCGGTCATTGTTTGTAGCTTCCTAAATTTAGATCATGTTCATTAATGTCCCTTATTATTAATAATGCTCATAAATGCTCTTTAATTTTTGAGCATGCTCAATAATGCTCCTTATTTTAGAGCATGCTCAGTAATGCTCCTTAATTTAAGAACATGCTCATTAATGCTCCCTAATTTCATATGACCCTTAGTAATAGTCATTTATCATCAAGAGCATTTTGGAAACAAATGGTGCGTAAAACATTGTCACGTAATGATATAGACTTAAGACAAAAACGTCGGTGGCAGTCCAAAAGTCATCGTCATTTGGAGAAAGCTTCTTGCTCGTGGTCACCTTAGGTGGTTTTGGAGTGGCCAATGGATCGAATTTCCTGAGCTTCACTTTGCGAATATGCTTTGGAGTTGATCCATGGTCCGGGGATAAACTTCCCCACGCAGCTTTAAATTTAAAAAATAAAAAAAATCGTGTTATTAAATTTATTTCATATCATTTTTTACCTGTATCACCACTATTAATTCAAAATCAAATCAAGTACAAAATATAATTAAATAAAGATGTACAGACCTTTCGTGGAGGTTTCGGCCATACCGCTGTCTTGGCTGCTACCACTTGGCCTTTTCTTAGATTCGCTCATTATTTCATTGTATGGTTTTCGGACGCAGCAGTTTCCAACCGAATTTTTCACCTGGTATGCTTTCAACGTATATGATGATGAAAGTGTAGTCAAATTTTGAACCAAAGCATGTCTTATATCCGAGCAGCGGTGGTTGTTATTGTGACGACAACAGGGATTTCCTCCCAGTGTCTGCTTCAACCCGGTCCCCTTAAACCTTTAATAATTTTACTTGATTAAAATGCATTTCCACCTTGCTGTAACATTGCACTAACCATTCAGTAAAGTCCACCGTAACCACTGTCGCTTTTGTGTGTACAATCATCGAGGTTATTCTCAACAATGGCCCAAAGCTCAACCGACCCATTAAGTAAAGACTGTTTCGAAAAATGGAGACAACAATTTTTTGAAAGTTCAGCGCGGAGAAAAATTAAGAAGCCCGATATTAATTTTGAAGATTTGACTGCACAACAAAGACAAGTGGTGAAGTTGGTAGAGAGACAACTTGCGAAATCAATTGGAGAAATGTTAAACGAGCCCTTTCGTGCAATTCTAGTTTCCCAGGCTGAAAGTGGGAAGTCAACGGTATTGAGCCACATCAAATATTTAATGGAGCTGAAGAAAAGGAAAGACCCGGGATTTGATTACAGGCTTGTCGTCCTTACTGGAACTTGTGCCTTTCACCTTCGAATCTCTACCGTGCATAGTGCCTTTAAAATCCCTCCAAAGTTTAAAGATGACTATTTCAAAAAAATAAAAAACGGGCAGGCATTGACAGAGAAAGTGGCTGCTGAACTTAAAAAAGTTCAATGGATTGTATTTGATGAAAGTAGCCTAGTGTCGCTTCGACTGTTTCACACTGTTGATTTAATTATGCGATGTGCGGACCCGGAATTTGGTCATGTGCCTTTCGCTTCTCGATCACTCATTCTTTGCGGAGACCCTTTACAGGCAAGTTTATTATATTCATTTTCCATTAGTTATATCATTGTTCTGGGTAGTTTCTAGACTAGGCCAGTTTGGGTTGTCAACGCTTACAAGGTCCACTACATACCAGCTAAATTGACTTTGATCAACAATTTCAGCCCCTAACCGTGGCTGATTTTCCAATGTTCCAAAAAATCTCCGAGGAGGCAAAGAGCCCGTTTTATGAGACGTCACAGGCATACATGGAAATTGACAGGGTCTTCCGACTAACGAAATCATTGCGTCAATCCGGGGACAGTGATAATCACAAAATTTTTCGCAACTTTCTGCTAAGATTGAGGTTTAATTGCACTGTGCGAGAGGACGTTGACTACGTGCGTGCTCGACTGAAAAACAATTTCACCGAGGACGAACGGGGGATGTTTGATAACGCTTTGCACGTCTTCACTTGGAAACGAGAAGTTCGAGCACATAATAGGTAATACGTTTCAAAACTAGGAAAAAATGTAACAGCGGGATTATTTTCAGGTGCATGCTTGCAAACGTTTATTTTTGATAATTCTGTAGAAAGAAGCTCAGCAAGCAATTCAAAGAGGATGAAATAATTCATATATCAAACGGGACTCAGCCACTGTGCAATGCAATTTCTGCTCCAATTGTTATCACAAAAAATTTAGCAACAGAGTTGGGAATCACCAACGGTTCTAGGGGTTACGTGAAAGATGTAATATTCACAGCTGAAGATCAGCCCGGAGTTTACCCACGTAAGGTGAAATGTGTAATAGCCGACATCCCGCATTATTTGGGTAGGAAATGGATGACTGATCGTGGATCTGGATTTCCCATATTCAGATATGCAGAGAGTGTCTTTTGTCACGATACTAATGATTATGTGGGCGTGAACGTGTTCCCGATCCAACTTTGCTATGGAATCACCAAGCATAAAATACAGGGGCTCACTCTGGACAAACTGGCCGTGCATTTGGGTGAAAAAGAGGTTTGGGCAAAGATGGATTATCTATGCTTCTCTCGAGTAAATCAACTCAATCAGATTATGATAACTGATAAATGTATTGCCGACGATCGATTTACAACAAAATCCAAAGAAATTATTAATGCGACTGAACGACAAAAGTTTGAAATGATTCGTTTGAGAAAGTTGTGGCAAAAACATAATGCATTTTAATACTTTTTAGACTTATTTGATTTTACAGGAGTATGTCAATGATTAAACTACAGTAAGTATTTATTTATTAAAATTAATACTATTACATAGACTACTACAAATGCTTGTTAATGGTTATGTAAACTTGAAATAAATACATGTGTATACAAACAGAATTTCCGTCGGCCGAATGTTATTGCGGTTGCCCGTAGCCATATGGAACACTATAGTTTAAATCGTTTGCAGATGGAAAGACTCTAGCCAAATTTACACGATTGTTAAAAACAACTCCTTCCTCAAGAACTAAGCTTAACTTTTTATTTAAACAACGGACTTGGTCCAGCTTGAAACTGCTACCACGTATTTTTAAGATTGCGTCTTTGTAAGTTTTGTGAGTAAACTGAGAGGATATTTCCTTTGACACAGATTTGCGTTGCAACAACTTGTGCTGACCAGTGAATGTGGACACCGAAATCTCCTTAGCTCTGATTGCAATTAATTCACCGATGCAAAGGCTTTCAATTTTTAGCTTGCCACCAATCTGTTTCCTACCATTTCGCAAGTCGGGGTACCAGTCTGCGAATAACTTGAATAGCAAGTGACTCTCGGGCAACTTGGACAAATCAAATAAGTGATGATGTTTTGCAATTGTCTCTAGAAAGGAAAATTCCGAATTGCAAAATATTTCTAAGTAATAGCCATCGGTGTCAATATATTTGAGACGGCAATCACAAATGTTTTTCATTTATTGATAGTATGAGTGATAGAGAACTAGTTTGCTAAGTTCTAATATTGAAAATCCTACGATTTGGACTTGGTTACCTGTTACATTTTTTCCACCAGTTGTGAATATACTACAGAACGGAGAGATTGCCTCGTAATCTTTGCAGTGCAAAGAAGCAACTAACCTGTGACAATGGGCCCTGCTACAGCAAAATGTAATTTTATTATTAAAATTATTGGCAGAGATAAGCTTGCCCGAAAGATTGTTGCCAAAGCTTTTTGCCTGGTTGCTGGCAATTGAGCTGGTCGCTGTCCTTCTTTGCTCTAGCACAAAATCAATGTATGTTTTGAATAAATTGGTCTGTGTAAATTTTATACCCCTATAAATTTTCCTAATTTGCATGCCAAACGAAATGAAATAACGTAAAAGTCTGCCGTGTACCAAATACCTGGTCTTATCGTAACAGGTTCCCAATAGCTTCTTCTCTGGTGACTGCCAAACAGGTTTGTAGTCATTGGTTCCCGACTCCAGGTATGATACAAATAAATGTTCAAATGCCAGAGGAAGGTCTGATGTGTCATTATGCAGCTCCTTGTTGTATGAAAAGTCTACCTCGAGAATGTAATCAGTGTCCCTTTGTTCCTCTTCCATCGTTATTTCCCTCCAACTCTTCTTGGACGGGAACGTTAATGAATCTAATTCTTGCCTGGTCATCCACAAATAATTACTTGTGGGAAACGAGAAATACTGCATAGTGTACGGGTACATCGAGTTTATGTCAAAATGAGCTATGAAAGAGCGCCTGGAGCTAGGGTCATGATGGACGTTCCATAAATTGTTGGCTCTGGTAATTTGTGTCCCACTATAACAAATGCCACCGCGTAAATTAGATCTGATTAACTCTATCATCGACGGGTCTCTGGGAATTTCAATTTCTTTTTTGCTGTTAAATAGAAAAGCGTGAAACGTATAAGCGGAGATTGTGGGTACGCCAGCCGGGTCTAATCCAAAACAGCTATATGCATTCTCGCGGTAGGACTCAAAAAAAGCAGTCAGAAATGCCGACTTAACACAGCTATAAAATTGTTCAAAGGATGACATGCTATCCAACTTAAAACTTTTACAAATCTTATTAAACGCTTCTATTTCGGCAGTAGCAAATCGTTTAACACTGTTGTCATTCTTCTGTATATATAAGCTTGAATGGCTCTTATCGATGTAACTACACCACTGGGTTAGTGTTTCAATTGAAGGTAGTTGACCAACAATAGTAACAAGATCACAAATATTTTCAAAGAAACTACAGTGGATGTGCGGAAAAAATCTTGAATAATCATTTCTATAATTTTGAAATATTTACTGCATGGTTCCAGGAGTTGAATAATTTTTTCGAGAGGCACGTCAATAAAATTAGTAGAATTTGTAAATCTAATTCGTGTCATCCGCGATCCCTTTTTGGGTCTATCATTATCTGGACCAAACTTTGGTACAAGTGTGTTTGAGGAGGCAATTTCTACCTGAATTATTTCTGATGGTGATTTAGCTAAAACCCTAATATCTGAAGTCACGTAACGCTCTGAACTAAGTCCGTCGACGAGAAAGCGAAAACTCAAACCTTTTTTTGAATGAAAAATAATAGGTACATATACCTTGGACAAAATCTTTAAGTTACAATACTGACAAATTATTTTCTCAACTTTGCCACCACCACAAAAGTGGTTGTGATGTATTGTTTTCAAAACCGGTTTGGTGACGCTTCTACCAAAATCCGGGTGGAAGGCATTCTGCTCCTCTTCTCTTTCATTTGCGTCATCTTCTATCTCTGTCTTGATGTTTGTCAAATTATGCTCGTCATCCCAGGCTTCAAAACTCCAAGAGGGGAGGGAGACACCTGAAGATGTAGTTATGAATGTGTTTGCTGTTGGTATACTGAGTCTACTGGACTGATCGGGCTGTGAGTTAACATTTGCTTTATTACTATCTGTAAACTCGGCCTGGCAAAACTGACAGTGAGTTATGTTCTCATACTTTACTAGCTCCTCAAGTGTAGGCTGCTTAAAATTATTTGTGTTTCTAATTGCTGTTAGTAACTCTCTGGCCCAGAAGAATATGCGTCTAAAATAATGCTCAACTACTCCCTCACCGGTCCTTGAAGCGTCCTCAATATTGTATTTTTCCATGGCGATTACTTTGGTATTTTTTAATGATGTGAAATTCTCCACACTGTCTCTGCGCAAAATAACAAACGAATTTCCTTTGATAGTATGCTCATGTTTAATTGAGTTATGATATAAAAATTTCTGTGACTTATCTACGGTACTGATATGCAAAGGCTCACGTTTATTTACAAATGAAGTATAAATAATGAACGGGAAATGCAGGGTCAGGTCAAGACGATTAAATTTTATCGTCGCCCTCACAGGTGGGGTTATCTCTATTGGTTTATCTATCAAAAGTCGCGTGTTAACAAAGCCACCGCCTAACACGCCCAACTGTAAATGGGCATTTTAATTGCTTTCACATTGACTCGTGTGAGCCAGATAGGGCTTCTGAGTAGAAAAGCACCTTAAGCATCTCTTACACACTAAAGCATTATGTTTATTGGGTGTCAGGCGTGCACAATATTTGTCCAGGTCAAGAATTAACACAAAATGATACCTACTACTGCTGCCGCTGCTATGGTTTTGCGTGGCCTCTTGACGGATTAAAAAAGATTCACACTTGATGAATAAACTGCGGAACTCTTGCGTGCAACATACATACGATTTTCTTGATGAGATAACACGTGGACACACACGTTGTTGTTACTCTCAAAGCGGTCAATACTTTCCGATATGCCTATAATATCTGAACACTCCAATGTTGTCACACCTGTAAAATCTAGCCGGGAGTAATATCGTCTCCAAGCATTACAATTTTTTAAATTCAAACGCTTGCCCTTTGGCAAAATTGAATTAGCGCGCAATGCATCTTCCCAAAATATTCCAGCAGTAACGCATACTTTGAAACACTCCGTCTTCGTCTTAAAATTAATTATACCTCGTGAAATTATTGGCATTTTTAAATACTCTCGTATACGAGCAGATTGAAAGGGGCGATATTCGGCAAGTTTTATCTCTAAAGATTTCAAAGACTTCACACGGAAATTACTCCCGTTGGTAATGAATAACGCCTTTTTAGATTCAATGTCCTCGGCGCAACCCGTGACAAGTGTTCCAATAGTTTCTAAACTAGACAAAAGGTGGTGGTCACTTTGAAAGAAAAACAAAATAATCTTGGCTCGTACGACTTCTCCCTCCTGTATTATCAACTGTTCAAGCTCCACACCTAGCTTCATTGAAACCCTTAAATTACCCCGTAACACAAAAATTTGTTCCAAGAGCTTTTTAATACTCTCGTAGAGAAAGCTAAATGCCTCATCAACCTGTATAACCTCATTTTCAAAATGATAAACGTACGCTGTGATGGCTCCTAGATGGCTAACTGCAGCGTCAGGAACATTGTCAGCGACGACAGTAGCTGTTGAAGACGAAGGTCTTGGGGAAGGAGTTCTGGAATCTGTTGATGATGTACCTGATGGTTCACCCTCCATTATAAATAATACGGGAAACCAATAAGACTGTCACCTGTGTTATAGTTGCCGCTCTGAGATTAAACTCCACCTTCAGCAGCAGTTGCAACAGTCCGCAAAATGTTTCGTTTGCAAAGCAGTCTCAACCCAAGTAATTTTTAAGTTGGCAAAGTATTTGAAAGAGAGAGTAGGCCACACAACACGTATAAAACTGCAAGAATTGGAATTTTTGCTATAAAAATTATTATACAGCGTTTTACAGACCACCAAGCGTAACCTCATTTATGCCAGCAACACAAATACACGTACCTTTGTTTGTCAGTCTAATACATTCGACTAAACCATTTAATTCTGCGGTAATATCTGGCGGGTTCGAATACATTCCATCGGACGAATCACTTTTTTGAGCAGCAAAAATGTCTTTAAGAAATGTAAAATTTAATTTATCACAAAATGGGGATGATAATGATGAGGTGTTATTGGTGGCGTTTGTTTTTTTAAACCAGAATGCCACACATTTAAAAGTTTTCCAAGCGACCTTTCAGCGTCGATAATTTCAAAAATTGCTTTGTTAACTGCCATAGAAGCAGCCTTGGTAAACACATTTTTCAATAGTAGTTCTTGGGCTGAAATATTCACTGAACCAGACCAGTTGTTTGCGAGAAGGATATCAGGATTTTGATCAAAAGTAACAGGGGGAATAATGACAGAACCCAATGCGGGTTGACACAGGGCGAGAACAGAGGCACAAACAAGTTTTAGCTGGAACATTTCAAAATAAAATTTAATGGTGCTTGAGGATTGCTTGGGTCAAGGTAAAAAGTCATACTGACGTGATAGTCGAACCACACTACCATTTTGTCCTTTTATTCTTAATGGAATTGGTACGAGCACGATTTATTTTACCACGTGGCAAATTTTTGGCAATCTTTGCAACAATAGGTTTGCGTAATTGTCGTTGTTGTTTTCTTTTCCTTGGATGAGATTTTCTCTTTATGTTTTGAGTGAGTGACGACTCTTCTATAGGTTTCCACTGTGCTATTGAGCTCCCTACAGATGCGTTTCTATCTCCCAGAGAGTTGGGACTGCTTCCAGCAACAGCGTGTGCAGGAGAGTGATGGGAGAGAGAGTGTTACTGTTGAAGTGCCAGTTCCTGCACCCCCTTTGTGTACTTATCTTGTGTTTGTGTTCCCGTTGAGGAGCCAACTTTCCCACCGCCACCAACAATACCACTGCGACCACCGTCTTGCTCAATGTTATCTGGCACTACAACAGATGCGTGCCCGCTATCCACAGACACATGTTCTTCCTCTTGTTCGTCGTGGGCGTCCAACAACAATTGATCTTGCTTACCCTTTACACCCACAGCCGATGACGCTTTAGCCCTCTTTTTTACTTGGTCCTTGTTGTAGCAATCCATAAGTTTATAATAAAGTTCAGGTGGCATTACTTTGTAAACGTTTAGAGCCAGTGACCTGTTTACTTCCATTGTTCAAGGAAAATGTAGCAGGCACTCGGTGTGTATTATGCAGTGAAATACGACAGCCAGGACAGATTTAACTAGTTGCTCTTCGGCTTTAAAAATTCTCTTGAGACGTATGTGGCCTGGTCCGTTTTCGTTGCACAGACTAACACTACCACCGCTACCGTTATTACTGCAGAGTGAATGTAATTGTTTGCAAATTTTTCTGGAAACCGCTTTGGCCCCTTTTTTGGTAATAACTGTAAGGTGCTTAGTACAATAAAATAAATGCAGATTGCAAAATGATTCGCACAATGCGAGTAATGATTCAATAGATGACCGTTCAATTAAGTTCTTGTACTCTTTGCTGCGGGATTGTAACAGAGTGTATAAATTTTCGCACTCTGACTCTAATCTCGTCTCTATGGTCATGACAATTGAAGAAATCAAACTACTTATTTTGGTCCATACACTTCTGTATTATCTGCAAGAAATATACTGTTGCGAGCGAAAAGTTTATAACGTCTATGCAATGGGTGGAAATTTAAGACCAAATATCCAAAATCTCGCGAGCTCAACGCTCTCTCATATGCGGCCTTAATAAATGCACTGTTATCAGGACACACTTGATTTGCTATATACCTGATTATACGTTTATCCCTGTTAAATGGGAACAATAAAAGTATTGAGCACTGCTTCTCGTATAGTCGGTACAAATGGCTGCTGCAAAATGACTGCAACACAAACTTTCATGTGGTGACTTATTTTTGTAAACAGATTGTTAATCAATTCGGTAAGTTCACAGCGTTTCTTCACGGCAGACAGCTGGTCATCAATCACGACAAACGATTTTTCAACAATCTGAGACTCAGATAGAGTTGTCACAAACGATACGTCTGGATCGTTAAGCTGAAAATCCGTAAATTCCTCTTGAATGTAATCACACAAATATATAACCTTTTCAACTCGCTCCGTAAATATCTCGTTTCGACGTCGAATTAATTCCAATATCGTATGGCTCTTTCCCGTAAAACTTTGGCCAAGAATTTGAATGGTTGATGGAACTGGGATGCAGAACGGGATTAAATTTTCAAAATCCATTCGGGGGAAATGATTTACTGCCTTAATGTTTACCTGTATGCGCACACAAACAAGCTAATTGTCATTTCAAAAACCAGTCGGATTTAAATAGGAAAAGTGGGCGATTTATTTATTATTTTTGGATAACATAATTACAATAAAACAAATTATTAAAATGCTCCTTAATGCTCCTTAAATTATGAGCATGCTCCCTAATGCTCCTTAAATTATGAGCATGCTCCTTAATGCTCCTTAAATTATGAGCATGCTCCTTAATGCTCCTTAAATTATGAGCATGCTCCTGAATGCTCCTCAAATTATGAGCATGCTCCTTAAATTATGAGCATGCTCCTGAATGCTCCTCAAATTATGAGCATGCTCCTTAAATTATGAGCATGCTCCTGAATGCTCCTCAAATTATGAGCATGCTCCTTAAATTATGAGCATGCTCCCCATTACTTCCAACTGTACTAGTTTGGCCCGTAATCTACGATTAAAATATTAATCTCGCCATACGTTATATTATTGTATACAAGAGTAGCTATTACCAAATTTACACAGACACTTGGGCTTGTTTCCTTGATTATATTTTCCCCAGCACCTGCTGCTGTGCTTATAGTCTCTTATATTACGCCAAGAGTTGAAAACCGGGACAGTTTTAACAAAATGTTTAACTTTGTAATCATTGTGTCTCTTATTGGTACTCAAGGCGTCGAGGTATTGCTCAAACGATTGCCCTATACCCATACAATAGAGAAATGTCACACAATAATACCCGCATGCATTACTAGATCCACTTTGTAATACTCTACAATTTTCCTTAATAATTTTTATATGGGAGGGAAGCTGCACATATTTATAAGTATCCATTGGTTGCCCAAACGAATCCAGGTAGTAGCACTTTTCAAACAAAAAAATATACAGAGCTATCCAGTGCTCGCCTATAAGCAATATAAAAACGTACACCCAATAAATTGACTTACTTTGTGGTGCAATCAAATATTTGTGTGTATGTCCAATTAACTGAAATTATTCTTCGCACCTGTCTCGTAATGCCTTGACGTATTAATAACCAACGCCTTGGGAAAGGACAAGGGCGTATTCTCAAGTTCCATTGTTTCGTTTACTTTATCAGCTGCACATACATAAACGGGAATGTCCAGGTTTCGGGAATCGTACAGGGACTTGAGGACACGTTCTATACTTGATGTATTCATCTTGTTGTAATTATCACTAGTCAAGAGTGACGTTTTTGTTCTTGTCCACTTCAATGCAAGATTGGCCAAGTAAATACATTAAGACGGTCGTATTTTGAGCCAATGCCTGTGAGAATCTCAGCGAAATGTTGCACTGCCCACTTTTATTTACAGAGAGGGAATTTGATGACAGCGGTAGTAATTCAATACAGGTGAACGCATAACCTTTAAAAAATAAATACAATTCAATGATTAGAGCAAATTTATAACAACAAAAATAAATCCAAAATATAATTCAATGCGTACACGCGACTAAGTTTAGTGTCACACAGCTTAAAAAACTGTTTACCTTTACTCCAATTTTGCAACTTAATGCCGTTCCCAACGATCGGAGACGCAGCTAGCCTCCTCAACGATCGCAAAGCAAATGTAATATCTGTACATCCCTGTTCTTCCATTTGAAACTCAAAGCCAATTTCCCTGGATTCAAGGGTGTCATTATTCCATTGGAATGAGATTGACGCAATGTTATTGTGCTCATAGTTGAATGGACTGGCTGATAACTTTCCCAGGTAGGCTGATGTCGAGACAAATGCCAAAATAATACATTTGGGAATTCGCGGGAGAATCAAAGAGTCTGAGATGTAGGACGACAGTCCGGTCGCAATGTTTATGCATTTAAGGTCAGTGCTTGGTACAGGGAATTTCATTGTTTTCCCCTCGTTCAACAATCTCCTGTGCATCTCCAGTACTCCCTTGGAAACTACCTTGCGACTCATGTAAAATGTAGCCTCGTTCAGGACAACTGCATATGGGCAACCCGAGACCCCAGTCTTGGAGTCAGACTTGGAGTCTAGGCAAAATTCTGGGTTTGACCGACGCAGAACTATTTTTAATTCGCACCCAGCAGGCAAGTATCTATTTTGCATAAACAGATTAGCAGCGATATTCCCGCTAATAACAAACTGTTGCGAATTTTTTACAATATTGTATCTTGTCGTGTAACCACTGTTGGAGCTTGTGTAGTCATTAAACTCGCTGTCCGGATAAAAAACGAATCTTGAAGTTTTCCATTTTTCTCCTCTGGACTCGTAGACAAAACTTTGTGTAAGTAGGCAAGGAAAGGGTAATTATTAAATGCGTCAAAAACTTGTACATTGTTTACAAAGATTTGCACGTTTGAAAAGGGGCTGTCAAAGAAGAGATTGCTGGGGCACACTGAATCAGTTGTGTCACACACACCTCCATCACTCCTCGCAATCCTCGCTTTTATTTTTAAAAAACTGTCTGCCAAATCAAAATAGCTTTGCCCATCTCCGTTGATTACAAACTGGAGGGGTTGATAATTGTCATAATTGTGAGTACGATTCCACTGGGTAATGAGGTACATAATCAGTGCTGTTAATTGTGCTAACGTCCGTAGGATAATTTTAAAAAAGTAGTAGCTCACTACGCACGGATTCCGTTGAACCGCTGTACACTGTGGGCGAATCGTCAAAAATTGTGCTCTCCATCGCTGCCGTATGTATTGGTCGTTTCGCCTTGGTTAAATTTATTTTTTTGCAGCACACCTTCTAACAACTACTCCCTTTGAGCGCCTCTTTCGTCTGCCACCAATTTGCACTGACGCTTGCTTCCGACTTCCTGCACGCCTTCGTTTTCGTCTTCCGGCAGACACTGCTATTGATTTCCTCTTTCGTACTCTACCTCCAGTCTGGTTGGTCTTTCGGCGTCGATGGCTTGCTGTCGATTGCCGGTTCCGTGACTGAGTCAAAGGAACTAAATATGAAGTGGATTCGGTGGAGAGTCCCGTCCCACCACCACCACCCATCGAAGATGGCATTCCAATCAAGGCAGTATCCGTATATCTCCCGCCGACTTGAAAATTATGCTCACTACCAATATTATTGGAACTGTTGTTTGTGATGCTGCTGCTGCTACTGGGAGGTGACAATGTACACGCTTCTTGACCGTCTTTGCAAATAACTTCCCTCATTTCTCTCAGTACTTTGGCCTGAAATGGAGACAGACAACTGTTTCCGAATCTGCACTAAATTCACTATCACGCAGAAATTCGTCCACAAATTTAACACGCAATTTCGACAGTATGTCACTGGTCAGCCCAAGGTAAACTACTGGCTCGAATGTTATTGTTGTTGGTTTAATATGGTTTTCCGACTCCAAGTCTACGTCACGGAGCAATGGCAACCGGAAGTTACTGAAATATTGGTTCTCCACACAATCAGCTAATATAAGCAGGCGTTTTGCAATCCCCGCATTATGCATGGGGAAGTAAAAACCATTAGTATAATCCTTGATATTCTCTTCTATCTCCTCCGCAATTATTTCACTAGATAATGTAAAACGGGTGTCATCTTGAAATCTTGCTTTTTCGGGGATACCAAAAAACTTGTTTAGGGTAGGAGGGAGGAAAATCGTAACGTGAGGTGGAAGTTGCCGCACAAATAACTTACCCCCCTCAATCTTGAATGTAATGTCAAATTCATTGAATTTCTGGGTCTTAAAAGTTGAATTAATTCCTTCGATTACAACATCTGCGTCGCGACTAGCCGGTTCGTACATAAAAAACACCAGACGACTGTAGAGACCAAAGTAGAAATAACATTTTTTGCCGTGCTTTAGTTTTTTCATGACATCTTCGCTTTCTACACGATCACTTGTATGAATGCCCACAGCGAATTTCGTCTCCTCAAATCCAAATATTTCAGCAACTTCGGCAGCTAGTGTTACTGATTCGCCAGTTTTTTTTGCATACGATTTAAAATCCATCAAAGTTTTACCATCGTCCCGTAACAGGAACTTCAAGTCATGTCCATTCTTCTCTAATTTTGTATTTATGTGGGATACGAAAACATCCAAATTCTCTTTGGGTTTATAAATGTACGCATATAGAGATTCATAAATATTGTCAACAAAAATAATATTTTCTTGAGAGCCCTCACCCCTTGGAATTGTTACAAGTTCCAGTTCTACAGTCGATCCGTTGGGAACTAATGCTTTGAATGTACTTTCTTTGCAAGTCTGCCTAGCTGTCGTGGCTCCCAAATAAAAATGCCTTCGCTGAAACCCAAACAGTTCGGCCAATTGCTGCGAAAGTGTCAAATGCTGGTCTGGAGCCAATTCACCCACATGAACTTCAATTAGCAATTCAGTGTCCGGCTTAATCTCAATTATGGTAGTAGTGAACCGCACATCAAAGTTTTTATCTTCCAGAGCTTTGTTGAAACGTCCAAGAAAAACGAGTACGTCGTCAGACGTGTTTTTATGGGTGAATTTCTTCAAAGTTGGCACTTTGATGTGTAGGAAGATGGGATTTGGAACGGGATTTGTTGGCAAAGGACCAGGTTTGTCCGGGACGAGAGGCGCTTCTTCATTTGGGTCCTTTACAGTGTACCGCAAACTTACAAGACCGACTTCGTAGGCAGTATGCGGGCAAAGTATTGGACTCGTGCCAAATGATGCCACCAAATTATTTGGCGTCGAACTGTCATTCATTTTGCTGCTCAGGCTTACCCATATGGGTTTGGGTTCCTGCTGCTGCTGCTGCTGAAAGGGGCTCTGATGTATTGCCATTTTGACTTGACGATGGAGTTCCTGTGGTATTAGTCTCTGTATGTTCAACTTGTCCCCTCTTTCTTTCGGGACTCTCCACCAGTGATAATTCTTCGAAATAAAATTTCCCCTCCACCGGCTCTCCGTTCTCCAGGGTTGTGAGCGTAAATGTATATGGAACTGTCTCGTACACTGCACTCACTCGAAATACCTCACGGGAAAAATTCTCTGAATAACCTAGAACGAATAAAACATTCCTCATTAAATACTTTGGATTTATTATTTTTCGTAGCTAAATCGTTTTACGAATTTTCAAAATGAATTACTGTAATAATTATAATAATCTTACCCTTTTCAAAACGAATCTTGTGCTTTCCAATTCGAACCAAGTCCCCCAACTGAAGTGCTGGAGGCTTTCTAGGTAGAGCCGTCTCCTGTATATATTTTCTATAGACGTGCCACCAAACTTCAAAGCTATTTTCTGGGGAGACGGAGGCAGGTGTACGATCAATGCTGCTATGCACAGTGTTGTTATACGTAGTGACAAAGTCTTGCAGTTTGTCATCAAACTTAAGCGTGTTGTGGTGTGTTAAATACCTTTGAATACGGGTAAAAAGTGTCCTTATAAAGCGTTCCACGGGGCTGGACTTGATAGGACTGGATGTGGCATACCATACAATCTCGTTTTCGTCAAGAATCGTTTGAAAGGTACGTGACCGGAATTCCGTTCCTGCACATTAAATATGATAATAAGTATAATTTTTGCGTATTTGCAAAATCGCGATTTTTGAAGGTTAAATACTAAATTGTTTTAAAGCGACAAATGTTATCATTACATACCTTCATCCGTCCAGAGGAAGTCAGGCTTCACAGGACTAGCCTCCTTCAGAATTGACTTGAAGGCTCGTGTCATATGCTCGGAGCTTTTCGATTTTAACATCCGTGCATATGCATATTTACTCAAGAAATCAATGCAAACTAGAACGCAAGTGTTACAATTGTTATAGGGGACCCACTTGTCTGACAGAATTTTCAGATCGGCACACCACGTTGAATTAGGAAGACCAACTTGAACTTTACGTCTCTGGAATTTCCGCCGTATTGGCTTGTGTAAAGAATAACTTTCGATTTTTTGTAATTCATTTTCCACGGCTTGTTTATCAGTCCACTTTTTACGCTGGGTCAAAAATCCATTCAAGCCTGAAAATGATCCTGATGCTAGTAATTAATAAAATGCAAACAGATTACTGAGACAACGAAAAAATATTAAAGCACACGGAGTTAAAGGCACAGTTCATAGAAGAAACAATTCAACAAATAAATAAACAAAACATTAACGCCCACAGAACTGCCTCAACCGAACAATTGCAGCATCCTTAGCATTTCGTCTAATGTTATGACGAACAACTGGGGGTGGAGCTGGTTCGCCGCCTACGCCAATGACTGGACCAAAGTCTTCATTCCCCACCAAGTTCATCTCTATTTGGACGGCTACCTCCTCATTCCCTTCCCCAACATGCTCTTCCAAGTTCAATAAAGCGGGTTGCTCGTCATGGTCCGAGGGATCAAAATTATTGCCTGCGTGTAGTAGAGGGTTAGGAAGAACAGGCACTTGGTCGGGCTGGGGTGGCAAATGTTCGATGGCATTGACGTCATGAAGCTGGACTAGTGCTTCATTTGCTTCAATGGCAGCTCCACCTCCAGCTCGAAGTTGAATGAGGACTGGCGAAAAGATACGACATTGAACCGATTACTTGAAATACTTGAATTATTTTTACATTCGTGTATTCAAACCAATCAAAGTTATTCTTAAACTATAACAATAATATTACCTGCTTGTCCCAGAGCGACATCCTCAGCGTCTCCTTCCTGACGCATTAGTTCGTCCAACCAAGCCTCAACGACACGACGACGACCATACCTCACGACTGTAGGAACGAAAACTTCCGGTTTATTGGGTAGTGGCTGGTTTGGCCTGTAGCGTCGTTGAAGGTTCCAAAACGCAGCGTACCCAATTGCTCCGAGGAACACAGAACCGACAACGCTCAGCAAGCCTGGAATATTAACTATAACAATTAAAACCATTGACGTAAATGATAATGGCTCAACACTAATTTAGGAGCATGCTCAAGAATGCTCAACACTAATTTAGGAGCATGCTCAAGAATGCTCAACACTAATTTAGGAGCATGCTCAAGAATGCTCAACAATTATTTAGGAGCATGCTCAAGAATGCTCAACAACAATTTGAGAGCATTCTCAACAATGCTCAACAACAATTTGAGAGCATTCTCAACAATGCTCAACAATAATTTGAGAGCATGCTCAAGAATGCTCATCAATAATTTGAGAGCATTCTCAACAATGCTCATCAATAATTTGAGAGCATGCTCAAGAATGCTCATCAATAATTTGAGAGCATGCTCAAGAATGCTCATCAATAATTTGAGAGCATGCTCAACAATGCTCAACAATAATTTGAGAGCATGCTCAACAATGCTCAACAATAATTTGAGAGCATGCTCAACAATGCTCAACAATAATTTGAGAGCATGCTCAAGAATGCTCAACAATAATTTGAGAGCATGCTCGAGAATGCTCAACAAATATTTGAGAGCATTAAATATTAGCACGGATAATTAGCTCTGAATAAATTTCAACAAAAACAAATATTATAATTTGAAATGATTTTACCTGTGACGGACCAATCGATGGTTGCAACCGTCCGAACAAGTGTTGTGGCACAGCGTGGGTCACTACAATCCACCGTAGTTCTTGCAACGCCAAGAACTTCCTCTCCCAGTTGTGCAATGTCCTGCACACATTGTCCTGCTCGTTGGAACAAAATCCCCCAATTACAATTTGGGTTGAGGACACAATCCCGACAGGAGCTCAATAGTGAGCACACTAAAATTAAAAATATAAAAATTAAATCAACATAAATAAACGACACGGACACAATTAATAATAATACCTAAATTAATGCACACCTATAGACTTACAATTATTCATTTTGCTATCTATAAACAAGCAAATAGACAAAAGATTAAAGAAAACTCGAATTATTTAACGGAAAAAATAATCTAGTCAAGAACAAAAAACTAAACGTGTTGACAACTCGGGAAAAAACCAGAAGGAACACTTACAGTGTGTTTAAGAATTACCTGCACATAATTATTACGTTTAGGTTATGAAAAGGAAAAATTGTAACAAAATACGAGGGCTTACCTTTGCAGCTGTGAACTGCACACGACCCCTTCCCGACGACCCTCCATCGCTGCAGTAATTTCGTTACGCTAATCTTACGTCTCCGTATATGCGGTGTGTAAATGTGTAATTATTAATATACACAGACTCAAGTCGAACGTTTGAAAGATGCTATATTTAAACTGGACGTTTTAATTTAACATTTTGAGTTTGAGGTTAATAATAGTTAATTTGAAACTTGGAGCCATAGTTTCTCACGTGCATTATGGAGTACATACTTTATCCGTACGATGCCGCCATTTGTAGCATCTACAACCGGTTCTGAGCCTATAGCCCAGAGTACTATATTTTAGATTATAGCCACAAAGATTGCCAGGGGGAAAAAGTAGCTTTTAAATCGGGTTTACCTATCTTCTAGAAAGTCTCAATGAAAATCATTTCAAAATTTGTTCTTGTGCTTACCAACTATAGGAGGCTTGTCACCGAAGTACGTAATCTCAAAGTAAATAGCAGGTAAAAGGACAAATGTAGAAATCTCGCAGGTAAATCTTTGTAACACATCAGTTGCAACTTCTGAAACATTGTTCTGGTTAGTAATTACGCTGTTGTTTGGGAAGCCCTTAGAAAAAAGGTCTGAAAATGACAACAGATTTGTAGATCACGTTCGGAATCATCGCATTGCAAATTTAAAAGCCATCAAGTTTTCTTCTACTAACAAATTTCACCGTCCAGGCCTGTAAACACGTAGTCCGTTATGCTGATATATCCAGAGGTGTTATAATTCTCCTCAGCATTGAGGACCATTGAGATGCAATGCACGTAGCCATGGCTATGGGCAAATGGTTGTACTCTGAAACAAGAAAATTTATTAACTGCCTGATTTAAAAGGATTAACTGCAAAAGTAAACTGTAGGTTTTTAATTTTATCATGAGATCATATGTTAACGATTCATTTTAAATTTCTCGGTTCTCTAAGAAAACTTTAAAAAAAAGAAATTTTTAATTTATCTCGCAACCAGGATGCACACGTGAGTTTTACTCATATGTATATACACAAACTCAATAAACTATGTTGTAATTATTAACTATAATGAGCTTTAATTGTACCCGATAGTGCGATTGTACAAATGGAAGATTTCAACATCCTCGGTCATTGAATCATCAAAAAAATCCACCTAAACATTTTTTAAACTGCAGTCAAATGCCAGTATTATAATAAATAATGAACGGATTAAACTAGTAAATGTAGAATGTTGCTATATCTATGAATATTGTATGCAAGCCCAATAAATGCTAGAATTTTCAAATGAGGTGGAATATCAGATTAAGGAGTGGATGATGAGGAGGAAGTTTCGATTCAGCTTTGGATGGAACTCTCTAGTGAAATAATTTTTTCACACTAGAATTGATTTCTATTCCAGTGACTGAGTCCACAGTTTCTTTAATTTTTGAAAAACATACTTAACTTTAAATACATTTGGAAACGGGATCAGCTATAATTATTATTCCAATAATAATAAAATGCTACAGAATCGACACCTCGACTGATGGGATACATGAGATATTTAGATCCAAGTTGCGAGTAGCAGACATACTTTGACTGAAAGTCCAATGTCTCAGTTTGCCGGAATCCCAATCGGGGATCGTATACCTTCAATTTCACGAAGTTTAGCATACACATCCCCCATAATACATATGAACCCCTATATAGGAAATTCATTGTATTTACGCTTAACATATTATTGTTTACTTTACTTACATAGCTATCGCAACTACAGCCAGCATCCACCAAAATCCCGTAGTGCTTCAATTTCTTCGGTCCAGCATAAGGAACGTTGCAAGTACCCTCACTGGGTACTAGGGTTCCCGGGAGAACTACTGTTTTGTTCCGTTCAAGATCTTCATATACTGCTCGGCAAACAAATGTCATTTCACCCTCCAGAGTGCGCCCACCTTCAACTGCCCCATCAGCAGTTTTGTTGGGGCATCCAACAGTAAATTGTGGTGGAATCATACGTCAATATATGGTATGAACGGTGGCCCATAATATGCACCTCTGTAGTTCCAGTCGAATAGAAACAACCTTGTAACCTATATTTCTACTGTCATAAAATTTCCCAATCACCACTTCCCCCAGGGCTGTAGTAACTCGACAAATATAAGCCCATGCAACTCCAGCCTCATACCCAGCTCTCAAAGCCACTCCTTTACTGAACGTGTCTGACCAAAGTCCTTGTGATGTCCGGTAAGGTATAAACGTTTGGTGCTCAGATGTACCGTTTGAATCAGAGCTGCGTTCAAGTTCAAGTATAACTTGAATAGTTCAAGTGCGTATCAAGTTCAAGTCAAGTCAAGTGCAGACAATTTTGTAACTTGAAACTTGAACATCAAGTTCAAGTATAATTAAAATTTTAACTTGAATTTTCAAGTTCAAGTTCGATCATGTTCAAGTTAATAATTTATTACTTGATTGTAAAGTCAAGTCAAGTTCAAGTACAATGAATGGAAGTACTTGAATAAAACTTGAGTATAACTTGAGTTTTTGTCACTGAGAAGCAATGTAAGCAATGCCTAATTAGTGGCATCATTGTATCCCACTAAAAATAATATTGGGCGTCAATCATCGTAATAATGCCATCTTTGTATTTGTTTTCATTCCATCGAAATTAAAGTCGCCTCCACGATGGCCAGGGGTCGAGAATAATTCTTGTGCCCTGTTTCCATACGGGATCGTGGATTCGATATACAATTACTTATTTACAGATTTTATTACACTTTGTCAGATGTTAATAGCCTCAATGAAATTGATGAAGGCGACGAAAAAACCGACGATGAACTTGAAACAATATTGATAATTGAGGAACCGTATTCTGATAGTGATTTTAAAAATTGTTAGTTTGTGTTCACATATTTTTGGCGATAGTTTTGACTTAGACACAATAGTTCCCAAAAAGTGACAAATTGGATGAGTATTGTCGGTTTTTATAATGTTAAACACTTTTGGATGTATACTAAAATTACAAATTGAAAACAAATAGACCAGCATTCTCACATTTGTTCCAAATTTTTGATTTATAATGTTGGCATTTTTGAAAGCATACTCATTGTTGTTGAGTCTGCTGAACAGGTTTGACTTCTTCTTGGCACAATACTGCACCTGAACATGCCCCGCAAAAGATTTTTCGCGAGAAGTTTTTTGTTGCCATAATTTTTGCCATTTTTGCCATTTTTGCCATGCATTTATTGCCTTTTTGCCCAGCATTTATTTTTAAGGGCAAGGCGAAGGCATAAATTGTTTTTTTTTGCCTCGCTACGGGCAAAAAATACCGGGCAGGCAAAATACCTAAGGCATTTAAAAATCGGCAAACCCTAAGTGCAACACTAATGTGAACAGGCCAGTAATGTGATTTCTAAACTCTTAATAGTGCAAATTAGTAAATTAGATAGTTCTACAATGTTTACAGTTATTTGATCAAGTATTTTAAATTTTTTAGCAATTTTAAAGTAAAGAATATCGCCTGCATGCCGTTTAGTTTATCCTAATCACGACCTAGCCGTTATTAGCTATAATAGTTGTGGACGAAATTGTTAGTATTGTTTATTCATTTACGAAAAAATTACTTGAATAATCAAGTTCAAGTACAAGTTCAAGTTCACGTTCAAGTCAAGTTATGTGCCCAACTTGAACGTCAAGTTATGATCAAGTTCAAGTTCAATAAAATAAACTTGAAAATCGAGTACTTGAATACTCAAGTTGCTTGAGAAACTTGATTCATCAAGTACAAGTGCGGATACCTCGCTTAGACAACTTTTTCAAGTTCAAGTCAAGTTCAAGTCAAGTTGTCTAAAATAACTTGACTTGAACGCAGCTCTGGTTTGAATTAATACGACTAACCTTGCACTGCAAAAATATACGCAAATATTTATACAAAACTCACTTTCATATATCCAATTCCCGACCTCCAGACATCCCGCTAGTTAGAAAATATAGTCCCGACAACCCTCCCATTAACGAATACCTACTACTAATCGCTCCACGACAACCAAAATAGAAACTGGCCAAACGTGTCGTTAAAAATTTTCAAACGCTTTAGACCAGCATTCCGGGCTACAAATATTATATTCTAATGTCAATGATTGAATTTTGAAACTAAAATTTGCCGGGTAGGGTGTGTTTTACTCAAAGCGGATAGCCAAGAAAGTCACTTTTTGGGACAGAATTTTCATGAGTACGTAGATGCAGAGTATTGTCAAAAAATGTGCAAAAAACATTTTTTCACAAAACCGATATCAACGGTCTGAAAACTGGAAAAGCCCGAAAGTTAAAATATTTTTTACAGCCATACTCAACTACTGAAAGACAAAGTGTGTATCTCAAAGTTATCGGAACGAAAGGTCACATCATATTTTTTTCTGCACCGTGACATTAATATTTTGGGTTTTTTTTTTAAATCACAATGTAAATTTGTGTACCTTCACGATTTTTTTTCACTACGACCCCACTCTAATGTGCACAATTTTAAAAGCTGAAATGACAAGGCTGCAATTTGAAATTAAAAAATGTTGCACATTTCAGTGGACTCACCTTCAAAATCGAGAAAAACCGAAACGGGTAATTTATATACATACATAAATAAGGGTATATGCAAGTGTGCTTATCCGTACACACGCAGGATTAACCAGTGGAGGTGAGAGGCGCGCTGTCGTGCAGCGTAACGGGTATGTAGCCCTTAAATGTACACAAACAACCGCATGACGCAGCTGCAGCTCCCCGTACGTTCTTCCCTCACAACATATGGTCCCATTTATTTTTTGTTATACTGTTTGTTTATATGGCTGGTCCTAGGAAGTAGGGAATGTCGATTGAAAATGCCCTGGTATATAAGCCCACCAACCTGAATATGCCCAAAATTCCCGCCAACGTGCCATGTTTTTGGGCATATTGGCACATTGGGAAAATGCCCTGAACTTGGGCATTTTCGTCAGGGCATATTCAGCATTTTGGGCATTTTCAGTCGGGAATATTTAGCATTTCCCTATAGGTAAAACTCAGCAATACAGTCAAGCTAAAAACGCGAATATTCACTATTAAAATAAAATTTTCAAACTTCAATTAAAAAATTCCTACATGACAACTTTGCTCAAATGTATTTTATTTCAAGAGATACTCGATGTGTTTCATGCAGTCGCAATGGTTAGACGTTTTAAAAACTACAAGTCCTACAATTGTCTACTGACCAGATTTGTGTACTTGTATGCTAAAAGCGTCGAGTAATCTCTTTTAGTTATAGCAATTTGAGCTGGGCAGTGTGCAGTAGTAGCAAGTGGAAGCAGCAGTAGCGACCAATAACGTCTGGAAAAGATAATCGACCGGGAAATTTGAATTGAATATGCCCAAAATGCCGAATATGCCCAGGAATGAAAATGCTCAAAATGCCCGTGCCGAATATGCTCAAAATCTACGTGTTTGCCTAAGTTGAAAATGCCAGGGTATTTGGGCAGGCGTGATGCCCAATACGCTGTCCGGCATTTGTGGGAAAGTACGTACAATATAGTACGGTACTTTACGTATTATGATTAGCATGACCAGTGCAGCCCGTATAGCACTAGGTCCATGCATTGGATATGTATGTAATTATTTCTATTGTTTTGCGTAATGTTTATTTACGTTTGTTACCCTATCTCCCACTTTACATTTATTGTGAGGATCGGAGTAAGTATGTACTCACACGTCTTGTGCGAGTTAGTAGGTCCAGGATTTACTAATTTAAATTTATTGAGTAATTTTAGGAATCATTATTATTATGTATTCCTGTGTATTTATATGGGGTTAGGAGCCCCTTTGACCACTATTTGCAATAGTGGCTACTTTTAGGAAATCACTGCAATTTCCAGGGTATAAATACCCTGGAAAACACAAGGCTATTATCACTAATCTTTTGGCCCTTGTAGTGTTCAGATCCCTTGTTGAGACCTGTGGTGTAACTTGTATCAGTCACCACTCCCCTTTTATTTTATTTTGAAGTATTTTGTAGATGTACTACTTTGTAGTACATATGTACCAGTACACTTTCCTTGAAATAAACTTTATTTAATTGTTTCTGTTATATACACATTACATATCTGAGTATCTCCGAGAACACATTATTACCTGCATCCTACGTACATACAAATATCTTTATACAGATATATATTTCATACCTGAGATCTTTCCCTATACCAAATATCTTTCTTTGTTCATAGAGCTAACACAGTTGGTTTTTCCACTTGTTAACTCTAACCCTTTTCTGACCAACCCTATTTTGTATTATTACCTTACCATACCTTGCCATCTATCTTTGCCTTCCCTTCATAAGTGCTCTGATGTACCTATAAGCTGGTAGCTTGTACTTGGACCGAATTCCATCCGACAACGCCATGGCATTTTCAAATCGGCTAGCCCTTGTTAGTCCTACACCAATCAAAATTGGTATGAGGGTTGACCACGGTATTTAAAACACATGTATGTACATCACATGTACACTAGTAAAAGCCTTGTGCTTCACAGGGGCAAGTACTTGAGAATTGTGTGAGTATACACAAACTTAAGACCTACAGTAAATGGCTATGGTTCCCGTATCAAGGCCTGTCGAGAAGTCTTATTGTTAATAGACCGCTTCGCCGGGAAAAGTAATCTCATATAAGATATGTGAACTATTAATTGTAAGAAGAATAACAATTCGTTTCATATAGCTAGTTTACATTAGGCGGCATGCATAAATTATGTAACGCTTAGTCGGTGGTACTTTTGTACTCTTTTACCTAACGCAAGATTTGATTAAACACGATTTCAACGCGTAGGCAGTGTTGGCATATTTAGTTAAAAAAGTTTAATTTTAAAAAATATGTGTGAAAATCAAAGGACTGCAATTTCTACAAGACAAGAGTAATTTCCGACATAATTTTAGTATTAATTATTTAAGTTGGGCATAAATTAATTATCGTTGCGTTATGTACGAAAGTGGGGGTTAGATGACAGCGTTACGTATGTGTTACTCGGGGTCAGAGGTGGTATAAAATGTGGCAAATTAGCGTTATATAATTTATGCATGCCACCTTATATCATCAAAAAATGATGGTACAACGTTCTGGTCCACCAAGGTTCTCTCCCAAACTCAATATTTTTGCTGTAAACGTGGAATTTAACCAATCGTTTGATCAATTTAATACCAGCATTGCATTGCTATTAAATCCTGCATGGTACATCACTGTGTGGTGCTTCGCCCATGAGTTTTTATAATTTTATTATAATGTATGTATATGCAGCTCAGTTGTACCGTGGACGAAATTGTTAGTATTGTTTATTCATTTACGAAAAAATTACTTGAATAATCAAGTTCAAGTACAAGTTCAAGTTCACGTTCAAGTCAAGTTATGTGCCCAACTTGAACGTCAAGTTATGATCAAGTTCAAGTTCAATAAAATAAACTTGAAAATCGAGTACTTGAATACTCAAGTTGCTTGAGAAACTTGATTCATCAAGTACAAGTGCGGATACCTCGCTTAGACAACTTTTTCAAGTTCAAGTCAAGTTCAAGTCAAGTTGTCTAAAATAACTTGACTTGAACGCAGCTCTGGTTTGAATTAATACGACTAACCTTGCACTGCAAAAATATACGCAAATATTTATACAAAACTCACTTTCATATATCCAATTCCCGACCTCCAGACATCCCGCTAGTTAGAAAATATAGTCCCGACAACCCTCCCATTAACGAATACCTACTACTAATCGCTCCACGACAACCAAAATAGAAACTGGCCAAACGTGTCGTTAAAAATTTTCAAACGCTTTAGACCAGCATTCCGGGCTACAAATATTATATTCTAATGTCAATGATTGAATTTTGAAACTAAAATTTGCCGGGTAGGGTGTGTTTTACTCAAAGCGGATAGCCAAGAAAGTCACTTTTTGGGACAGAATTTTCATGAGTACGTAGATGCAGAGTATTGTCAAAAAATGTGCAAAAAACATTTTTTCACAAAACCGATATCAACGGTCTGAAAACTGGAAAAGCCCGAAAGTTAAAATATTTTTTACAGCCATACTCAACTACTGAAAGACAAAGTGTGTATCTCAAAGTTATCGGAACGAAAGGTCACATCATATTTTTTTCTGCACCGTGACATTAATATTTTGGGTTTTTTTTTTAAATCACAATGTAAATTTGTGTACCTTCACGATTTTTTTTCACTACGACCCCACTCTAATGTGCACAATTTTAAAAGCTGAAATGACAAGGCTGCAATTTGAAATTAAAAAATGTTGCACATTTCAGTGGACTCACCTTCAAAATCGAGAAAAACCGAAACGGGTAATTTATATACATACATAAATAAGGGTATATGCAAGTGTGCTTATCCGTACACACGCAGGATTAACCAGTGGAGGTGAGAGGCGCGCTGTCGTGCAGCGTAACGGGTATGTAGCCCTTAAATGTACACAAACAACCGCATGACGCAGCTGCAGCTCCCCGTACGTTCTTCCCTCACAACATATGGTCCCATTTATTTTTTGTTATACTGTTTGTTTATATGGCTGGTCCTAGGAAGTAGGGAATGTCGATTGAAAATGCCCTGGTATATAAGCCCACCAACCTGAATATGCCCAAAATTCCCGCCAACGTGCCATGTTTTTGGGCATATTGGCACATTGGGAAAATGCCCTGAACTTGGGCATTTTCGTCAGGGCATATTCAGCATTTTGGGCATTTTCAGTCGGGAATATTTAGCATTTCCCTATAGGTAAAACTCAGCAATACAGTCAAGCTAAAAACGCGAATATTCACTATTAAAATAAAATTTTCAAACTTCAATTAAAAAATTCCTACATGACAACTTTGCTCAAATGTATTTTATTTCAAGAGATACTCGATGTGTTTCATGCAGTCGCAATGGTTAGACGTTTTAAAAACTACAAGTCCTACAATTGTCTACTGACCAGATTTGTGTACTTGTATGCTAAAAGCGTCGAGTAATCTCTTTTAGTTATAGCAATTTGAGCTGGGCAGTGTGCAGTAGTAGCAAGTGGAAGCAGCAGTAGCGACCAATAACGTCTGGAAAAGATAATCGACCGGGAAATTTGAATTGAATATGCCCAAAATGCCGAATATGCCCAGGAATGAAAATGCTCAAAATGCCCGTGCCGAATATGCTCAAAATCTACGTGTTTGCCTAAGTTGAAAATGCCAGGGTATTTGGGCAGGCGTGATGCCCAATACGCTGTCCGGCATTTGTGGGAAAGTACGTACAATATAGTACGGTACTTTACGTATTATGATTAGCATGACCAGTGCAGCCCGTATAGCACTAGGTCCATGCATTGGATATGTATGTAATTATTTCTATTGTTTTGCGTAATGTTTATTTACGTTTGTTACCCTATCTCCCACTTTACATTTATTGTGAGGATCGGAGTAAGTATGTACTCACACGTCTTGTGCGAGTTAGTAGGTCCAGGATTTACTAATTTAAATTTATTGAGTAATTTTAGGAATCATTATTATTATGTATTCCTGTGTATTTATATGGGGTTAGGAGCCCCTTTGACCACTATTTGCAATAGTGGCTACTTTTAGGAAATCACTGCAATTTCCAGGGTATAAATACCCTGGAAAACACAAGGCTATTATCACTAATCTTTTGGCCCTTGTAGTGTTCAGATCCCTTGTTGAGACCTGTGGTGTAACTTGTATCAGTCACCACTCCCCTTTTATTTTATTTTGAAGTATTTTGTAGATGTACTACTTTGTAGTACATATGTACCAGTACACTTTCCTTGAAATAAACTTTATTTAATTGTTTCTGTTATATACACATTACATATCTGAGTATCTCCGAGAACACATTATTACCTGCATCCTACGTACATACAAATATCTTTATACAGATATATATTTCATACCTGAGATCTTTCCCTATACCAAATATCTTTCTTTGTTCATAGAGCTAACACAGTTGGTTTTTCCACTTGTTAACTCTAACCCTTTTCTGACCAACCCTATTTTGTATTATTACCTTACCATACCTTGCCATCTATCTTTGCCTTCCCTTCATAAGTGCTCTGATGTACCTATAAGCTGGTAGCTTGTACTTGGACCGAATTCCATCCGACAACGCCATGGCATTTTCAAATCGGCTAGCCCTTGTTAGTCCTACACCAATCAAAATTGGTATGAGGGTTGACCACGGTATTTAAAACACATGTATGTACATCACATGTACACTAGTAAAAGCCTTGTGCTTCACAGGGGCAAGTACTTGAGAATTGTGTGAGTATACACAAACTTAAGACCTACAGTAAATGGCTATGGTTCCCGTATCAAGGCCTGTCGAGAAGTCTTATTGTTAATAGACCGCTTCGCCGGGAAAAGTAATCTCATATAAGATATGTGAACTATTAATTGTAAGAAGAATAACAATTCGTTTCATATAGCTAGTTTACATTAGGCGGCATGCATAAATTATGTAACGCTTAGTCGGTGGTACTTTTGTACTCTTTTACCTAACGCAAGATTTGATTAAACACGATTTCAACGCGTAGGCAGTGTTGGCATATTTAGTTAAAAAAGTTTAATTTTAAAAAATATGTGTGAAAATCAAAGGACTGCAATTTCTACAAGACAAGAGTAATTTCCGACATAATTTTAGTATTAATTATTTAAGTTGGGCATAAATTAATTATCGTTGCGTTATGTACGAAAGTGGGGGTTAGATGACAGCGTTACGTATGTGTTACTCGGGGTCAGAGGTGGTATAAAATGTGGCAAATTAGCGTTATATAATTTATGCATGCCACCTTATATCATCAAAAAATGATGGTACAACGTTCTGGTCCACCAAGGTTCTCTCCCAAACTCAATATTTTTGCTGTAAACGTGGAATTTAACCAATCGTTTGATCAATTTAATACCAGCATTGCATTGCTATTAAATCCTGCATGGTACATCACTGTGTGGTGCTTCGCCCATGAGTTTTTATAATTTTATTATAATGTATGTATATGCAGCTCAGTTGTACCGTGGACGAAATTGTTAGTATTGTTTATTCATTTACGAAAAAATTACTTGAATAATCAAGTTCAAGTACAAGTTCAAGTTCACGTTCAAGTCAAGTTATGTGCCCAACTTGAACGTCAAGTTATGATCAAGTTCAAGTTCAATAAAATAAACTTGAAAATCGAGTACTTGAATACTCAAGTTGCTTGAGAAACTTGATTCATCAAGTACAAGTGCGGATACCTCGCTTAGACAACTTTTTCAAGTTCAAGTCAAGTTCAAGTCAAGTTGTCTAAAATAACTTGACTTGAACGCAGCTCTGGTTTGAATTAATACGACTAACCTTGCACTGCAAAAATATACGCAAATATTTATACAAAACTCACTTTCATATATCCAATTCCCGACCTCCAGACATCCCGCTAGTTAGAAAATATAGTCCCGACAACCCTCCCATTAACGAATACCTACTACTAATCGCTCCACGACAACCAAAATAGAAACTGGCCAAACGTGTCGTTAAAAATTTTCAAACGCTTTAGACCAGCATTCCGGGCTACAAATATTATATTCTAATGTCAATGATTGAATTTTGAAACTAAAATTTGCCGGGTAGGGTGTGTTTTACTCAAAGCGGATAGCCAAGAAAGTCACTTTTTGGGACAGAATTTTCATGAGTACGTAGATGCAGAGTATTGTCAAAAAATGTGCAAAAAACATTTTTTCACAAAACCGATATCAACGGTCTGAAAACTGGAAAAGCCCGAAAGTTAAAATATTTTTTACAGCCATACTCAACTACTGAAAGACAAAGTGTGTATCTCAAAGTTATCGGAACGAAAGGTCACATCATATTTTTTTCTGCACCGTGACATTAATATTTTGGGTTTTTTTTTTAAATCACAATGTAAATTTGTGTACCTTCACGATTTTTTTTCACTACGACCCCACTCTAATGTGCACAATTTTAAAAGCTGAAATGACAAGGCTGCAATTTGAAATTAAAAAATGTTGCACATTTCAGTGGACTCACCTTCAAAATCGAGAAAAACCGAAACGGGTAATTTATATACATACATAAATAAGGGTATATGCAAGTGTGCTTATCCGTACACACGCAGGATTAACCAGTGGAGGTGAGAGGCGCGCTGTCGTGCAGCGTAACGGGTATGTAGCCCTTAAATGTACACAAACAACCGCATGACGCAGCTGCAGCTCCCCGTACGTTCTTCCCTCACAACATATGGTCCCATTTATTTTTTGTTATACTGTTTGTTTATATGGCTGGTCCTAGGAAGTAGGGAATGTCGATTGAAAATGCCCTGGTATATAAGCCCACCAACCTGAATATGCCCAAAATTCCCGCCAACGTGCCATGTTTTTGGGCATATTGGCACATTGGGAAAATGCCCTGAACTTGGGCATTTTCGTCAGGGCATATTCAGCATTTTGGGCATTTTCAGTCGGGAATATTTAGCATTTCCCTATAGGTAAAACTCAGCAATACAGTCAAGCTAAAAACGCGAATATTCACTATTAAAATAAAATTTTCAAACTTCAATTAAAAAATTCCTACATGACAACTTTGCTCAAATGTATTTTATTTCAAGAGATACTCGATGTGTTTCATGCAGTCGCAATGGTTAGACGTTTTAAAAACTACAAGTCCTACAATTGTCTACTGACCAGATTTGTGTACTTGTATGCTAAAAGCGTCGAGTAATCTCTTTTAGTTATAGCAATTTGAGCTGGGCAGTGTGCAGTAGTAGCAAGTGGAAGCAGCAGTAGCGACCAATAACGTCTGGAAAAGATAATCGACCGGGAAATTTGAATTGAATATGCCCAAAATGCCGAATATGCCCAGGAATGAAAATGCTCAAAATGCCCGTGCCGAATATGCTCAAAATCTACGTGTTTGCCTAAGTTGAAAATGCCAGGGTATTTGGGCAGGCGTGATGCCCAATACGCTGTCCGGCATTTGTGGGAAAGTACGTACAATATAGTACGGTACTTTACGTATTATGATTAGCATGACCAGTGCAGCCCGTATAGCACTAGGTCCATGCATTGGATATGTATGTAATTATTTCTATTGTTTTGCGTAATGTTTATTTACGTTTGTTACCCTATCTCCCACTTTACATTTATTGTGAGGATCGGAGTAAGTATGTACTCACACGTCTTGTGCGAGTTAGTAGGTCCAGGATTTACTAATTTAAATTTATTGAGTAATTTTAGGAATCATTATTATTATGTATTCCTGTGTATTTATATGGGGTTAGGAGCCCCTTTGACCACTATTTGCAATAGTGGCTACTTTTAGGAAATCACTGCAATTTCCAGGGTATAAATACCCTGGAAAACACAAGGCTATTATCACTAATCTTTTGGCCCTTGTAGTGTTCAGATCCCTTGTTGAGACCTGTGGTGTAACTTGTATCAGTCACCACTCCCCTTTTATTTTATTTTGAAGTATTTTGTAGATGTACTACTTTGTAGTACATATGTACCAGTACACTTTCCTTGAAATAAACTTTATTTAATTGTTTCTGTTATATACACATTACATATCTGAGTATCTCCGAGAACACATTATTACCTGCATCCTACGTACATACAAATATCTTTATACAGATATATATTTCATACCTGAGATCTTTCCCTATACCAAATATCTTTCTTTGTTCATAGAGCTAACACAGTTGGTTTTTCCACTTGTTAACTCTAACCCTTTTCTGACCAACCCTATTTTGTATTATTACCTTACCATACCTTGCCATCTATCTTTGCCTTCCCTTCATAAGTGCTCTGATGTACCTATAAGCTGGTAGCTTGTACTTGGACCGAATTCCATCCGACAACGCCATGGCATTTTCAAATCGGCTAGCCCTTGTTAGTCCTACACCAATCAAAATTGGTATGAGGGTTGACCACGGTATTTAAAACACATGTATGTACATCACATGTACACTAGTAAAAGCCTTGTGCTTCACAGGGGCAAGTACTTGAGAATTGTGTGAGTATACACAAACTTAAGACCTACAGTAAATGGCTATGGTTCCCGTATCAAGGCCTGTCGAGAAGTCTTATTGTTAATAGACCGCTTCGCCGGGAAAAGTAATCTCATATAAGATATGTGAACTATTAATTGTAAGAAGAATAACAATTCGTTTCATATAGCTAGTTTACATTAGGCGGCATGCATAAATTATGTAACGCTTAGTCGGTGGTACTTTTGTACTCTTTTACCTAACGCAAGATTTGATTAAACACGATTTCAACGCGTAGGCAGTGTTGGCATATTTAGTTAAAAAAGTTTAATTTTAAAAAATATGTGTGAAAATCAAAGGACTGCAATTTCTACAAGACAAGAGTAATTTCCGACATAATTTTAGTATTAATTATTTAAGTTGGGCATAAATTAATTATCGTTGCGTTATGTACGAAAGTGGGGGTTAGATGACAGCGTTACGTATGTGTTACTCGGGGTCAGAGGTGGTATAAAATGTGGCAAATTAGCGTTATATAATTTATGCATGCCACCTTATATCATCAAAAAATGATGGTACAACGTTCTGGTCCACCAAGGTTCTCTCCCAAACTCAATATTTTTGCTGTAAACGTGGAATTTAACCAATCGTTTGATCAATTTAATACCAGCATTGCATTGCTATTAAATCCTGCATGGTACATCACTGTGTGGTGCTTCGCCCATGAGTTTTTATAATTTTATTATAATGTATGTATATGCAGCTCAGTTGTACCGTGGACGAAATTGTTAGTATTGTTTATTCATTTACGAAAAAATTACTTGAATAATCAAGTTCAAGTACAAGTTCAAGTTCACGTTCAAGTCAAGTTATGTGCCCAACTTGAACGTCAAGTTATGATCAAGTTCAAGTTCAATAAAATAAACTTGAAAATCGAGTACTTGAATACTCAAGTTGCTTGAGAAACTTGATTCATCAAGTACAAGTGCGGATACCTCGCTTAGACAACTTTTTCAAGTTCAAGTCAAGTTCAAGTCAAGTTGTCTAAAATAACTTGACTTGAACGCAGCTCTGGTTTGAATTAATACGACTAACCTTGCACTGCAAAAATATACGCAAATATTTATACAAAACTCACTTTCATATATCCAATTCCCGACCTCCAGACATCCCGCTAGTTAGAAAATATAGTCCCGACAACCCTCCCATTAACGAATACCTACTACTAATCGCTCCACGACAACCAAAATAGAAACTGGCCAAACGTGTCGTTAAAAATTTTCAAACGCTTTAGACCAGCATTCCGGGCTACAAATATTATATTCTAATGTCAATGATTGAATTTTGAAACTAAAATTTGCCGGGTAGGGTGTGTTTTACTCAAAGCGGATAGCCAAGAAAGTCACTTTTTGGGACAGAATTTTCATGAGTACGTAGATGCAGAGTATTGTCAAAAAATGTGCAAAAAACATTTTTTCACAAAACCGATATCAACGGTCTGAAAACTGGAAAAGCCCGAAAGTTAAAATATTTTTTACAGCCATACTCAACTACTGAAAGACAAAGTGTGTATCTCAAAGTTATCGGAACGAAAGGTCACATCATATTTTTTTCTGCACCGTGACATTAATATTTTGGGTTTTTTTTTTAAATCACAATGTAAATTTGTGTACCTTCACGATTTTTTTTCACTACGACCCCACTCTAATGTGCACAATTTTAAAAGCTGAAATGACAAGGCTGCAATTTGAAATTAAAAAATGTTGCACATTTCAGTGGACTCACCTTCAAAATCGAGAAAAACCGAAACGGGTAATTTATATACATACATAAATAAGGGTATATGCAAGTGTGCTTATCCGTACACACGCAGGATTAACCAGTGGAGGTGAGAGGCGCGCTGTCGTGCAGCGTAACGGGTATGTAGCCCTTAAATGTACACAAACAACCGCATGACGCAGCTGCAGCTCCCCGTACGTTCTTCCCTCACAACATATGGTCCCATTTATTTTTTGTTATACTGTTTGTTTATATGGCTGGTCCTAGGAAGTAGGGAATGTCGATTGAAAATGCCCTGGTATATAAGCCCACCAACCTGAATATGCCCAAAATTCCCGCCAACGTGCCATGTTTTTGGGCATATTGGCACATTGGGAAAATGCCCTGAACTTGGGCATTTTCGTCAGGGCATATTCAGCATTTTGGGCATTTTCAGTCGGGAATATTTAGCATTTCCCTATAGGTAAAACTCAGCAATACAGTCAAGCTAAAAACGCGAATATTCACTATTAAAATAAAATTTTCAAACTTCAATTAAAAAATTCCTACATGACAACTTTGCTCAAATGTATTTTATTTCAAGAGATACTCGATGTGTTTCATGCAGTCGCAATGGTTAGACGTTTTAAAAACTACAAGTCCTACAATTGTCTACTGACCAGATTTGTGTACTTGTATGCTAAAAGCGTCGAGTAATCTCTTTTAGTTATAGCAATTTGAGCTGGGCAGTGTGCAGTAGTAGCAAGTGGAAGCAGCAGTAGCGACCAATAACGTCTGGAAAAGATAATCGACCGGGAAATTTGAATTGAATATGCCCAAAATGCCGAATATGCCCAGGAATGAAAATGCTCAAAATGCCCGTGCCGAATATGCTCAAAATCTACGTGTTTGCCTAAGTTGAAAATGCCAGGGTATTTGGGCAGGCGTGATGCCCAATACGCTGTCCGGCATTTGTGGGAAAGTACGTACAATATAGTACGGTACTTTACGTATTATGATTAGCATGACCAGTGCAGCCCGTATAGCACTAGGTCCATGCATTGGATATGTATGTAATTATTTCTATTGTTTTGCGTAATGTTTATTTACGTTTGTTACCCTATCTCCCACTTTACATTTATTGTGAGGATCGGAGTAAGTATGTACTCACACGTCTTGTGCGAGTTAGTAGGTCCAGGATTTACTAATTTAAATTTATTGAGTAATTTTAGGAATCATTATTATTATGTATTCCTGTGTATTTATATGGGGTTAGGAGCCCCTTTGACCACTATTTGCAATAGTGGCTACTTTTAGGAAATCACTGCAATTTCCAGGGTATAAATACCCTGGAAAACACAAGGCTATTATCACTAATCTTTTGGCCCTTGTAGTGTTCAGATCCCTTGTTGAGACCTGTGGTGTAACTTGTATCAGTCACCACTCCCCTTTTATTTTATTTTGAAGTATTTTGTAGATGTACTACTTTGTAGTACATATGTACCAGTACACTTTCCTTGAAATAAACTTTATTTAATTGTTTCTGTTATATACACATTACATATCTGAGTATCTCCGAGAACACATTATTACCTGCATCCTACGTACATACAAATATCTTTATACAGATATATATTTCATACCTGAGATCTTTCCCTATACCAAATATCTTTCTTTGTTCATAGAGCTAACACAGTTGGTTTTTCCACTTGTTAACTCTAACCCTTTTCTGACCAACCCTATTTTGTATTATTACCTTACCATACCTTGCCATCTATCTTTGCCTTCCCTTCATAAGTGCTCTGATGTACCTATAAGCTGGTAGCTTGTACTTGGACCGAATTCCATCCGACAACGCCATGGCATTTTCAAATCGGCTAGCCCTTGTTAGTCCTACACCAATCAAAATTGGTATGAGGGTTGACCACGGTATTTAAAACACATGTATGTACATCACATGTACACTAGTAAAAGCCTTGTGCTTCACAGGGGCAAGTACTTGAGAATTGTGTGAGTATACACAAACTTAAGACCTACAGTAAATGGCTATGGTTCCCGTATCAAGGCCTGTCGAGAAGTCTTATTGTTAATAGACCGCTTCGCCGGGAAAAGTAATCTCATATAAGATATGTGAACTATTAATTGTAAGAAGAATAACAATTCGTTTCATATAGCTAGTTTACATTAGGCGGCATGCATAAATTATGTAACGCTTAGTCGGTGGTACTTTTGTACTCTTTTACCTAACGCAAGATTTGATTAAACACGATTTCAACGCGTAGGCAGTGTTGGCATATTTAGTTAAAAAAGTTTAATTTTAAAAAATATGTGTGAAAATCAAAGGACTGCAATTTCTACAAGACAAGAGTAATTTCCGACATAATTTTAGTATTAATTATTTAAGTTGGGCATAAATTAATTATCGTTGCGTTATGTACGAAAGTGGGGGTTAGATGACAGCGTTACGTATGTGTTACTCGGGGTCAGAGGTGGTATAAAATGTGGCAAATTAGCGTTATATAATTTATGCATGCCACCTTATATCATCAAAAAATGATGGTACAACGTTCTGGTCCACCAAGGTTCTCTCCCAAACTCAATATTTTTGCTGTAAACGTGGAATTTAACCAATCGTTTGATCAATTTAATACCAGCATTGCATTGCTATTAAATCCTGCATGGTACATCACTGTGTGGTGCTTCGCCCATGAGTTTTTATAATTTTATTATAATGTATGTATATGCAGCTCAGTTGTACCGTAATAATGTAACTGAAGTCTCCGACACTGGACGCACTGATTATTTAAAATAGGAAAAATGAAAGAAAATCGTAATAGCGCAGCAATTTTCACGTGCTATAGTCACTAAAATTTATGGTTCCTACAAATCAATCCTTATTGTACTGTATAATGATATGTTTAGGGGATATAAAGAACAAATGTAGATGTTAAGGCTTGTAATTGAAAAATAGTGAGCAAATAAATGCGGCAATGCAGTATTTGAGAATTTAACTGGTGTAAATATAAAAAGAGTCACAATAAGTGCTTTCAATTCCATTTGATTTTCCCTAATTGGAATCCCACACTTATGCGTACTTAGTTTGATCACTAAAATTCTCCTCAAATTCTTAAGATCTGGAAAATTAGAAAGTACATTTAGTTTGAACGATAGCGCATAGTGACCTTTCGGTTTCGATGTGACAAAATAATCAGAATTCAAAAAATTTTAATATATGGAGATAGAATTGAGTTCCATAACCATGGCACATATGAGTAGAGCATTCGCTGTAGGATTGAAGATCGACACAGACTGAGAGACACGACGTTCTGGATTTAATAGAGAAAATTGCGCTTGGGAAGTCTACTGGAAGCTCAATAGAGCGTACAATATTAAGCAATTTTAGATTATCGCCATATACTGTATTAAAGCGGTGATCTAAAATTTCTTAATATTGTACGCTCTATTGAGCATCCAGTAGCAGACATGTCCAGCCTTCGAAGGCTAGCCTTCAATGAAGGCTTCATTGAAGGCGGAATATCAATTTTCCAGAGAGTTGAGAAGGGAAGGCGGGAAGGCTGAAAAAGCCTTCCCGAAGTATTAACAGAAAGCGGAAGGCGAAGGAAGGAAGTATGTAAAGTAGCCCTCTGCTACTTAGAAGGCTTCGCGCATGCAGTGAGCTACAATAGATAGTTACAAATACAACAATGAGAGTGTACTAAAACACTACAAATGTACAGTTATATGCACAATGAGACTTACTTCATTGCTTCTGATTTTAATAAACGAACTCAATTGAGTAAATTGTATCGCTGATTTTCAGGGGTTGTACCTGCAAAAGGGTTGTTTGAATGAATTGCTATGGTATTTCGTGTTATGAAGGCTGATTAGGAAGGAAGGCTGATTTTTTCTGAAGGCTGAAGGCTGGAGGCATTAAATTAATAAGTAAAATAGGGCTGAAGGAAGGCAAAATATTTTGAAGGCTTCCTTTAATAGAAGGATGAAGGAATGCGTTTTTTCAAAAAATTGCCTTCGAAGGTTTGAAGGAAGGCAATTTCATTTGGACATTTCTGTCCAGTAGACTGGAAGCAGTTAGTAAATAACCAAGAAGCACACTGCACAGCGAGCTGAGCGAGCAGAAAAAGCTCTCCTCTGCGACAGGGTTTCAGCTTTCAGCTCGCTGTGCTTCTCGGCATGCTTGCTGTATATACCACCGGCTTGCTTGGCTATATTGCTAAATAATATAGTACATTACAGCCGCTACAGCCGTTACAGCGGCTTGGGCTTGCTATATAGGGAAACGAGAGCGCCAAGCTTTAAATTAACAGATAACAGCAGGATACGGACAGCACTGGTGCCCACGAGCTCGACTAGTCTAGTCTATTCTATTCTTTCGCAGGATTGTCATTGCCTATTCAATTCTAGTCTATTCTTATACGAATTTCCTCGCACTAGTCTTGTCTAGTCCTATTCAGACTAGGGTGTCCATATTATTTGAATCCCAAATCAGGACTTACTAAATAAAAAAGAGCTCTATGTATACAACAGATGAAGTTAGTTTATAAGAATAACAGAGAACGTATTTTCTACCAGTTTCGCTGGGGAGTCCATATCAGTTGCATTAAGGACTTCAAACAAATAACTTCAAAGCTGTGGGCTCTTGCCGTTCACATATTTTTTCACGACATTCAGTGATTGTTTTCTGAATCAATTAATGAATAGCTAACTTTAGACAGCATAATGTATTTATCAAAAAATGTGTAAATAACTATTTCTATGCATACAACTTTAACTGCTGCTTCTAACTCACTAAAATTTAACTCGTTTTGCAAATTCAGACACTTTAAATGTTGTGCAAGTTAGCTTTGTAAAAATCGTAACATTCTTTACTCAACAAAAGTTGTGTAAAACAGTAACATTCTTTTTAAATGCAGCAGAACCTTTGTCACATATATATGAATTGACAACTCATTTCTTGAAAATCTGGAACAACTCTTGAAAATTCCCACTTTTTAGCCAAAACTGTTTCTTTTGTGTAGCCTAACGTTAGTGAAGATACAATCTTCGAATTTGCGCAAAGTTGTCGCACTAACATAAGCCAGAAGTACAGCCAAAACAATTTAAAGAATTCAGAAATAGCAACATTTACCTGATTACTAGATTTGGCATGTCCTAATAAAATGTCCTTTAAATCCACTATTTCACCATTTACACAACTTCAATAGAATTTTGCAGACACTGCATCAATAATGACTCATTTTTCCTGCTAGATATAATAAAACTTCTCTTTTCCCGGAGCAAATTGTATGCAGTTATTCTTTGGTATTTTAAATATTTAGTATAATACGAGCACTGTTAGATTTTTTAATTCTAAATTCAGATATAATTATAACCAGTATTTACAAAGGTTTCAAACTGTTACCAATTTAATATGCACATATTTCTACTGAAATTCACTACTTCAGCATGAAAACGTTTTGCAAATGCAATCTATATACATACATAGATACATACACGATTGCGCGCATAGGATAACCCGCAATAGGGCCACTGGGTGGCCGCAGCAGTTTTCTCTCAGTATTTGTGCTGGAGGTCTGATAGGATATTTACGTACAAATTTCAACAATGGCACGTCACGTTCAGACAATATTTTATTTTTATTGTTTCTGGAACAACACTACATCAACATATTGCATCAAGTCAACTTAAAAACAATGTTAGTATTTGCATTCCAGAAATCAGGACTTTACGTCAACTCATCAGGTCATCAGGTGTACCTATTTCAAATCAGGACAGTCCTGATGAAATCAGGACTGATGGAAGCCCTAATTCAGACATTTTCTTCAAACTCCTAGTCTATTCCTAGTCAATTCCTAGTCCATTCCTAGTCAAGACTAAAACTACAAAAATTCCAGGAATCGCTCAAATGTAATGGACGAAGGAATGCCCTGATCCTTGTCTTGGACTCAGAAGTTCATGAATAAAGTCAGGGAGGTCGGGATGAGGAGATAAAATGAGGGAGTTGCCAGATTGCTGAATGAGGCGATATAATCAAGGAAGGGAAGACGGTATATGCTTGGAGTTAATCATTACAATTTGCAGTAAAAAATATTCTCCAATATTAAGTGAACCAAACTAATAGCAAATTCTCATAAATGAAACAATAGATTTCTTCAGTACTGCTGGAAATACTTCTAGAATCAATGCACCTACCAGTGACCCCAAGCAACTACCCACAGAAGGATCGCACTATTGTTTTTAAGTGGTACACAAAATATTTCAGTAGTAGATTAAAAACCGAAGTTTTTGTCAGCAAGCATCTAGTTCCGGGTATAAGAATATCTATTAATAAAGTAGCCTTGATATTAATGCCTTTTCCAATGAGTATTCGTTTCAAAGTTCTCGTATTTCTGCTTAGTTTTTTAATCACCGATCAAACCAAATGGATATTCAATTTTTGATGGTCAGGTTAGGTTTTATAAACTAAATCCCGAAATTACGGTTTAGTAGCGAATGTGACATTTGACCTCACATATTTCGGAAACTAGAGATTTGCTGACAAAACATTTCCCAGTTTCGTAATCTACTGCTGAAATATTGCATGTGAATCAACTTTTGTCAAAAAAAGTGAGGAACTACTAAGGTAAACTTGTTTCCAAATGATAGACGTAAAAAATCATTCCTTCTTTTCATTTTTGCTTGAAGAGCTATACAATTCTTGTAAAAATTTATAAATGGGGTGAGCGACACGACTATGAAGAGGTAAAATGAATTATATTAGCTTCAGCCGGTTTCATCAAAAGCATTATAATCTACATACAGATGTATTTGTATAGCGTTTGCTTTTAATCGAAAATGAATATAGTTTACTTAGCCTCTTCAACGACGAAATGCTACTTACTGCAGTGCAAAAAAACAAGAATATCCTTTTGTTTCCATGCGTGAATATCATGTACATATTTACCGCAAAAGAATATGGAGTAATTTATGAAAACGAGTGCTTGAGTTTACACTATGGAGCCTAATTTGAGCGAAATCTGTGAGAGGGAATAGGTCTATTTTCCTAGTCAAGTCTATTCTATTCTATGAGCTTTCATTATCTAACTAGTCTAGACTAGTCTAGTCTTTCTAAACCTCGCGAATCGCTAGTCTATTCTAATCTATTCATTTCGCTCCGCTTTAACCACTAGTCTAGTCTATTCCCTATTTTCCTAGTCAAGTCGGACTAGACTAGGGCACCAGTGACGGCCAGTAATGTAGAGATCATACATGGGGGCTACTCGCGAGTGACGAGTGCACTCAACACACTCCTACTCACACTCACAGGAGAGTAGCAAGGTAAAGAGTAGGAGTGAAGGCGCCAAAAACTTGGTGAGTTGGAGTGGTATAAATCGAAGCATAGAAAAAGAGCAGGAGTAGGAGTAGCATGCTTTGCTACTCACTATTTCTCTTACCATTGTATTAATCGCATAAAGCTAGCATTGCCACGCTAAAAGATTGGCGGTTATTCGGAAATATTTCATAATTTTAAACAAGCAATCATGTGGAATGCCGACTTATGTACAAGCCATGCATTGGAAGACAAAGTATGTCACAGATTAGAAATAAATCTTGAGCATACTTCCAGGCGTTGTTATTATAAATATAGTCAATTATTGTAAACTTGGTCGGTATTTGCATTTGTCATTGAATTTTGACTATAAAATTAAATTTATCTATTTTGTGCTTAGTATTCGCTTTCATAATTATAAGGACAATTTTCGTCTTAATAATTGCAAAACATTGAGTAACTCACGAGTGGTGAGTAGGAGTTGTGAGATTTGAAGTTAGCGCTGAGAGTAGGAGTAGGAGTTTTACATTCTCAGTAAGACTACGAGAGGGCAAGAGTAGGAGTGGTGGATTTTTTCTCTATGGAAGTGTGAGTGTGAGTGCGAGTGGGAAAAAACCTACATCTATAGTAGAGATTAGAAGGAAAAAAAAATTCAGCCTTGCACTGTCCGCTTTGAGAAAAACAAACTCGGATCGATATTTTGAAGATATTAAGAAATGGCCAGGGGGTAAATTAATAGGGCTTTTTGCACTTGGGTTGATATCCATTACCTAAACGTTATTTAAGATTTATTTAGTAAAATAGTTATCTATTGCAATAAAATTGCTTACGTATGCGTTGCAACCAAGATTGGTGTCAACCAATGTTTCTTTATACCCATTCGGTACTCTCCCTCCATGAAAAGGAATCGCGCAGCCGACTTCAGGGATAAAATTCCCCGGTAGAAACACCCAATGACCCCGATACCCACCTGTAACAGCCCCACGGCAAATATAACTTGTCACGTGTGTGCTGTTCATTCCTGCCTCAATGGATCCAGCTTGAATCTCTCTTTTGGTGTTAAGTGACCACGCGTATGATTTTGACGGATTAGAAATCAATAATTCGTAAGTGGTTGATAGAATCTCTCCATTGTTTTCATCAAAATAAAAACAACCTTCACTACTCGTAAATTTTCCCCGCAATAATTTCCCCATAACTTGTACTTGCCCGACATACATAGGCTGTCCCAATCTCATGCTCGTAACCACCAATTACAGCTGTGATCACATTCAAATTGTCTGACCATTCTCCTTTAGTTGTCTGCTTCGGGTACCGTTGTTGGGCATCGGTATTGAACTTTCCCTAATTAAAAAATTTAATTAATACATGAATTTATTAAATGTATATTATATACTTGGACTTAAGTATAAATTCGATGGGTTATTGTGAGCTTGATCTTTTAAAACGGATACGAATGAGAACAAAAACTTTAGTACAATGCAAAGCGCAATATGTTGCATTTATGGGTATAAAATCGCATCGGTTATTATTTCTATCAGTTGCTGCTTGGTCTGCTCTCTGTGGTTAAGTTTACTAACTGGTCATGCATTCTGGAATCGATTGGTCCTGTGCTCAGTTTCAACCATGCTTGCAACTTCGAGGTAAAATTCAATTCAAGTTCAACTCCTTACTCCATGGATTACAAACGCATTCATTCCAACTCAGTTCGCTGTACAAATACAAATATGACGTTCACTCAAGTTCACTGTAATTTTGTTTACCGCTCATTTAGTTCAGTTCAAATTAATTTTGCAATTATAACAGTTCAGTTCAAGTTCAGTTAAATCAGTTAGTCGTTCAATTCAGCTCATTTTTAATCATTTTGTATTCAATTCTGCATTTAAGCTAATAATTTATTTGGCATTAAAAGCCGGTTATTTTACCGAGTATTTAAGACTAGTAAGGGGGAACAAATGCCAGTCTCAGAAAAACTCAATTCCTTGTCTGGTTTACTTTCGGTTTCTATTCTTAGGTAAACTAAATACAGAATATAATTCGCTGCTTATTTCTGAAATACTAGTTTTGATAAAATTCAGATTTTATCAAAAATTACTTAACAAATAAATTACACATCGAACAAAAATTCGAAATTCATTTCAGCATGCAGCAATTTTACGTGTGTTGTTCATGCACTCTGGATTTACCACATGAATCGCTCTGGTACAAATAATAAAAGCACATCATAAACAACAAACCCGATAAACTCGTGGTATTTGCAGGTGGGAAGATGGAGTCAAATAAAATATCGGTTACTATACGTTCTATTATTTCCTGAAGTTCAACTAAGTTCAGTTCAGCGATTTGCTATACTTATCGTAAATAATTCAAGTTCATTCAAAGTGAAAAATAGTTCAGTTCACGTTCAGGCATTTATTCTATTGATTTATTTCCGTTCATTCATGTTCACTCAAGATATTAAATATTTTTGAAATGTTCAGTTCAGGACAGAGATGTTCACCCGTCGACGGGTACCCTTCAAAGAAGCCTTCCTTCAGGGAAGGATGTGCTTCTTTCGAAATAAATGAAGGGAAGGGAAGGAAGGGTGAAAAAAATTACGAAGGAACAAGTAAGGCTTCAGCGCATTAATTAAAAAATTGAAGTTGACGGAAGGGTGCTTCCCAATCACCCTTCGCGCACCGAATGTACCTTTTATGATAACTAACTCTAATGCTGTCAATACGCGCTTTCATTCACATGCAACGTACCAGGATACATATAATACGATGGAAGGACGATTTCTGGCGGGTACTGTAATTTTCGTGTCTTGACTTTGTTGTCTCATATTTGAAAATAAAATAATACGGAAGACGGAATTTGGTGAGGGAAGAATATTACTGAAGGCTTAAGGAAGGATCTCAATAAAACAACTTCGAAGGAAGGGTGAAGGAAGGAATTTTGTTTCCAAGCCTGCAATCTGAAGAGGTCTGAAGGAAGGAAATTAATTTATTTTTTTGCATTCGAAGGATTGAAGGAAGGGAAAATCATTTGAACATCTCTGGTTCAGGAACTAGTTCACTGAACGAACTTTTTGTAAGCATGGTTTCAACTTTTTCACCCGACCATATCAGACCAGATCAGCAATCCTTCTAACAAGCCCCGACGTTGAAACTTTGTTTTGGGACCTTTTTCAGGGTCTCATATCATCTTCCCCCTTCTGACCATCACACATCAAAGGAAGTGACTCATTCTTAATTTGAATCCAAAGATATGTGTGAAACCAATATGGTTGTTTTAAACAAAATAGAAAAAAAATTATTTCCCACATTTTTTCGAAAGGCTTTTTAAGACTCGCGTATATGCAGTTTTGTGGATTCTCTAATGCAGAAGCTCTAACCCATTTCAGACATTTTAAACTTATTTTATCTATCAGGCGTCGTGGTCAACGTGATCCTAGCTAGCTAAGATAGGCTAGATAGATGCAAAGCTAACAGGAGGTCAAACGACTTGAGAAAAACTATGTACCTACGGAGCAGCACGTGTGTATGTAATGTCCATGTCAATGCTAATTCATTGAAAGAAACAACACGAATAAAAAATAAGTATTGTACTGAAAAAATGGGTCATTCAGATAAAGCGGATTTCTTGGGAAAACGAACCCTCAAGAAGTTTTACTTAATTGCAAGATTGTAAAATGTTTATTTATTTAGATAGCGGAATTTTCGGACTTGCAAAATGGTAATATATAATACACTCATAAGCTAAAAACTCTACCAAGCATTTTCTGTGCGCAACTAATTGTTAATAATAATTGTACTATTATAGCATATGCAAGCTGTTTCAGTTTCTTGAATTACATATATGGTTATTTTTATATAGTACATAGCTACATGACATGACAAACTTGCGTATTGCCCTTAAGAAAGTATTCAATCGTTTTTAGTATCACTTAGAACTGAATCTTCTAACAGATTTGTAGAAACTTTACAGTTAATACTTTAGAAGGTTGTAGTAAACAGCAGAGCTCCGCACGGGTCGAGTAATTTTTGATACCGAACTTGAACCGGAACCGTACTTGAATTTTCGGGTAAAAGCAGAGTCAGACCCGGACTTGCTCGGTCAAGCACGAGTACAAAATCCGGTACTCTGAGTGCGGGTAAAAATACAATGTAGGCGTACTCGTACTCGGACCGAAAGTATTTTTTAAAAACCGGACCAACCCATACTTGAACTCGTACTTGGACCGTACTCGAGGTCCAATTACGTTTTCAATTACTTTTGTAAATTTTAGTTTACATAAGTTAGCCGCCATTAATTTAGCAGAATAAAATCATTCACTGCTAATGATAGTTAACTCTAATTGAGCTTTACCGATTAATGTTTTTGCAACAACTAGACGATAGTGACATAGTTTCACAACTGCGAGGTGTGATGTTAAAAAATTTGATATTAAAATCTTTCTTATCCGCAATATTTTTAACTATGACCATTAATACGTTATTGAAGAGAATTTCTTAAACCTTGTTTCCAGTGTTTTCTGTACAATTTCGCAGATCGCCACGATCGCGTATATAAACATACGCAATGGTTCTCTGAAGACCCTGCACAATTTTCGACCAACTAGCGTTAAAACTTACAATTTGTATATACTGTAAGGAACTATTTAGCGGCTCAATGAATAGTTCCCAACTCACATTATAAAATAGTGACTCCCAAAGAATAGCAAAATATATGCGTGTTTATTGTTTCAAGATCAGTTTAGGAGTGACGAACAGAACAAAAATAGTCTTTGATCGAGATCATAAGCATTAAATTGACTGGTTCAGTTACAGTTAGAAATATTATCAAATAACAGATATTATTATTAAATATCGAGATTCTGAGCTGGTTAAGTTTTGGTTACCAGTGCAATTAATTTTAGGAAGTAGTAACGAATGAAAATATTCGTTACAGTACTTCAAACACTGAATATTATAAAAACCATGTCAAATTGTAAAAAGTCGACATTGCTTTAATTTTTGGAACGACCTCAGGTAAATGAGTAACTTTAAAGATATCTAGAATGAAATTTCCCGTATCCCGTGATAGATCGACCTCGCAAATATCCATGGTAATGTAGTAGTGTTTCTTTTCGGTATCGGGAATTCCCGAGGTTGCCTCTCGGTTTCGGGTCAACGGTTTAAAGAACCGTTAAGTTTCGGTCATTTGATAAGGGGACACAATTTTGACTTCCATAAAAATGAATCCTATACATTTTTACTTTTTGGAAAGGAACCGGAACCGATTCGGGAAACGGTTGTATTTTCCGAATCGGTTCCGGGAAGGCAAAAACGTTCCGGGCTCGAACACAGGAACGGTTTCGGTAACAGAAATGAGATTTTTTTCGGTTCGGGAAAACGATTCGGGTCGCGTCCATGTTTTGGTACCGTTCAGAAACACTACAATGAAGTCTGCCAATGTAAACTGATTGTTAACTTAAGTTTCATTACTGTTGCGGTTAGAGTTCTGTATACCATACAACGCATTCATTATATTTTCAGTAGTTTCATTTAGGGTATGTCGATTGAAAATGCCCTGCAGTATTTGCCCGCCCAGCTGAAAATGCCCAAAATGCCTGCCCACGTGCCCAAAAACTGGGTATGTGGGCAGCTTTTGAAAATGCCCTGATTTTGGGCATTTTGGGCAGGGCAAGTTGGGCATTTTCATGGCACCAAAATTGTGTTACTAGCATATATTCAGAATATCCTAATAAATAGGGAAGCTCATGGGAACAGAACCAACCCGGGTATTTGGGTACAGGAACAGGAACAGGTCCAAAATGGGTACAGTTTAAAAGTTCCCAATTGTAACAGGAACAATACAGGTACTTTTATTTTGTACCCAGAAACCCGTGACCACAGTCACAAACAGGTACAGGAACGAAAGTCGTTCCTGTTTGTGTGTTCACAATAGGAACAGGTCCACACTGTTGAGTGACCCATATTTAAAATATTTAAACGTGTGGACCCGGGCACTTTGACGTTTTTGAACTTCAATCATTTCCAAAGCACCAATGAACGCTCGAAATGAATTTTGAGCATTCCAGTGCAATTATTACAGGTAGGTTTTATTGTAATATAAAAGTAGTAATAAAAATTATTTATTTATTTCCACTGGAAACATTCGGCAGCATTTACGAAGCACTCCAAATGCCCAGCCAAGGGTAAGTTACAAATGTGAATGTCTGGTAACTCGCTTCTTCGCGTATACTTTAATGGCAAAAACAGTCAAATCAATTTAATGTCATTGACATGAGGTGATATCATTTATTTATTCTACGAAAATAAATTTCTATGTAAACAATAATATGAAATAAATTTTCATATGCGTCACTGACGGGCGGGCAGAAGTACTATTTTCTTTTGAAGTACGAACTCCTAAAGTAAAAATCTGATGGTAATGGATCAGTCAAAATTTAAATGGGTGATGTAGCTGAATTTTATTCTCATTTTATTCAAAATCACTATTGTCTGCAGTGGCTGGAGTAGAAACCAATATACATCCTCCATACGGGTCCCCCAAGTATTGTTGTTTGTAGTTTTATGGTGTATAAAACAATTACCGTATGAGTTCAAATTTTAACCGAAAAGATATTTCTGATCACAGTAATATATGTACATACATGCATAGGGGTATGTGAATATTCCCAGGATGATGGAAGTTCATTTTACATCGTCTGCAGTTTGGAAAAATAGTTTAGAAATATCTAGAATATTTTAATTTATAGCCGTATCGTGTACAGTACAGGTGTTTCACAAATTGTAATGTTCAATATGATCTATGATATCCAAACGTATTTCCTCACCGGTTGAATTAACTTCGTCAAAATAATGACATACAGAATAAAATTTTCAAGATAATTCCGAACGCCTTTTCTCCAAAATTACAAAGAAATTTTCAAATTCATTGTCAAATTGTATAGATTGTTCTATTATATTCCACGATTCTGCCCAAAATGCCCAATTTGTCCTCGATGAAAATGCCCTTGCCCAATATGCCCAATTATGCCGCCCTCGCCCTGAAATGAAAATGCCCAAAATGGCAGGGCATTTTGGGCGGGCGAGTTGCCTACAATGCCGGGCATTTTCAAATCGACATACCCTAGTTTCATTGAAGTACAACATTCCAAATGTAGATGTGTTGATTAAACAGGATTTAAGGTATGACTTTTCTACGCATGCTTAGGTGGAAGTACTCGAGTACTTTTTGCATTTCAAGTACGAGTACCAAGTAATTTCAAATTCAATACTTATACTTGTCCTCGTATCTTGCTTCGAGTATTTTTTGAGAACTCGTACTTTTTACGATACTCAGTTCAAAATTATTTAAATACAAGTACGCATAGAGTTACTTCACCGGAGAGTACGAATACATAATTTGTTGTGACTCCGTACTCGACCCGTACTTGTACTCGTACTTGAAACTCGAGTAGGTACTCGAACCCGTGCGGAGCTCTGGTAAACAGTAAAAAATAAGTTTTGCATGCGTCAATCCACAGTGTTCGAAAGTGTTTATTGATGGGGAAGTTGCGTTAGCAATTGCTTAGCCGTATGTAATTTATGCTGTCCTTGATGGAACTTTCCATTTGTTGGGTCATATTTGTACGGTATTATTGTGATGATAAACTCATCTGAGTATAAACTAGAGAATTTATTCAGAGATTATACAAACAGCATAACATTCAGAACAAAAGTGTGAAAAGAACAGAACACGGACTCTACTGAGCCACACGTTTAAATAGGGCTAAGTCGGTTGACTTAAGGGACCATGAGTCATGAAGAACAAGCAGGAATAGCTTTTTAGAAAGGGACTCCTAAGAACTCATGGCTCATACCGTGAGTCACAACTAACCTAACTTAGATACTATATTTTGGGAATGCTGACACATAACAACAATTATCTAAAGTAAATTCGGATATTTCCAATATTCAATGTTCATGAATTTGTGGAAATTTTGGATAACATTATTTAGTGGTTTGTGGTTTACTCCTATCTATTTCGTGGCTAGCAACTTATTAATGTGATTTAATCTTAAAGAATCAGAACTGTGAATGTACGCTAGGGCGATTGTCCTTGTATAAAACATGTCTTCAGTCAGCATTTCATTGGGGCAATTCCCCATCTAGAAGTGTATGGTCAAAAATCATCACTACGCGATAATTTGAGGCTTCGCGTAGGGTTGCGTCACCGACTGCCGTCAAAGTAGGATAAATTTTGAACTGTTTTCAAAATTTCAAATTTTTTTCAAAAAAATTATCGGGCCGATTTCAGCCACATAAGCAATAACCATTCCGATTTACGTAAGCACTATTCACAACAAATTTCGTTGACATCGATTCAGTAGTTAGCTGCCATTGGACTTGAAGTTCAAAATTCCAAGAATTGTTTTCGAAAAATCTAAAGGCCGATTTCAACAACATAACCAACAATATTAACAACTATTACTATTTACTTAAACAATATTCACACAAAATTTCATTGAAATACATTCAGTAGTTTTGGGGATAACTGTCATTTGACTTGAAGTCTAAAATTTCAATAATTTGTTTCTTAAAAACTATCCGGCTGATTTCAACCAACTACGAACTCAGTCTTACCTTTGACACAAATAATATCCATAAAACATTTCATTGAAATCGGGCCATAGATGCACATCCTCATGAGGACAGAGTTCAGCACTCGCACTCACCTCGCACTCATTGTACTCACGAGTTTACTTTGAGGACGAGTACATGTTATAAAAACCGTGCACTCATAATCATGAGTGCGAGTGCAGGGAAAACTCGATATAGCGGATGGCTCTACAACGGATATTTAGTTACACCGGACAGATTTGTTTGTCCCGGTAAAGCTCCCGTATAACCAATGCTAAAATTATTGCATACAACGGACATTTTTATACCGGAAAATTAGTTATAACGGACACACTTCGAAGCCCTTTGGAATCATTTTGCATTCATATAACGGATTTTAAACGGAAATTTATTGCAAAATATTCTATTGGCTCCCTTTAAAGTGTAATCGTTACTCAAGGCAATTCAAACGTTTATTACTCATATATGCATGTACCATGAAGAATCATGTTGAGACCGAATCGTTGTAGTACATACATTAGTTTCGATTTATATCTTGCAATTTGTTCACCGTGTTAAAATGTCCGAAAAATCAAACCAAGAGAAAATTAAATTTAGGAGAAAAGGTGTCAAATATATTTGAAATTCAAAGTGGGATCTCTCAAGCTTAAGGGCTCTGTCATAACCCACAGTAAATGATATTTGGAAGAAATGTTTAAAAGATCATCTAAAACATGACCAAAATACTAGAATAGTACGGTTATGTGTATTTCCGAACAGTTTACGAACTCTGCGCTAGTTCAGCAACCAATCACTAAGTTTCTGTGTGTCGAAGTATAATTATTTCACTTCTATATTTACTTAATTAGATTTTTCTACTTAATTGTTATATTATTAGTTAGGTGTTTGCATGTTGTAATTCGAAGAAATTAAGCCAGTATGCATAACCAGTCTTGTTTGTAATTTAAGAAATTATATAACTGATTTTATCCATTATATGCATTAGGGTTGGTCATATCGTTAACTTTTGAAATATCGTTAATATCGTTATCGTTCATAAATATAATCCCGATAACGATATGTTAGAACGATAAAAACGATATAAAATATAAATTGAAATAACAAGGAAATTAAGCAGTAAAAGGTATTCAATAAATATTTAATTTATTAAAAGTTACATAAGCAATAAAAATAAGCCGAAATTATGCTTCAGTTTCACTTTTCCAAATGCCTGTTTAACCATTCCTTCTAGTGTTTGGACCAATTCAACGCTGAATTGGAAATTTTCGGTTCAGTTCAATTATGTTCAATTCAATTCATTACTTTTTTGATTCAATTTAAGAAACTGAATCGAATTATTCAGTTCATAATTAAAGCTCAAAGGCATCATTCTGCCCCAAAATTTTTAGCAACAAACTAACCGTTTACAAACTCTCCAGATACTCCAAATAACGATTTGTTCCATTATCTTAACTTCCTTCTGTTGTACGCTTGGAAAATACTGCTGTCGTTTCTAGAAAGCGTATTCTTTAAGTTTATCTGCGGAAATCGTTGTTTTCAATTTAGTTCAGAATTTTGAACTAAAATGAATTGAACTAGTTTTTACTGAACGGAATTGGGAAAAAACTGAACTGAATTGAACCATTCCGAACACTCCTTCCGGTTCAGAGGACACTTTCTAGTGTACGAAATACGTCAAATGGCCCCAACATGCAATTTTTTACAACTATACCTTCTTAGAACGATACTAAGATTGCACGATATATCGTGTGAAATACACGAGAATTATCGTAGCATATCGTTCCTCCAAATTGAACGATATTAACGATAATATCGTATCGTTATATCGGTATGACCAACCCTAATATGCATACAGTGGACATTTTTTATATCGGACAAATTTTACCGGTCCCCTGGAAATCCGTTATATCGAGTTTTTCCTGTACATAACACAAATATGTTGATTAATGAGTGCGAGGATGAGAACACAAAAATATACTCGTTTTTAAAAAATGTAATACTCTAAACTCTAGTGCAAAAAATGTAATATAATTTTAGACTTGTAATTATAAATATATCGTATATACAATTTTGTACAATTACGCTAAAAAACGAAACGAAATCGTTCAGTGAGTATCATTGAGAATTGCATCCGTTAATATTTCAGTCATAATAATCTTGTCAATCTTATGATTTCCAAAATGAGTGAGACCAATGTAAAGAAAAAAGAGAAAAACTATTTTTAAAACCATGGAGACTTCTTCAAATAAAAACGAGAGAGGCCTAAATGGTCTGCAATTGAAAATATGTTGTGTTACCGTGATTTTCTAAACCTCTATAAATAACCGTTTGCAGCATTCAGCCTTGATGGTCTTCGTAGGCATTGTAAGCACTTGTTATTTAATATCATCATTTCAAACTGATCATTTTCTGTTCGTAAAAATATTCCAACTTGCAAAATCGTTTTGAAAGTGATACATGTGGTTTTTTTTGATTATAAACATAATAAAATTACATGTACAAATAAATACGGAGAAAAATTATTTGAATGTGTTTCAAATGGATAAATCAGGTATGCATGCATACATATAGGTATACATTTCAAATGCACTCATGAGTGCGAGTGCGAGGATCAAATTCTAGTCTTCTGTCCTCATGAGGACGAGTGTGAGTGCAGGCTTGACAATTTTTAACATATCATTATGAGGATGTGTGCAGTTCATTCAACTTGTGTTGAGTGTGAGTGGAGTTTGAGTGCGAAAGAAAATGTGCATGGACACTAGAGCATCACCATGTGGGATATTTTAGGCCCGTGCCCGCCCGTGGCTCGTAACGTTTTACCCGTACCGGCCCTGCCCGAAATTAATGTTTATAGAAAAAGCCCGGCCCGGCCCGTAAAATTAAAAAAAGCCCGTAGCCCGCCCGCAAATACCATACATCTTAAATACAGAAAAACTGTATTTTAAAATATTGGTGTTTTTGACCGTTACATACAGTCGTTAAACTACCTTGTTTATTAAGAAGGCAATAAAAAAGCTTATGCTGCTATTTCGGCTTTGGTAAGCACTTCTGGTGGCGTTCCTGAATTTATTACAATGTTAACTTCTGGATTCTTATTACAAATACTTGAACTACTAGCAGGATTCATCTTCTAGACTAAATGGAATTTTCCACAGTAATGAAGAGCGAAATGAAACTTACTAAATAACAAAGGCAAGTATGCAAGAATTTTCTTGCATACCTGCTTTTGTTGTTTAGTAACAGTCGTACAGACGGGCACGGGCCTAAAATATCCCACGGGATGATGCTCTATCGTACACCAAGCCTGAGTTTGTTTGAAAGCTAAAATTGCAAACGTCTGAAATTCGTTCAAGTCATTCAAGTCTATGTGCATTCACAACCGCTGCTCCTGCATTCACAACTAATGGAACTTCTCACGGGCTTTTACGGGCTTTTACGGTCTTTTTTAACCGCGATGAAAAGACCGTACCCGCCCGTAACCCATCAAACGTAATAATGTTTACCCGTACCCGCTCGAAGCCCGTGCGGGCCGGGCTTTTTGCGGGCTTACCCGTAAATTTTAACCGCCCGGGATGCTCTAATGGACACACGGAAGTACGGAAGTACGAACATGCCTATTTTACTAGGGGGCTGACGCCACCCTAAAAAGTCACGTGCCGCCGTCCTTGCTCGATATGATATTGAGGCAGAGGTGTTCAATCAAAATAGCCTTCCTTCAAACCTTCGAAGGCAATTTTTTGAAAAATCACATCCCTTCATCCTTCTTTTGATTGAAGCCTTTAAAATAAAATGCCTTCCCTCAGCCTTTTTTCGCTTCTTAATGCGTTCTAAAGTGTGCAGCAAAGAACTGAGTCATAGTTTAAATTGAACTAAATTACATTTTTCACTCTTTGAAAACTTTTGTAAATGTTCTGAGAAGTGTTGTATAGAGAATCAGAAAATACACTATTTAATCCTGACCTTTATATTTTTGCTGTGTTTGCTTGGGATACTTTGGAAAATATTATTTATATATTAATAATAAATATTTTTATATTCATTCTGCATTGACATGCAGTATGTGCTGTGTCAATTAAACTAAAATCTAAAAAATTGCAATTAAACCTTCATTTATTTTATGTGCCTCGTTTTATAACCTCGTTCCCTTATAACGTCATTTTTTGAGAGATTTATTGATGTCGTTATAAAGACACTAGACTGTAGTTAATATATTTAACGCAGAACAAAACTGAAACCTATCACGCAACAACTCTTCCCGATTCCTTTATGGCATTATCCATCAAGCGATTACTATTTTCATTACTACTGCAATACGTACATAGGTTTATTCGCTGAATGTAAAAATCAAAGTTGTTTTCCTAGATTGGAGCAACTTCTGGTTGAAACGAACTTCAAATTTCTCATCCATCATCGTGTACTAATTGTTGCAATTGTAAGAGGATTACTTCCTTCAGGTACAACTGCGCTGGTTCTACAAAAAAATCCTAGTCGATTCCCATCTGCTTACTGAGGTTAATCAACTGACCTTTTGTGGTTGAACTGACAAATAAATTACATTATTGCCCTATGATTGTGTGAAATACCATTGGGAATGGTCAGGTGAAACCGACGTTACACTTCAAACGACACAACTTCTAGTGTCACGTAAACTATGTATGTATGCACGTCAAGGGAAATACATTTGCTTAAAAAGGCTTAAATTTTAACATTATTTAAATTAAGTTTAGATACCTGAAATTGTACAAGGAGGCTGTGGCTCTCCGTGCTCATAATACTTTGTGGTATGAAAATACGTATTTGAAAATACGGCGTAGCTCTGCATGTATCATACTTTAGTATTGGCATTTTTACAACTCTGGAAGCAGGGTGTATTTTTTCTGTGTAATTTTTCTTCCTGTGTACAATCGAGCTACTAATTAACTTGGACTGTTCTCATACACAGATTCAACATATGATTGCTCCAACTGGGACAGTGATTACTTCTCAACTTTTGCTCACAACTTTTATCAGCAATATGTGCTAAGTCACTTGGGGCCGAAGCACCACTATGTGATATTACAGCATGACCTAGTAACTATTACGCCCTAAAGCGCGTACGTAAATACCAATGGATGTTAGTTACTGGTCATTAAGACGCTTATATGTACATACCGGTACATACTGAACGGTACGTTCAAGTAAATGTTTTTACACGGTTGGTATTATAACAAGCTAGCGATTAATTAAATTTCCCGCATATAATCCTAATCAGTATTCATACACAAATTTGGAAAAGCGGTATTAATCAAAATCGAATTACACACGTACGAGTTCCTGGAATCTCGAACACATTGATTTGAAATATAGTTTAATGTAAACCACGAACCCGATTCTGGTCGACACAGGTTTAACATCTGGACATTTATTACCTTTAATTTTCTGAGGTCAAATGCTTGAACCTCTTCTTCAAAAACAGAAGGTTTGTCACTTTTATATGTTATCGTCTCCTGTAAATCATTTGTATTGCCTGATGTTAGTAGTTCAGCACTTTTACAAGTAAACTCAAAAGTTAAACCGTAGCTTGGACTTGAACGGTACTGCAAGCCTTTCGACTTTTGTCATCCCAAAACAGTTATTCCAGATCATTACTAACTTCCCCAATACACAATCGGTATGCAAATGTAGTTCGGAGGTATTTTGCGAATTCTTTTGGAAGACGATTCATAGGTGTAGTTTTTGATCTTCCCGATAGTGGTTCGCAAGATAAATGTGCAGTTATTGGGCCAGAATGGCTTTAAGTTTTGAATTTACAAATAAAGAGTAATTATATAAATTTGTTTTGTTTTTATAATAACAAGTGACTACTAGTCTTTATGGAATACCAATCCCGACATCTTATAGCATCCTCAGAAGGTTTTTTTGTTACGCTTCCCCCTATAAATCGTATTACTTTAAGTAAACGCTTGTTTCAATTGCGTGCATACTAGCTCCTGTCACTTCTGGCTGTTTGTAATTTTTAAAGCATGCAAGCTAAAATAATTTAAGTTTTCTGAATAAATCTTAAAGGGTGAGTGGCGTTTGACAAACAAGCCCAGTTTATCACGCAGCTACATGTAGTAGCATCCACATATACTTCCTCTTTGCCCTTAAAAACGAATCAACTCTTCACTCAGTAATGTGTTACTTAACTTACGTGTTGTATGTACATACATACGTAGCTCGACAGTATAAAATGTGCGAAATATTTTTCTCAGTGCGAGTTTTATAAGTAAATATTCTCCAGACTTGCCTCAGGTTGTCTCCAAGAGCTCCTTCTGGTTTAATTGCCTTGGTAATTGCAGCAATTTAGTTCAATTATTTTTCTTAAAATCCTTTCTTCAACCTTCTTAAGTCAAACATATCCACCAGAAAATATAAGTAAATTTCCAATTAACGTTTTCTGTACAAAACGTTTATTACCACAGACACTTTTTAAGAAGAAATTCATTTCAGTCATTTTTGGTCCCCTCTGCCAGGTTGCACTAGCAGGTTGCCTGGGTGCTGGTTTGATACCGTCAATTTTTGGAACATGGAAGCGAAAATAAACGCAGAGCAGTTAGAGCCAATTGGTGATATCTCCGGTCAGGAGGAGTTCAAAGATAAAAGTGTTAATAAACGAAAACGCTTTTTTGATGCACAAGTAGTTTTCTGTTTAAACTTTGGTATATCCCATTTCTTCGCCATCGTCGGGCTTGTACTCGCTTTCCAGGGACGTGTAAACCTCTCAACTTTCATATTCGGTAATAACTACTCATAACCAAATAGTTCTATAGTTGCTAGTTTGTCTAAAATTAATAGATTGGAATGAATATTCTTCGACAGGAAAGTTTTCTTTCGATTTCACATATGAAGCTACTTTGTGCAAAATAGGCATTTGTTAAAACATTAATAGTGTGCTAAATAAATAGGGTTGGGATAAAAATGCACGTAGTACAAAATACTAAAACGTATGCCCATGAATTCTCTTTTTTTAAGGAAAATTAAACTTATATCTATCTTGCAAGAGGTTGGTGTTATTAATTTATTTTGTTAGTTTACTTGTGGATGCCGTCATGAAGTAGTAAATTGCACATTTCCGAATAATAAAATAATACAATATTAAGATTTTGCTGTTTTGTGCCACAGTCGAGGTTACCACAATGTTGGCTGGATTAGGTGTTACAGTAGGAGCCCACAGGTTATATTCTCATCGTTGTTTTAAAGCTACAACCCCATTCAAAATATTGATGGCAACTCTGTTCGCCTTTGCTGGACAGGTACGAGTTCAAAAATGTTTACCAAAACCAGAATATAATTGTACAATGTGATAACTAATATTTTGTTAAACCAGCAATCTCTGTGGCTGTGGTCTGCATGGCACCGTATCCATCATAAATTCTCAGACACTGACCGTGATCCACACAACTCAAGAAGAGGGTTTTTTTATTCCCATATGGGTTGGATACTCACCTACGATCACAAAACGTTTTTGGAAAATCTTGGACAAATTGACATCTCGGATTTGGAGAGTGACCCAGTAGTCATGTTTCATAAAAAGTTGGTTAATTTTATACCTAACGCATTTGTTTAATCTGATCAGTATGATAAAAAATCAGTTACATATTTCGACTGACAATGGGTAAGCACATGTTTATTTTTGGTTTGTTTTTGAAATAGATATTACGGTCCACTTCATATGATCTGTATGTTTATCATTCCAACATTGATACCGTGGTATTTCCTTGGGGAATCACTCATTGTGTCTTTCTGTGTTGGGGCTTGCCTGAGATACTGCTGGCTTTTCCACAGAACTATGTTAATAGGAAGTGCGGCTCACATGTGGGGAAATAATAAACCTTATGACAGGTGAGTCATCAGTTGGAATTTGGAATCATTGGAACACAAATATGGGGTACACTTAAAATTCTTCTTGCAGTTCAATTAGACCTGTGGACAACAAGTGGATTGCTCATTTAGCCGGGGGAGAGGGCTGGCATAACTACCATCATGTTTTCCCCTGGGACTACAAGGCAGCTGAATTGGGCCAATACCGATGGAACTTCTCTACAGCTTTTATAGACTTTTTTGCGTGGATTGGATGGGCGTACGACTTGAAATCCGTTTCAAAGGAAGCAGTTATGACTCGAAAGATGCGTACTGGTAATCATCATAATCACCAAAACGGTCCTTGGGGCTGGGGCGATGGAGACATTCCAGATGAGAACATTGTTGTAACAGAATCATTGTACCCGACAAAAGATTACTAAAACGTTTGACTCTATTTTATTGTTCCAACATTGACATATTCAAAAATATTCTAAATTAAAAACAATATAGAATTTGTGGTTGAGAAGTTCAACTACGTTGTATTATTAAATAGTAGGAATCAATTAGTTCGAAAAAGATACTGATACCTTGTATGCATACATGCCTGTCATTGCCGACATTTATTACCCAGTCACGCGAAGCTCTACGTAACTCCTATGTAATACAAGTTCTGTGAAAACATGTTCCAAAAATCCCATATGACATGTAGGATCTCGTAAAATCAGTATAGAGTACCATATGACATTTTTAGCAAAATCCCGTACATGCTGTAACACGGGCTCTGTTCACCTTCGCGTTTTTACAGTACAGATTATAACCACCAAATTTGTAATGCTTCATCTCCAGCAGTTGACGTTTACATGTTCTATGGTTGTGCTGAACACAAATCGACTTGCCTGTTCTTAATGCTGCGTCAACCCCTCTTATGCACTAGCGTTGTCCGTGGGTCTGTTTGTCGCGCCGTTTTCCTTCGAAACTACTACATTTTTTGTTAACTTTATTTAGGTCGAAACTTCGTCGTGTTCCTAATTGATTGAAATCGGTCGGCGTGTTCGTGCGTAAAGAAATCAAGTCCGTACTTCCCGCACTTTTCCTCAGAAAATTGTGAACATTCTTTAGGCCACTTCCTTAGATGAGTTTGTTATTGATTGAAATCGATTCTGGTGTTCGTATGTTAAAAAGTAATACAATATTATTGTTTTCACCTGAACTGTTCCGCTGATTTGAATGCAATTTTTTTTATACATACCAGTCAGTACTGCGAACACAATTTTTTCAAAAATTTGAAAAATTGTCCGAATTTCGAAAATTTTCTGCCATTTGTAATGGACATTTTTGGAACGACTTCAACATAGTATGTATAATAAAGGGGGTAAGGATAGATGGCCGTACCTGACAAAAACAAGATTTATGCCAATTACGCTAACACATTTAAAATCTAACCATGTGTGCTAGATAGTTTGAGCATTTGTACTACTAATAAGGGTTAATTCTTTTATATCGTTATGCAAATTTTGCCATATTTTTATAATGCAGTCTACGCAGCTCACTTTCAGCATCATTTTTCAGCGTTAGCTTTTTTCAGTAAAGCTCAGTAAATTTTTTAACCTGAATTTCCCGCGGATGATGTTACTCTTGTCATTTTATATTAACCATCACCCCTCCTACCTTCATCATCGTCATTTCTTCTCGTGCCCCCTTTGGTGATGACATAATACATGAATGAACCCTAATTGCAACGCGTCGCTTTTGGTGTACTTTAGTATGTGGAACATGTTAGTTTAGAGCGGTCCGGTACTCGACAACTGGAGCTACTCCGACGAAGAAACGATTGTCTAACGACTTTTTGACGCTAAAATCTTTTCGAAAAACATTCCTTGCAAAGGAAATGCTGGGAGATTTCTAGGCAGCTACTCCCGTTGGGGATGTGCCACAAATGACGTCATCCAAAAATTTGACAAATTACGACTGTCTGACTGGATGATCATTCGTCGTCACAATGCAGACTGACTGACTATATATGACGTCATGTGTGTATGTATACGTAGATTGGTATAGTATATTTCCACATGATATTATTCTAAACTGAGCCATAGTCAATGTCAATAGCCATAATAAAAATAGAAGCCTAACATTGATTTCTACTGTAAACGCGAATTTAAATTTTCTGTGTGAAATTAAAATCAGATCAAAAATCACAATAGATGGCGAGATTATTACTGGAGCATCTCCCCGTGAAATATTTTAGGCCCGTGACAACCCAACGCCCGTGCGAGCCAGTACTTTTTACGTGCAAATTTTAATCGCCCGCAATGCTCTACCTTACACTACTCTAAAAATTGTATCGAAAATGTGCGTTTATAAGTGACCTATTCTATTCCAAAGTTAGATGGATGACCCTAAATCCTTTAAAATCAATATTTTTGACTGTGAAGATATTTTGACACCTTGGAAAGATCGAATTATCTAGTTTCACTGATTCTGTAGTTATCCTGATTGTAAACAAGCTGGAATTAATGACATTTAAAACTATATGACGGATTAGTAGGATCTTATTTGATAGTAAGGGTTTGCCCATTTATCAATCACACTTGAAAATAAAATTGTTTTAGTGTAATTTTAAATCACCGTTATTTAAATTTTGTTGGAAGTGACTGCTTTAAAAATCTAACATCAGTTACTCTGTACCGTATATTACTTTTCGATATAACTCTGGCTTTGTGAATTAGGGATGCTCACAAATGATTTTAAATGCTGAAGTCGTTATTTAATCTTACGATTTAACACGGTATTTTATGAAGAGTTACAAAGAATGTGGGTTAAATAGGCGCAGAAGAATGACGTCATGTTATGAAGAAGGGACTGAGTACGTCAAGTTAAATCATGCAAGGACAAAATGACTGACTTACTAAATGCATGACGCCATTTGTGGCATATCCCTTGCATAAACCAATGTTCTGGCCCATCCCACGCACATTTTTAAAACATTGCACAACACAATAATTTAGCAACAAAAGTGCGAAGTAAGATTTAAGCACAAAAATATTATAGAATTAAGGAATTGAATATTTTTTTATGGGTGACCAGCGTAGTCCAGCACTGTAACCACTCAACTACCATCGTTGGGGGATGAATTTGATGCCCAGTGCCCTTGTCGTCGTGGAGGAAAAGGAATGAGGGAGATGGATGCTGGGTGACGCTGGATTTGCTGGGTCTGAAAAATTACACACAACACTCTGAAAAGCCTGGTTAAGCCAGGAGAGTGGGACTACCAATTCTGCTTAGGAAGAGCTGTGTAGATTAAAGCGAAAGCACAGTAATCCAGCGGTGCGACATGGGATCTTCTATTTAACCTTGTTCCTTCACCACCATAAGCCGTGGAACGGGTAAAACCCGGGTACATGGGAACGGGAACGAGTGCAGGATCGGGTACGGGAACAAATATTTTGTTCCCAGCCAGTTTGGGTACGGGAACAGGAACACACTCAGGTGGACCCGATCACCGGGAACAGCAACAGGAGTGGGAACAGGAACAGAGATTTTCAATTTGTACGTATGATCCCGTTCCCATACCTGTTGTTCTCGCCCGTGTGAAAAAAGCTACGCAATTTGTGCAGGAAATGCCGCCCGTTTTGTGCACAACCTGCTGCACCGTTATTTGGCGCATTCAGTTCGCAAATATTTATGCATAACAATTAGGCCCAAAATATTTGGACACAAAGCCGTGCTTATGGTTAGCTCATATTGCTTAGGTCTTAATTAAAAACTAAATTGCAAGTATTTTAGATATGTTAGTTATGCAAATTTAAACTACTATAAGGATCAAAATAAAAAGAGGCGATTTTAATTTCCTCAAAATTAGGAAATTTTATTTCAAAACCCAATATTATTATAATTTCCTGAAACAGTATTGCAATTATACTAAACAATCATTTCGGGCTTTAGCTTTTGAATTTGCCTATCTGAAATAGTCTGAAAGGGACTTGATGATTTCAGTTTTGGCTGCTTTCCGCGTTTTTAAGAGCTTTGAACTTGATCCCTGTTCGATCTCAAGACAATATATTTTGAGGCATAGTGCTAAAATTATAAATATATTTAAAGGTCGTTAGTTAAAATCATTTTAATTTAAATTTACTTCGAGCAAATTTAAAACAGCCAGTATAGTCGAATATAAACTAAACTAAGAACGTCGAATATAGCTGAAATTGGCTGGTGTTATATTCTTAAGCAGACAAGGGTCTCAAATGGAGGTTACAATTATTTGTTTGCAAATTCTGCTCAGGCGCTACTGCATTCCCGCGCCAATGTCCAGCGGGAATGTACTTTATTTTCAATGACAGTTCTACCAATGAATTGTATTCCAATAAGTAAACAAGTTGTCTTAAAGCATTGGCCTTTATTATTATTAAATACTGTATTATTAGTTAGTCTTTTCATGGTTGTGGTGAAAGCAAAATGTGGTTAAAATGGGACGATATAAAAAATACTGAAATTCATCCAAACCTCTTAAATATTCCCAAAAGGACAAGGCAACGATTTTGGAAGGTCTGTAAGTTATCAACTTTTAATTTATGTAATTACTAAATTATATTTTGAAAACAAATTATGTAATTGTAATGCATGCATGTAGAAGCAAGTGGATCTATCTGACGGAGCGTCAACATGTATTAACGACGGTGTGCAACTTAATTCGAAATATGGAATAAATTTAATAGTACGGCATAATTTTAAAATAAGTCATGCAGAATTTCTTTCGAAATTTTGAGAGCAAATGCAGGTGTTTAATAATGTTCTTTAACCTATTTGGGCAGGGTCAAATCGAAAATCATGGAAACAGTACGGTTGACTGTCCCGATTTGCTGGCAGATTCTAAAACCGGAAAGGCAGGCAGAGTAATTTATACGGTTTATGAAATTCAAAATGATTAAATGTCGCTAGTTACGTACTCACCAATTTAAGTCAAATATCAATTTAGCATATTTTTATAGTACTATTTCCGAGCGACTTTGGATTATTGAGACATCCTGAACAGTACAAATATTTCTGTTCCAACAGTTTTGACTGCATACATTTAAAATTAATTAATGTTTAAAAATTTTAGGCAGAAGGAATTTATCCGGGTTTAAAAGTATCGGCAATGGAAAGTAGAATGCTAATTTTGGCGTTTGTCCATCGCTACAACTTGACCCGTCAAGCTACAAATGACATCCTTGAATTAATTGAATTTCATTTACCTATGGGTAGCGGACTTCATTCCAGTAAGTACATGCTTCAAAAGACACTGTAAGCAAATGGGATGGAATGGGGAAAACATTATTATTGCAAAATATGTTTGAATAATATTTGTTCAAGAAGTCAATATTACAAAAAATGTAAACCTTTAGCGCCTGACAAAAATGCTCAATTCGATAACTATTTTCTGATGGCATATCTAGAAGAAAGTCTTAAAAATGTTTTGGAACAAAATCAACAGCATCTGAAGCAATTGCCATTAAGAAAACCTCAATCAGCTGAATTTATATCTGATACTGTAGATGGGGGAAATTACAAACAATTGGGAGTTCTGCCTACGGATATTACATGCACCTTTAACACCGATGGTGTTTCCCCATTCAAATCTTCTATCAATTATGGCCACTATTCATATCGATTAATGAATTGCCATACAAAATTCGAAGACGCTGCTATATTTTAGTCGCCATTTGGTTTGGGTATGAACAGCCTAATTTTACAACTTTTTTGAAACCAGTGGTTCAGGAATTTAATACTCTTAGCAAAACAGGTCTCACTTGGAGTTTTCAAGGAAAATTTATGAACAGTAAAGTGTTTTTCCATTGTTTTTTGCCGATTCACCTGCCCGATTCACCTGAAGTTCAGCTTTAGGCATGACCCAGCACAATGGGAAGTACAGCTGCCCACATTGCCTGAACCCTGGAGAAACCCTCTGGATAACAGAAACAACGCACAAATCAATTATGCCAATGTTAGGACCAAAGCCAGAATTGCGCACACAAAACAGTGTAATATCCGCTCTACGAGAGCTGAAAGTTGCTCTTTTCAATGAAGAAAATATTAAGAGCAAATTGGGGATTATTGAAGCTTCCGAACTAATTTGCCTTCAGAAATTCGACATTGCTTCTGGTATTTCTTATGACTATATGCACTCCAATTTGTTGGGTGTTCTAAAATATTTCACGCTGGCGTTATTTGACTCGAATTCAAGTGAGCCTTATTACATTGACAATAAAGTTAAAGCTTTAAAGAGTTTACATCAGCAGTAATCGAGATTTATGGGAAAATGTTTTAACGTATAATCTGCACATTACGCTACATGCACCACATATTGTTAGGCACTGGGGACCTCTGTGGTGCTACTCCACGTTTTCCTTCGAACATCAAAATGGCCAAATGAGCAAATTAATAAATGGAACTAAATTCGTTGCTTCCGAAATCATAAGAAAGCTATCTGACGAATTTGCACTAAAAACGTTGGCAATTACAACATTCCAATCAGGAACGCAAGCTCAAGATTTCTTTAACTCAATGCTTTGTAACAAAACGTATTTCAATACAGCATTGAAGATTCAAGATTTTGTGTATATTGGTTCCTCGAAACCGTATTATTTTAGTAGCGACGAAATTCGAAAGTTAGAGCTAAAAGGACTTACAGGCATGACACAGGCTATGGCGTTCAAGAATGTCATTTTTAATTCGTTAAAATTTAGTGTTCAAAAACCTAATTTTACTCGAATCAGTGATTGCATAATAGACCTGAATAACAAGTTTTACATAATAAAAGGGCTGCTTGCGATTGATGAAGGAATTTTAAAGGATGCGATTCTCGTTGTTAATAAATTAACTGTTATGCCATTAACAACAATATGCAGTTGCTACAGAGTTTCAAATGTTTCTGAAACTATGGTCTTAAAACGATCACCTGGGAAATCAATAGTTAATTCCAAGTTTATAATTATTTATGGTGACGATGAAAATCTAAAGTATATAGTCAGGTTACCAAATATTTCAGAATTAGATTAACTAAATTAATACAAAATGTCTTCAATGATGTAATGGAATGCAAGTACAAGTCATTTAAACTTAAGTTTTCAAATTAAACAATATGTTTAATTACTTGTAATGTGTTTGAATAACAGCAGATAGTTGTGTATTTATTTTCACTTACATATGTTTCTGCATAAACTATTGGGCATTTGTCATCCAATTTGTGTGAAAATGTTTGTTCACTATATATTCGGTGCTAGACGAAAGCAGAATTAGGCCTAATTCTGCTTTACTTTTTCACACGGACGGGATCGAGTGGGTACTTTTACTATCTTCTAGGAACACACTCAAAATTGATCTTCGAAGACTTAGTTGTATTTATGTAAACAATTCAATTTGCATATTCCGTTGCATTCTTTTCTTCTGCAATTTCTTGCTTTAAAGATAATAATCTTAGAACTCCTATTTCAGTCCTATTGAAGAATTTCCTAGAGTAATTCTACAAATTTAATATAATAAATTTTAAAGTAAAATTAAGATTATATGAATAATAAGTTTTACTCTTGTGAAATTGATTACTCGAATTAATGTTTTTTAAAAAAAAAGACTAACGGAGGGAAACTAATCCATATATTTTGCCGATATTTTGTGTATGCAGAAAATTATCTGTGAGCCAGCTATGATCTTAAATATTAAGTACCATTTTGAAACCCTCATCAAAATTCAATTTTATTGTTGGAAAGGCAACATCACTGCACCATTCAGTGCTGCATCCTTTCCCAGTATGGTATATTGGTGTTGATATTCGTCTACTCGGTACATAATCCCTGAAGAATTAAATAATTAGTTATTACGCTGTTACGGTTGCTGTAGTGGTGCGTTTTGCCGCCCTGTACATTGTTTTTTATCTGCAAAACGAAGGGTTTCGTATTTACAGAAAATTTGATTATAATTTTTACCACACCTAAGTACAACACGACCTGGACCCGGGAACACCAACTGTGGGAACGAGTACGGGTCCAGAACATTTTTAATTTCTGGGTACGGGAACAGGATCAGGTCCGGGTACGAATTTTTGTTAAATTCATGGGAACGGGTACCTAAAATACTGTTCCCACTATCACGGGTCCGGGTACGGGAACACTTAAGGGGAGTACCCATTGAGTGGGAACAGGAACGGGAACAAAGTTATGGTACCCTCGACGACCACTGCCATAAACTCAGATGAGCAAATGATGCTAAAGATAAGAAAATGCAATACAAACACATGTACTAAGGATTGTAATGCGACAAAATCGAGACAATACAGATATACAATATTTATTCCACCCTCGCTGAGACCAGACAAATAAATAATTTAGAATCATATTTATTTTTCACGTTGTTTGTTTAAACATTAGGGGGAGTAAAGAAATCTTACTTCCTGATTACACCAAAGCTGGGTAAAATATTCGCATACCTTAAATCAAGGGACGGATTTTTGTGGGAAGATGTGAAGAATCTTCCCAGGGAAAAAATATTTCTGTCAGGGAAAAAATATTTCCAGCAGGGAAAATCTCAAAGGGAAGTGATTCTATTTTGCAAACTGATTTTAAAATTTGTTGATCTTTTTTCGGCAGGGATTTTAAAATTTGTTGACGTGTTCCAGGGAAATTTGTTAGACAAACGAAGACTTGCAGGGAAATTATTTTTTCCAACAGGGATTTTGAAAATCGTTAACCTTTTTTTCAAAAGGAATTTTTGAAATTGTTGAGAACACATTTGATTCGGCAGGGAAATTCAGAAATAATCTTCCAGGGAGATTTACACAAATCCTACCCCTGCTTAAATCCTATATTTTTAGATTCTTACATAGAGCATATACATATTATCCTGCATAGATCACCCCCGAGATTTGTTCCTACCTACAACCGACATACACCTTTGTCTGAATTGAATCTTACCTGCGAACTAAAAGGAAATTGTGCATGCATAGATCGAAGATTACAGTAACCTTTAAACAAACAATACAGAGTTTGCAATGAAAATGCATGTTCAAGTCACCTAAGAGCGAGGTGAGTTCATAGATCAACCGTTGTAATTGAGTGCGAGGGCACATAAAACGCCCACGTACGGTTTGCACTCCAATAAGTAAACAAAAGTAAAAAAACAGCTAAACATCGATTCAGCGCTTTCTAATACCAAGGTTCGAACATGCATACCTACGTGTTCATGCTGAAGCACCTGCATTTTTTTCTGCATCTGCATACTGGTCATTCCACATATACATACATTGCAGAATTCTTTCCTCGAAATAAGTAGCCTACATACAATTGCCTACAAAATATTTGAAAACTTGAGCAGAACCTACAATTTAACCTACTCACAGGTATACATGTATGGTATACGTAAGCAAAATTTGGATTACATTTAGAAAGAAGGGCAGAAATTAAAAGTTGTAAATAACAATATTTAAAAATATTTGCTCGCAAATTTTATATAATTTGGCAAATATATGAAAAACGCAATATAAATCCGGAAGTACTAAGGATATAATCAAATGCAATAACCGCCGTGGTAACCCAGAACCAAATTTTGGTATCGATTTTCAAATTTTCAACATTTTGACCGGGACATCAAAACATCAATATTGATCTATTATTTTGAATCACATTCGTGATATTCCAATGCACTTACCGTTGAACCAAATATATAACATCTGATACGAGCCCCCTGAGTAATTCTGACTCACAATCAGATGTTTGAAATAATTTCCAGATTTTTTACATTTTGACAGCAAAACGTTGAAAACACCACACACTGACCTGTTTTTATATGAGACTATTTGTCGCCGAAAAGGAGACATCTGAGACCTGGCCACACTCAGGACTGATCGTTTTATGACAGAATTTTAAAATAATTAACAAAGTATTCATATCAACTTAAAGTCAAATTGTAACTAACATTGAGGCGTCAAATTACATTAAGAAAACTTTAGTCACGCTTGGCATATCTCGGTTGATAGGGACTCATTCAGAAGATATTTATATGTTGCACAGGTCAGAGTCATAAGCGTGATCAAGTGAAATAAGCAATGGTGTGTGTTTGTGCTATACAAGCCCAACCATTAATATGCTCAGGTGTAGTGATCATGTTTAGGGATAATGACCTGAGCCTTATCTTAATTCTAATTTTAGCTATGCTAATTGTAAGTAGGAACTGGAAAAGATTTCTCTAAAAAGTGAGAGAGAAGAGAAGGAGTCGTCGTCGAGGTCTTGCCCTCACAACCAGTCCAGAGCCGCTCTTATTTTTATTACATTAGTTAACTGTATATGTATACGTTTTCCTAGTTAGCCTTTATGTTATGCCTGTGCGTGACGATTACGACAATTTTCCTCGCTATTATAAATTTCCAAGGCTACAATTTATTCTACGGAACATTAAGTCTCACCACGTTCTCATTGCACTTATTTACCACCGATTTCTCACCCGCCCTTTGCATCTTAACTCGACCTCATCCTCATATTATCACCAACAGTCACATTTCGCTCAGCCCAACGAGCCATCAGTGTGTTACGGAGCGAATAAATCCCTGAAATAAGATGTTCACTTGCTTTTCTCCATTTAAGATTTTTCCGGTATCTCGGCTAACATTGTACCCTAAATCAATGCCCGGAAGTTGTCGTGACCAAACGTTATAGAAAAAGCACCTATGCTCATGAAAAAGTTAATTTTATTCAGTCAAATTTGGCCAATTACTTGGAGATGAAAACCACTCCTAAGTTGTCAATAACCGGACGGATTTACTGTTCCCAAATCTCGTGACACCAGGTAGCCCAGTGATTTCTTTATGTTGCTTGTTTAGTAACCTTACATTTCGTGCTCTAAAACACGATGCAGTTACTCGAGCAAAGATATTATAACGGAGAGGTCTTTTCAATCCCAGATCACTCGGGAATACAATACGGAGATAGATTGGTGGCAACATAAACTATCTGGTGAAAAGTGCTGCAGTACCTAAAAAATCTGACCTGAAAGTGGACACAACCACCTAAATAGCTGTTGGAAATAATTTGTATAGAAAGCATATAATTATAGGTATCCATATAATGTACAGCCATTTTCCTTGTAGTGAAAAGGGCCAAAATTAAAATTATTATTAGAGGTGATTACTCGCAAGATGCATGATGAAACCTGTAGTGTCAATTTGGTGGTGTGTATCTATCAGTGATGCGACCGATTACGATTATAATCGAAATGTTCGATTTCGAATACGAACCGAATCGATTAGCCAAGAGCTATCGATTCGGTTGCGTTAATCCGAACATAATTCGAATGGAATGAACAATCGAAGTTGGTTTATCAAACCGATTAAAGTTCGAACCGATTAGTTAAACTACAAATCCAATTTCGATACCGATTCTGTTTTTAATCGCTTTGTATTCGAAATTGGTTTTTCGAACAATCGAATTCCCGCCAGGGTTTAAATTCCATCAACGAATTATACACCCCACGGCATTCTTATCACGAGGAGAGTAACCACTTGGCTGATGAGGAATGTAGTGAGGAAGTAAGAGTCCCAACCTCAACACGTTGAACTTCTTGAAAATTAATTTTCGTAAATTTAAAATTACATGGAAGCAAATATCATTGATATTGTCACCAGTGACGCTGAAAGCTGTGAGAATACTCCACAACGCCGAAAAAAACCTATCCGTTGCCCACAACCATTTTACGTTAAAAGAAAATCTGCATCATTGCAAATACTTCAAGTAAGATTTTATTGCAAATAAGCTTCCTAAATATTTTGAAATTACTTAATAGACATATATTTATACTGTAACCCTCCACTAGGGCTTCTACTGGGACAATTTTTTGTCCCGGCGACAATTCTGTCCAGTCCCGAAATCCTACGGACAAAAACGTTCGTCGCCATTCAGTCCCGAAATAAAATGGGGACAAAGATTTTGTCCCGAAACTGTGCCGATCCCGGTCCCGTCCTGAAAACTTCGGGACGTCAGGTCCCGAAAGAAGCCCTAACCTCCTCCATAGTATTCTCAAGGTGTCTAACGTTTAATGGTAGGTATTGCTTTTATTTATACATAGATCAAGCTTTGTTAAATTGTCATCCGGGACCACGAGCTAACTTGATTCGTTTAAGAAATAAACACCTAAAAGCAATTAGTTCTTAGTCAATTGTATGAGACAATTGACGCGACAGTTCGGGCCGAAAGAACTTTTCGTCGCTACGTATTCATTTTAAAGAATTGTTAAATCTTAGACTTTGTTATCTAAATAAATTGAGGAATGGATAAACTTAACCGATTAATCGAAAAAACCGATTCGATACCAACTTCGAATCCAAATTCGAATCGATTAATAAAAATCGATACCTAGTTTTGATATTCGATTCGAATAAATTGTTCGAATTCTTGATTTATTCGATTCGGTTTTGTAAAACCAACTTCGATTTGAAGGCATACTTCGAATCGGTAATCCGAATTCGAATACGAACCAACATCGAGTTTTGAAATAATCGGTTCGATCGCATCACTGGACTATCTATTACTGGAAATACAATAGGGTACAAACAACGCGTTATAGACAACTGACCAATTTTCGTAAGAGTTCTTGTCAGTGTTTCTTCTTCCCATTTGTTGTAAAGCTTCGGAATCCCAATTTCTGGTACAGCCCCTTTCTTTATATTCACTTTTGACTGGTCTCTCGGACCATAGTTGTACGACCTCAATAAACTACGTGGTCGCGGGCTCCCTCAATAAAATGCGGGGTCACGAGCTGCGGGCTCCCTCAGTAAAATTGAGCCCACGGGCTGGGGACTGACGGGCTCCCTCAGTAAAATTGAGCTCACGGGCTGACGGGCTCCCTCAATAGAATTTATATATTTCTTTTAGAGCGGGCATTTTATTGAGGGAGCCCGTCAGCCCCCAGCCCGTGAGCTCAATTTTATAGGGAGCCCGCAGCCCGTGAGCAGGGGTCGGATTTTTGTAAAATCTCCCTGAAAGATCATTACTGAATTTCCCTGCGTGAGTTAAATGTCCCTGCTGGGAGGTCCTCAACGATTTAAAAAATCCCTGCTGAAAAAAAGGTCAACGATTTCTGTTAAATAAGGTCAACTAATCTAAGCATCCTAAAAACAAATTTCCCTGAAACACGCCAATATATTTTGAAATCCCTGCCAAAAAAAGATTAACAAATTTGAAAAATCCCTGTTCACAAAATAGAATCCTTTCCCTTTGGCATTTTCCCTGCCAGAAATATGTTTTTCCTGGGAAGAATCTTCCCGTCTTTCCACAAAAAACCGACCACTGCCCGTGAGCTCAATTTTATTGAGTGACCCCGCAGTTTATTGAGGGAGCCCGCGACCCCGTGAGCCTGCAGTTTATTGAAGCCCATTGTTTTCCTAAGATTTTGACAACAATTGTATTAAAAAGGAACCTCGTTATCTTCTTGTTCCAAGACATTTGGGTTGAAAACAACCGTAGCAAACCTTTGAGATGGATGTACAACATATCAGGGGTCGGATTTTTGTGGGAAGAGGGAAAGATTCTTCTCCGGGAAAAAATATGCGTGGCAGGGAAAATCTCAATGGTAAGGGATTCTTTTTTGCAAAAAGGGACTTTAAAATTCGTTGACCGTATTTTTGCAGGGGTTTTCAAAATTGTTGGCATGTTTCAGGAAAATGTGTAAAGCAAACAGGGATTTATAGATTGGTTGACTTTGTTTGGCAGGGGTTTGACGTCTTGTATGGAAATTATTTTTGCCAACAGGGATTTTGAAAATCATTGACCTCCGTTCAGCAGGGATTTTATAAATCGTTGAGGACTTCACTGCAGGGATAGTAGTTTCAGCAGGGAAATTCAGAAATGATCTTCTAGGGAGATTTACAAAAATCCGACCCCTGCAACAAGTGATCCCACAATAAGTCGACTTTTAGCAATGATGGGCATAGGCACCTGGGCTAGAAGTTAGGTTAAGGGCTAAAACAATAAATTGACTAGGACGTAAGTGCAAGGTAAACTTTGTTCCTATAGGGGGAGGGCAGACTCAAAATTTGGAATTTCCCTACAAATAATAGGTCAAAATAGTTTGATTGCAAATAATTCTTTTTGAGTATGCAAATATGTATGTATGTTGGTAGAAGGCCAAAACGTACCATGCCTATAATTATTATATACCATTAAAAGAAAAAAAATAGTATTTATTAGTGACATAATTAGCAATTTAAAATGATATGCTTGAGCAAAAATATTTGAAAATTGGCGTATTTACGTTGTTATTTTCCGTCCTTCCTTGTAAGATAAACTTTGCTTCATTTTGGAATGATCTTACAAAAAGCCTCTGTATTGTGAGTTGTTTGTGCAAGTGTGCATTAGTCTTCATTACAACCGGACCTTCAAGGGTATCGCTAAACTCTCTGATTCATAATTGTTATGATGTTGAATAATCGCTATTTTCAGAGTTATAGGCCCGAGATAAAACTTCACTGGAAAACATTACGCACACAAGTACATACATACTGTACATAGACTTACCGTAATTTTATAAAGCATAACTGTGACGCAAATTAAATTGATTAAATAATCTCGGGGCAAAAGCTGTATCTGTTTGTTTTGATCATCACCATCACAAATAACAATATCTATGTCACTAACAGCATCAAATGAAGTAATTGTATCCACATGTGTGCAATAATTATCAATGCTATTGAGAGAGAAACCAAATATATGTGATCAATGCATAATCAATAATGCCAGCTACAGCTTCACTGTAGGTCAACATTAGACCTAGTTAGCTGTGTTATCAGAATTTCCATATTTGGTGATAGGTCAATTAGGCCACCGCACGATATGACATTCGTTTGCTAAGAACAAGACCTAGCTTTATAGTTCTCATATTCTCTTCGCTTTCTCTGTTTATATGTATCTCAAAAAGTACTAATTTATATTATCTGCAAAAGTTGGAATGTCATTAAAAAATCCGTAATAATTTTACAATGCCACGAAATGACGCATGAGCGTTTACACAAACAGAGAAAACTGTCCTATAAAAGTTGGATCTTTCCAACTACTAGAGTTGCACTTGCCAGGGAACAGCGGACCTGTTTTCTTATATGTATATTCTTACGGTGGCAAAAATTATATCAGTCAAAGATGTACAGTATCACTTCATTCTTAAGTGTAAGTACTATTCTAACAATAAGTAGTATTATAGGTTGCATACGTGGCTTACCTACTTCACCAAATGGGGGTACTCCAAATGGGATCTTATCTTCGTCGGGAAGATGTTATGCAGTGGATCCAGATAACGAAGACATTGGAGAAAGTATTCAAGAACTTGCTGTTGATTCAGAGGTTTGTTTTCCTAATGATTCTTAAATATAAACTTTATATTTTCAATTTGATACATTGACACTCTCGCAAAAATCTACAGGGGCGACCATGCTTTCAACCCCTTGACAGACAGAATTTGCGGAGCCTATTTGACATAACGCAAATGGATGGGAACTTTGCAAACGTCACCGCAGAGTTCTGTCCAATGTGGCCCAAAAGCAAGCAATGCCTACTGGATCATTTGAACAGTGACAAATGCAATGAGGAAAATAAACAGGAGGCTAAGAATTCAGTGTCCCTCAGTTCCGAAATCGTTCTCTCTGAGCTGCTGTGCAATCCAATCACGCCGAATTATCTATTCCATTTAATGAAGAGTAAGTGATCACCATGGCTATTTTTATGAGCTACAAAACAAATGCATACAAAATTTGTTAGTAACTACAATTCATTTACAATTATAACTGAATATAGATACATCCGAGGAAGGACTGTGGAACTGTTTCAATCGAGAAGACTTCGAGGGAATACTTGTGGAGTGTAGTGCCCTGACAGTTGATAAGAACGGGAAAGCAGCTCCTTTCCAGTAAGTTACCCTTGCATCACATTTGTCCAATGCTGTAACATTTGTTAGTCTATTAAGGGAGCGTACACAAATTACGTCACCCACAGGGTGGGTAGGTAGTTGCAGTAATTGGTGACCATTGATGACATTGTAGTGGGGTTCACATCAGCAAAGATGACGCCACCAAAATTTTGCGCCGTTTTTGAAGGTCCCTTACATTTTTCGCTTGTATTATGATGACGCGAACATAAAAGGATAAATTCATTCTTGAATTCAAAGCGCAGAACCAAACGATTCTATTACACAGCAAGTTTGTCTGTCTAGTGACATCATCTCTGTACAGGGTGGGTGGATTCAGCAATAAATGACACATGGTGATGATGGCGTGGGAGGGTCTGAAATATCGTCGTTTTTGGGTGACGTAATTTGTGTATGCTCCCTAACTTTCTAAAACTAATGTACCATCGTAATGTATAATAATTGCAGTTCTCTGAGTCTATTTTTCGATTGTGCAAAACCTGGGGTGAGGAAATGCGCGGAGGAGGATCCAGTGAAGGAAGCAAAATTAGTGAGTCTTTGGGAAGAAGTTGATAGAGCCCTTCAAGATACGTTTAATCTGTTCTGGAGATGATGGATTGGTTAATGCAAATATACACGCATTTTATGCGTGTAGGGTGTTGAGACACTTTCTTCGAAATTATTTTGGTAATTTACTACATGCTGACATCTATGGTGGTGATGATAAGTATGGAGTATTCTATTGCATTTATACATAGATGCTGATGTTGTTGCTTCGTTGACTGTTAATAAATTATTTGTGCCATTGATACTTCAGTTCTATTATTGATACTTGCAGTTACATATGTGTGAAAAATGTATTTGTTAGCCAACCAAGGTTCAAAGAAAACGACGATTTATTTTGCATAATATGCTTAACTTGGGCAAACGTTTGTACTTTATTTACGTATTGGGAAAGCCAATCAAGGGTAGGGCTGAATATTTGTGCAATACAACAAATTTACGCGTATTCAATTTTGGGGTGCAGTATCGTGAATTGATATTTACCTCGTGAAAATTTACTTGGAACGCATTTGTGGTAGGCGAATAAATAAGAAACTCGTAAAGACATGGTATACCACTAATTAGGTAGAACAACTAACTCTAACTGGTGCCTTGGTGGTGGTCATAATGTTAGTTCTATATAGATTCCATTCTTTGGCTTACGTGGTTAACTTTATTAAACAAGCTAAATTATATGCAAGCTTTCGACATCTAGCAGACTGTCATCTTCAGGCACTAACAAGCGAGTGAGAAATAATTTTCACAATTTTCAAAAAATAATTTTTCGAGGAATGGATATTTCCTTAAAAATTATTTTAAAAATTAGAAGACATAATTTGTGGAATCAAAGGCTTCCATGCAACATCTAATAAAAAACCATCATTGACGTTCATCAAACTCTTATCGGATTTCCCACAGGGTTCTATATAACCCTGTGGGGATCCCTATCTGGAAGTCATGATAGTTTATGTTATATTATGTGGAACTATTGAATGGTTTACAATTGCATGTTTTTGCAGTAACTAAAAATTATTCAGGGGTTCAGGTTGGCATCTTGAAGTCAGTCGTAGCATGAGTTCAAATTGACTGCTGTAATTTCACTAAAAACTGGAGCTGACTATTCCCATCACGCACCATAGTTTCGTGAAAAACAAAAAATTAAAAAAACAAACTAATCCAATCGTCAATAGATTTTAATATAGTTAGAGTTCCAGAAATAGATTCGTCTCCGATCAAATAACACACATATAACGTACAACTACTATACTCAGGCACTCCGGAATAAGAGGGGACAGGGGGACATTGTCCCTCCCGAAAAACGTCAGGGAGGGACAGGCTATTTGATTTGATTTGATTTATTTAGTTTCAGTTGGCAAGTCATACATCAAACTTAATCAATGATTTCCAATGACGGACAACATCTACAAATAACACCTACATTTTTTACATATACATATTATTCGGATTACATATTTATCTCATAATGTTTTTGCTTAATTTATGCTAACTATGGAGAGAAGACTTGAAAATTCTCTCCGCGACAGACAAGTGTGGTAGGCTGTGCTGGGCTCGATCTAGCCATTCCCTGCAGGTCGTAGCAGGTACTTTACCACTGGACTGTTCTTGTCTGCCCAGGCTATACTACTGTCCCCCCCACTTTTCAGGAATCAAATTTACCGTTTGTTAACTGTTAAGACTAAGCTGTCACAACTCCTATAAAGCTTAAACGTTTTTTAAAATCCTCCACAAGCTGCTATTAGTTGTATTTAAAAAACTCGAAATAAACTCTTTTTTAAACAAAAAATGTATACACAAATTGCAAAATAACTTTTTCATCCTGGTCAGAGCTGCGTTCGGGTCAAGTAAATTGAGGATCCGAACTTGAACTTGACCTGCACTTGAACTAGCAAGTATTAATTTGCATGGACACGAACTTGGTATTTTGAATCTTGTCAAGTATTTGACCATTCAAGTAATTTTAACCAAGTATATTTTGAGCTACCTGAACTTGAAATAATACCTGCAATTCGGTTCCAAAATTGTGTAACCCGAACTTGAACCTGAACTTGAACCCAAAATTGAACCTGAACTTGAACCCGAACTTGAACCTGAACTTGAACCCGAACTTGAATTTCAAGTATTACAAGTAATTTTTTAAAATATAAAACTTCATACTATAATTTCTGCAACACAACGAAAATTACATTTTACGAAACAAATTGTGGTGAATATTTTAATAAAACAAAAGATTGATGTTAAGAAGTTATAATGCGGTGGTCATATTTATTATACGTAATTACAAACAAACTGATTGCTGCGGCTGAGTTCTACTTTCCCGGCCACAAAATAACCTTCCACCTTCCACTCACCCATATATTAACACTGTAATACATAAGTAGCTTCCACCAGACTTCCACCTCCCACCAAACTTCCACCTGACCTTCCACCAGACTTTCCATCTAACCTTCCACCTGACCTTCCACCAGACTTTCCATCTAACCTTCCACCTTCCCCTTTATCATTCCACCTGACTTTCCACGTGACTACCCACATATTACCCATACACTCTGTAGTCTGGCTTTGACAATATTTGCAAAGAATTACAGTAACTAAAAAAAACTATATATTGCCCCCTATATGAGTTACACATGGCCGAAGCTCATTTCGTTTGTGCCCATTCATTTGAAAATGACAGTCTTGGATCAATTTCGGTGTGTTAACTTATGCTTCGCATTTTTTATTCGTAAAATTAACATGGAGGTGAAAGCACTTGAGTGTTTTAAGTTAAAACTAGCTCGTGTATTATCTATAAAAATTCAGTGTACCTTTGAGGAAACAGGTTACTGTTACAAAATCATTATAAGTACAAGTATGATAGTCAGATTTCGATGGTGTTGTGTAGAATTATGTCAAAGGACTGATAAAAATCAACCACTGGAAAGCCACGTGATTCGAAAGAGTTCAGTTGCCGTACTTACGGGTGAACCGATTTTTAACAAAATTTTCAAAACGTTTTTTGGAAAATTCCGTAACCACTAACGATGAATGGTAAGACGCAAACTTTTTAGCGTTGCGACTTACTTTTCCCAATAAATTAAAACGCTGATTTATGGTTTGAATAGTCGCATACAGGGGGCAACGAATTAACTATCTCCACTTCGCACTTTGTGTTTCACCCACCAGAACACAGAGGGATATGTTAATTAACACAGGGAACCAGGTAGAAGGACCTTTCATCAGGTCAAATTGAGGTGAAAGATCTGGAAGGTAAAAAATCTGTAAAATTTTGGTGGAATGTCAAGTGGAAGGACTAGTGGAAGGTGGAAATCCTAGTGGAAGTTGGAAGGTAATTTTGTGGCCGGGAAAGTAGAACTCAGCCATTGCTGCAGCTATTATTACGCATCCCCAAGTATTCTTTGTACTACCGCAGTAGCTCTCAGCTTGAGATAATCGTCGCATTTCTTAAATTTCAACCATCCCTTTATGCAAAGACAAGTACGAACAGTGTCTGATAACATTAACATACGATATTTGAAGAAGCGAACACCATTTATAAAAAATCCAATAATTAAAAATTATAAGTACTTAATTTCAGTAATTAAATTCATAAAGATTCTCTAATCCCATTATATGTAAAATCTTGATGGGCAATTGTAGAATTGAATTTCCTCTCAATCTCCGGTTTTGCAGAATGACCATTTTCTGTTAATTCTATAATATTATTTCTGAGCACGAGAACTCATTTGTATATAAAAAAATTAATGTACTTACAATACCCGTGTACTATGAACGGAACCCTCGTCTAGTCCTTATCCTCCAAACATTGCGGAGTAATGTGTATGCTTAACGAGTCCGTAACGTTTTCATTATGAGCGCGAAAGCAGCTCGTTCTCGGGAAAAAGTATGACTGAACCGGTGGGGTATTTGAAAAATCGTTTTATTGAGAATCAAAATACTTGAAATAATACTTGCATTTACACGTTCGGGTGCAGGTATTCTATGAGCTCAGATTCGCACTTGCAAGATAATTTGATGCAAGTATAATTTCTCAACCTGCACTTGCAATTTACCCGACTTGAATTACCAAGTTCGGATTCCCCTTTTACTTGTACCTGACCCTATTTATCACGTACATTTAAAAGCTCAACCCGAACTTGACCCGAACTTGACCCGAACTTGACCCGACTTGGTACGTGTCAAGTAATACTTGTACTTGAGCGCAGCTCTGATCCTGGTATACACATACTTGCATACATGTGGAGCTCGGTTCATGTAGGTAAATACCAGAATTGAGTAGTGAAAGTAACCGAGGGCCCGAAATTTAGTTTTTTAAAGCAACCATTTTCATCCATGATAATGATTTTGAACTTATTCAAGTGATTTTATGCTAGTATTGCAATAAATTTTCAGGGTTGAAATTGTGTGATAGTGTGATTATTCGAATGGTTGGTTCAACGGATGAAAAAATTCATGTACTTCTAAAGCATTAAATCTACTGGAGAATGTTCCTTATACGAGAATTGTGGAACAGATCTTGGATCAGATCAGAATGGTTCTACACTTAGACCAGACCAAAATCAAAGAACTGATTGAACCATACCCGGAACAGATCGCCAATGATTCTTTGATATTTCTATTTGAAATCTATAAAATTGAGATAGTATTTAGTGTTTGTAAGAAAATGTTTCTAAAATATGAGATTGAGTTGGTGTCTACTATGAAAGCTTGTTCTTTAAAAAAAAATCTTGGAATAAAAATTAAAAGATCTATATTTTGCATGCTTATATGAGCTAACTGACGAAAAATAAGGTGTAAACCTACACATATGTACATACATACGTTTGTATGTGGCGGCTAGCAAAGTACCGAAAGATTATTTTAAAATGTTGTCCCCCCCACTTTTTCGGACGTTCCGGAGTGCCTGACTATACTGATACATATAACAGGGGGCATGTGAAGCAAAAAAAACTAAAAAGAAAGCTGAAATTTTTCGAAACATAATATCCGCAATGCAACGATGGTATATTGAATGCTTTCATTTTACCAGTTTTATGGCATTTACTTCAAACTCTTCGAAATTCAAATACAAGTTAGAAATACCTTTGGAATCTCGAAAACTCATTAAAGAAGCTGTCGTATATGCGTCTACAAGCTTACTATTCTCTTCATAGAAATAGTCTATTGAATACAGGCAATAATAATACGTATTTTTTACAACGGGTAATCACAATTTCAACGTGCTTAATAGTTAAGAATGAAATTGCTAATTGTGAGAGTAACTCATTTTACCAAAATATTTATGCATTGTAAATTAGACTGGCCAAAGGAGATACTAGTACTGCAAGCATAATCTCCACCACAAATTAGAACCATGTAAACCTCGAATTGCATCTTCTTAAAATCAATAGGTATTATATTAGCTCTTCGAAAATTTAGTTGATAAAAAAAAAGAACCAATTTTATTTCTCATTGGGACAATGATTATGCTAGTTATCTGAACCACTTCATAATCACGGGTCATCAGACGATTAATGTATGTATGTTTATCAGGGATGGGAAATTTACGCAACCGACCAGCAGGATTGGATTAAGGAATTGTGGGAAAAAAATCCGATCACTGGATTAGACTAATGTATTGAGGGGAAAGTTTCCGATCACTTGGATGGGATTAAAGGATTGAGTGAAAACATTCCGTTCACTTGGATTGGATTAGGGATTGAGGGGGAAATTTCCGATCACTTGGCTTGGATTCAGGTATTGACGGGGAAAATTCTGAAAACTTGAATTGGATTAGGGGATTGACTGGAAAATTCCAAACATTTGGATTAGATTAAAGGATTGATTAAAAATCAAATTAACAGTAGATTGGCGATTTCCAAAAACGAAGGAGATATCAAGGGATTGATTGAAAACAGAGCTGCTTGCAAGTATCAGGTAGTTCCTGAAAAATACCCGTCGGGTCGGGTTAACTAAAATTAATTACCCGATTGTCGGGTCGAGTGCGGGTAATTGCAAGATCCGCACATGAAAATTCAGGTCGGGTTGCCGTCAAGTTCGGGTAAAATAAAATACCTGAACACTTTATCGGGTTCAAGTTCGGGTCGCAGTATAAAAAATACCTGAACCCGAACTTGACATTTCATGTAATTTGCAGGTATTTATTTCCGCGAATAAAACCTAAATTTCACGTGAATAAAACCTTTCATTCTGCATGCGAAGGACACGTGGATTGGGAAGAATAGTAAGTTCGAGCAATGCTGAAGCTGGAAAACCGCCGAACAGGCGTGTATGGTTATTATCGATGTGAGTGTATAGTTCAAAGGGCTTTTATATGATAATTACATTAACTCTAATAATAAATTGAAAATAAGTTTTCAACATGAATGAAGAACGAGCCGAAGGCATTGCAGAATTAAATCAAAATGTTAGAAATAACACTTTAATTTAGGTAACTGTTGGGACTCACTAACTTAGCTACCCTATACAGATGCAGGGTGTTGATGCTAGTCAAATTAGAGAAAATATTCGTGGTTTCAGTTTCAATCTTTATTTCATTGTATAAAATACCAATGACACACACACAAGCTCTTATTGTGAGATTAGATTCTCTTCTCCCCTCTCCGTTTTCTTATATATTACGTAAACAAGAGTAACTCGTGTGAAGCAGAGTAACCAGCAGAATTCGCGAGTAACTCCTTCAACAATACTCCATCCATCCACTGTCGACCACTCATACATACTTACACACTACAGGCAATTTCCAACATACTCCCACCTAAGTTACTAAATATCATGAAGAAACTTACTAATTAAAATACATACAATTAAAAGGTACACCCAGCAAATAATGAAATTTGTGTAGCTATGTACTTTACGGGTGTCTTTACAATTCTTCCGCTCCTGGTTTGGTATGGTCTACTCTGGATTGATTCTTGAGGCTCTTTCAGAATCTCTTGTTCAACGGGATTCTCAAGCACCTTTTCAGGCCATTCTACTAATTCTCCAATCACAGGTTCAGATATCTCCAGAGGGTATATTCTCTGTATTGGACGCAAATAGTCTCCAACGGCAGTCTTGACCCGAACTAATCTTACTTCGCCATCTTTTCCAGGCAGCAACTCTATAATTTTAGCCAAAGGCCAGTCCATCCTTTTAGTGTTGTCACTTCCAACGAGTACCACGTCACAAACTACTATCTTGCGGAAATCTTGTTTCGCACCTACCCGTTCCACTAGCTGCCCCAAACACTCCACACGGAATCTTTCATGGAAGTCCTCACACAAGGTTTGCCTATATTGACATCTCTTATTCAGGGCCTCGTGGTCTACTAAGTCAATATCGGGTACTCCGGGTTCTCGGATTTCTTGAAGGAAAATGGACGGGGAAATTGGAGACAAGTCTTCCATGTCTTCCGAGATATATGTCAGTGGACGAGAGTTAATTACTGACTCGCAGTCACATAAAACAGTGACAAGCTCCTCATAATTGAGCGATGATCTCCCGAGAATTCGCCTCAAAAGTTGCTTCACCATCCGGACCAATCTCTCCCACCATCCGCCCCACCAGGCTGCCGTAGGTGGATTAAACTTCCACTGTATCCTCTTAGCCGTTGAATATTCCTGGATCTTTCCCCAATCCAAACGTCCCAACGTATTTTCGGCCCCTACAAAATTCGTACCATTGTCCGAATAAACTACTGTTGGCCTTTCCCGACGTGCTACAAATCTTCTGAGCGATTGAAGAAAAGCCTCGGTGGACAGACCCGTAACAAGCTCCAGGTGTGTGGCCCTGTACACTGCACAAGTGTATATAACAATCGAGGCCTTCTGGCCCTTCTTGAGAAATAGTGGTCCTGCCAAATCAATACCAACTACTTCGAACGTAGAAGCCATCCTCACCCGGTCCAGTGGCAATGGTGCAGGAACAGCTTCCATTTTCTTATTCTCAAACCGAGCACAGCGAACACTTCTGGACAGTACTGACTTGATGTTTTGTCTCGAGCGAATTATCCAGTACCTTTCCCTCAGTGCCATTATGATCACCTGTACACCTGCATGATTCTTGTCCAAATGTTCCTTCTCTACTAAGGCCCTCACGATGGAATGCTTAGCTGGCAACAAAATTGGAAATTTAAAGCAATGAGGTTCCTCACCATTGATTATACGAGTCTTCACACGAAACAGCTCATCCACTCCAAGTACAACAGCGGTTCCATGATTGAAATTATCTGGCTTACGTGGGAATGATCCCTTCTGAACAGCCTTCAACAGAATTAGTTCGGCTTGATCCAGCTCATCGACTTCTAGGACTGCGTTCATGGGTAACTTCGTCTTTATCCACTTAAAAAATCGCCTATATCAAGCAATCCGGCGGATAATTTTATTGTAGGACTGAATACCATTGAAAAGTGTAGTAAAGGCATTCCAATTTGCTTCCTGGCCCAGCATAGACGTGACAGTCTTCCTCTTCTCAGAACAAACCTCTGCTTCATCACATACCCACGTTGACTGTGCCCGCTGGTTATTTGGCAATCTTAACCATGCTGGGCCCTACCACCATTCTGACTCCAGTAAGTGTCTAATAGAACACTCCCTTGACGGGAGATCGGCCGGATTTTTATTTCCAGGTACGTGCCTCCATTGATGGACTTCAGTGAACGAACGAATTTCCTTCACCCGGTTACCCACAAACGTGCCCCATTGATCGTCCCTTCGGATCCAACTTAACGCGGTGGAGGAATCACTCCAATAGGTTACCGGAATATTCTCTAGGTCCAAAATATTCTTGATCACTTCAGTCAGTCGTACACCAACAAGACAGGAGAGGAGTTCTAACCTCGGTATGGTCATCGGTTTGATCGGGGCTACTCGAGATTTATCCAACACTAACTGTACGGTAACTCCTGGTGGAGAGATGGTACGAACGAACACAGGCTGCGTATGCTGTCCTACTTGCATCTGAGAATGTATGAATACTCCAATTTTCCTTCCCGGTTGCATATTCTAGAATCCATCTAGGCACTGTTACTTGTGACAGTAATTCCAGTTCTTGAGCCCACAATTTGAACTTCGCAGAGATTTCACTTGGAACTTCTGTATCCCAACCGATTTTACTTTCCCAAGTCATCTGCAGTAGTTTCTTCGGCTCAAGCGTAGCAGGTGCCATGAATCCGATGGGGTCAAAAATCTTATGAGCGACTGCCAGAATTCCTCTCTTCGTGATAATCTCTGTGTCAGCATTTAATATTGCATCACATCTCAATGTGTAACTACCTTGTCCCAAACCAAACCCAGCAGTGGAACTTCCCGATCTCCTCCTCCAGTGCCATCTTTGGGCAAGCGTGTATGCTCCCACCCTCTCAGATGGAACTTGCCCATAGCCATTAAATCTTGTGCTTCTTGCATAAATCTTATCAGCTCTACTTCAGAGTTGACACTGATCGCAACATTGTCAACGTAGAATGCTTTTTGGAGCAGTTCTGCTGCTGATCTCAAGTTGTCCGGTGCAGAAATCAAATGGAGTTCTATCGCCACTCCTAACAGAAAGGGGCTACTCGAGACTTCAAAAACTACTCTCTGATGGCGTAGAACGATGTGATTCATTGCTGTAGGATTCTGCCACCATAAGAAACGTAGAAAATCTCGATCCCTTTTTACCAGACTGAGTTGCAGGAAGGCTTTGGTAATGTCCGCTACGACTCCAATGTTTTTCTCCTGAAATCTGAGAATTATCGTAGGGAGTTTCTCTATGAGGTTGGGTCCCTTTTCGAGACAATCGTTTAGGCACGGAGAATTCTTCTCGTGTGCCGAAGCATCAAACACTGGACGTATCTTTGTGGTGGAGCTGCTTGCCTTCACGACTGCTCGGTGGGGCAAGTAGTGACCAAAGTTCCCCAGTTCACTCTCGGGTACTCTCTCTATGATACCCATCTCTAACGAATCTTGAAATACTTGGTTGTATGCCTCGAGATGCCCCATGGACTTCAGTTTATTAGTGGCCACAACTAACCTTCTTTCCGCCAGACCTTTGTTAGTATCCAACTTCGGATGTCCTTTTAACCATGGCAAATGTAACTCGTACCGACCATCTTCATTGAACTTCGGAAGGGTCTGTTATCCCGAGTGTTTCCAACTTCCACAAGTTAGAAATGCAGGTCTCGGAGTTCAGCAGGTTAGTGACCAGCATTGTCGGGGCTTCCGAACGTCTGTCGCCAGGTACTTCCCCCATGAGAGTCCAGCCCAACTTGGTCTCCACTGCGATTAATCCCGATTTTAAGTGACGAATCGTCCCAGTCATTAGCTTTCCCACCACATCAGCTCCAATTAAAATCTCGATTTCAGGAGTTCCATAGCCCACACCAGATATCCAAATGTTGCGTTGCTTTAGTTCGCCCAACCACGGTCCATGAGGCACTTTGGACACACTACTGCAAATCATAGTCTGATCCAACATTGCTACATTACAGCAGTACGAGTCGTCCAGACTTTTTAGTGGGACGTTGTAGCGGTAGTGCTGGACAGGTTCAGTCTTCACTCCACCAAACAATGCATGTATGATGGATTCGTTCCCAATGGGAGTCAGGCCCGTCTCCTCGGCAACTTGTTTGAGTATATAGGAACGGTGTGAGCCATCATCTATGACTACTCTAGCTTGCTTACTTTTCCCATCGACATTAATTTTCACAATGAGAGTTTTCAACAGAACTTCGGGGGAATGTGAGACGTTAGCCATTGATGTTTGAGTATCGACTGTGTCCTTTTTCTTGTTGGTTTGCTCTTTTCTCTGGGGCAAGTCGGGACACATGAAGGGGTAATGCTTTTGAGAACAAATAATACATTTGACAGCGTGCTTGCAATCCTTACCCATATGCCCACTCTTCAGACAAACGAAACAACCCCTCCGCTTCTGCAAACTGGCTTTCTTGTCTTGAATTGTCATTCGCTGAGCCTGAAAACAATCTTGACTCACACGCTTCTTCTCACAGAAAATACAACTCTGGCTCTTAACGGCAGGATGAGTTTCTGCAGAGAACAGGCCAGCAGCAGTGGGGACGTCTTCGAATGCGTCTTTCTCCTTCACTTGTCTTTCAGCTCTTTGTTTAAACCCGAATCCAGATATTGCTAAGCGAATTCGTTCTTCCCCTTCTACTTCGGAACGAAGGAACTGCAGTAATTTGGTCAAACGTTTCTTTGAAACATCGTCTGGACTTTCGGAGTTTGACACTGATCCCCTTTGCCAAACACGGAGAACTTCTTCGGGAAGACAGGATTCAACCAACGGGTAGAGCATAGCCGCATACTTGTCGCTAGTTACCCCGAGAGTATCCAACGCTCGTATATGGGATTCCAACTAATCATAGTTTCGTGATTGTGACCTTCTCCTTCGGATTGGATGCATTGTGGAGTACAAGGCGCGAAAATTGACGGACGTAAACTTCTACCAAAAGATCGTCTCTTCCAAATCTTTGCCTGAGACTTTCAACCACCTTCGGATAGTTTTCAGCTTTGGGCGGATAACTATCGATGAGCTCTCTAGCTCTGGACCCTGGACTAATTGCCTGCAGGAGATACTGGAACTTGTCCACTGCTTCGATTCCTTCGTCTTCGTGGATCTTTTCGAAAAGTCCCCAAAAGCAAAGCCAGTCCTTGAGCTCTCCTCCAAATTTCGGTAACTCCAATTTCGGTAGGCGGAACTTCTTCTTACTTCCCGACATACTCTCAGCATCGGCATATACTGATTCAGCTTGGTCCACGTTTTTCTTGTAAAAAGCTTCCACTTTCAAGCGTGATCGGATGAGTTTTTCCTTATAACCGTCTATGGCTTCGCATTCACGGGCGTATTCATCTTCGGGAGCATCATCTTGTATTAGAAGTTCTTGGATAGCTTGATCTGCCAAATCGAGTTTCTTAAACTTCTCTTCAAGTACGACATAGTATGCGTCAATCTCATGTCTATCAGGAACTTCCTTCCCTAACTCAGTGTCTAGCAAGTTGAGATTACGCGTCACTGCGGCCCGAACAGGAGCCCTCATTTTTCTATAATTGTCCATTTTAATAACACCAACCTTGTCCTGTCACGGTTGCCACAAAATGTTAGAAATAACACTTTAATTTAGGTAACTGTTGGGACTCACTAACTTAGCTACCCTATACAGATGAAGGATGTTGATGCTGGTCAAATTAGAGAAAATATTCGTGGTTTTAGTTTCAATCTTTATTTCATTGTATAAAATACCAATGACACACACACAAGCTCTTATTGTGAGATTAGATTCTCTTCTCCCCTCACCGGTTTCTTATATATTACGTAAGCAAGAGCAACTCGTGTGAAGCAGAGTAACCAGCAGAATTCGCGAGTAACTCCTTCAACAATACTTCATCCATCCACTGTCGACCACTCATACATACTTACACACTACAGGCAATTTCCAACACAGTGTGCAGATGACTCCATACAAGCTCATAAGCCGGTGAAATAATCAGTAGCACACAACGATTTTACTTATTGCAGAGATACTGATAAATATACGTGTAACTATTGCAAGTGGAAGTACATGTATATTAGTAAACAAGTATTAATTCCCTTTTATTTATGGTGTCCTGATGTAGCTGTAGATTTACAACTGGTAATAATTTTAAAAAACTTTAATATATATTTTAATAAATTTAATATTTACAGAAAAAGTTTCGAAAAAGAACCGCGATCTAGTACTGGAAATTTAATATTTAAATTTAATATTTGGGACTGAACATTTAAAAAGCCAGCATACTGACAAGCTAAGCGATTTAAAAAAGGACAAGTGTGATAATTTCAAGAAAAATCTGAGAGTATCTGAAAAAGATTTCATGTCCCAACTTGGTGAGTTTATCGTTATGACAATTCAACCCTTCAGCATTGTTGAGGAATATTCATTTAGGGCATTGATTTCTTTTGGAAAACAACCCCCGGTGAAGATACCTCATCGTGAAACGACTAAAGCCAAAATATAAACCATGTACGAAGTCAAACGAACCGAAATTACACGGAAACTTCGGGTACTATTTCCGATAACCACATATAAATTTGATTTGGAGAGCTTGCTACATATAGTGTGACGTTTTATTTGGATACCACAGTCTCAATCCGGATCTACTTCGTTGGTGGTCGACTGCAGTTCATCAATGTGTGGAAAATCCTTTCATGGCATCTTGGCAACATACATTGATTCCGATTGGAATTAGGAGCAAATAGTTCTGTATTCGACATATTGAAGGGATCCCACAATGGGGCAAACTTATCCAAATCTATCTACAACGTTATGGTGTCATATGGTATTACTATTCAGCTCTTTGCCATAACGAGTGACAACGCTTCAAATGTAAATACGATGTTAAAAGAACGTGCAAAAATGCTACGGCAGGTAAAACGTTTATATTTTAATGTAATTATTTAAATTGGGTTCACAATGTGCAAAGTAGCTTTACTATTTGTTACATTTAGCCAGCGAGATTATTATGCAGTTGTAACAATGACGGGTAATATTCATTTTCAAATTTGGTTAAGCAAAATATTCCTGACAAAATTTTAAAAAATTACAGGACGTTGAATGAAACTGACGATCAGAGATTGAGATGTCTGGCACATATTATAAACCTAGACTGTCAAGCAGCATTAAACATTTTGAAAAACAACTGACTGATGGAAGTCAATTACGAACACGAATCATCTACTGATTCTAGTTGCTTCCAGGATTGCGATGATTCAAACCAATTAAAAGCAGCAAATAAATTATCAATTTACGATACAGTTTGACTCACATACGTAATGTATCACTTATTTTCTCCCCTTCGTTACATAATGACGTACATTATTTCTTTTAAACAGGTACTGTGTGAGATATTGTTTAGATTATCGTTTTTATATGAGTGACATATGTGAAAATGCCTAGCAAAAAATATTTTACAAGGATCTGATAACATGTAATCTAAAATTTGTCAAATACGTTGCAGTTTGTAACGTAATTGGGGATTTATATTTTTAAATGTTTAAGTTGTTTTTTTAACACAATTTAATGTGCCGAATCGTCCTTCAAAATTTTAAACACCAATAGCTCATTTATCTCCAATAATTTGTTTTACGTACAACGTATTAAATAAAATATTTATTTTTAAAAGAATATTTTATATAATGTTTGTGGGAAGACTAATGTAAGTTCAACATTAAAATTGAAAGACTGAGTCAACATATTTTTACGATCCAAAATTTATAGTTGAAGCAAGCACGGAATAAAATTCGAAGTCAAATATCCTTCGCGATTCTATGACATGTTTGCGAAACACTAAAACTTTCCAAGCTCCAGGTATTGCAGGATTTGAAGATGAGGTGGAATTTAACGCTAAAAATGCTACAGCGGTGATTTAAGGAAGGTAAGTAAAATATGGGTTCAAACCTATAATAAAACTAATGCAGTCATTTATGAATGCAATGATTTGCAAATATTTTCAGGCCTTTATCATCCTCCGAGTGGAAAATTGTCGAAGCAATGATTGATCTTTTAAGGGGCCGTTCAAGTAATTCATAACGCAGGGGTAGTGGGTGGCCTTACAAACTAACGTTATGCTTTGTTACGTGCATCGGGGGGTCGTAGATCACCTTGGTATGTAACGCAATGTTTTGATGATCCTTCTTACCTGCGAAAGCTCTGAAAATTAAATGACTCGTTTTTAAAGCTTCAAAGTTTACGACGAGTTGGTGGTCCTATTATACACACGTAATGTAAATTTCATACATATACGATTTTGCACATATATCCTTGAAAACATTTGTCCAGGGAAAAGCCAAATTCGCCCTACAGATTTCAAGCATTGTGCATCATTTATTGAATTTTGTTTATTAATTTTAATATTTTAAATTACAATTTATTGCATGTGGAGGATGTTTCGAACCCCTTCGGGGTACCCCGGAGGGGGATCACGGAAGTGATTATCACGCTGTAGCTTTAAGCTGTGGACATTTACTTCATAAATTCTGCCTGACTTCATTGTTTCAAACAATTGAAAGTATAAACGCGGGACATTATTGAATGTGTTGTACGTTGTACAAGTGTATGCAGTAGGCATGATATTAACGATCTAACGATACGATATTCTCGTTAATATCGTACATTTTTGACGAACGATGTTGAACGATAATTCTCGTTTTTTTCAAACGATATATCGTCACAATAAGGTATCGCACAATCTAGCGATAATCGCTGAAACTGTATGTCCACAGCCAAAATGCCCTGGATCATAGCGCTGGAACCATTAAAAACTCACTATTACACTGTTTCGTTGCTTGGTACTTTATTTAAGAACAGCAACAACAATTAGCAAACCATAAGACGACATCAACCCATCTTTTTTATGAATCAAATTTACTATTTTATCAAATTTGCAGAGCTGGAAATTTGCAAGACATATCTTCATTACTCCTGACACATTTAAAAAAACTTATAAAATGCCGAAACGAATTCGTCCAACAATTATTGAGATAATTTATTAATAATAATAAATAATAATTGAGGATGAGGAGATAAAAGTGAGACGATTGCTGAGAAAATTGTAAACGAGGACAGTGACGGGGTCGCAAGTGGATTTTGTATATTTGAATGACAACTGTTAATATCAATTGATTTTAGGTATTGCTACCATAACAGTAAATTTTGGTTTCCGAATAATATTTCTGAAATATACACCAAAAAATGAATTTCACGTCAATTGTAAATATAACAGGTACCTGGAACCATTTTAAGAAACTCACTTGCATTGTTTTTATAGTACCCACCATGCTTTTACGGTATAAAAGTTTATCGTTTATATCGTTCTTCAAAATCCATATCGGAAATTTTTGTATAAACGATAACGATATTAACGAGAGTTTAAAAATGAACGATAATGTCATGCCAAGTATGCAGACAGTGATGATGAAGACAGTGACATTGAAGTTATTGAAAGTATTCCTGACCGGTTAAAAAGTCCATTTGTTGAATGTGAGGCTGAAGCCACAAATTGAATAAACCTAGTTTTACTGGATGAATCGTAGTCTTTAAGCAGGCATACATATATTTAATCTAATGTATTTGCTAAAGCAGCATTTAAAAAAACGCGTAACGCGTTACGTCGGGTAGGGGGTAGTTTAGTCAGCGTTACCCTAACGTTACAGCATGTGGGTGGGGGTGAAATTTTGACCAATTTTGCGTTATGAATTACTTGAATGGCCCCTAAAGATGAAGAATGTTTAGGAAAAATTATTCATTCAGGCAAATGCTTAACTACGATCGAATTTTTAGCCCTTTAGCCAGATTACAGACAGGATGTCCCAGCAATTTGAACCATTGATGTCGCTCACTGCGGCCAGTTATATTGACTCATCAATCTTGTCATCAATGTGTATTATCTGTTGTAAACTAGTGTGCGACAAACCTAACTAATACTATCCTAAATCGGATGGCTTAGTTTACGTGGTTATAATAGGTATGCTTCTAGTGAAATTTGCCAAGCAAAAAACTTACTTTCACCAGACATATGACTAAAATAATTTATTTACATTTATGTAAGTATAATAAAACTGCATCGGGTCGGATCCGAACTTCAGGTAATTTGTCAGGTACGGGTATCCTAGTTATACCCTGTAACCATTTGATTACAGAAGCATATTTAAATGTATAGTACGACGTAGTTGCAACAAATAGAAAGGAAGAATTTCTCTTCCGGTTCGGTTTCGGAATGTGTCCAAAACTTAACTAATTCGAGAACGTTTTGTAAATAGTTTAAATTACTCAAATTCCAATTATGTATATACATATTTCGGAGACTTGCCAGAAATCATTCGTAATTTCAATCCTGTCAGATTAACTTCAGGAGTCTCTTTCACGATCCGAAATCTTAATAAAATAAAACATCAATTTTATTATTATTAAATCTTGGTAAGTCTTGGAACTTTTATTATTCCTTCATACTTGTAACAAGTATTGGCATACTCGTAATCGGTCGTATAGACACGTAATTATATAGTTTTTTCCCATTCCAAACACAATAAACAGTCTATCATTTTACCCGGTTACAACCCGACGAAAAATACCTGACAAGTAAAGTATTTGCTCGGACTCGACTGAGCAAGTTCGGGTCGAAGAAATTGTTTTACCTGAAATGTCAGGCACGGGTCGAATTTAGGTGCGGATCCTAATTTTTTATACCTGAAAGCCGCTCTGATTGAAAAAATAAAAAACAATCTAATGAATTTTGGCACGTAGACCAATTTAAATCTTATACAAATTAGATTACATGTCAACATTTGTCATTACGTGCATAAATGGATTGCGCAATTGGTAACCACAAATTCGGCAATTCAGAATGGGAAAATGTGATAAATATCCAAATAGTTGGTTGAAATAACAATGCTGGTCTAATTTATTTAAGCATATTAGTATGAGGTAGGCACGGGTGTATCGTTCAATTTTAAAATATCGCTAATATCGTTATCGTTAACACGAAAATTCACGCTACAGATATCCATGAACGATATATCGGTATTTGTTTAAATTTAAAATTTAAATTTGATTAAATCCTACCAAATAAAACTTCAAGAATATTCCATATTTGCAATTTATTCGTTGACAAGACATCCTCTAAAATCTAATTCCATGAAAGATTGAACTATGAGATCTGTAACAATTCAATAATGACTTACCCCAAATTTTTTAATATGAACGTACAATTACAATTTGAACGGATTACAAGATTTTAAGTAGTTCATTTTGTAGTTAATTTTTTAATTAATTTTGTAGTTAATTTTGTAGTTAATTTTGTAGCTCGCACCCTATTAATAGGCCTACATGTAGGATAGGCTAGCATCGTTGCAAGAGCCAAATATGTAGGGGAGGTGCTCCTGGAAAACTTGTTTCTGCAAATGTGCTGCATTGTGCTGTAGAACATTGTCGAGGGAACATTTTATTCCACAAACCAAGATTTCCCACTGTCCAATTCTTCTCCAGTGAAACATCAATGCTGTCGTCTCTCCGATTTTCCGTATCATTTTCATCTATCCTCACAAATAGCATAAATACATTTCGTTGATTCTTCAAAAATGGCAATCGTGAATATTGTTTTGATTTTTGTATGCAGTTTACACATTACATCAGCAATAATCCAAAACACAACGACAATTGCTAAAAATGGTAATGTAACTGCAGCACGGAATCGCCTTTACAAAAATGAAGTGTATACAACTGCTCATGGGATTCTTACTAAAAGTGAGGTGTTTCGAAATTTTTCCCTCTCGGTAAGACCTGTTACTCCCAAAGTCCTTTACAACTCAGGGTTTAACTACTTCAATATTATTTGAATAACTGCATTTTATGGGAAACTTTTTCAGGAAACTGAAAATTGGATGGATGAAATTTCTAAGTGGAAAGCTCCCAAAAAACTGGAAGCGTTCTTTCGATATTATTTGGCTGGCTACACCGATGACAACTTGCCGCGTAGGTTTGAAAACTTTCTAAACATTTTATCATTACTTTCTATTCACTTAGTAATTCTCTAAAAAATTTCACAAGACTAAGGATTTTCTACTAGCCATTTTTTATTTCTATTTTAGTTTGGATCGCTGAGGTGGGAAATGTTAGTGTACGACAGGTAGTGGAGGAAGGTGAAAGGTCGATGGACTTGCTGGAAAAATACGGTCAAAAAGTGCTCCTTAACGTTTTTCGAAGGTAATACAAAACTGTTTTGTATTCCAATTAAGTGGAATTCAGCAGTCAGAATAATCAGTACTTGAATCAGTAGTGATCCGCCCCTGTCAATAGTAAATTTGAATTTAGTCGTCATGAAGATATTTTTCACGTTACTTTTAATTTTGTTGACGAAATATTATGAGAAATGAGACAGCGATAATAATAATGGTCCACTAATCTTGAGACCAATCCCCGCCATTTTAGAAGCCTGTGTCTACCTTAAAACCGTGATGTCAGTTTTAAAGCCCACAAAGTCGGAACCAAAATAAACTCAAACTTGTAGCGGGAATTATTTTACGCAGGCGTGACACTGCCCTAAAAACAATCCCTTTTAAACTCTTGTAATGCCAGTATTAAATGAATAATATTTTATTTCAGCTTGTTTCGCAATGGATCCCCTGAAATGAGTGAGATTGTGGCTATATTTGACTTTGGTGGTTTTCGCATGTCTGAAGTCACACATTTGCCAAGTAAAGAAGTGATACTCTTGTCTCTGTAATTGTATGAGTGCACAGAAAGTAATTATGTATTACCTTCTATACATGATTACGTTTATCTGCGAAATTCTGAAAACTTATTGTACTAAAAATGCTTTAAATTTATTACAGCCATAACTTATATGATGAAGATAATGAAGCGATATGTTAATGTCGTTGACGCTTGCCTTCAACAGGCGCTTTTAATTAATGGTAAAAAGCTGTATTCATTATTTGCTATCATCGATGTTTTGCTTCTTTAAAAATATTTTCTCATGGAATATTTTCAATGCGCAATAGCTGGGAGAGTGCTAAAATGGAATTTTGTGTTCTGTAGCAACTTTTGCAGTGCAAGTGCTTATAGATCGCAGTAGGCCATTCCTGGGTCATCTGCTTGAAAAGGTTGACATTTATGGAGCCAATAAAAATAAATGGATACCAGTACTTCGCAGAAAGTTTTCCGACGACTTGATTCCTCCTTGGTATGGCGGAGCCAAGAACTTTAAACCAGTTAGTGTTTTTGGATTAAACGCGGGATTTTAACAACAGTTCCCTGCTCTACCTAAATAGAAAGCTTGAAGGTTAACATCGCGTGGATAATTCGTCAGGTTAAATTACATATTTTCAAAGACTAACGGGCTGTATGAATGGTTTTAATGTAAAGTTGTAATTTTGTTCAAATCTGTAGCTAAGGATTTTTTAGTGAATGTCCACGACTACGATGACATGTATGTATATCAATCTGAATACTCAATATTCTAGTTCCAAAAACAATCTATCGTTAATAAACCGGAATCCTACAAATAAACAGAATTAATAAAACGTAAATCTTAATCTGCACACTTGTAAATAGTCTACCCAGGAGTTGGAGCATAAATTATGTTTGCCTTTTTCAAAAAATAATCATTCGAGTTTCGAAATATAACTTTAACAAGCTAACATTAAAATGTCAAAAATATTTGCCAGATTTTGGTTAGCGTCCAATCAAATCTGCTAATGTGCAGGATGCCGAGTTGCCCCCCGCCCTTGCCCATATAAGGGGCAACAGTAAAAACACATTCAACTCCACTGTGATTTAGTAAAACATTTTCCATTCAAAATGCCAATACAATAAAAATTTTGTAATTTGCTTTATCCCTCTAGCTCAAAAAATCCGGTTGAAGCGGTACAAGATGTGGAGGAAAGTCAGGATTGTCGTGAAAAAACTGAACATTGTAAACTTTAAAATCCATCGTTCCTTTTTAAATGTTTCCCAAGCACATTTGGACGTGATATGGGAGCAAATTTTATTTCCTTTCTGTTGAGCTATCATACAGCTCACTATCACATCATCCCTTCCAAATATCGTAATGTTTTACTCAAGATGATGATATTGGACTCAAATGTAGGCCAATAAAATAGGCTACAAATGTACCCCTTAACCTATTTTTATAAACCACGGACCGTCCAAGAAAAAGTTGCAAGGGAACTCCAGTTCTGTGTCTTTGATCCTGGAAAGGAATTTCCCCAACCTCTGTTTTTACAGGTTATGCCCACAATTATTAGCGTATTGACAATAGGTGATAGCTCACCAGAAAGCCAATAAAATCGGCAACCAAATACCGTCAAACCATGTTTGGAAAACATTTTAGCAGAAGAGATGAATCTTAAAGTTTGAAATTTTCAAAAAAAAACATAAATTTGCTCCAATTACTGGACCGCTTTATCAGAATTTTTGAGCAAGTGGGATAAAGCAAATTACAAAATTGTTATTGTATCGGCCATTTGAATGTATAAATGGGTGCCAATTTTTTCTTGGGTACCCGATACCTATATAATGTAATTAACGTGATATACCGATTTTTCAGCTCAGAGAAGGAATATGGAAGCTAGGCTGAATTTTTTCCCGAAGGTTGAGGGAAGGCTTCATAAAATAGAAAAAATGGTAGGCAAAGGAAGGGCGGGTTTAAACAACCCTTTGAATGTGTTTATGCCTTCATGGGGATGATGCCTGATGCATAAAATACAATACAGAAGTGCGAACGTTTTTAAATATTTCCATGAACTTTCATTCATCACATTCATATAAGACGATACTGTTGATCAAATCTACTTTGTTTTAAAAATTCATACACGTTTTGAAACCATTTTAAAAATTTTGCAATAAATGAACGCTAGAAATGAAGGAGAGCTGGTTTTGCAGAAAGGCTGAAGGAAGGGTGAATTAATTTGAAAATTGAAGGAAGGCTGACGGAAGGCAAATATTTTTAAAGACTTTATTCATTGGTAGTAAGAACAAAGACGTTTTTTTTAAATTGTCCTTTGAAGGCGTGAAGGTTGGTCATTTCATTTGGACATCTCTGCCTCTCCTCTGGAACATTTTAACAAACTGGTTTCTCACATACTCAGATCCAATATTAGATGAAATATAATTGTCACACTTTTATCGGGTCATGGGTGAAAGCTTACAAAGCCTTGAATAAATAAATAAAATTAATTAGGTAGTAATCAGAACAAATATTCCTTCGTTCATTCCCTTTTATTCAATATATATACTCATAAGTACATATATGAGGGTCCCGCTCGCGGCCTCTAACACAGACAGTTCTCATTTGTACTGTTTCTTCATAAGATTACGTATGTTAAAGTCACAAAAACACTTTTACTCACAATCAGCTACACATTTCTCTCTCTTATTACCTCAACTCACAATCATACTTTACAACAAAGGACTTTTTATAGTTACTTGATTTTGTATCCTTAAAATCGGCCTGAGAAGTGAGACCTTAGAAATAGGTACAAAGTAAAATCAATAGATTTATACAGCAAATGCATAACACACGTAATAAGAAACTAATGCACATGAATTGTTGTAGCATTATCTCATCTCGATATACCCATAACATAACTGGGGTAAGTCGATTAAATGCTCGGCATTTTGGGCATTTTCGTTTCAGGCCCAAAATTGACTAATCCCTTGAAATTAATCCCAGAGATTTTTACTGCATGATTTGAAACTTGAAAAGAAAAAAAGTATTTTTGACAGTCCATCATTGTTGCATATGTAGAAATTTATTTTCATAAGAGTGATGAATTATATAACCCAACGTCAGTCAAAATGAATTGATTCGGTTGCCATTGTTTCCGAAATTATAACAAATTAAGGAACAAGCAGAGAAACATGCATTCATATTTGCGGCTTTTCCCTCCCTGTCGCCGTACACATTCGATTAAATACAATCTATGCTAGTGATTCAATTATGATCCTTAGAAAATTATGTTTCACCTTCACAAGGAATTTGTACCTAGATAATGCCCAAAATGCCCGAATTCTCAACTTGCTCTGCCCAAAATGCCAAAAACAGAGTATTTTGAAAAGCTGCCTACGTGAAAATGTTTTAATGAGCACATATTTATCATTTGAATTTGGGACGGAAATCCGAAATTTCGCCGTGTCCCAATTGTATTCAAATGACCAGCCATGACGAGTAAGATAATTGCAAGCGTGGAATAATTATTGTAGACCAATGAATGTAAAATCGGAATTTTAATCGAATTCTTGAATTCCGAAGCATACAATATCTGAAAATATGATATAAAAAATATTGGAATCAGAATTACTGTTCTTCAAATAAATACCAAATATCAATTATTTTTCAAAAACTTGGAAATTTGCTTCGTAAATACAAATATTATAAGTCAAAAATTTCCTTCGTATCTGAAGATCTAGAAAATCATCCGCATTTAAATCTGTCGCATCTCTGACTTGAATAATCTAGTGCAGATAGACTTTTTGTTAGTGGAGCTGCATGCAGATCGTTTAGATTTTATGTATCTGGCTCATTTGATCTCTTCACCGATGGTGCATTCTCATATGTAGATACACAATTGAGGATGTTCCCTCGATAAGAAGCTACTTGAGGGCATTCCAGAAAATGGAAATAACATTCTTATATAGTACCTAATATACTTGTACTGAACAAGAATTGTTCCATGATAAATAGCTATACACATGTATTACGAGTCAATATTAATAATTACACAAGCATTTCAAAGTCGCGATCGATGCCTTCTTAATCCCATTGGTGGTGGGAATGTATTGTAGGAAATTTATTTCATGGGTTTCCCAGTTCTCAACAAAACAAAAGTTTCAGCGTGTTAATTATAGCCATAGGTGATTCTAACTATTTATAAATTGGCCGAAGAGCTGGAATCCATTGTTACGACATAGTACTGTTGAGAAACTGACATGAAGTCACTCTTTGTAATGTGCATGATAATCAAATATTATTTGGTATGATCCATCGGATATTGTGTAATCATGTAAGTAAGAATAAGCTGACTCGACATTGCTGGAATGATATATAAACGAGAGTGAACTCGTATGAACACACATTAGACTAAGATCATAACATTAGTCTTTAGGTTTAGGTTACATTAGGTTAGTGGAAAGGATTGAACCACCGTTCAATCCTCAGTTCTGATTTATCTCTTAACTCACAATTAGTAAAATATTACAGTCTCTAAATTATTACTATCTATTCCATACAGTACTTTATTTGGTCACGTACGCTCTCACACCAAGCTTGAGTCCCCTACACCCCTATCCCCAACATTAGCGTACATACGTACAGTATCTCACACTCATACACAAATCATGCCTTTATCATCCCTCATCCCCATTCCCCCCTACATAACACCATGTATGTTCGTACATCAGATAACTTGAGGTTTGAGGAAATGAGGGAATGTGTATTGTTTTGATTAGGAAAACAAGAAGTAGAAATAATAAATTGCTTATGTTTTCTGATTTCGATAATTGTTAAAGGCCGACTATAGGCTGTAAAAAAAGTAATTCTGGATGTGTTCACCCGCTCATCAAAAACATTTTCCTCAGCATAACATGTTCCAGTTGTCCAACTTTAACCTTCAATGGTTTAAGTCAATGCCATGATAATACCTGTCTTCCCTTATTTTTCATCTGTAAGAATACCTAACTACCTTTTACAAAGCACTGACCTGTTTTTCAAAGCACTCTTATGGGACAGCTTACATGAACTTATCACACGCAAGCTCCACATAGTTACATTTACGCAGGTACATATAGAATTATAACCCATATATGATACAATTGCTGTTGGAAGGATCAGAACGATCTCTAGAAAATAAATATTTTTGTTATTCAAGCAGCCTGAAGTTCCTGACGATTCACGTTGGAAGGTCAGATATGATAAACAAAATTAAGATTAATACTAATACAAACAAGTTATTTCAGGCCTTGTATTTCACTCTAGAGACATCGTTCAGAACGCGCAAAAACTTTTTCCGAGATATTATTTTTGAAAATCCCGCCAAAATTTAACGACGATAACAAATTTTAAAATGTTGTAATTATTACAATGTTGAGTAATTAAGCAGATTCTTAGCCAGGTAATAATGACCGAGATGCCCTTACAAAAGTTATTACAATTTCTGGAGAATTTTCCACCGTCCCCCCAAAAATCGGTGTTTTCGAAATTTCTAACCAGGGTCAACATAAGTGTGATATTTATTTATAAATTAAAAATAGCATAGGTAGATGCTTAAACCTTTGGATGGAGAGGCAACCCCTCACATGATTCCTAGATGGAGGCAAAAATGTTAGAATTGCTGTAAACAATGGGAATTTGAATTGTCAGATTTTTATTGACGATATCCAAATTTCCGTCAACATTTCTTAGCAGCTTAAACATTAATTAAATTGTTAGCAGTACAGCAATTGGTGGTTATATTGACACATCCACTGGCATGTGCTTTAGTTTGGCTATCTGTAAGTCTTAAAATTATGTATGTACTTATGCTTAAGCACAATCAGAAAATGAAAGTGTGACGCAGACATTGTATACTCTCTACCTTATTGCTACGGGCAGATATGTAATTACTTATCTGATTACCTCGCTGCTGTCTAGTGGAAAATTTATTTTTTATTTAAACCAAAGTATCCGCGTAGCACTAGGAAATTTTGTCCAAAGGTTTGTAGCAGAGGTCGGATTTTTGTGGGAAGACGGGAAGATTCTTCCCAGGGAGAAAATTTCTCTGGCAGGGAAAATCTCAAAGGGAAGGGATTTATTTTTACGAACAGGGATTTTTTAAATCGTTGGCCTTTTTTTAGCAGGGATTTTAAAATTTGTTGACGTGTTTCAGGGAAATTTGTTAAGCAAACAGGGATTTGCTTATTTGGCAGGGATTTCACGTCTTGTAAGGGATTTTTTTGCCAACACGGATTTTTTTTTACCAACACGGATTTTTTTACCAACACGGATTTTTTTTGCCAACAGGGATTTTTTTTGCCAATAGGGATTTTTAAAATCGTTGACCTGATTTTCAGCAGGGATTTTTGAAATCGTTGAGGACCTACCACCAGGGGGATAATAGTCAGCAAGGAAATTCAGAAATGATCTTCCAGGGAGATTTACAAAAATCCGACCCCTTGTTTGTAGGTGGGGGACCGTAACGCGTTTCTAACGATACAAAAAGTTTTATAATAGCAGGATATGCATGCAATTGTATAAACACAGTACATTATTTGTATTTCTTAAAGTACCTCCCAGAAATACCTGCAGTAGCAATTGTTCATTAAAAAGGCGTATGGAATTAATTTTATGTTGATATTCGTTGTGAATAACAGATGCTGTCTACACGCGCTATATATTCATGCTATCAATGAACTGTGACAATCACCGGAAATTGCCCGGAGGTCATAATAGAATGACGGAAGTCAAGTTGTAGAGAGTTGCTTAATTTCCGCCGAAGTTCTTTCTTTCTTCTTTCGAGCCTTTTTGAAGCTGCGGAATCCTAATGTTCTGGCACAGTACCTTTACTATATTGTTTTTAGTCTTGAGCATATTTTCCAGAGTCAGGGCAAGGAGCCAGGTACATTTGCATTTTTGAATGCCCGTTCCTATATTCCTCATCATCTTGGGTCAATCCATGTATAGTCATCCAGAAAGGAATAAATTAACCCCACGTCCAGCTTTTCAACTTTTTCAGCTAGTATGTGTTATCATTCATACTCATTTGACAAGAACCGGAACTGAAACCCAGAATTCGAATTTGTTCTAATAAAAGATTGACCATCTGAATTGTCGTAATAGCAACAGAGGCACAAAATGTTTAGTAACCATTTAGGACATCAGCATGTTGTGAATACGCAAATTGTACCTGAAAATAAGATTAAATTACATATTTCAATGCAGACTATAACTGTTAAATCGATTCAATTACACGCTTGAATAAACCCGAAAATTATTTACTATGGAATTTAATTAAACAAAATGGCGGCAATATGAAGTCTACTTTTTTGAATTTCGCGTTTCGCACAACCCTGATTTCCCCGTAAACACCACTTTGTGTCACATGTGAATATCAAACAATCAGAATTATCAGTACTTAAATTACCAAGATCAAACCTCGAACAAGGGACGGCAAATTTTTATACGTTTAAAAAAATTTTCCTCTTACGAGTCATGTGTTCATCTCGGTGGTCGGACTGGGTACGGATGCGCAATGGGTATTTAGGTTTGAGCGCCTTCGGAGAAAATCTATAATAAATAGACTCCGGACCACAGAAAAACAGATCTGGGTAGCACTGAAGTTGCGTACTCGCAAGTACGCGACTACTAGCCTGGTGCTCTGGATTATAGACAAAAAAGTATGTACGGGTGTGGTTGATGGGTACTCACTCACATGTTATCGTAGCCCCATGGTCACTTGGGATTGGAGTGAAATATTATGTGGGCCTTGCGGCTTAGGTAGCTGGCCCAAATTTCCCCGAAAGGAAAAAATTTCGGGTTATTTCGCCCTGGTTTGCGCGGGAGGCGGAAAATAAATGCGCCGAAGTTTCAAATTCTATCTCGTCGATACCCGCGCAACTATTTTGCTTGGGAAGCTATGGGAAATTTGGCCCCATATGAAACCCAAGTACATTTCTTAAAAGTTTGTACCTATGGGCTTAGCCCATGTGATTTTGTTCTATTTACCCATACGATTAGGGTCATACGGTATTTCCCATGGGAACTTTAGTCGCGCTTTTTTGTCTTGCACATGCGCATTGTACACAAGTCAGTCAGTTCTAACTTACAATGAGCGGGATTCATAAACATGCAACGGCTGACTTCCTAATTTTCCTTCGTTTTAATTTCAAGTTTGGATGGAAATTTTTCACAACCAGCGTTTTTTGAAGACGAAGACGACAATTATTATAAGGGTACGTTTTTAAATATTTCTTTTACTTCAAAATAATTCAAATAGTAATAGTATTTTACTTTACTTTTGCATTAATTCAGGTTTTGAAGTGCAATTTATTATTTCAGGTTTCTAAGGTGGAGTGGGACGGTTCTTTCCTGCTTAATTTTAGGTAAAATTTCAGAAATAATTATTTTTTTTTGAATGAAATGAAGATAATTTAAACCAGTAGTTGACTTCTGCTAACTGAGTATTTAATTACTGACATATATTTTAGTCAGCAATAGTTACATCCCCTTTTATTCACGTTTTAAAGTCTACTTACGTGTGCTGTATATATGTATAATTTTATTTCAGGTTTCAAGCTGACATATCATTATTAATTTAGTTTTAAATCAATTTTAATTCATTTAAATTCTTACTATTTTTTAGATGGATATTGGATACAGTACCGGACCCAGCTTCCACTATTTAGTTGTCGAGCTTATTGTGTTGGTATTTATGTAAGTTTACTTTAATGGCTTTAAATGTAAATAACAAAATTGAGAATAAAAATATTTTCAAATCATTAAACATAAAAAACTTTTTTGTTACAATTTTTTATAATTTATAAGGCACATGGGAAGCATAAGTGTATGTTTAACTATATAGGGGCGAAGGGTCAATATTGCAACCAGTTGGGAATGTTCATATCGGAAAATGCATATGGGAAGAGGGTCATACGGGTGCAGTCCTGCAGGACACGCGTTGGGATTTTAGATAAAACGCCCAACAAATTTCCCATAGCACTATCCCTGTATGCGTCCCATGAAAACAGTTGCGCGGGTAGGGCCCCCCCTGTCTAATTTAAATTTTCCATTGTAAAATCCTATAATACATTTTCATTTTCAAAAGTCATAATTGGTCATTCCAAGGCTCACATACTAAACAATATTGGTCACCGTTGGATTCTTTTGCATCAAATTGACCAATAATAGTCACAATTGGGGATTTTTTCTGGTGCTAAATGTAAATTTTATTCTTATTAGTACTAGTAGTACATGTATGCTAGTATTGGACAAGAAATATTCCGTGATAAATATGTACAACTGTAATACTAGTCAATAAAAGTAATCATAAATGCATTTCAATAATATATACGCCATGATTTTCAAATTGACGATCGACTCCTTCTTAATTCCATTGATCGTGGGAATAAATTGCAGGAAATCCATTCCCTAGTTTGTCCACTTCTCTACAAAACAAGAGTTTCAGCATATTAATTATAGGCAGTTGATTCTAACTATTTATAAAGAAGAGGCAGAAGAGCTGGAATCCATGTATGTTTGTATGTCAGATTACTTGAGGTTTGAGGAAATGAGGGAATGTGTATTATTTTGATTAGGAAAACAAGAAGCCGAAATAATAAATTGCTTCTATTTTTTGATTTCGTTAATGATTGTTAAAGGCCGACTACAGGCTGTAAAAAAAGTAATTCTGGATGTGTTCACCGACCCATCAAAAACATTTTCCCCAGCATAACCTGTTCCAGTTGCCCAACTTTAACCTTCAATGGTTTACATAAGTCAATGCCATGATAATTCCTGTCTTCACGTATTGTTCATCTGCAATATTCTTAACGACACCTAACTACCATTTAAAAAGCACCGCAGTTTGTTTCGAGGTACTTCCAGCGGACAACTTACATACATAAAACGACCTAGGTCACAGGTCATGTCGGCTGAGTCACAGGTTAATATATATATTATGTGGGTCATCGTTTACCATTTATTAGTTAAATAAATCATATTGACATTACCTGTGACTCAGCCGACATGACCTGTGACCTAGGTCGTTGTAGTCTGTTTGTTAGTTTAAGCAAAACGCTGCTTACACTTTACACTATCAGTGTTTTGGGTCTGACCATGATGGTAATTCCTGGGTTTTTATTCAAAATATGTTAGGCTACTATTATTCGTACCTTCTGAACAATTTTTAGGCATATTGGTCGGCGGGGTCAACTAGGCGGGGGCCGGCGGGTTAACCCTCCCATGTTGATCAGCTTGGGTGGAGTCCTAGAATTAAGGTAAGAATCAACGTAGACAAATTTTTTCGACTATTTTTAGGTCGAATAACATAAGATAATGTTTGCGTCGAATATTTGTATGTTCCCGTGGTACCAAAATTATTTAAATAATATTTAAATATAATTAATTCCAAGATTCTTCCATTTTACCTTTTAAGGGGCCTGGATCACACTGAAATTTTTGAAATATCCCAAATCAGAAATATTTTTACTTCGTATAGCCTCTGGAAGCTATATGCTTCTCAGAAGCTTAAATAATAATTTTCCCAGGTCACCAGGGGGTCACGACACCAGGGGCGGATAAACTTTTTTGCGTCATTTTTGTATGCTGCGACGCTTTGGCGAATTTAAATTTGGCGGGGATTATATTATAATAAATTATAATACAGAAATAAATTGGTAATATTATTACCTACAATTTAAGATAATTACCGATGTTCCCTGCCACATAGGTAAAAACTTATTCAATGTTAAAGATGGAGGCACCCAGGGGAGGATAAATATATTGTGCTCACTGTATATCACAACTTTGCTTATATCGTGTTTCTTGGTCTCGCCAGAATCAATTCTACGCGATATTTACAGGCGATAATATATAAAGAATTGCCGATATTTCGTCAAACTTACAAAGCTTTCATTAATAGTGATAAAAATGTACAACGAAACATTTTTTAGTTTCTCTCAAAGTTTACTCGCAATTAATAGACCAGATGACATTACAATTGTTTTTCTGCAGCTTCGATAACGTATTGTTAGATTTAAGCACTAAAATAAATTATGTTGAAGAGAACTAATTACCATTACCATTACCCTTTCTACCCCTCCTAAAATCGACTTTTTGTTCAACGACATTTGGGTTGAAACAACCGTAGTAAAACTTCCCCTAGAACCTAATTAACCGATAATTAAATCCAGATTTCACTGATTGCTTGGACAGCTCCTTAAATTGTCAATGAATGTTGACCTGCTGGCTCTTTTCTATCAAAAAATGTTCTAAAAATTATCCAACCTATTTGTTTCCCGAATAAATTGAGTTTGTGCAGAATTCTGGCCCTGACCATTCAAAATGGTTCGTTATTGGTCTGGCCCGGTCTGGTCCCAGAGTTGGACCAGACCAGATGCAATTGGTCCAGTATCAGGACCAGACCAGACCAGATCAAAGGACCGTATGGTCCTAACCTTCCACAAAACGAAAAATTTATGGATTCACGAAATTCCATGTAACGTTAAAAATTGTCATGTAATAAAACTTGATTATTTAATTACTCTTTATGGATTTCTGGTCCATGGTCTTTGGTCTGGTCTGGTTAGAAAAACTAGACCAGACCAACCGTCTGATCTGACCAGGGGTGGATTAATAAAATAATTTTTACCCTGGCCCTACGACTTAAAATAATTAGGTGGGCCAGTGTCAATCTGTCTAATGTCACCAGTGTTGCTCTCATTAAGGTCAAAATACACTCGGGATCTCGTTCACTTGGCACAGTTTCATTTGACTGGGTCTCATCGGATTGTATTCTTGCTTTTTGGCTTGGGATTGAGGTGAAAAATTGTGATTTTCTTGTTTATGATTCTCCTAGGAATGCAGTAAAAGTTTTTTAATGAAAATAGGATTACTAGCATTAAGATTTAATTTCAAATGTAAGATTTTATTGTATTTATTATCTCACCATTTTCCTCTGGAAATTCTGTGCGTGTAGTTTCTATAATCATTTAAAAAATCCAAATTTCCAAAGTTTGCGAACACTGAATATTATGGATAATTTCTTACGATTTCAATACTAATAAAGTGTAGCATTGCAAAAATGTGTGTATCATGTGAGTTACCATTATGTACGTCCTCAAGGCGAACGACAACGTTTGAATTCCATAAGTACTTATTTATGCGCTCAACCGTATCGTTCCATCCTTAAATGCAAGCATAAATACAGAATAAAGTATAGGTAGACGTATTACTAGATGCCGTGAAGGTGCATGTTTCAGAACCTTGGGTTTAACCTTTCAATAACACTGAAAGGGCCTTGGTCATTTTTTTACCCAGGCCCTCAAATTTTTTACCCTGGCCGGGCCAGGGTGGGCCACCCCGTAAATCCACCCCTGGATCTGACCTTTGGACCGGACCAGTTTCATAAATTGTGGATCAGACCAGACCATTGGCATCACTATGCAGAATAATCTTCGAAATACTCCCCTAACATCACATCCTCGCCTTTCCTTTCCTAAATACTTACTTACTGGAGTCTATTTCAATGGATATTGAGATTCTACTGGGATTCTATGGATTTGAAATAGTTCTAAACTTTGAGATACCCATCGCCCGAAATAACGCCCGATCCAATTGACGATATTTGCAATACTGTCATCTCGCCGGACACTGCCATTGAAATCCCCAAATGTATAATTAAATATAACTATATCAACAATATTGTAGTAGCAAGCTAAACTGATTATACGGAGACAATCGAAGGAAACCAATCCAATCATTACATTTCTTATCGATACACTTTTCCATTTTTACTTTCTTCTGTTATTGTCATATTAAATGTGTAAGCATCAAGGATTGTTGCTACTCTTCTTTTCTCGACATCATCAACGAAATCATTAGGTTTTGTGCCATACATAATTATACATAATGGGCAAACGTGACAAGATAAATAAATACAAGATACTGTTAAGATCGCAAATTTTTAAGATAAATACCAATTACAACAAAATTTTGGTACACACAAAATACTATTTCGGACAGAAAATACAATATATGGAGTGTGTTTCGAATACTATTTCAAAGGCAGCATATGAAAATATTTCATTCCACTGAAATTAATCAGTACAGTCATGCTTCAGGGTGAAATATTGATACACAATATATAATCCCACAATAAGTCAACTTCAACAGTACATATGCCCGTAAACAATGTTGTGGGTAGGGTAAGAGAATTGATAGTGTTTTTAAAGACATGTAGGCAAACTTATCATTTCACTACAGTAATGATGGGTATGGGTACCTGGTCTAAAAGTTATGTTAAGGGTTACAACAATAAATAGAGTAGGATGTAAGCGTAGGGTAAGCTTTGTTCTTGTAGAGGGAAGACAGACTCAAAATTTGGGATTTCCCTACAAATAAGAGGTGAAAATAGTTTGGTTACAAATAAGCCGTGCCTACAGATAGGTGAACTCACATTAGATATTGAAGGCTTGCACTTTATACATATATCGATGTTAGAGCAACACCCATGAAATTCCTGTCAGTTCCGCATCTGACTACCTTATGACCTGGAGGTATGTTTAGTGGCTAAATACAGTATGCACCGGCATGAATGAGGGAGGAAGTGAAATTAAGTTTCTTATTGTGAATGCCATCGTATGTTGCACTATAGTCCTTGAATGTTTTGTTGGATTGTCTTGGTTAGATCTTAAAATTAATTACACTGTAATTGTCAGCTGCTGCAGTGAGAAGAGTGTGATAACAAACAATGGATCATACAATTAAGTGTAACTACAAAAACACTAACTATGGAATAATAATTATTATTACATTTCACTTCATTATAGACAGTGAAGATGGAGGACATAATAATCTACAAACGGTTTTTCCCACCGAGCAGGACGTTCACTGAGAAATTAGCAGGTACACGAAGTTCATTTCCTTGTGTTTATTTGTCGGTGAACTTGGATGTGAAATGTCAAAAGGTAATTGAAGAAGCTCAAAAACTACGGCTACGACGCACGAGAAGATGTACACACATTCTAATAATCCTGAAAAAGCCTATGAGTATATGTGATGCATATTCACATGAAAGCCATGTTTAGTATGGGTTCGTGGAAATTTTTATTTATTGACGTTCCTGAAAGCAACAAACTTACGGGAAAAAATAGAATTGTGTGCAACTGTCTTCACGCTTTCATTGGAGGCAGATATTTGTATGTTATTGTTGTGAGCAGGCATATACAATGTAACTACTTGGCTATGTCGCAATTGTCCAGCGGAAATATTATTTTTAGATAATTACATACTCAAGGTGTACATTTAGTACAAGGGTAACGCTCATAAAAGTTGATGTGTGGGTTTACCGGTACGTCCTTCTCATGATACTTATATTATCGCAGAAAATACAGTGTAAGTATGCATGCATTGGTATACATAAGACATTTTGTGTGCATATTTTTATTTTGTAAATTAAATTCCAAAAATATCATCAACATCAGCTTATCATAATATAATTTACTAAAACGGATTGGCAAAAGTGATTTCATACTTCTGGAACGTTCGTTGGGAATTTTAGAAGTTTCTACATCCACTATATGTACGCACATCTAATTAGTCAGAATGTCAGTTTGCAAAACAACTATTACCTGCGATCGGCAGGATATCTGTAAGCCACATTTGTACCCAAAACTGTTTACACATGCCTAATGGCGCCCTTATTCTGTGACCCTTTAACGAACTCGACCACAAAGAGTTGCCAGGAGGTCATAAAAGAGTGGTTGAAGCCGAGTTATGGACAACTGGCCAATTTTCGTAACAGTTGTTGTAAACGTTTCTTCTTCCCACTTTTTGTACAGCTCCGGCATCCCAATATCATGGTACAGTCCCTTTATTGTATTCACTTTGGCCTCGTCTCTCGAACCGTAGTTTTCCTAAAATTTTGACAATAATTTCAGTTGACAATAATCGTGAAAATTAAACGATGCCTGTTCATTTGTGAGCTCAGAGTGCACGATATCGTAGATATTGATCATCATCAAGGCTTACAAGCAACATCTGACGTTCTGATGCAGAGCATTTTTCCAGAGCATTGACAAAGAGCCAGGTACATTTCCCTTCTTCAATGTCCGTTCCTATTTTCCCCGTCAATTTGGGGTCAACAAAGCAGTCCATATAGTCATCTTGAATGGAGTATATCAATCCAATGTCCAGTGAAAGCTTTTCTACTTCTTTCAGTGATGCATCATCCTTAATATCATTCTGGAAGTCAAGTTTTAAAATGTATTGTGCAATGCTTATAGTCACTTGAAATTAACGCTAAATTAAATCCTGAAATGAAATTTCTAGCAATAAATACTTAATAGTTACCTTCAACATTGCAGTAGCAACAGGGGCGTAAAATGTGTAATAACCATTTTTGAACATCATCATATTTTTGTAAATTTCCAGATTATACCTGTAAATTCGATTTAATTACTAACCACGAAATTACTTAGCTTGGACTTTATTTTAAGCTTATAAAACCAACTAACCTGTGATAATTTTTTAATTTCGCGTTTCGCACATCCCTGCTTTCTCCATAAACGCCAGTTTGCACAACAACGGAGCATAATTCTAGTAATTGCTCAAAGTATGGGGCGTTGCTGAAATATTTATTCATTATTATGGACGATGCACACAGAAGTAAGAGACCGTCATTGAAGGCAGCCATTCCTTGGTTATTGACTTTGTGCCAGCACAAACGATCGCGTCTGGTCTCCGACTCGTCCATTATATCATCCCCTACGCATGCTGCTCCCTGCATCTACAATAATTATTCGAGTTAAAGTGGGCAATAAGTTTAACCGTCATTGTTGACTCTCAAAGTTTTTACTTGCAATTAAAATGAAAACACCTACAAGTTCCATTAGCCATGCCAGTTTGTTAATTGTGAGGACATTCTCAGGGGATGTATCATTACATAAATATTCATCTGCCAGAATTACTTGAAATGCTCTGGTAGGAAAAACAATCAATGATAAATTAAATAATTCGTCCCTGGCGGATGACAGCATCCAAAAATGTGCTGAACAGGTACACGTGGATGTATAGCATCAACACCAATATTATCAATTTTAAATTACCTAATTCCTTTACCATACGGTGTATTGTAGTTCATGACATCCCGTACCCAATCACTGGTCCCATTTTCAATTTCAAAGTTCTGGTCACAGTGGGTTAGTACATCTTCCACAATCTCTGGAAAATGATCCCGCCATACGTTTATTCTGTCCGGTGAAACTAGCTTTATTCTTTTGTAAAAGAGATCTGAAATAGGATTAATATTTTGTATATAAAAATATTAAAAAGTATCTTCACCTGTGTAAGATACTGTGAATTTGTGTAATTACACACGCAATTACACAATTAAATATCGAAGATCTCGGCTACTTACCTTCAAATCGTTTTGATTCATAGACATCGGGTTGAAATTTAACTTTATCTACAAAGTGACTCATCGCCAGTTGACGATACCCTGGAACATTCACAGAGATGTAAGAATTGCGGAATATTTTCAAAGCAGAAATCATTGTTGATTATTGATCACGACTTGTTGAGTTATTATTACTGACTGACTGGAAACAGTCCAGTGATTCCATTTATACATTCTGGAAAGAAACATAAAGGAAAAGATTCCAGCAATTGGGTTGCTGAAATATGCATATATATGTATGTATGCCTGCCTATGGAAATCCTTCTAGAATACAGTTCCCCTTTTTGTAGTTCAAAACTGCAGTGCAGCTAGGCGTCGGACGGAAGTATGCTATGGTTGGATGTACCCAAACCATTTAAGGTGTCTAAAATATATTTTCAAGTATCCACAAATCAATCCAGTATCACATCAATATTCCACAACTCTGGCGTACAACGATCCGTTGGGAACCTCTGTCGGGTTTTTGGGCACTTTTTATTATAGTTTACGGGTATATAATTATTTAGCTGCAGTTCTGTTGTTTTCTGTTTGTTCTTATTATTAAAAATGAATCAATAGACAATTTTTCAAAAAAGGCTGGCATGCATGAATTTTGAATGTACTGTAACGAATATGTTTATCCATTACTATTTCTTAAAAATAATTTAATTGGCAATCAACTATCAGCCAGCGCAGTGCCTCAATATTTATTGACAATATCTGTTATATGTTTCTACTTGTAATATGAACCAATCAATCTAGTACTTATAATGCTGATCAAAACCTAGTATTTTCTGGCCTTCGCTTCTAAACTGAACTTGAAACAATAAACAGGCATGTCTTTTAATATTCTTTGGGGGTCATTATTTTATATTTGGAGTTGATTTATTTATTGAGCTACTAAATAGGTCACGTACTGCGAGTGACAAAACATAGGGGGAAGGGAAGCATTCGCATTTAGAAGGGGAATTTAAAAATATAAAATATTGTCTTGTTTTCTAACTGCTATATTCGGATTTTGCTTTAACTGTGTTCCAATGTGGTTGCGTGAAAATTCTCGTTACAGTAATACATCAAATATGCTAAGTCGTGGGCAGAGGTGTAGAATATTTTGAAATATTGTATTTGAAATACATTTAGTATTTTGTATTTTCCTAGTCAAAAATTGTTTAAGATATTTTGTATTTCGTATTTTGCCAACACCAACTTCTCTACTATATTTTGAATTTTGTATTTTGACGATTATGAACGCGATAGTATTTTGTATTTATTTATCTTGTAAAATTTACCCACCCCGTATTTCAAATACAAAATATCATTTTAAAATATATGACTGGCAATTGTTGAGGTCGTCTCTAGCGCATGTTCATGTAAATATTTTAAAGGTAAAAGCACTAATTTAAAACATTTTGAAACCAGGTTTTGAAACTTGTTTGGCGGGTTTGAAGAACTTACTTACTGGATAAATACATAAAATTCAATGAAATTCTGAGAACTATAGTTAACAAAATTAGTGACGCCAATATAACCCAGGAGTTCTAAGATCATTTGTTTTAAGGAAAAATATTCTGTGCCGAGGACCATGTTAATTTACTTTAATACACACAAATGCGCAACTCAAAGTCTAATACTGCAACGTGCCTGTTACCTTACGTTTGCTGATTAATTTTTAAATATTATTATTTGGCTAAATCATACAAAAAAACTTTGAGAGAAAAAACTTTAAGTACATCTTAGATATGTACTTTGAGATAAATTTGAGAGTATTTTCAACGTGTATTTCGTATTTCAAATACGATATTTCTCATTTCATATTTTCCCTTTTTGCTGGAAGGGAAGTATTTTAGTTTGTTTCTTGCCCAAATGACTCCGTATATTTGTATTTTACTTTTTATCTTAACTAAGTTACACCTGGTATTTGTATTTTGGGCTTGTATTTTAACTTTCCTGAAAATGTATTTTTATTTTGTATTTCAATGTCGGAGACATGCATTAAGGCTTCTGTTCGACACAGGACGTCCCGAGGTTTTCAGATCGAGATCGGGACAGTTTCGGGACAACGTTTTTGTCCCTATGATATTTCAGGACAAATTCGGGGAGAACTTTTTTGTCCCGAAGATTTTGGGACGGGACGGAACAATAGATCCGGAGAGGAAAAAATTCGTGTACGGTGTACAATTGCTTTAAAAATCAATATGTCGTTGATTTGTCGAGATGCGGCAAAACCTCGCCTTCAATAGTTCCTACAATTATGAACGTCCTAGCGACAAGAATATTTATTTAATCCGAATCTGGCAATTTTGCCTACTTGTAGGCATACATGTAGGGTATGCGCCCAGCATTGGTTTCGGGACTTAATTTTTGTCCCCATGTTATTTCGGGACGGAATGGGGACGCACATTTTTGTCCCGAAGATTTTGGGACGGAAGGAATTGTCGGCAGGAAAAAAAATTGACCCCAATAGAAGCCCTAATGTACATTGTCACGCCACGGTTTTGACTCTCTCATTACTGCTTATTCATACCATATCATCATCATTAATTGCATTGGTTCCTGATTGTGATACTGAAAAATCCGATCATACGCCAAATGTTTTACTCCAAATGACTTCATAAATATCATGCCTTCAGCATGCGTTTATTAGGGGCGAAGTGAAACAAAGTTTCTTATTGTGAACGTTCCTGCTAATATATGTATACAATAAATATTTTATATAAAGGGTTTTCAAGGGTTGATAAAATTCCTGCCACTACAAAGAGAAGTCATTATTTATTATTAAATTCTATAACTATAAAAATATGCCATGATATGTTATTAAATGCTATTAATATCATAATAATAATTGATTGATTTCGTCTACTACAGCCTTATGTCCTTGCAACCGGTTCCATTCCTTCCTAATGTTTCAAAATGTGCCTACATACATATAAAAGGAATATTTTAAAGAGTTAATAAAACTTAATATGAGTTCAGTGGTATTGATATTTTAGATGTCTTATTCTATGTTTCTTGCCTTCTTCTCAGAGCCTGTATTCAGGAGTTGTATGAGCACAGTGAATTTATCATACCCTGGTTGGCTATCTTTAACATTGAATAAGTTTTAACATAAACGTCAGCGATCATTGCTAATTACCTTAAACTGTAGGTAATAATGGTACCAATTTATTTCTGTATTAAAATTTGTAATAATATTGTCCCCGCCAAATTTAAATCCACAAAAGCGTCGCTCCATATAAAAATGACTCAATAAACGTTGATCCACCCCTGGGGTCGTGACAGCCTGGTGACCTGGGAATTATTTTTGAAACTTCTGGCAAGCATATAGCTTCCAGAGGCTATACGAAGTAAAAAAAATTTGTATTTAAAAAAGGCTACAACTTATTCAATGTTAAAGATCCTACCCAACCAGGGTAGGATAAATATGTGCTCACTGTATGTCGATCGTATTATTTTCGTTCATAATTTTTGCTACGTGCTTATGAGTTGATTGTCTGTCAACAATTGTTAGTTGCTTTTCCCATGATTCGTGGTAATGAAATCACTCAAACATTCTCGATATCCTCTTCACTCTTTTTGCATTTTGGCATGCGGTTGAATTCATTGGACCCCCTTTCCATTTTGTGACAACTGCATTCAGTGACGTTATGGTGTTTGAGACTCCAAACCATGGTTCACCCAATATCATATTCTGTATAAATTTGATGGGTGGCCAACGGTGTCCTCTATTATGTAATGCAGCCTTTGTTACATGGGTCGTATTTCATTTAAAGTTGTTGTAGTTTCGTTCAATAATAGATACTCTTTACGTTCACATTCGCTGTGTGCTTCAGGACAATTTCTCCAGTGGCTTGTTTGTTAGTTTACCGTCGAAATCCTGGAGTAATGATGAAGATGCATTTTTTCCCTATATTCTTTTGCCTAAGCGGGAGAAAATGATCCGCTTGCATACTTATTATCGGTATTATGGCTTTTAAGTACGTAACTTAAGTTTAAACTTCGTTCCTGATATTTTAAATTATCCAAGTGACATCCCTAAGCTCATTCCATAACTGTTCTCCAGTATTTCAGAATCACAAAAATCAACAGATATTAATTAGAACGCTTATTTAAAGTTCGGTTTACGGGTATCATATACCAAGAAAATTTTTTGTTTTGTTGGCATTAAATTGACAGTAGTGTTAGTATCGTCTTTGTTGGTCTTTGATAACATGAAATTTTATACTTGCAATCAGCTGTATTTTCAGGTGTAAATCTAAAGTTGTTTATCTACAAATTTAAGTTCATGCTTAATCTTAGCTTATGGGCAAGCGACTGAGCTGTGCCCCTAATTCATCTTATCGTAAGTTGTAAACATATTCCATGCTGTGAAGTGAACTCGCAAAAGGTGGACGGAAAACCCGATCGGGTTTTTTAGGGCAGCGCAGCGCCCTTATGCAACTGTGATGGACGTACGTCCTGGTGTCCGTACGTCCGTACGTCCGTATGTCCGTACGTCCGTACGTCCGACACTTCGAACACGAATACTCACGAACTACCCAACCGATTTGAACCAAAATTTACACAACAAAGCGTAGTGAGCTAAAGTACCCTGGGATAGATTTTGGTCAAAATCGGTCGATCAGTTTGACCTGAAAAAATTATTTCATCTCAGGTCACTTGCCTTCGACCCCAAATACTCAGAAACTGCTTAACCGATTTTAACCAAAAATTACGAAGCAAAGAATCGTACCTTAGCGACCTCTGGGATACATTTTAGTGTAGATCGGTCAAACCGTTTGACCTTAAAAATTATTTCTAGTTATACTATGCATTTTTATGCCATTTCCTATCAGGCTTCAACCAAACTTTATATAGTGACTTTACATACCATAAGCACCTCAGTCGCTGATTGTGGTCAAAATCGTTCACGCAGTTTGACCGTAAAAAATTATTTCATCAAAGGTCATATATGTATTACTATGCACTTTTATGTCATTTCTTATCAGACTTCAACCAAACTTTATATAGTGACTTTACATACCATGAGCACATCAGTTGCTGAATGTGGTCAAAAATTTTCTTTATCATCTTCTACAAACCAATAATGCATAAATATTGTTTCATAAACATTTAAACTTTAAGTGCTTCAAATTTAATACTTTATTACAAATTAACAACAAACACAACTTATAGCATCAATACAAAGCATTATGGTCAGAGGATCCCAGAGACTATAACACAATCAACAAATCAATATGGTAGTACGAGCAATATTGTTAAGTCTAAACTTACGTCATGACAAAGAATCATATGAGAGCATCCAAGTACAGGTGTACCGAGAGTGGGCCTGACTTCCTCATCCAGGAGCTCCTATGAGAACTCTTTCAGAGAGACGCTCATCTCAGCCCACCACTAATAGCGCAACAGGGATCTCCCAAGTTCCCCATAAAGATGAAACCTGTACTAAAGGTAGACAAATTAAGAAGGTGAGATCTCCAAAGGAGGAGAACTTGAAGCCCTATAAAAACATCTTTCAGCACAGAAAGCGAGAGAGAGAGCTCGACATCACCGTGTGTATTGCTCTGGATCAACCACCATCGCCCAAGTCGATCCCACAGAGCTCTAAAAATATCTTCTCCCAAGCCCTCTCTGCGAGTGTTATTTTCTACGAAGTTCCAATCTCATAATTTCAAAATAAGTGCAAAATAAAGACTCTGAATATTTTACACTTAGTGACTCGAGTTGCCCCATCATGTACTAAGAGTCCATACAAACTCTATAACTAAAAGAGACACTTTTCCTTTCATCATGCGAAGGAAGAAGAGACACAAGCCCGACCACCGCATGTGTTCCCCTTCGTAAAGTTCACTCTCTTCCAAAATAAGACTCTTTTCCACAACGCTCACATGTGCGGCCTATCACTTACATGAAGATACATTCGTCACCCCTGCTCATCACTGCCTCTTCAGTTCCACTTTTCCAAACTCACGAGACTTGGCTGCGTGACTGTATGGTATGTCTATGTAAGGAAATTATGTTGTGCCTGTAAATTAGTGTACATCCTTTTTTTTACTTTTGTTTTCACTGTAGTTAAACCCATAGGTTTGAGGTCTTCCTCCTCACAATTCAATTCTATTTATGTTAGGTGATTTGGGGAAGGTCTCCACTATGGATGACCATTGCATGTAACTAAACCACGAATAGCAGTAAGAGTCAGTTAAGTATAAGGTGATTGTTTAACATTTTAATATAAGGAATATTTGCAGTACCCTATTCATGAACATCTAGAATAATATGATCTGCGGACATAAATAACAGTTTTCATACCTACAATTTATACTATATTTCTGTAGTTATTCATAGTACATTTGTCTAGATTTACAAAGGGAATCCTACCTCCCTCCCCAAGAGTAGAGACAGTTTAACACTCAGATTGGAACCTAGAATAATTATGAATGCTTAATAGTGGAATTCAATAAAGTAATGCCGTGTGAAAAATATATGAACAGAATCATACACAATAATTCATATCATTATTTTTATTTACTTTATTCTTAGAATAATTCTCATTTACAAATCACTCATTTGTGTTCCTGGTTACGGATTCGACGGATGCCTCAACCTTGCCGACGCTCATGTTTCCAAAATCCACTACACACTTTCTTTTATTTTTCCCATTTTCATAAACTTGTTTCCATTTTAGATCCGTCTGATTGATTATTTCTTGAGGCAGAGTAGTCAAGTCAACAATATTGCCAACAAAGTACACGGTGAGTGTATCATTTTGTGCATAAATTATTTTGGCACATATTCTCCGATCAACTATCATCCTCTCTACACAAATTTTACTTTATTTAAAAACCTCTACAAAGCTGCGCTGCCCTTCGCAGTGCGCCCCGTGAGGGGCGCGTTGAATCGTTGCGAAGCGACGATTTTTTGTACTAATATATTGTATGGTTTGAATAAGTAACCAGTCTCTCCAGTTGAACACTGAAGAAAGCAGGTCAGAATTAATATGGTAAAAATAAACTATAATTTGACAAATTTATCGCACGTCTCAATTTTCACAACTGTAATTGTTTTAACATACTGTGCTCTGCACATAATCCGAATTAATTTTCGACAGTTTCACTCACTGTTTCCTAATACGATTCTACTACCCTTATTGCCCCCGGGCTACATACAAGTTTATGATACGAAATGGGATTGTCGCTCTTAATAAATAGCTGTTATCATACAATCTACATCCGGCTTTAATTTAATGTCGACTGCTCATGATTTCGGTTAATAATTACTCACGCATTATTGCAAACATTCATGCGTACGTTTAGGAAATGAATAAGCGACTATCTGAATCTCGACTATCTAATTTTTTACAATCAGCCTTGATTTGCTGGAAAACCAAGACACTCGGAATAAGGAATTATGCCACTTAAAAGCTTATATTGAGAGCTTTTGAATGATACTGTATTCTGAGTCGCACAGTTGGGACGGGGTCATAGTAAGCTTGGTTAAATTTGAAATATTCAATAACGTTAGTTTTCCTCATGCTAATAATAATATTTGTCGCTAGAGACTTTTCGACTGCATTGACACCATTCCAGACGAATTGATCAGAGCTACTCCAACTTGCCAGAACATCACATAATGAAGAATACTTCAGAATCATCTTGACCCAGTTCTTCAACGACACTTCTCTGGAACTTTCACTCCGAGCATTCTGAAACACTGACTGCTCAATGTATGTGGTGTTTTGGGAAGAAACAATACTTTTCAAAGTAACATTCTTTGGAACTTTGGATATGCAGAGCAATAATTTAATGTGAAGATTATTGAAAACAACGATCATTTAAATTAGTTATATGTCGCGTTTTCAAGCAACTGAGGAATCATTAAAGTTGGTAGCAATATACTGTATGACTTCAACTCAAACTAAAAATTCATTAATTATATGTAAGTATAAGTATATACTTGCTCTGAAACTTTGATATTGTCGACACGACATTGTCAACTCTACCTGTTCTTCATATATGAAGAACATGCCTGTAGTTGTTTCCACTTAAACGGCCTTCCCTTTATAATGGCTTTACTAAAGTTCTACCCAGGTTTATATATTCACTATACAATAATAGTACATAGTGGTATCCAGGGGTGAATTTACGGGGTGGAAAGGCCCATAAATCTATGTACTTTGAGGCTTACAGCCGGGGTAAAAATTATTTTATTAATCCACCCCTGGTGGTATCTCAATATTATTCCAGATATTTTGCCATCCCTTGTGAACCCCTATAGGAAATTCACTGTAAAACTACATCGCTAATGTAATGGACACTGTACATTTCAATTGTTACGCACAGTAAACTCGGCGTATATAGACCTTAAACATTGAAGAATTTTGTGCCCTTACTTGAGTAAACCCGAAGTGACCAAAACAAACCTGGATGAATGACAGTGGCTGACAATGAGAGAGCATAAACCTCACTGAAGAGGGAAATTGGTCTAAGTGCTGTACAAAAGCGTGCTCTGTAGTATGTAGAATTCTTGCAGATTCGTGATCTACTGCTTGTGAAACTTACCCAGAACCCCTATTTATATTAAATATAAAAATAGCGGGGAAGCTAGATTTAAACCCTATTACTAACACTTCTAACACACACTGCTAGTAAAATGCGTAAATTATCTCAAGAAAATGACTGAGTATCTTCTCATGACACCAGCGGTGGAGTAAAAAACGCCTAACGAGAGGGATGAGTAATGATAAAACTAAAATGATATTGCAAGGGTTATTGAAATTACAGGCGGTTTAATGACAATGGATATCAAGGGTTTGCACGATATCTTTTGGCTGCTGTATTATCATTCTCTATATATGTATTTACATGAGATTATAAAGGTCCAAATGAAAGAATGTTTCCGATTGTAAATGTCCCATTTTAATATATGTATGTATCTACACACAGTTAAGTCTTGTTGAAGTTTCTTGCTTAGGTCTTATAATTATTATACTTTAAATGTCAGTCTGACGAGTGAGAGTTGTATGGGGAAAAATATAAAATCATGGAATCAAACTGCCTGTACATGTGCAATAATAATTAGTACTGCACCTTACTTTTAATTGCAAAGATGGAAGTGGAATCGTACACATGTACATATGCTTTTCCCCACCTAGCAGGACGTTCCAACAAAAATTACTACGTACACAAAGTTCACTTCCTCGATAATTTCTCAGTGAACTGTCATAAAAGGGGGGAAAACGATCTTAAAGATAAACAGATACAACGTCTACAACAGGAGAGAATAACACTGAACATTTATAACATAGAGAAATTCCAAGTCCACTAACATTAAAGATGTAAGCACGGATTAGTAAAGGTTCACAAACAAGTGAATATATTTATTGATTCTCGTTCTTAAACAACAAATCTACAAAATAGAAGCCTCTGTGCAGTTTACCACTTTAATTAGAAGTGGATCTACCTGCATAACTGTTTGAGTTCATTGACTGAAGTTAAAGGCCGGAGAATTTCAAGCTTCCAAGATGATTTCCATCGCAAAAGCAACGGCAGGGTGTCCGAGGAACCATTGAACATGCATTCTTATTCATTTTAAATATATTTTGTACTACAAATACCTAACGTTCAGGTCCGGTTCAAAAATACCAGGGTTCAGGTCGTCTTTTGGGTAATTTTTCGGGTTCAGGTACTAATCAGGTGCGGGTACTCTAAAATAGCAATTTGGTCAGGTTCAGGATCGAAAAATTCGAAAATTTAAATGGGTACATTTTCATGTACAGGCTCGACTGTTTTGAACCCATGTGATGCACTGGTTGCCGCACGTCGTCACATTTTTCATGTGACGCTAATATATGTGCCGACGCAGGTGCAGACCATGCTGTGGCGGTCTTTGTCCCACGCGTCTACAAGCGGCAAAACACAGCATAATTTGTACATATTTTTATTTTGTAAATTAACTGCCAAGAATATCATGAGCAGTATACCCTATTAAGAAGGATTACCAAAGTAATTTTGTACTGATATTGGTTGTGACTTATGGATGTTTGCATCTGTACTCCATTGGTAATCATTTCAATTTCAATGGACCAGATAGTTAAGTTTCTTGACTAAACTCCTAAGAACTGATAACGTCATGATAACTGTAAACTACTTTTGTATCTACAACGCTCCTCACATAAAAATGCTATCAACGATCTGCGGCTATAGTTAGCGGACTCTCCCGCAAAGAGTTGCCAGAAGATCATAAAAGAGTGGCTGAAGTCGAACTGTAGAGAGCTGCCCAATTTCCACAAGAGTTTTTGTAAACGTTTCTTCTTCCCAATCTTTGTATAGCTGAGGAATCCCAATGTCCTGGTACAATCCCCTCACTATACTTACTTTAGTCTGGTCTCTCGAACCGTAGTTTTCCTAAAATTTTGACAATAATTTCGTTACAAAATGTATATAACATCGCTGGTGAAAATGAAACAATGTTTGTTCATTTGTAAGATCATAGTGTACGATATCTCGTAGACATTAATCATCATCACGGTTTACCAGCAACATCCGACGTTCTGAGGAAGAACATTTTTCCAGAGCATTGACAAAGAGCCAGGTACATTTCCCTTCTTCAATGTCCGTTCCTATTTTCCCCGTCAATTTGGGGTCAACAAAGCAGTCCATATAGTCATCCTGAATGGAGTATATCAATCCAATGTCAAGTGAAAGCTTTTCTACTTCTTTGAGTGATGCATCGTCCTTAATACCATTCTGTAAATTGAGTTTTTAAACATACATATCATGCCCATAGATAAATTAAAATCTGAAATGAAATTTCTAGGAATAAATAGTTACCTTCAACATTGCAGTAGCAACAGGGGCGTAAAATGTGTAATAACCATTTTTGAACATCATCATGTTTTTGTAAATTTCCAAATTATAACTGTAAATTCGATTTAATTACTAACCACGAAAACACTTAGCTTGGACTTTATTTTAAGGAAACAACTCCAACTTACGTGCGATAATTTTTTAATTTCGCGTTTCGCACATCCCTGCTTTCTCCATAAACGCCAGTTTGCACAACAACGGAGCATAATTCTAGTAATTGCGCAAAGTATGGGGCGTTGCTGAAATATTTATTCATTATTATGGACCAGGCACACAGAAGTAAGAGACCGTCATTGAAGGCAGCCATTCCTTGGTTATTGACTTTGTGCCAGCACAAACGATCGCGTCTGGTCTCCGACTCGTCCATTATATCATCTCCTACGCATGCTGCTCCCTGCATCTACAATAATTATTCGAGTTAAAGTTGGCAATGAGTTTAACCGTCACTGTTGACTCTCAAAGTTTTTACTTGGAATTAAAATGAAAACACCTACAAGTTCCATTAGCCATGCCAGTTTGTTAATTGTGAGGACATTCTCAGGGGATGTATCATTACATAAATATTCATCTGCCAGAATTACTTGAAATGCTCTGGTAGGAAAAACAATTAATGATAAATTAAATAAATCGTTCCTGGTCGATGACAGCATCCAAACTTGTACTGAACAGGCATACGTGGATGTATAGCATCAACACCAATATTATCAATTTTAAATTACCTAATTCCTTTACCATACGGTGTATTGTAGTTAATGACATCCTGTGCCCATGTAATGGTCTCATTTTCAATTTCAAACTTCTGGTAACAGTGGGTTAGTACATCTTCCGCAATCTCTGGAAAGTGAGCCCGCCATACGTTTAATCTGTCCGGTGAAATTAGTTGTACCCTTTTGTAAAAGAGATCTGAAATGGGAGTAATATTTTAGTGGCAAAAATATCTCCGCTTGTATAAGATACTGTGAATTTTTCTAATCACAAACACAATCAAATATCAAAGTATTCATTTACTTACCTTCGAATCTTTTTGAATCATAAACTGCTGGTAGAAATTTCACTTTATTAAGAAAATGATTCATCCATAGTTGACGATATTCTACAGAGATGTAGGAATGACGAAACAATTTCAAAGCAGAAAACATTGTATTGACTTTTGATCCCAACTTGTTTGATGATGTCCAGCATGTACGTAGGTAAATACTGACTGGCTACGAGCAATCTAGATTATCTTAGGTCATGATTTATGTGAAAATAAATCAAAGGAAAAGATCCTATCAACAAAGTTGGATAATGTTATGTAATGTTATTATAAGTATTGTTGTTTGATGGGTTCGTAATGAGAAAAATGTAATGATGAGCCGATCATGGAAATAAAAGGGATATTGATGATATTGAGAGTGAGAGTATGAGATGATGGGGAAATGTAGACAGCAGAGATGCACTTGCCTTGGAGTGAGGGATTTCGGGCTTGTGTCTCAGCGTATGAAAGATACGAAGAATGAGTATGTATGTACGTATAAGGTTTTGTTCTCACGGTATACTTTTATTTATATATAGTGCAAGAATGGATACACTTAGTTGGTCTCACACGCGTTCCCTTGCTCTGCTTAGCTCAAGATCTGACGTTGCTCTCTTCTCTCGTACCTACGGAGGCACGAAGTTTTATACGGAGGTGAGCTCACAAGAGCCCACCTCCAGTATTTACAAAGGTTTTCATTTTGACCAATAATATTAGGTTAAAGTAAGTACCTAACACTTTTCCTATGGAAACTTTACATCTTAACAGTACATATATGTACATTAATGTTAACGTTACATTTATTAAGTGTTAAGAAACCAGATATCGGTTAACAGTAATGTAATGTCCCCATAGTTATGTACGTGGGGAAATACACCTGTTTGAACGCAAATTGCTGTTTTCCTAGTTGCACAATGAACGAATTATAATTAATTACTTGTAGTGGCTGTGCAGGGTTTTCAACAACCTTTGACACCCTCGGTTCTCCAACATTTAATCTCCCATCACATAATTGTGCAAGGCACACTATCTGCTTTACTGACGGTTTCTTTGCTCTCGCAGTAATTTGTTATTTTATATTGCGGGTTAGCTGTCAGGGGAACCTGCCGGAGGAAAGTTCGCATCTGCGGTACTAAGCACTCGCTTGTTATATAATTTTGTCAAATGAGGATACAGATTTTTTATGAGTATTGTCACATGTGAAAACAGACATAACCGTTGCATGAATTTGAGCTGTAGTGTCCTGCCCGTGTTCTTTTACTTTAGTTAATACGTAGGCCATGCATTTGTATGTATATGAAATTGTGCGGTCAATTATTGCATATCACCATTAGATCTTGGACGCAAAGGTTATTGGACACCGTCCATCTATTCATAACCCAGACTTGCAAAATTTCCTTGGAGATTATTTCTGATAGCCTCTATTTTCAACGAGCGAGAACTTCCGTGGTTGTGCACAATTTGATTTTATGCGATAAATCATGCACAAATGATAAGCAATGGGGCTAATTGTAGAGAGCCATTTAAAAGTTAAAGTTGTATCAGGCAATATTACTTATTGCTAGGAAGGTACCTAAATTTTATAAATATGTTTACAAAGTGGATAGCTACTCAATGCTAACAACCTAATTAGTACTGGATTACCTTGAATAGTTTTAACATAATTACGTATTATTACATAAGTCAATCCCTATACTTTGTTTCTCAGGGCACAATCAGTACGCAACTATACACTTATGCGTAGCACAGACCCCCGAAACGACGTGCATCTACCGGAGGATTTATCGAATCTAGTAAAAGGGCTGAGTTAATGCGATTATTATCTAACAACAATGTGCGTAAGCTGAGAATTTTAACTTGCGAATTTCCCATCGTTAATTTTAATTACTTACTCAATATGAAGCGTGGATTGTGACTAACATTTCCCACTCCTACATGAATTAGTGGTAGCACAACTGCATTGTTGAAAGGTCCAATTGCAACCTATACATATGTCAAGAATTTAAACTTGAACTTGAACTTATATGGGTCTCTTGAGCCCCAAAAAATGATAGTATCAGAAGAAGAAAAACAGTATCAGCATAGATCCGATGACCATGTTAGTGCTGCTTTCGGAAACAGAAAATTCCTTGCATAGTAATTACATATATGGGTACTGTCTTCAACACAGCCTGTTGTGTGCAAATTTAAAAGGGATGCTACCTCTTGGTTGGGCCTTCCTGCTCAAATTTTTCTCACAGTCTGAGATTAGCGTAATTATGCGCAAAATATTAGCATCATGGTAAATGGGGTACACGCAAGTTGTGCCCGAGAGTACTAGTTCGTGATCAAATTTAGATTAAGGAATTGAGATGGATATCCCTATGATTTGTAAATGTGAACGGAGATCTAGGTTAAGGATAAGGTAATCACCCCCCAGGGAAATAGTTAAGAACATGATTTGAAGGCTATTTCGGAATAAATATACCTCCAGTAAATGCTATACAGTATTAACCCCTAGTTCAAGGGAAAGAGTGAATTATTTTGCATTAGGCAATCTGTACTATTGTCATGTAACTCTTACAGTATCACTTTCATAAAGTTCTACTGCTAAAGAGGTTTGGGAAACGAATCTCAGCTTAATCGTTGACTGACTGAGCATATACCTTCCAATTAGGAATTCAACACTTAAGTACAACATGTGCCCATGATTACATAATTACTGCTTTACACCGGGATTCCCGAAATGTTTCAAAGCCATACAAGTGTATTTACAGATAGAGGGGAGAGCCAGGATTTATAATCTTCATTCCAACATTACGACTCTTTTAAATATTTTTAGAACTTAGGATATCAGATGTTGATTTCAAAACTGTAGAGCATTCTATGTATAGACTAACACTAAATCTCAAAACAGCTGTTTCTGGCTTTTGCTGTCCATATGCTCAACGCAAAAACATTTTATGCAATGTACTTTCGTCTAATTTTAGTGTAAGGGTTGAGTGAGGTAAGTTTTAACAAGAATATATAATATAAAAATTTGCTTATTGTGAAAATTAAGTATTCGAAAAATAAAATCACTTTTTTAAATTTCTGGGTATTTATTTAAACCTTGGTCCTATTGGAAGCCATTAACATTATTTTATTACCTACACGAATCAATATGTCTAGTAATTACAAATTGTTGTAATGAAATTGTAGCTGCAATGATTTTTATATGTGCGAATTGAAAGAGCAATAATTCAAAAAATGCCCATTGTTTTCATGTACAGTTATTTGCTACTCCATTGATTTTGTTTGTGTTGAAATGTTCAAGCAGTTTTGTTACTCTAATAAATTATCAAATAGTTTGCTTGTATTTTCTTTATATTCGCATAATTATTGAAGTTTCCAGTAAACTATTATCTTGCAAATAACTTTAAATAAACCGTAGGAAATAGCCTTAAGAAATAACTCTGCGCATTAAAAATGAAACTGTCAAACGTTTTAGTCATGGTAGTAATCAGCTTATGTGCAAGTAAATATAATATATTTTATTCATTGTAGTTGCAACTATTATAAAATAAAATTGAATAAATTCAAAGCATATTATAATTAATGAGTGCACTTTTCTAGTAGAAATTGTACAGGTGACATCTCAGGAAAAAATAGTGGGGGGAGTTGACGCCAAACCTGGACAATTTCCATGGCAGATATCCCTTCAACTATTTTTTAAGGGGAATTGGACACATGCTTGTGGGGGTTCAATAATTGACAGAAAGCACGTGTTATCAGCAGGTCATTGCGTCGTGGATGATACTAATAAAAAACATTATCGGGTGATAGCTGGAGCACATGACATTTCAAAAGAATCAGAGCCATCTAGGCAGACCATGGACGTCTGTCACATTTCCCTTCATCCCAACTGGACCATGTATACACAATAAAATAAGTATTTACAAACATATAATTTATAGTGAAACCTTTTTATTTTTGGTTTCATAATCGCGACAAGTATTTAATGTCTAGATATAATCATTGGGACCTCAGCCTTGTGACTCTCACCAAACCGTTAGTATATAACGACCGAGTCCGGCCCATCCGATTAGCACCAGTTGGTGCGGATCCCGAAGGACAAGTTTGTACTACTTCCGGTTGGGGATATCGATTCTACCCTGAAAAAAAGGCAAATGCTGGAAATACTTCGGATATTCTTCAGTTCATCAACGTGACTATTATGAATCAAAAGGAATGTGGGGATATATTATATCCTCGCCACGTGTCCGAGATTTGCGCTTATGACCCCGAAGGGATCCGATCCCCATGCTTTGTAAGTTCGCATTTAAGTTAACTGTCAATTGTTTCATTTTTTTGAGGATGGTGTGGAATTTTAGGGTGACAGTGGTGGCCCCATGGCTTGCTACGACGACAAGGGACCCTATTTGGCCGGAGGAGTTTCTTGGGGAAGGAAGTGTGGTAAAAATGTGACAGCAGCTGTGTACAGTCGAATCTCAGAATTTCATGATTTTATTTTTTGCAAGATAAAGCCCGATCCCATATAAGAGAATACGCTTGAGGCAGTCTATTATTTGACTAACACAATTTTAACGGATACAACGAATTTGGAAGTACTTATTCGTAAAGCTCATCATTGGTTCTGGTAATTAATATGCATACATAGTTTGTCACGTGCTTTAATAAACGAATGGTTACCTATAAGTTTATGGAGTTCCCATCCTAAAGAATGACGAGTACATTGATTCATGTAACGTGGTAACGTTGAGTGTCAAGTCACTGAACAGCAAACGAAGTTAAATCGTATTACACACAACCTTTAGATCCTTATTGTGTTGTTTTCAGGTAGAGGTTGTCCCACATCCTTCGTCTACCCCTGGATCCTATTAAGAATAATGATACGAAATGTAGAATTCATTTTTACACTAATTATTTTCTCAAAATTTGCTTCATTGACCTGGGCCAACAATTCAGGTCAGAATCCTCAACGGGGAGCGAAGTCAAAAGTTGTTATGGATTGTTCGCATTACAATTTGTCGTTCAGAGCAAATTGTTCTCTGAAACCCCTTTGGAGAATCGTTTGTAGACAATTTTATGGACTTTCTGGGGAGCTATTACGCAGGTCTCCAAGTTGAGATTCTACATATGAGCAGAGAGCGAGGTTGGGAGAATTCATCTTACTTTGAGATTATTTCTGATATCATTTATTTTTAACGAGCTAGAACTTGCCTGGTTGTGCAAAATTTGATTTTATGTAATAAATCCATCACAAATGATATGCAATGGGGCTAATTGTAGAGAGCCAATTTAAAGTTAAAGTTGTAACAGGCAACATTACGTATTGTTAAGACATTTTATAAGGATGTTTTGAGAGTGGATAGCTTCTCAATGCTAACAACCTACTTGGTACAGGATTAATGGGACTAGTTTTAATGTATGTACTATTACATAAGTCAATCCCTATACTTTGATTCTCATCGCAAAATCGGTAAGCTACTATAAACATGCGTAGCACAGACCCCCGAAACGACGTGCATCTACCGGACGATTTATCAAATCTAGTAAAACTTCCGAGTTTATGCGATTATTAGCTAACAACAATGTAGTGTAAGCTGAGAATTTTAACTAGAGAACGCCCCTTTGTTCAATTTAAATATTTGATCAATATGAAGCGTAGATTGTGACTGACATTTCACACTCCTACATGAATTAGTGATAACACAACTGCGCCAATGAAGGTCCAACTTGTATGTCAAAAATTTAAGCTTGAACTTGAACCTATATGTATGTGTGTTTCTTGAGACCGGGCTTCTAGAACCGTTCGTTTCAAATTTCAGTCCCAAAAATCATCGATACGCGATAATTTGAGGCTGTGCGTAGGCGTCAGCCTCCGTCGTCAGAGTAGAATGAATTTTGAGCTTTTTTCAAAATTTGTTACAAAATTTGTCGGCCCGATTGCAACTACCTACATAAGTAATAACCATTCCGATTTACATAAGCAATATTCACAAAAACATTCGTTGAAATCGATTAAGTAGTTTTAGAGATAAATGTCATTTAACTTGAAGTTCAAAATTTCAACAATTTGTTTCTCAAACACTATCCGGCCGATTTCAACCAAATAAGAAATTAGCCTTACTTTTAAAACTACTAATATTCATACAAAATGTCATTGAAATCGGACCAGTAGTTTTTGAGTAATCGTGAGGAAGGACACATGGACGTACGGACGTTTGGACAAGACTATTTTACTAGGGGACTGACGCTAGGGATTATCGATTTGAAAATGCCATGGCATATTGGGCACCATGCCTGCCCAAAATGCCAGGGCATTTTGTGCATTTTCAACTTTGGGCAGATATGTAGATTTTGGGCATATTCGGCACTGGCATTTTGGCCATTTTCATTCCTGGGCATATTCGGCATTTTGGGTATATTCAGTTCAAATTATCGGGTGGATTACCTTTTCCAGACGTTATTGGTCGCTGCTACTACTTCCACTTGCTATCTACTATCTGTACTGCACACTACCCCGCTCACATCGTTATAACTAAAAACGATTACTGGACAGTTTTAGCACACAGGTAAATAAATCTGGTCAGTAGACAATTGTAGTTGTATCTTTTAAAACGTCTAACCATTGTTACTACTCTACAAAACTCCCATTTTGGAATGAAATAAACTATGCCAACCTTGAAGCACTGGCCAGAAAATTTGAGAAGTTTTATTTACACTGGAGGCGGAGCAACTGCTACAGCGGATGAGTTATACAAATCAAAGTTCTGATGGGGAGGATTTGTTGATGACGTATTTATCACTCGAGTCACCTTTTGAAATATAATACATTTAAACAAAATTGCCATGTACGCCGTTAATAGGATTTCATTTTAATAGTGAATAGTGGCATTTTTGGTTCGATTGTATTACTGAGTTTTACCTACCAGGAATGCAGAATATTCCCGGCTGAAAATGCCTAAAATGTCGAATATGCCCAAAATGCCGAATATGCCCTTCCAAAATGCCCAAATTCAGGTCATTTTCCCAATGTGCAAATATGCCTAAAAATGTTGGCGGGCATTTTGGGCATATTCAGCTTGGCAGGCATATATGCGAGGGCATTTTCAATCAACATTCCCTAACTGACGCCACCATAAAAAACGAATAGTATCAGCAGAAAAAAAAAACAGTATCAGCAGAGATCCGATGACCATGTTAGTGCTGCATTTGGAAACTGAAAATTCCTTGCATAATACATGCATGGGTACTGACTAATGCATATAACAATAACATCGCATATTTTAAGCAAATTTATGGGGGATGTTGTACCTTTGGTTGTCCTCTCCTACTCAAATTTTTCTCGCATTCTGAATTACGGTAAATTATAATTACACAAAAAATGAGCATAATGATTTAATGTGCTTACAAATAAAATTGTTCCGTCATAAGAATCCAAGAATGAATCAATGGCTTCAAGCAATGCTGGATAACCCTTGTCCAGGAATGCAGAAGACAAAACGGGAAGTACAAAGAAATATGGGTAAATAAAACTGTAGCCATAGTCAAAAATTCACTATTAAGGATCATTAAAGAGCACACCCTGGTGACTGTTTTGAATTAATCAATATTCCTAATAACGAAAATGATTCGAAAATACGCTTACGACAACTTTAGTGATTAGAATAAAAATCCAAGATACAGGAAGTACCTTCTTTTCGGTCAAATAAAAGCATTGCTGTATGGAGCTATGTTTCGAGAAGTCAAAATTGGCGTTCCTTGCCCTGTGTATGGTGAATTGTCATAAAAAGACTTCCACTTTGCCAAAGGAATATACGTACATATGTTCATACCGCCTGATAAGTAGCCTTCATGGTAAATGGGGTACACGCAGGCTGTCCCTAGAGTACTAATTTGTGCTCGCATATTTAATTACATTAAGGAACTGAGATGGATATATCCCTATGATTTGTAAATGTGAACGGGTATCTAGGTTGAGGTTAAGATAGTCTCCCCAGGGAAATAGTTAAGTAGTTGAGTTGAGGGTTATTTCTGAATAAATATACCTCCAGTAATTATTATATAGTAGTAACCCTAGTTCAAGGAAAAGAGTCAATTATTTTTTTTGGGACTTTACGTCCATCCGCTACTTTAAACAGCAACATGCACTTCTCACGTGTAGCTAACTAATTCGTTCGGATTGTTTTTGTGACCCCAGTTATAAATAAACTTTACTTGTAGATGTAGCTAGTGAGAAATTAATGTCAATTAACATGCAAGAAAGTGTAGATAAGTAAAAGAATTGGGTATGTGAACGTAGTTCATGTAATCATATATTTCTATGGGAATTCTCACGTTCTCACCAATTCTGTAAACACGAATCAAAGGGAACAAACCTGTACTCCCTTGGGATTTAACTGGAAGAGCCTAAGAGGTTTCCAATAATTACAGACATGCATATACGTATGGGTATAATTACATGTTCTGAGCAGATAGTGCCCCTTGTTAATACTTATTAGTACATAAACCAGTTTAAATATCATTGAGGTATAATTATATATGTAATTACCTATTGTATACATTTCACATGTCGTTTTAGAAAAAACACCCACACCTGCAAAACCCTGTATTTACTTATTTCCATTGCATTGAAACTGAATTTGTTTCAACATTTCTGGAAGTATGTGTTCTGTTTGGTTCCCCTAATACAGACGGTCTGAGCAGTGGAAGTTGTTAAATATAGTTTTTTATTACTATTTTTGAAATAGTTTACGAAAGCAAATTTAATTCCTTCTCCAGTTTCAGAGTAGTATTTATCAAAATTCAATATGCACTTCTTAGCTCTGTTTTTATTAGTGATATCAATCATTACCCAAGTTCTCAGTGGGAATATTCTTGTTCTGTGTCCAATGTGCCCACGAAGTCATAAGAGGATTATTGAAGCTACGGTTGAAAGTTTAGCAATGCGAAATCATTCCATAACAATTGTTTCAAGCTACAAAACTTCAATTGATAGTCCAAATATCCACGACATTGTAGTCATGGAAGGGTTTGATTACTTTGCAACTAAAAATGTCATCAAATTAAGAGAATCGGGTTTTATGGGTTACTTCGATTTTGGTCCCTATAAGATTATTTTGGATGGATGTCATACCACATATCAAAATCCAGATTTCATGAATTTACTGAGTGTCACCTTTGATTTGATCATAACGGATGCAATTGGTAACCACTGTCTGCATCCCTTCGCTCACAAACTGAAAGCTCCGGTTATTCGGTCAATGCCTTTTCCATCGCCGGCCCCAATGGCCATGCAAACAGGGAATTATTTACCTCATTCATTCGTCCCAGATTTCACGATGCCTTTTGGCGAGAAGATGAGTTTTCTGGAGAGAACTTTAAATTTGATTGCGCCAAAGTTGCTCTGGGCCCACTATTTCTCCTGGTACGGCGAGTATGAAAATGTTGCGAGACAATACTTGGGGAACGATCTTCCCAGTTTGACCGAATTGGACTCTGACCTAAGCATGACCTTTGAGAACAGTCATTTTTCACTTAATCACCCCCGACCCACGATGCCGGACGTTGTCCAAGTTGGCGGTGTTCAGTGTCGTCCGGGAAAACCCTTACCGGAGGTGAGCATTAAAATTGGAAATAGGACCTTAAAAATCATTTGTAATTTGGACTGTAATTTTTGCCCCTTTTTATTAAGGAACTGGAAGAATTTGTGGCGGGGTCAAAAGAGGGTCTGATTGTGTTCAGTTTGGGTTCCATTTTCAAAAGCGAGGACATGCCAGAAAAAACATTGAGAATATTTACAAACGTATTTGCCAGCTTAAAGCAGCGTGTAATATGGAAATGGGATCATGAGGACATGCCAAACTTGCCAGCGAATGTAAAACTATCAAAGTGGCTCCCTCTCCAAGATATTTTAGGTAGAGTGAGTCAGTATGTATGTATACACATAGAGCAGTGCAGTGTGACCTAATATGTACGTATGCATTTGTATGAACTGGGATAATTTTCTTGTGAGTTAAGTTAATGACTTTAACTTCATTTTTGTAGCTCAAAATTTCTGTTCATATTTAATTTTCTAGCTCATGCCAACACAAAGTTGTTTATTACTCATGGCGGTCTTCTGAGCACTCAGGAAGCCATTTATCACGGCGTACCCATGGTGGGAATGCCTCTGTATTTTGACCAGGACCTTAATATAAACAGATATGTAGAGTCAGAAATAGCTGTCTTCGTGGAAATACTGAACATGAAGGAGAGAGATCTGTCCGATGCAATTGAATTGGTCCTGAATAATCATAAGTGAGATTTACATTTTTTTAAAATTAGCCCGTATTGTTAAATCAGTTAATGCACATTAAAATGCAGTAGATGTTACTACTGCTGTGGGACAATGTGACAAAGTAACAGTGCTTGAATTTGATGGGTACAGGTACACAGACAACATCAAAGCCTGGTCTACGCTCTTCCGTGATCGGCCTCAATCAGCCGTTGAAACTGCAGTGTTCTGGTCCGAGTACGTCATGCGGCACAAGGGGGCACCTCAGCTCCGTTCCATCTCTAGAAAATTAAATTTTTTCCAGTATCACTCTCTAGATGTAGCTGCATTTCTGCTAATTTTACTAGCCGGAGGGCTCTGTCTAATCGCTTGGGGTTTGAAGAAACTAGTTTGGAAGTTGTTCGGGAGCTCAAGTAAAATTAATCAGAAAAAAATACAATAACAAGATGCGAGCCGGTAAATAATTAATATTTTCCTAGAATTTAGCAGAGAGATTAAAATAAAACCCAGTTCCTTTGTTCAAAAATTAGTCGTAAGGAGGTATGGACAACTGATGGCAGGTTTCCCACATTGACCCCCCGAAATGAAGGGAGAGGGTTCACACTATTTCACAATAAATTCTATGTTTGTTGAACGAACAGATTTTTTAAAATTTATAAATTCGTTGTCTAATAATTGCAGAAGTTAAAAATATATGTAAGTCCAAATTATTATTTAATCCAGAATTGAATGATAAAAAATTGCCACTTTAAGCTTACTCCACACTTTCCTAATGTTTGCTCTTGAAACAAAATTGTCAACCTTACGCCTTGCTTTTGCTGTCCATATGCTCAATGCTAACATACGAAAACAAAATCATGTTTTTTAAACAATTTTGAGTAGTTGGATAAGTCTTGGCCCTATTGAAAGCCTTGACATTATTTTATTAGCTGTACGAATCAATAGCAACAATACCCTCTATTAACTACAAAGTGTAAACAAAATGAAGTTTCTATTTCCCCTGAAATTACACAAATGTGCTAAATACCCTCCTTCTTTGACAATTTTTCTTGCTTAGAGAAACACTTGCAAGTTCTAAACGAATAAGCTAGAGTAATAAATGAAAACAATGTTTTTAGGATGTAACTTAATATTGAAAGCAGAGCATAATACGTGTATAGTAATTTTATAGATTGTTGTAATAAAATTGTAGTTGGAATGATTTTAATGTGTAGGAATTTAAAGATCAATAATTCGAAAAATTCCCATTGTTTTCATATACAGTTATTTTCAACGTCATCCCTTTTGTTTGTGTTAAAGTGTTGAAGTAGTTTTGTTGCTCCGATTATCAAATAATATATGCCTCTATTTTTTTTTATATTCACATACATAATTGCAAGTTTCCAGTAAATTGTTATCTTGTAAATAATATCTTGTGACTTTAAATCAATCGTAAGAAATAGCCCTAAGAAATAACTCTGCACAGTAAAAATGAATCTGTCAAACGCTTTACTCATGGTTGTAATCAGCTTATGTGCAAGTAAATATATATTTTATCCATTGGAGCTATTTTAAAGTAAAATTGAATGAATAAATTCGAAGCATATTATTACTGTTTTGTGCGCTTTTGTAGTCGAAATTGTACAGGTGACATCTCAGGAAAAAATAGTGGGGGGAGAGGACGCCAAACCAGGGCAATTTCCATGGCAGATATCCCTTCACAAATTTAAAAACGGGACTTGGAAACATGCTTGCGGGGGTTCAATAATTGACAGAAAGCACGTGTTATCAGCAGGTCATTGCGTCGTATCTGAGCATAATAAAACGAATTTGCGGGTAATAGCTGGAGCACATGATATTTCAAAAGAATCAGAGCCATCTAGGCAGACCATGAACGTCTGTCACATTTCCGTTCATCCCAACTGGACCATGTATACACAATAAAATAAGTATTTACAAATTTATAAAATTAGTGAAACCATTTTGTTTTGGTTTTATAATCGTGACAAGTATATATTTGTTGTCTGTAGGTTTAATTATTGGGACCTCGGCCTTCTGACTCTCACCAAACCGTTAGTATATAACGACCGAGTCCGGCCCATCCGATTAGCACCAGTTGGTGCGGATCCCGAAGGACAAGTTTGCACTACTTCCGGTTGGGGATATCGATACTACCCTAAAATAAACGAAAATGCTGGAAATACTTCAAATGTTCTTCAGTTCATCAACGTGACTATTATGAATCAAAAGGAATGTGGGGATATTGTAACGAGATTATTGGATGTTAAATCTCGTGCCCAAGTTCGGAACGAGTCGAGTAATGATGTGTAGTATTTTTGATGATAGTAAAATAATCGTTGGCTAAAAATAAGTTTATACTGAATGATAATCTTGTATTAATTTATTCTAATTGAAATCAAAGATAAAATAAACTTGAAATGATAAAAGGATCTTAAAATAAATCTTCCGTGTTGAAATTCCTCCATGGGAAGTCTCCATGAATTATATTGGGATCCAGGAATCTTTTCCCAATATAATTCTCCGCATGGCTGTGAATCTTCAAGCCTTGGGCAGGGGCTGTAATGGATACGGATCTATGTCGCGAGCTTTGATCCGAACCATACGAGTGCCTCCCAAGAACTTACTGTCTCTTCTTGCTTGACTTAATCTAGAGATTTGGTCTAGGACTATTTACATAGTATGTACATAATTACATTTCAACACAATCATCATAATTATTGTTTGTAATAACAATAGATTGAATTGAGGTTAATGGATTTCACATTCCATTCTTCATTCGTTCTCCTCTCAGATTCTGCTGAGTGGAATTGCTGAATGATTCAAAAGGGTTAAATCTTCCCCTTTGAGATCTGTGGACGTGGTCTTTTATTTTCTGCTAACGTGACATCACGCGATCTTGTGTCACGTAGCCTCCGTCTTTTGTCACGTTCCTCAGGTGTGCGAATTGGGACGTAACATTCCTCTTCTGTCGGTAGGCTGTCCTCAGCCGTCTTCTCGACTGCATAAGGATATTAGATCAGCTAAACTTTATGTACATGATTAGATTGTCTCAAGTATTTATATTCTTTTTATGATTGTGGTTCCTATAATTATAAACTTATCTGTGAACTACATGTAGGTGTTTGTGTTAGCTTGTGAGCTATGTGTATCACAAGTTGTGTTTTCTTACATACTACTTTATACAATTTGGTTTTAAGCGTAAGTTCTTTCCTTTTGGTTTTCTGGGCATTAAATTCGGACTCCTATGTTCGGGCGGGTAACCTTGCGGTTGATGGCCCTGGCGTGGGTGATGCTCGTACTAGTTTACATCCTACTAAACGTTCGAAACTGTTCTGAACTACTGTTGCGGTATCCGGGGCTGTAATCCTCTTCAATTCCTGGTATTGATGTCTTGATTCCGGTATTGGTCTACGAGCTATTATTCGACAATAATAGGCACTAAGGCTGATAATGGCTATTAGAATGAATATTCCAAAGCTGCTAAGGATGATGATAGTGAGATTGCTGTTTTCGGTTGGTGGTGGTGGAATCCAGGTGTCTCCTACGTCTTGTGCGTATTTTTGTAGCCAAGGTGGATATCTGTTGAAATCAACTTCGTCTGTAGAAGGATTTATTTGTTGGTTTATTTGTGGTCTCGGTAGTAACTGTTGCTGTTGTAGTTGCATTTGATTTTGAAGCTGCAATTGATTTTGGAGCTGCAATTGATTTTGTTGTTGAGCAGCTATCACGTTTGCATCTTGTGGGTCGTACGGTACAACAGCCATTTGTCCATTGTTGCCTGGATGTAATAAATGCACAACAGGATCTTTTTGTGACAAATGGGTGGCGGTTATAGCTGTAGAGCCTACTAACATGGGTGGTACTACGTATTTTGCGATCCATGCTCCGATGGTAGTGAGTCCCGCTTGAACTACTGGTCCAATGGGTTCAGGGTTCGGAACTGGACGTCCTTCAGTTTCCACAACTGCGAGAGTTATGGTGATGTACAGAGTGAAAAGTCTAAGTGTCATTACTCAAATCTATGTTTTCTTTGATTATGAGTTTCTGACAATTGGTAGTTGCAACAATAGATTTTGTTTTTCTGGTGTTTGGAGTCCAGGGACTGGTTGTGAGTTGACTGTGCCCAGCCTGATCCTGGAGCTTTCCTTTTATACTGGATGGTCTTGATTGTTTAGAACAGTAGAGAATGTAAACAATTACGAGTCTTTTGCAAGATTTACTTAATAAAGGGATGTTGGTCCGAATTTAATCTCCATACTCTTCCGGTGGTGATAATCTAAAAGTAAACTATAAACAAAATTATGTTAGCTTTGTTCTTTTTGTATTGTTTTCTTATTATGTATTTCTTTTTATTTGATTTTATGCTTATCCTATATTCTGTTATACTGCCATTCCTCTCTAATCCTCCGGAATCCCCAATGGCTGATTAGGAGTAAATGTCAGTTGTTTTGGTTTCGTGATCTGCATTCTATTGTTATAAAATGCTGACGCGAAATTCTTGCTCTCTGGAATTTGCATTCCTTCATAGAGCTCCCCGTAAAGGTTCGTTATCTGCTCTTTCTCTCTCTCCTACTTTGACTATTAAGATTGTATTAAATAGTCTGACCGTAATTTCTGTTGATGTAATGAATTTTATTGCCTGACAGGTGGATCTTTTGTCAGGGAAGATGTATCGCCCTTCTTCTGGGGTAACTTCCTGAAACTGATGATGATGAGTCTAGGTTCCGATGTTCCCAATCCCGATTTTATGTTGTACTTTCTTTTCAGATTCATTTCCTCCACGAATCTGTTGAATTCTTCATCATTCGATAAGGCTAGTTGTGAAACATAAAATTGTGTTGGGGTGATAGGATCGGTTTCTCTTCGTCCTTCTAATAATTGATTTTCAGGGTCTCGTATTATTATTTCGGACTGTGGTAATCTCTTGAGGTTAAATAAGGTGCTGAGTATGTCGTCAGGATTAGCTGGTACCTCTATTACTATTGAACTCCATGTTTCTGCTAAGTTCAATCGGATTGTCTGCCTGACTAATGATAGTTGCGTTGTGCCTGGTATGTAGTCTACTTGCATGTCTCGTACTCTTGCTGGAGTTGTTCGGCTTTGATGTAATGCTTCGACTGCTCGGGTCAGTCGGCTGAAGCGTTCTTGTCTCCAACAATAGATGATGTTCAGCTCGTTCAAATGTTCTATAAACAGTTTATGCTGTGGTTTTCGGATTGAAAACAAAATCCCTTCTGGATTTTCTACGTGAAGTGTAGCTGGGTAGATTTTGATGGTGGCACTGTATAGGTCAAAAATCCATTCTTCCCATTGTTCTATCTCATCTAAAATTTCCGCAATGGGTGAAGATTCCCCTTCTGATCTTATGGATTCTCCTGTCCATTCCTTCCATTTTTCTATAGCCGCTCTTTGCTTGTATAGAATGATAAGGCGCTGTGCCATGGGTTGGAATTCTCCAAAGGAAAGTTGATCGGCTGGTAAATCTGCTAACATCTGTAAGCCTGTCTCAGGTCGTCCGGTTATAGGCGTTCCTTGGTGAATAAACGTCTCCATCCATAGAGCTTGTTCTCCCCAACTGGGTTCCAATCCTATGTCATTCCATATGTGAATGAGTAATCGCCTTACTTCTGTTCCGGTTAATCCTTGAAAGGTACCGTGATGTTCTCGGCATAGTAATTGTTCTGGAATTGTCGTCCCTTCGTTTGCTTTTAGGGAACGATATAGAGTGTCCCATAACTGTGCTATCATTTCGCCTGGGTGAATAGTTAAGTCGGTTGCTAATGTCTCCATTCTTGAGTCTGTAAAAGATATTCGTCTCCGTGCTTGACGGTAGATGATGGCAAGGTCTCGTTCTGCTGGTGCTACTGCTTGAAATTCAGTAGGGTGATCCATTGCCTCCTGTATTAACATTCGCCTTTCTCTGATAGTTTCCTGTCGAGTCTCTGTGTCAGCCTCGAACATGTTTTCTTCATAAGAGAAAGTCTCTCTTTGTGGTAGGTTCTGTGCTTGTTTTAACATTTCTTGTAGTTGTTCAAGTTTGAATTTGGGATGTTTGTTTTCCTTCACCTTTTTCCTTGCAATTCTGGACTCTATGGTTTCCATGTGCATCCGATGTGTCCATTGGAAAAGACTATTTGCTCTCATTCCATCATTGTCTGGTTTACGTATGCATGGAAACTGTCTTGGATCTCTGCTTGGTATATCTTGGCAATTTTTGCATTTGTCCATCATTGGCAATACTCCGTGTCCTTTACATACTCTGCATTGTGGTCTTTCGGTCCAATATGGTCTGCTTTCGTTCCTCCAATCGGGTGAATGGTCTCTCATCATATTTCTTAGGTGTCTCTGCGCTCCTTCGGCTGGACTTCGATCACGAAAGCATTGTCGTCTTTGCTCTGGTGAAAGTCCCCTTTCGTTTTGTGCACTTCGTTCGGCTCTTCCTATTGCGAATGGTGATTCGACGTTTTGAAAGATTGTGGCTTGTGTAACTGAGTCTGGTCGATGTAGTACAATAAGCTCGCTTCCACTTCGGATGTATTGTGGATGCGAAATGTCAATCCGTGTTATAGTAAGGTCCCTTTCCTCAGGTGGGGTAGCGTTTCGAGAATTGGGTCTAGTATCGAAATCGTATCCCCTTTGGAATCTTCGAATGGTGTCCCTTTGTAGTTCAACTAATCTTTCTTGTTCTCGTACTTCTCTCTCTTCCTCAGATGCTTTCATAGCTTTCTCTATGTCTTTCCTTAGTTGTTCCTCCTCTATTTCGCTTTCTGATTGTTCTTTCTCCTCGTCTGGAAGTGTTCCTGAGGTGCATTCTGTTGGATTTCCACATAGCATTTCGGGTGTTAATGGTGGATCCCATCCTGCCTCTCTGTTTACTCTGGCAAGGAATCCAAACATCTCTTCTCCCTTTTTCATAACATCTAAGCTTGGACAGTCTAAGTTTATGAAGGATGGTCGTCTAGCTTTCTTTCTTGCCTTAGCTTTCTCTTTCTTCGGTTTAGGTTGATTTACTTGTGTCAAGGCTGGTGATGATGGTCGTTCCTCTTCTGGAGGTGCTGATGGCGTAGGTGTGTTCAGCTCTCTTTCCTCCGGTGTGGCTTCGACATCAGTGTTTGGTGGAGTTTCTTTCAGAATTCCTTGTGGATTCTTTGTCTCGTCTATTGCGAATGCTGTACCTATGTACAACAAGGTTCTAAAGATAAATCTTGTAAGGCCTTGTAGTATGCCTGTGTTTCTGGGTGCAGCTGATGATTCGCCGCTCTCCTTTTCCATGGCTCTCAGTAATTCTAGTTGTCTTCTGATGAATTTGTGGTTGTACTCAATGGGTGTCCATGAGTTGTCTGGTCCAAGGAAAGCTTCTCTTTTTCGTCGTAGATGTGTCTCCTCCTCCCCTCTGGGAAGCTCGTTGCCCTCAACGATGGTAGTTCGACGAAAAAGTCTGCGTTGATTGAATGCTGTCACTTGTGCATCAGTTTCCCATTTATTGAATGTATCTGCTTCGATGTGATTTACTCCCTTGTAAATCATGGGTAGTAAAATTGCAACTGTCATATTTGCCTCATGGATGGTAATAGCGGTGTTGAAGAAAACTAATTCTCCGTCCAAAATTTCCCTATCAGGATGTGTGAAATCTTTTCCCGTGGTTAGGCTATGAGGGTCATCTTGGATTTGTCTTTGGATCTTTGACAAATCTTCCCTTGGGATAATACTTCTTTTGGTCCTGTTATTGTGTGGTTGATATCCTAGTATAATCTTTAAACTTGATCCTAGGTGTTCATTGATGCCTTTATCGACTGCTCTTTCTAAGGTCTCCACCTTGTTTTTAGTAAAAATACCAGGTAAAGTGTATTGTTGTAGTATGTCGAATAACTGGAATAGTTTATGAGGTGAAAGTTTCCATCCGTCACGCATGACTCGTGAAAACATCAAAATTCCACTGGGTGTGTCAACTTCTTGGGGTTGATTCTCTTTGTGATTTTCTCCTTGTACGTAAATAGCTTTATTCCATAGTTGAGAAATGGATGAGTTTGTTAACCATTCAGCCTGTCTTTTTGCTCTGACCGAAATGGTTTTCCGCACGTAGGGTGATGATGTAGTTGTTGTGGTGGTTGTGATTGGAACTTGGATATTAAGGTTATTTTCCAGTTCCATCACACTAGCTGTGTCAATAGGTAGTGTAATCCACATTGGTCTTCCGTCTTCAAGTTCGTATTTAACCATAATCCAATCATCTGGAATAGCTGCTCTTTGTCCGCATGTTGGCTTCCAGTATTGTAGAACATAACTCATTGTCATGATAGTCCAAGTTAAGGCTATGGCTGCCATGGTGGCACATCCTTTTGCTGTATCGGATTCTTTGAATCTTTGAATCCAATTGGAAAAGAAAGGTCTCACATTTTCTCCAAAATTGTGAGGTGGCGGTTCACTATCCCTTGTATGAAGTCTGCGGTGTCGTTCCATACTGTTGCATGTGAAATCGTCATGTTTCGCGGTCTCATTGAACGATTTCAGTAGACGATTAAATCCTTCCCGTCCGTGTAAATAATTGTTGGTGGTGACGGGTCCTGGCAAACGTGTAGTTGGTGTCATTCCTAATCCCATTGTTACTACTCCCATGAGTAACATAAATGTGAAAAAGTTATATCCTATGGCTGGAATCGGTCCTCCGCGTCCTCCTCCTCCTCTGGGTGGAGAGTGATCATCCCGAGGTGGGCTGGGAGTTATTGGTAACTCTTCCGTATCCATACTTAAGGAAATGTCATGAGGTGGTGTAGCAAAATCCGATAAAGATGAAGATTCAATTTGTTGGTGTAGTTGAGTTGGTTCCAAGTATTTTTCCAATTCTGTTGCTATCTCGTCAGTTAAAAGTGGAGTGATAGCTCTCTCCAGTTCGGTTTGGGTTTTAAATACTTGAGTTATGTTGACGTTGCTATTAAGGGTGAGTAGCTCCTTCTCCCCTGTGGGTGGCTGAACTTCGGTTCCAGTCGCTCCCGTGCGTTGATATGGTCTTTGCGATGGCTCTGGTGTTGTCATTTCCGGGGGTTGGTTTGCTTCCATTGGCATATCGGGGAATTTCCTTGTGTCGGGGTTGATTCCCAGTAGAGTACATACGGCTGGAAAATTATGTTTAATTCTCCATGCTCTCCAATCAATACGTATCTTATGCAATTGTTCTTGTGCATAGTCTCGCATTTCCTTAAAAATGGCTGGGTCCTTTCCATTGTGGGTTGCAAATAAAATAGATAAACTGTCTCGTTGTAGGTTGCGAACAATTTCGTCGTAGTGAGATTGTCGCTTTGAATCCAAATCCAAAATATGGATTGCTCGTTGTAATGGGTCTAGTGTTGGTAGAATAGTTTCCATTTCTGCCTCGGTCTTAGGTCCCTCGGCTTTCTTTCTAACTAATTTTTCGGTCTTTATGCGCTTTTTCATGTGGTGCTCGCATTCACCATTCTTAGGTTGAGGATCTGTCAAATTCATGGGGATATGTCGGGTCCTTTTGCATTTGGCATGAGTACATTTGATGTAGCTAATCTGCTTCACAATCTCAACTTCTGCTTCTGAGCTGACTGTTGATGTATCTGTAGTGGACCCTGGGCTTTGTGTATTTGATTGTTGAGGTGACTCATTTTCGATGATCATGACTTCTGGTGAAACTGGCTGATGTACTATCGCCTGAGGTGGTTGTGATTCTTTCCGATTTCCCGGAGTTGTTAATATTATATCCAGAGAAGTAGCCTTTTTTCCTTTGGCATCTTCTATCTGTACAACATTAACTTCCATGGCTGGCTGTATTGGCGTTTGAGGTGTGGATTGTATAGTTGGCTCTACACGTGCTGTGTTGGGTCCTATTGTGCTATGCTTTGTTGGGGTAGTTGATGTGGATGTGAAAGGTTGTTCGCCTCGCCTCTGTTGTTCAGCCTTGGCCTCTCTTTGTGGTAGGGGTTTTTCGTCCCCACGGTTGGAGTCCTTAGGGCTGCACGGCCTCTCGCTTCGTGGAGGTGTGGTGGGCCTCTTTAGGATTTTATGGGTGTGAAAAGTTACAGCGTTGTAGCTGGCCTTGGCTGTATCAATGGGTGGAGTAAGTATGGATTGTCTTTCCGTACTTCTACTCCTGACAGGTGAATTTCGGCTACGTCTTCTATCCTCCTCATTTGACCTGTGGCCGCTGCGTTCATAATGTCTTGCAGGTGACCTTCGTCTTTGATAATAGTAAGTGTCTCTATGTCTCCTGCTACTTGTGACAGTTTCTGTTCTGGGTGGCGTACTTTCTCTCGATCTCATCCTTTTGGGTGTATGGGATGAAATTTCTTCCGTTTTCCTAGATCGTTCCTCTTTGGAATTTTGGCGGTCTCTGGAACTGTATCTAGAACTGCCAGGTTCTCGATCTTCATGACGATTATCTTTCCTCGTCTCTCTCTGTGCTCCTCTTCCTACTGCCACAGGCTGTACAAACTTGAAATCTGGTTCTTTGTCAGGTTTGTCAGATGTGACAGTGGCTGGTAATTTGGCTGGTTTGTCTTCCGGTCCCCAGTCACTTACTCCATGTAATCGTTTCTTCGTAAGTTTACATGCTGGGTCGGCTGTAAAAATTCTTTTGGCTGAGTTCACTGTGTACGGTTGTCTTTCGTCATCCAATTCTGGTGACGTGGCCCATGGAGTCCTCAAAAAATCGGTACAGGGTGGCATAATTGTTGACACTTCCCTTTCTCCTTTGAAGGGAACAATTTTCCATGGGTCTTCAGGTTGACGGTTTCTATTACTGGCTGGTATTGCCACTTCATTTATCTTTGTGGGCTCAAAAGGTTGGTCTTTGAATAGAAATACCATATCATCCGGGACTCTCTTTCCTTCCCGAATTTCTTTCTCCTCTTCCGCAAAATTTACGGAGCCGCAATAGTAAGGGTCTCTTTTCAACACTCTATAGTCGTAGTTAGAAATGGCACCAGTTTTCTGTAGTGCTCCAATGAAAAATGAATGACAGATGACTTCATTCTTTTGTTCTGTTCTGATGATGATTCTATTTCCAATTCTTCCATCTAGGCTGGTTACTGCCTCCAAACGATGGGTGTCCATGTTGGGAATAAGTTTTGATGTTGGTTGTGGAATCTCTGTAGTACTTACATACTGTTTCCAGTATAAGGGTCGTCTTGAGTCGTCATCCTCCTCTGAGGAATTATGTGACTCATTCCTTGCTGTTTGATATGTAGATGATTGCTGATCGTTTGGATCCATCTAGACGGGTGACTTTGAAGATCTTGTCGGCAAAAACTTGGTCAATAAAAAATGGTCCAATATGCTTAACTCTTTTCCTTCTGGAACCGTCGTAATAACGAGTTGTTGAAAGTCTGATTACTTCTCCCACTGAATATTTCCGTGGCTGAAATTGATATGGATCTGAACACTTCAAAATATGGTGCAGATAATAGAAGTTCATACCTCGGTTTCAAAACCAAATCTTTGAGGTGACTTCCTCCGGCGGGTGGGGTATCTATTCTGAGTTACTTTCTCTTTTTCACAATTACTCTCGTCGACGGTATCTGAGAGTACTGTGCGATGTGAAGAATTGGTTTGTATTGTAGAGCTTCCTGAAGTAGTATCTTTGTCCTCTCCTGAGCTATTTCCGATGTTATCAGTAACTGTTGAATTTGGATGTCCAATATTCGTTGGAAAGTTGTTATTTCCTCCTTGATTTGATTGATGCGTTCCCTGGCCAACTTTTGTTGAGCTATTTTTGACATTAGGTTCCTCTTCTGTAGAGCTTTCTACTTCTTTTCTTGCCTCTTGCTCTGGAGTTCTAGTATTCTCAATTTCAACACTCTCTGATTGTGTTGGGCTTGTCTCAGTTTCTCTGCTGTCTCCTCCAACTGTTTTTTTAGTTGAGCTTGGGTCGCCTCCGCCTCTTTTATCTCTGGCGTTGTGACTTCTGGAGATGTTGGAGGTGAAGTGTGACTTGATTTGTCTGACATTCAACGTTTGCTCTGCTCCTTCCGGCGTTGAAAAGCTCTGTTCTCCTCCGCTATCTCCTCCTGGAGGGCCAATAATTCGTGTCTCAAATTCTCTATCTCTGTCCGAATTCTTGGCAAGGCTCTCCTCACCACTTCGGCTTGTGCAAAAAGTCTCACGTTCTCCGTTGTCACTCTGGCTATCTGTGCTCTCAATTCGGCCTCCGAATGATTGGGTAGTTGTGGCGGGTTGGCGTGTGGCGGTGTCATAAGTATTTTTCAGCGATTGTTTCTCAGTGTTTGCAGGTCCGATCGTAACTTTTGGGCCTGCTGACGAAGATCTTGAAGCTGTCTCTGGAGTTCTACTTGTTGCCTTTCTGCGTTCTCTAGTGCTCTCCTCAACTCTATGTTTAGAGCTCTCGCCTGTTGTGACTCTTGTACTAGAGGGTTGTAATATGGGGGGTTGTTTCTCTGCATCTAATTGTCTTTGGTCACTGCAAGTACGAGCATATCTTTGATACTTGCTAGTGCCCACTTGATGTCCGTTAGCTCGCTCTCGAGAAGTTGATTGATTTGCTGTTGGAGTAAAAGTGCCTGTTGCAGGTGTTTGATCTGTTTGCGAAGGTGATGAATCGCTGGAAATTGGTCCTCGGGGTAAAGGCTGTGCTCCGGCATTAGTACAAATAGGATCTTTTTGTACTGTATGCTGCTCCTGTTCCTCACTTTCTAATGGTTCTTTGAAAGTAAGTCTCTTCCGCTTAGGCTGAGCTGAACTCTCAGGTTGAGTAGTAGTCTTTAAAATTGATTTTAGCACAAAATCACTTTGCTCTTTCTCCACCAAGTTCCAATTTCTTTTTGTTAAAATCTCCACTAAATCTGAATCCAGATCGTATCTGAACTCTTCTTCCAAGTCCTCACGGCGTGTGCAGGGCTTGAGTCGCTCTACGTGTACCTTTTGTGTTTTCTTTGGATTTTTGTAATCCTGAATAATGTAGTTGTCCTTTGATAAAACTTCAATAACTTTAAATGGACCTCTGTATGGGTGTAGGAATCGCTCTGATTTTCCGATCACTCTGGTTGGTGTGAAGACTCGTACTGAATCTCCAATCTTAAATTGTACTTGTCTTCTCTTCCGATCGTACCAATCTTTACTATACTGTTGTCTTTGTGTAATCTTCTTTATTGCTTGTTGGAGCCGGGCTTTTGCTTCGTTGGCTGTTATTAAGTCGTAGTTGACCGTTTCACAAGACATAATCATATCCATGTCATCAATATGTTCCCTCCTAAACATCATAAAGAATGGGGTCTCTCCCGTCACATCATGTCTTGATGTGTTATAGGCGTGAATGAGATAAGGCAGGCACATGCACCAAATACTTTGTTCTTGTTGTGCATAGTGGCTGAGCATTGTACTTATGGTCTGAACCATTCTCTCGATTTGTCCCACGCTATTATGCCTCATTGCCGTTGCTGTCGTATGATTAATCTTCAGTTTTCTTAAAAGTTGCTTTGTCACTTCCGCTCGAAATTCTGATCCAGCGTCGCTCATCAGATTTTTGAAAAGTCCAAATTTTAAAACTACATGATGAAGTAAAAAATTTGCTATCCTCTCAGCGGTTTTATCTGGAATAGGCTGAGCAATTACGTATTTAGAAACGTAGTCTTGGGCTATAATGATGTACTTGTGTCCATTTACACTTGTATGTATAGGGCCTATAAGGTCTATACAAAGTGCATCGCCTACATTTTCTACTCGTATAGGGTGTAAGAGTCCGGCGGGCTTTTGCCTTGGGATCTTTGCTGCTTGGCAGCTTTCGCATGACATTACATATTTAGCCACTGAAACTTGGATCTTTTTCCAGTGGTACTTTCGACATAGTCTATGAAGCGTTTTCTGAAATCCGAGATGGCCTCCACATAATAATCCGTCGTGGGCCTTAGTTAATAAAAAATTTCTCAAAACTCTAGGCACTATGAGTTTTGGTCCATCTTTATGTTGGACATATAAAATGCCATGGTCATCATAAAAATACTTCTCGTATTTTTGTTTGTCTCTCCACTTGAGTGAGTTCAAATGGGTCATCATGTCCTTTATGTGAATACAGTCTGGGTCTTTGTTTTGCATTTCTTCCAAATTATGCTCTTTTAATGGCCGTACTTGTGGTTCTTCCTCCAATGTTATGGCTAGGTCCTGAAATTTTTCCCCTTCTCCTTGGCACCCCTGCAGTGCGAAGGCTCCTATATAAAACTTCGGTTCATTTTCAGGTTCTAATTCTGGGTGCCGCTCCTCATAAAACTGGGGTTGCGGTATATTTGTAGGAAGTATTCTTGGATTGTCCTTTGGAGGGTTTATTGTTTCAACTCTCCATTTTTCTCCATTTGTAAACTTCAACTCTCCTGAGTCTAAACTTTGTTGTAATTGTTCAATATTTTCATCTAGTAATTTCCATTCTTGCTCTGATTCTTGAGGATTCACGTACAATTGGGTACCGGGGGTATTTATTTCTTCCTCCGTAACCAATGGCACGGCATTTCTTTGAATCTTATTCAACCAGATCTGTATATCTTCGTAAATCTTCTTGATTTTCTTCTCGTTCGAGTCTTCCAAATCCTCTGTATTCTCTGAGTTGCTGTGACCTGGCCGTGGTCCTACGGAGGTTGTTTGCATTCCTCGTGGTTCTCGGCCAGTGCATAACATCTTGTGGAAATTCTCCTCGTTGGATTTTTCATCTCTATCCTGAAGATTGTTTGAAGATTTGGGCTGCTCCTCAACTGGGTTGTCATCATTTTCCTTCCTTAATTTGCTGGGAGTAATGTGCTCCACTGTGAAGATTCGGTCTTTCTTCGCCGTGGATGTACATAACTCCTCGTGAATTAGTTTGTCAACTGTTGTCTCCGCTATTTTTCCACTGCCGGGTACGGCGAGCGTTGGCTTGGACTCTGTAATTTCAGCGTCCGCGAGCGCTCCCGCATCTGTTGGTTCTGGGCTATCTTCCGGCTTCTCATCTGCATCCTGGAATTGGTCCATATAGCTTGGTTCTTCATTGGATTTGGCGGTTACGGTGGGCTGGGCTGTTGAAAATGTTTCTTCATTTTCCAGAACGGCCCACGTATCCGCTGGATTTTTATCCTCTTCATCTGAAGATACTTTCGAAGGATCTTTGAAGTATTCCAGATTAATTTCCTTTGTGAATGACTGATCTTTTGCCATGAACTCGCGATTTGAACCCAGAGAATGTGTCTTCTCTGCGTCTTTTCCCGTGTCATGGCTGGGGCATTCTGAATCATCATTTGAACCTTTGAATACTTGTTCTGGAGATTCTCCTATGTGTGAGTTATGGTAATCAATTTCCCTCATGATATTAATATTCTGCTCGTAAATGTATTCATTTGAGTAAACCCATTTTGATGTGTTGTCTTGTCCGTTTTCTATTTCTGTAGCGAAGGTGCAAACTGTAACCATAGTATCCACGGATAGTGACCATTTAGTGCACATATCTGTCCCAAGTGTATTTTGTTTCACTAGGTCTCGTATGTACATTTCATGGTCGGTCCATTTAGTTTCTTCACCTGGTGCTGGTTGATGTATCAGAAGTTCCACTCGTTTTACTGGCTTATCCCAATCTTTACTAGGACTTGCATCCTCTGCTTGATTAGGAGAGTACTGTAGTTGTGAATCCAACCCCAGCACTTCCCTAGTCTGCTCAGAGATTTGCATACTTGCTGCTAACGCTGGTCCTCTTTTCAAAAGAATTTTCCGATCACTTACTGGATCTGGTTCGTATTCTATTACGAGGTCTTCCTCATCTTCCTTGTCTTCCTCTGTGTGTGGTAGAGGCGCTCTGGAAAGAAAATCTGCATCAAGATGAGTCTTTCCAGTTCTGTAAGTAATGACATAGTCAAATTCCTGTAATTTAAGGATAAATCTGCTGATTCTGTGGTTTGGTGATTTCTGTATGTCCAAGTATTTGAGTGCTAAATGATCGCTTCTGATGTGGAATTTCCGTAGATACAGGTATTGTCGGAATTTTCTAACTGCAAAAACTACTGCTGCTAATTCGAGTTCTGTAGCAGAGTATCGTTTTTCTGAAGGCAATAAGGTTCTGCTTGCATAGGCAATTGGATGCTCTCCATCTTCATCTTGGAGTACACAGCATCCTAATCCTTCTAATGATGCATCTGTATGTAAGATACAATTTAGTATTGGGTTGAAGTGCTTTAATACGGGTGCAGTTGTAAGCTTTTCTTTAAGGATCTCAAAAGCTTCTGTTGCTTCATCTGTCCAATGGAATGCGTGAATTCTTTTCTTCCCTTCTGACTTGCCTTTACTTCCTATCCAAGATTGTGATATTGGGTTGGCTATTTTTGCAAAATCCTTTATGTATCGTCTATAAAAACTACAAATTCCGTAAAATCTTCTGGCTTCAGTCTCTGACTTTGGAATCTTGACCTTCTTAATTGTTTCTATCTTGCCTGGGTCTGGGCAAGTACCTTCTCGTGAAACTTTAAATCCTAAGACAATAATTTCATAGTAACCAAATTTACATTTTGAAGGCTTAAACTTGAAGTTTTTGTTGCTAGCTCTGAGAAGCAATTCTTCCAATGATGCCAATTTGTCTTCCATGTTGATTCCATATGACACAACATCATCTAGGTAAACCATGGCTCCTCGGAATTTTAAGGAACCTATCATTTGATCTGCTGCACGTTGAAATGCTGAAGGTGCTATCTTTGCTCCCATTGGAAGTCTTAAAAAGCAGTAAAGTCCATCTTGGGTAATGAATGAAGTTTTCACTTGATCATCTTCGTGAATTAATAATTGAAAAAATCCTGATTCCATGTCCAAAGTGTCGAAGATAGCTGATTTGTTGAACTGCATGAGTATGTCATCAATTCTGGCAATGGGATAAACTTGATCTGTAATTGTTTTGTTCAGTGCTCTGTAGTCTACGACTGATCGAAAAGTTCCGTCTTTCTTTTTGATGAGAAATAGCGGACTGCTATAAGGTCCATTTACTTCCTTGATGATATTGGCATCTAACATCTTTTGGATTTCCTCTCTCACCTTTTCGCGTTCTACTGGCGAGCAAGGAAATGGTTTACATTGTACTGGTGGGTTGTTCCCAGTGTGGATTCTGACGGGTTCTACCCATGCTGGTTCTTTCAAGTCGGCTTTGCTGAAAGCAAAACATTCCGGGTATCTTGCAAGTAATGCTCGGTATTGAGCTTTTGCCTGTTCTGGTAATTCCGGGTTGATGTCAAAACAATCCAATTGTTCCTGTGTTAATCTCAAACTTGTGTCTCGGAGATTTTCTCTTTTTATTTTTAGAATTTTGAAGTCTTCCTCCGCATATCCAACTGCCGTCCTTCCATACATAGTCTGTGCTCCTGCTGACGGGTTGAATACATATGCATATGGATCTTCCTGTGGAACAATCCCTGCTGCTACCAATAGCCTGTTGCTGGTATAAAGTTGCTCCAAGGGATTGAGTAGAAAGTCCTTCTTGATTTTTCTTGGAATGTGGATAGGTACTTTCATATGAGTCATTGCTGGAATGGTGACTGTTTCCTTTGTCCTACATATTTGACTTGCTTTAGGCTTCTTTTGATTGAAGGAAAAAATTGATTTGACAAATTCGGTATCTGCTTTCTTTTGTCCCATATATAGATGCGTGTCCCTGGTCATTGGGATGGTTTTGAAATAAGGGCTTCGGATCTCTCCCTTCTCATAGTCAATCAAAACTTTGTATTTGGTCATCAGATCTTCTCCTATTATCATCTTGGGTTCAAGGGTTTCCAAAACTAAGCCTTTAAATTGTAGTTCTACTCCTTCAATTGTCATTGGAAATTTTGCTATGCACATTGGCTTGATTAATTCTCCCGATGCTATTGCGACACGAAGTCTGCTAGGTGCTTCTGCGATCTCTGCACATTTTGGTAAAAGGTTTCGTTGTATGCAGGATCTTGTTGCTCCAGTATCCAAAAGTACTGGCATTACCATACTGCAAATCTGAACTTGGATTGTTGCTTTACTTCCGTTAACTATTCTGCATGGATTACAGTCTACTATTTCTAATTCCTCGTATAATTCTTCCATTTGTAGTTGTTTGTCTATGAACATCTGTACTTGTTGTTGGACATCGAGTGTTATTGGGGGTGCATCCCCCTCTGTGGGTTTCCCGAAGGATGTGGACTTGACCGGCGTTTCTTTTGGCAATTTCGTGCCTGATGTCCCGGCTCTCCACAGTTAAAGCAAGATTGATCTCTTTGTGGAGGTTCGATGGCCAATTGACCTTCATTATTTGGCTGGATTTGCTGTTGTTGATTATTTTGACGGTAATCATTGTTGTAGCCTCTTCCTCCAGATCTGTTCCTCTGGTTTCCGTCTCTGGAGTTACTCCTACTTCGGCCATTATTATTGTAGCCTTGGTTGTATCCTTGATTGTTGTTGTATCCTTGGTTATTGTTGTAGTATCCCTGGTTGTTATTGTATCCAGGGTTGTTATTATATCCAGGGTTGTTATTGTAGTATCCCTGGTTGTTATTGTATCCAGGGTTGAATCCTTGTTGATTGTACCCTTGATTATAATTTTGTTGATTATAGCCTTGTTGGTTCCAACCTGGATTGTTATTGTAGCCTTGGTTAGGTCCTGGATTGAATCCGTTATTATATTGGCCTTGATTCTGATAGTTGTTAAATCCTTGATTATAACCTCGGCCTGGACTTCTGCCTCTGTTATCGTACTGTTGATTATTATTGGGTCTATAATCGTTCCGATATTGTTGGCGTCCTCTGTCTTGGCCTTGATTATTGTATCCTCGGTCTGGTGTTGGCGATCTTCCTCTATACCCGTTATTGTTGTAACCTTGGTTTCTTTCAGGCGTCGGGTTCCTACTTTGATTTCTGAAATCCCTGTTGCCTCCGTTGTAGTTTCTATTTTGGTTCCCCGGACTTGGTGGTCTGTTATTGTCAAAATTTCTTCTTCCTGGACTCTGTCCTCTATAGTCTTGAGATCTTGGTTCCGGTTGCTTGAATTCTGAAGTAGTGTTCATCACTGCTAATTTCTCGAAGGTAGTTACTGCCGTAGATTTCTTCATCATTTCTTCCATCATATTTTGCATCTTCTCTAGTCTTGCTTCCATTGATTCTCCTCCATCAGCTCTTCTATCGTCGTTGTATTTCTTTGCCCATTCCTGTAGTGCTGGGACTGTGTATAATTCCCATCCTCTGCACTGTACTTGATATTCTTTTGAGAATCCTATGCGGATGAGTCTTAATTTTTCTTCCTCCGGCATGTTAATGTTTACTCTGTTAATCAGGCTGAGCTTTGCATCAATATAGGTGGATGGATCTTCATCCGATTTCATCACTCGTTTTTCCATTATGGTCCGTAGTACCTGCGGTGTAATTTGGTACCGTCGGATAAAATCTGCTCTGAAGTCCTCCCATTCTATATTATCATAGGGGGCTTCCTCTTCTGCTCGTCTTTCGGCTATCCAATTTGTAATCCAATCCCGTACTGGTGAGTCAAAGATCAAAGTTATGTATCTCAACTTTGCCTCTGGTGTCTGAGCTGCTCCAAATCTGATTGCTTGGAGTTCTGCCTGTTCTATTGCCAGTACTGGGTCATCTTGTGATGGCTTAAATTCCACCTTTGTCATAAATAGAGCTGCCATGTCGTCTAATGGTTCGTATTCGATTTGTGCTACTAATTGTACTCGTACTCTTTGTCTGCCCTGAGGTCTTTGTGGATTTCCCACTTGGTTATCTTGTTGGTTGTTTTGCTGTTGGTTTCTGTTAAGTCTGTGATTATATCGACGTGGTTCTTCACGTGCGTAGGAACTATTACTTGGTGATGAAGATGATGTGGATGAAGTGGATGATGATGAAGATGATGATGGGTCTTCTGGGTCTTGACTAGCACGTTGTCTACTTCCTGCTCTTCCCGCTCTTCCTCCTCGGCTGCCTCCTCTGTTGGTAGGTTGCCTTCCTCGGGAAGAATTAGACCCTCCTCTGCCTTGTTGACCTCTTGAACTTGCACTTGCTCCTGCTCCTCCAGTTGGTGGGTCTCTTCTAGAGGATGGATTGTTGGGTCCGGTATTACCGTTATCTCTTTCTCGTATTTCTGCTAATCTGTCAAGATGTTTCTGGACTTGTTCTCGGACTTCTTCCGGTAAATCCTGTATTTGAAATCTGGGTATTCGGTATCCGACTCTCCTATCGTCTCTCAGGTGGATGTAACCTTGGCTTAGTCCAAGTCTCTGAATAACGTTAGCTGTTGCTTGAATAACGTCGTTATGGCTTAGTGGGAAAATATATCTGTCTGCTGTAAATTCCTGCGAGAAGAATCCTTCGTTGTCTATGACTACGTAAAAATGGTTAAATTCCCGGTTTAGGCTATCGTCACTAAATTGTGGATTTAATTGCGGTCCGGGTGATAACGGAGAATCCGGTGATGCTGAACTTTCCTCTGCTAAGCTATCGTCGCTTCCTCGCTCTGCATCGTCAAAGCTATATTCGTTATGTTGTTCTTCTTGAAGAAGTTGTAACAATGCTTCGTAATGATCTTCTTGCTCCAATATGCTCACTAGCTGTCTTGCTGTTGGTTGAGCGTCCCGTATACCGTGTCTGTAATTAATATTCCGGTATCTGATTCTTCTACCGTTGTTATAGAAGATCGTTACGAAATCTGGATCTCCTAGTCTGCTTCCTAATAATCGGTAAAAAGCTGCGCTCTGATTAGCACTTGTGACGATATTTTCGTATTCGAACCTTGTTACTGGGCTTGCAGTGAATTGGCGTTGTACGTGTGTGGGTGGTTCTCTGTGAACTAATCCTTCTTCAATATCTAACCAGATTAATCTTCTCACGTTGTTTGTCCAAATTGCATCTATAGCTGCTTGTCTCTGTTCGTCTATTAATCTCTGTTGATTTCTTGAGAGATTAATAAGTTCCCTGGTGGTAACTGATCGTTCCTCAAAGTTGGGTCGGACGCTTGGGGATGATGGTGTGTGAACTGATCCGTCTGGCGCTATTCTTACCGTATATCTGGTGTTCGCCCAATTGTCTCTAAATGATCTTCCAGGTCGTCTTGGTGAATTGCCTGGGAATTCGTGATCTGGGTTGGTTGGTGGAAATACCTGCACGGGTTGTCTTGTGGTGGCTCCAGTTAAATTTGTAACTACCCTTGTGGTACTTTGGGTATTTGGAGGTATATTAGTTGGTGCTGGGATAGGTATTGGCTGACTTACGGGTGCAACCTGTACTTCGGTTTCGTTATCGGGTGGTTGTTGTTCTTCTTCCGGTTCGGTGATTAACGTCCCTCCGGGTATCCGCGTTCTATCCCCTCGGGCTAATCTTCGTAATAATTCTCTTGCATTAGCTAGTACCCTATAGATACCTCTTCTTCCTGTTGGTGGACTGTTGAATACTGATCCGTTTGGTGATTGATAGATCGTGATCTGTTCTGAATTGGTAGGAGCTTGGAAATACGTTCCGGTATCTGCGTTTCGGAGGGTTCTAATTGTAGTCTCTGAACCTGCCCGTCGTCGGGTATTTCTTCCGGCTTCCACGAGTTGTTGTAGTTCCGGGAAGGTGACGGTTCTTTCTTCGGCCTGTAAATTATGTAGAGGTGGATGTATATATACTCGACCTCCTGGTGATTGGTAGACTTGTTGTGGTATGATAGTATGAGTGTTGTCTTGAACGACTTCTCGTTCTCTATAGAGTCTTGTTGCTACCGCTTCTTGTCGAGCTGTTCTGATTGGTGAAGTCCCTATTGTAACCGTAGATGGTTGTGTCTCATCCGGAGTTTCTACTTCTGGATGTGTTGCTAATCTGGTCTGTAAATTGGTAGGTCTGACTGTTGGTCGGTGTTCTGGAGTTGTTTCCAATGTCCGTTGAATTCGAGATGTCACTTGAGTTGACGTTGACGGTTGTTGCGTGTCTGGACTTGGCTGAGAATTCTGTTGACTTTCTTGCGAAATATTCTTGCGTGGCGTAACTGCCGGTGCTTTACTTGGAGTGCCAATAGTAGGTGAGGGTCTTGTACTACTAGCCTCTGAAATAGTCGGAGTGCTATTGGTGGATGTAATTTCCCTTCGGGTGATAATGGGTCGTAACCTTGGTAATTGTGATAACTCTTGTTCCAAACGTGAGCCTCTGCTCGTTAAGTCTCTCAATTGTTGTTGACTTTCTAAATATCGCCGCACGTGGTCTGTTATTATTTGGCGACCTGTTGTAGGTGAGTTACTATAGATTGGTCTCAAAAATCCGGGTCTTGGATTTACTTCAGTTGTTGATGTTTGTAAAGTTGTGGTTGCAGTACCTTCTGTACCTTGGCGTTCTGATTGTTCGGGTTGTTGTACGTCTTCAGGACTATTCCTTCTTCGTCTTCGAAGTCGTGATCTTCGATCCCTGTCTGGATTTCTGGGGTTGACTACTGTAATGTAAGGTCTTCTATCGTTGAAGAATATCTGTTCATCCGTAACTCCTGACCTACTGCGAATTGATAAAAATCTTCTCTCCAATAAATGTTGGATTACATCCGTTGAGACTTCCACGTTTTGTTCAAGGTCTCTTGCTTGTTCCTCAGCTCTTTCCCATAAGGTGGTTACTATTTGTTCGCCTGGTCTACGATTGGTTTCTCTTTCGTAGATTCCAAGGGCAATCCTAAAGAAAAGGTGTGACCACTGCACTCTTCCTATGTGTCTTGAGTTGGCAATAATGTGTCGTACGCTGAGCCACTGGGCGTCTAGTCGGTCGATTTCTAAAAAATTTGACCGTGAATTCCTTCTTGCATCCGAAATTCTAGCCAAAATGTCATGTACGACTGATATGTCAGCTTCAAATTCGAATTGTCCTTCTTGAGCTAGTCCTCGTATTGCGTTTTCGCTCTCTCTACGCTCGGTTCGTTGTTGTTGGGATGTTTCCGAAATCCTGGTATTTGTGTATAATTCCGTTACGGTCTCTTCGGAATTATTAACACCGTCTGTTATACCTGAAAAAGCTTCTAAATTGTGTGTTCCAAGGTCCGTCAATATGAATTGCGATCCTGTCAATGCTTCTAGGTTTTCAAGTCTGTCCGGGCTTCTCTGTCTAGTCTGCGTGGTTGTTACCGGTGGAATGTCGGTGCTGGAATGCTGGTCAACAGCTGATGCTTGCTGGCTATGGTCGGTTGGTGGTACTGGAACTTGATTTCCGGTGTTTGCAAAATATTCTGCTTGTGCTACTTCATCCCATAGGCTTGGTCTACGCTGTTCCGTATAAGGACTACTACCACTTGCTTGGTTATCTTCTGCAACTATTTCCCTGGTGTGTTCATCCCCTATGTCTTCTTGTGGGGTTGTTGGTGCGTTAGGCGATTTTGTCTTTTCGGGTGATAAAGGTTGAGTAGTCTCGTTTGTTGGACCAGCCGGTCTCTCTGGAGATGGGATGTTTTCTGTTACTCGTTGTAAGTCATTCTCCGTAGTATTGACTGGATTTGTCAATGTATCTTGTGGAATGACATCCGGTGTAAGTTCCCTTGTGTCTTCTTCCAGCTCATCATCGCTGTCCATCGTTTTGTCTGCGTTATCCGGAATCCTTTCCGTGTCTGAACTAGTAGCTGGGCTATCTTTGTCCGCAACTATTTCAAAAGATGACGTGGCTTGGCTACTTGCAGACCCTGCTCTTTCTTCAGTATTCTGTGACAGTATTTCCTTGATAATTGAACCTGCTTGACTAGTAACAAAAATTACTTCTCCTGCAGCATTTTTCATGAATTCTCCTAGGACTTCTTCTTCGGAATCTCCCTCTTCTTTTGCGTTTTCTGCCGAATGAATTTCTTCCATGATAACCTGGTCGCGGTCTGTTAGGTCATCATGGGTTGAGGATGTTGCCTCTGGATGGATTGACTCTTCATTCCCATTATGTCCACGCGGTCTAGTGTCGGTATTTTCACCAACTATAACGGACTGGGAAAAACTGCTGGAGTTTTCAGATGGTAGAGTTGAAAGTTCGGAATCGTGAGTATTGGATCTATTCTCACGATCCCTTCTTCTTTCTTCTCTTCGTTCTCTCCGTATTCTTGCATTTAATTCATCCAAAGTCTCCTCATTTTCGGCGACTGGACCTGCTGATCTTGTGTTGGTCCTAGCCTGGAGCGTATTGGGATGTCGCTCCTGGGGGTCATTCTTACCTTTGTTGGGCATGACCTCTGAAATAAACTTTCAATGCTTCCGATGGTCTAAGCTGAAAGTATGAGCTTGTATTTTCCTAAGATGTTGTTATGGAAAATTTAGCTTTTATTCCCTAATGATGTTATGTGGGAATGTATGCGCTTGCCTTTCCCTAAGATGTTGGTGAGAGAGGTGCGCAAAATATAGTACCTTTGTAAAATTTGTTTTTCTCAGAATTGAGAGGGTTTCTGAAAAATTCTGTCTTTACTAGCTTTTACATGAACTCAAACCGTGTTGTGGTATCCCTACGCATAACCCAGCGAAGGATATACCTGCTCTAAAATTATCTTTCTTAACCTATCGTTGCTGAAACTCTATTTTTAATCCTAACTCCTTTTTATCCTTAAACTCTATCTACACCTTCTCCAGTCATTTGATTGGATGTAGCCTAAATTGTCCCTAATACTCCTAAAATGAAATCTCTCTATTTCAATCAGGACTGTATCCGCTCCAAATTTGTCAGGTCCTTTAGACAAAATTGTGTTCTAAAACCCTAAGCTATTCCTTGAAATAAGCCTGCTCTTACCAAAGACTATAAGCATACGCGATCTCCCAAAAATTAAAGTCACTAATTAGTGGTGTCATAAGTTTTCCCTAAACCAGCTCCGTGGTTGCTTATGCCTACTCACTTCTACTACTGCGAGTTCCTTCGTGGTGGCTAACTTATATAACCAATTACCGGTTATGTTAGAAGAACATATAGAAAAATGAAAGTCCCATAACTACCACTCGTAACCTAGCGTGGTTAATTATGGTTTTAAAGAGGCGTCTCCGTGACTTGGATCCGCGGCCCCTGTTATCCTAGCTAGTTTCCTAGCCCTCCAAACCTTCGGGTATTGAACTATGTTACCAACTCGCCTAGGGTCGGGCAAAAACAAAAACCTAAAATTCTGCGCTCACTTGTAGCCTCTACAATTACCTCTAACAGGATCTAGGCGTATTGTTGCTTGCTGTCGGCGTTTCAGAAAATCCGATATTCCAATAAAAATTGTTAAAAGATATGCTATAATAAATTCCTTTATATCACAACATTGTTCCTTCTAATTTTTACCTATAGGAAAGATCGTTCCTACTGGAGATACCTTACCAGACGCTAGAATTAACACGACAATGTTGGCGCTCATATGCGGCCCTTCCAACCCTAAAACTACGAAAACCTTTGGAATAAATTCTAAAACCTTATTGAATCCAGTACTTCGGATTATAAATTTTCAAAATCGAAGAATAAACAAATGCCTCCTGAACACAGTACTTCGGTTCATTCAGTAAAATTGTGGTCCTAATATGTCAGTACTTCGACATAGATTTGCGAATCACCCCGTATCAGTACCTCGATACGAGTAGAGTTTAGTGTAAAAGAAAAATGATAGAGTCCTTATTGAGTTTAGATTTCAGCTACTAAACTCTAACTAAAATTTTGGAAAAGTTCCAAATGCTCGAACAGCAGTCCTTCGCTTGTTGAGTGAAGAATAATTTATAAAGAGTTGTAAAGAAATTTCCGCGCGTTAAACGCATCACGAAAATTCACTCAGAAAAGTTACTTTATTTCTAAGCCACAGGAAAAACTATCAATTCCGTCTGTTAATTCTTCCTTACATAAAGAGAGACACTGAACTATTCCTTTATCCAAAGATCGGCCTAAGGAAAGTAAAATATACAATACACACAAACACTTTATATCGGTGCTCACTGCCTCGGCCCTTCCGATTTCTAAAAAGATAGGTAAAGATGTCGACATTGTTTGAGAAGAATACACGTACTCACTACTATAATTTAAACCTATGAAAAAAAATCTAAGTCTGGGTTGCGCATACCAAAACTAAAATTTTCCTCGCAAAATTTTCCGTATACCCTGTATTTTTATGCACTTAAAATTTTAAAATCTCAAAAATAATGTATTTCGATACTTAGCTTTTGTTGACGCCTTCCTTCCAGAATTTCCGGTTGGAAATGGACATCATTTAGCTGCACTCGGGATGAAATCTTGATCAGAAATCTCATTCCGGGTGGAATAATTCCTTAAAGTTGTAATTCAGGAACCACAAAATGATCTAAGTCTGAATCCTGCTTACTGGATCTATGTAAGTAACATCTATTGTACTCGCGAGAATATCCATGGATGGTCTCGAAAATTCCGTTGACTGGGTAACTCTATTGTTCTATGAGTGTTCCCAGTTTTTCCGTGAAAAAGTTCTTAAGTCCACAGGATTTTGTTGAAAATTCTCGAAATTCTCCAGCTTGTAAGTCTCGTCTATTGAAACTCAAGCGTGGGCTGATCTTATGTACATACTGTGTGTAGTCCGTACTGTAGTATAGTACCATCGGTCTTAAATTAAGTCTCAAAAATCTCTGTGATTTTCTTGACTCGGACTCATCCCAGGGTTCGGGACCCTCCAAATTTTCCCCGAAAATTGGAGGCCTGGCAGAAACAGCATGTAACGAGATTATTGGATGTTAAATCTCGTGCCCAAGTTCGGAACGAGTCGAGTAATGATGTGTAGTATTTTTGATGATAGTAAAATAATCGTTGGCTAAAAATAAGTTTATACTGAATGATAATCTTGTATTAATTTATTCTAATTGAAATCAAAGATAAAATAAACTTGAAATGATAAAAGGATCTTAAAATAAATCTTCCGTGTTGAAATTCCTCCATGGGAAGTCTCCATGAATTATATTGGGATCCAGGAATCTTTTCCCAATATAATTCTCCGCATGGCTGTGAATCTTCAAGCCTTGGGCAGGGGCTGTAATGGATACGGATCTATGTCGCGAGCTTTGATCCGAACCATACGAGTGCCTCCCAAGAACTTACTGTCTCTTCTTGCTTGACTTAATCTAGAGATTTGGTCTAGGACTATTTACATAGTATGTACATAATTACATTTCAACACAATCATCATAATTATTGTTTGTAATAACAATAGATTGAATTGAGGTTAATGGATTTCACATTCCATTCTTCATTCGTTCTCCTCTCAGATTCTGCTGAGTGGAATTGCTGAATGATTCAAAAGGGTTAAATCTTCCCCTTTGAGATCTGTGGACGTGGTCTTTTATTTTCTGCTAACGTGACATCACGCGATCTTGTGTCACGTAGCCTCCGTCTTTTGTCACGTTCCTCAGGTGTGCGAATTGGGACGTAACAATATATTATATCCTCTCCACGTGTCCGAGATTTGCGCTTATGACCCCGAAGGGATCCGATCCCCATGCTTTGTAAGTTCACAGTTAAGGGAACCGTCAATTATTTCATTTTTTTGACGATGGTATGGAATTTTAGGGTGACAGTGGTGGCCCCATGACTTGCTACGACGACAAAGGACCCTATTTGGGCGGAGCAGTTTCTTGGGGAAGGAAGTGCGGTCAAAACGTGACATCCGCTGTGTATTGTCGAATCTCAGAATTTCATGATTTCATTTTTTGCAAGATAAAGCCCATGCCCATAGAATAGAGTAAACTCGGGGCAGTCTATTTTTTGACTTGCACAATTTTAACGGAAACAACGAACTTGGGCTTACTTATTCATATAACTCTGTTGATGCTGGTAATTAAGATACTTCGCCAAAGGATTTAATAAACCATTGGTTACATATTTTCATCGACTTCCCATCCTATTAAATTACAAGTTTGTTGATTCATACAATTATGTATCTGTAGTTACCTTTAGTTTCTACATCTTTCGTCTCCCTCTTGCCCTTATTAAGGACAATGACATAAAATAGATATATAAATCCTTTTTACGCAAATTCTTTTCTCAAAATTTGCTTCGTTGACCGGTACCAACAATTTAGGTTAGAATCCTCAACTCATGAAGCAAAGTCACAATTTGTTTAAAGGATTGTTGGCATTACAATGCTTTGTTCAGAGGCAAATGTTTTTCTGAAATTTTAGCAATTGTTTTTAGGCAATTTTATGGGCTTTTCGGAGAGCTATTACGTACATACATAAGTTTCTATGTTGAGAATTGCCGACTTTTAAGAACAGACAGCGAGGTTGGGAAAATTCATCTTCAGTAGCAAAGACTCGGAAAATGAGAGTTTATTGCTCATATCATTTTTTCATTGACGGTCTGCCGATCCTAAAAATATTTTAAGACACTGCATTAGTAGCGAATTTTATGGGGATTTATTTCAGTCTAATATCAGCTACTTAGGTTAACAATTACAGTTTCAGGAGCTAGTAATGTAAGTCAAGAATAAACAAAATATTTACTATTCTTCTTGCTTACCAGCCGGAAACAATTTTCAGTGCTTTATAAAGGCATGAGTAGTTAGAAAAGGAAGGGGTTCGCGCACTTCCGGTCCGGGTTCGAGCCCTTCCGGTCTGAGGTTTACATAAGGTACTGCATTTGCAATATGGAACGATTAGAAAAATATTTAGGGCAGATAAAAACGCTTCCCGGGTATATATGTATATAAATAAATAAATATATACATATATGTTCGTAGAAATGATTTTATATATATATATATATATATATATATATATATATATATATATATATATATTCGTGAGAACTTTGACTGTTCTAATTTCCCACGATATTTAAAGCTGATTGAACTTGTTACTTACATATATGAATCTTTAAAATGATTATATATATGTTTCTTTAAAATGATGCTTGCCATCTCATCTTGAGGGTTTGTCTGCGGAGGATCATAAAAATAATTCTCGTAAAGTATTTGTTCTCATGAATAATAATACTCCAATCAGCGAGTCAATGGTGGCGGGTGAGCAAGCTATGCCGGATCTACTTGTTCGAACTTTTGACGTATTTCTGAAAGCGATTAACGGAGGAAGGGAAGGAGCAGGAGGAAGTCCGGACTGGAATGGTAATCAGTTAAATTATCATGCCTGCCGCGAGTATGTTTTAAACGACACTCATTTGTTTTAGTTATTTGCATCTGTCTCGGAGTCATAGCGGTACTAAAACTTTCGGACCTTTTGCTGAAGTACTATTTTAAACTCCGAGAGTCAAGGAGAGTAGATGCTCTCTCCACCTCCCATCCAGATTTGAATGGACAACGGGGAAGTGTTGAAGCAAAAGCCTGTGGCTTTGAAAACAGGCGTGAAGAATAAAGTACGTATAGGCAAATTGAACGCTTTTAGCAATTAACCCTACATTTAAATACTAAAATTGATATTTAAATAGATTTACAGGTGTCCAATTCTACGATGTCCATTTTTCTGCCGATACAGTAACAACTTTGATGTCCATTTGGAAACCCAGCATTTTTGTATGGACTGTGCTGCTTATTGCAATAACTTACAGAATCATATCTGCGCAAGTCCAGCAGCCCGAATGGGACACGTGGATGCAGGAAGAGAGTTAGATCTTTCCCATTTCAGTGAACTTTCACGGAGTCATGGCGGAATGGTTTTAATGTATAAATACAACAAAAATGTTGATTCATTGGATATTGAAGATGTGTTTACAAAACTAAATAAAGTACTTACTAACTTTCTCGAACAATTGTTTGAAATTCACCAACATTCAAAGGTAGAAATTGGAATTGGAATTCAAATGCGAAAAGAGATTCAAGATGATGAAATGAACCGAGCATTCAAAAAAACCATCATATACTTTAAATCGTCTCATTATGAGCTACAAAACAAATATCAGATTAGGGACATTCTTTTGAAAAGTGCCTCTGATATAGTAACCAGGAAAAATGTGTTCATGGAGAATGGATCCGGTTGGACCATCGTTAACATCGAGTCTTTAGAAATAAAAATTGGTGAAATACGACAGATACGAGACGTGTCTGGTGCCGGATATCTGGCCATGCCTGTGCCAAATAAAAGCGGGTTTGTGAACTTCCGAAATAAAAACGACAAGTGTTTTCTATATTGTATAGCTGCCTCCATGTTTGCAGATGAAGAACGCCGGAAAACGGGAAAGCCTGTTTCCAAAAAGTCACACGGTATCTGGGAAAAGTATTTTTCGAGGCTTGATACTAATGGTGTGAATTTTCCAGTCAATATTCAATCTGACATTCCTATATTCGAAACAAATAACAACGTGGGAATAAGCGTCTTGGGATACAGGCGAGGACAAATCTGCATCTTAAGAACATGCTCGACACAATTTAAAAAGAAGATAACTCTTTTCTTGATCGAAAAAAAGATGATAGAAGAAAAGGTCTGTCATTATGTACTTGTAACGAACACAAGTAAATTTTTATGTAACGGACGGAGAGTTAAGCAATTTATTTGCGAAACTTGTTTTCGATTGTTTACAAGTCAAACAATGAAAGATGATCACAAGTGTGGGAAAGTGCAAGTTACGGAGACGCTACCAAAAGAAGGAGAACAGATAGAGTTTAAGCGAATGGAAATGTCCATACCGTACCCGTTCGTCCTCTATTACGACTTCGAATGTTTCTCAGATCCACTTAATGTAAACAAGGGAGAGTCAACAACACTCAACTACGAATACAAAGCGGCGAGCTATTCTCTTTGTTTAGTATACTCGGGTAAAAGCGGACCGAAGGTGAGAGCATTTGAATATTATGACGGTCCGAAGCCCATACATCATTTCTACGAGCGAATATTTTATCACTCACAGAATGTACTTTCCGAAATACGGAGTACAAATAATTTTATATCTCCTTCAGCCAAAGAAATTGATCGGCATAACAGAGCAAGCAATTGCGAATTTTGTCATCGATTATTTTCAACGGGAAATGAAATGGAGGTGGTCGACGAGAATAAAAGGGGGAAACCTGTGGTTAAATGTTATCACCATAACCACCAGACAGGAAAATATTTGCACGCATTGTGCCAGGGTTGTAATTTGAAAATAAAATATAAGAAGGAGCTTGTGTGTGTTGCACATAACTCATCCAAATTCGATGTTCACTTCTTACTACAACATCTCGATTCGCCCCTATTCGATTCAAAAGACGTAAACGTTATAGCAAAAGGAGGGGAGAAAATTATACAGCTAGAAATAACAGCTAAAAACATGTATATTCCTGGTCTGAGACGAACGTTAGATAAGAATGATTGTAATCAGTTTTGTGGCGGTAAAAGTGAAAGTACGACTTATTGACTCCTATCAATTCCTTCCTGGAAGTCTTGAAAATCTCGCTTCGTCTCTGAAAAAGGAAAAAGCTAGCTCGTTCAAGTTGCTGAATCAAGGACTAAAATTCATGTTCCCTTACAAGCAGGAGGACATGAACATGGATTTGCTCACGGAAAAATTAAAGTATCCGTACACTTATCTATCATCTGCAAACGTTTTGGAGCCTGGTCATCCCATACCCCCAAAGGAGACATTCTACAACGATCTATCTCTTGAGGATGTCAGCGATAAAGACTGGAGTAATGTTCAGCAATTAATTTCGGAATTCAAAATCAAGGATTTTCGGGAGTTTACTCGTATATACACTATGACAGATACTATATTATTAGGAATCGTGTTTGAAAATTTTCGTAAGCAATGCTTTGAGACTTACAAACTGGACCCTACGTATGTATGCACTACAAGCGGGTACTCGTGGCAATGCTTTTTGCATTTCACAAAAGCCAAAATCCAGTATATACGGGACATGGAGATGTTGAAAATGATAAAAGACGGAATTAGAGGTGGAGTTAGCTTTTGCACGCAAAAGATAAACACTGCGAATAACGAACGCTGTCCGCTGGGGTTCAACCCTGAAAAGGAGCGTACACATCTCTTGTACTTTGATTTAAATTCACTTTACGCCACCGCGCTAACTGATAAATATCCATCATCAAACTACGAGTGGGCGAGTCAGGAGGAATTAGACAGCATTAATTGGCAAACCTACGAAGGGGAAAAAGGGTACATTCTAAAGGTAGATTTTAGCTACCCCGATAAAGTACAGGACCAGACTGTTGACCTACCTCTGGCGCCGGAAAAATGCGTCATCCTAGCCACAGATTTATCCGAGGAGCAACGTCAAGACATGCGAAACCTAAACATTGGTGACACATTTATATCCAAGCCTAGACTACTTTTGCACTGTAGCGAACGAAAAGAGTATGTAGTGCATTATAAAGCCCTGAAATACTACATGGATATGGGCATGGTCCTAGAAAAGATCCATTCAGGATTCAAGTTCAACGAAGAGCCATACTTCCGAGATTATATTCTATTCAACATCGAACAAAGAAAGCTCGCCAAAACAGAGTCTCAAAGGGCGCTAGTAAAACTATTGTCAAACGCGATATTTGGGAAGAGTCTTCAGGGAAACAAGGACAAATTAATAGTTACATTTTGCAATTCTTCTGTGCGAGCGAAAAAATTAATGACATCAGACCGTTATCACGACTTTATGCCTCTCACTAACAACGTTAGCATGTTTTTTCTGAGACCTAAGAAGGTAAAGCTAGACAATCCTATTCAGAGCGGATTCGTGTGCTTGGATCTGGCCAAGGTACTTTTTTATCAGGGCTACTATCAAAAGCTGAAGAAAACGTTTGGAGACCGGATCAATAACCTGTACTCAGACACAGACTGTAGTGTGTGCATCGTACGAGATCCGGAAAATACGTTGTGGCAGGATATGGTGAACACACGAGACCACTTCGACTTTTCTCGCGTCCCCCCTGACCATAAAATTTTCCAGCAGTTTTCCGACATCCCTAATTTACGCATGGAGAATGCGGGCCAGGCAGGCCTTTGGAAAATAGAGTCATTGGATATTACAGAAGCTGTCACGCTGAAGGGAAAGCAGTACAGTCTACTGTACTTTGATGGGGAGGAAGATAGGAAATGCAAGGGGTTGCCGAAAGCTCAGCTGAAAACGTTTCCACATGCCCGCTACAAATCTGTAATTCTGAACAAGGAGCAGGTGTCCTTCAAAATCAACGCTATTCGAAGTTTCAAACATAAGGTGTACAAGATATCTGTGAACAGAATCTGTTTCAACTGTCTAGACATTTACCGAGTATACCCGGATGTAAATAATATAAATAAGAGCTATCCGCTTGGCTACCATTGCCTTTCATCCATGATGTAATTACATGTGTTTGTTCATTGTATATGCTAATAAAAATATTTGAAAATCCATTTGCATTATCGAATCATTTATTGACATAATAATCATGGTACAGGTCTAGTCACTAAGTTTAGCTCTGGCTCGTAAAACGAGGCATTCACAACATCATTTTGTAAATCTATCAGCTTATACGTGTATGGTAGGGTAGGAATTACAGATGTTATCTTAAAAAGCTCACGTCCCCAATTTTCAGAGTAACCCTTGTTGAATAGAAGCTTTGCTCTTGAAATCCGTACAAGGTCATTCACCTTAAACTTTGGTCCCCTCCTTGGTCGAAGTTTCTCCTGCAGAAACTGTTTATACATGTACTCCCATACTGTATGACTGTTGCGAGTGGTGACTTCATTCGGACTTCTGCCAATGGTTCTGTGAAAACTATTGTTGTAGGCTCGGACAAAATCCTGTAGTACATCTTCATATCTCTTGGTTTTATTGAACGTCAAGTACCGCTGAATCTTGGTGAATATTGTTCTAATTATTCTTTCCGCTAGACTGGCCTTAACGACGGATGATACATGATAAAGTTCAACTCCATTCTTTTTCAGAAATTCCTTGAAACGGGTATTCGTGAACTCAGTGCCCCTGTCAGAGAATATGTAAACAGGCCGCGCCCCAGCTTCGGTAAAAATGCTTTTAAATGCTGGGATTACAGAATCCACGCTCTTGTCCTTTAGCATACGACAGTATGCCTTTTTCGACAAGGCGTCAACAACCACTAGTACATACTTGTACCTTTTATTATGATATGAGACATTTTGCAGATCCTTGAGATCGGCAGCAAATATTTCATTCATGAAATTAACCATTATTCTTCGGCGAGGAAACCTCTTCCGAATAGGCTTGTAAAGTGAGTAAGCTTCCAGCATTTGTAACGTCTTTGTGACCGCATCTTTGCTAGCAAATTCCGGTCTATTTTTCAAAAATCCGGATAACCCAGAAAACGATCCAGCCAGTCGTTGGTTAACGTACGCGTTTCTTGCCCGCTCTTCCGTATCCATTCGTCTTTTTTGGTAGACGAGAACGATTACGACGACCCTTGCCCGTCTGCCGCGGCTTTCTTTCTCTAAGTTTCCTATCAGATTTCCTAGGATTTACTGTGGACTGCTCTGCCGGTTCCAGTGGTTTTACAATTTCCCTGGCTACCGACTTGTCTTCTGTATTTATGTTATTTTCCAAATCCTCAAACGTTTTCACGTCTGGCTCAAATAATGTATTGTTGTTTTCACTATATTGCCAACAACATAGGCATTTACAAACAGGACTCTTTTTTCGTTTCTTCGGAGTAGGAGGATGTTGTTTTTCGGAAGATACAGGTTCTGCAGCGATGGATGGACGTTCTACAGGGACAGGATCTTTCGGGTCGGATGCGGTCGGATCTTGGGAATCTGCAAATTTTGTCCCTTCGTCGTCTCTGTTGATGCGTAGCAGAGGCATCAGCTTGTCATACAAATTCGCGTCAATAACTTTTAAAACTTGAGCCATCAGCTAGCCGTAGTAGACCAGCATTAATGCTAATTCTAGCTCGATAATTTGCCGGATTATGGTACAAGCAACCCGTTTTAACAAAACAGGATTGCTTTTTAATGAATAATTAAAATCGGTCTGACAGATTCTACTAAGGACCTTGCAGTTTGCAAATGCTTCGACATTTGCAAAGCACTCTAGTAGTTTTTTGAATTCGGCATCGGAGCAATTTAATACGCGCTTCTTCACCGCCGACTTTTTCAAAAATGAAATATCTTGTAATAAACACACAGTCTTATTACATTTCATTTTGGAGAGAAAAGTTCACAAGTAGTTGTCGGGAACAATTCAGAGCGACACCAGTACCTGTATTTCTTATGTTTGGGGTGTAGATCAATGATCAATTTACCCCATTCCTTTCCCATCACAGCCTTTTTATAGGCATCAATGAGGAAAGCTGACTCTCCTGGACAAATCTGTCGAGCCAGTGACGTAATTACGGACCTATCTCTCCCGAAATCAAAGAGACAGGTCCACTGTGTGTTCAAATTTATTTGCCGCATTCCAGGAGCAAATGCGGACTGTAATATTAGAACCACAGTTATACCCCTATGATGGGCATGTTTCAGAAAGTATTGGGTTACGAGATCGTTAAACCGACCTTTCTGAATCTCATTCTGATGATCATCAATCACTAACAGACACTCTGTGGATGTGAGGTCTTCAATTTCGTCCAGCTTATTTGTAAACACAACCTGATCGTCGTGTGACTGTAACGAATAGAACTCTGGCTGGAACTCAGAGAAGACATAGACCACCCTATTTAATGGTGGGTCAAATATCTCCCTCCGTCTCCTTATCATTTCGAGCACGAAATGTGTTTTGCCCGACATCGTACTCCCCAGCAAAGTCATCGTTGCTGGCGTCGGTACTTGAAAGGAGATGTCTCCCATGTTCAAAATATAAGTATCAAATGACGATTTAAAGCATAAACATGCGAATTAATAAACTTGGATGCTCGGACTTTGAGAGCAGAGGAAATATTTTTGATCATTTTATCTTCTACTTCTGGATCGAAAACTTCCCTATTATTAAAGTCGAAAATGAAGCCCGAGAAAGGTCTGCTTTCAGTTTTATATTTTACATTGTGATTGAGTGCTCCCAAGTGTAAACGAGTGAATTTATATTTTCTATTGATTTACAGCCTGCTTTAATCCGGAGGGGTGCAAGGTGTGCATAGTCGGAGGGAAACTCTACCTGAAGACCGAATCTGGAGTGTTCTGCTGCATCAAGAACCCTAGCAAACTGGACGCTAACATCGTGGAGGTGTTCTCCAACGTAGCCGACTGTCCAGACGAGGGGATGCATGATAATCTACTCATCTACGTGGCAGGTAATCAGTAGTTATTAGTGATGAGACAGGACTGACTGGCGTTTTTCAATTGATGTGTCGGTTTAAATACTAATTATATTTTAATCTGTTGCAGTTTACCTGGCCGCATTGCTGTTGCTGACCGTTGCTGGCTTGCTGCTATACATTTTCTGTTCAAGCAGGAGACGGAGGATGAGATTCCAGGAACCGGAACGTATACCAATGCGCCGGTTACACACTCTGGAGTCCTACAACAGCATGGGATCCTTCGAAGCAGACCTGGACCGAGCACAGGAGATTATCAACAAATACAGACCGCAACGACGGGAAAATGCTGAGAACGTAGCTGGTGCGGGTGAGGAACGTATCTACGATATTCCACCACCACCACCACTTCCTCAATAATTCGGTTATTACAATAACCACTGAATAAATGACTACCAGTCACAGATAATTTTTTTATGTACACTAATTATTGCATTCGGCATGTTTATTTTGATTCTCATCTGGTTTTCATCCTGAGTAAATTTCACTTTGGAAATAATTAATCATACGCTGACGTTTGTCAACTTCACAGTCTCTCTATCTCATCATATATAGCAATGTAATGCAGAATAGGTGTATAAGAATCTTACGCTGTACTTATTCAGGCTTTCTTGAATATATAAAATCAATAAAAAATTTGTACATATTGTAAAATAGAATATTTCATTTATATCATCTTGCACGCGCATAAAAACTCTCATTTACGTTGCAACATGCATCGACGATGGAACGCTCGCTTCATAAATTTCGAACCAGAAGTTGACCACTACGTCAACATTTCAAATGTTGGACAGTCAGATAAAAGTAGCATATTTAATCAGCTTTCGTCTCCATTAAGCTTTCCTAGAGGTAGGTATGAAGTTGGTTTGCTGAGTATGAGGTACAGACCCTCCAAGGCGATGGTGCCGGGACTGGCTGAGGCGCGCCGAGAAAAGGAATCTCGAGCTATGCGCGCAACTAGGCAGCGTAAACGAGTGTTAAGGAGATCTTTGCCCATACACGTTGCAGTAGTTCCATCCCCTCCATTATTTCCTGGGTACATTCCGCCCACGGAGAACAAATTCGAGATGACTAAAACCGCCGAAATTAAATCATTGCCACATTTGCTCACAAAATTCAATACTTCTATAGGAATTCGAATGAATACCATATTGTTATTACGGTACACCGATCTGGACAAAGGAACTTACACTATGCAGATATCGCAGCTTCCACCTAATTCCGTGCTCATAATGTCCAACGAAATGGCCCAATTCCTGGGATTTGGGAACCGAATTTTCCGGAACGGTCGATCGACCGGAGAGAGGGTTATTACCAACTCCGAAATTGCGGCACTTCCAAACGGCACAAAATTGAATATGACCATTTCGACAATAAAATATTTCAACAATGTCATAAGCGTTCGAATGCAAAACACGGAGCTGTTCACATCATCCCGTGACGAGGACACAGACTTCAAAATATTCTTTTTTAGACTTGCGCAGATTTTTAAACCCGAGGGTATGGATGTGGGATTTGCGTGGGACTCGGAAAACAAGTGTACCATATTATTGACCACAAATCGAAACTCACCTCAAGATCATTTTATATTCCCAGCAAAGATATGCAAGATTCTCGGATTCAGTCAGGACAAGTTTTACTCTGACCAAATATATTCAACAGAACAGGTCGTCAATCTGGAGGAATTCCAGAAACTTGGAGAAAACGAAACGCTTTTCTTCCGAGTTAGAACTATGAACGAGTACTTCCTCTCCATGAAGGAACCAAAGTCAATGACATTGAATGACGTTCTCGATGAGCTGAACGACACGTTTCCGGCATTTCTAACCCCCGTGGTTCCCATACAATTCTCCTACAGCAATGGTGAAATAAGCATGGGAGAACTTCCCCCTGACGTTGAAATCCGGTTACCTAATTTGCTACAAGAATACTTGGGACTGCCCATGGACACTGTATTTACTAGTTATTCCAAGTTCCCGGCAAAGAAGGAACTCGTGGAGGAGCAAGAAGAGATTGAGTACTAAGACCTGAAGCCACCCGAGCCAAAGCCATTGCCAGGATTGGCAAACCGAATCCTCGTCCTAGCCCCTAATCTTATTCAAAATCAAACCTACGAAAACCAAAGTGTTCCACTGCTTCGTGAGACGAAACTTATTCACGATTATAATAACGAAGTGGAACACATCTTTAATCCAGTGTGCTGCCTACCGCTGGAAGGTGAAGAGGTCAATTCCATTCGTCTAAATTTTGTCAAAGAGTCACTAACAAACTTGAACTTTGCGGATCAGCCTGTCGGAGTCCATCTTCATTTCAGACCTAAACCATGAGGGAGGTCAAATGCGATGATAAGGGTTGTGTGCTGGAGCCAAGTCGTCATACGCAATCCGGATTCGGAAGGCTCAATATCGACTCCATGGATTCTGCCAGTAACGGTCTGAACCCAGAAGCATCATCCTATCTCATCCCATTACGAAGTGTCAGTGCAGGTAGAAAGAAAAAGGAACAAGTGGGAGGAGGTAGAAAAAATTGTAGTGTGCAAACTGGTGGTCTTTGTAGACAACGTATTAAACAAAGCAAACGATCGAAAGGGAGAATTGGACGGGTACAAGTAGGAGGACGGAGAAAGCGAGGGAAGCGTCGTTGTGTGAAATAAAATGGACATTAATTCGGTGTTTGAGACCGATCCGACTGTGTACGAAGGGTCTGAACAGACCGTACGCAGTCAGGTAGCCTTATTTGATCTGCCTCCCACCGACATAATTACCCAATTAAGCAGCGACTATATTCAATGTTATCCTGTAGTGTCAGTTCGCGAGGGATTTAATCCGCTAGAGTTTCAGGTTGTTACTGATACCAATGGATACCTGGATCCTTTGGACTGTTTCCTATCCTTGACATGTAGAATAGTCCAACAAGATGGAACAATGTGCATTCCAGCGGATAAGGTTGCTCCCTGCAATCTCTTTTTCCAGTGCATGTTTTCTAATCTTGAGCTGTACATTAACGGTCAACTAGTACAAGATACGTCCAATTATTATCCTTGGATGTCCTACATGCAGCGCCTTCTAAGTACCAATCACTTGGGGAAGGAGGGAAAGTTAAAGAACGAACTATGGTATCCCGAGGAAGTACACGGTACGTTCAAGGAAACTGACGCTGGATGGAAAAAGAGATATGACATGACAAAGGAGTCAAAGACCTTCACAATGTCCGGTCAAATATTGGGGAATATTTTGACGCAGCCGCGTTACCTAGTTGCGGGCACAGAAATTCGTTTGGTACTTAGACGAAACATGCCTGAGGCATGTCTTACTTGCGAGAATGATACAAAGGCGGGATTTAACGGGGTGCCTTTTAAATACGAGATACTCGACGCTGTATTCTACGCGGGAAAGAAAGTCATATCCAAGCCCATTATCGACATGCACAAGCAGGGATTGGCTGACGGGAAAACGCTCAAGTACCCAATTACTGAGAATGAAATAAAAACATTCACCGTAGCAAAAGGGCTAGCTCAGGCAACAAGCGAGTCGGTGGTAATTGGAAAAATTCCACGAGTAATGGTTCTCGGGTTTGTGGACAGCGACGCTTTCAACGGGAAACTGTCCAAGTCCTCATTCAATTTCGCAGATCAAAATCTATCGGAACTGAGCATTACTTGGAACGGTCAGAATGTCGAATATCGTCAAATCCCGTTTAGCTTCAGACAAAAGAATACAGCAGGCGTGCTCACCGGGTCAGATTCGTTTTTACTTGGCTTGCGCACACTCGAGTGTACTGCTGGAAATTCGCTCCTTGGCAATGGTATCAATCGCGACTCTTACACCAATGGTAAGTTTAGAATTTTAGAATTTTAAAAAATCTTTTAAAAAATTTTATTGAAAATTCAAATTTTGAAATTCTGAACTTACAGGTAACGTTCTGACAGCTATAGAGCTTTTACCAAATTCGGGGAATTCTATGAGCGTTAACCGACGAGGTCAGATTAAAATCTCAATGAGATTTAAGGAGTCGCTTAAAAACAACATCAATGTTGTAATTCTATGCCTCCACCAATCAATCATAGAAGTTACCAAGGACAAGGGAATTATTTACGATCGTTAAGATGAACACGACCGAAATATTGGAAATACTGCGTACGCTTGTGGGATCGAAAATTCGATATTTTGTCCTATCAGCCGATGACGACTGGGACGCTATAGATTCCTCTTCCTATCCCTACATTGTCATACAGAATACTGACACGAAAACAGGGCCTGGTTATCACTGGATCAGTTGGTTCATCCTTGATAACCTCCGCGCGGAATACTTTGACAGTTATGGCATTCCGCTACAGATTTACGAGCACGTAAATCCCCCGCCACAAGTTATTATACGCGAAAACTGCCGCGTGTTGCAGAGCGATGGATCTGACGTGTGTGGGCATTACTGCGTATTTTTTGCCTACTGTCGCTCCATTGGATTGGAATTTAAAGAAATATTATCAAAATTTGGATCTAATGCTAAGAGCAATGACAGGTTAGTTAAACGATTCATTCGTAACATCTACGTTATGCGTAGCCAAAACCAATGTAATCGAATTCAGACATGTAAGACTAAGTCACATGTAAACATATTCAAATACGTTCTTTAATAAAGTAGCGAATTCTATTTCAATTCCAATATCGGATAAATATGTTTATTCATTGGGCATAATAATTTGCATAAGCATAAATGAACTTGTATATATAGCATTGCTCGCCATCCTGAATAGAGAACGAGTTTTGATTATGACCCGCAACATGAGATAACGGAAATCTGTAGAAATGATTCTGCGTGCTTTTTCATTTATTCGCATTCATATGTGCATAACTGGAACGGGTAATCATGCCAGCTGATACAGTTGCAAGTTTCTCAACTTGCATGCGCCTTGAATAACACTCAGGTGCAATTTTTCCAAATATGACATACTGATAAACAGTAGTTGCAATTCTTTCGAAACGCATCCACTTTTATTACCAAATTATGCCCGTTCGGGAAAATACGCGATCTAAATGATTACTAAAGCCTGAGGTTCTCAACTAGTTTGTGCCTTCCATAACACTCAGATGCAATTTTTCCAAATACGACATACTGATAAACAGTAGTTGCAATTCTTTGGAAACGCATCCACTTTATTACCAAATTATGCCCGTTCGGGAAAATACGCGATCTAAATGATTACTAAAGCCTGAGGTTCTCAACTAGTTTGCGCCTTCCATAACACTCAGATGCAATTTTTTCCAAATACGACATACTGATAAACAGTAGTTGCAATTCTTTGGAAACGCATCCACTTTATTACCAAATTATGCCCGTTCGGAAAAATACGCAATCTAAATGATTACTAAAGCCTGAGGTTCACAACTAGTTTGTGCCTTCCATAACACTCAGATGTAATTTTTCCAAATACGACATACTGATAAACAGTAGTTGCAATTCTTTGGAAACGCGTCCGCTTTATTACCAAATTATGTCCGTTCGGGAAAATACGCGATCTAAATGATTACTAAAGCCTGAGGTTCTCAACTAGTTTGTGCCTTCCATAACACTCAGATGCAATTTTTCCAAATACGACATACTTATAAACAGTAGTTGCAATTCTTTGGAAACGAATCCACTTTATTACCAAATTATGTCCGTTCGGGAAAATACGCGATCTAAATGATTACTAAAGCCTGAGGTTCTCAACTAGTTTGTGCCTTCCATAACACTCAGATGCAATTTTTCCAAATACGACATACTGATAAACAGTAGTTGCAATTCTTTCGAAACGCATCCACTTTATTACCAAATTATTCCCGTTCGGGAAAATATGCGATCTAAATGATTACTAAAGCCTGAGGTTCTCAACTAGTTTGCGCCTTCCATAACACTCAGATGCAATTTTTTCCAAATACGACATACTGATAAACAGTAGTTGCAATTCTTTGGAAACGCATCCACTTTATTACCAAATTATGCCCGTTCGGAAAAATACGCAATCTAAATGATTACTAAAGCCTGAGGTTCACAACTAGTTTGTGCCTTCCATAACACTCAGATGTAATTTTTCCAAATACGACATACTGATAAACAGTAGTTGCAATTCTTTGGAAACGCGTCCGCTTTATTACCAAATTATGTCCGTTCGGGAAAATACGCGATCTAAATGATTACTAAAGCCTGAGGTTCTCAACTAGTTTGTGCCTTCCATAACACTCAGATGCAATTTTTCCAAATACGACATACTTATAAACAGTAGTTGCAATTCTTTGGAAACGAATCCACTTTATTACCAAATTATGTCCGTTCGGGAAAATACGCGATCTAAATGATTACTAAAGCCTGAGGTTCTCAACTAGTTTGTGCCTTCCATAACACTCAGATGCAATTTTTCCAAATACGACATACTGATAAACAGTAGTTGCAATTCTTTGGAAACGCATCCACTTTATTACCAAATTATGTCCGTTCGGGAAAATACGCGATCTAAATGATTACTAAAGCCTGAGGTTCTCAACTAGTTTGTGCCTTCCATAACACTCAGATGCAATTTTTTCCAAATACGACATACTGATAAACAGTAGTTGCAATTCTTTCGAAACGCATCCACTTTATTACCAAATTATTCCCGTTCGGGAAAATATGCGATCTAAATGATTACTAAAGCCTGAGGTTCTCAACTAGTTTGCGCCTTCCATAACACTCAGCTGCAATTTTTTCCAAATACGACATACTGATAAACAGTAGTTGAAATTCTTTGGAAACGCATCCACTTTATTACCAAATTATGTCCGTTCGGGAAAATACGCGATCTAAATGATTACTAAAGCCTGAGGTTCTCAACTAGTTTGCGCCTTCCATAACACTCAGATGCAATTTTTTCCAAATACGACATACTGATAAACAGTAGTTGAAGTTCTTTGGAAACGCATCCACTTTATTACCAAATTATTCCCGTTCGGGAAAATATGCGATATAAATGATTACTAAAGCCTGAGGTTCTCAACTAGTTTGCGCCTTCCATAACACTCAGATGCAATTTTTTCAAATACGACATACTGATAAACAGTAGTTGCAATTCTTTCGAAACGCATCCACTTTATTACCAAATTATGTCCGTTCGGGAAAATACGCGATCTAAATGATTACTAAAGCTTGAGGTTCTCAACTAGTTTGCTAGTTAATTGATATTATCAGCTAAACAAAAACTAAAATAAATAGATGCTATTTTCTTCCTAACATTTAACAACGTTTGAAATGATATCCAGGATTCAAGTGTGTGCTACCCTGAAATGCCTAAAGCATAAGCGGACAATGAAAGGTGATGCTCTTACCTTGAGTTGCGCGCAGCCATGGAGTATCATCCACACAGAAACGGTTAAACTCTATAAAATAAATATAAACTATAAAAAAAGAATTTAGAAATATGAAATATTATTTAGATAAACATCATCTAACTAAAATCGTTTAATAATTAATTGTTCAAATATTTTTAAATAGTCAATACTTAGAAGAACAGAAGTTGGAATATACATGCATACATACTCTCATTGTACCGTAAGGTAATCTATATACAAGTACATGGACGCCCATGGTACCGTAAGGGAATCCTCACACATGTATATGGACGCCCGTGGAACCGTAAGTGTATCCCTGTACATGTATATGGACGCCCGTGGTACCGTAAGCGAATCCCTATGTATGTATATGGACGCCCATGGTACCGTAACGGAATCCCTATGTATGTATATGGACGCCCGTGGTACCGTAAGGGTATCCCTATGTATGTATATGGACGCCCGTGGTACCGTAAGCGAATCCCTATGTATGTATATGGACGCCCATGGTACCGTCAGGGAATCCCTATGTATGTATATGGACGCCCATGGTACCGTCAGGGAATCCCTATGTATGTATATGGACGCCCATGGTACCGTCAGGGAATCCCTATGTATGTATATGGACGCCCATGGTACCGTCAGGGAATCCCTATGTATGTATATGGACGCCCATGGTACCGTCAGGGAATCCCTATGTATGTATATGGACGCCCATGGTACCGTCAGGGAATTCCTATGTATGTATATGGACGCCCATGGTACCGTCAGGGAATTCCTATGTATGTATATGGACGCCCGTGGTACCGTAAGGGAATCCCTATGTATGTATATGGACGCCCGTGGTACCGTAAGGGAATCCCTATGTATGTATATGGACGCCCGTGGTACCGTAAGGGAATCCCTATGTATGTATATGGACGCCCGTGGTACCGTAAGGGAATCCCTATGTATGTATATGGACGCCCGTGGTACCGTAAGGGAATCCCTATGTATGTATATGGACGCCCGTGGTACCGTAAGGGAATCCCTATGTATGTATATGGACGCCCGTGGTACCGTAAGGGAATCCCTATGTATGTATATGGACGCCCGTGGTACCGTAAGGGAATCTTAATGTATGTATATGGACGCCCGTGGTACCGTAAGGGAATCTTAATGTATGTATATGGACGCCCGTGGTACCGTAAGGGAATCCTTATGTATGTATATGGACGCCCGTGGTACCGTAAGGGAATCCTTATGTATGTATATGGACGCCCGTGGTACCGTAAGGGAATCCTTATGTATGTATATGGACGCCCGTTGTACCGTAAGGGAATCCCTATGTATGTATATGGACGCCCGTGGTACCGTAAGGGAATCCCTATGTATGTATATGGACGCCCGTGGTACCGTAAGGGAATCCCTATGTATGTATATGGACGCCCGTGGTACCGTAAGGGAATCCCTATGTATGTATATGGACGCCCGTGGTACCGTAAGGGAATCCCTATGTATGTATATGGACGCCCGTGGTACCGGAAGGGAATCCCTATGTATGTATATGGACGCCCGTGGTACCGTAAGGGAATCCCTATGTATGTATATGGACGCCCGTGGTACCGTAAGGGAATCCCTATGTATGTATATGGACGCCCATGGTACCGTAAGGGAATCCCTATGTATGTATATGGACGCCCATGGTACCGTCAGGGAATCCCTATGTATGTATATGGACGCCCATGGTACCGTCAGGGAATCCCTATGTATGTATATGGACGCCCATGGTACCGTCAGGGAATCCCTATGTATGTATATGGACGCCCATGGTACCGTCAGGGAATCCCTATGTATGTATATGGACGCCCATGGTACCGTCAGGGAATCCCTATGTATGTATATGGACGCCCATGGTACCGTCAGGGAATCCCTATGTATGTATATGGACGCCCATGGTACCGTCAGGGAATCCCTATGTATGTATATGGACGCCCATGGTACCGTCAGGGAATCCCTATGTATGTATATGGACGCCCATGGTACCGTCAGGGAATCCCTATGTATGTATATGGACGCCCATGGTACCGTCAGGGAATCCCTATGTATGTATATGGACGCCCATGGTACCGTAAGGGAATCCCTATGTATGTATATGGACGCCCGTGGTACCGTAAGGGAATCCCTATGTATGTATTTGGACGCCCGTGGTACCGTAAGGGAATCCCTATGTATGTATTTGGACGCCCGTGGTACCGTAAGGGAATCCCTATGTATGTATTTGGACGCCCGTGGTACCGTAAGGGAATCCCTGTGTATGTATATGGACGCCCGTGGTACCGTAAGGGAATCCCTGTGTATGTATATGGACGCCCGTGGTACCGTAAGGGAATCTTAATGTATGTATATGGACGCCCGTGGTACCGTAAGGGAATCCCTATTTATGTATATGGACGCCCGTGGTACCGTAAGGGAATCTTAATGTATGTATATGGACGCCCGTGGTACCGTAAGGGAATCTTAATGTATGTATATGGACGCCCGTGGTACCGTAAGGGAATCCTTATGTATGTATATGGACGCCCGTGGTACCGTAAGGGAATCCTTATGTATGTATATGGACGCCCGTGGTACCGTAAGGGAATCCTTATGTATGTATATGGACGCCCGTGGTACCGTAAGGGAATCCTTATGTATGTATATGGACGCCCGTGGTACCGTAAGGGAATCCTTATGTATGTATATGGACGCCCGTGGTACCGTAAGGGAATCCCTATGTATGTATATGGACGCCCGTGGTACCGTAAGGGAATCCCTATGTATGTATATGGACGCCCGTGGTACCGTAAGGGAATCCCTATGTATGTATATGGACGCCCGTGGTACCGTAAGGGAATCCCTATGTATGTATATGGACGCCCGTGGTACCGTAAGGGAATCCCTATGTATGTATATGGACGCCCGTGGTACCGTAAGGGAATCCCTATGTATGTATATGGACGCCCGTGGTACCGTAAGGGAATCCCTATGTATGTATATGGACGCCCGTGGTACCGTAAGGGAATCCCTATGTATGTATATGGACGCCCGTGGTACCGTAAGGGAATCCCTATGTATGTATATGGACGCCCGTGGTACCGTAAGGGAATCCCTATGTATGTATATGGACGCCCGTGGTACCGTAAGGGAATCCCTATGTATGTATATGGACGCCCGTGGTACCGTAAGGGAATCCCTATGTATGTATATGGACGCCCGTGGTACCGGAAGGGAATCCCTATGTATGTATATGGACGCCCGTGGTACCGTAAGGGAATCCCTATGTATGTATATGGACGCCCGTGGTACCGTAAGGGAATCCCTATGTATGTATATGGACGCCCATGGTACCGTAAGGGAATCCCTATGTATGTATATGGACGCCCATGGTACCGTCAGGGAATCCCTATGTATGTATATGGACGCCCATGGTACCGTCAGGGAATCCCTATGTATGTATATGGACGCCCATGGTACCGTCAGGGAATCCCTATGTATGTATATGGACGCCCATGGTACCGTCAGGGAATCCCTATGTATGTATATGGACGCCCATGGTACCGTCAGGGAATCCCTATGTATGTATATGGACGCCCATGGTACCGTCAGGGAATCCCTATGTATGTATATGGACGCCCATGGTACCGTCAGGGAATCCCTATGTATGTATATGGACGCCCATGGTACCGTCAGGGAATCCCTATGTATGTATATGGACGCCCATGGTACCGTCAGGGAATCCCTATGTATGTATATGGACGCCCATGGTACCGTCAGGGAATCCCTATGTATGTATATGGACGCCCATGGTACCGTCAGGGAATCCCTATGTATGTATATGGACGCCCATTGTACCGTCAGGGAATCCCTATGTATGTATATGGACGCCCATTGTACCGTCAGGGAATCCCTATGTATGTATATGGACGCCCATTGTACCGTCAGGGAATCCCTATGTATGTATATGGACGCCCATGGTACCGTCAGGGAATCCCTATGTATGTATATGGACGCCCATGGTACCGTCAGGGAATCCCTATGTATGTATATGGACGCCCATGGTACCGTCAGGGAATCCCTATGTATGTATTTGGACGCCCGTGGTACCGTAAGGGAATCCCTATGTATGTATTTGGACGCCCGTGGTACCGTAAGGGAATCCCTATGTATGTATTTGGACGCCCGTGGTACCGTAAGGGAATCCCTATGTATGTATTTGGACGCCCGTGGTACCGTAAGGGAATCCCTGTGTATGTATATGGACGCCCGTGGTACCGTAAGGGAATCCCTGTGTATGTATATGGACGCCCGTGGTACCGTAAGGGAATCCCTGTGTATGTGTATGGACGCCCGTGGTACCGTAAGGGAATCCCTATGTATGTATATGGACGCCCGTGGTACCGTAAGGAAATCCCTATGTATGTATATGGACGCCCGTGGTACCGTAAGGGAATCCCTATGTATGTATATGGACGCCCGTGGTACCGTAAGGGAATCCCTATATATGTATATGGACGCCCGTGGTACCGTAAGGGAATCCCTATGTATGTATATGGACGCCCGTGGTACCGTAAGGGAATCCCTATATATGTATATGGACGCCCGTGGTACCGTAAGGGAATCCCTATGTATGTATATGGACGCCCGTGGTACCGTAAGGGAATCCCTATGTATGTATATGGACGCCCGTGGTACCGTAAGGGAATCCCTATGTATGTATATGGACGCCCGTGGTACCGTAAGGGAATCCCTATGTATGTATATGGACGCCCGTGGTACCGTAAGGGAATCCCTATGTATGTATATGGACGCCCGTGGTACCGTAAGGGAATCCCTATGTATGTATATGGACGCCCGTGGTACCGTAAGGGAATCCCTATGTATGTATATGGACGCCCGTGGTACCGTAAGGGAATCCCTATGTATGTATATGGACGCCCGTGGTACCGTAAGGGAATCCCTATGTATGTATATGGACGCCCGTGGTACCGTAAGGGAATCCCTATGTATGTATATGGACGCCCGTGGTACCGTAAGGGAATCCCTATGTATGTATATGGACGCCCGTGGTACCGTAAGGGAATCCCTATGTATGTATATGGACGCCCGTGGTACCGTAAGGGAATCCCTATGTACGTATATGGACGCCCGTGGTACCGTAAGGGAATCCCTATGTATGTATATGGACGCCCGTGGTACCGTAACGGAATCCCTATGTATGTATATGGACGCCCGTGGTACCGTAACGGAATCCCTATGTATGTATATGGACGCCCGTGGTACCGTAACGGAATCCCTATGTATGTATATGGACGCCCGTGGTACCGTAACGGAATCCCTATGTATGTATATGGACGCCCGTGGTACCGTAACGGAATCCCTATGTGTGCATATGGACTCCCGTGGTACTGTAAAGGAATCCGTATGTGTGTATATGAACGTCCGTGGTTCCCTTTTTGGGAATTCATATGCATGTTTACAGACTCTCGTGGTACCGTAATAATACATTCATACATTCTTTCGCGGTACCGTTAGGGATTCCTTAATAATTATTAGCACGATAACTTATGTATTATAAATTAATCAAACTTTAGTTTTTAAAATTCAATCTTACCTTTAATAATAATATTTCCTTTCTTCAGCCAATCTTTAGGTAACCACGATCCGTAAATCCAAAACGAACATGAACTTCAGACTCACTTTGAGTCAATTGCACTAATTTATATTCAATTTGAAGTTCCCGTCTTTAATTATTTCCCACAACTTATTTCTTCACTCAAAAATGTGTCAACATTTTGCCCAACGGTCAAACTCACACTAAAATATTTTATTATTCATGAGAACAAATACTTTACGAGAATTATTTTTATGATCCTCCGCAGACAAACCCTCAAGATGAGATGGCAAGCATCATTTTAAAGAAATATATATATATAATCATTTTAAAGATTCATATATGTAAGTAACAAGTTCAATCAGAATTGTTGAGTTAAATTCCCCCTTGACCCGGACTTGTGTCTTCAAGTACGAGTAAAAAATCCTGTACTCGGAGTACGGTAATATATTTCTTAACTTTTTACCGAACTTAGACCGTACTTACGAGTATAAAACGTTTATACCGACCGACCCGTACTTGAACTCGTACTCGAACCGTACTCGAGTATCAAGTACACCGAAAACAAAATTTTTAGACACTATTTTTTGTTAAAGACAGATTGACATAGAAAACAAATAGTAGATTCAACTTACAAGAATTTGTAACTGCAACTTGCGAACAGTGTTTGCAATGAAAAATTTCTCCACTGAGATTAAAATGCCGACGAACAATAGATCAAGATTTGATTCTGCCAGTCATATCGACTGGATTCTCTTCAGTCAGGTCAATCTCATTCTAATCTCCATTAATTTCGCCCTATTCTCCTGTTCCATTATATTTTGCGGCGATAGGTAAATACTTACAATTAGTAACTACAGTAGTAATCAATTCGGAGCTGGAACAATAACTTACGCTGTAGGTGTAACGTTTCATGCTATTCGTAGTCATTTTGAATTTAACCGCTTTTCCTTTTTTGCTTTGGAAAAACAACTTTTTTGTAATATAGGAAATATGGATGTGGACTTTGTGCTGGAGGAAATTACTCGAGTATCAAATGTAAATCCAAGTACGGGTTCAAGTACTTTTGAATTTATGTCCCGAACTCGTACTCGTGCTTTGGTTCAAGTACTTTGAACGTACTCGTACTCGCTCTGATACTCGTTAGAAATATACTCAAGTTCGAGTACGAAAACGGATACTCGCCCGACGAGTACAAGTACCAATTTAAGTTGATACCGTACTCGACCCGTACTCGTACTCGAAATCGAAACTCGAGTATCTAGTCGTACTCGTGAGGAGCTATAATCCCGACCTTTGTCATAAGATCAATCAAAGGCGAACATTCGATTGTATACTAAATATTTTGATTGTATAAAAAACCTGAATGTACACAGTTACGAAAGCGTGCAAGATTATTTAAAAATTGGTGTGTATATAATTTACTCAATAGCCACGAAATGTATCGTTGCGCTTCCAATATTTTCAAATTAAGGCAGCATATTTAGAAACGTGAAAGCTTCTAGGTTGCACAAGATGTGACAAATCGATTGTTATCCCCTAGATCACATACATAAGGGACTAAAATTCCTTCATTTTGTAGGAAATCCTTTTCCAGATTTTCTGGAATTTGTTTCAATGGCGTAAAGTGGAACGTAAAGGCTACTCAGAAGTTGTTAATTTTCATTTTTGAAGAATACATTTCGTTGTACTTATGTACATATCAATGATGTAAAAAATAAATGCTTTCCCGTGAGCAACTGCTTGATTTCTGTGTTCACAATTGTCTTCTCGAGCTTTAAGCAAACGGAGAAATTAAGTGTCTCAGGAAAAAAACTGAGGAAGGCCCGAAGAAAGGAGATTTCTGACGACGCCAAGATTTGATGACAAAGCTATTCGTTGTAAAAAATATTTTCAGATTCCAAAACATTTTTAGCAAAATAATTAAAACATCGGTCACGGAAAAAAAGGCTCAACCTACCAGCCCGTATGCCGGGCAGGGATGAACATTATATGACGTCTAGCAGTAAATGCCGGTCACATGCTAGAATCGACTTAGAATGGCACAATCACTATCATAAGTATTTCTATATGGTTTATATGGGTATAAGCTGTTTTCCATTTTACAATGAGCCTGTAATTTTGTTATTATTGTATACAAGGTGAGAAGAAACATCCAGAGCCCCACCTCTCCTCTTGCAAAAATTGAGCTTACATGTTGTCTGTTGACGGAATGAGAACTCTTTATGTTGAGGATTGTGGCACCAGCAATAAATATAAGCGAAAAGGCTATGCACAAACTTTGGACCTACAGTGAATTTCCCGTATAGTGGTTTCCTCTTAGACGGCATTTCCTCTTTAGTGGCATCAAAAATCCCTCCCTAGAGGTTTGCTATGTTAAAGGTATACCATATAGTGGCACCCGCTATAATGGTATTCCCTCTATAATGGCACCATTATGTGTTACGGTGGCTCGGCCATGCAAAATTATAATGGCAATTGGCATAAAATTAGCTAGTTAATGGTATAACACGGTGTTATAAAACGTGCGGGAGATAAATAATGTTTGTGTCGATTGGTTCAATTTTAATTCTAAATGTTACAGGATACCATGAAATTCTGAGTGTGGTATACTGAAGCTCTAGTATGATTAACTGAAGTTACGTAATAGTATCATTGACTTAAAAGGTAAAACGAACAGTTACACAACAAAGCATTGGTATTTTTACCTGGACCCACTTCTATTAAGTTTCAATTCGTTATTTATTTTTTAACGTAATTTAAACGTTTTCCATAATCTGAAGCCAAAATTCGGTTTCTGGAAGGACGCTGTATTATTTTGATGATGTTTTGGAAAGTGTACATGCCATAAAAATGTGGATTTCTTCACAAGTAGCTCCGACCAATCGGTCTGGAATGGTGACCTTGCAGTTGAAAAGTTTGCTACTACTTACAATATTACCAGTGTGAGGGTATCTATATTTACTGAATATTTTAAACTGACATACCTCATAGTTTTACGCATTCTTTACAAATAAATTATTTTATAAATAATTATATTTAGCCAGTTATTAGTTATAAACATTAATAATATATAGTTAGCCATTAATACCATATAGTGGCATCTCTATATAGTGGCAGGAATTTGCCACTCCCTTGGAAACCACTATATAGGAAATTCACTGTATTTACTTTGGCTGTTGCATGCAAGTTTACTGGAAATGGGATACTTGCCGACCAATGGTTATAGTGAATCTCCAAAAGTCGGGACTCCTGAATGATATAAAATAATATTCAGTGGATATTCTCAAAAAAAGTCAATGTTTAAAGCGCTGTAATAATTTTCTGTCGCTCGTGTTGCTAAATGGGTCAATTTTGAAGAAAATATTTTGGGTGACTTTTACCACAGCAGTGTAGTTACAATGTCACAATTATAGACACAGCTAATTAAATGTTGATCTAGATCAATATCCAAGCTTTTTTTTAAATCCCAAATAATCAAATCATAGGATAAGAGAGGGGGGGGTTACATTTAGGTCTCTCACTGATTACAGCTTGATTAGATTGTTTAAAACTATTTCATGCTGTATCTTGCATGAACTTAAAAAGAGGTATCAGCATGTGAGAGTCCAGCAGATAAGTAGGCAAATACGGGACTGTTGATAAAATTTGCGATAAGGACAAGTAAATCAAGGTCAAACAATTAAATCAATTAAAATACAAGATCCTTAGACTTTGCTCAGATTCGAATCATCATATCTCTCCCGTCTTTGTCGTTTGCAGACCAAGCAAATCCAATATACTTTCCTAGTGAATTATTTAAAACTACCAAAATGAAGACTACTATTCTAACTCTTTTAGGAGCAATTCTTGTCTCCCAAGTCCTAAGTGCAAATATTCTAGTCCTTTGCCCAATGTGCCCCAGGAGTCACAAAAATATAATTGAAGCAACTGTTGAGGGTTTAGCTAAACGCAATCATTCCATCACAATAGTCTCCAGTTTCAAAACCCCAATCGACAGTCCAAATATCAGAGACATTGTGGTTTTAGATGGATTTGATTATTTTACTGACTCAAATCCCTTGGAAAGTCGTAAGGAAGGTGTTCTCGGACTCTTTAAAATTACGAATAAACCCGTTATTGATGGATGTCATGCCACCTATCAAAATCCTGAGTTCATGAAGTTGCTTCAAGAGACCTTCCATTTGGTGATTATTGACGCCTTTGCCAATCACTGTTTACAAGGATTTGCTTACAAACTTGGGGCTCCAGTGATTCGTTCCACACCTCTTCCAACTCCACCTCCTTTTGCAATGCAGCTTGGCAACTACTTGCCGCCGTCTTTCGTTCCAGATCCAATACTTCCTTTCGACGAAGAAATGAATCTCCTTCAAAGAATTGTGAACTTCGCATTCTCAAAATTATTTTGGTTTAGCTATTTCTCAGTTTATAGTCAATACGAAAGCATGTACAGAAAATATTTAGGAGAGGACATTCCCGGATTGAATGAACTGGAATCCAATTTTAGTATGATGTTTGTAAATTCACATTTTTCCATTAACCGTCCACGCCCGACGATGCCTGATGTCGTAGAAATTGGAGGCGTTCATTGCAGGCCTGGAAAACCACTTCCAAAAGTAACCATGGTTGAAAAATATACATTTAAGTAATAATCAAAAATCAAGGAAAAGATGTGATTTCTTATTTTAATTTTCCAGGATTTAGAGGAATATATTTCTGGAGCCAAGGATGGTGTCATCCTATTCAGTCTTGGCTCAATTTTAAAGGGGCAGGATATGGCGGAGGAAACAAGGAAGGCCTTTTTGAATGCATTCTCACGTGTTAAACAGCGTGTTCTGTGGAAATGGGATTCCAAGGATATGGCAGATCTACCACCCAATGTGAGACTTTCAAAATGGCTTCCTGTGCAGGATATTTTAGGTATGATCGTTCTTTCAAAAGATTTCTTTTAAAATTATTTGAAAATATTGTCGCTGATTAAGCACAAGTGTGAATTATTTTGTGTATGCTTGAGCAGCCCATCCAAACACGAAGCTTTTCATAACTCACGGAGGTCTGCTCAGCACGCAAGAAGCAATTTACCACGGAGTTCCATTAGTGGGTGTCCCAGTGTTTGGGGATCAGGACATGAATGTCAACCGATATGTTCAAGCAGGGATCGCTACTTTCTTAGAGATTTTGGACGTAAAAGAAGAGGATGTCCTCAAGGCTATTCAAATCATACTGACTAATCCTGCGTGAGAATATACACACTAGTGGTCCCAATCTTTCAATTCAATTCAAAATATTCGTTTTGATTCAATTCAAATTATGAATTGAATGAAATAAGTGTTATTCGATTCAATTCACGATTCACAGGAACCGATTTGATTCATTTCTGTGTGCTGAACTGAATCGAATGATGATTCAAATCATTCAGACAGTAAAAGGTGGTATACAAATTTATTAATGTTTTTCTGTCACTACAGTTGTCAATAACATTCGCGAACTTAGAGTTACATATCCTGCTGATAAGTGTGATGTTTATCTTGTGTAATGTGTTTGTGCTTATCCAATTCTTTAATCACATCGGCTTAGAGCCAGACTGTTTCTTCGTTGCCCAATTAAGTCCTTCCCAGTGCACAGAACCTGCTCTACTGGAACTCCGGTTGCCGAAATAGTTAAGTAGTCCCTTGCCATACCAGACAAATTAGAAAATATGCAAGTAGCTAAGTAGAAATAGTAATAATTCATTAGTACGTGATTTAATAATTAGTATATATTTAATGTATTAATAAACTAATTATTTTAAATTATTATTTATCAAATAATTTATAAGCTGGTTTTCCAACAAAAATGTCTCTTGGAAGCACTTTATCATTATGATGCGTACTAACGCTGCATTTTGCTTTAGCGGGATCTGCAAACAAATTCGTTGCACGTGAATCATTTGAATCGCGATTCAAGGCATTTCGCGTGGTTTGATTCATGAAGTGAATGAAATGAAATGATTCAATTCGTGTTTTGAACTGAATCAAAAAATGATGAATCAGAATTGAATTGAATCGAGTTTGTTTGATTCAGAATTGAAAGATCGGGACCACTAATACACACTTGGCTGAAAGTGATTTTATTTAGAATATTTGAATCTAGCAACTTGAAACGTAACATCTGATCTCAAACACAGGTACAAACGCAAGGTACAAGAAATGTCAGTGTTGTTCCGGGACCAGCCCATGACCGCCTTAGACACAGCAGTATTTTGGAGCGAGTATGTTATGCGCCACAAGGGGGCGCTACAACTTCGCTCTATTGCCAGGAAGCTCAGCTTCATCCAGTACCATTCTTTGGATGTGATTGCAATACTTTCCTCAATACTCATTGCATCATTGATCTTCACCATTAAGGTTACTAAAATATTGTACAGAAAGGTGTGCCGCAGAACTTTGGCTGTCTCACCTAAGAATAAGAAAAAACAGTGAGAATAATAAACAGTGAGTCATTACTCGTTCCTCGTTTCTTCATTTTCATAATTTTACTTGCGATGACTCATTTGACGTAATGATTACTGGTGAAAAAACAGTACGTATGTTCAGGTGGAAATCTTACCACAACAAAATATATAAAAGCTAAAAGTGTAACTGACAAAACTCATAAGGTCTGGACGAATAATCGTCCGACGTCGAAAGCATCCTAACTTATCTCAAAGCATAAGGTATGAGGTATCTAAACGCATAGGCGTTTAAGTGAATAAGGTATTTAAACGCACAAAGTACGATTACTGAAGAACAAAATGTTTGTGCCAACGCGGAAAAAACAGTTCGAGGAGTGTAAAAGGACGGTCCCAGAAAAATACACGCAGACCGTTTTTCCTAAAAGTGAAAATCAGTTTTCATATCAAAAACTATGTATGTTTAACACGATAAAAATGTGAAACAAATTCCCCAGTGTTACCTCTTCGAAATAATAGGTTGAAAGTCGGTAACTTTTAAAGTAAACACCCCTGTACTTTGCGTGCAGGACTTTACTACCAGTAGTAAAGATAGAGTTAAAAACATCGATTGTGTCGTGTGCTATGAGAATGCTGAATGTAATAATGTGGTTACATCGGACAGTGTTAACAGTTTTGGGTCTTAATGACAGACCATCTCCATCACCACATCAGTCAGGGGACCCCCTCGGAGCAACTCCATGATCACCCAGAGATGGTCATCGACAACGTAAGCATCCGGAAAGTTAACCAGATTTGGATGATGGAAGCCACGAATGCTTGATCCACTCGTCCTGAAGATTCCCCTTCCTCAACCATTTCCCCCCAATCTACACCTGATGTGAATTAACATGTGGAGCTTGTCGACAATAATGATACAATTGATTTAATGTAAGAAGAATGTAAGCAGTAGCACTGTCATGGTACACAGTAATTAGATAGTCTAGAACACAAGTAGTACTATATAATAGGACAAATTGGAAATGTGAACGCGGGCTCACAGCACACGCTTTTGGTACACTTAATTGTACTTCAAGAAAAGTTTTGTATAGAAGATAAAGCACTGTGTAAATATTGTACAAACAGATTAATAATTATGAAATAACATTTTAGAGTTGTGAAAATTAACTCTTCGGAAATATATTCATCCATGATCATGCTAATTTTCTTCTTCTCGCACTCTTCAATCTTTCAGTCTCAAAATTTGGCGGTCGAACAACTGTCTTTTCTTAAAATTTAAAACTTTAGGCCTGGATAAGAGTCTAAAATAGAGGCACATCATGAATCTAATTCACACCTGCACTTTTGTATTTCTTCATGCTTTGGTAACGGTTGGAGTCATTCATTAAATGACGGAATACACACACACACACACACATGATAAATGATTGAAGCAGTAATTTGTAAGGAATACATTTGAACCGTAAAATTTAAGCTCACATAATAGGACACAAATTTTAACCACAATACCCTCAACAATATTATCCTAAACAGCAAATATGAATTTAAAATGGAATTACTCGGAAGGAATGAATTAATTTGATAATCATGTGTTAACATTTGTGTACATATTACGCGAACCTATTGTCCTATAATCATTATCTGCTTAAAAAGGCACTGGAACAGAAAAATAGTTATTTATTTATAAATATGTATACATTTTTTAAAATATGTTATGCTAATCACAAGAGTGACCCTTGAAGAGCCTTGTTTTGATAATTTACAGAAAGCTGAAGTCTCGAAAATTAACATAAATAAATCACGCTTACATGCATTCACATTTCTTACAATTAAAAACATGCAGTCCTACGGAAGATTTTTATTTCGGAAGGTTTGGGAGGACGTGGTGGAGGGGGGGGGGTTCGAGGGAGGAAGGGACAGGAATCTAAAACTCCTTGTGAAGAATTCTTTGAGCTTCCCGAATGAGTGGGACGAGAGTTTTCAATGGGGCTGCCTTCCGTAAAAAGGGATGACAGAGAAGTTGATCCGCCGAGTATCTCGTATCAACATCAACTTCCAAACAGTGGTCCAGGAAATCTTGGAATTCAGGTGTTTGCTTGTCCCAGCTAGGGATATGGGGCCGTCCTGTAGTAGCAATTAAATACAAGGCTCTCAAAGGTGTCTCTTGAAGATAAGGGGGTTCCCCATCAATCATCTCGATGGCCATGATTCCCAAGGACCAGATATCCACCTTTGCTCCGTACTGTTTCCGAGTGACCACCTCCGGGGCCATCCAATAAGGTGTCCCCACCATCGTATTTCGTTTCTCATTCTCTTGAACATTGGCACAAAATCCGAAATCAGTCACTTTCACGCTCCCATCCGAGCCCAAGAACACATTATCGGACTTGATATCCCGATGAATGACCCCTTTGCTATGTAAGAAGGCAATGGCTTGTAGAACTTCTTTACACACGGCCGCAATCTGATCCTCCCTCATGACCGTCTCCATCACCACATCAGTCAAGGGCCCCACTCGTAGCAACTCCATGATCACCCAGAGATGGTCATCAACAACGTAAGCATCCAGAAAGTTCACCAGATTTGGATGATGGAAGTCCTTCATTACTTTAATTTCATTCAAAATCAGTTCTTTCTTGGGCTGACGAGCTAAATCGATATCCTTGATCGCTACCCTTTGATTAGTTTCCATGTCCAGGGCAGTGAACACAGTTCCGAATGCTCCAGCCCCTACCTCCTTAAGTCGCTTGTAGGGGTATTCATGATTACATATTTTCCGCATCTCTAACATCACCTCCTCATCGCATAGCTGAGATGATGACCCTTGATTTTGATGTGCTCGGATAGTCACCGTCGTCGTGTCAGACTTAATTTGCTCCTTAGATATCAAACCAGATGGAGCTGAGCCTGACTTTTCATGATTAATGTACGTCGGATCTTCCATTTCTTTGGACACCACTTGCTGGATTTGCTTCTTCGGAGGTATGGGGGGACGATCGTCTAAGGCTTTGTCAATACACTCATCCTCCTCAGCCTGGGGGGTTAACATACCAACATTTTCATAATTGCTGAGGTAGACCAGTAATTTCGTCGCCTGGATAGATTGCTCCGGATTATTTTCCCGTACATGGATCCCTAGCTCCTTCTGTAATATGTATATTAATCCATTCGTCTGGGAGATTCCCCTTCCTCACCCATTTCCCCGTCTCCTTGTCCTTATTGATGTGCAAACAGTGCTGGACATTTGAGGGAGAGCTAATTTCTAACTCGTTGGACTTGTGCCCGAATCCCAGCTTTCTTTTGATTTTCTTCATCTTTTTAAATCCTGAAATTACACAAGAACAAAAAATCAGCATAAGCTTGTTGTCCCTTCCTCATTTCTACTTGTACACTTCAACTACGATATCATTAGTTGTACAAAATTTGATCAACAAGGAATACATTCCCACTGAAGAGGGAAAATACTCTATTTTGATCTATTTTACCCAGTAAAAGCGAATTGATCTACAGAAATATTTTGGGTGAAATTAGTCCAAAATTCTGAGGCAAACATACCCGATCGTCAGTGACGTGTTGTCGGAAATGAATCCGCTGATTTCCCCTCAAGCCAACACTCAAAGCTTTCTAAAAGGGCGTTGTCAAGCCTGAATTTTCCGGAGAATTTACTTTTAAAACTCTCATGTATAAATCACAGGGCAATGAAAAAACGAGCAAATTTCGAGAGGAAAATAATTACTTCTCGTTACTAATACTTGATTATATTTACATAGATACTCCCCGTGGACCGTCCAGAGGAAATGAACTAATAAATGTGACTTTACTGGCAGGCCCTGTATCAGCCCATGCGAGGTTAAACTTCATTGCCACAAACTGCAAAATATAGAATAATAATTCTCAGTTTGAGTAGTACGTTGTAGGGAATTATTTTTATGAATATGAAATTCTCAAATTTCCAGGTATGCAAGTGAATAAATGAACTGTACAACCCTATGTAATTTTAGAGTGAATAATTTTATTGAGAAGTTATCTCAAGAAAGGACAACCAATAAGTCAGAACTTAAGGAGTAATGGCATTCGTATTTATATTTAGGCCATTATATTCAATCGGCCATAAGATTATCATGAATATATTTGAATATTTATACATTTTAGAGCTAAATAATAATTATTTACAATATTTATCGAGTGAAATGCTAATTACAAGTGAACCCAATTGTGAAAAGTGTCAAAGGCAATGTATGTGTCTATAGTTCCAACTAATTCCACAAAACTTCAATATTTTCCAGCATCCGGCATTCTGCCTGATAAATAGTGAATTAAATAGAACTGACAATGAGTCAAACAGGGAGTGACAAAGCACAGAAAATTGTTTTTCTGCTCCAGCAAAATCTTGCCTTACTTTTTTCTTTCAATTTCTTGCATTACGTTTGTAAGTTGTTGTAACTTCAAAAGTTATGGGTATAATAAGGGCTGCCTGCAAATTTTTCAGGGTGCACTTTCGTAGCGTGCCATTTATACTAACAACCATAAATATTTTAAATAAACCTGGAAGACAGTAATATTACTTTCATAAGGTACTTTACCTTGTCATTTTTATGTCAATGTCTTAAAACCTTATCTTCCCTGGGAAGAGGGCTCTTCTTTTAAACTACTGTAGAATAAAGGTGTCCACCTATCCTATTTATTGGCCTATATATAGGATAAAAATAGGCAGGATGCAAAATCCAAGTAATTATAGGTAGTAAAATAGGGTGCAGTAATTACCACAAAAATTAATCCTATATTATATGTAGGAGCTGCAAGAGTTCACTTTTTATTTAGGAACAAGGTAGGCAGTTTGCGAAGGTAAAAATAGACATATTTAATAATCTATTGACAAATTTGTCAAGCAATTATTTGATTTAACCTTAAAATAAATCTCAAGAATATTCTTCAAATACGTGACATTTTAGTAGTTCGATTTTTTTCATATGTTACGATTGCACGTACATACATAGATGATTTTTAATTGAAAATATAAGCCTTTATAGGCTAAAAATATGTCTTTATAGGCTAAAGTATAGGTCTTTATAGGCTAAAATATAGGCAGAAACATTACAGGAGTATATATGCACGCAAATAGGTAGGCAATTTATTTTTGATATATAATGTAGGTTAATATGTAGGGAAGGCAAAGCTGCAAAAAATATGTAGTATTTTAGGTAGGCTGAACCTTTTGGAAACATTTGCTGTAGAATATGACTACGACAGTATATTTACAATTTAGGTACGCTTAATACAGAATTGTTTCGATGATATGGGCGCCGCCCAAAATAAATCCTTCAATAAACAATTAAATTGAATAATCATTATTATTCAATAATAATTCACAATTATTATGAATTGGTGGGAAATGAAGTGTGGTTTTGTGAGTAAATGATTACTGTCTCTGTGATTTATATTTCGTAGCCTCTATGCCACATTCCCTGACGCGTTCTTCGGTGCCTCTCAGGGGAATTCCCATCTACATAAATTATTATAATGCTAAAAATACTATTCAACCCATTCCCATGTGTTGGGCCTGAAATGAAAAGCAATAAATAAATTATAGAATTGAGGGTACAAACGGAGGGTCCCTTGCAGAATCCTTTAGAAATATAAATCTTATTATGTAAAACAGATAGATCGAACTGAATCGATTCAGTCCGATTCAGTTCGATTCAATCCTCAATTGGGCTGAACCGAACGATTTAATCCACAATGTTGGACCGAATTGAATCGTTTTTCCTGGACTGCAGTCCAAACGGTTTGTGCGAGCAAATATTTGTAAGTGTATCCCCACATTTCACAACACTTAAACAGGAAGTGAGTATATATAATTACTAAAAACATTTATTTATACAAGATCCGTCTATGTCAATTAATTTTAAAGGTAATTGTTAAATTTGTATAAGTTTGGGATTGCTGTCATACTGATTAAAGGGAGACCATTGCTCAAAATTTATTATTTATGGTTAATAAAACATTTGGAGTTTGCATAAGCTATCGCCTATATGCTTTAAAATTTGGCTTAAATAGATTTTACCTGCTATTCATTGACTTCGGTGAAAATCGGTTCAGACACAACTTGGATTGAAAATTAGGAATTTGAAATAAGATTTGTCGGACGTTCTAAGTTCCGGAAACTTGATGGGTTATGTTAAAGGTCGTCAAGTTTTCATTGAAATCGGTGAATTGTTGCTAAAATCAATTGTTTTCCTTTCTAATAAAAATATTAATTTTTTAAGCCAATATTATTTTACAGATAAACCACTCTTTGTCACACTCCTACAAACTCGTGAAAATATATTTCATTAAGCATATGTACATTTTCATGTACGCATTGAAATTTTGTCTGAAGTTGACATTATATACTGAGTTGGACGAGGACATGTTAGGGATGTCCATTTTTGAAAATTAAAAACGGTTTAGTCTTTTTTGACTTCTGAGTCACGACAATCCAAAATGGTACTGTGCTGATAAAACATAAATAATAATTTACACTCACATACGCTGAAACTGCAGTCCGCAGGTACCAACTCACTAATGGAAACTTGAAATGACGAACACTTAAGATTTAAATAACCCCGAAAGGCAAACGGTTTTCGATTCGATTCCGTCCACTCGGTGTAACCGAATCGAACTGAACCGTTTTTTACTGGACCGAACCGAAAACAATTTTCGGTTCAGTCCAGTGTCCTAACTGAATCGAATTGAAAAATCCTGGACCGAACTGAATCGTTCCGACCACTACTGGCAATAGAGCAAAGTTGTAGCGCCCCCTTGTGGCGCATAACATACTCGCACCAAAATACTGCTGTGTTCAAGGCGGTCATGGGCTGGTCACGGAACAATACTGACATTTCTTGTACCTTGCGTTTGTACCTGTTTTTAAATCAGATGTTACGTTTCAAAATGCTGTATTCAAATATTCTAAATAAAGTCACTTTCAGGCGAGTGTATATAATTCTCACGCAGGATTATAGTCAGTATGGTTGGAATAGCCTTGAAGTTATCTTCTTCTTTTACGTCCACAATCTCTAAGAAAGTAGCAATCCCTGCTTGAACATTTTGGTTGACATTAGGGCTTTTACTGTGGACAATTGTTTTTGTCCCGCAGATAATTCCGTCGCCCCCAAAATCCTGGGGACAAAAAAGTTCATCCCAATGCCGTCCAGAAATAACATGGTGAAAAACATTTTTTCCCGATACTGGCCCGATCCCGAGAACCTCGGGACGTCCCGTTCCGTACATAATCCCAGTCAAAAGAAATGCTCCAAATTTGACTATTTGTATAAGAGTACTCCAATAATAGCAGAAGTTTACTTTAAAAGGTATTCACATATAGAATAACAAATTTTAAACGTAACAATTCCCATACACAATAATAATAATTTTTACACCAATAATATACTGTACATGTATTCTTTTCTGTCCCGTTCTAATGTTCCGTCCCGTCCCGAAATCTTCGGGACAAGGAAGCTCGCCCCGATTCCGCCCTGAAATAACATGGCCACAAAATTGTTGCCCCAAAACTGTCTAGTTCCCGATTCCGTCCCGTCCCGAACATAAGCCCTAGATGACATTGAAGTCCTGATCCTAAAATACTAGGACACCCACTAAAAGCAAAATAGAACTTTGTCATACCAAAAATCAGCAATATAAAATACCTATCCAAGTGGTCCAAACAAATTTTTATTCATTTCGTTACATATCTAATTTGCAGCTGACCGATTTTAGCAAGATGTATTTTGGTCTTTGGTCTGTTCAGCAATGTTACTTTCTGACTAAATGTTTAGGTTTAGAAACAATACTAACACCCTGTGTAATTGATCCAATGATCTAAGGTAAGAAAATGGCGTCACATGTAGAAATATGAAGCCAACGTTGCATGTATAATTTGATGTCAAAATTCTATGCTAAATCGGATGTTTCTCATTTTTCCAATTCACTATTGCTTGTATGTACACCTCAGGAAGATTTACACATTGTACGTCTTTCGAGGTATAGAATTAATAAAAATTCCTCTGATACAGCTGGTAGTCACAGTAACAGTGCTATTTAATAAAATACTCCTTGGATTTGGATCGAAGGTAAATATTTAATTGAATTCAAACGCTGGGAATCTATGTAATTGTCTGGAAGAGTAGAAACAATTTCAGGTTGACAAGCACAAATCAGCTTTATTAAGCATTTTCGGTCATTGTGAAAATCCAAAATAAATAACAGTAGACTGGGGTTGCTTATACTTTCAGAAATTATGGTGCGTTACGAAGCACAAAGGTGGATAAGTTGGTTCGGGAACTATTGTTAATTACATTTCATTAGTGCATCTGTCATTTTGCATATTTTTACGTTAATTTAAAACTGATTTTTCAGTCTATAGCTTTTCCAGTTGTTATTTTTTGCAATTTCCTTAAATTAAATAAATCTCATTTCACACAATGTTTTTTATTTCATTTTTCATAACATACATAACAGTCCAAAGTTCCACCATGCGTATATTTATGTTGATGTATTTATAGTAGATAGAAGTACTGATTGTGGTTGATGTGCTATGTAATATGTAGGTGTATGTACATGCTTTGTAAAATGTACTTTTTTTATATATATACTGTCTACTATGGGCGTGATAGGGCGGAGAGTGTTCAAACCCACAGGACTGACAATAAGCTACAGAGTTCAGAATAAAAGTAGTAGCAGTTTGTGAACTTAGGTCGTAAACGCCGTTTGTATGTTCTGAACGGGTGTAAATTATGTGTTGAGGTTGTTTTAGTGGCAAAGAGAAAACTGAATATTCTGTGAGATTGCAAGGAAGAAAAATGATCGAGAAGTCTGCAACTTGAATGTAGTGAGTAAATAGTCATTGAGAACCTCTGTCAAGCCTTCTTTTCGCACAGAATAAAACCGATAGTAAATTGGAACTAATTTTACTGTTCTTTTCAAAGGGGCATTCCTAACTTGTACTTTCGAACCAAGTCCATTTCTAGCCTTAGGACTCACTGTCCACAATACGTATAAACCAAAATGTTGCACAAATTTTGGTTCTATGGCTTTGACTTGAGAAATTTTGGACTGGAATAATTGACAGCTAATGTAGTAAGCAAAATGCAACCTTCACAAGTTTTGGCGCCTATAGATGACACAAATTATCACACATGCAGTCACTCAATGGTTTAAACTGGGATAGGTTGCTCCTAATTATTTCATATTTACTTGTATTGTACGTGCAAGAGCCACAAAAGATACAATCTGTGTCTTAAAATCACGCAATGAAACATTGGACTGTTAATAAAACATAAAGTAGCAAATCAAGTTCAAACAATTTAATAGTTAAAATACAAGATCTCTAGCATTGGATAAAATTCGAATCTTGGCAGATTGCAGACCAAGATAACACAAAATACTTTCTCAGTGAATTTATTTAAAACTATTAAAATGAAGATTACCATTTGAACTCTTTTAAGCGTAATTCTTGTCTCCCAAGTCCTAAGTGAAAATGTCCTAGTCCTCTGTCCAATCAGCCCCAGGAGTCACAAGATTATAATTGAAGCAACTGTTGAAAGCTTGGCTAACCGAAATCATTCCATTACAATAGTCTCCAGTTTCAAAACCACAATCGACAGTCCAAATATCAGAGACATTGTAATTTTAGATGGGTTTGATTTTTTTACTGACTCAAATCCCTTGGAAAGTCGTAAGGAAGGTGTTCTCGGACTCTTTAAAATTACGAATAAACCCGTTATTGATGGATGTCATGCCACCTATCAAAATCCTGAGTTCATGAAGTTGCTTCAAGAGACCTTCCATTTGGTGATTATTGACGCCTTTGCCAATCACTGTTTACAAGGATTTGCTTACAAACTTGGGGCTCCAGTGATTCGTTCCACACCTCTTCCAACTCCACCTCCTTTTGCAATGCAGCTTGGCAACTACTTGCCGCCGTCTTTCGTTCCAGATCCAATACTTCCTTTCGACGAAGAAATGAATCTCCTTCAAAGAATTGTGAACTTCGCATTCTCAAAATTATTTTGGTTGGGCTATTTCTCAGTTTATAGTCAATACGAAAGCATTTACAGAAAATATTTAGGAGAGGACGTTCCAGGATTGAATGAACTGGAATCCAATTTTAGTATGATGTTTGTAAATTCACATTTTTCCATTAACCGTCCGCGCCCGACGATGCCTGATATCGTTGAAATTGGAGGTGTCCATTGCAGGCCTGGAAAACCTTTGCCAAAAGTAACCACGGTTGAAAAATATAGCATTGAAGTAATAATAAAAAATCAAGGAAAAGATGTGATTTCGCATTTTAATTTTTCAGGATTTAGAGGAATACATTTCTGGAGCCAAGGATGGTGTCATCCTATTCAGTCTTGGCTCAATTTTAAAGGGGCAGGATATGGCGGAGGAAACAAGGAAGGCTTTTGTAAATGCTTTCTCTCGTGTTAAACAGCGTGTTCTGTGGAAATGGGACTCCAAGGATATGACAGATTTACCACCCAATGTAAGACTTTCAAAATGGCTTCCTGTGCAGGATATTCTAGGTAGGATCGTTCATCCGAAAGATTTCTATTAAATTGTCCCTGACTGTTATATGTAAATTATTTTGTTCTTTAACCAGCTCATCCAAACGTCAAGCTTTTCATAACTCACGGAGGTCTACTCAGCACGCAAGAAGCAATTTACCACGGAGTTCCATTAGTAGGTATCCCAGTATTTGGTGATCAGGACATGAATGTCAACCGATATGTTAAAGAAGGGATCGCCACTTTCTTAGAGATTGTGGACGTAACAGAAGAAGATGTCTCCAAGGCTATTCAAACCATCCTGACTAATCCTGCGTGAGAATATACACACTTGGCTGAGAGGGATTTTATTTAGAATATTTGATTCTATAACTTGAAACGTAACATCTGATCTAAAACACAGGTACAAACGCAAGGTACAAGAAATGTCAGTGTTGTTCCGTGACCTGCCCATGACCGCCTTGGACACAGCAGTATTTTGGTGCGAATATGTTATGCGCCACAAGGGGGCGCCACATCTCCGCTCTATTGCCAGGAAACTAAGTTTCATCCAGTATCATTCCTTGGATGTGATTGCAATACTTGCCTCAATGCTCATTGTATCATTGTTCTTCACCATTAAGGTCACTAAAATATTGTACAGAAAGGTATTCCGCAGATCCTCGAGCATCTCACCTAAGAATAAGAAAACACAGTGAGAATAATAAACAGTGAGCCATTAATTACGCATTCCTCGTTTCTTCATTTTCATTAGTAATTGTGCTAAAGAATACTAATGAGAAAAACAAGGCATATACATACATTCATACGTTAAAATGTACATGGGATTTAATATTATTACCATAGCAGACAAACTTTTCAAGGATTTTTTAATTTTTCACCCAACGTCTGTATGACGCTGCGACCTTGGAACAGAGCAGTACTGCTTATTTCCCTGTAGTAACAGTAATTAATAATAATCTCGGTTAAAAATAAAATCACAGGAACTATTCCTGCTAATAAATAATTCTCCATACAAAATGGTTTGCTCCCTGGAACAACTGGGGACAATTCTGGAAATTATTTCCAGCATTCCCTGAATGCCGGTGAGTCTATCAAGAGGTTAAGCACCTCTCATTGGAATATGTAGATATCTATTTGACATAACAAGAATAATATTTCTAAAGGATTCTCGAAGGGATCCTCCGTTTCTACCCTCAATGCTTTAATTTATTTATAGCCTTCCTGGCAGGCCCAGCACCTTGTAATGGCTTAAATATTATTTTTAGCATTACCGTAATTCAGAGGGGAACTCCCCCTGAGAGGCACTGAAGAGCGCGTCTGGGAATGTGGCATAGAGGCTACGAAGTATGAATAAGAGAGGCAGTAATCATTTACTCACAAAACCACACACATCTCCTCTCTCTCTTCATTTTCCCCCTAATTCATAATTATTATTCAAATCAATTATTTTATTGAAGGATTCCTTTTGGGCGGCGCCCATATCATCCAAATAATTTTGTAATCAGCGTATCTAAATTGCAATTACACTGTCATAGTCATAATTTTAGTTTAAGAAGAAAGCCCTCTTCCCAGGGAAGATTAGGTTTTAAGATATCCAATAAAAATGACAATGTAATAATTATTATAGTACTATATGAAAGTAAAATCTCTGTCTTCCAATTTTATTTAAAATATTTATGGTCATTAGTAAAAAAAAAGGCACGCTACGAAAGCGCACTGTCAAAATTTTAAGACAGCCCTTATTACAGCCCATAACTTTGTCCGCATAACTTTTGAAGACTCAATAACTTACAAACACAATACACATTGAGAGAAAGTAGAGCAAGATTTTGTTGGAGCAGAAAAGGAATTTTCTGTGCTTTGTCACTCACTCACTGACTCATTGTCAGTTCTATTTAATTCACAGTTATTTTACATTTATCAGTCGGGCCGTCGGAAGCCTAATGCTGGAAAATATTGAAGGTTTGTGGAATTAGTTGGAACTATAGACACATACTCCATTGCCTTTGACTTGATTGTGTTGTTGACTATTAGTCAACATTTTCTATGTATATGAAGTTACATATGGGGCTTGATTACACAAAGGTTTCGAAGGTTGTGTCCCCCATGATAAAAGTATACATATTGTCACAAATATGATTAGTTGGGATTTTATTCACACTTGAGTTTTTGTCATAGACTATAGTAGATTCCTACATAGAATAGTATTTAGCTTTGCATAAATCAGTATATATAGGATATCAAGAGTGCGAATTACTAATCTATATTTTGTAGTTTGTGGCAATGAAGTTTAACCTCATGGGCTGATACAGGCCCTGCCAGTATAGTCATATTTATGAGTTTATTTCCTCTTGACGGCCTGCGGGGACTATCTAAATATAATCAAGGGTTAGTTACGAGGAGTATTTTTCTCCAGCTATTTGCTCATTTATTTGTGACTGTTTCCTTCTTCTGTTAAGAGTCTGAGGGAAGGGGATAGCATTCCACATTTTTTGGGGATTGAGGGACTCTCTTGCTCAGATTTAAATACCCATTAGGGAAATCCCACAGGTGGTTGTGTATACTAACTGTGTGTAGAGATTACTAATCAGCGTTCCTCCATGCCCTGTGATTTATAGAGTAGAGTTTTAAAAGTAAATTCTCCGGAAAACTCAGGCTTGACAACGCCCTTTTAGAAAGCTTTATTGAGTGTTGGCTTGCGGGAAATCAGCGGATTTATTTCCACAACGCGTCCCTGACAATCGGGTTTGCCTTCCTCAGAATTTTTGATTCCATTAGAATTTCGGGTCTTTGCTGCGAATTGTGAACTCCCCTGGGACGGCACGTACCTTGGACGGAATCCTGGAAGTACGTATGTTATTATGTAAACAATTTGTATTGAATGAGAGATATCGTCGGTGTGGATGCAAAAAAAAAAGAGGTTTAAACAAAACTGGATATATGTACAAGCAGAGTGTAGTAGTCTCTTTGAAAAAATCTCTTAAGATTTTTTTTATTATAGAGGCAAAAATGCAGTTGGACCCATTCCCAGTTGCTGCATTATTAACAATTTTAAAAATGTTTACTTTTAAATAGATACACATGGACTGATTTCAGGCAAAATATCCTGTAGATCATTTTGCTCCTATACTGAGAAAGACATCAACATAATTTATTTTCCCTCTTCAATATGGGAATGTATTCCTTGTTGATCAAATTTTGATTTTTGTATAATTAATGAAACTGTAGTTAAAGGGAAGTGTTCAAGTAGAAGTGAGGAAGGGGCAACAAGCTTGGACTGACTTTGTTCTTGTGTGATTTTCCAGGATTTATAAAGATGGAGAAAATCAAAAGAAAGCTGGGATTCGGGCACAAATCCAACGAGTTAGAAATTAGCTCCCCCTCAAATGTCCAACACAGTTTGCACGTCAATAAGGACAAGGAGACGGGGAAATGGGTGAGGACGGGGAATCTCCCAGACCAATGGCACAATATATTACAGAAGGAGCTGGGCCTCGATGCACTGGAAAAGAATCCTGAGCAAGCTATCCAGGCCGCGAAATTACTGGCCTACCTCAACAATAATAAAAATGCTCATATGATGATGCCCAAGGCTGAGGAGGATGAGTGTATTGACAAGGCCTTAGACGATCGCCCTCCCCTACCTCCGAAGAAGCAAATCCAGCAAGTGGTCCCCAAAGAAAAAGAAGAACCGACGTACATTAACCACGAAGTGACGGGCTCAGCCCCAGCTGGCTTGAAATCTAAAGAGCAAATCAAGGTTGACACGAGCACAGTCACTATCCGATCACATCAAAATCAAGGATCATCATCTCGGCTATCCGATGAGGAGGTGATGTTAGAAATGCGGAAAATATGTAATCATGGAGATCCCTATAACCGATTTCAAAAGGATAGGGAGGTAGGGGCCGGAGCATCCGGAACTGTGTTCACTGCCCTAGACAGGGAAACCAATCAAAGGGTAGCGATCAAGGATATCGATTTAGCTCGTCAACCCAAGAAAGAACTGATTTTGAATGAAATTAAAGTAATGAAGGGCTTCCATCATCCAAATCTGGTTAACTTTCTGGATGCTTACGTTGTTGATGACCATCTCTGGGTGATCATGGAGTTGCTCCGAGGGGGTCCCCTGACTGATGTGGTGATGGAGACGGTCATGAGGGAGGATCAGATTGCGGCCGTGTGCAAAGAAGTTCTACAAGCCATTGCCTTCTTACATAGCAAAGGGGTCATTCATCGGGATATCAAGTCCGATAATGTGCTCTTGGGCTCGGATGGGAGCGTGAAAGTGACTGATTTCGGATTTTGTGCCAATGTTCAAGAGAATGAGAAACGAAATACGATGGTGGGGACACCTTATTGGATGGCTCCGGAGGTGGTCACTCGGAAACAGTACGGAGCGAAGGTGGATATCTGGTCCTTGGGAATCATGGCCATCGAGATGATTGATGGGGAACCACCTTATCTTCAAGAGACACCTTTGAGAGCCTTGTATTTAATTGCTACTACAGGACGGCCCCATATCCCTAGCTGGGACAAGCAAACACCTGAATTCCAAGATTTCCTGGACCACTGTTTGGAAGTTGATGTTGATACGAGATACTCGGCGGATCAACTTCTCTGTCATCCCTTTTTACGGAAAGCAGCCCCATTGAAAACTCTCGTCCCACTTATTCGGGAAGCTCAAAGAATTCTTCACAAGGAGTTTTAATTTCCTGTCTCTTCCTCCCTCGCCAACCCCCCCCCCCATCCCAACGTCCTCCCAAACCTTCCTAATAAAAATCTTTCGTAGGACTGCAGGTTTTTAATTGTAAGAAATGTGAATGCATGTAAAAGCATGATTTATTTATGTTAATTTTCAAGACTTCAGCTTTCTGTAAATTATCAAAACAAGGCTCTTCAAGGGTCACTCTTGTGATTAGCATAACATATTTTAAAAAATGTATACATATTTAGATATAAATAACTATTTTTCTGTTCCAGTGCCTTTTTAAGCAGATAATGATTATAGGACAATAATATGTACACAAATGTCAACACATGATTATCAATCGAGTCATTCCTTCCGAGTAATTCCATTTTAAATTCATATTTGCTGTTTAGGATAATATTGTCGAGGGTATTGTGTTTAATATTTGTGTCCTATTATGTGAGCTTAAATTTTACGGTTCAAATGTAATTATTCCGTACAAATTACTGCTTCAATCATTTATCATGTGTGTTTGTGTGTGTATTCCGTCATTTAATGAATGACTCCAACCGTTACCAAAGCATGAAGAAATACAAAAGTGCAGGTGTGAATTAGATTCATGATGTGCCTCTATTTTAGACTCTTATCCAGGCCTAAAGTTTTAAATTTTAAGAAAAGACAGTTGTTCGACCGCCAAATTTTTTGAGACTGAAAGATTGAAGAGTGCGAGAAGAAGAAAATATCCATGATCATGGATGAATAATTATATTTCCGAAGGAGTTAATTTTCACAACTCAATGTTATTTCATAATTATTATAAGCTGTTTGTACAAAGCAATATTTACAGTGCTTTATCTTCTGTATACAAAACGTTTCTTGAAGTACAATTAAGCATTACCAAAAGCGTGTGCTGTGAGCACGCGTTCACATTTCCAATTTTTCCTATTATATAGTAATACTTGTGTTCCAGACTATCTAATTACTGTGTACCATGACAGTGCTACTGCTTACATTCTTCTTACTTTAAATAAATTGTATCATTATTGTCGACAAGCACTACATGTTAATTCCCATCAGGTGTGGATTAATCAAATAATTTTTACTCCATAAGTTTCCAAATCGATGGGTGCAGGCACTCGGGAAAAAGGGGGGGGAGGAAGGGGAACCTTGTCCCCCGAAAAACGTCAGGAATGGAAAGGCTGTACAACTGTCCTCTCCCTATCTTTTCAAGAATTAAATTTTAATGGCTTTTTGCTGTCAAAACTACAATAAAGCTTCAAATTTAAAAATATCCTGTACAAATTTCTATTAATTGTATTTAAAAACCTTGAAGCAAGCTAACACAATTCTTCTAAACAAATATGTTTACACCGTGCTGCAAAATATCTTTCTCATCCTAGCACAAACAAGCAGGAGTAAATATTTGCATGCATACTTGTGGAGATCAGTTCATCGAGGTAACTATCTAAATTTAAAAACATATTATTAATTATATTTTTAAAAAATATGGAAGATCCATAGGCTCAATTAATTAATTGGTAAAACCTATTCTATCCGCTAGACAGACAGAAGAGCACAAAATCACGAAATTGAGGGAAATTCTTGCATGGGACCCTGTGTTCGAAACCAACAGCAAAGTCGAGCAGTGTGATCAACAATTTCACGAAAGTGACAAAATTTGATTGCCAAATTGTGGATAACACTACATCAGTCCAAAATAGGTTTTTCCAAGCGACCCTTTTCCCCCTTGATAATGATTTTGAACTTATTTAAGTGATTTTATGTGTTAGTATTGGAATAAACTTTCGGGTTTGGAACTGTGTATAGGGTGATAATTTAAATAGCAAATACCACAGAAATTCAACTCACCACGGCCCCTTAAGGAAAAAGAGGAAATTTTTTTATCCTTCAATCTTCAATCTTTGTTATTGTTGATCTTTTTAAATTTGGAATATTATTTCCCGCTACGTTTGCCGAACCTTTTGACCTCCCCTTTTCAGATAGCTCACAAATATTGCTGGTACTGTTCAGGTCCCGACCAGTGTTTTTGTCTGGATCAAAAATTTAAACAATTTCAAACTTTTGTTTAGAGCTTTGTTACAGATTCATGCCAGACAAATGAGACCAATCAATCTTTTCCAAAAGGTCGGGCGAGAGAGTTAATCCATTCCTGTATAAGGATCATAAGGGACAATTTGGTCGGGCTAAATTATAAACTTATAAGTTTTGCGCGCTAATACTATTGCAAAATTTATAACGGAGTATTAAAACGTCAACCAAAGGAGTTAATTTCAGTTATATAAATAATTATCATTAAATATACTGTTGCCTGGTGAAAAATTTGCCTCAAAGAATTCACCACCACAAAAAAATACATAACATTTAATAATATATTTTTATATAGACACCCTGAAATTGTAGCATTGATTGTATTCAACATCCACAAACTGCAGAGATTCTAATACTCTAATCGCATGTCCATTAAGTCATTTCACGTGAAATGTTTGCAACATTAATTTTTTTCTAATTTGCATTCATAACATACCATTGACAACACTTATAACTACGGAAATTTGGAAGTGATCTCACGTCATCTACATATTTGATTCAACGACCTTCGCCCAGGAATACACAGCATTACAAAATATCTCTATTTCCCTGACAATTATTTGTCTTATGTGGAAGCGTATCTTATTCGTATACGCGTAGACAGTTGTGATGACAAACGGTAAAGATAAAAATTGTCAACGCAATGATTCCCTTCACAATAATAAATTCTCTTCACGTGCTTACAGTCCGCTATACGTCCTGACATTTAAATTAATAGTTGAGTCTCCGATGATAAATATTGATATTGAAATCAGTTGAAATTTCAAGGGTACAAATATTATTATGACAACATAATCAGGAGTAGATCTTAAAAAAATAACACGTGGAGAATATCCATACACACATCAGAAAAAAGTATTGTTTGAGATAACAACATCAAAAAAATAAAAACTGTCCTTAATAATTATTATAGAGTGATTTTAGTAAACTGGCCGTAAATATTTTCTTTAATTTTGACCTCTGCTCTGCTTAAGCAATTTAATATGACCGATGTTATAGTAAAAAAAAATTAACACGGAAAAAACCTCAGGATCATCCGCCTACACACAATGCCTTTTACTATGAATCCTCTCTCATTCCATCATTCCATATCTGCCCTTCGCCTGAATTGCTATACAGACAAAAGTGCTAGAGCAATGAGGGGAATTACATGTAATTTATTTCCGACCCACTACTCATTAAATGATTACCTAATGACAGGTAAGACAGACTAAAGGTCTTGGGATCTCCAAGTAAAGGCATGTTTACGGCATTTTAATAAATATTATAATCAATCGTATAACCATTCAAACACTCTCCTCACCCTGTGACTTCCACTCATTGATTCCTATCAGCATTTAATTTAATGAAACACAATAACAAAAAAATCTGTCATAAAAACCACCAAAGATTTTATCACAAGTATCCTAGTCAATTCAAAATTTGAATGCCTTGAAAAAAGTAACTCCTCAAAATGCTGACACTTATAGGTTATGGGGATAAGAACAAAAAATTATTATTTACTTTTGGTCTCATTTTGAATACCTAATTACTATAAAGCAAATACGGGGCTGGTTGATACGACCAAAGGAACAATTTGCGTTGTTATTTTTCATTGTCTACACACACTATTTACCTGCTTACGTCTGTAAAAGGTTTTACGCACTTATTAGAAGCAATGAAGGAGTCACATGCGACATTGATGACCCAAACATTAGCAATGATCTGTGTGTCTGCGTCTGTGGAGCACACGCACAGATTGCTCCTTTAACTTCATTATACATCCCGGCCCTTTCTATTGTTCATTGTTTACAAGTTACAACTTGGAAAAATTACATATTTGCATAATTGGGGCACCCATTACCTCCAATCAAAGGAAAAGCTCCTTTCAATAACAGTCCTGCTTATTATAACTAGCCAAATCTGTCCACTGGGCTAAAAATCCAAGATAATTAAGGGGAATCCACTGCCATAGAAATCCATGTATGAAAACCAAGGAGGGAGCCCTTATTGCAGAATTTTTATCTCGCAATAATTTTTTTTTGCAAATCAAGGGTTAAGTATAAGTCACTTATGACATTATACAGTCCTTTCAAAATTGTAAGTCCGATAGGAACACGACAAGTCTATCCCAGGAGCTTCCTAATAATGTAAACAAGCTGTAAAAATATAGTACAAGCTCACAGTCGTATCTAAATATAGGGATTGTTATAGGAGCCGGTGAAGGTGCAGCATTGTTGTTGGAATTGACTCCACGTGCACTGTAATTGTTGAGGATGCAAGGGCGGATCGTAATTCGTAATATCATGACATAATGTGTTCTACAAATGTAATATCCTGTGTGAGACTATAAGGGTTGAAACGAACTAGTGAAGCTGAAACTCTCATTATGGGTAATAGCCCATAGGGTGTGTAATCTCTGGCGATTTGAGTGTAGCCTCATATCTAATATCTGTATTTGAGCTAGTGCTTAAATCCGTAGATACAGTACTGTGCATTCATTTTGTGAGCAAGAACAGTATAAAAATTAACTTGCATATCCTCATTTCTACCCTCTCAGCCAGATACGCTTTATTGCACATTGCTTCCAAGAGACACAACAAGCAGATTTTCATATGCAAAATTTTTTTGTAAATGAATTATTATTATTGTCATTTAGCATAATATGCATTACTGAAGGACTGGTTACAAGTTAATTGTACAAGGAGCAAAATTGAAATTTCCCGTCCGACTCAAAGGAATATTTCCATAAATCTTGCAATCACAATTAAATTTACCCATACATTGACATTGCAATTGCAAACCTTCACTTTGGCTTCAGAGCCATAACGCTCCGCTGGACTAGAAAGTAAATAGTAACTTGAATAAAGAGCAATATCAAATAAATTACAGTGTTTCATAATAATTATATTCTTAATTTATTCCTTAACTTTTAATTGTTAATGAATCGTAATGTTTTTATCAGGCTGGATCACACTTGCACGTAAGATTTACAAAGGTACTCTGATGACGCCTGAGTTTGTGTCTCCCTTGATTTATTGTATTTTCCCTCAATGAGAGAAACCAGTTGAGGAAAGTAACCCTTGAATGAGCGTTCCAATTTGTGGGGACAATTTTCCTAACAGTAAATATATATTTACTATAAATAAGTATATCATCAGTGTTTACAGAGGTACACTCTCCAATCAACAATAGTGAACTCAGAGATCAGTGTGACTAGACAACTATTTAAATGTCCATGACATCAGTCTTAGCACATATTTGAGACGAATGTATTTTTTTCGTAGCTTTCGGGAAAAAAATCGGAAAATTCCATAGATACTTGTAGACACTGCTTGAGTATAGTTACTATTTACTATTCATATATCGTAAGGCTACAAATACCTATACTGTATATGCAAGAATGAAGATTTGAAGCATCACATATGAAATATAAGGCGCAGTTAAATTTCAAGTGGATGACACAAGGGATATTAGTTACACTGCCCAAAAATTCTCACAAGTTCGCAAGAAGGTTAAAAATGATGACTAATGCATTCCTGGCGATACAATATCATTTAATTTCTTACTTACATTTAATTACATGCTTGCCTATAGTTCTGTGAGCTCAACTTGTGCACTGGGGCTCTCCTATTGGGATTTAAACGTTAATTCTGCAGAGGTTCCAAAACCATTGCATTCAATGAACACTGATAATGGAATGAGTGCTGAAATTCCGGATTAATTATTTTGGGAAAGTACTGCAAGGTTTTAATTACTATTAAATGATTAAAGTCAAAAAATTGGCGCAAGGGAGGGAAATTCCCTTCATAATTTTCTCATCACTTTCAAGGCACTATGACTCTTGATATCTCAAGCACATCCCTTGGACTTATCAAGGTCCTGTAAATGATCTGTATAAATAATGTGCTTACAGTTTGCACCCTATTTCCCAAATGCACCTGCAGTCAAAAACAAATTTGACTTGTAATTGACTGCTCTTTTTTCAGAAGGAAAAATACCATGTGTTTAAAGGGGGCATATATTTTTCCTGTAAAGAAATACCTTTTTAATGTCTCTGGATTCTTGTGTAGTGAGATTGCACTGTATATAATTACTCATACAATAAATCCAGTAGAATACAATTTAACGAATGTTCTCAAAAGTTATAAATAAATTCTCAAGATCTATTCTCCTAAAATGGGAATTCATTTTTTCTCGATTATTTAAATCTTCTGGGAGAATCAATGAAGGGAATTATTATTGGAGGCTGGCAAAGCCATTAAATTTAATAATAATGTGATACACTACGTATGTACACTTATGTAGAGTAAATGTATGCCTATAAACACACAATTGAAAGAAAAAACTCCACACGACTGAACCGCCCCAAGAGACAATTATATTTATTGGCTCTGGCTCATCTCTGTATACTGGGACTTTGCATCAAAAGAATATTAATTTGGGTTGAAACAGACTCCAGCTAATTTTTGGACAGAGGGCTTGTGTAATTTTGCTTGTTTCCAAAAATAAATCCATTGCATGAGCTGGTACTCACAGCCTCATCCCTTTTATTTGCGTATGTCAGAGGGAATAGTGTATGTATGGACCTGAAGTGAGTAATTCAACCTTTTTTTGTATATTTTTTTCCTCCAGCTCTGACACACACACATTAATTACTAAACACGGGCTTGTGAAGCAACTGGCATATGACGGCTTGCAAATAATTATTATTACATAGAAATAGATGCATATCCTATATTGAGTCAGTTCGTAATGCCACCGAAAGACAAAACAAGGAAAAATAGAGGGGCTTGTCCAGCATATCTCGTCACTGGGTCTTGATAAAGGAAGGTCAACTGTAGGCGAGAGTTGATGCTTGTTGTTGTTATTAGCACAATTTTTCCGAGACAAAATACAGAAATGACTCATAAAGTATACGCTCCAAGCACCCTGATTAGCTCTATCACACATTTTTTATTTGTTCACATTCTCATATCCCAAAGATGTGGGGGTCATAAAATTTCTATATAAGCCTTCATTGTACAATAATTATTATAGATATATATACGCCCTGGATATATATATCTACAGTAAATATCGGATGCGTAAGGATTGGAGGGGTATAAGAAATGAAGCTTAATCATTACAAATTTTTTTCTATTTTAAAATGCATCCCCCGACATCATCATCTATTACATCATGCTTTTGTACTTGTTTAGGGATGAACGCATAGTTCCACGTGCGTAATAGATTTTTTTTCCCATGGGGTTGTGATTGCGTTGGGGGTTGCGGTCCCAGGCTCAAAATCTATGTATGTTTGTGAAGTGCGCTTTGGAAGTGGAATTGTTTTTTGGAGGTTGGAGGAAATTCTTTATTAACTGATTTGACATTGTTTACCTTGTGAGTCCTGTGTTGGAGTTGGGAAGAGTCAGACGCTGTCTAGTGCTTCTCTGAACGTTTATAAGATCCCTTCTTTGAAGACAATTACTATTTTGTGCTGAGATTATTTTGGTGTGTTCATCCCTTTTAAACTTTCATCATGAATAAAGGCGCTGTTTCCGGATTGAGTGGAAGACTGAAAGTTTGGACCTTGGTAAAGATACCTAAATTGTTATAATTTATTTTTAAAATCCGAATTTTATTTGGGAGCATTTTGAGAATTTTTTAAATTTTTGCTTTTTTGAATGTTTATAAATTTTTTGTGATTGGAATTTTTATCCCAGATTCTGGGCGGAGTCACAATAGGTCTATTGGCTCATTCCACCAGCTTACAAAATACCATTAAGGAGCATGAAGTATTTTTCGGATCTGTTATTGCTGTTTTGGTGATTTCCGCCGTGTTCCTCATTGCTGCTCTTATTGGGATCACTGATGGACAGGATTTATTTAAGACTTTTGTAAGTTCCCAAATTATTTCCAATGTCATGGGTACAAGTGTTTTTTTTGGGGGGAATGCCTGATTTTGTTATTTTTGTTTTCCCAAATAGGATACGATCTTCCACGTGGTGGCGTCCTTATTACTGATTGCTAGTGGCATTGCCTTTATCATTAATGTGGACAAGATTGGGAATTGTGGAGGAAGGTGCAAGGATATCTTTGCGGAGAGGATTTCCGCTGGGGTAAGATGAGATTTTTAACACATGAATAATTATCAGTTAACGTTAAGATAAAATCATAGTAAGAATACAGTATTCAGGGTATAGAAAGGCCTTGCAAAGTATATGTACATAGTTCCTGTGTGGCTGTAGCTTGTAACTCACAACATGTTTTTGGGGCACTGTGAGACATTAAAATTCTTGCGGTTCCCCATCTGAGAACCTCACATGACTCATTTAATTCGTGATGTATTTTTTTCCAAGGCGATTGAAGTAATTAAATTAAATGTTATTGGTATAATATATGCCCTACAGTATATTATTAGATAGGTGATACTGTGCTATACGGGATTTTTATACATATAGAGTGTAAAGATTGTGCGTGAGGAGTGCATTATGCTGAATAATTCATGGCCGGACTGTCGGCACTCCTTTAAGGGAAAGAGAATGTATCATAAGTTACAAAAGTCGTTGATGTCAATGAATTCCTTTGCCCTTCGGTTCAATTGAAGGGAAAGTGTGCGTAAATTTGTAGGTGTTATTATTTTTTGAGTACTCGATCTTCTTTAAACCATATGGGGCCGAAATATATATAGAGGGATTTTATTGTACAAAAAGGATGCTATAATGTCCCTTGTGTAAATTACATACATACATAGGCTCATGAGTTATATTCTCTTGTTTACAGACTCTGGGCTTAATCAATGGCGTTTTCTACGGCTACATTGCGTGGATCCTCCACTAAAACCTCCAACCCCACGAATTTTATATTTTGTCCACTGTACATATATAAACAGTTATTACAACCAAAAATGAGCTACATGTATTCAAATTTATGTATGTAACTATACTTATTATCTGTGTATTTAGCTTGCTTCGTAGACATTTCTTTTAAAAGCAGGGAATCCTAAAACAAATCAATTGTATGTCTAAATGTGTATAGCTGTGTAGGAAATTTTTGTACAGATATTAACTTAATAAACTGAAAATATCAACAATGAAATTGCGCTTGAAATGTGTGTTAATTGCGTACATGCATGTGTGACCAATGTATTTATGTTGTTTGAAATGCTACAAATAATTATTATTACTATAACCATGTAACTAATGAAAATTGTATCCCAAGAAAATAGTTTTACTGTGTTTTTTCCTCAAAATAATTGTCATGGCAGGAGAAATAGTAAACTTAAGGTTAAAGGTAAATTGCATATAAGAAGTCTTCACTTTCATGTCGTAAGGATTTTATCTAGGGCATTCACACCATTCATTTTTATTAAGTATAACTTCGAAATACGAGCATCTTAAAAATTTGACCAAAACAAGTCATAATTTTGAATGGCTGTCCTCATGATAAATTGGAAGAGCTTCTTGATTCTACGGGAATTGTCAGGACCCTCACAGAGATGAAGTAACGGAACGGAGCAGGATTCGAATTCTTGGAGGTACCTACAAATATTAGCAGTAGCTCTTTATATCAAAGAAGGAAAAACAGTAGGTCAAATGTAAATTTAACAAAAAATGTAATAAATGTCATACGCTCTGAAAGGAGGAAATATCCCGGTTTTTTGGTAAGTGCTGTCACTTCCCACAGTGCATTTGTGTTGTGCCCGGGAGAAAGCTGTTTTCTCTGTGATGCAATCGTACAGGCCAGATTTCTTAGCACCTGGAATTAAAATAATTATTTCAAATTCTTTACATTGGAGTAATACTAATTTATTCAATTTTTTAAAACTAATACATAATGTGGGGCATTTTGAATTTTTGAGTACGTGAGACTAACTTTGGAGCCAATCCCCAAACTTATTTCCCCAAATGGGCTCACACATCAGCGAAGGTATGGTCACTTCACTGTTGAAACTAAACGATCCTCGAAGTATCCCCATTTCCGTGCTGTTACATCTGCTGCTAAAATAATCAGCAAGACACTGTTTACTTCGGGGCCAGGTAGAACAAAATTTTACCAGCAAATATATTGTAGTCACTTTTTGCTGAGTCCGGGGGACCCTCAAGTAAATTATTGATGCCCTCAAATTCTCCCCAACGTACATAACAGTCCTTTGCCTTAAAAAACAAATCAAAATAAGTTATTTTATGACCTCATATATTTAGGAGGAAAAAGTGTATTCGATAAAGATATGTTTTTTTCAAATACCGATTCATCTTCAAAACTTTCCCGAATATTGGAATCCCTATCGTTAAGGTTATCCGAGTCTTTGAAGCACTCCTTTCTTCTTCCAAGTTCTCGTTTTTGTGGAATGAAGGGCACCAATTCCTTGTCATCGTAGTCGTGAAAGCCTTGAACTTCCAAAATTAAAACGAAGGCAAGGCATGCCGCGTAGACCATATTTAATTGGCCCATTTTTATGGCTCACTAATATTAAGTGATAAAAAAGTCGTGGACAAGAGTTACTGAGAAATTGAGAAAAAGGTTTCATAGGTCTTGTTTAAATAGTATCACAAAATAATAAACATGTGGAGCCGTAAAATGTTTTTAACCACTTTGAGGTTGCGGAAAGCATTTTGCAACTAATGTCAAAAGTGGAGCATCCGGAACATTACACCCGGAAGCAGATGAAATATATTTCTAAAGTTCGAGCAAACAGAAGGATTGACTTGTGGTAAAGAAAACTCTCCACAGGAAAAAAATATTTCTAACTTAAGCTTCTCCTACTTTTAAGTGGTTTCAAAATCACGTTACTTAAAATACCGATGGAATTATAGACTTACGCAATCGGGAAACAACTGCTGTTTAAAATTCCTCATTTAAATTGGACGGACAATTTGATATACATATGTATGATGTAGCCTTTGTTGAAGAAATTTACTGGTGGGGAAAATCTGAAATAATTATTCTATTAGCGAATATTGGGACTACTTGGTTTATTTATTAAGTTGAAAGGTAAGAAAGGTAAAGGAAATACACATAGTTATGGATGTTGAAACTTTAGTTCCGTTAATTATTAATTTCACAAGGAATAGAAAAACTGGGGTGGATGCGTGAACCGTAATTATTTCTGTACCTCACGCTAATTAATAGAGAAATATGTAGTAATATTTTTTTTTATTTGGGGTTTATACTCCGATTTCTTGCCCTTAAGGCCTTACAGAGTTTTCTTTACCACCTTTATTCTCTTTCTAATTTATTATATATGTTTAATTACTACATATTTAAATATGTAGTAATACGGAGATTGCCAAATATTAAGGAGTATTACCTTCAAAACACATTAAAAAATTTGTTGTGCATAGCTCCCCCTAACCCTCATAGGATATTGAGAATTTTTGGGAGTGACTCTATAAACAGATCAAAGTTTGGGGAATTTCTCGCCAGAAACAAAGATGTTCTGAGTTGAATTTTTCAGGAGTTTTTGATCATGTGATTTTTAATTGAATATTATGTAATCTCATTGGGATTCATTACCCCAATATTATCAGTCAAATTAAAGGATTGCAACATTAGGAAAAACAGCAATAATTTTTGCTTATTTAAAACCTCAGCCATTATTTTATTTTATTAGAAAACATATCATGACTTTGTCTCAGTGTTTTATTCAAAATAGTTTTGTCACGAATTTGGACAAATTTTTGCAAAATATAGATAAACGAAATCGAGAAAATTTATAATTTTATTTGAGTTGGGAAACAAAGATTCTAGCTCTGGCTCACATTGCAAATATATGGTACCGGGAAATATGCATTCTTAGTATGCAATTATCCGCTATGTAGTCAACGGATGTAGCGAGATATACCTTTTGGAAGCTGTTTCAATTCGTTTAAATCGATTCCCAATGAGAATTCATTTTCTCATTGAAATTCGAATATTTTCAATTCGTATGGAAATTAACATGCATAATTGAAGTCATAGACAGGAGGGACCCTTAAAATTTGTCTTGAAAAATAATATAAAAGAATACATAATTACTTGAAATACAATTCCTTCCCTCTTCAATCTAACAAAATATCCTTAATCGGCACCTTAAATTTTCGAGACATCGTGTCATCTTGAATATTTAAAAATGAATTAATACATATATGTAACTGATGTCCTACAAATAAATAAGTAACGAAAATCTTTAACTGAAAAAATAATACGACGCATGATATTAAAATTCCATTTCAATTTTGAATCTTCACCAAAGCATAACTTGCAATTCGTAAATAGAACAACGATATGTCAAATTCAGAAACTGTCAGACTACAGAAACACCAATTTGAAGAAGAATACTAGAATATATTCAAATAAAGAAGGATGACCATTGGGTTCCATTACCCAACATTACCCGGCATATCGAACAAAATCATTTCCAAGAAAATTCAACTGGAAAAAAACATTTCCACCCGGGAAGTAAATACAAAGTTTCCTTCCAAAAGCGTTACAGATAAAGACCCGGAAGAGCACTGAAAAAATGCAATGAACAAAATATCGTAAACTCCATCGCAAGACATAATTTTCTCTTAATTTTTCTCTTAATTTTTCTCTTATTCCTATAATATATTTAAAACGTTTTCCGTCTTAACACGTGAAATCATATCCTTATTTCCAAAACATAAATTCGCTATCAATAGCGCAAAAAGCTCCCCCTACCAAGCCATCAGCGTGACGGATGCCCGCGCACCCTCATTTGACAATAATAAAGACAAGATACAAAAACATTCATTTATTTTTCGCAGCTCTCTTCGCTCCCTTTTTCAGGTAAGCCTTGGCGAAGAACTGGACAAACAATGCAAAGTTTGAAGTGTAGAGGACTAACGACCAAATTGTATTCTCTAGTGGGACGTCACAATATTCCCCAGCCAGCGTCGACCGCATTGCATAAATATTCACAAACATTCCGACAACCATTTGCAATATCTGAAATGCGTCAACAATATGTGAATCAGCTATTTTACCCACGTTAATCAAACTGTCTCACGGAATTATCGGAATTTTTAAAATATTTAATTAACGACATTCACAAGACCAGACCCTATATAACCAAACATATCACCTGCAAACTTGTTATAGAAGCAGCAACCGGCTTGGGAACCCCGATTCCTATGGCTTTGAGGGCATAGTAAGAGTACATGATGGAGTGGATAAAAAAATTCATCGCAATGAACCACCGATTGTGAGAGGCATATTGGGAATAAGTATACCAACAGTATACCAGGGTAGCCATGTGATGATAGTAGTGCAAGAATATTAAGGGATTTTTCCTTAAAACAACAAACACTGTATCTCCAAGCTCAAACAATTTTGAGGTGATAAAAGCACAGAGCCAAAATCCCCAGGCATTGCTATGATGGTTCCTGCAATCACACAAAGAATGTTACATAATATTAACCCTGTCTAAAAAATCAAATCCTTGAATGTAAAGGGATAGAAAAGAGTAAAAATAATAATTACAAAGGATAGCAAACTGAGAGCCTGAATCCATCAGGTTGAGACAGTAGATTCAAGAATTCCGGCAAGATCCGAGTCGTTCCTACGATGGAAAATACTGCAAGAAGTAAATTCCAGAGGAATAGCAAAACTGTTAAGTCAAATTTCGACTTGGATTGCATTATTATCTTTAGCCCGAATATTATTATTAAATATATTCCTGATATGTAAAATGTGACGGTCCAATTTTCTTGTATCCATGCTTGAGTACTTTTTTGGTCAAAATATTCCTCGTAGGAGAATATGCTGTGACTTTGTTGGATTTTGGACATTTTGGATATTAAACTGAAGAGAAATGAGCAGAAAATATTGATACGTGTGCAGTTGGAAACTTCTTGTGTTTAAAAAGCATGTAATAAGCATGAGTGACTTATGGTGTATACTTCCTTCATGTCAGTATTATCTAATAAGAATGGTTTATGATTAATACTGATCATATTTAGAATAAGTAAATCATGTGAATATCCTTATGGTATGTAAAGCTGAACAAGTATTTAGGTTAAGGATCAGGTATTCGTCCAAGGAAATACATAGTTAAGAGCATTGAAGGCCATATAAAAGGAAAGGAGTGGTGTTGTTGGAGCGTTTGTGACAAACCCAGAACTCGAGATTTTGATTTTGGGATTAGAACTGGACTTCGTATCTTCGATATTGCTAAATAAATATAAAGTTGCAAGAAATGTGTCAATTATTGCGTACGGCTAACCTGTATATGGTATCGGTTCAGGAACAAACCCCTGTAACTCGTACAGTATCATACATGTGTCACCATGGCAGATATACATACGTATATTAAAAACGTCCCACAATGAAGACAAAATAGTGGTTTTATTAATTTGTTTAAATGCTATATGTACACCTGAATTTATTTCATACCAATGTGGGAGCCTATTTTTATTTTTTGATCATGTTTGGGAATCAGGATACTTGATCAAATAAAACTCCAGGAAACTTACAAGAAGTAAAAATCGTATTTCTACTTCTTGACACGACATCACCCATTCATTAAAACTATATATACTGTTACGGAACGGCAAAAACCCTCAAATGTGGCAAACGAATTGCACAATTTTATTTAACTGGAAGTTGTTCTAGTGTTTGCAATGTTGTCACTTAAAGCTTTCATGCCGAGTATTATGGCACACGGGTATTACTATGCAATATTTTAATCTTTTAGATACATCCAATTATTTGCATGGAAACAAATTAATCCCCAAACAAAATCCAACACTCGATGAATTATTTGGTCAATCCTAATCTCACAATCCACTGCTGTAAGTAACTAGTGAGGATTGGATTGCATCTGCTGCTATATTTTGCTATCTAGCGGTATTGCAGTGAACTTATCCCTTGTTTTCACATGTCACAATTCCAAGGTTAACGTTTTCAAACAGGTGTCATGTCGTTATGGTTTGTCGAAATATAAATCTAGCAAAGAACGCGAGAACATGGTAGCATCCCAGCCAGCATAAATATATTTCTGATATCCAAAATTTATCATAAAATGTGATCATTCTGAAGACAATCTCAATGATGACCTAAGGAGTACTTATTGGCATCATAAATCTTATATACTTATAAGAAATGAATCGGTAACTTTACAGCTACTGAGATGTTTCGCAAATGCTTCCAAAATCATCGAACGATGGAAACTGGAGCATGCGCTCGGAAATATTTTCTCGAGCACATAAGTATAATGCGCCATATTGAATTAAGCCGAGGCATGAGTTAAATTGCTCGCATGAGTTCTTCGCTCTTATTGACTTTGATTGTGGACAACAAAAGCAGAATTTCCTTTGACAGAACTGGCGTGGCTAAACATTTTGAGGTAGGAAATATTTAAACTCTAAATTTCGTAATTTTAGAAATCTATTGAAAATGCCAAAAGTCAGTTACTCTGATAGGCATACTCGCAGGCTTATAAACGCGGAAGTTCAATCCGAGCTTCAAGGTTTTTCCTCGTCAGTTTGTTTTGAGACTCAGGCAAATGTTATAGTTAGTGAAGAAGTGAGCAAAGAAAATAATTATGGAGCCAATTTGCAGTCAGGAAATTTAGAACGTGAGGAACAAGCGGATTTCAGTACAGATTCCGAGACGGAAAAAAATAGTGTAATTGACACAAGTGACGATTGTTGTGATCCCGTTTCTGAAGATGAAAACATCAAAGAAGATTTAATTCAGTGGGCTCTCAATCATCAGGTTGCAGTCACTACTTTCAATAGTTTGCTTACAACAATTAGACAACATTCATGTTTTCAACATCTTCCGAAAGATTCTCGCACAATCCTCAAGACTCCTAGACATTCGCCCGTGGAAAGCATGCCACCTGGAAATTACGTGCATTTTGGGGTTGAAAGGGCAATACAAATACTAATGAGCAAAACAGAAATTGTGCCCACCGAAGTTCAAATTCAAATTGGCATCGATGGACTGCCTGTACAAAAAAGCAATAATAATCAATTTTGGCCTTTTTAATTTACCTCGTTCAATTGAATTCCTCGGTTGAAATTGCTGGATTGTATTGCGGATCTTCAAAGCCAGCAAATGTGAGCAGCTTTTTGGAAAAACTAGTAGCAGAATTAGCAGAATTATTTCGAAACGGGATAACATTTCAAAACCGGAGCATTCAAGTAAAACTTGCTGCATTTGTATGTGATGCACCTGCTCGAGCTTTCGTAACTTCAACAAAAAATCACACGGGGTATCGAGGTTGCAGTAAATGCTACGCTACAGGTACATGGAGAAAGAAAGTCGTTTTTCTGGAAACGAATGCAAGGCAGCGTACTGATGCTCTATTCAGATCACGAGACGACCCTCTTCATCATACTGCATTAATATCTGTTTATGCGGTAGCGTAATAAGTACGTAGATATTAACGACGATAATTGGATAGGAAAGATTGTAGTTTATTCAGAAAGCCGAATGTGAAGAAGTGGAGAGAGAGAGAGAGAGTAGTGATAGTAAGTGAGACGCTACTGAGGTAGCATGAGGAAGGAATCCTTTATATACGGGCGAGAGAGTGTGTCTCAGCCTGGCAAAGGTAACAGCTGCAGAAGGTTCAGGTTGGAACAGGATGATTCCAGTTCATACAGGTTCCGACAGGAATGAACAGGTTAGGACAGGAATGAGCAGGTGTTGGGAAGGATGAAGTGTAACGGTAAAACATATAGCACGTACATTTTAACACATCCTCTCTTTTGTTTTGAAATTACAAAATCATAACTGTAAGGAATAAAAATAAGAAATAGTGTAGTATGAAAATATTTAGGCGACGTATTTGTCTGGTTTCTTGACTAGGCGTCCTGATCGGGTTTTGGTCACTGGGTCTGATCGGCTGGATCCGGGGAGGTTGAATGTTTTGACCTTTGGCGGGCTTGGGGTTTTTATTTGCTTGAAGGGACTGGGGGTCATGCTGTATGGAATGATCTCAGTTCTTGCTGGGCTAGGTGTAGATGGAGGTTCCTCCGGGGGAGTTACAAACTCTTGTTTCTTAACCGGTGTTGTCATCGGATATAACTGGGAAGTGTTCCTCCTGTATGTTCCATGGGGGGTTTGGACGTTGTAAGAGCGCGGCTCCTTCGTTGGGCTTTGAATGGTCCCAAAGGTTTGCTTGTCCTTTACCCATACGGGCTGTCCAATGTGAAGCTCGGGTTTTGCTATTACACCATGTCGGTCATCGAAGGTTTTCTTGCTTTTGAGTCTTTTATTGGTCTCAAAGTCTTTTACGTCCTTTCTATTGGCCAGTTTGGGTTGCAGTAGTTGGGGTGATATGGGTAAGCTTGTCCTTATGCGGCGTCCCATTAGAAGTTGTGCTGGACTGTACTTATTGTCCAAGGGAGTACTCCTGTATTCCAGTAACGCCTTTTGAAAATCCTTGGGATTTTTCTTTAGTAAGTCCTTAATGGTCTTGACCATGACCTCTATGAAACCGTTGCTTTGTGGGTAGTGGGGACTGGATGTAATGTGTTGGAATCCCCAGTTGGTTGCAAATGATTTGAATGCCTCTTGAAATTGAGGCCCGTTGTCGGATCTGACAATATCCGGTATGCCGTGTCTGGCAAAGATGGATTTGCAATGTGAAATAATTGCTTCGGAAGTGGTACTTGATAATAGTACTATTTCTGGGTATCTTGAATAATAGTCACTGACTATTAGGTAATTCTTCCCTTCATAATGGAAGAGGTCCATTCCTATGGTGGACCATGGTCTGTGAGGAAAATCACTGGGCATCAGCGGCTCTTTCCTCTCTTGTCTGTGCGGAATGCACGTTGGGCAGTTCTTGATTAATCTTTGAATGTCTCTTGAGATTCCGGGCCACCACATGGAAGTGTGGGCTCTGGCCCTAGCTTTTGAAATGCCCATGTGTCCTGCATGGACACGTTGGAGCATCTCCGATTGTAAAGTCTTGGGAATGATGAGGCGGTTGCCTCGTAACAGTAAATCTCCTTGAACTGCGATCTCATCTTTATGAGTGTAAAATAGTTTAAACTCCTCAGTGAGTTTCTTGAGATGAGGCCATCCAGAACGGCTGTACTCGGCTAACTGCTTGCACGTATCGTCCTTCTGTTGAGCCTCTTTGATTTCTTGTAATTTGGCGTCAGTTGCCGGTAAGGAATCAATAAATAAAGAAATTGCTGCATCACAATCCATTGTGAAGTCCTGGTTACCCACGGTAGGGAGTGGGTGTCTGGATAGGAAATCCGCTCCGACTAGATTTTTCCCTGGAGTGTGGTATATGGAGAAATCGTATCGCATCATGCGGAGTCTAAATCTCTGGAGTCTGGGAGACAATTCGTCCAAATGTTTTGTCTTCAGTATTGCAAGTAGAGGTTTATGATCGGTCTCGACCTGAAACTGTAGACCAGTGAGAAATGTTTGGAATTTTTCACATCCCCAGATGATTCCGAGACACTCTTTTTCAATTTGCGCGTAGGTTTTCTCCGCCGAGGATAATGTACGGGAAGCGCACGCGACTAGTCTCCAAGTGCTGTCTGACTGTTGTTGTTTGAGAATGGCTCCGAGGCCGAAGGATGATGCGTCTGTGGAAATGGTAGTAGGTGAGTTTGGGTTGTATATTGCGAGCACTGGTGCGGACGTTAGTCGGCTGACTAACTTGGCATGTGCCTTCTGTTCTGCAGGTCCCCACCTGAACTCGACATCCTTTTGCAATAATGCATACAAGGGTTGCATTATTGTTGATAGGTTTGGGATAAATTGTCCAATGTACATGATAAATCCCACGAAACTTCTAACGTCAGAAGTGTCCTTTGGTGTAGGTAGGTTGGTAATGGCTCTCAGCCGTTTTGGGTCGATGCTGATTCCTTTCTCGGAAATGATGTGCCCCAGAAATTTTACTTCCTTTACACCGAATTCGCACTTCTCAGGGTTGAGAGTGATTCCTTTTTCTTGAAGGCGGGTGAGAACTAGTCTTAAGTTCTTGTCGTGTTCCTCCGGATTTCTTCCCCACACGAGCCAATCGTCAGTGTGGTGTATTACGGGAAGTCCTGTCAGGGCCTCTGACATACGCTTCTGGTAGTGTTCAGGGGCGGAGCTGATTCCAAATGGTAATCGTAAGCAACAGTATCGTCCAAATGGTGTAATGAAGGTTGTTAGTTTTTGACTTTCTTCCGATAATTTGATTTGATGGAATCCTTGGCGGTTGTCGCCTTTTGAGAAGATTACAGCACCGTGTATCTTCGCTATGGTTTCTGTTACTACCGGCATCGGGTGGAACTCTCTTGAAATAGACTCGTTGAGTTTTGTAAAGTCTTTACACAACCTGATATCTCCGTTAGGTTTTTGTACGACCACTATAGGGGCACACCAAGCCGTTGGTTCGTCAATTGGCTTGATTACTCCTTGGTTTTCTAGTTTATTTAACTCTTCTTTGAGTTTAGGTAAGAGGGGAATGGCAACCTTCCTAGGTTGTGCTATGGCATATGGCTGGGCTCCGTCCTTGAGCCTGATTGTGTAGGGTTTTTCCATAGTGCCTAATCCTTTGAATAGTTTTGGGAACTCGGTATGGGGTTGTACTGTAGTGTACGCTCCGACCATGTCAATTGAGTTAACTGTAAGTTTGATTAGCTGTAAAGCTAGGCACTCGTTGCGCCCTAGTAGCGGCTGTTTGAGTCCTGAGGCCACGTATATGTCGGCCTGAGTCGCTCTGTCCTTGTATAGTAAATTGGCCTTGAATCTGCCGGTAACTGCTAAATTTGTGCCATTCGCGGCACTGAATTTTCTGTGGTCCGGGCGTAAATGACGGACTGCCTTGGGTAGGTTTTGTTCAAAGATGTGCTCAGGGATGATGGTGACGTCTGCTCCCGTGTCTAACTTGAAAATGATGGGGACATTTCCCACTATTATCTCTGTTGACCAATTGCTCTTGGGGTGATCTTCAGTCAGATTGGCCTCACCCATGAACACTGAGTCTGTGTCGCTATCTTCCTGGACTTGTTGTATTTTTGATTTACTCTTGGGCTTGGCCTGGTCCTTGGCTGACTTGCAAACTTTGGCAAAATGTCCCATTTTACCGCATGTGTTGCACTTGGCTCCTTTGGCCCTGCAAGCGTCCTTTGAGTGTTGCTTCACGTCTCCACAATTAAAACATTTCCATGTTTTATTGTTGAATTTCCCTTTTGATTCGGAGTTTTTCTTGCCAAAAACTCGGTCCACATCCGTATTTCCTCCGGAAATGGTGGGTTGTTGCTTTTTGAACTTCTCGTGAGTTTTCACATGAGCTACGGCTTCCTCCAGTGTTAACTTGTCCTTCGTTTGTAGTTGGAGAGACACGGTTTTATCCAGGATTCCTATTACGATACGATCCCGAATTAACTCCTCATGTAGGGACTGAAAGTTACACGTTTTGGCCAATTTGTGGAGATCAGTTATAAATTGATCCACATTCTCCTCTGTCCGTTGTACTCGGGAATTGAACATGAAGCGTTCAAAAACGACGTTCAGTTTCCCAATGAAATGGGCTCGGAAGGCTTCACATACTTTATCGTAATCTTTGGCATCCGTCTTGCTAAGTTGAAAGGAATCAAAGATTTCGTATGCATTTCCACCCATATGGTAGAGTAATGAGCTGATCTTCCAGTCGTCATCAGTCTGCTTGGAAAGGGTCACGAACCCTTGGAAACGACGAATCCAGGTTGTCCACTGAGCTGGGGTGTCGTAGGAGAATCCCTCGGGAGGTCTGAGTGCGTCCGTTGGAGGTGCCGCTGGAGTAGCCATGATGAGGGAGAGAAGAGAGACGGAAGTTTTGTGTCCACGGAACGTATGTAGTATGTAGTCCGTAAAGTGTAAACTTTAGAGTGTAATTAATTGGTGTGAATTCGACCGTAGCTGCCACCATGCATTAATATCTGTTTATGCGGTAGCGTAATAAGTACGTAGATATTAACGACGATAATTGGATAGGAAAGATTGTAGTTTATTCAGAAAGCCGAATGTGAAGAAGTGGAGAGAGAGAGAGAGAGTAGTGATAGTAAGTGAGACGCTACTGAGGTAGCATGAGGAAGGAATCCTTTATATACGGGCGAGAGAGTGTGTCTCAGCCTGGCAAAGGTAACAGCTGCAGAAGGTTCAGGTTGGAACAGGATGATTCCAGTTCATACAGGTTCCGACAGGAATGAACAGGTTAGGACAGGAATGAGCAGGTGTTGGGAAGGATGAAGTGTAACGGTAAAACATATAGCACGTACATTTTAACACACATACTGGCAAATCAATTATTGAAGACCTACCTATCAATATGATTACATGTGTACCATTGGATTACATGCATCTTGTGTGCCTCGGGGCACGAGAAAGTTAATCTGCCTCTGGATCCGTGGCCCTGTGGCGTGTTTCAGAATTAGTGCCAGCCAACAAGAACAAATATCTGGGCGATTGCAGCGAATATCTCAATATTTTGGGAAAGACTTTGTCCGAAAGCCACGAACGCTTAAAGAGGCAGATCATTGGAAAGCCACTGAGTTTCGAAACTTTCTCCTGTATTCTGGCCCAGTTGTGTTAAAGAGCATATTACAATACGAAAACTACAACCATTTTTTATGCCTACACGTTGCAATCACCATACTGTGCTGCCCTGTAAAAATTAAAAAATTTATAGATTATGCGAGGTCGTTGCTAGTTTACTTTGTAAAAACCTTCATAACAATTTACGGAGAGGAAAATACAACCTACAATGTACACAACTTGATTCATTTATGTGATGATGCAGAGCTATTTGGCGTTCTGGATTCGTTTTCAGCATTTAGATTTGAAAATAAGCTTGGCCACATTAAGAAATTAATCCGAAAACCCAACTGTCTACTGCAGCAGGTACACCGGAGACTTTTGGAAGCGTCTGAAAATGATCCCATACTTAAATTAATACAAAAACAAAAGCCCTGGTCCGGGATAGAATTTTCGGATTGTCAATCCCAGCAGTACAAGAATGTATTTCACAAAAACTTCGAAATTGCTTGTCAGAATGGAGATAACATGTGTATTTTGAATGACGGTTCAGTATTGAACGTGTTAAGTGTTGGGAAAAATTCTGATGGTGAAAATATTTTAATAGGGAAAAAGTTTCGGCACTCTACCAATTTGTATAACAATCCGTGTCAGTCTGCACTCTGCAGCATTTTATCTGTGCACTCAAAATCCGACTTAAAAATTTGGGCACTGAATTCAGTTACGCAGAAATGTATTGCCCTACCACATTCAGTGTCTAACTTTGCAGTTTTTCCTGTTTTATATACAGGAGGATTCTGACTTAAAATGGAGAAGCCCTTTTTAGTAGCGATGTTTGTGAAGACGAAAGAAGTGGAGGTTGTTCCGCGTACTTGGATGGTAGAAAAGGAGGGAAAACGTTATTGCTATTGGCCAAATGCAACTAATTTGGAAGAAATTTATGAGGCTGCACGGAAACAGGAACTTCCAAATCGGAAAATGTGGAAGCGCTTCGCAGTTCGGGTTTTTTACGAGTTTGGTAATCAATGGCTCTTTTGAGTTTGCATATTTTATGCTTCTTTCCTACCTTGATGCCTTGAGAATACAATATTAATTTTTTATTACAGATTCATACGATAGTGCGGAAGCTGAAGTTCCTCATTTTTTGAATTACTCTGACTATGAAAGCGCATCTGGTGTCACCGAAGGAATACTTGATTCTTCAACAAAGCCGTCCTCACTTGGTAGGAAAACATCAGTCGTTGATTCAGACAGTGATGAAGAGCCAATTTCTCGAATTGCCAGGAAATTCACCTTCCGGTCTCTGGAATTACCAACTCCCCCAGATATATCCCTTTCCAGTCTTTCTGCTAGAACTATTAAGCACAAGCCTGAACCAGCTAGACCTTTCCAAAGTGCTCCATCTTCATCGTCAAGCACAGTGACTCATGCTTTACCACTGATGTCTGCAATACCAGAAACAACTCCAGCTGCACCTAATTATTCCGGGAGAACATTGGAAGTTGAAAATATACTTCAAGAAATTAAAGGTATAATGGGCATACTGGCTCTTAGGGAGGAATAATTAATTTATAATCAAAATACCGACAAAATTTTAGGCAATGCAAATGTTGATCAAAATTGCTTTTTTTGTCGTAATATTTTTAGAGCTTAAAAACATGTGTTGCCGCAATTTTGCATCAATTAAGCTACACCAGGCTAATTTGATTACGGCGGTGGAAAATCTCAGCATAAGGATGAATTCCGAGGTTTCCCGGCGTGAAGTAAGTCAGGCGATAAAATTCGGGTTTCCTTTTACCGAAGTCAAGAAATTAATGGAATTTGAAGAGAAGATAAAGCTTGATTTGCAGTATAGAGATAACGCTGTAAGCTTTATAATTAATCTAAGAAAATATAAAAAATTATTAATTCTATGTGTAGTTTTAGTGATCTACAATCATATTTTGAGATTAAATATTTTATAGATTATTGCTGTTTGACTATGGGTTTGTTACAATGACCATACTTTATATTTTCAGAAAGCCCAGTTGTCCAGAACTGGAGGTGGAGATGTGACTGAAGTAACTAACAATGTCTTTCGGAAACTCATGAGCGATGAAGTTTCCAATAAGTTTACTCTGTACGGTACATCGGAAAAGGGAGTTTTCAGCAAGCTTGATACCTACGAGCTTATTATTGGTAAACTAACAAACTGATTAACACGCTTCAGCTTTTACTTTTCCAAATACATGAATAATATTGTTATTTGTAGATACCGTACGTGCTGTGCGTTCAACCACAGATGCTACTGAGACTGAGGTCAAGAAGGCTGTTGGATCGTGGCTGTTGCATGCATCAGACCGTATAAAATCTCTCAAGAAGTCACAAGCAAAGAAATTAGTAAGTTTTAAACCGTTTGTAAAGAGGGCAAATAATGGACTACTATATATCGTCGCTGAAGAGGCAAAATGGACTACGTGCAATTTCGACTAGAAGCAAAATGGTCTACATGCCTTTTCCCTTAAATGCAAAACGGAATAGTTGCAAACTTTCCTGAAAGCAAAATGAACTACATGCAGTTTTCACTCAAAGAAAAATGGTCTACATGCGTGTATACTTTCATAATGGCCATAAGTGAAATTGTATGTAGACCATTTTGCTTTTAGACGAAATTGTAAGCAGACCATATTGCTTTTAAAACTTGATGCATCTATTCCATTTTGCATTTAGTAAAACTGCATGTAGACCATTTTGATTTTAGTCGAAAATGCATGTATTCCATTTTGACTCTTCAGCGACGATATATTTGTTACTAAAATCAAAATTTACCGGTTAGTTTTCTTTAAGTGTAAAATTAACTAACTTATTTTTGCAGTAGTGCATTTGCTTTTTAAGAAAACCTACATGTCGTCCCTTGTGCTTTTAATTTCAGGGAAGATCTGTCTTTGCAAAATTTGACTTAAAATATGGACTTATCATGGACTTAAATATGGAATAATTTTACAATTTTTTGATTGGCGTACGCTATTTCTTTCCAGGCACAGACCGGGCAGTAACTGTCTGGGTACAAGCTTAATGCGGAGGTCATTCAAAACCAGAGATTCAGAAATGAAGACTATTCATTTGCATTTTTATTTTTCCATCAGGCTAATTTCTATGTAACGTGTAATGTTCTTATCCTCAGTTAATAGATAGTACTGATGTGTGATTATAAAAAAATGTATGATGACTATTTTCATGTATTTGACTTGACTAGATTGTAGTGCTATTTTTGTTCATTATTAGGACGAGGCGTATATTGTAATATATAGCATAGGGACGGTTGTTTGTAAATGGGATTTTACAAGTTCGTTTTTCTACATTAGCAATAAAACCACTGAAAAATAATTAATACTTTGCAAATATTATTTGAGTATCACTTGAAGCATACAAGCATCTATACACACTCAATAGATGGCGAACCTCAGAAAATGTTCGCAAAGGGTTCTCATATTTGATGTTTTTGCGAATCGGTGCTGATCGGATAATGAAGCGAAATTGCGGACATTTGATGTTCCTTGCGGTATCAGTTTTATATCATGCTGAATAACCCTCCGCTTCAGTACGATATCAGTCTTCTCAGCGTACTGACTACTTAACGAAGTCACTTTGAAATCATGTTGCTGGCTGGGATCAAGCTCATTTTACCGATGCTATTATTTAATTAATTTTATTTCTTATTTACTATTCTCTGTACTCTTGGCTCAAATCTGTGAATATTTTGATTACTAGTATTTTAATTTAATAGAATAATAATTGAAATGTGTATCATAAATATGTAGATTGGAATTGTGACTTCAACTATATTTTTCAATTTTAAACAGACTATTTCTGGTTCCACTCTATTAAAAATATTTTACTGCATATGTACTAATGAGTTTGAAAAAATGGGACACCCTTGTAATTTAAACCAACTATGTGGATATTTCCGTCATTATCCCAATCTGAATTGCCGAAATTGTGGTGGCTAAAATAGAGTAAAACGTTTATGTATAATATGTATGTATTGACAAATGTTGACCAGTTGTATAAGATTTAAATTGGTCTATGTGTTAATCCATTAGAATTTTTTTATTTTTATTTATCAATCCTTTATTGTCTGCATTTTAATTGGAAATCGCCAATCCAATATAATTCTGCGAATTTTTATTCATCAATCCTTTATTCTAAATTCAAGTTACTGTAATAATTTTTCCTGACAATCCCCTAATCCAATCAAAGTTATTTCAGGTTGTAAGGGCCAAGGTCAAACCGACCAATAAACTTTCCATCTATCAATCAAAGTTATCGGAAGTTTTTCCATCAATCCCTTAATCCAGTCCAAGTGCTTGGAAGTTTTTCCATCAATCGCTTAATCCAATCCTGCAGGTTATAATATTCCTATCCCTGGATACCGTTAAATACACTAATTCATGCATGCGCAAACATACAATCTACAATATAGCAGGAAAATACGAATTTTACTGTGTGAACTATTTCTTGGGAAACTAGTATGATAAAACAGTATCTACTCGAAAACACATTTAAAAAGTTTTGGGAAGAAGTATATGATAATGTCCCACTTTTTATGATTTTTTTACGAGACCCCAACCTGTAGTCATAATATATTTCTATATACATGAATTGAATGAATACGTATGTAAGTGTTGTTGTAAGATGTAAATATAGAAGAATTCTTAGAAAATACTACAATTGTTAATGCTGATAAATCCTGCAGTCACGTAATCTTTCTCAGTGATTAAATTCCGATTTATTTATGAATAAGGTTTACTTTGATCAATAACTTTTTTTTAAAGTTATGAAGCGAGAAAATTTCCAACACCTATATATTATGTACTGGACCCTAGAATATATATTTGTAGGCAACTTCAGAACCCCTGAACCGATTGCGGTAGCCTAAGGCGTAAAGTCGATGCGAGACAAAACTACGTTAATTTGACGAAGTAACTTCTCTCAGACCCGCGTTTCCAAATGTAGGTCAATATTAACAACTTTTTGGCGCTACTGCTATAAAAAATTGCCATGGCTACAATTTAGAGTACATTGAAAATAATATCTCCGTGTTCCCACCAAACAACCCTTTTGAAAATTTTCATGGAGGGTCTAAAGAACATTGTAAGGGGTAATCAAAAACATTCTAGCATCAAGACTGTAAAGGTTTGGTTGTTACTACAATGAAAGCATTGGGACTTTAGGATAAAAACCAGAAAAGTTAGCGTAAGTTCCGCAAATGAAAAAATAATCATATAAAATAATTATCATTTTTTGCTTAAAAGTTAAATCATTAATAATTAATAAATTTCAACTATGACATTGTCCCTTGAACATTATTTAATACAAATATAGTGTAATAATATACACGGCCATATTACAGAGATTTTACTACATTCACAATTTCAAGCCTCATTATTTTACCGTTATATATGTATTATGTAATGTCAGTAATAAGCATCATTAATAATATATTAATATTATTTATTTTTCGCGGTTCTCTTCGTTCCATTTCTCAGGTAAGCATTGGAGAAAAACTGTCCAAACAGTGCAATGTAAGAAGTGTACATGATTAAAGACCAAATTGTGTTCTCCAGTGGCAAGTCACAATCTTCCCCAGCCAGCTTCGATCGCATTGCATAAATGCTAACAAGAATTCCGACAGCCATTTGCAATATCTGAAATTTAACAACGTTATTTGTTTCAGCTTGTTTTTTCCACAGTCAGTTAAATTGTCTCTCGGAAGTTTCAATTTTTAAAAATATTTCATTAACACGACAAAAGCTATGTAACCACATGTTTCACCTGCAAACTTGTTATAGAAGCAGCAACCGGCTTGGAAACCCTGACTCCCATGGCTTTCAGGGCATAGTAAGAGTACATAATGGAGTGGACGAGAGAGTTCATAGCAAGGAACCAACGAATAGAAGAGTTATGTTGGGAGTAACCATACCAGCAGTATATGAGCACTGTCATGTGATGGTAATAGTGCAAGAACGTCAAGGGATTTTTCCGTAAAACCACAAACACTGTATCCCCAAGCTCGAATACTTTTGAGATTATAAAAATATAAAACCAAAATTCCCATTCATTACTATGCTGTTTCCTGGAATCACACAAAAAATGCTACAGAATGTAAACCCAGACTAAAAAATCAAACTTTCCAATCTAAAGGAATAGAAAAAAAATCATCGCTAAGGGATAATTTGAGGGTTCGCGTTGGGTGGCGTCAGCTACCGTCGTCAAATTAGGATGAATTTTAAGCTTTTTTCAAAATTTCAGAATTTTTAAAAAAACTACATTACGGTTTATATATATAAGCAATATTCACAAAACATTTCATTGAAATCGATTCAGTAGTTTTAGAGATAACAGTCATTTGACTTGAAGTTCAAAATTTCAAGAACTATTTTCTCAAAAATTATCTGGTCGATTTCAACCACATTAGTTATAACCAATACTATTTACATAATTATATTCACAAAAACTTTCGTTGAAATCTATTCAGTTGTTTTGGAGATAACTTTCATTTGACTTGAAGTCCAAAATTTCAAGAATTGTTTTCTCAAAACTTAACCGGTCGATTTCAACCAAATACGAACTCAGGCTTAATTTTGTCACAAATAACGTCTGTAAAAATTTTTATTGAAATTGGTATGGCAGTTTTTAAGTTATCGTGCGGAGGGACACACGGACGTGCGGACATACGGACGTACGGACAAGGCAATTTTACTAGGGGGCTGACGCCACCCTAAAAGGTAATGTGTAATTACAATGGAGAGCACACTGAGAGCTTGAATCCATCCGGTTGAGACAGTAGATTTAAGAGTTCTGGTACTGCCTGAATCGTTGCTAGTATTGAAAACCCTGCGAGCAGTAGATCAGTCACAATCTTCCCCAGCCAGCTTCGATCGCATTGCATAAATGCTAACAAGAATTCCGACAGCCATTTGCAATATCTGAAATTTAACAACGTTATTTGTTTCAGCTTGTTTTTTCCACAGTCAGTTAAATTGTCTCTCGGAAGTTTCAATTTTTAAAAATATTTCATTAACACGACAAAAGCTATGTAACCACATGTTTCACCTGCAAACTTGTTATAGAAGCAGCAACCGGCTTGGAAACCCTGACTCCCATGGCTTTCAGGGCATAGTAAGAGTACATAATGGAGTGGACGAGAGAGTTCATAGCAAGGAACCAACGAATAGAAGAGTTATGTTGGGAGTAACCATACCAGCAGTATATGAGCACTGTCATGTGATGGTAATAGTGCAAGAACGTCAAGGGATTTTTCCGTAAAACCACAAACACTGTATCCCCAAGCTTTCCGCGCGCGCGCCAATTCCCGCGCGCGCGTCCGGCGACTATGTCTGCCGTTGATGCGACGCTCCAACAAATTAACTAAATTAATTAAATACTACACATTATTGCAGTTTTCAACCAGAAAAAGTTCACTCACAGGGTCAAATAGTGATCTCCTAAACAGTTGTAATCAAAATAATTAGTAATGTACCCAATTAAATTACTATATAGGATTACTTAGAATTGTTCACGTAAACACACTCTGAAGGTGATATAGAGACGGCGGAATTAACCGATCCAAGACGAAGCTGACCGAAGCATTCAACACAATTGGAGTAAAGCTTACGAGAAGAGATTTGAAAGGAACTTCCTATTCAAATCTCTCTTATGCCTTAATGATAACTCTTCTCATAAGCTATCTAATAAGGCAATTTTTTCCACAATTTCATGTCATTAAAATATATAATTAATGAACCGTAAAATATCCCCAAATCATGATTGAATATATCTCTCTCAAAAGATGTAAATATTTATATCGAGGTAGAAACAGAAGAAGCACCAAAAAGCGATGCAGATCGGGGAAGAAACGAGGCGCATCGACATTAAAGATAAGGAGTAAATCACCGCATTTCCCAAACTACATGGACTCAACAATACTCGAATCTCATCAGTTAAATCAAACACCAAATCAAGGAACTCGGAATAAACACATCCGAGACAACCATCGACTCCACAATTACAAATACTGTTTCCCGTCAATCATCGCTGCAAACGTAACGGGTATAACTGAATATAAATTGGAATTAATAGAGGAATTAAGTATTGCATATGATATAATTACGATAGCTGAATCCTGGGGGAGTAAAAGTAAAAATATTAGCATACCGTTGTGCAATTTATATGAATGTATCCGTAGTGATAGGAGAGGTGGAGGTGTAGCAATTTTTATAAAGAAATCACTTTCTTCCTTTCCATACAAGAATTTTCCCTGCTTCAACAGCAAAGCTGAATTTGAAATAGTATGTACACTGGTAAGACCTAATTATCTCCCAAAATCAGTCTCAGTCATTGCAGTAATTTGTGTGTATTTTCCACCCCAACTTGTAAAGTGCATTCACTTTAAACTTTACCAAAATTTAGTAACATTAGTTGACAATTTAAAAACCAAATATAGTAGCCCAGGAATTATCCTAACTGGTGATTTTAATCACTGGAGGTATGAAAAGAGGTTTTGTAATTCTGTTCAGCTCAAACAATTAATTTATGGTCCCACATACTTTCCACACAACTCACATGAACTTTCTACCATAGATTTAGTATTTACAAATCTAATGCAGTATTATCTAGATCCAATCACACTTCCACCACTAGACAATAAAACACATGGTCATATTATAATAAAGTATATACCAAAGCAAGATGGGTATTTGAATTGTTCCAAACAAAAAATAGTAGTACGTAATTTTTGCTATCAAAATAAATCAAAGTTTGCGGCATTATTAAAGGAGATTGACTGGTTGCCCTTATATAAAAGTAATGATATAAACGAAATGAATGACTTTTTAAATCATTCACTGATGGGTGCTTATCATGCTGCATTTCCTCTTAAAGAAAAAGTGATAAGCACAAATCAGGCACCGTGGATCACTGAAGAAATTGTCAAACTTGCTAAAGAGTTAAAGATTTCAAAACACACAAAGGATATAACATATGTGAATACCAAATCAAAGTTAAAAGGATTAATTAGCGCCGAAAAATCTAGATTCAGGGAAAACATTTGTATGAAAATACAATTAGGAAGTGTGAATTGGTACAAAGCTGTTCGTACTGTATGCAATTTGCAAAATCAATCGTGTATAGACAAATTGGCTAAAACTCTTGAAATTCCCGATAAATTAAAATTACTGAATGATCTTAATAAGTATTATTCAGAAATAAACAGTTCATATGAACCAATATTCCAGCACACTATAGATTCATGTGTTGAATTGGAATCACCGTTAGTCCTGAATGTCCTCCAAGTACTTAATTCACTAGAAGGATTGCCTAGCAATAAATCAAATATTCCAAATGGCCTACCTCCAAGTATAATTAAAGAATTCGGGTGCTTATTTACTGAACCTCTGACACATATTTTTAACTTCTCGATAAAAAACTTTATGATTCCCAAGGACTGGAAAATAGGGTATATAACTCCTGTACCCAAGTCTGAAAATGTATCTACATTTAATGACGTTAGACCAATTACCCAAACAAACCTCTTTTCTAAAATCCTGGAAAACTTTATTTTCAGTAAATTGTACGACCAAATTATAAACAAAATCGAAGTCAATCAGTATGGTACCATTCGCAATGCCTCCACATCTCACTATTTGACTAAAATCTTTGACTTTATCTATAAAAATCTAGACAAGCCTAATCACTACATAATAGTTGTACTGTTGGACCTAAAGAAAGCATTTGATCTAGTTGATCATAATACCTTAATACAAGTACTAATCGAACTAAATATTAATTCCCGTGATATTCTGTGGTTATGTGATTTTCTGAGAGGAAGGCAGCAATGCTGCAGAGATGGGAATATTTTGTCAGATGTTCTTAGCATAAATAATGGAACACCACAAGGAACCAAATTAGCCCCACTTCTATTTGTAATACTAATAAATACTGTAATAAAACAATTCAATAGTAAATATGGGAATTCGCAAAATTATGAGTCTGCTGTGTTCGTTGACGACGTAACGCTGGCTGAAGTAGTGCACTACTCCAAACCACCAACAATGCAAAGAGCACTTGACGATATTAATTCCTGGTTCTGTGAAAAGAAAATGGAACTTAATCCGAAGAAATGTGTCCAAGTTACAATCGACTTCAGCCATGACAGAAGATTCTCTAATATTGACTTGCAAATTAATGGGACTGTAATACCCAAATCAAATGAAACAAGACTTCTGGGTGTACAAGTTAATAACAAAGCCAAATGGAACAATCATATTGAAAATGCAATACTGAAAGCAAATAGAAGAATATACATGCTGAGGAAATTGAAGCAGTTCAACTTCACAAATCGGGAATTGGTTATAGTGTATAAGGCCTATATACGTGTCCTGTTAGAATACGCTTGTCCAGTGTGGTGCACTAATTTAAACAAAGCTGACAAGCATAGATTAATCAAGTTTGAAAAAAGGTGCCTATCAATATTAATGGGGAAATATGTAAATAGGTTCAACTATATGAAAATACTTAATGAATTAAAATTACAGCCAATATTAAGTCGTCTTTCTGATCAGTGTGTTAAATTCGGTAAGTCAATATTCCGGTCCCCCAGGTTTCGTAGATTACTACAATTAAAATTTTCAACTTATAGTAAAACTAGAAGTGGTAACCGTATTTATGAAATACTATGTAAACGAGATAGGTATTATAATTCTACTATTCCGTTTCTTATTAGGCAACTAAACGGACTAGAAGATACTGAATATAACAAGCTTAACCTAAGTTATGAGATTAGATCGTTAATGTCATCTTTCTATAAATAATTGTATAAATATGTCGGCTACCTTCAACACTAATCACTTCACAGGTTATTTTCCAGGTGAATATAGTGCTAGTGTTGTGTATGCATTACTGACAATAAAATCAAATCAAAGATCCAAAGGAATAGCAATCCTGTCAAGTCAAATTTCGACTTGGATTGCATTATTACCTTTAGCCCGAATATTATTACTAAATATATTCCTGATATGTAAAATGTGACGGTCCAATTTTGTTGCATCCATGCTTGAGCTTTATTTGGGGCAAAATTGTTTTCGAAGGAAAATATGCTGGGACTTTGGTGGATGTTGGACATATTGGATATTCAACTGTGAAGAGAATTAACAGGAATTACTAAATCCTCAGCACTTGGAGAAATCTTGTGTTCTTATAAATATAACTGGCTTATCTCCGGAGCTCAAATCAGTATTATTTGACAGGAGATAAAATAAACAATGTAGTTTCCTTTCCCTTGATAAAATACAGGAAGGGAAAAATAATGGAACAGTATCAGAGTTGCGTTCGGGTTAAGTAAGTTGAAGGTCAGAAGAACATGAACTGGATCTGCGCTTGAACTTGCAAGTATAAATTTTCGTCGACCCGAAATTGTTATTTCGGATCTGGTCAAGTACTTAATCCGCCAAGCATTGTTAATCAAGTAGAAGTCAAGGGTCAAGGTATATTATACTCGAACTTGAAATACTACGTTTATGTTGGAACCAAAACACTTGTATTTCAACTTACATCCGAACTTGATTTTGAAATATTTCGAGTATAATTCTAATGCAAAGGAATCGTGCCCTTAATATTTAAAATGCAATTCTAATAACACGCGCATAAGTGATGGTACACAAGGAAAATGTGTCACAGTATGTAATTATGTATTTGCATATAACTAGTAAATAATTGCAAAAAATATGCTTGTTCCTGTACTTCCAGATCATTGACTAATCCCTACAGTATATTCTAATACTTACGGTTAGAACTAGCCAGCCAGTTTTTTTCGCTGAAATTTAAAGTATACGTACATATTTGTGACCGTGAATTGAAACTGAAAACTTCCCTTCGTTAACAGTGGGATGCATTTTTGAATGAATTTACGTCTACTGGGCTTCGACATATGTATATGTATGTAAATTAGTGGTCGGACCAGTTCAGTTCAAAACTGAAAATTTCAGTTCAGTTCAGTTCAGTTTGGTTCATACAAATTTTGGTTCAGTTCAAACTAAACTGAATGGTTCGGTTCCAGCGTAAAACTGAACTGAACTGAATCGTTTGAACTGATTGTTACGCATGCACAATAAAGCATGTTTCTGTCGTTCTGTATGACGCACTTCTCATCTCTAACTGTTACTTTTTAAGGAATATCTACGTAAAATGTGATTACATTTGCAGTCCAAGAACAGTACTAGATTGAGCATATTTAAAATCGCTATAAAGTGGGATACAAAGAACTGTTTACCCCTTATTTAAAAAATATCTCTATATATGTATATATGTACATATTCAGTTCAGTTTCAGTTCACAGAGAGAACTGAACTGAACTGTACCGAATAATAGCTAACTGAACTGAAATTTTGATTTTCGATTGAGTTCACTTTGTGAACCGAACTAAACTGAATTTTACGAACCAAACTGAACTAGTCCTACCACTAATTTAAATATACTTAAAGAACGAACGAGCATTGATTTACAGTGGTATTTTTCTGGACACAGCAACTTGGTGGGATCGAAAAAAAAAACAGGTTTATAGCTCCAGATTGTGCTCAAAAGGAAGTTGATAGACTTCATTTGGTTTTCAAATATCAGTCGATGAGACAGCAAAGATTAGAATCGTTGTGTTCACAGGAAGATTACATATTTGTGCAAAATGGGTATCTCGGGTCTGTAAAATAAATAACTTACAAGGCTACTTTAATACGTATCTGTTTTAAAAGTAACCTTGATAACTTACTCTAAGCGTCTGTGTGCTGGTTTGTAAGGCATTTCTGCAAACTGCTAGTTATTTTAATGTCAGCATTACAAAGATGCCAGCCTATCCTACACGTAGGCCTACATGTAGGCCTATTTATAGGGTGCGAGCTATTTTCAGAAAAAAATATAGGCAAAATAGGGTCACTGGTTTGCGCAGAAAAAAAAGGAATAGGATGTATGTATATACTTAACTATTGTCACATTATGGAAGTTTTATCTCAATGCAAACCAACGAACTTAGCCTTACTTTTGACACAAGTAATGTCCACAAAAAATTTCATTGAAATCGGATTCACGATTTTTGAGTTATCGCGCGGAGAAAAACACGGACGTACGGACAAGGCTATTTTACTAGGAGGCTGACGCCACCCTAAAAAACAAAATTTTAGCTGAGACGTCCTTGCGAAAGCCTGAGGTTCAAATATTTACTAAAATCCCTTCCAATTCGGCCACTAGAGGCCGGAAAGTCGGAATAACCCAATACGAATGGAAACTGCGAAATTACAGCCATCTATCTGTAAAAGTTTGCAGGATATTTTGATTAGAAATGAAAACTCTTCCGTATCTACGCAAATAGTAAAAATAAAAATGGGCCATAACAGCAAAATTATTTCCTTACTTACGATATGGGACTCTCTTTATTGTATATCACACAGTAATAGAATTAAAATGCCTCCGCAATTTAAACCAAGAATGGATACAGACGTACATATGGAGTTTTCCACTGTAAATTATCTGTAAGTAATAGGTATGTGTACATATGTATATGTATATTGTATATGCATTTGTATAGTATTTTGGTACGTGATATATAATCTGCATTCAACAATCAGGTTCTCCATGACTCGTCATAACAATAGTTGCTGTGATATCGGCGTGATTTAAGAAGCAATAAAAGGAATTACATTTGCTCCGAAATAATGCATTCAAATACCACGGGAAGTCTAACTAATCCACGGCTACTGTCATGATTTCAATCCTGTGTGTGTTCACAGTCAATAAAAAATAAACAACGAATGGACTCACGACAACCATCGTCACAATCGGGACAAAACCACCCCCAACGATCCCTTCTCCAATGACCAGGATTACTTGAATGATCAAACCAATGGTTGTGATGATCAACCAGGCTTGAATAAGACGCGGGTTTTTCTGATGGGACCAGAAAGGAATATTTGGAAGGATTTGAGCCCAAGAATCATGCAAAGAATAGAGGGGACTATCAACACTCGCAAAAATAAATCCTCAGTCATTTAAATCACGTGAACTGAAGCAAATGTATACGCTTTACAGTTCCGCCTACCTTCAGAGATCCTACCAGCAGAACTATCCCCATTATGAAGAAGACAAACGTGCCCACAAGCGTCCAAACGGTCGTAGCCATGAGAAAAGCTTCTGTATTGAAAACCGGGATTGAAATGTTAAAAAAATTCTTTACCTCAAAAGATGTGCAATTTAAATTATTATAATATTATTACCCAAATGATAAATTCCATTGTTTATATGTCATTCAAATGTTATGCTTACCCTTATTGGATTCCTCTGGATCGAAATTAATACCTGCCCTATTATGTTTATCTGTAGCATCGGCGCGTTCAATATATTTTGACAGAGTAACAACTGTAGCTATGAACCCGGAGGCTGAGAGGATCTGAAATATTCCGGAAAAGATATACGTTATTACACTGTGCGCATGAATTTACGTATGTATCCTCAAGCTGTACCACACACACAATAAATACATACAATATATAGCGCCAAATTTTTATCAAGCGCCTCTCAAAGTAGCAAAATATCATTGTCATGTACATATGTAGCTATAAGTTATAATGTGAGATGGAATAAGAACGTTTTGCAAATAAGAAATTGGCCAAATAATTTCGCTACGAATGTAATTAAATATCCTGTAAGGTGTTTTATATGGGCGGGTTTTCAGACAGGAAAAGTTTTTGGCGTACGAGTTTGTACGTGTATATTATTGAAGGTTATTCATATGGATGAGTGTTATGGGTTAAACAAGGGCAGTCTTTGGATTGTGAATAGTAGGAGGGATTTAATTAATACGGAAGAAAGGATACATAATATATAGAGACATAGGAATGAAGACGTTTTATTTTCTAGGGAAAATATACTTTTACAGGGTATAGTCAACACTACTAAATGTGAACTAAATATGTTAGTCCTTTAATAATTGAGCTAAGCGAGTTATTCAAGTTAAATATTTTTTGTAGTACGACACTCCAAACGCACAATATCAATCCATGCGATCACTTTGGTACACACGGCCGCCCCGCAACAACAGGTGCTTTTATCCCCCAATTTTTGGTACATCCTGTGATCCAGACGTTCTCAAGATTCTCACTAATTGTAAGCTGGGTTAAATTTCCGTATTACCTCTAAACTCGCTCAAGGAGTTCAAGCAACTGAGTATGAGGAAAAAGGCGAGTAAATACATTCGAAATTTTATTGCCATTGTGGCATCACATTTACTGGCACGTGTGTGACATACATTATTCAGAAATTCCACGTCCGCTACCGTTGGGTTCATCTGACGTAAGCCTTAACAGGGTCTCATTTTAATGTGAAAACTGTTTGTAGAATAGAGTGAGTATTAGGCTGATGCCTAATATAAAAGTGTGCCAAAATATTACTTAATATCAATTTATTTCACAAACTACCGATCCTGCAGAAAGGAATGTTAATATTTGGTACACAATTTACACTGAGCTTATATATTATGCAAGCTTTCGACGTCTAACAGACTGTCATCATCAGAAACGAAAAGGCAAGTAACCAGTAGTTTACACATTAGAATAGAACTTATTTTTGTGATATTGCAAATACGTTTTTAATTTTCAAATTGTAGTAAAGTGTTTTGAAATTGATCTTTTCCAGGTAGATATTATTACAAAGCCATCTTTGGAGTTCAATAAAGGTCAATCATTCAAATTTTTATTTGAATGTGTACAATTAGTGTACAAATATGTACACTAATTTCAAACATTAATGTAATTTATGAAGCCACTTCACTCTGATTAATTTCAAAGTTTTCTGGACATTGGGGATCGAGAAAATTTGAACGAATTTGCGAATGTTTATAAATGATTCACTTTTGCTTCCATACAGGATGTCAAGAAGCGATATACCCCTCGCCTTAGCCCAGATATAATGTTGGATGGTAAAACAAGTGGTACAAAAGTATCAGATAATTTAACAAATATTTATTCAGTTATTTCAAAATTTGTCTTACCGTTAGCTCAAAACCAATTTATACAGCTCAGGTCAAGGGAGTGCAGCAAAGTCGGGAATGCCGGGATATTTAAGGAAAGGTTTAGATTTAGAAAGTACATAGTGATCAGTAACCTTTCCACATCTAGGTTCTCCACATTTTTTATTTTAAATATTTAGTTGCGGATCCACCAATATTTTTTTAAAATCCTTAGTTCATAGATACAGTCCAAGTTATTGAAGGATTTTTTAAATTCAGTCAGAAATCAGAGGAATAATTTCTACAGGAGCAACTTTGGAGTATTTTTCGTCTTTTGGAGTATACAGTTCAGTGCATTGAAGTTCTACTCTTTTCCGTTAAGAAAATATTTTGAAAAGTCCCCAGCGACTATGCCTTTATGAAGATTATTTTCGTAATGCTATGATGGAGTAATACGTGATATGGCTAGCAAATCCCGACAGAGTGTAACTTAAGATTGAAAATTTTTTGTTTTCGATGCTTTTTTTAACAATTCATAAACTTTGCCTCATATTTCTGATGACAAATTCAGTGTAGTATAATTCATCCATTATTAGTAAATCAAAAGAATCGTGTTATGTTGCCCAAGGTTCATTACGCGGAATAATGACATTATGGCATGTGTGAATAAAATGATTTATCCTAATTTGCTATTTATTTACATGTATTTTTACAGTTAATAATACTCGGCCTGCATTAATACAAATTATGTAGAATTTTTCTGTCTACTGTAGAGTAATTACATCAGGCTCACAATCCCGGTGTTACCACTAATTACAGTGTGAAGACAATACTTAGGAATTAAACTTAACCTAATTGTAATTAATCATACTAAGGTTCTGAAAGCAATCCAGCATAATGTATGGCTGCAGGCAAAGTTGAAATGGAAGTACCGAATGCAGAAATGCATTAAAATAGAAAAATTAAAAATTAAATTTCTTTATTCAGGATTCTTTTCGGGCTGAGCCCATATCATCCGTACATTGCAAGTGTATATTTTATAACAACCAATTAACTTAACCGTAACTCCACTCACTCGGTTGAGTGAGCGTTCGTGCGCCCTGTATCTAGCTGCAACATCCCCCAGAACCCAACATCCATCTCTCTCACTGCTCACACCTCCACAACAGCAGGGGCACTGGGCTCTTGGAGCCATTCCTCAACGATGGTAGTTGAGTACATTCAGTGCTGGACTGCTCCTGCTGTCCGAAATAGCTATAGAGTGAGAGTGAAATGTAAAGCTATAGGTAGAGAAGGAAGATATGCAGATAAGGGAGGAGGCAAGGGCCACGCCACGGACACAATCTTATCCGAATGTCTGCAGTCGCAGTATATGCAAATACACCGATTCATCTTACGAAACATTATCAGTGTACGGCACACACTACTCCTGCTGACACTCTTCCAAGAATGCGCAACATGCCCCCAAACCTCATTTGCATACCGATAGTGTATAGGGAAAGATAGAAAGGACCTGAAATTATTTTTGGGGTGAGCTAGAGTCGAAAGCCGGCTCTTCTACAACCTTACAGATTTGCTACACCACCAGACCGCAGGCTCGGTCATTATTTATTCTAATTAGTGCAGTATGTAACCAGTGCTCGGACTGGGTACGGGTAATACTCGGGTAAATGGGTACGGGTACAGGTATGGGTACTACCCGGGTACAGAAGTTGCGTACTCGCAAGTACGCGGGTACTAAACGCGTACTCTTGATTTTAGGCAATAAAGTGGGTACGGGTACGGTTATGGGTACTCACTCAGTGACAATCGGGTAGTACCCAATGGGTACGGTATCACTATGTAAAATACCTGTAACCGTGGGTGCTGTTCCCGAGTATTTTTGGGTACTTCAAGGATTCCTGATGGGATGGATTACTATGGCTAACAATAAGACCTACCAACCGTGGAGTTGCTTATTTCGTAGTATACAGATACTTGCGTTAGTGACAGAGCCAAGTGGCTTCGTCTCATTTATGATTACGTGGTAGTTGCAATCTAACGCTTCTAATAATTCATCCAAGGAATATAATAAAGAAATAGAGTTATAGAGTCAGTGAAATCATCTATTTATCGACTTAAATAGTGAAGCTCATCAACGAAGAATTTTAAGGGGGAGGTTCTTGGGATTCAATTTAATTAGCTTCATTGGGAGCGTAACATTACAATTATTTGAAGACGTATTACGAGATAAGATCGGAATAAATATACATTTATTAGCAGATCCATTTCTTAACGTTACAAGTACCCAGGGTTGCCCATTTGAAAACGGAAAGGATTTTATGCAGGCAATTTGAGCATTTTCAATTCTGGGTAGTTATGACACTTTGAGTATTTATTGAGGTGAATATTTATAACATTTTAGAATGAAAAATATCATTCCTTGCACGCAATATTTATATTTCAGTCCCTTTGATTAATCTTGATAATTTTGATGTTAAAAGAACTTTACAGACATCTGAACGGCGTTCAAAACTTCAATGGGGTTCATTTTAGTCATATTTTCCCTGCATTTTTCGAAAATCTCCGTCTCGGGCTTCATAAATGTGAGAGGCTGTTTACGAATGCTTGTTTTATAAAGCTGTAATATAAAATGAATATTCAATATTGCCTCCCACATTTATTTCCTGAAACCGCAATATTTGACTTGGAAAAATTATGATCAACTCAATTTTTCCGTATAACATTTTCTATACACAGTGTTCGATTAGCCGTAAACGATTAGCCGGGAAAAAAATGTTTCTTGTTCTCCAAGTTGAAAAGCAAGTTATGGAGAGTTTAGTATTAAAGAATCCGTCCCAATTCCAATTAGCGAGAACACATTTCATTTAATTCAACAAGTTATTATTTTGGGGTAGTAGGATTTGAATTTCGTCAGTGTTTATTAAAAAACCACAAAATGCCTTAAATATTTTTTGCAAAAAATTTAAATAGGATGTCTTTAACGCCTAGGGAAAATTCCCAATATTCCGGACACTTTTGAAGGAGGTCAAAAAATTGACAAATTAAAATTTTTCAGCTGGACAGGCTAATGTCGTCGGGGATATTAAATCGCCCTAACTTCCAGTATCCGAGTAATACCCGGGTACACACAATAGATACTCGGGTACGGGTACAGGTTTTGGGTACATTACGAGTTTGTACACTTCCTATATTTGCGATATATAGTAATACATATCTGTTAGGATCTAGGCTATAGTAAAATATAGCACATGGATTGCATCATCATTCAAGCAATTGTACCTTAACCGTGGACGCTTTACCTCTTAATACTTACATGATTCCCTGCCAAATAAAGTCAACCAATCTAAAAATCCCTGTTTATACCTAATTTCCCTGAAATACGCCAACAAATTTAAAAATTCTTGTCAAAAAAAAATGTCAACGAATTTAAAAATCGATTATAGTATAGATTAAAAATTAGTATATATTAAAAATCCCTGTTCGCAAACAAGAATCCCTCCCCTTTGAGATTTCCACTTCCAGAAATAATTTTTCCCTGGGAAGAATCTTCCCGTCTTCCCACAAAAATCCGACCCTTGGACAATGCTCCATTGATTTCATAACCAGTAGTTGACGCTCACTGGTATGAAAATGCCCCTTTTAGTTATTTATTGGGTTATATTGCTTTACTTGCTTACGCTATTACATCACACAGTGAGGCTTCGACCCTTAGCACGCTGTGCTGACCGCAAATGATTCTGTTCTCATTTCTTGTATGTTTTGATTCTTGATGTCGTTCTTATGTATGTATGTTCACGGTCGATAAAACAAATATGGCGTTTCGAATGGTGATAAAAATTTCTAAAATTGACTCCCAGGTGATGCCGTCTATAACAATGACCAGGATTACTCGAATAATATAATCAATGGTTTCGATGATCAACCAAGCTTGAATAAGACTTTTTCTGATGGGGTCAAAAACATAGATTCTAAATTATTCAAACTCAGAAATCTTAAATCGAATCAAGGGAACTGTCAACCTTCTCAATAATGAATACATCGCAGTACATTGAATTACGCGAACTGAAGGAAATTTGGTCATTACAGTTCAACCTATCTGATAAGATACTACGAGGAGAACTATTCCCATTATGATGGAAACAACATTAGCCACAAGTGACACGATGTTCGTAGCATTGAGTCGATGGTCTGTATGGGAAAACAAAATTGATATTTAAAGAAAGAAAGGTTCCCTCTCAAGACGTGCAATTTAAATGATATCTCATTAATAAATTCGCTTGTTGATATACAATGTTTATATGAAGGTGATACTTACTCTCTATTCTTTCATCCTGCAATACGATTGTCTCCACTATGAACGACTCTAAATATGAATACCATGACGAGGATATCCGACACAAACTAAAATATATCTGACAAAGTACATCATCAGTATCATGGTATCATGAAACTGTACAAATCAAAATTCATATATTGCGTTGGTAACAAGATAGCTTAATAAATAAATAATTTAATTTAAATAATTTTTATTGACACTACAATAATCTCACGATATTGAGACTTGTAATCACTCTGGTCCAAACGGTCGTCCCACAACAAATGTATTTCTTTTCCATTTTTAGGTAAAATTCTCTGATCAAGTGTCTCTGTAGACTCGGACTCTGTTAGGTCGAATAAATTTCCGTAAAAGCTTTAAGATCTCTCAAGCAACTCTTGAAGTAACTGACCAGATGAAAAAAGTCGAGTGAGAACAGTATCTGTATTTGCAATTGAAATCTCAAATTTACTTTATCATAGTAATTGTAATAATTATTAACGAATGCATGTAATTCTGAAGAACCACACGTCTGTGAGGTTTATCGGACGGAAGCGGTAATTGTTCAGGAGAAAACCAGAAATCCTCACTTCGCAAGAAGTTTTGACACTCTAAAAATTCTGACCTAAAGGACATTGAGAGTGTGGCTTTTATAAGATGCCAAATAATTACTAATTATTATCAGTTTATTTCCCAAACTACTAGTGTAATCAAGACTGGGTTCTGCTTGGACTTTGCGAAGTTTCAAAGGATGAGTAAACTGATTCAATGTGCTTCAAATTAAACTGCACATATAATGTTTTCTATATTTTATAACATAACGAATCCATTACAGGAATGGGGAAAAAAAATTGAAACGATGCTAATTCCTGGGAAAAGGGTGCATGTTGATTATAAGTGAGCTTTCCTCACTTCTATTCTTTTCCTCTTCCCAAGAATCCCAAGGCATTCCTGTCAACGAATTTCGACTTGGATTGCAGGATCAACTTTAGTCCAAATATTCGGACAAAATATATTCCTGATATGTAAATTCTGGCGGTCTAACTTTCTAGCATCCACAATTAGCTCCTTTCTTTGATCAGAAAGTTTCTTCATGAAGGAAAATATTAGGGAATTGTGTGGATTCTAGACATTTTTAGGATTAAACTGTGAATTGAACGAGCTGGAAATATTAAGAAATTAAAAATTGCACATTGGAAAACTTCTTTCGTTTTACTGATATTTACATGACTATATATCAGGAAATGGCTTATTACAGTAATAATATTTGATTTCCTTGGACCGCTCTTTTAAAGTTTTTCTAAAATTTAATCCATTGAACTACGTCAACGTTTGGGTAACTTGAGTCACAAGAAAGGTACAAATATGCATTTTTCTGGAACTCAAAATTAGCATATGTAGGCTGTAAATCTTGTAGGATTACCGCTGAAATATTGTAAAGTTCTGTAAGTAAAATTGAGTACCAAAAAACTAAACCATTTTTGGCTCCGGTGACCTCATTGAAGCATGATGATAAATAAATAAGATCCTTATTATTAACTAAATTCTTGTAGCTTACAATTAAAATAGGTGCTTTGCAGAGCTTTATATTTGCAACAACAGGGGTCAAAAACGTCTTGCAAAGGGAATTCAGAATTATATTTGTTATTATCCTAAAACTGTTTGAAAAAATTAATTTTGTCGGTTGGTTCTAGAAAATTTCAATGGCAGTACAGTTTGCACATATACAATATTATTAGACGTAAGGTTGTAGGATTCGAAATGTTTGGCAACGTGATGAAGTATTTGAGCCGGCATTTTCGGATAATCTGGAAATATTTTAATATTTGACCAGTCTTTTTTCCATTATTTCGAATTTTAGAAACAGTGAGCTAAAACATGTTCTTTTCATAATTATTTATCAAATTACTAGCTCACTAATTGTGAATGTAAAAAAATTATTTCAAATGGTAAGTTCGAAAATTTATAAAATTGTCGACATTGAGTCCATGAAGACGCGTATGCTCAACACGTGGTACTTTTCTGACCTTAAATGCATAAGAAATACATATTGGACTGACTGAGATTTTTGCTAAGGACTTTTAATAGGACTGAAACTGATAGGGATTAACTCACGGATACTACACGACTGAGTGGATGACTGAATGTTAGAATGCTATTTGGGGGGACTATTACATTATTATACATTTTGCTACCTTATGCGTTTAGATACCCTATACGTACAGATTATAGCTCCTTATCGAGTTCGAGTATACCGGCGAGTATCGAGTTCGAGTCGAGTACGGTCAAAGTTTTGTGAATACTCGATACTTGAAATGGGTTTCGATTACGGGTAACGATTTTTCACATACTTACGAGTACGAGTATCAAACGAGTACGAATCGAATAAAAATACTCATAAGGGTTATCGAGTTCGAGTTCGAGTACCACATGCTCAATATACGAGTACGCGTACACGTGCACACAAGTGTTGCAAACTTTTGAATTTGCAGTAGAGACGAAGGCGCTAATATGAAATTATCACAAAAAATCGCTGTATCCACCAGTCACTACTCTCAGATTTCAACGTATAATCTCTCTCCATTTAGTACATTACTATTAAAGTTAAAACAATTAGTTAATTCTAATGGCTGAACATATTAACACAAACTCTTTGACAGGCGTAGTTGAGTTGATAGACGAAGATGATGCAACAGAAGATTCTGTCCCCTCATCGGAAGAAAATAAGAAGGTCCGAACCAAACAATCAAAAATGCACAGCCATTTCACCCAACAGGGACTACATTTTAAATGCAACCACTGCAAGTAAGATTCAGTATTTTGATTTTAATATAAGTTACTGATGAAATTATTGGAATCGTACTACATAATTGTTTAGATCGATGCAGGCTATGTATTTATGGAATTTATTTGGATTATTGATACTTAATAAAAATGCAGAATTTCGAGTAAAGTAATCGTCTCAAGCATTTGCGTACGTTTCATTTAGCCAAGTACGAATCGTCTGAAAAGGCAACTAGTACAAGCCATAAGGGTGCTTTAGCAAAAGCGTTTGATAAGCAGCGACAGGTAATTACTAATTATTTGCTTTGATTAAAACTCATACGACTTATAAATAATCTTTTAAATATTTAAACATGGCAACTGGTTTTTCAGGAATTTAGTCAAGACGAACTTAAGCGGCTTATTGTAAAGTTCATTGTTTCTACCAACCAGCCTTTTATAATCACTGAAACTGAGTCCTACATGGAAATGATGTGCTATGGAAGAACAGTTAAGCCGAAAATTCCAAATGGTGACACCATTAAAAAAGGGATGATCGCTATGTATCAAGCTGAAAAGCTGAAACTTTCAGAACAATTAAAGGTTAATTTTTTAAGTTCTTTAAGTATCATAGAATTAAACTGACGTAATTATTTTTTGTACCAGGCTGTCAAATCAAAAGTATCGCTAGTCGCCGATTGCTGGAGGTCTTCGAACCGAAAATCATTTCATGGCAGATTAGCCTCTTGGGTCGACGAAAATTATGTTTTTAATCAAGTTGTGCTTGATTTTGACATACTCAAAGGACACTATGCTGGAGAGGATTTGGCTTTGTCGTTGATTAATGTTGCTAAATCTTACAACATTACGGACACAATTTTGGCAATTACTACCGATACAGTAACATGGATATCATGTTCAAAGCTTTAGAGCGTCATTTCCAGAACGAAGTAATATTTTTTATCAAGCGTTTTGAAACTAATGAAAAAATCATTTTTTTTGCAACTGTAATTGTAAATTTTTCAGGGAATTGATTTTCGCGAATCTGACAGGCGGGTTCGATGCCTAGCTCACATTATAAACTTAGCGTGCCAAGCTTCACTTAGCGTTTTAAAGGTAGTTACCAAAACACCTACAAGTGGAACTTCCCAGGATAACGCTGATGATGATTTTGATAATGACAATTATTCTGACGACGACGGCGACGACGACAAGGATCTCCAGGGCAACAAAAAGACTACCTCTCTATCTATTTACTTAAAAGTTAGACGATTAAATTTTTAAGATTTATTTGATATAATTATTTTTAAATAATTGTATCAAATTGTATACAATTATTATATAAATTATATATCAAATATTGCATGCTATATACTAATAAGCAGTATTAAAATAGATAAAGAGAGTTGTCAAGAGGATTAGAAAATCTGAGCAGCTGGAGGAGTCACTGAAATATTATTGTGAGCAAAATAATATTTCATTTCGACAATTAATCATTGACATGCCAGTGAGATGGAATTCCACTTACCTAATGCTTAATCGCTGCCTGTATTTGTAAACGGTCATTAAATTTTTTAAATGCAATTATAATTGTATTTAAAATGTACACATGTAATGTAACAAATACGTTTCGCTTTCATGCGTTTAGAGGTGTAATCCCCTGGAACAGACTTTTCTCCACCATCAAAAATTGCAACTACAAACACGCTGACGAGGATGGCTGAAGCGATTTTAAAAATGGGGGTCAAGGTATTTTAAATAGTGCACATGATATTGTGTATCATGAAGCTGTAGAATACATAATATAAGTATGGCGCACACTTTTTAGAAGAGTGCGCCTCCTCGAAGCAGAAGAATTGAATAGTACTAGAATCATTTGTGATCAGCGCTACGTACTACCCGATGAGGAGAGGTTGGTAAATCTGACGTCAGTTTATGGTCAGCGACGTAAACTGACGTAAAACTGACCAACGTAGGAAATTATGATGGTCCGTTTAATGCTAATTCTGAGTTGACAATTAACCAACCAATTTTAGAGATTGTACTTACGTCGGGTTGACGTCCCATTTGGCTCTGCTTTGCATGTTAAAAGCAACGGTTTAATCGATGTTGCAGCAACGTTAAATATTAACCATATTGACGCAAGCGCATGCGTGTCATGGCATCGTCACGTCATCAAATTGTCAAATTAGGACAATCAAATTGATTACGTCACCAGGACGTCAACGTAACGTCAATATATCATTCCACATTGAGCTTCATTGTACCTTGTGTAAACGTTTGGCTGACATCAATTTTTTACCAAAACTGCATGCGCGCTTATCATGTAGCAGTCTACAGCACAAATGAATTGAGATGGTCAGATGAACCAACGATTTGCAACCGCCATTACTTGGGAGCACATTGTGTGACGTTTCAAGGTGAGTTTTGTTCTTTTTATATAAATCCAGCTAATATTAAGCATCCTCAAATATGTCTACTTATAAAAAGAGTGTGTACGCGCCAACAACGTCGTTAAATAAATAAAATAGTAGATAGTTTTTTACTGAGGCAAGTGAAACCATTGAAATAGAAGTTGGATTTTGTGTTAAGCGAAAATTTGATGAAGTGAACCCCGAACCACTAATCGGTGCTGAAGAACATTGTGAAGGAATATGTAATCCTCCAATTGAGACAGACCAAGACAGCGATTTAGAATACAATGAAACCGCTTCAATAATGTCGGATTATTCGGACGAGACTTCAACGCGCTCAAACAGTAGTGATTTTTCTGAAAATGAAGAGGTTCGTGAAGATTTTTAAGACCAACTGAGACGCTGGGCCATAAGTGAAAATATTACACATAATGCATTAGATTCTCTGTTAACAATTTTGTCCAACCTGAATGTCTCGCTTCCAAAAACAACAAGAACACTTTTAAAAACGGAAACAAGTACATCAGTTCAGAAATTATGTAACGGGGAATTCTATTACCGTGGATTGCTAAAGGGAATAATTGAAGCTTTACAAAGAGAAAAACGCTTTTGCTCGCTTGAACTCACACTGAAGATCAATATAGACGGAGTGCCCTTGTACAACAGTACCAATAAGAGCTGTTGGCCTATCTAAGGCATTGTTAATGAAACAAATCTTCAATCCCCTTTTATCATTGCTGCTTATGTCGGAATGTCCAAGCCATCTAATATTGAAGAATATTTATAGCCATTTATAAATGAGCTACAAAGCATTTCTACGGTGGGAGTCATGTTCCGGTCCTCGCTGGTGAAAGTTAATGTGCAAAAATGTATTTTTATAATCGCTGCACCCGCAAGGGCATGTTTGAAATCCACTGTAGGACACACAGGGTATTATGGTTGCGAGCGCTGTGTGACAAGAGGAAAGTGGAACAACAAGGTTACTTTCCCAGATTTTCATGCTGATCTCAGAACCGACGAATCTTGTAGTTCCCGTTTACAGGAGGAGCACCATCAGGTATTCGCGGTCGATAAAAATCTCCTCTCGAGCAAATTAATGTTGGTTTGTTATCCCAAGTACCAATTGATCCTATGCATTTAGTTTATCTAGGTGTTACAAAACGGTTGATCAAACTGTGGTTAAAGGGTCCCTTGAAAGTGAGATTGGCTTCAGCAAAAGTCAAGGAAATTACCGACGGACTTTTAAACTGCTCACCATATTTAGGATGTTACTTTGCACGGAGGCCGAGAGATGTAAAAATGGTTGGTGAATGGAAAGCAACGGAGTGCAGGCAGTTTTTACTTTATACAACTTTTATTACTTTGGTCCAATAGTGCTGCAAAAATCTCTTCTAAAGCCATTATATGAAAACTTCATGTTATTAAGTGTGGGAATTCGTATTTTGTGTGGCAAAAACACATATTTGTTATCATTAGCGAAACAACTTCTGGAGACCTGGGCAAAACATTTTAAATCAATTTACGGGGAAAGCGAAATTGTGTTCAATATTCACAACATAATACATATTGCAGACGATGCAAAAAGGCATGGACCATTGGACAATTTCAGCTCATTCCCATTCGAGTCCTACTTAGGAAAAATGAAGAGAATGCTTAGAGCAAATCATCACCCCCTCCAGCAATTGCATCGACGACTTCAAGAGAGATCTATAATCAACACATCCAATCTGGACGAAACCCCAGTGCTAAAATTTAAACACAAGATGGGCCCTATTTTGAATGTGATTACTCAATTTGAACAGTATCAGTTACTCGAATTAGGGAATTTACAGTTTTCTACAAAGAGTGTTATTTTGGTCATCAGAATTGCATTTACAAACTTGCAAATATCATTCGCGAAAGTGACAAAATTTATTATTTGGGTCAAATAGTTGAGGAGAAATGTGATGTCTTCAACTATCCTGTGCGTTCATCTAAACTGGATCTAAAATGGCCCCTCTGCCATATGACGTAATCCTTAATTCATCCCTAATAACCTAATAATTAATTTAATACCTGATGAACAGATGTATGCGCTAGTGGAGATTGTAACTGAAAAGAAGATGGAACTACACCTTGTGATATTAATCCCATGTTATGGTTGACTCAAGATCAGAGTAGCTGCTTGTGGCCTGGAAATCATCACTATGCTACTGCATTTAAGAATTTGACCAAACCCAGTGACAAATCTAAAGTCTGTCCAATTAAACTAAAATTTGTTTCAGGTATCCACGCCGTTTAAATGTTTTTCTAGACCATTTTATAAGTAACAAATATTCATATTTGAAGAAACATTTTGATGATTGTTTATTGCAGACAATTTGGGTGAGATCCGTTCAACGTGCGATAATTTTCTGGATACCTCGGACATAGATTCTGTATCTCATACAAACCCATTGCGAAGACGCTCAAAAGCGGTCGCCTCTAGGCGGGAATCATCTGATAGTGATTCTGGAGAAAATACTGTTGCATCAAATAATCTACCTGAAGCTCCAGATATTCAATTTGAGATGCCAGAAATTAATCCCGATGAATCACCTCGAGGGAGCGTTTTCATGGATGTGAATATCCCTTTGCTAATGGTGGATGAAGTAAAAGCGATTGCCGATGGTCAACAAACTGGTACTTACATAAATACAAACTAATATAGATCGGAACTGTTTTGCTTCCATATTTAGTTTTGTGTGTAATTAAATGCATGTAATGTTCTATATTTTCCAATTCATGTTATTGATTAGGGCTTCAGATAAAGAAACCTAAATCTTTGGAAAGGCAAATGTTGTACAAAATCGAAGAATTAATTCGTAAAGTTGATGAACTTTCTCGAGACAACAAATGTATTAAAATGGCTGGGGTGGCTTCTATTCCTACCCCAGAGGGATGTCCTAAGTTGCCGATTACAACATTGGAGGAGTTGCAAGCATGTAACACCTATATACTTCATGATGAGAACCATTTACAGTTCTTGGTGAGAAACTATAGTTTTAAGCGTAAATAACTATTTTGCAATTTAATGATAAACTGTTTAATGCACTCCAAATTTATTCTGACTATTTAGATGAATTTGGTTTCGACCGTTGGAGGAGTTTCCATTAAAGAAGCTACGGAAAGGGTACTGAGCAAAATTTTGAAAAATAAAGTAGCTGCCGGTTTCAATTGGTGTGGAATAGTAAAAACGAACGTAAAGCCTAAAACACCTTTGAAGGATTTTGAAGGAATACTTAATTTACGTTTTGGTAATTTTCACACTCCGAAATGTTTAAGAAATTACTTAATAAATTATATACTTATTTGCATATATATTATCTACGTAGATATATGCAAATCACTAAAAATTATTAAATTGTTTATAGGGAGTGTCAGGAAAATCATAAGCACAGCTTCTGACAAGGATGTAGAGACATGGGGAAAATATTGGTTGCGGCATGCGAAAGGCCGATGTACCAGCAAGACCTCAAAACCCGAACTCCGAAGCTGACCTTTCAGAAGGCTAATAGCTACTGTCCATTTTCACCTTTATTATGAACATTATTGATGCATGTCAAATTTTATTATTGAAATCAATAGCATGAACTCATTACATTATATAATTTTCAAACATTTGTTTGAACTTCTTTTTTAAATGTTGGAATAAACACGAAAAAATGTTGAATTGTAAATCTCTTATAAATTTTATTACGTGTCTATGGTGGTTAAGCAGTCTTTTTATGTCATCGAAAGACGTAAAATGGATGTTGTATATGTATGTTAAATAGACGATATAAACTGACGTCTGTACGACGTTAAATTTTGACGTCAATCTGAGGGCAAAATCTTGGACATTTTTTACTCGAATACACGTCAACTAATTACGTCCTGTTAACCATTTGACGTCAAATAATGATATTATATGAACGTCACCCAGATCGGGTCATCCTCATCGGGTAAGTTCCTATAAGGGGCTAAGCGTCAATCTGATGTAGCAGCATGACGTCACGAGCTAGTGACTGTAATACCCTAAAATGTTTATATGAGCTTGTACAGTAAGTGTGAGAAATGTCTACAACAAGAATATGTAAAATTGTTGATAGTCATTGTTAAAGGACTCCAATTGGAGCAACTTAAGGCCAGAAGAAGTACTCTTCAACGAGTAGGGGGCGGGGATTCAAAGTCTGAAATCTGGAAGTGAGAAGTATGCTCAATCTCGGGCATTTATGAACCAATTTTGATGACATTTTGAATGGACACTCTTAAACGGTTTTCACCTGAAGACCATTTCAGGATTTCACAAAATTTTGAAATATTCCCTTTGTTTTACGGTAGAGGGTTGGCAGTAATGTGTGCTGGGTATCGCCCACACGGCACCACACTTAATAGTAATCACGGAGATATAATACCCATAAGTCCATTCCTCTTAAGAGTTTGCCAAGAGTCTATGTTCAAGCTTGAGAAAGTATTTTGTAGGATATTGGAGAGCTATAGTAGAAAATAGAAGAGTGGTGGATGAAGAGGGGTTCAGATTAGCAAAGGACCATCGATTATTGAAAATGCCTACGCTAACAATAAGTGTCATTGCAAAACCTATGCTAAGTGTCATTGCAAATACCTATGCTAAGTGTCATTGCAAAACCTATGCTAAGTGTCATTGCAAATACCTATGCTAAGTGTCATTGTAAATACCTATGCTAAGTGTCATTGCAAATACCTATGCTAAGTGTCATTGCAAATACCTATGCTAAGTGGCATTGCAAAACCTTGGCTAAGAGTCATTGCAAATACCTATGCTAATTGTAAGTGGCATTGCAAAACGTATGCTAATTGTAAGTGACATTGCAAACCATGTGCTAAGTCTTGTTGCAAATACCTATGCTAAATTTTATGGGCTAATCCTATTTTGAGCGTCGTTGCAAAATGCTGTGCTAATTGACATTGCAAAATGCATGCCAACAAGTAACTCACGTCCCATGCCCACTCGGGACAGGATTGACATTTTGTGGGATGTCTGTGAGGTACCTGGACCAATGTCCCAGCTGTGAGGTACCAGACCAAACGTTTGGGCTATCTCGCCCTGGTTTGCGCAGGAAATCGCGCAGAAGTTGTAAATTCGAATTCGTTAGCTTAAATTTTCCGATGTTAAATCCGGTAAGGAAACTTCATTTTCAAATTTCACAAAAAACAAAAATGCGTAAAAGCTCATTAATATCCCTTTTAACACAATACTACCATGTTTGCAACATTGGTTTGGGCCATCTCCGGTGACGTTGCAAAACCTTTGCTAAATGTCACTGCAAAAACCTATGCTAAGTGTCATTGCATTAACGTTGTGTTTTGTCCACGTCACTTAGCATAATATGCGGCTAGCATTTCCTTGTGGCAGTTCTCCGGGTGGCAGTTGTTATCACTTGCTATTTTGGATAGGCAGCAAACAATTATTGTGGCAGTTCTCCTGGTGGCAGTTTTGGGTGCGGCAGTTGGCCGGACAGTGATTATTTATTACGTACGCTTTAGTTCTAACAAATTTATTTTGTTTTTCATAGCAATCCCGCTGGTCCGTACGTCGATTATTTTGAGCATTTTAACTTACTCCCTTCACCACTGTGTCCACAATTATTGAGCTACAGGTTGGAAATAATTTGTAAAAAATCCGGTAGAGAATTCGCTACAAAAATTGAGGGAATCAGATATTTTTAAACCTTGCTCCTTATATGGGCATGGGGGGAGCCAAATACTTTGACTCATCGTATGGGGTTCTTGGCATGGATAATTTCCCCATGTCGTGTAAACTACTGCCACAATTAGGAGCTTGCAAATTGGTTACATGTAATTATTAGAGAACTAACCCGAAATAATTCCGTAGTAGCAGTGACCCCTCAAATAAAATTCATAAAAATCAGTACATCCATGTACTTGAAAAGCGTCCTACTGTTCAAATTGTACCCACCGGAGGCACAATTCCCATCATGTTGACCAAGAATACAGTTTCCTGTTATTTAAAATCCTTAAAAATTCTCAACTATTTTCTCGCTACTCCTTACGAGATTTATGAGTATAGGCTTCGTACTTGCTCCTCAAAATATAGATTAAAATTCTGGGAAATGTTTCCCGTCATTGGGTTTGTTGGAACAGCTTTCAGCCTTATCCGACTATATCAGTCGCTGAACATGAGCAATTCGTCAGTGGACAAGATTCTCCATTCTTTTTTCGTCGCTAATTACCTCCTTGTTTTTAACTTCAAACTTAATATTCGAATTTACTTGAAAGATTTTCTAATTTTTTGAACTTCTGCTTGCATTCCAAAAGTCCAAAACTTACAGGTAAGGGTGTACTCACATAAAACGTGTTCCTTCCGTAACCGTAAATATTTTTGTCGGCATTACGGAAGGAACTAAACGGAAACAGCATTCCAACCTTACGAACAGACATCTCACATTCACACTTCGTAAGTAATTAAATACGGTCTGAACTTATGTGAGAGGTCTCTCGGTAACGGAGGAAAATTGTACGTGTACGGACAAAACATGCTTTATGTGAGTACACCCTAAGGGAAGTAATATAATTCAAAATTTTGAATCGGATCAAGAATCCGATACAGAAAAGTGCTCAATGTATTTGCGGCATCCGAATATGAATATGAGGTCCTTTTGAAATGCAATGATCGGGGTGGGAAAATATTTCGTGTGATAATGAAATGCATTGATGCGACAGCACTGTTCCAATCCATTGCCGTTGTATTTTTTATTGTTGGGTCTCCTTGTAGCCCACGGTACATTACATCTCTGCTGGACCAATGTGAAGAACTTCTATTGTGGGTGTTGCTTCTATTTTGACTTTATGAGTACATCATGTGGCTCAATGCTTGGGCAATGACATTCTTTTACATATGTCTCATCGTGTTTTGGATAATGGAATCTGAGACGTGGCTTGATACACTAAGGTTGTAAAATATCTTGATTCTTTTTCAAGCGTGTTTCGTATTTTTATAATATTGTTTTGTTTTACAAGGTATAATTATGGCTACAGTATGTGTGATAGCAAATTGTACTACTTGTTGTGTATTTTAAAGCGGACCCAGTTTCAAGAAATATTTTTGTGAATTGGATCCCAAGACAAGAACCAATACATTCGAGAAGAAACATATTTTACAGAAGTCGCATGTCGTTATTCAAACGTACAAGGGTTTAGAAGTCCTTTGTAAAAACTTTAATCATATTACAAGTCATTTGTTTTGGGTAGCGGAATAATTAACAGTAACGGGCATGCTCACGGTGACATCTTACGGAGTCATTAAATTTCACAGTACCTTGCATCCAGTATCGTACGCCACCATACCGTTTCCAATGGTCGTTTCCATTTGTCATTCTTACATCTGTTATGGGCGGATTGGAAAATCCTTTGGGAGAACCAGAAATTGGTTGGAGTCATGGAAGGGGAGTCATTGTTGGAAGCAAGTCAGAAGACGAATTATTTCCTGCCGGCCATTGAGTGTGAGAGTGGGCATATTTTATTCATTCTCAAAATGCACAAATATATTATTTCTGTCGTTTTCTGACCCTAAATGTCCTAAACAAAATTTCTGTTGACGATATGATAAAGAAAGTTTATGGGTTTCTTTTATGGGCGGATAGTACCGATTAGAGTTGAGACCTTTGGAAAATGTTTTCGCCCGATGCCCGTAAAAGACCTGTTAAAATTTTATCCCAGCCCGCCCGCGGCCCGCGTCCTGCAGAAGTACCTATATTTTTACCCGCCCGTTACTTTCAATGTGTCAAAAAAAATTCCCGCCCGTTCATAGCAATAAACTAACGAAACCTGACTATACCCTCCTGGAGGCATTTGAGGGTACCCCCTGGTAAGAATAACCAAATAAACAATAATTATTATGCCTTCACGTTTTTAATTATCAAAATCGGAGTAACTAGGTAGAATTAAAAACATAAATAAATCATTTCATGTTGTTTGCATTGATTTAAACGATTGCTTTATTTTATGGCCAAGAGTCAAGTGATCCGACAGATCGAGCAGAGCGTCCGGCATCCAATAGACAGCTGGACCCTTGTGAAGCGGAGCATTTATTAGATTAAATTAATTCTAATTTTTTTAGATTGAGCAGAGAACAAATTCTGAGAAGTTTTTATATTTACGAACAAGCACGTGTATCAAGCTGAGTCCTTCTATACACACACTTCAAAGGGAACAAACCACACACACATAGATAACAAGGCACAGAGCACAGTTCTTCTGTATGTATGTATTTATTAGTGTTATTCGTGACAAATTGTCTACAACACAAGATATCCTATGCTAATTTCGATAATACTCAAACATTTTTTTTTGTTTTTGTTTTTACAGTAGTTCTTAATTGGTATATTATATCATTCGTTTCTTGTCCACGCTCTTTCAAGGAGGGCTGCACGTATGTATCTAGCAATCATGTTACACGATTTCTTATTATTAAGTTTTAGGAAAGATAGCCAGTTTCTTGGATTAATGGCTTGGAGGTTTAGATTTCCCATGTAAGGATTTCGGATTGGGGAGAAGATGGAACAAGAGAACATAAAGTGATAGATATCATCATATTCATACTTATTACAAATAGAGCAAAAACTATCCGGGTAGAATTTATATACCATTGAGGAGAATTTAAAGCGTTGGGGTAGGTGTGATTGGTTTGACGCAGTTCTAAACTGAGCAATAAGCCTTTTGACAAATAGTGGTGACATCTGGAGCAGGTAGGCTTCACAACCTTGATCAGTCTTGTATTTTTCATATATGGTATTGTAGGACGATATGTTGGCTCTTTCTAGGTCGCCTTGTCGCAGGGTGTCTTTTAGTGTGTTCATAACATTCTTCATAAACATGTGTGTGAGCGCTGGGTTTTGTTCCAGCCAAAGAAAGGAGTAACCCAGGGAATCCAGTAGGGTTTTTACCATGGTTGACCATGAGCTGGGGCGTGATTGAGACTTCATATAGCAGACCTTTGCCAATCTGTCATCCTCCATCTTCAGTATCCGGCACCATAGCTGGAGGGTTATTTGTACGGCGTTGTATTTCATATGAACTTGTCCACTCTCCAGTCTCACTATATATCGTGGTGTACAGTTGGCCAGATTGAGGAGATTCTTCAGGAAGAATTGTTGCAGTGATTCTAGAATGTCTGCGCATTGTAGTCCCCAAATCCCTGCCCCATACATAGAGACTGATTTTATAAGTGAGTTGTATAGTTTCTGTCTGGCCATCCATGAGTCTGTCACATTCCCGCATACAAGGTTCCAGCTCGCACTCATCGCAGATTTGCCTTTATTAACAGCGTGTTTAGCCGCTGCCTTAAATGACCCGTTAGAGCACAGAGTAATTCCGAGATAAGTGAACTGCTTGACATTTTCTATTGGTTCCCCGTTGTACCGCCATTTGTACGAGTAATGCCGTCTGCCAGATTTCGAGAAAATCATGATTTTTGTTTTTGCGACGTTGACCCGCAGTTTGCTGGCTGAACAGTAGAGTCTGAGTATTTCAAGCTTTCGTTTGAGACTTCCCGGATCGTGTGCAAGTATGACAGTGTCGTCTGCATATCTGAGGGAGTTGATTCGAGTGATGCTTGATAGTTTGATAGGGATGGCAGAGTGCTCTGCGAAGAAATTTTCAAAATCATTTGTAAATATATTAAAAAGCAAGGGTGAGAGCAGTTCTCCTTGTAGTACTCCACAATTTATACTCGTTTTGCTACTATGACCACTAGACAGTCTGACGACAGCCCGAGCTTGGTTGTACAGATTTCGTATTACTCTAGTCACTTGTCCACTTACACCAATGTCAGAGTTTTTGCCATAGTAGATTGTGTTCGACCGAGTCGAACGCTTTTTCATAATCCACGTATGCAACATACAGGTTTGTATTTCGGCTAAGGAAGTCATTCACAATTGAGCTCAAAGTGAAAAGTAGATCTTCACATCCTCGTTTTTTCCGAAACCCCGCTTGTGTTTCACATAGCACTTTGCTCGCCTCGCACCAATTGTTGAGTCTGTCCAGTAAAATCTGTGTAAACCATTTGCATTGTGTACTTATCAGGGAGATGCCACGGTAGTTACTAGGATCGCTTCTGCTTCCTTTTTTATGCAGCATGACAATTTCTATGTCTCCCCATGAGCTTGGTGGCTTCGCACCTTCAAGTACGGCATTAAAAATCTTCAAAATGAGTTGTACTATGCTGTCGGGAAGCGCCTTTAGAAATTCGTTACTGATCCCGTCTAGACCAGGGCTTTTTCCATTTCTCAATTTCTTTCGTGCTTGTAGGCATTCCTGTAGGGTAATCCTGGCATCTAGTGTAGGGTGACGACAATCATGAAATGGTATGTCCTCCGGGGTTCGTTTGTGACCCATTAGTTTTCTGAAATGATCTTCCCACTGTTCTCCGGTAATACTATTCTCTATTTTTGGGGCTTTTTTCCTAAGCCTCGCGACAGTTTTCCAGAATGCTGGGCTGTTTTTGACCTCCCTAAGCTCTGTTTTGATGCTTTCTATGTATTTGGACTTTGTTTCCTTCACTATTGCTCGGTAATCCTTTCGGGCCTTCACAAATATGCTTCTAAGATCGCTGGGGTAGCCCTTTCTTCGTAGTTCTTTATACGCCCGCTTTACTCTTTGTTTGGCAGCTACACAGTTACTGTTAAACCAAGGCATGCTAATGCTTATTTTTGCTTTTATTGTTTGAGTCATACCGGTTGCATGTGCCGCCTTGTGTATTGAGGTGTTCAGGAAATTTTCCATTTCCTCGAGTGTCAGTGTCTCTACGTTTTGCGTATGTGCGGCTGATATTTGCTGGATGAATTCGTTTGCGTACTCCGGGCGCCAGCGAAGTTTTGATTTGGCCACTGTGTGGACAGTCCGAGGTATAGTACGGATATTTACACTTACTGGCTGATGTTCATGACATGGAAGGTCGATGACTTTCAATTGCTGTACGGAGTTAGCAGCGTTAATATTGCACCAGATATAATCGATTGTGCTCATGCCATTTGCTCCCAAGAAGGTAAAACTACCTGGGTTATCACCTTCGCATCTTCCATTCATTAGAATGAGGCCAGCTCCTTCAAATAGGTCGTCTACATATCTTGCTAGTTTGGATTCAGTCTTATCATAGTTCTGTCGGTTTGCACTTAGGGCTTCATTTTCAATGCACTGTAAATCTAGTGTTCCAAGGTTTCCCAATCTTACATTAAAGTCGCCTCCTAAGAACAATGGTATATGTCCATACTGTAGTGCTATATTTGTGAGCTCCTCTTCGAGCATTAACCATATTTCTTTACTTTTGCTGATATCTGGGCTAATATACACGTTTCCTATAATGTTCAGATTGTTTGTTTGAGTATTCCTAAAAAGTATTATAACCCACCACTGAGATGCACAGAGTGTCTTTACTATGGTGTAGTCCTTTTTGAATAAAATGCACAGACCTCCACTAGGTCGACCTTTTTCTTTGCTCTTTATTGCAGGTTGTGTTACTTTGTCGAAATTTTCATACATGCTAGGTAGGTCGACCTTGTCAGAGGTCAGCCATGTTTCACAAAGGCAGACGAAGTCATGATCGTTAAATATTTGAGCGGCTGAGTAGTCCAGTTGAGTGAATTTAGTATAGCCTGTCGAGTTCCAGTATATAATGCTTAGAGGAGAGGGTAGGGTATGAAAGGTTGTATGTACAGGTATGAGAGTTTGTGTTGTAGACGCAGTATGCTATTCTCCAGTGTCCATTTTACTCGGAGTTGGGGCTTTGGAACGTATTGGCCTGATTTTGCCATTCTGAATGATGTATCTTGTTCCACTGATGATCAGGGTTGTTCCTTTTAGTTTCGCATCCTTGCCCGCGTCTTTTGCTTTTTTCATTTCCATTGACAACAGCTTTCTTTTCTCTCTTTCCTCAGGAGTGAAGTCATCTCGAATGTAGATATCTGAGTCACGGAGTTTGTGTGTGCATTTGTATAGCATTGACTTAGATTCCGGGTCTCTGAAGGTGACCTTGATCAAGGGCGGGTGGCTTTGGTGCTTTCGTTTCCCTGCCGGTTGTAGTGGGAAGGCCTTTTCAAAGGGAAGCTGGAGTTTGAAGGTTTCCATGAAGAACTTGTTGACAGTTTCACTGCATGACCTGCCCCCACAGCTTAGTCCGCCAATGACAATTGACTTTTTTCGGATGTCCGTTTCGAGTATGTCAAGCCTTTTCTGCATCTTTTCCATTCGGAAGTCTACGCTGTCGGTGTATTCGTCGTATGATCCTTTAAACCCTTCCAGGATGTTCACGCGAGTTTCGAGCTCCTCAACTTTCATCAGGGTGTTGTTGTTGTTAATATTTATTCTGCTCATCACGGCGAGGAATAGCGAGGCTGATAATGGCGCATCCGAGTCTACAGCTGGGATCCCCAATGATTCGCACATGGTTTTTACATCCGTCAGATCCATGTTATTGTAGCTACAGCAGATTCCCTACGTTCACAGGAGCAAAGGATCAGTGTAGGTAGGATGGTATGTAAAGTAGGATAGCAAGGAGGCAATATATACAGCTCAACACTAACTTGCACTTGAGATTGTAGATAAGCGAGCACAAACACAGAGCACCTTTCACATTCACAGCACCAAATGGAACAAGTTCTTCTGTAATGCAATGTCATTCCGACCGTAAATTTAATAACAGATCTTCTTTTTACTTGGTCAATATTTCCAAACATATCGAGCTTCAATACGCAAAGTAACGTTGGGTGTATTTTTGGAGTGGCAATTTCGTCGTTTTTATCAGTACATACAATTAAATTGTCAACTTTTTATTAGGAAACCAATCGCACATGCGGTAGATGGCAAGAAATATGTGGCAAATATTTAAAATACACACGAATGCGTGTGGCATGCTTACGTACAGCTGTTAACTCTCAGACCAAAAATACTCCATGAAAATCTACATCGGAAACGCGGGCGGGCGGTATTTAGTAGTACCCATCAGAAATTTAAGGACTGCCCAGCCGTGCTGGTAAGAGATCCAAAAAAGTAAAGCCTGTGCTTACCCGTGTCCAGTGAACTATATAATAATTAACCCGTAATCCCCCGTGCCCGTGAGGTTAAATTTTAAATTTTAGGTTAAATGCCCGTACGGGTTGGGCTGGCCAGATGTCCAGCCCGTTATTGAGCCCGTTCTAGTCCAACTCTAGTTCCGATTAGAAACTTGAATATAGGATGTCAAAACATGTGGCAAAGTTTTAGAAAACAAGGAGTAGAATGTACAACTCGCATGTACAAAAGCATTTTCGCCAAATTTCATATCGTCAGCATAGTAATTTAAAAACTATATTTTGGAAATTAAAAATCATAATGAGACTATCCCAGACGAAACTCCGACTCTGCTCTACTCAATTGACGGATATGACCTTATGGGTATTGATTGTTGACTTAACTGTAAGTCCACGCTTATCATTTCTAAAAATTGAGACATGTATAAGTATGTTTTAAAATAATGGAATGAAATATTCCTAAAACGATTTAGGATACCAATGAAAGTTATTGAAGAAATAGTATCTTTAGTTCTTAAGAACAGTGCATTAATTTATAATAATCATCTTTATAAGTCATAAATTATACTAATTAGTGCTACCTCTATTGAGAAGCAGTGTCAATAAAGTCTTTCAGTCAATGAGTTGAGTAACTGAATCATGGAAAGAAGTTCTTCCGTTGAGCCACAATCACCTCGGCAAAAATTTTTGGAAACTTTTGCCCTTGAGAACGCAGCACAACAGAACCCAAAAATTATTATTACTCCGGATATGGCGGAAGGAGACCCAGGGTATTTGCCAGAAATTAGCTTGAAGTTAATTCAAGAATGGATCGGGAAACACACAATCGAAGTTGCCCTGAAGCAATACAAGACACAGGTTTCCAGGCTCGTGTCCACAAATTCACCATTTACAGAAAAGTACCAAAAAACTTCCATGAGAAAATCCTGCAAGAAATCCTCTCCTTGTTCGATAGTACCTACAAACAAGAAGTATCTTCCAATCCTTCATTAACCCAGGAGCGTGGTACAGATATAGCAGAGTCTTACAGCATGATCCGAAGTCTAAACAGGAAAAATCAACGTATGTTCGGCCAGGGTAAGGCTTCCATCCGATCGGATGATCCGCGGATATCCGAAGATCGAATATCCGAAATTTCGGATCGGAAATACTACTTATCAGATCCGAATACAATCCGATCGGATCGGATACGTACCCCTTACCCGGTCATCGGATTCGGATCGGATCGGATTTGGAAACGACTTTATCCGATCGGTTCGGATTACAAATAATAAATATCGGATAATCCGACGGATATCCGAAAATCAAATTTTTACCGCGTTCGAGCGACCAATAAGAACGAAGTGTGCAATAACAATTTGTCCAAAGAGTAACTGTCCCGCTTTTTACGTGTTTTCTTCTCTATTCTGTGCTTCAAATTTACAGCGGTGTTTGTAAAGTTTGTCTTCAGTTTGTACGTAATGTATGCAAAAATGATTAATATTGTGATGTAGCAAAAAACCAATGCATTTTTGCAGTGAAAATTCCTAATACTTTTTTTCATCATCCAATGGTATCAATTCGGATAATTTCGGATATCCGCGGGTCGGATCGGATACGGATGAATAAAATTTTTATCCGATTCGACCGTTAAGGATCGGATATTCGATTTATCCGGTCAGATGGAAGCCTAAGGTGAGGGTTAGCTGGTCGGAAGTCTCTAAAATGAATTATTAATGATTAATAATTATTTAGATCTTAGAGCCCCTCACGCCACTATCGTTTAAGCAACAAATTGTGTTCTCATAAAAACGATATTTTACAAATTGGTTTCTGTGTAGTGCAACCTTATAAGTCATTTCCCTATAAAAATTACTCATATAATAACCAAAATTTCTCCAATATTCAAGATGTTCCACAAATTCTGGAAATTGTTTCTGGAATAATTTCCTTGTTCCCTTTTTAAGGTAATTAATCCTTGGCGAAAAGCTGGGAAACAATGCAAAGTAAGATTTGGGCATGAAAAATGACTGAATTGTATTCTCCAGTTGAATTTGGATGTCGCAATCTTCCCCATCTAGATTTGTAAGCATTGGCTTTAGACATGCTGCTTCTATCCTGGCTTCTGAGGGCGTAGTAAAGAGTACATGATGGAATTGAATAAAAAAATTTATAGGAGTCAATCTGTGTGTGAGAGTCATATTGGTAGTAAGTTTACCAACGGTATAATATAATTACAGAAGTATATAATAGGACTGTCATACGTTGGCAGTAGTACAGGGACTATCATAGTTAGTAAGGTTTTCCCGTAAAGTAAGTAAAAAACAAGAACTAACAAGAAATATTAAAACTTGTGCATACCGAGACTTCTTGCGTTTTAAGGAGCATTTGCTACGAATGAGTTTCCTCCTGAACCCATGTCAGTATTTTCTGAAGGTGTGGAATCCGTCTTACATACATCATCATATAACAGTACATACATATGTTCCTTGATTGTACTTAATAGTAAGGGAATTGTCTTGCTTGGTATATGTCTATGTATACATAGATACACTTTTAATTAAGCACTTCCAACTATTATTATTAGTTTTCAATTTCCATTCAACTATAGAATGTACATGTACTAACACGAATTATTCAACCGGTTGGTTCACTCGGCCCTCCAATGATTTTTAAATGAATTATTTCGTGACGAAATACTCCCACGATTGAATCGTTCCTAATTCGGAGTGTGTTAGATCGTCAACTTGCTTATACGAAGTATATACATAAGTGGAGTTATCGGAATCAAGCCTCCGTGTTATAGGAATTTAATGAGCTTTGCAGAAATACTAAATAAAAATTAAGGGCTACACAGTTTTGTCACGAATATAGAATTAGATGAATTTAGAAAATAAGAATTAGATGATAAGTTCCTAAGGAACATAATTTAAATAATATTTAAGATTAGATATGGTAAATATCCTCAAGGATCTATGATAACTCATATGTGATGAGTTGGAACTTGAGATTAGAAAAAGGACGCCAAGCGTCCTGGGAGAGAGGAATGAGAGAGGCAGTTGGTCTTTGGGATTCGAGTTGATATCTGGATCTAGAGTTGTTTTCTGGAATTCAAGTGAGAATCTTGATCTCGTGTTAAAGTATATATTTTGATCTGAAATATAATCCCAAACAGTTAATAAACTAATATTCCTGAGTAGAATCAAAAGTATAACCCAACTCAATACAATATTACATTATTACAACTTTTCATAAACAATCATATAATTACTTCACTTTAGCACCCTTGTCACGTAGACAGTACCCCCTTACTTGCGAGTTACTTAATCATCTGATTTTAGGAGTTACGTGAAACGGCTCCTTTGGTTATAAAACATAATTACATCAGTATAAATCCTAAGGATTAACCCCGAACATTTAAATCTAAAATAACCAAAAACCCATATGTTTCAGTTTGTTACAATTGAGAAATACGTATACATGCATATAGATGGTGCCCAAATACCTTTGTCTCTTCTTCCTTCGTAGCTCAAGTAGAATCAAGAAGCAGCGTTTATCAAAAACACAATATCCTCATTTCGTAGAGGTAGAACTTTCTCCAGATTTTTGCAAAATTTTTTTCATTCCGCTGGGCAAAAAATTCAACATAAAGTTTTTCTAAAATTGAAAACCGACTTCCCATCAAAAGCAGTAAATATCAATTTTTAGAGATTCAAATTTGGTTTTTGGGATGAATTTAGTTTACGATATATTTGTATAAGCATGTATGTATTTTATTTTATTCCTAAACTACTTCGAGTGTGTAGAATTTGGGGATGAAATGAAAACTGGAAATACCTACCTCCCGAATGTGTGTGTAGGAGTCTTAATTTATTTTTGTTTTATTGAGAATTTAATAACTGTACTGTTCCAACTTAACTATTCCAGTGCTCTACTCTGGCAGAGAGCAGGCCGGGAAGTCCACGATAATATTTGTACGGGTTGGAGTGGTAGAAATTGTATTTAACCATTTATAAATTAATAATAATTTATAAACAATTATTACTTATTTAAAATATTAGCAAGTATAACAAAAAATTCCAAGCTACAGACGACGAAAATCATCAGATCGCCCCGGTCACGAGAGTCTTCTTCACTTTTTACCGTTTAGAACTCTACTATGACGTGTCTAACACTATGACATTTTATTATTATAATAACAAATCTAAAACATTTATTGTTAGTTGTCTAAATTTTTCAGATGCTGACTGGGATTTGCATTGTACTGAACCACAGGATAAATTTTATATATATCTAGAGTTTAAATAAATATTTCCCCCTAAATTTTGTATAAAAATAAAAATGCTTTTAGCATAATTTGCATTTCAAATTAGTCATATAAAAATGATTTATAACATCCATTTTATATTTAAAAGATTTCACCTGGTTCGTTTTGCTTTAAATAAAAGCTCGTTTTTCTGCAGTGAGGATATAGTAATTACTAATCCACATGATTTGGATAATTGCAGCGCTTCCACGAACCCCTTATAGATGCAACGTACAACGTGAATTATGATTAAAAATCTTCGTGTTGGTGAAATATCTTCCAATATGGAGGAAATGACAAGTACGTTTCCTCAATATCTTCGGGCAACGCGGCAACCCGAAGTTATTAAAATTAAAAGGAACCACACGTGTTATCATAACAAACCTATTATTTTCTCCTGTAGTGCTTCACATCTATAATTCAATGATTTATGCTAATACTAAAACCAAAGGTCTAGGAATCATAAAAGCATCAAGTGTCTCTGCAGACTCGGACTCTGTTAGGTCGAATAAATTTCCGTATAAGTTAGCAACTCTTGAAGGAACTGCCCAGATGAAAAAAGTTGAGTGAGAACAATTCTGTATTTGCAATTGAGAGCTCAAATTTACTTTATCGTAAGTATTAGTAACTGTAATTATTAACGAATGCATGTAATAATTCTGAAGAACCACACGTCTGTGAGGTTTATCGGACGGAAGCGGTAATTGTTCAGGAGAAAACCAGAAATCATCACTTCGCAAGAAGTTTTGGCTTTCTAAAAATTCTGGCCTAAAGGACATTGATGAGAGTGTGGCTTTTATATGATAAATTTGCTAAATAATGACTACTTATTATCAGTTTATTTCACAAACTACTAGTGGAATCAAGCCTGTTGGTCTCTGCTTGGACTTTGCAAAGTTTCAAAGGATGGTTAAGCTGATTCAATATGTTTTAAAGTTAACTGTTCATGCGATGTTTTTATAACGTAACGAATCCATTAAAGGAATGGGGAAGAAAAATTGAAACGATGCTAATTCCTGGATAAAGGGTGCATGTTGATTGTACGTGAGCTTTCCTCACTTCTCTTCTTTTCCTCTTCCCAAGAATCCCAAGGCATTCCTGTCAACGAATTTCGACTTGGATTGCATAATCAATTTTAGTTCAAAAATTAGGACAAAATATATTCCTGATTGCAATTGAGACCTCAAATTTACTTTATCATAGTAACTGTAATTTAACGATTACATGTAGTTCTGAAGAACCACACGTCTGTGAGGTTTATTGGACGGAAGCGGTAACTGTTCAGGAGAAAACCAGAAATCCTCACTTCGCAAGAAGTTTTGGCACTCTAAAAATTCTGGCCTAAAGGACATTGATGAGAGTGTGGCTTTTATAAGATGAAGCCAAATAATTACTAATTATTATCAGGTTATTTCACAAACTACTAGTGCAATCAAGACTGGGTTCTGCTTGGGCTTGTCGAAGTTTTAAGGGATGATTAATCTCATGATTCAATATGCTTCAAATTCAACTGCACATACTATGTTTTTCATATTTTATAACATAACGAATCCATTACAGGAATGGGGAAGAAAAATTGAAACGATGCTAATTCCTGGAAAAAGGGTGCATGTTAATTATAAGTGAGCTTTCCTAACTTCTCTTCTTTTCCCCTTCCCAAGAATCCCAAGGCATTCCTGTCAACGAATTTCGACTTGGATTGCAGGCTCAACTCTAGTCCAAATATTCGGACAAAATATATTCCTGATATGTAAAACCTGGCGGACTAATTTTCTAGCATCCACAGTTACCTCCTTCTTTGATCAGAAGGTTTCTTCATGAAGGAAAACATTAGGGATTTGTGTGGATTTTAGACATTTTTAGGATTAAACTGTGAAGTGAACGAACTGGAAATATTAAGACTTGACGTACATAATTACATGTAATTATGTATGTATATCTCCTGAAATATGTATAGTTGAAACAGAACTAGATGAGACAACGAACTTGATGAATCCTCTGGGTCCTAGTTTATGGTTATTGATGTCCGAGCAAAACTTGTATGACGTTTGATGTCACTCTCATTTAGCTACTGGTTAGCCGAACGTATGTATGTAGTTTCAGATTTTTTATGTATTGCAGGGTGGGCTTTTGTCCTGTGGTTATGGGTCAGGGTTCAGATTTTTGTAAATCTCCCTGGAAGATTTTTTAAATATTTTCCCTCCTGGTTTGTCCTGGATGTCCCTGTTCGAAGCAAGTTTAAAACTCCCTGTTGGCAAAATGATTTCCGTAAATCACCTCGACAAATTCAAGAATCTCTGTAGACAATAAAGGATGATTTCCGTAAATCCCCTCAACAATTTTCGAAAATCCCTGACCAAAAAAAAAGTCAAAAGATCTGAGAATCTCTGTTTGTAATAAGGACGGACTTGTAGGTGTAGGAAGGGATCTTTTAAAATTGTTAATAAAGACGGCTTTTTAAGTTAAAACATTTGTGTATAAACGTTTTAGGGTATTTACAAGGCTACTGGATCATGTTGTTAAATCCCTAGGGGTTTCACTTCTTATAGTGACTTCGCAAGTAGTGCGGATTAGAGGTGGTTGTCAATAATTACATATTTATGTTTAAGAATGGCTTGGACTCCCATGCTCTTCTTACCAATGGTTGATTCAAGACATATGCAATGCGATAATACGTTCTGTTAGCAGTATGATTGAAAAATAAAACGAATTCCATACTTACGTTATCAGAGTCAATTTATTACAGCTAAAACAACAATAATATCAGAATGATTAAAGATTTATATGAAGGGGAGTTTACGAAAGGAGAGGAACCCCCGTAATACTTCCAAAGTAAAAATAAACAGCTTGTGCTCACTCATTAGCGTGCTCAGGTTACTCAGCATATCGATATTACTTACAGTAGCAGATAATTACTTCTAACAGTTTTGATAATAGTTGTAAGTTATGGCTGAGTCCATGATAACGGTAGGATTCAAGAAGGAATGAAAATATTTAAATTTACTCTCAAATATAAACTCCATTGAAATTACACGGGAAGACTAGGCCGTAGCAGCAGCCATGATTTCGTTCTTGTGTATGTTCACAGTCCACAAAAGAAAAATGAAGAATGGAATTACGAGAGCTGTCACCACAAGTGAAACAAACTCGCCCCCTGAGACAACGTTGACAGTTTCCAAGATTACTTGAACGATCAAACCAATGGTTGTGATGACCAACCAGGCTCGAATATGACCTGGCTTTCTCTAATGGGACCAGAAAGGAATATTTACAGTAGAAGGATTCAAAGCTAAAAATCATAAAACGGTTAGAGGGGACTATAAACCCTCACAACAATGAATCATCAGAAAATTAAATCATATGAACTGACGCAAATGTACGCATCACACTTCAACCTACCTTCAAAGATCCCCGAAGCAGAACTATCCCCATTAGGAATAAAACAACCGCTCGCAGAATTAACATAATGACTGCCAACATGTTATTAAAAGATTCTGCAAGGGAAACGAAAGTGATTTAGAGAAAAAATAGGTTCCATTACGAGTGTAATTTAAATGATAAATTAAGCTGTTTATTTCCACTTGTTTTTATAACGCATATTCTTACCATCATGTCCTGAATCAGGCTCAGATCCACCAATAGTGATTGCAACTACTGAGAAGATGACGATGAGGATGACTGAACAGACCTGAAAAAATTGAGGCAAGGTATTTTAAATATATATAGGTACAGTGCACATGATATTGTGTATCAAGAAGCTGTAGAAGACAAAATAAACATAAGTACAGTATAGTGCACACTTTTTAGAAAGGTGCCTCTCCTCGAAGCAGCAGAATTGTCTAGCATAAGTTAAAGTGACAAAAGTTCTTAAGGGGCGAAGCGTCACTAGCTAGTGACTGCGTAATACCCTAAAATGTTTATATGAGCTTGTATAGTAAATACGAAAAAGATCTGCGAAACAAGAATTTGTAAAAGAATGATTTAAGAATCGGATTTTAGGTTATGAAGAAGGGTGTAGACTTTGCTTTACGCATAGAGAGCGTGATTTAACCCTTATAAATGTATGAATGAAGACGTTTACGTCTTTTAGACAAAAAAACTTTACAGGTTTAGTCAACTATACACCCAGAGTGAAACAAATTAGCTAGTCCTTCAAAAATTTAACCAAAACAATGATTTATGGTAAATTATTTTTTTACTACGTCAATACAAACTTACAATTTCAATCCATGCAATCACTTTGGTCCAAGTGGACGCTCCGCAACAACAAATGTTCCTTTCTTCCATTTTTAAGTAAAATACTCCGATGCTCTAAAGAGTTTCTGAAGACTGACTTTGTACAGTCGAAAAAATTTCGGACCACTTAACTCTCCAAAGGAGTTGAAGGAACTGTCCATAAGAAAAGAGGTAAGTACAACATTCGCCTTTGTCACTTATTTATTTAAGCAAACGAAGTAACATTTACAGCAAAGTATAAATCAGAAACTCCCCTTTGCTGGGGTTTGTAGATATGACGGATGTGGAAACCAGAGATGTCCAAATGAAATTACCTTCCTTCAAACCTTCGAAGGCAATTTTTTGAAAAAATCCATTCCTTCATCCTTCTATTAAAGGAAGCCTTCAAAATATTTTGCCTTCCTTCAGCCCTACTTTACTTATTAATTTAATGCCTCCAGCATTCAGCCTTCTAAAAAATTCAGCCTTCCTTCCTATTCAGATTTCATAATACGAAATCCCATAGCAATGCATTTAAACAACCCTTTTGCAGGTAAAACACCTAAAAATCAGCGATACAATTTACTCAATTGATTTGAGTCTCATTGTGCATATGACTGTACATTTGTGCATATTTGTAGTATTTTTAGTACGCTCTCATTGTTGTATTTGTAACAGTGCTGCGGACAAGTTCAAGTATACAGATAATACTTGAGTTTTCAACTCAAGTTCAAGTTCGGGTCAAGTTCAAGTAGGCCAATTTTTTTACTTGAATCTTTCGGGTCAAGTTCAAGTACGTGTTTGGCTTGACCATGGCAAGACAAGTCAGGTTCAAGTAGAAGTAAGGAAAATTTACTTGAACCTCAAGTCAAGTTCAGGGTCAAGTAATGGAAAGAAAAAACTTGACCATGAACTTGAGATGTCATGGTCAAGTTCAAGTAATTTTAGATTTCGCATGCCATAAAGGACGGAAGCAATTTCAAAATCACAATCCAACTTCATGTCGTGTTTAGGGTATTTTGTTTGCACATGTCATAAATCAAAGGACAAAATTCAAAATCAGAGTCCGTTTTATGAAAGTCTTGTTTACCAGACGTTTCTCATTGTTAGTTGTTGCAGCAGCCTCTCCATGAAATGAAAGAAATATCTTGATAATTCATATTGTAGCTTAGAATTATTAGTTTCAACTTGTGTAAATAAATTCCAATATAAAATGAGCTTGGATGGCTCTTTACAAAAAGCGTTTAATAAATAAGTAAGTACTAGTTTATGAAATATTAAATTAAGAGTATAGGTAATACTCAAATTGGTACATGTATGTATGAACATTAAATAAAACTCGTCCGATATACATACAGTGAAAGTCCGTTATAAGGAATAAGGGCTCAGCTTATAAGGAATGTATCGATATCAGGGATGCATTTGTGTGACCCCAACTTTAATTTACACAATGCTTTAGAAGTTTTTTATAAGGTAAATTCCTTTATAAATTTTATAGTCAATTATATCGGACTTTTACTGTAATCAGTATACGCTCAAAGATGTCCTCGAATGGTTTTAAATAAAAAATAGTAGTAAAATTGTTTTCTGAATGCGTTTTGATTTTCAGTCTGAAGGAAATAATTTGCCGATGCAAGTTCGACAAGTTATTGTGGCCATGTTTTATTTTTTGTAATACTTAACTTGAATTATCAAGTTCAAGTCGCGTTGAAATCATGGTCAAGTCAAGTTCAAGTCAAGTTTGGAACTTTAATTACTTGATCAAGTTCGGGTCTTACAAAAGTTACTTGATTACTTGAACTTGACAAGTCAAGTAATTACACGAACGCGAGTTATCAAGTTCAGGTTGTGTCTTGAAAATTACTTGAAGTTTCGTGGACAAGTCAAGTTCATGGTCAAGTTTTGAAATTACTTGACCCGATCGCAGCACTGATTTGTAACTATCTATTGTCGTTCATAGGCATGCGTGAAGCCTTCTAAGTAGCAGAGGGCTACTTTACATACTTCCTTCCTTCGCCTTCCGTTTTCTGTTAATTCTAGGAAGCCTTCCTTCAGCCTTCTCGAATTAATTCAGCCATCCCGCCTTCCCTTCCCAACTCTCTGGAAAATTGATATTCCGCCATCAATGAAGCCTTCATTGAAGGCTAGCCTTCGAAGGCTGGACATGTCTGGTGGAAATTGTTCACGTCAGCCTGGAAAATTAATTTTTAATATTATCCATCATTTTTATATGGAAATGATGCCTAAAGTTGCACTACAAGGAAACAAATTGTAAAGTCTCATTTTTATAAGAACACAATTTGTTGCTTAAACGACATTTATGTGAGGCTGCGCTAATTGTAAGCTGATGCTGAATAATTACTTCTTAACAATAATTCATTTCAGAAACTTCGGGCCAGCCAACCCTGGCCGAAAATTCATTGATTTTTCCTGTTTGAGCTTCGGATCGTGGTGTAAGAATCTCTACCACAATCTGCTACCAGTCAAATTTTATGAATAGGTGATGAAGCTGGTGAATTTTATACTGTGCATAGATAATGTCTACATGTTACAACATAACAAGGACATATATAAATACATAATTATATATATTTGTATGTATTTCAATTGTCAGCTCACATGTGTGATATGTACAATAATAATAATACATATATATACCTACATCCTAAATATTAAATGAGCCGTGATGGAATGAGATTATTAAATCTTGGATCTTCCTCCTAAAAGCACTGCTATTGTTATGCAAGTATGTACATGTACCATTTACCATAAAGCCTACTCAACAGACTTCAGTACAAATATATGCGGTACGATGGCTTTTTAGGCTTTTGTAACACGCAATGATGAAATTTTTAAAAAATCTTTACCCTCCTTCCTAAACGCGCTCCTGTCGTTTTCCGAGTGCCAATTCTGGGATCCGTTCGAGAGCGTTTACATGTTAAATTGCTTTAACCGATTTCCCACAAATTTGGCATCAAATCTTCAAATAGCAATCTCGGACGAGTTCAGTTGTGGTTGAAATCCTTGCTGGGGATTTCGTGCAACAATAATAAATTATCCTTTCCCAAAGATGAGTGGGGAAAGAAATATGATTGGTGAAGTGAAATACTAATTACTCCAGTTATATTGCCGGACCATATAAAGAATTATGTAGTCATAAGGGTGGTTATCATTAAAAAGAACGATGGCAGACAGTTGTGATAAGTGCTCTTGCTCTAACTCATATAATACCAAAATTTCTGCATTATTCAAAATGTTTCCCAAATCCTGGAAATTGTTTCTGGAATAATTCCCTTGTTCCCTTTTTAAGGTAATCCTTGGCGAAAAACTGGGAAACAAAGCAAAGTAAGATGTGGGCATGAAATATGACTGAATTGTATTCTCCAGTTGGATGTCGCAATCTTCCTCATCTAGATTTGTAAGCATTGACTTTGAATATGCTGCTTCTATCCTGGCTTTTGAGGGTGTAGTTTTTAAAGAGTAACTACATGATGGAATAGGATAAGAAAATTTATTGAAGTGAATCCGTGTGTGAGAGTCATATTGGTAGTAAGTTTATCAACAGTGTAATATAATAACACAAGTATACACTGTCATACGTTGGCAGTAGTACAGGAACGATCACAGTAAGGGATTTTCCCGTAAAGTATGTAAAAAAACAAAAACTAATAAGAAATATTAAAACTTGTACATTAGTGCATCGCATGGGTTCAGGTCGCACCCGGGTATTTGGGTTCAGGTCCAGGTTCAGGTTCAGTATGGGTGCATGTATTTTGGACCCAATAATTTTGGGTCCTTTCTGGGTACAATATTTTTTACCCGTGAAATTGGAGACAGTTTCAGGTTCAGGACCAGGTACGGAAAAAAAACCGTTTTGATTTTAATTACCTGTCAGGACCAGGTGTAATACATGAAAGACCTGAACCTGCTCACAAAAGACCTGAAATGTTTGGGTTCATTAATTGAAAGTAAGGGCCGGAGAATTTCAAGCTTCCAAGATGATTTCCATCGCAAAAGCAATGGCAGGGTGTCCCAGGAACCAGAGAACTTGCATTCTTATTCATTTTAAATATATTTTGTAATATTTGTACTTTTAATACAAGATAAAATGTTAAAAAAGTTCGGATTCTCAAGTACCCAAACATGTTCAGGTCCGGTTCAAAAATACACGGGTTCAGGTCGTCTTTTGGGTACTTTTTCGGGTTCAGGTACTAATCAGGTGCGGGTACTACAAAAATGAAATCATGTCAGGTTCGGGATCGAAATATTTGAACCTGTTAAATGGGTACATTTTCAGGTACAGGTTCACACTTTTGAGGTACCCAAAGTTTGGGTCCAAGTTCGGGTTCAGGTTCGACTGTTTTGAACCTATGTGATGCACTATTGTACATACCGAGACTTCTTGTGTTTTAAGGAGCATTTGCTATACGAATGGGTTTCCTCCTGAACCCATGTCAGTATTTTCTGACGGTGTGGAATCCGTTTTACATGCATCATCATATAGCAGTACATATGTATGTTCCTTGATTGTATGTAATAGTAAGGGAATTGTCTAGCTTGGTATATGTGGTGTATGCATACACTTTTAATCAAGCACTTCCAGCTATTATTATTAGTTTTCAATTTCCATTCAACTGTATGTATGTAATTATTTACATGTACTAACACGAATTATTCAACCGGTTGTTTCACTCGGCTGTCCAATGCTTTTTTAATGAATTATTTCGTGACGAAATACTACCACGATTGAATCGTTCTTAATTCGGAGTGTGATGGATCATCAACTTGCTTATACCAAGTACATAAGTAAAGTTTTCGGAATTAAGCCTCCTTATAGGAATTTAATGAGCCTTGCAGAAATACTAAATAAAAATTAAGGACTACACAGTTTGTTACAATTAAGAAATACGTAATTATAGCTGAATATAGAGGGTGCCCAAATACCTTTGTCTCTTCTTCCTTCGTTGCTCAAATAGAATCAAGAAGCAGCATTTATCAAAAATACAGTATCCTCAATTTGTAGAACTTTCCCCAGATTTTAGCAAAATTTGTTTCATTTCCCTGGGCGAAAAACGCAACATAACAGTCATTGTTTGCTCTCAATTTTGCGTCCGTTAAGTTTGTTCTCAATTTTGCGTCCGTTAAGTTTGTTCTCAATTTTGCGTCCGTTAAGTTTGTTCTCAATTTTGCGTCCGTTAAGTTTGTTCTTTAATCAAAAACCGATTAAAAGACCAGTTCCATTTCTTGGACATTAAAAGCACTAAGAAGCCAGACAATTTTAGCTTACCATAAAAATCCTTCATTTTCCCCATCAATGCCTAAGGTTTGGACGATTTTCACAAAGTTTGCATGAAAATGCGAGTCCTGTGGGTTTTAAACATTAAAAATTATATTACTGGGAAGTATTTTGTAGAATAATTAGAAGTGCATAGTGCGCATACTCATATGTTATTCCTGCTTTAGTAGTACTACAGGGCGTATGTATTATTTAGGGGAAAAGGTTAAAATTTATTTTGTTGGGACATAAATTCTGGAAGAAATCCTGGAGAGAATATTTATAGATTGTAATTTAATAAACATGCTCTTATCCTAGCTTATTCTAAATTATAATTATTATTAATACTAAAATTCAACGGAATAAAGAATCTCAGAACGGAGTGCAGCAATTAGCTAAGATGTATTGATCGGTACAATATAAAAAATCATACTTGATCATTTTGTATTTATCTGTATGTCTTATCCACATGTCTTTTTCTTAAAAGTAAAGTGGGCCAAAGTGCTGCACATATTAACAAATGTTAGAAATGGACATTCTGAAAAAACGAATTGTCTTGATCCTAACCTCAAATAATGACGTAAATTTAAAAAAATATTTTACTACAAACTGAATGGATCAAACATTTCACACCCTTATGTGAGCTAGAGGGTAATGATTATCTCCAATCTGTTTTTGCTGAATGATGAAAAACTTTCACATTCCACGAGAACCTACAGATTTTTCACATATTTGTACATAGGCATGTATTTTGTTACATATGGTGTTGAGTCAGCCCCTTTTACGATCGGGTGTCTCAGGATACAGTAATAACTAAAATATGGCAATTTTTGCTCAAAATTATGTCATTCATAACTGTAATATTGTACTGTAAAAATAGACAATTGTTTTAGCAAAAGTACGAAGCATTTAGGTAGCTTCGATTTTTCTGTACTGACTGAGTTTACATTAGCATTTTCATAAAATATTCCAAGAAGACAAATTCAAACAAACCGCTCCCAACGATGCCGTCTAACAAGGCCAAGATTACTTGAATTACATAACCAATGGTGGACAAGACCAACCAGATTTGAATAAGACCTGACTTTTTCTGACGGAACCACAAATACATATTATAAAGGATTCTATCCCAAGAATCATACATCGAATAGTGGAGGCTGTCAACCTTCGAAATATTAAATGAGTAAAATGAACTGCGTGAACCAATGCCAATTTCAATAATTGTTTTCAAAATGTTTTAAATTACTACTTTTACCTTTAATATTTATCGGAACATATGTCACCGACGATCTTGACAGTTGCAGAGCTATGTATGCATTTTGAACTTATATTTTTTATTTGATATACGGTGTGGGCAAACATTACAAGATAAATGAATACAAAATAATATCTCGTTCAAAGGTCTTCAAAAACGAAATATAAAATACAATAGAACTTATGGTGCAGACAAAATACGAAATACAAAATACTTTAAAATATTTACAACGAGAAAAATGCCGTATACAGATTACGCAATGTATTTTAAATACTCTTTCAAATAGATACAATAATTATTTCAAATTATTCCTCACCTCTAGGGATACGTCCCAATACAAAAATATTTCTCTTGTAATGTATTTGCCACGTGCATAGATACATAATCCACCTATACATAATTACATATAATATACATAAGCCAACATAAAAATACTTATTTCTCAATTATCCTAAAATCTTTGAACAGTCGGATTATTCCCGAAATCTTTTTCCTTATTGTTTTTTCCCACAGAACTACAATTTTCATGTATTATTTTGTAAAATTAGTTTTGTAAATATTAAAAATCATTGTAACACAATTATTTGTATCCGCCGTAAACGCATGGGTGGATCTGGAAGGACAGTGTGACTTCTAACGATGTTTCAAATACATATGTATATCCTATTCTTCCCGTGTAGAAAATTCAACAAAACGCACAAAACTCCCACGCTTCCAGTCATGTAATAATTAATCCTAATACGTTACTTTCTCTGTATAACACGAAATTCGTATGCATACATGAAATAAAAATGTAATTAGTTATCGACATCCTCACTGTCAAGGAATACTGCCTTTGATTTGAATTTACAAAGAGGCTCCTTGGACAAAATAAGCTAATTACAATGTACCCACAATATTCCTACATTTAAAAATGTAGACCACTGGGGATGTCACGCATGGCAATTTTAATTGCCACCTTTATCTACGAGACTCTTGTTCCAATCTGAATTCCGTGTTTTCTCATAAAACTTATCAGATTTGGCAGTTTGGAAAGAAGACTCAATTAAAAAAAAATGTATAACCTTACTCTCCTTCAATGGAGCTTTAAGTAAAGTTTTATGGCCGACTGTGACGCTTGTACTAATTATTATAGTTATGTGAATTATCACAGCAGATCTGTAGAATTACAATTATTATTATTTGCTAGTTGCGTGTATACCTAATTTACGTTTACTAAATTTAGCAAATAGAAATATCCCAGCACTATAGAAAGACAAGTGGGAGTGAATGCTCAGTTATCTCAATAATCAAAGAAATTCCTTCATTTTATTCCTGAAAAATTACTCCAATTTATTGTCATTTCAGTTTTAATAGAATAATATAGAAATTTTGAACTTTTTTCAAGAATATAATTTACGTGTAATTAATATAAAAAATTATTTAATTTTGGCAGCTCGCTTCGTTCCCTTTTTAAGGTAAGCCTTGGCAAAGAACTGGGCAAAGAGGGCAAAGTAAGAAGTGTACATGACTAAAGACCAAATTGTGTTCTCCAGTGGGACGTCACAATCTTCCCCAGCCAGCTTTGACCGCATTGCATAAATATTCACAAACATTCCGACAATCATTTGCACGATCTGAAATTCGTGAACATTTTTTTGTCAGTTATGTCTCTTCCCCAGGTAATTCAATTGTCCCAGGAAATCCAAATTTAAAATATTATTTCCTTAACACGACAAAAGCTACACAGAAACAAAATTTACCTGCAAACTTGTTATAGAAGCAGCAACCGGCTTGGAAACTCTGACTCCCATGGCTTTGAGAGCATAGTAAGAGTACATGATGGAGTGGATGAGAAAATTCATGGCAGTGAACCACCGATTGTGAGAGGCATATTGGGAGTAAGTATACCAACAATATATAAGGACCGTCATGTGATGGTAGTAATGTAAAAACATCAAGGGATTTTTCCGTAAAACTACAAATATCGTATCTCCCAGCTCCAGCACTTTTGAGGTGATAAAAGCATAGAACCAAAATTCCCAAGCATTGCTATGCTCATTCCTGTAGTGAGTCAAGGTGGGTTGCAAAAATATTAAGCAGAGTCCAAAAAATGCACACACATGTTATTTATCTATAGACACTCACTATACATTCAAGGTAAAGGGATGCAAATAAATAAAAATTGTGATTACAATGGATAGCACACTGAGAGTTTGAGTCCATCCGGTTGAGAGAGAAGATCCAGGAGTTCGGGCAAGACCCGAATTGTTCCTACGATGGAAAATCCTGCGAGGAGTAAATTCCAGAGAAATAACAATCCTGTCAAGTCAAATTTTGTTTTGGATTGCATGAGGAACTTTATCAAAAATATTGTGAGGAAATATATCCCTGAGAGGTAAAATGTGACGGTCCAATTTTCTTGCATCCATGATTGGGCACTTTTTTGGTCAAAATTCTTCTCAAAGGAAAATAAGCTCGGACTTTGGAAAATTTTGGACATTTTGAACTGTTTATTAAACTGAAGAGGAATAAATGCAGGTGGAAATTGCGCGTGTTTGTTGGAAGAGTTCTTGTTTGTTAATGTGCTGAGATAGGCCTTCCATCACTAGAAATCGGAACCTCTCAATCAAACAGCAGTCCAGTCCTGGATTGTATGAGTGTAAAAACCTAGACGAGTTCTACTGCATTTTATATATGTAATTATGTATGTACATGAGCGTACAATTATGCAGTTTTAACTGTTGTTAAAAGTCTCCTTTCAAATATGTACATGGGTGAACATAAACATTGTCACCCCCCTAAACCACCAAAGGGAATGACTCATAAAATAATTATTTGATTCATCATGTTTTTGGAGCAAATTTTATTCCAGAATTTATAAAATTTACTTCATTGACCTGCATCTGAAATTTGAGGTCACAAGGTTAAGAAAAGTCAAGTAAAGTCGGATTTTTTTCAGAATGTTAATTTATGCATTTTTTGATTGTCATACAAAATTATGCTCAAATAATGTTTTGAGACTTTTTCGTAAGAAGTCTTACGGGATTTGCAGGGAGCAGCTTGAAGGGCATCTACGTACGTGTTGAGAATTGTGGACATGAAGGTCTCATCATGTTAATTTTGCATGATAGACTTTGGCCTTCATGTAAACAATTTGGAGCGGTTTTTAGTAGCATATTTCATAATGATTAATTAAGTCTGTATGAACCTCCTAGAACAAAAAATTCTGGTCTCAGGACATAAAACCGTGTGGTAATAATGAAACATTTACAGCACATGAAATTGCATAAAACGAAAATGAAAATATTTGCTTGTGAAAATTCAAAGTGTAGAAATTGACATTCAGAAAAAAAAACAAATTTGCTTGACGCTTCCGAACCCTGTGACATCAAATATTGATCCAGGGCAATTAAGTAAATTTTAAAATATCTGAAGAAGAATTCACTACAAATAGTGGGAGTTGAATATTATATTTTCAAATTCCCTTATATGGTCTAGGGGGTACCAATTATTATGGTTACTCTGTTCATACACATATGTAATTATACATAGGTAATTCCAGTTGGAGCAAAAACTTGCTCATTCGGCTTCCCAGGGTTGGAAGAAATATTCCCACGTGTTGTCAGTGCTCAATCCAGTGTGCAGTGGACTGTCAACTTGTGAGGTCCAGCTTCTAAATAAGACTCGTATTTCAGGTTGTACAACAATTCGTTGTCTAGTTGTGCAATGGAGGGGGCCTTATAAGTTATACCTCCTCCTTATCCAATACAAGGGATTATACTAGCAAATATTCAATTTGTAGGAGACCTGATTCCAGAATTTTCTGGATTATTCGGTTTTTAGTATCTACTTATTCTGTAATTTTATTGTTTTTGCATATTTTTAATAACTACAGTTACAAAACATTAGATTAGATTTCCATCTACATTCCCCGCACATTGAAACCTGCGAACACTATTGCTCATTGGTTGCTCATAATGTCAGGATATATATATATACATATATACATATACAAGCCCATTAGTATTAATGTAAAATAAGTTATGTCATCAATTGATCCCGAACTTGATCCGCCTATTTTGTTAATACAAAAGTGCCTTTGAAAAATAAATAAAAAAGCACCTCTTGAACTGTGTTGTCCTTGAATAATAAAATTATATATCAATTACGTGTGTATCTAATAATTTCACAGAGTACTACATATGTATGTACATCCATGTTTACATTTGTACACTGCAGTTCCAGTTTCAGTAATATATCCCACACATTAATCAGCAAAAGTCCATTGATGTGCATACAATTTCTCAAAGGGGCAAATAGAATATTCAAAATTCCCATCTTCTCCCTCCTCAAAAGAATTATTCTAAGTTTGGTTTTTCCAATTGCGCAAAGATTGCACAAATCCTTCCATTTCCTCAATTTGCCTTAATTTGGAATAAAAGGTAGAATGACGCACACTGCACTTAACAATTTGATTAAGCCAAGTATACAAAGTTACCTAGCCCTAGTTTTAAAGTTACGAAAACAATATCTATCTAAGGATAGGAGGAAATTAGTAGTAATTATTGCATGTAACAACACCCCAATTTACACGGCTTGTCATCCTCCTCCAAATATGTATTTATTTTTACGTATGTCAATGCTCCGGAGAGTCAAACCGGACTGAGTAATGACCATGTGAAATCCGCAGAGTAATGAGACACATATGTACCTACACACAACTTTTAATTATTACATTCCTTTGAATCCGAATGATTTTCCCAAGCATATCACCACCCTGTCCAGCAAATATAAGAATCACACTGAATTTAATTAACTAGTACTTTCCCCTTTAGTTCACATCAATTAAAAAAATCCGGAAGTTACTTCCCCTAAAAATAACAGCCATATCGACTGGTCTCAGGTTTAATTAGTACAAATCAGGTAATTACTTGAATCAGACTTTAACTCAAAATGATCTGACAAGTATGCATTGAGAAATACTTATTTACAGTTGAGGTTAATTATTATTATTGTGACGCAAATACAATGCTGTGTTGATTCGATACCTGCAAGTGGATAATTTCTAAAATTGCCTAGTTCTATACAAACAAGTTCAAAGGTAGTTTTTAATGGGTTGAGCAAGGTCAATGATAGTGCGAGCTCCCATCTATACCTAAAAAAAACTTATAAGATGATAATCCCCTGAGATTAGGATTCTACTGACGTAATTCAAATTAATTGGAACTTATTTAGAAACGACAGTGCTCTGTATAAGCACAGTCACATAAATCCTAATGGAACGCTCTGTGTATATGTAAGACGTCTCGTAAGAGCAGGAAGCATAAGAAATAATTGGATCAAAATGTTCCCTTTATTTTGGTCTTATTTATTTTTATTTAATCGCTTTGCAAATAATTACGAGTATTGTTTTAATTATGATTTCATAAATTTACACCTTACATTCCCTTTCATACAGATGCCCATACACTTTGAAAAACATTCTCTATAAATTTAACATGCTGACTAGAAGGATTTTGATCTTTTAAAACATTTGATTTTTGGTTGGGAATTCTGTGAGAGGTTATATGGTGTAAGGTTGCATTTCCCTGAAAATAACTTGAGAATATATTGTACATTCTGTAATCAATAAAATCCATATCGTTTAATTACCACGCGCTAACTTAAAAAAATGATTCAGTAATAACTTTATATTGCTATATTTAAGGTAATTACCAATTTTCCTTACAGAGCCCCGTTAATTTTAGCAAATATTATCTGAAATTACCGAAGCCAGTTTTTGCAATAATAGGCCATAATAGGGGATGCTAAAAAAATTAGATACATCGAAATTAAACTTATGGGAGGGGTGGGGACGATTTGGGTGTGGTAAAAAATTTGGGATTCCCTTAATTAAGGCAAAAGGTTAATGCAATAGCACTGCATTGATGGTTAAATTGGAAACTATCAAAACCATGGTGAGCCACGTGGTTCTCTTAATCATGTAAACGGACCCAACCCTGGCCCCCAGCTGTCTCATTGCCCTACACTTCCTTTTGTCGTACCCGCTCGTGACCCGCTTCCTGCAACTACTAATGTACTCGGTGGATAAATAATTAATGGTCCCTACCAATGGGAACATTGTCACAATCATGATAAATCCCGAGGTTGACATTATTGGATACATTCCATAAATGTAGGGGGAGATGATCCCATGGAGCTTGATCGTTGCGTAAATGTTGTACGCCTGGAAAACAATTACCAAGCTAACCATCGTTGGCCAGCCCCAGGTTTCCAAGGACAAATTAGACATGAGGTCAAGCATTCGCACACCGCCCCATAGCTGTTCCTTATATTTGAGTGCCAGTTCCCGATCGTACTGTAACTTGGAAGGGCGCTGGTCCAGTTCCAAAAGAATCTTCTGCCAGAAGTTAATGGAAATGGTGGAGGTAATGATGGTGTTTGCAAAGAAGTTGAAAACTAGGACGATGGAGACGTAGCAATAGCACTCATAAAATAACCAAAGGATGGTAACAGGGAAAATCTTCCATTCCTCCGGCAAATGATGGTAAATGTAACGGGGATGATTCGGATTCACCATGAACAGTACAGCCACACAGGCTGGAACAGAATAGGGGGAGCTGGCAAATAACCAAATGAGCTCTGCGCAACCGTCCTTTTTGACTGGGTACGGCCTCTTGAATATTTTGGCTGAAATTGAAAACGAAAACTGTACTTTGTCACCTGATTTTTATGCATAAGTAATTATCTATTCCAGATAAAAATAAATCATCTGTTCGAATTACTTAACCATAAAGGTTGCGAAATAATTCTTATTATCTGGAAATCCGTCCAAACCTAAATAATTCTAGGATGATAATAATTATTGTATTTTACAAGTATTTCGTAAGTTGTTGCTCGTGAGAAGTGAATTATGTAATTACATATGGGCGGTACTCAGGATATAAGTGATATGCATCTACATATTTGTTTTTAATTGAAAGCAATTTGATGTACAAACGGTTTCATTATACCAAAATGGACGACTTATACAAAAACATTTATATCAGCAACATATTATCTTCTGACCAATGGCAATCAATTTCTACAAAGCAATTTTATTATACCTTTCCGGATTATCTAAGGGGATAATGCTGCTATCCCCGTCCCGATTTTATGTATGGAAAATTGTGTTGTCCCTGTCCTGCCCCGATTTTATGGTTAGAAAATTCTATTGTCCTTGACCTTTCCGGATTTTATGAGTGAAAAATTCTATTGTCCACGTCCAGTCCCGATTTTATGGTTGGAAAATTCGATTGTCCCTGTTCTGTCACGATTTTATGGGTGGAAAATTCGATTGTCCCTGATCTTTCCGGATTTTATGGGTGGAAAGTTCTATTGTCCGCTTCCTGTCCCGATTTTACGGGTGTACAATTTTACTGTGTCCGCAATGTCCCCATTTAATGTGGATAAAATTGTTATTGTTCCCCTTCCGATTTTGTGTGGGGAGGATTTTGTCTGTTCCAGTACCTTCCTAATTGTGTATGGGGATGATTTGCCTTTGCGAGTACCTTCCTAATTGTGTATGGGGATGATTTGCCTTTGCGAGTACCTTCCTAATTGTGTATGGGGATGATTTGCCTGTGTTCGAACCTTCCTAATTGTGTATGGGGATGATTTGTCTGTGTTCGAACCTTCCTAATTGTGTATGGGGATGATTTGCCTGTGTCCGAACCTTCCTAATTGTGTATGGGGATGATTTGCCTGTCCCATGATCTTCCTAATTTTGTATGGGGATGATTTGCCTGTCCCATGACCTTCCTAATTATGTGTGGGGACATTATTTTTGTCCCAGGTATAACCCCTTTCATGTCCCGTGTCCCCGGTAGAAGCTCTACCCGAGTGCGTAGTATTGCCATTCATTGCCATACAGTTGTTTAATAGGAATTTCCAAATGTCTAAAATATTTTTCTCAAAAACTACCAGACCTATCACACACAATTAGGATATCTGTCTCGGTGTTAATATGTATATCAATGTCTAGGTAAGTGACACGGTAATTTTCAACGAAATCGGTCTAGTTGTTTTTACGATAGCTGTCATTTAATTTGAATTTCGAATTTTTAACAATTTTTCATCAAAAAGGTTTTGGGAAAGGGCAATTTTAAAGATCAAATTTTATTGGGCTTACCCGTCATAATTACATTGAATTCCATTAGCTGAGTCACAAACTCCGCAAACTCCCTCCTCTTTCTGAAGGCACCGACGGCCAAAGTGATTAAACTTATGTAGCCCATGGCAAACAAGAAATCAATGGCAATTCGTGCGTAATCATCTGTATAAAATCCCTGAATGAAACAAATGTTTGTGTTCACACCATTAATGACAAAGAAGAACATGTTGAGAAGGTAAATTGAAAAAGCACATTTATTTCTGATGGAATGCAATTTCTGATTTTTTGAGTCCCACTTGAATGGAATGGAATGGAAAATTTTCGCATTCTTGTAATAAAAATCCAATCCTTTCAGCGTCGCTTTCGTTAACATATTGTCAGCACTATGCACACACAACACTGACGTAAGATTCGAAAGTATGAAAAGTGTTAAGCGTCATGAGCTTATTCCTGGAACCAAATGAATGATGAATCCTCGAAGATATAGACTTATGATACTCCTCAAATGCAGACCATTGTTGCACAATCAATTATTTTCAGGCATACAGCAAGCAACTAAAATTAAGGATGTAATATAAAGTAATTCAAGCAGGCTTATTTGTAATATTTTGTGTCTTGAGAACAAACCTCGTGTCATAATGCGAGGTGTGGTAAAAACTTTCGGTAACCAAAAGATGACCCAATACCGATGAGGCTTGAAACTACAGGTAATTGATATAATGTCACAAAACAGCACCCACTTGTACATATGTAATTGGGGAAAATAATTAATCCCGTTCAATTATTATTCATCGAGGAAATTTTCGAGCCTTAGCGAATAACTAATTAAGCCTCAAGCCCCAACTACTTCATGCAATTTAGCAATTTGCTTTACTCCAAAGCCCTAAGCCAAGGTTCTTTCGCTAGCAGTATTTTGTCGAAATTTAATATTAGACTTGAAGTTCGTCAGTGGTGAAATGATAAATTATGATAATTATTTTTTATTACTACTCTCTCTTAAATATTTTTCTATTAAGATTCAATTAGTGACGCATTTATGGGCTTATTTCAATAAAAATGCCTTAGTAATTTCTTTGCTATATTTTTAACATACATTTGCAATTCATATTCACACGTGCGTATTCTTTGATCATATAATTTGACACATTCATATAACCAATTGATTCTCATTACGAATTTCACACCCTTCACATACAAACAAAATTGGGTCGACTGGTTGTAATAGCGATAATTCTTCTTATTTTTTTCAACTGTATGATACAATTTGCTGGGCAATTTGTTTTTCACAGCAAAAAAGTAGGAATTTTGGAAAAGGGGCTTCGAATACATTTGTTAGACTATAATTTACAAAACAGATGGCGTTGCATATTCTGAAGACGAATCTTCACTGAGAGCGGAAATTAACCTTGGGGATGTGTGACGATTGTCCTGTAATGAGTCAAAATAAATCCCCTTCCGGCACCCTTTACTACAAGCACAGCAAAACATGTTACACGGACCATGGCCACAGCAAGGTGTCGGGACGGATCCATCTCCGCAATAACCTCTTGTAAAAAGATTCAAGCCGATCCCATGACAGCACTCTGACTTTGCTTGGAAGGCAATTATCAACAGCATTGCTGACGTAAGAAATAACTTCATGTCTCCACACCTGAAATATATGAATGTACAGTTTTTCTTTAAGTATTAGATTCAAAATTAATTTGAACTTGTAGAAGTTATTTTTTTTTTTAAATTTAATAATATAAATTATTTGTTTTACAAACTTCTTGAGTTTCAACTGAAACAATTTAGCGGGATTGCTGCCAGAAATGAATAAATGGTTCGTATTAAAGAAGCTCAAACTTGTGGACTTGACTAAGATTAATGAGCTAATTGACTAAATTTAGGAAATTAAATTCCGGGTTTTTACAGCAAGACATCCGCTGTTTATTTTCCACTCTTCCGGCTTAATACTTGGGTGACATTGCATCAACAGGCCTTTAATGGTAAATCTTTATTTTAACAGGAAGGATTCTCTTCCTTGAGAGGCCCGAGACCACATCCTCATGACTGACGAAATAATTAATTACATAATCATCCCTATCAAGAATTATTAGAACCGTTAGAGCTATTCATACTATTTCTATGTCATTTTAAGATTTCATGTAATTTTTTTGACGTAAGTTCAGATCTTTAGGAAATTCTGGAGAACATGGGACACTCTGACAATGAGTAAGATTTTTACCACACTTTCTTCTACATGGAGCTGTTTCTATCGGGATGGTATATTTAATTGGCGTTTTTTTAATAGAAAGTTATGTACATAATTGCATAAATCTTTGTTCAGAAATTTTAAAGATGGATTTGGTCTGCACGCAACGCGTTTTTCCCATGGTTTGTTTTCTAGCAGTCCATTTCCTTTATATGTAGCTCGTTGTTGTATAAATAATTATATACACTGATTTTCCTGTATAGTTTCCTCGTAGATAGCATCCCCTCTATACTGGTTGGTTTAAATATGTGCCAACATTGTGTATATACTGTAGTTTTATACTGTAGTAATAGTAGTTAGTTTGTATGTTGGCAAGTATTTTGCCATCTCTTATAAAGAATTTAATAGGAAATTCACTATATGTACATATGTCATAATAATATATATTTATACAACGTGAGTGTAGCAATTGTATGCATGAGGCTTATTGCATCTGCCTAAAAAATTGGATTAATAACTGTATAGTTAGAAGTTACGTATCTACTTTTGTAATTACATTTTGAGTGTAAGGTAAGTTCTAATGCTATTTTCCCCTCGCATTATTGTCATCACGTCTTAGGAATAATAATAGCTACATCGATGAATAATTTAAGAGCTGTTTACCAACGAGGATTATATATGTATAACTATATACTTGCATTGACAATGTAAACTACAATTTAGTATTTATTCCTGTTATCTAAAAATAAACTTTAGCCAATATCTTTATTTTATTTAAGAAAATAAATACAAACCTGTACTGGATATCAATGTATTCACCAAGAAACTAAGAACGCGGTGCTTTTACTAATGAACTCAATAGTCAATATTATCAACGCATGTATTTTCAGTATGATCTCAGCCTGTTTAAATAAATTTGAATGATCGAATAATAACAATTTGTTATTTAATCTGTAGTAATTATTATAATTTAAATTATCCAAATTTTAATCTTTATGGCTTACTCCCACTTAAACAATAATACGATACTAAATTTAAGGTAAAGTCTATTAAGTGGATAATTTTCTTTGAAGCACTGTTATCACGAGCGGATATTTCAGATTCGAATGATTCTTCATCAGCCGTGGACAATATAAGTTACCAAGATCATAAGAAATTAACAGTGTCATTAATATTATTGTAAGTCAGGCTTATTGTTAGTTTTGAGACTTACATACAGTTACACACAGTGCTTCATAAAATATGGATGTAGGTTTTACAATTTTTGAATATTCTCTTCTGAGTAGGATTTTTTTCAAACGTCCCTTTCTGAAGTGTCTAAAGGATTAGCAAACCTTTGAAATGAGGACGATGGTAATAAAAGCTATTCCTGAAATTAAAAAACCATAAATACCATAATTTTCGAGGTTTCACATTTTGGTATTGTTTTTTAACACAGATAGTGGCTTCGTTCTTGATATTTCTGTGCTGCTTAGCTTCTGTCGTCACCATTGACATTTGGTGGAATCATGGAGCCCATGGAAAAGCCATACGTTTACGTAAATCTGTGTGCTATGCCGTTTGTAAACTATTTTTCAAATTGACTGGTTTTCCAATTAGTCACTTTTTATTCACAATTTCTCCCCACCTGGTTTGGATAATACCAAGCACAGGATTTCGAAATGTTTGGTTTCCTCTCATTCTATGGGACATGGACCCCCAAGAGTTATTTCCAAAGCTAATGTATAGCCACGATGTGGCGCTGAAACCATCAAAAAAGCAACTGTACGTTCGTTATGAAAACAGTAATAATCATAGTAATCATACATAATTCAAAATAAATTTGTGATGGTAATCAAATTTTTAAACCAAATGACTCGACCAATAGTATGCGTTTTTATTTTGCATATCGTCGCTCAAGAGGCAAAATGGCCTAAGTGCTGTACAAAAGCATGCGTTCGTAGACCATTATGCTTCTTCAGCGCCGATATGATGCAAATGGCCTCAAAGTTCTACATTTGTTCCTGGTTTTGATTTCTTTTTGTTGTTGTGATTTTTTTGATTAATGTTTGCTGTGTTTACAAAATACCCGGGTAACTCCGAGAGCTATATACATAGCGGTAGTACTGAACCTTCACAGTAGCGCCCACTAGGGATATCATAAATTGTTGCAAAGCATCGACTATTTTTCGCTTAGGACTTGGAACTCAAAGTTGCCCAAATGACTCAGCCTATAGCCAATATCCTTCCAACATTTAAAGTTTGGACCAAGCCTATACAAATACGTATACCTACGTATATTTAGTTTAGTTTAATCCTTTATTATTAATTCATGTCCGCGGCAGGCACTGTTTTCCGATGAACAATATCCTTACAAGCAAAGTCTTCCGATGTAAACTGCAAAACTAAATGAAAATTGGTGGAATTGTAGGCACTACTAATAGTGTTCACACAAACCACAAACTTCGTGACATCTCCTCGGGGTTCGGGCAGTAGGACATTTGAAAGTTTGTTTTTTTTTAAGTTTGACAGGGGGAGGCCCTTCTTTGCTTGAATTTTTGCATGTTAAATCTCATAAGAGAAATCCATTTTCACAACTCGAACAAAATCCAAACCAATGTTCAGACATGTTCAGACATAAAAATACTCTAGTCCCGTCTTCAAGGGTACACAATCTGAGCAGAAATCAGCCAAATCTCAACATTACAAGAATACTTTTGTTTTCACATACACAACCAAAAAAAATCAGAATCTTGTAACCGCGGGGCGATTACATGGAGAGCGGACCGAGTATGAAAAAGTTGCACACGTATTGGTATTATTCCGCAGTGTCACAAATGCAACAAGCCTGTATTCTTACACATTGTTAGACTTTGGAAAGGATTTTTGATGTTAACCTTAGGTACTGCGTCATTATCCGAACCAGGGTAGAATTAAAAAATTCGGAGTTTTGCATAATTTGATGAAATTTCGAGGCTGTGAAGGTATTTTTTACGGCCTTCGTGATCAACGAGTATGTTCCTGTGGTTAAGCCAGGTTTTCACGTCAATTCAAAGTTTTTATGAAATTTCAGGATTTTTTTCGAAATTTCATGAACAAATTTTATGGCGGGGAAGGTATTTCCCACGATTTTAGTGATCACGGAATTCGTTTATGCGGTTACATTAGATTTTTACGTGAATTCGTGGAATTTTCAAAATTTCATAAAATTTTGAAAATTGAAAGAGTAAAGACGTTCCATAGTCCAGGAACCAACACTGTTAGGCGCTGGTCCGGTCGTTGTAACTCGTCCCGTGCGGGAGCCTTTCGTGGGACGAAATCAAAAACGATCAATTTTACAAAAGCGCTTGGCTTTAATAATGTAAACATATTAACATGTACGTACGCGCTAAAGCACGTCAAGCGCTGATTCTACATATACTTATGTTTAGTGACATGTCTGAACATTGGTTTGGATTTTGTTCGAGTTGCGAAATTGGATTTCTCTTATGGGATTTAACATGGAAAAATTCAAGCGAGGAAGGGTCCCCCCTGTCAACCTTTCAAAAAAAATCAAACTTTCAGATGTCCTACTGCCGGAACCCAGAGGAGATGGCACGAAGTTTGTGGTTTGTGTTAACACTTAGTAGTGCCTACAATTCCGCCAATTTTCATTTAGTTCTGCAGTTTACATCGGAAGACTTTGCTTGTTAGTTATAGAAGACAACTAAGAGAGGAAAGTACAATTTGTAGAAAGTTAAGGTTATATAAAATCTATGTAATTCTGTCAATCAGTTTTGTTCATATTTATTCTATACCATTTTTGAATTTCTGTTTTAAAATCTTCATGATTTCTAATAGAATTGAAGGTAGTATTTAATGAGTTCCACGTTGAGTTCTGATAGATGGATATTGAACGGATTTTATGAAACGCTCGCATTTGAATTTAGTACCACCGAAGCAACAACTCACTTATGCGGACAAGAATTTTTGTTAACAGTATTTACATTTTTTGTAATTTCCGGACGGAAGACAGCATACAATTTTTATTAACGTTAAGTAAGTTCAGTATTCCGTGGAACTTTCATGGAGATTTTATGATAGAATTGAAGAATACTAACTGATTTGCGCATTTAAAAAACGAAGAGAAATGTAATGACAAAATCCTCTGTACATTAAATAACTGGTACACAACAAACAAAGCATGCATCTCCCTCCAAGTTTCCGTACCGCCACGTTCAAATGCATTGCTAATAATATGGCTGTAAAGATATGGTCAGGAAAAACTCAAATTGAAATCCAAAGACACCGAAATTGATGAAGAATCAAAAATTTGCTGTAGTTAGGAATAATTAACTGTATCCATGCTACTCCTTATAATGACTTTAATGCTAAACACATGAAAAAAAATGTGATAAATTTATTTATTGAGGTACTAAATCGTTTTGTTTAAATTCATGTATTGAAGTACTACATGCTCACACATAAAGTGTATTTGGAAAAAGAAAGTGTTAAGCATTCTGCCTAATTAATAGCTTCCTTCACTGTAATGTAGCACCACGGTTGGACAAAGTTAAAATGCTAACTCTTCGAGGATTTTGTTCATTGAGGAAAATACGCAATTTTGTTAATATAAATATTAGACACACGGTATATCTATGTATATCTATAAATATAATATATTCATTAATAATGTTACAGTATAATACATTATTTTGCTTGAATTTTCTACGTTTTTTCAGGGAATGTTTATAATCGGTATCAGAAAAAACCCTTGACATGCCCAAGAATGAAAATGTTATGAAGGTTTTATTCATAGCTCAGTTTTAATGAAGACAACAAATTCAATATTCGGTAAAATGAAAACTAACTGATTTCTTTGTAATTTGTATATGGCAACGAATTGTTACTGACTATAAATAATTATTTGTAGCAACACCCTTAATGTTTGAATTTAGTTTCTCCTTTTTGGTTTCACTCTCTCGCCTCTTGTTGTTGCCTGGACGCAAGCAACCAATTCATCAGATACTTCAGTTTGTATCTCACCATCTGGACAATCGCTTGTTGTTGTTGCTTCAGCAGCCGCTGCTTCGAAGACATTCCTATCATCCACCATCAAAAGACTATTAGTTTTGAATTGAACTCCACTGGGTCTAATTTCCATCATTTCGGGGTTCCCATCCGATTCACTGGAGACGTCTTCGTAGAAATTGTCATTACTATCGACATCTCTTCGGGTTGGAAGGGACCACGTACATTGAGAATGTATGGCCAACAGAGCCACACCTGTCCACAATAAAGTCCACATGGTTTTTTGAAGTCTGGAAGTAATAATAATTATTGTATTTTAAGTATAAATATTCTTCAGCAAAATTAAAACAAGATAAAATAAAACTATTATCTTTTATAAAACTGTGCAGCACATATTTCTTCAAGTATAGGGAAATCCCTCTGATTTGAATTTACCTCAAGGAATGTAGAGCCCAAAATCCAAGATTATTTTACAAAGTAAGTTAACAACACACTAACTTTATTCTTTTTACTGTCGTTGTAGGAAATCAACACGGAACATGGGGAGCTGACATTCTGGTTTACAATTTTATACTTAACTTGAAGGAAAAGTTTCTCTCCAATTTTTCCGTAATAGTTTTTAGAACTCTAGATTACTTCCGACGGATTGCGTCATCAGTGCGCAAAAATCTTGACGCAAATATCTCCTGTTGGCAAACACTGAGAATTAGGGAATGACGGCTGCAGAAAGATTTTATTATATCCCCCAATATTTTTGCTACTATTTCTATACGTCCGTATATTTCCGTTGGTGGAAATAATTAAATACGTATGAGTGTATGTATAAGATTGTGTTGTTTACAGGAAATTAAAATCAAATGACTCAATTCTATATTCCAATTATTGGGACGTAGTGTAAACTTAGGGATGGGGATTGTTCCATTCCCTTATAAGAGCATATTTTGGTCTGTTCGGATTTCCGGTCTGTCCAAAAGTTGGAACACTTGAGAATAAAAATGCATGTATTAATGAAACATTTGGTCAAGCCCAGGTAAAAACTCCAGGGGTTTATTTTCATTAAGTGCTTCTTACAGAATCTGATAGACGCTGAAAAATTACTCACTAAATTGAACAAATTTGCAATTATACAATAAAATTTAACAGGTAAGTATTTAGTCGACGGTTTGTTCACAAGAATTCAATAATACTAGTTTTTATTCATAGGGTTTATTCATATTTAATTTGGTAAGGTTATATATAAAAAAATCCATGTTTTTATTTCCAACATATTGCGGAAACTAATTTTAGGCTCCTACAGATATCCGTTGACAAAATTCCTGGAATAGACCGGCACATCCCCATCACTAGATCTACAGTACTACGGTCCACATCTGTATTAATTAATTTGGCATTCCAGGAAAAAAATATTTAAAGCCTCAACTCTATTGGAAACTAATGATTGGACCAATTTCGATTGGAAAATCCCATGACGCTGGAGCAAACAAATTTCTACGCAAATACGTTATTACTGTCATTACATATCCAAGAAAAGCTCACTAATTAAAATGAGACCATAGCGATGCATTAATTCCTGGATTAATTATCTGGGTACACATACGTCACAAGAGTACATTATAGTCTATGCATGCCATCCAATGTCGTCATATTAGTACAATTAATTTAATATTGAATAATCATTAGTGCAACTACCCCATTTCGCAACTGTATGTACGTAATTGCCATTGATCTCACTCTAAAATATTAATTATCATTTTTTTGTCATGTATCTACAGGAAGTGTTAACTCTGTCCCAAAAATAAACAATGAGAGGCTTCAATTATTATCTCTATTCTGTACTTGGACGTCCTTACCACTACTTTGGAAGGAAAAATCTGTGAAGCAAAAATGTCTCATAAAATTAATTTTTACGTGTATAATTTTGTATTTTTGTGTGAATAAATTACTATGCCATGAAACTCCGCCCCATCACAGAAGATGTCAGTTTGCATTTATGTTTTTACTAAACAATGCTAAGGGTTAAATCCAGTGAAGGTAAATATTCCCAACGTTGTCATATTTTTTTGACAGAAAATAAATTGTAATTTCCCAGAAAATAACACTTGCTTAACTCTTACAAGCAATTAACATGTCATGAAAGGTAAGGTCATGGAAGTTCTGGACTTGTACTGACGGCAAGCATAATCCCTATCTCACTTCAACATTGCCATTTGCTTCTTTGTAGAAAATGGATTTTTAGGGAACATGAAGCTCCTGAAAATACTTTTGACAATTTTTGTTACAATACTTTTACTCACCTTTTGCACTTTCCTAACATTTCTAGCAATACTGTTACAGCCTTACAGACTTCTGGTATGTATCCTTGCGAAGTGCATCGACAGGAATATCGTAGGATTTGCCCAAGGCCTGAGTGCATTTATTCTGGGAGCATCGGCGGAGAGACCTTGGCTGAATGTTTTGTCACATGTGTTGATAGTTGTTTCTGGCAAGTCCTTTCAATGAGGAGGATCTTCGAACAGCTTCTGCAGGAATAATTGCTGCTAATTGGAGGACGAGGAAAACCCTTGGGAATTACTAGTTGCTAGAAATCCCCAATATAACAAGAATGATACCCTCAAGACAGTGCTAGTACTCAAATGTGATCATGGTCTAATGGATAGTTTCAGCTTGTTGAAAATGTTGTATAAATTATTTGATGCAGAAGATGCTTTGGTGAGTGGTGAGATCCCCGGAAGACCATTTTGGGAAAAGATTTTCTTTCCATTGAAAATGTTCTATGATCTGGGGGACCAGTTTGTTGACGCTTTCAGTTGGCCCAAGACTTGGGTTTTTGGGAACAATTGAGAGCTCCAGTTTTATATTGCATTGACGAAAGCTATTCCGATGGAGGCAGTTAAAAAATTAGAAGCAAATACAGCGTCTGCTGCAGTGCTGTTCTTTTGGTAGGGATTAGTGGTGGGATTTTTCGAATCATGAGAGAGGCGGGCCAGGAAATCCCAAAGTATATGACTTGCTTCACTGCACTTCGGATGAAGAATCATCCTGGACTGACTAACCATTTGTAACAATTCTGATTTCTGTTAAATTTTATATTTTCTAATTTCAATTTCAAATTTTTAATTTCATCGGATGATCACGTACTAATAATGCATTTTTAACATGAAAGCAAAGTGATGCAAAATTTGAATCGTTTTAATAATAAAAAAATCATTTGCAGCTAGCCCTAAAGGGTCGATCGTCATCCAATGGGGCGAAGTGATATTTGAGCAACTCCTATCGGTCGATGTAGTAACAACATTCATAAATATTTTGTGGGGGAACTTTGTATCACCTCGAACAGCGCCTCTGTTGGAGAGTATCTATTACCAAGTATTTAAATGTGACTTATTTTCTGGGGTCCAACGGATGACAAGATCTCCAAAATCAGCTGGGTTCTGACAAATTTGCTAACGTGACACTGTCAAAATAATGTATGACTAGCACTAAAGTGCAAAGTCGCCAAAGGGATGAAGTGAAGCATATCTCTGTGTTGATATTGGAACAACGTCCATAAAAGTTTTTTCAGGGACCTGTATACCTGGGACAGCGCCTCTGTTGGATCCATACCAGAGCTTCTGTCGGGGACAGGGACGTCCCGTCGGGACACTGGACGGACCGGGACGGGACGTCCCCGGGGACAAAATAATTGTCCCCATGTCGTATTCGGGACGGGACGGGGACAAAAAAAATTGTCCCCATTATATCAGGGACGGGACGGGGACAAAACAAATTGTCCCCACTATATTCGGGACGGGACGGGGACAAAAACAATTGTCCCCATTATATTCGGGACATGCTTTTTGGTCGTTTTTATAACGTGACGGGACGAGCAAGCATAGCAGAACAAGGATAACGTTTCAGCTTTAATGCTCATGAGTAAACTATTCTGCGAACACTATTTCACCGAATGTAAGACATTCGATTTTAGGTTGTAGAAAATGAGGCTTGTTGCTCAAAAAATTCAGGAAGAATCTTGGAGCCACGATTCTATACATGTGTTTTTATGTGTTTGATACAAATATTGTTTGTACGAAATTTTCCTCATGTTCCGATTTTCGGTATGAGAATGTCGACAACTGTTTTCAGTAATTATCGGGACGGTACAGGAATTTTGTTCACATGCCACGATTTTCGGGACCGGGGACAATATTTTTTTTAATTTTGGGGACGGGACGGGGACAACGTTTTTTAAAAATTTTGGGGACGGGACGGGGACAAGATTTTTGTCCCCATGTCCCGACTTTCGGGACGGGACCGGGGACAACGTTTTTATAAATTTTTGGGGACGGGACGGGGACATGGTTTTTGTCCCCGTGTCCCGATTGTCGGGACGGGACTGGGGACAAAGGTTTTTAAAAAATATCGGGACGGGACGGGACGGGGACGGGACAAGAATTTTGTCCCCAACAGAAGCTCTGATCCATACGTATTAGCATGTATTTAAATGTGACCTGCATTAACTTCCTGAGGTCAAACGAATGATCGGATCTTCTTCTTAATCAATAGCGCTCTGACAGATTAGGTAACGTGTCATTGCACAGAGTTTGAATTGTGTGGTGACAGTGGTTAAGCAGTTATCGTGATGTCGGACAAGTAGATACAACCAGACGTCAAAACGACAACAATAGGGAATTTCGTTTCACTTCGCCCCTAAAATACGAAAGCAATAGGGAACCGTGTCACTTCGCCCCTAGAAATTGCATTGCTCTAATCAAGAAAATTTACAATTATTACAATACAGTCGACTCTCTTTATAACGACATCAATAAATCTCCCAAAAAGTGACGTTATAAGGGAACGACGTTATAGAGGCACATCATATGAATAACGGTTTAATTGCAACTTTTTTGTTTTTAGTTAAATTGGAGTCAGGTCTCGTTTCATTTAAGTAGCACATACTCTATGTATATGTAGAATGAGAATAAAAATGGTTAATATTAATAAATAAATAATATTTTTCGAAGTTTCTCACGCCACAAGCACCTCCAAAAGCAAAGGTCAGAATTGAATAAAATGTTTTGTGAATCTCAATAAGAGAATAAGTTTTCAAACAATGAAAATTGTAATTATAATAAAACTATGAATGCCAGTTCTTTACTGGATGCGAAAATATATCTAAAAGCTTGGAAATGTGGATTTTCCTGGATGGGGCTTAATCAATGCCGTTAACCACGCTTGCACATATATTTACAATAACAAAGTCTTTTATAACGTCACGACATTATAAGCCAATACAATAAGTGAAACTGAAGAATAAAAATAGCTTTAAAATTACAGCACCAGTATGTTATTTAGCTAAGTTTGACGCGTTGTAACGTCAACATGACGTTACAAGGGTACGCTTTTCAACCTAGGGCTACACAAAAAGCGACTTTATAAAGGAACTGACGTTATAACGAGTGACGCTATAAAGGTAGAAATTATCATATAATGTAGCTTGGGAGGAACCCAGGGTGACTTTATAGGGAGAGTGACTCTATAGGGAGAGACGCTATAAGGAGAGTCGACTGTACATGCAAATGCATCTAGATATATAGAAAAGGGTGATAAGATAAATCTCTAATAATCTCAAAAGTAACGAATGCACTGCATTAAAAGTTCTCGTAATTATTGTAGTGAATAATAATTTTCATGATTTCTTTTCAGCGAATGTTCACAGTTTGCTCTAAAAATTTGCACCCCCAATCCTGAGGTAGTTCAAAAATTGAGCCAGGATTTAAGAAAAACTACAACTTCACTTTCAATCGTCGGTCTTCGCTATTTGATTTACCTTGGAAGGGTCATGCCCAATTTTATTTCTCGTATTATCATGTATCCTGACTCCGGTCAGACTACTATTGGGGTTGCAAATGTCCCGATTTCTACAGGGCTTTACACTCTGTCCGGATTCCCTGTAAAAGACTTTGTGAACAACTCCGCGGTTTTCCCACCAGTGAATTTAAGTACTGCCGTATGATACAGGAGTACCTTTTGTATTTCCACTTTAAAAATGCATCACTGTAGTGTATAATTACCTCCCTGTACTATAATAAGCAATACAACAGAATTTAAATATTTTTGTGTCCTTTTACAAATTTGATTTCAGGTTTCAATGTGACAATGTGCGGTTTCGATAAAAAGCAGCGGATATCTGCAACCATTGACAAAAGCTTGTTTCCATCCGAAGACAAGTTTAAGAAATTGGGGGAATACATTCGAGAAGAAATTTTGAATATGTTGTATGAATTATTTATACATATTGCTAATCTTTTTGATCCTTTTAGGCATTGCACAAATGCATGCTTGAAAATTCCTGATTGCCTTGAACTGCTCCTTGTAGTCTCGGACTTCAGCGCACCTATAGCAGTTGCAGTGTTAGAGAAATAAATCAAGCATTTACTTTTTACATTGGTTGGTTTGTGGTTGATTGAAATTATTTATAAGAATTGCAAAATGCACCCCTACATTGATTTTTGAGGATATTGTATGTACTGTGTGCATAACCTTTCCTTCATTCCTAACTAAAGCTACTCATATGATTTTCAAAACTAATTGTAAGAATGTACGAAAAAGAGTCAGATGTGAGGGAGTATTTTTGCTGAGGTCCAGCTCCAGCATGGTTTACCGACTTTGATACTTCCTGCTTGTTTTGTTGTTATTTTTTACTAACTTGCTATCTGTTGCATGTTGATTTCCTCCTCATGTGCTGTCAAATGCTGCCAAAGGCTTTATTTGAAGGAAACCACACATTATTACACAGCGAAACTCCAACTTCAGCAGGAAAACTGTCATTACATTTTACAGAGTATTTGCTAGAAGTCAAAATAAAGGCTACGAAGCACAAGGCTCGAAAAATGTCTACGAAAATCCAGCATCTCAACTTTTCCGTATGGATTCTCATCATCTCTCATACATTCCTAGCAGTGGCAAGTATCATTGACAGGGACGTTCCTCAAGATTCAAATTTAGATCGGCGACAGACCGTTGGTGAATGCTTCGAAGTAGCCGAGGATGAAGAGGAGCTGGAAGCAAATATCAAAGAAATATTTCAGGACTCATCAGTAAAAACATAATTAATTAATAACAATAATAATTGTAAATCGTATGTTATGTGGGCTCAAATAATTTTCTGTGCAACTATACATAGGTGACAGAATGTTACACGGGTCTGCAAAAAGAGGAGATCTACAAATGTCTAACTGGAAATATGCTCATGATGGAAGAGGGTTACAAAAATGTGACCGCTGAGTTCTGCCCAACTTGGTCGAAGAGTAAACAATGTTTATTCCGTTATCTCAATTCTAGATGTAATGATCGGGAGGTTGGTTTGATTGAAAAATCAGCAGCATTCAACTCCGAGTTAGCATTACCTTCCCTAATGTGTGAGCCGGGCTGGACTGTCCATCTCCAGGGAATTCTCAAACGTAAGTTGACAAAGAAAATGTATCTCAAATATTACAGAAAGCATTTGTTAAGGATTAATTCAATGGGATTTCAGAGTCTCGGGAATTCGGTCTTTGGGACTGTTTCACAAATAGTACTGAGTTTCTTCCACGATTTCAAAAATGCACGTTAGGGAGCCGTTACATCATGAATGGCATGTTCCCTGAGTATACCAAGTAAGCCATGACTACATATTCTGCTCAAATTTCTTCAGATTTTTTTTTATTGAAGTTGTATTTAAATCTGATCATTAAATTTTTCAGAGGAATACATAAATTTGCCCGTTGCATCAAAACCGCTCTTAACACATGTGCGAAAGGTGACCGGGTCAAAGTGCTCCAGTTAAAATCAATTTGGAGCCAGATTGAAGATACCTTTGAGTCGTCCTATGGTTTGTTTTGGGAGCAATACAAAAATCAATCCTAATTTGTGTAAACGAAGTGCATACTATAAATACATTTGAAAACGTCGTATTAATTATATGCGTACTTTTGTGTCTTCAAAATTGTGAAAGGATTCAGTGTATAGGTTTTCGGATTCTAAGAAATGCTAACTTAATTACTATTTAAGTACATTTTTAAGGAATAAGAAGCACTTCATTTATTTGGTACTGTAAAATGCTTCCTAATTCCATGCATTACATTTCTTTAGTTGGGTAGGAACAAACGCCATAGTAAGCTAGAAGCTTTAATTATTAAATTCATGAGGAAAGAAATCCAAGCTGTGGTTACGTATTTTAAGAAGAAGGAATAGAAACGTTCTTCCTGATATCCGTCCTACTATGAAATATATTCCTCTGTTACACAAACTTGATAAGGAACTTACACCCTCCAAAACTACAAAGCTGATTGTGAGTTCCAAAAGCTTATCTTTACGGTTTTGACGGTTCTACGTGACCTTATTTCATCCGTCATGTATGGATTTAGAACCTCGAGGAAGAGTAGGGATGTTTCCTACCAAATTGAGATTTCCTTTGGGTCCTCCTAAAAACCACATTGGCAAAACCACCACAACGGTCATAGTTTGGAGGTCAAACAAAACTGACCAAACCAAACCTGAAATAAGATATATTTTTTAATGTTTTCCTTTATGTGAACCGTATCTCACAGTTGCAGTTCCTGAGATCATAATCCATGACGTTAATTTAAACAATTGAAATTAGATCCGAAAGAACACCCATGAATGCAGGGAATGCAGCGTTTCCTAAATATTTTAATGAACATTGGATCATCTGTGATAAATGCTTGACTCAATTTCTCACTTTTGATCGTGTAGATGAATTCGCCAACCTTGCCAATTCTCAATGTAGGGACTTGCTAGTGCAGAGTCAAAAGATTTGTTTTTTTAAATTGAATTTTGAGTTAAAATTCAAAATCTTTCAAAATTTTGCTTCTTTGGGAAAAATTACGAAATTGATTCCTTTCATTGGGCTTCAAATTTTGATATCAAAGCCCCGCTCTACAGGCTAACGGATGGAAAAACATCTGCACCCAGTGCCTAAGCATAAGGTCCTATGTTTGTAATACGAGATTTATATATCTACAGTATTTAATTTTTGCCAATTCCGCCGATGAACATCAATTCCACATGAAATTTACGAAGGAAAAATGTCCAATAATTGAAATCTTTTTCACAAAAAAATTTCTTGGCCCAAATAGTCTACAAACATTCCGTTTTTGGTGACATCGAGATCTTGCAAAACTTGAAGCATCCCAGCCACGCTCTCTTCAGTTGTCAAAGGGGGATACTGCCCATCTGACTCTCCACCGATCTGACCAGGGTTGATCGCTGTCACCAGAATATTGTAATCCTTCAGATCAATACTCAGGCTCACGCTGGCGGCGTTCAAAGCTGACTGTGAAGTTCACAGTCGTAAATAAAATATTTAAATACTGCACTTAAAGGCACAAATCGACATAAAATTCATAGCTCACAAAAATTACATTGTAAATAAAATTAATTATTTACTCTGGCACACCGGCTGTAGTAAAAGCCTCCGGTAGTATTTGAACTAGTGGAGCCATAAAAGGAGGTAATGTTAGCAATCACGCATCTCTCAAGGCCCAAAGGAGCTTCAGGATTTTGGTTGGCCGCCCTCTCCAGCAAAGGCAAAATATCCTGAGGAAAAAACTTGTAGGATTGGAATATTCTATATAAGGAATATTAATATGAAGTTATTTGAATCAAAGTATAATGAGCACACTTTTATTAGCATGACAGGAGTAACCGCATGGAGTTCCAGAAAGTCCATGAAAGTCGTTTTATCCAAGTCGCATAGTCCTTGTTTCTCTGTGAAGATACCGGCGTTATTGATAAGAAGATTAATCCCATCCTCTTTGACGATATCGTAAACCTGTCGAAGGGCCTGGATCAATTGACAATCTCGTCTCACATCTGACAAACAATACACATACAGATAATTAAATACTTATGTTCGTTGATATTTTAAATACACTTTTGTTTTTGTTTCGACACCAAAACCAATTACTAGTGTGAATATATTGTTTTACTATAGATGTGCCATATAATTACTTACCAATATTTAAAGCATGCAATCTCGGGTCCAGATTTGCTAATTCTAGTAGATCCTGTAAAAATATTTATTCGTTTATACAGTTAGGCATGATGCAATCAAAAGGTGTACAAATATTTTTCGTACACAAGCCAAGCACACCTGAGATCTTGTTGGGTTCCTGTAAGTTGCAAATATATTTTCAGAGCCAGTTCTAAGCAGTTGCTTTACCATTTCTAAGCCCAGTTCGCTATTAGCTCCAGTAATGAAGACATTTCTTGCTCTTTTGCTTGCCATTCTGGGAATTTACATAGATGTGCGCACAAAATTTCGATGCTTAGATTAAAAAGTATTTCAAATTTACACACTATGTTTTACGTGACCGTCCGATAAAAAATACTTAATTCTATTGAACGCTTGAGCTAGATGCGGGCGAAATAAATATTAGCTACGTCGGATGAAAATAATATTAGTAATGTTCTAAAAAATAATTTAGATCCTAAAAATAATTATTATCTTCGGATCAAAGCGTTACATCAGTTTGGAAAAAACTTTATTTTTTTTATAAATTCAACTTTTTTGAACTTCTTGAAATTTAACCTAATGTTACGCATGTAGTCAGTCGATTTGTTTCCATGAGCACTTGAATTTGGATTTAATAACGCTTTGACGCTATACACATTATAATTACAAATTAAACATGTGGACATCCCCCTGGAAATTTAAGCAATTAAGGTTCGATATGGGTTTAGGCAAAATTCGCAAAATAAAAATCAGCGCCAATTTTATAAGCTTGAGTGCATCCGAATTGTATTAATGTAATTCTTCAATTTAATTTATTTCTCCATATTACCACTTTGTACATTGTCAAAATTTGTTTTAAGTTTTCTTCCCCCTCTTGGAACTGACTGTGTCGTATTTTCAGGATTCTTCAAAGATTTGTTTTCAAAATTTTTAATGACTTCTGTAACTTGACTAGGACGACTTGTCTGTCTTCGCAATTGTCTTGAACTTTCTTGCTGTGTAGATCTGGTCGTAACAGTCCGGTCTCTAGATGTCGTTCCAGGAACTCCAACGGACGAAGAAGGCACCTGCTCTTTCGGAATTGGCTTCAAAGTTTCCGCTACAATTTTAGGCTTCCCGTTGGGAACTGTGACCAAATTTCGTTTGGCAACTACGGGCTTCTGGGTCGTCACCACTTCGGTTTTAACCTTCTGTGGTTTCTCGACTGTCACCAAGTCCGTTTTGGCTTTGATCTTCTCCAAAGAAGAACCACTGCTTTTGGGTGCGAACATCTCCTGGCTCTTGGTTTTAAAATTCTCAAGGGCTGTCAGCCGTTTCTCCATTCCTTCTACCAGAGCCTTAAGTTTTGCATAATTCTGATCAGATTTGTCCAACTTGTCAAATTTCCCAAGGACATCAAAGATTAAAACAGATTTTGCATCCAAGTTCTCTTGTAAGACCCCAATTTGATCCTTAAGGTCTTCATTACCTTTCTCGGCCGTATTCAACGCATTCTCAAGCTCGTCCATGTGATTGACCAGATCCACGTTGAGGCATGCTGAAGCATCTTCCAAAGAATGAATGTTCTCTTTCAACCCTGCACTAACTTTGTTAGCAGCTATAAGCTCATCTTCCAGAAACCGGTTTTTTTCGGTAAATTCCTTTACTGACTCTTCCAGAATTAGGATTCGATTCTCGAAAACCTCTTGAGTTCTTCTGAAGTCTTCCCGTAAGCGTGTGTTTTCAATTGTTAATTTCTCAACAAGCTCGCTGAGGCGCTCCAGTTTGTTCCCCAAATCGAGGGGCTCTTCTGGTTCTCTTTTTTTTATTGAGGAGAATTTTGACACCTTATCAGCCAAGATGTCATCTAAATTGGTATCCAATTTCCAACTTAACTCAGTCGCCATCCAAGGCTCAGAGTCTAAACCATTCTTTAGAATGGTCTCTTCAAAATTCTTTAAAGCAATTTCTTTAAACTTAGAATGCTGGGCCTGAATCCCTTCCAAGGACTTATCTTCCGGTTTAAATTCTTCCATCGAATCAAAGTAAAGGTTTTCCGCCTCCGCTGCCGAGTCTTTTAAAAGTCTTAAAACATTTTTTATTCCTTCATCATAAGTTGACTGTTGAGTTTCTAAAAGTGAGTTTATAGAAATTATAAGTTTCTCCCTTGCCTTCTTCAATGCTGTCTGGACTTTCGGGATGTCCTGGAAATTTTCGAATACTGAGTCATAGGATGACAGTATCCCTTGGAGGGTGTCTTTATGGAAGGATTTGAGCATGCTGTCAGTGAACGGCCGTTTGGATGACAGAAGCTGCTGGAATTGGTTCTTATAGTGACGGAGCCCTTCTTCCGTGACTTGGTTGAGGGTGTGGCGGATTAGAATTAAGGCATTTGGAGACACAGGAGCTTCCTGTGGGAGCGGCCCGGCTGGATTCATTGCAGATGGTGATGAGAGATGAGACTTTAGATTGACGTATGCTATTGTAATGTAATTGTTGGGAATCTTTTTTGACTTCTAGTGCTAACTTCCAGATTTGAATATGGGTCTGAGTCAGGATTAGCCCAGGTGATCATTTTTTTATCACATGCTGCCTTATCAGGTGAAGTTGCAGGGTCTGATAATTCCAATGACACAATAACTTCACTGATACTGACTGGGAGTTTGAGCGTCTGTCTCTGTGTTTTTAGGGATCAGAGCAAATGTCTGCATGAAATTAAATTATTTCTCGTCAGCAATTAAAATGCAGAATGAACATATGCGAAAAAAAGGTGAGCTGTAAAAAGTGTACATTTTTTACAGTAATACATACATAGGATGTTTATAAACGGTTCCTTTAATAAAATATTACAATTTTGACAGAAAACAAAAATGTACTATTACATTTATTTTTACATATTATCATTTTTTGGCAGTTTTTTCAAGAAATTTTACTCGCTCTTCCAAAGCACTCACTTTTAGAAAGAGGTAATCAATTCGATCATCGCTACTCTTATCAGCTGCGCCTTTTCCAACATTTTCTTCCAATTTTTCTTCTAATCTATACTTTAACTCTATCTTCCAAACATCCTGCATTTCAAGTCCTTTGTTTGCAACAAGCGCTTGGAAAAGGTCGTTGGACTTGCCTTGAAGCTCTTGGTGTTTGGCTAAGATTTCCGACCGGGTTTTATCAGCGGCTAGGAAATCCTCCATAGAGTCCTCATACAAATTTTCGGCTTCAAAAGTACATTTTTGCAGCGTACTGGTAATGCTCTCGATCATGTTCTCATGTCTTTTAAGGAAGACTGGCAGCAGCTTGTGACAGTTAGATTCTAGTTTTGCTCGAGCTTCCATCAGAGAGTTTTGTATTTCCTGATGAGATGTCAAGACATTGAATGTGTCATCAAAAGATGTTAGGGCAGACTCCAAGTTAGATTCGTGGTAATTTCTTAGTTGATTGTCTGTGAAGGGATCTTTGGTCTGGTTTAGAAATCCTAGGACAGTCTTCTTATGGCACTTGACACCTTCCTCAACAGCAGCTTGCAAACTTGAATGGATCAAGTTAGTATTTTGTTTACTGAGGACTGCAATAGAGGGACTGATCAGAAGAGGGTGACTGGGAGCAGATTTTTTCTCCGGTGTTTTATATGGGGAGAAACGTTTTGATTGTTTACTGGGCGCTCCCTTCTCTGATGTTGAAGTTTCAGTCCGTGTGCCGGTTTCGCGTACACGATTCGTTTTTGACCCATTGGTATTTCGACGGTCTTTTGGCATGATGTATGATTGATGTTGTGTTTGAGGGAAATTGGGATGCAGTTCGCGTATGATGCAGTGCACAGAGGATAAACTTTTGAGTCTGACTTGGAGTCATGCGTTGTGTGGTTGGTTGCAATAGTAATTGTGATGTAACTGTATCATTCTTGTACAGTATCGTTTAAAATATTAAAAGGACACATACTTCGTTTCTGGTTAAATGTAATTTCAGATCCCATAATTTAATATGGAAGGTAAATATAACACTCCACGAGCAGATAACAGAATTCATCGGAATTGCAGACCGGCGCTATAGCGTTATTACAGCATGCTTGGATATTTCTGTGTATGACCTGCATTTGCTATCTTCAGATAATACTAATCGATTGGGCCCCAAAGTTGTATTTGGTTTGGGTGATGTAGCTGTAATCTGTACGGAATAATTTTCGGAACATTTTGTAAATGATAAAATATGACATGTGACAAATGACTCAAATGTGCATAGCGGAAAGTAAAGTTTCATGCTCAATTTCATTTATTTTGAGTCCTTGAACGCAATTTGGGATGTAGTCAACATGCAGATGCAGTCTGAAAAGGTCTGAATCAGTGAAGTAAAATAACACATATTTTTGATAGAGTGTTTATTTTGTTCTATGTAAGTTCCAGGGCAAAGTAATTTAATACATATGTAGATATGTATATATTTAATTACGAAATCTCCATTGAGAGAAATTCAATGTCCTGATATGATGATTGACTATTAGTTTTTATTGCCGATGACTCAACATGCGGAAGGATGAAATTAGTAGTTAAAGTCTTGGCGTCTGTTATTGTAATTACGCTTTTAATTCTATAGGAAGTGAGTAATTTTCAATTTATCCTATAGGCTGTTGCTGTCAATTGTTGGCTCCAACCATATTTGCTTAATTTATTTGAAATTGTACACTGAATAAGCTGAAATCGATCTGGGTAATTTGCTTTTCGAGTCTGTAGAGGACTTTACTTTTTGTTGCAATTGTGTTTCTGATGATTTGGGTTTATTGTTAGCCTCGAATAACAATGTTTTTCTGTCCTTAACATTGGGGAACATGAATTGACTCCTTTTCTTTTCTAGAACCAATTTAGTTGTAGAATTTCTACTGACTAACGTCTGCCTTTCACTTCCTGTCACCTTTCCTGTAGTTACTTGTCCTCGCTGCTGTAACTTTGGCACACCTGAGTTCACCCCTTGTTTCATGTGATGTCCATTAGCATTACCAGCCACATTATTATGTTCAGGGTAAACATTTTTTGCTAGACCTCCATTCAATGGCTTTGGAACAGTCGATGCATACGTTTTGAAAACTTTGGTTTTCGGCTTATAATTCCATGGTTTTGAATTGGTTGATTTTGCTGCTGCGCTCGTGTTTTGGGTACTCGGAAGTTTGGTGCCACTTTCTTGATTTCGACGTGGATGCTCCAGTGATGGTAACTGAAGTTGAAGCTTCTGTACTGTAGCTTCCGATGATTGAAGTTTTTGAATGAGGTCAGCAATTACAGTTTTTTGGTTGTTTTCAATCTCGTTTAATGTTTTCATGTTGCTCTCCAGTTTTTCCAATTTTGTCACTACATCAGAGTAGTCACCTTTGACGTTTTTAATTGCTTCGGGGACCGATTTTATGTAATCGTTACTACTCTTATGTTCGTTTTGAATCTCTTCAAGTCGGTTTTTCAGAATTTGTACATTTGTTTCATTGTCATCCTTCATGTTATTTATTTTTGTAACTACATCAGCGAAATCGTTTTGGATTGCTGTTAAAGTATTGTCGACGGATTCAGCATTAGCTTGAAAATGCAAGTTTTCTTTTCGAATGGTATTGAACCGGTCATTTATTCCTTCAAACTCCTTGAGTAGCTTTAAGTGTTGATCCACAATTATTGCCGTTTTTTCGTTGACAAGTTTTGAAACCTTGTTCTCCAATTGTTTGTCTAACTTCTCTTGCACAATATCTGAGAGCTTTTCTTCCACAAGCTTGCCTACATCTTGTACGATTTTTGAGAGGTTATCTTTCAAAAGCTGACCTAATTTCTCTTGCGCAATTTGTGGGAGCTTCTCTTCCACAAGATGGCCTAAATCCTCCTGCAGAAGTTTTGAGAGTTTTTCTTCCACAAGTTGATCTAATTTCTCGTCCACAATATTTGGGTGGTTGTCTTGGATCAGACTGTCTAACTGGTTACCTTCAAGAAAGTTCTTTGTATTGATAGGGGCATCTCTTTTGGCCGAAATTTCACCTAGAGCTTTAATTTTGCTGATATCAAATTTTTGTAGGATTTTGCTAATGATTTCATCTTGTTGAAGGAATTCTGCGTTTGAGTGGGAAGCTGTCATATCTTTGTTGGATTCAAGAAATTCTTTTACAGCTTTTTCGAGTCTGTCGCCAAGCATTACCTTGAAATCCTCCGTCATCGAATCCTCAAATTGAAAATAAGTGTTTTTCCTCAGGATATCAGTCATGTGTTCCAAGGTCTTCCTCTTAACTTCTTCATGTAGTATTTTTCTCTCATCAGAGAAATTTGCTGAATTTTGCTTTGAACCTTCCTTCTCGGAAAATGTATCTGGAGTGATAGTACTTTTTGGGTTGGAATGTGAGGATTCCTCAAATGTAGAAGTTTGCGGCGTCTTTTGCGGAGAAGAGAATCGCTCATTTGAAGAATTTTGATCCATGACTCTGTCGCTAAATTTATTTTAGTAGTTTGCAATGGACAACTACAATGCACAAATATTTTCTCAATGGTCTTAAAATAGTGTAGCCGCTCTAAACGTTTACACTACTGACAACAAACTCTGACGCTGAGGAATACTTCAAGCTTTGTCAGAATTACAGTTGGCTTACTAGAATGTTAATTATCTGGAAGTGTTGATAACCAGTTTAGCACATTTTTAAACGTATAACCAACCTGTTCATGAGACTACATGTAAACAATTTTGATACTAATCGAAATTGCACCTAGATCATTTTGCCTCTTCAACTGTCAATATATGTATCTACACCAGAGCTGCGCTCAAGTACAAGTATTACTTGACACGTACCAAGTCGGGTCAAGTTCGGGTCAAGTTCGGGTTGAGCTTTTAAATGTACGTGATAAATAGGGTCAGGTACAAATAAAAGGGGAATCCGAACTTGGTAATTCAAGTCGGGTGAATTGCAAGTGCAGGTTGAGAAATTATACTTGCATCAAAATATCTTGCAAGTGCGAATCTGAGCTCATGGAATACCTGCACCCGAACGTGTAAATGCAAGTATTATCTCTACATTATAACGACCATACATGGGGGCTACTCGTGAGTGACGAGTGCACTCAACACACTCCTACTCACACTCACAGGGGAGTAGCAAGGTAAAGAGTAGGAGTGAAGGCGCAAAAAACTTCGTGAGTTGGAGTGGTATAAATCGAAGCATAGAAAATGAGTAGGAGTAGGAGTAGCATGATTTGCTACTCACTATTTCTCGTACCATTGTATTAATAGCATAAAGCTAGCATTGCCACGCTAAAAGATTGGCGGTTATTGGAAAATATTTCATAATTTTAAACAAACAATAGTGTGGAATGCCGACTTATGTATGTACAAACCATGCATTGGAAGACAAAATATGTCACAGATCACTAAATACTATAATTTGGCCGTGCCATAAGAGAGTTTTTTAAATCTTCGCTCTCTCTTCTAAGCGCGCTTTATAGATTCGCAAGTACACACTACAAAATTGCTAAACGGCTTATGCATATGAAATATATATGTAGTTTCCATTGGCGAAGCCGATGGCTGTTTACGCTAGTTAGAAATAAATCTTGAGCATACTTCCAGGCGATGTTATTATAAATATAGTCAATTATTGTAAACTTCGTCGGTCTTTGCATTTGTCATTGATTTTGACTATAAAATTAAATTGAACTATTTTGTGCTTAGTATTCGCTTTTATAATTATAAGGAAAATTTTTGTCTTAATATTTGCAAATATTTCGGTGAAAACATTGAGTAACTCACGAGTGGTGAGTAGGAGTAGTGAGATTTGTAGTTAGCGCTGAGAGTAGGAGTAGGAGTTTTACATTCTCAGTAACACTACGAGTGGGCAAGAGTAGGAGTGGTGGATTTTTTCTCTATGGGAGTGCGATTGTGAGTGCGAGTGGGAAAAAAACCTACATCTTTGACTCATGAGTGGTGAGTAGGAGTGGTGAGATTTGAGGTTAGCGCTGAGAGTAGGAGTAGGAGTTTTACAATCTCAGACAGACTATGAGTGGGCACGAGTAGGAGTGGTGGATTTTTCTTTATGGAAGTGCGAGTGTGAGTGCGAGTGGGAAAAAAACCTACATCTATGATAACGACCACTTGATGGAGTCTGTGGATATTCAAATTGCGCGCTCTTCTGCTTCAAGCACCAATCGATGCCAAGAGTACATATATATCATAAGCAATCCTCCCCTCATTGTACGCGCTCTTCTGCTTCATTTACTTTCCACAAGCACCGTATGCGCTCTTCTGCTTCATTTACTTTCCGCAAACACCAATAGATGGCAAGAGTACAGATACACCATAAGCAATTCTCTCCTCACCGTGCATCGTATAATTGTTAGCTTGGATCGGAACTCCACTCTTGCCTATCTCTAGGAGTCATGCCATTCTCATAACGACTAACGGGCTCACCGAATCACACCATTCAAATCAAACTTTCACTGAAGAATTCATCATTCCCACGGCTTCAACCTTTTCAGTTTTCAGGTAGGTAATTTTTGTTGTTACTATTTTGACATTTGCATGCGACTATAAATATATGTAAATAAAATACATTTACAATAAAAATTATTACAAATATTATTATGCTCACCACATTAGCTACTCTCAACTCCTTAGTAGAAACCCCTGCTCAGCAGGGATAATTACTTATAGGTTTGGGATAATCCTACATATATAGACGCTAGAATATGCATTACTATAGTGAGATTTAAGACTTGAAATATTAGAATAATTCAAACAAAATATCATGATTGAGCGCACTTGGGAACTTCCCCTCAAGGCCCTGCCCAAGCCCTATGTTTGACCCGTCACATTACATTTACCTAAGATTCCGCTCGCCCCACAGTATCGAATTGTGCTGTAACTTTGAAACTTTAAGATAGTAATTATAATTGTTAAGCAGGTGTATTATTGACGGAGTTTGATATTTTGTGACGGATACCGTACGTATTCGGAGTTTCGGAATGAATATTGCTGGTAATGGCTATTCCTAATTATTTTTGTCTTTAATGTTGCAGAGTACAAGCGACGGCATTTAATCACATATCCAGTGGTTCATTTGAAGGCGAGTTGTGTTGTCCTGTTGACTTTACCACAGGTGGAGAGTGGTTGGGACCCATTGGTTTTAGAAAGGGTGGAGAGTGGTTGGGACCCATTGGTTTTAGAAAGGGTGGAGAGTGGTTGGGACCCATTGGTTTTAGAAAGGGTGGAGAGTGGTTGGGACCCATTGGTTTTACCAAGGGTGGAGAGTGGTTGGGACCCATTGGTTTTACCAAGGGTGGAGAGTGGTTGGGACCCATTGGTTTTAGAAAGGGTGGAGAGTGGTTGGGACCCATTGGTTTTAGAAAGGGTGGAGAGTGGTTGGGACCCATTGGTTTTAGAAAGGGTGGAGAGTGGTTGGGACCCATTGGTTTTAGAAAGGGTGGAGAGTGGTTGGGACCCATTGGTTTTACCAAGGGTGGAGAGTGGTTGGGACCCATTGGTTTTACCAAGGGTGGAGAGTGGTTGGGACCCATTGGTTTTAGAAAGGGTGGAGAGTGGTTGGGACCCATTGGTTTTACCAAGGGTGGAGAGTGGTTGGGACCCATTGGTTTTACCAAGGGTGGAGAGTGGTTGGGACCCATTGGTTTTACCAAGGGTGGAGAGTGGTTGGGACCCATTGGTTTTACCAAGGGTGGAGAGTGGTTGGGACCCATTGGTTTTACCAAGGGTGGAGAGTGGTTGGGACCCATTGGTTTTACCGAGGGTGGAGAGTGGTTGGGACCCATTGGTTTTACCAAGCGTGGAGAGTGGTTGGGACCCATTGGTTTTACCGAGGGTGGAGAGTGGTTGGGACCCATTGGTTTTACCAAGGGTGTAGAGTGGTTGGGACCCATTGGTTTTACCGAGGGTGGAGAGTGGTTGGGACCCATTGGTTTTACCAAGGGTGGAGAGTGGTTGGGACCCATTGGTTCAACCAAAGGCGAGTAGAGTTGACCTTTTGGTTTAACCACAGGTGGAAAGTAGTTGTGACCTATTGGTTAAACAGCAGATGTAGAGTTGAAGACACATTTATTATTTTAAAAAATAACATGGCAAATAGTAATTTTTCAAAGAGAAGTAGGAAACAGTTGTTTCCAACCAATACAGACTTTGAACCTGAAATCATTTTCGAAATAGAGCGAAATGAAAATCAGCAAGGAAGTTCGATAAATCCTACGGTTGATGAGCCACTTCAAAAGATTATAGAGGCTGAGAGGCATTTGTATGTGTAAGCGGGACTAACTCCCAGCCGCGATCTACGGGTCAAACATGTGGCATGGGCAGGGCCTTGGTGGGAAGTTCCCAAGTGCGCTCAACCATGATATTTTATTTGGATTATTCTATTTAATATATATAAAAGTCTTAAATCTCATTATTCTCAGGCAAATTCTATGTAAGAGTAAAACCTATGAGTAATTTTCCCTGCTGAGCAGGGCTTTCTACTAGTTTCAAGTATTTTGATTCTCAATTTTTCAACGATTTTTCAAATGCCCCACCGGTTCAGTCATACTTTTTTCCGAGAACGAGCTGCTTCCGCGCTCATAATGAAAACGTTACGGACTCGTTAAGCATACAAATTACACCGCAATGTTTGGAGGATAAGGACTAGACGAGGGTTCCGTTTGCTTTCGGATTCACACTTCATAGTACACGGGTATTGTAAGTACAATTATTTCTTATATACAAATAAGTTCTCGTGCTCAGAAATAATATTAGAGAATTAACAGAAAATGGTCATTCTGCAAAACCGGAGATTGAGAGGAAATTCAATTCTACAATTGCCCATCAATATTTTACATATAATGGGATTAGAGAATCTTTATGAATTTAATTACTGAAATTAAGTACTTATAATTTTTAGTTATTGGATTTTTTATAAATGGTGTTCGCTTCTTCAAATATCGTCTGTTAATGTTATCAGACACTGTTCGTACTTGTCTTTGCATAAAGGGATGGTTGAAATTTAAGAAACGCGACGATTATCTCAAGCTGAGAGCTACTGCGGTAGTACAAAGAATACTGGGGGATGCGTAATAATAGCTGCAGCAATCAGTTTGTTTGTACTTATGTAGAATAAATATGACCATCTCACTATAACTTCTTAACATCAATCTTTTGTTTAACTAAAATATTCACCACAATTTGTTTCATAAAATGTAATTTTCGTTGTGTTCCAGAAATTATAGTATATCTTTATATTTTAAAAAATTACTTGTAATACTTGAAATTCAAGTTCGGGTTCAAGTTCGGGTTCAAGTTCGGGTTCAAGTTCGGGTTACACAATTTTGGAATCGAATTGCAGGTACTATTTCAAGTTCAGGTAGCTCAAAATATACTTGGTTAAAATTACTTGAATGGTCAAATACTTGACAAGATTTAAAGTACCAAGTTCGTGTCCATGCAAATTAATACTTGCTAGTTCAAGTGCAGGTCAAGTTCAAGTTCGGATCCTCAATTTACTTGACCCGAACGCAGCTCTGATCTACACATTTATTATAGCGTCGCTGAAGAGGCAAAATGGTTTAAGTGCTGTCCAAAAGCATGCGCACGTAGACCATTTTCCTACTTCCCCGACGATATGTTGTTAACCGAGGTATTTTGTCGTCGAGGAAAAATGGAGTCGTAGTTGGAGAGGAATTAGACAAGGTTCCAACAACCAATAGGGTTCCCGCAGAGACAAAAATAGATTTATAGCCGGAGGTCACAAGCCAGGTGCAGTCAGGAATGTCAGAAGTTATTCCTGAATTACCACCGTTACCCAAATTGACTCAGGAATGTGGAGTCAGGACCATCGAGGCAGCTGGGAAATGCCAGCACGATCGAAACGTTGGGGTGAAGATGGCTGACGACATGGAGCAAGAACGTCAAGCAGAGGAGCAGCCAATCCCGGAGCAGGTAGCCGAAAGGGAAGAAAATGGCCGACCAATGGGAGACGAGGAGCCTGGAATGGACTCCGAGAGACGGGAACGATTTGGAAAAGGAGTCAGAGAGTTGGATCGAGACCTGAAGGAGAACAGACGTGCCCGATACTTGCTCCGAAGACACAAAAAGTATTGAAGTGAAATCAAAGTGATTTATTGTATTTCCTTCTAAGTTCATTTTGTAAATCAATTATTTTTATTGTTCCGATCGGTGACTAAAGTGGTTGCCAGGATTAAATATCTTTATTATTAAATATTATAGTTATTAAAGCAAATGAGTTGCGATTTTCCACAAAATACTCCTTATGTAATAAAGTGACCTAGTGGAAAATTATTACATCCGTTAAAGATCCTATCATCCTAAAATCATTATCCTAAACTATCATCAAAGTCTAATGTTAGGGTTGATTCTCCACCATCAAGAGCTATCGGAGGTGGAATGGTGTCGCATTCCATTAAATCAACGACATATTTAAATATCTCGAAAATCAGATTTTACGAGAAAATGCTGCATGTTAAGATTGGTGGTTATTATTATCATGAAATATTCTTAGGTACTTATATTGTTACTTGGGTATGTACAATACTCATTAAGGGCCAATTTGTATGATGCTAAAGTACGTCATATTATTTTTACAGTATCAGCCATATTTCAAAAGAAATGACGCACATGCTATTACCTCACCAGCTGTACTTCGAGCGTTGTCAGACCGGCAATCGGTCCAGCAAGCCCAGCTCACAATTAGTAAATGTTTGTTATCTGAAAGCGTTTTAGAACTAGTCATAAAATACATTGGGAAAAGCACTGCATTTAGTTATCGTTCTCGCCCACAAATCAGCACTTTTAATTTAAACGTAACCAATCTCTTCATACGGGATCACACACATTCTGCACGAACTCCCAAAGATGTCGACAGGCATTCAAAATTTAATGCCGGCTTATTATAAAACTACGTTGCGTTCCGTTGATTTGTCTGCGGTTTCTGTTCTGTACGGGATGTTCCACAGTGCTGAATGAGCTTACAATTAAAGTTACATACTTTGCCAGTCCAATTGGTTAAGCTGTGGAGGTGGTCACATTAACATTTAGTGCATACCTTCATTTATTATAATAATAATAATCGTTATATAGTATTCATCTCATACATTCGACACAGAGACCAGATATTGAGGATACAGAGTCCAGAGTGAGAACAAGCCTATATAAGGGAGTTATTCATAAAATATTTAATTCCACCGGCCTCCAGTTTTTAGCAAATTCTTTTTCAAATTTTCTAAAATCAGTGTCATTGACCGCGGTCAATTTTTGCTACGAATTTTTGTTGTGGTCACGAACGTGCAGCAAAGACAAAATATATTTGTGATTTCGGAAGTTAACATTTGTGTATTTCAATGCATAATTTTTTCATGAATATCTTTTAACGCTATTTTGTCGGAAATTGTATGGGCTTTTCCGGATATAGTAACCGCACATTCACACACAAGTACTACATCTGATTCAATTCATAGTTACGAATTACGAATGAATTAAAAATATTGATTGTATGCATGCAACTTATTTTGATGCAATACACACTTTTTCACAGGACCCGAGAAAAAGCTCGTTAATTTTTTAGCTAAAAATGACTATTCCAAATAGTTTTTATATGAATTGTCATGTTGGAACATACTTTCCTTGTAATTTATTTTTGCTGCAGGCCTTCACTGGACGTAACTGGCTTATATATGACGCTAAATGGGGCGAAATGTGTCACGAAATAATGTTGCAATAATACTATTATTACATATACATTTGCAATTATTTCCGTGTATGACCAGCATTGGCCATCTTCTGATACTTTAATTAAACAGAAGTTGAAGGCTTGGATGAAATAGCTATCTCTACGTAATAGCTTACTGAGTATTTTATAAAGAATAAAAAATCAATTCAAAAGAAATGAATTTTCCCTAGATTTGTGCTTTAAGACTACGTGTACCAAGTTTGAAAAAAATGGATGAGTTCCTGAATTTTTTAAAAATCCGTGTAACTCCGAAACGGTTCGATAGATTGAACTTATTTTATAATCGTTATAGGCATTGAGAATCGATACTGAGTTTAGCAAGTTTGAATAAAATCGGATAGCTGATTATGCTCCGTTTACAAAATACCCGGGTAACTTCGAGACAGTTTGACCTATTGAGTTCATTTACAAAAAGGCATCCCAACTTTATAGTTCATCCCAGTGGAAAATAAAACTTCAAGTTTCATCATCGATTTTATTTACCAATATAAATCTTAGAACGTATTTTGGAGTAGTAATCAATTGTGGATAATTTCTCCTGCACAATAGTTGATAGCTGGTCTTCGATTCGAACAGACTGTCGAACTGCGGTCACCTTGAAGATAGTTATTTATATTAATGGGGACATCCCTTGTGTCCGAAGCTTTACCTACAGCTTTAATTTGACTATTCTCTAATTTCTGCTGGGAGTTAGGTTTTGTGAAGGATCTATTCCTGAGCGGATGCCTAAGAATTTTAAATTGTCATCCTTCAGTTTAGCGAAGCGTTTTTAGGGCGAGATGTACATATATGTAGATATTCAAAAAGACATACACGATTTAAATGTGAAAGCGGATCAAATGAAATTAAGGCATGAGTCAGCTAGAAAAGTAATTTCGAAAAATAATTTTACCATGTTATTAGGGATTAATATAATAATTTTTGAAAAATTGCATATTTTGATCCTTATTTTTCGAAATTTAAAAATTAAATCGAAACTATATACAAAGATTTTTCTACACCAGAGACATTGTCGAAATCGATGGTGTAGCTACAAAGATACCCCGAAAACCGGACATTTTTGCAATATTTGGGGTTACACGGGCAGTGGCATACATTTGTAACTTACATCACGCACAGTTACACATTGCTGAAACTTAGTATTGTCATATTTGTCGTAACTCTGGTTGTACCTGTAGTCACTCTTGTGGTATCCGTTGGAACTGAAGCCAATGATGTCTGAAAATAAGTATACAAAAATATGTATAAAATCAACATTATTCATTCAGCTATATTGTAGAAGCGGAGTTGAATTTAAATGTAGGAAATACCACATCAAACATTAACTTATTTGATCACTTTTAATAATTTTAGTAAAATCGCTCTCGGGACTAACGAATGTTGGGCGTCCTATCGAACTGTAGGTTAGAGAGATAACAGCCAATGACAGATACTACCTCTCTTATGAGCAGATTTAAGGAGCAGGTTGGATTATACTGTAGATTCATATGGCATTTATGTTCAATATTCATTTGGGACCAATTTTTATAACGCTAAGGTACTTAAATTTTTCAACTTCTTGTTTGATACCTTCACCTCCACCCATTTGGGGGTCAAAATGTATGATGTTGAATGTCATCTAAAATTTCCAATTTTGGATTTTCAATTAAAATTTAGCTCCTAAAATTTAACTGACAACCCGATTTACATCCTGCAGACTTAAATAACAGAGTTCGCCAAAACATGAAGACGACGACTTGAAGGTATAAGACAATGGTAAGTCCTTAGAAGACTGCTTTCTAGGGGGCATGTTGTCATGACCTTTTGTCCAAAATAGGTATTTTTACAGGGTGCATTTTTCTTGGTATAGATTTTACAATGCGTACCTTGAACATGCATATCTGCACACTTACTCGACGAATAAAATACCTCAGCATCTGGAATGTCAGCTCTAACTCAGCCGTCATCCTTGGCTCATTGTCTAAAACATTCTTTTGAACCGTTTCTTCTAAATTCTTTAAAATGTTTTCTTTAGTATTGGGATAATGGGGTTGAACCACTGCCAAGGATTTACCTTCCGTCTTAACTTCTGCGCTTTTGGAATGCTAAAGAAATCTTGCGCTAAGGAATGCTGCGCTATAAGATATTATTAAAAGGATTTATTAATGGGACGATTTGAGCTGGTTAACCCTATGCCCCCTGGATAACAGAAGCTCCTGAAACAGTTTTTAAGAGCGGAGCAAAAAGCTTGAAGTTCCTATTGTGGATGTCGTGGTGACTGCTTGTCTGTCTGCCCATCGGTATATACGATATACGAGAAATCAATTACACTAGGCAATTCGGATTAAAAAAAAATTATCAGGTAAAATCATGAAGCCTATTTATTTTTACGGAAACTGGTTCATCTGGTTAACCCTAGAAAATTAAGACATATCACACATGGAAAATACATACACATGTGTATATGCACACTGGGAATTAAAGTTTATGCCATCTATGTTTATATTTATTATTTACATTAAATTATAGCATCCATTAACCAGTAGATGCCGCGCCGGCTTGTACATCAGTGATGTAAGTACATTCGATTAAAAAAGTTTTTCAAAGGTGTGTGTACACTGAATATAATAAGACGCGAGCAAATTTAGTATCAAACCAGCAGCACAAAAAATATTTATTTGTACTTACCGGTTGTACATACATCGATAAGTTTACCAATTAAAATTACCTCAGAAAATTAAATGTAGTCAAATAAAAACACATGCGAAATAATATGTACAGAAACTGTACCGTATCATTTAAAATAGTAAAAATCATCGCTACGCGATAATTTGAGGCGTCGCCGTAGGGTGGTGTCAGCTACCGCCGTCAAATTATGATGAATTTTGAGTTTTGTTTCGAAATTTAAGATTTTTTTTTTCAAAAAAACGGCCGATTTCAACCACATTGGTTGTCTCAGCCCACTATTCCGACCTGGACATAGGGCTTCGAGACTTAATAAATGAATTCAGATATAATATTTATCAAATCGATTTTACCAATGCTTTTAAACACAGAACATTAGTTTATTTTAATTTAGTTAATTTCACTTGCCACAATGATCTGAACAACTTATCAGGACTATTTTATTACAAGACTTTAGTGACCAAGATGTCTACTTGTTCCAAATACTCAACACCGACTGACTCATTAAGACTCATCTCCGTACTTAGGCCTTACAAATAATACGCATTTTTATTCTTATTACCTTATATCGATTGTTAAACGTATTTCCTAACGCAGGTTCGAACCGACTACGCGCGCTACGTATTACATTTAATTTTTACATTTTACAGAATTACAAGATTACAGTATTCATCATCAAAGGCTGATAACATTGACAATAACCATTACGATTTACAAAATCAATACTCACAACAACATTCATTGAAATACGTTCAATAGTTTTGAAGATAACCGTCATTTGACTTGAAGTTCAAACTTTTAGGATTTTTGTTCTCAAAACCTATCCAGCAGATTTCAACCAAATACGAACTAAGCCTTACTTTTGACACAAGTAATATCCATAAAGTATTTCATTGAAGTCGGACCAGTAGTTTTTGAGTAATCGTGCCGAAGGACACTCGGACGTACGGACATACGGACGTACGGGCATACGGACGTACGGGCATACGGAAAAGGCTATTTTACTAGGGGGATGACGCCACCCTAAAAATCATTGCTACGCGATAATTTGAGGCTTCGCGTAGGGTGGTGTCAGTCACCGCCGTCAAAGTAGGATGAATTTTGAGCTTTTTTAAAAATTTCAGATTTTTTTCAAAAAAAACTATCGGGCAGATTTCAACCACATTGGAAATAACCGTTACGATTTACATAAGCAATACTCACAAAAACATTCATTGAAATACTTTCAATAGTTTTTCCGTCATTTGAATTGAAGTCCAAAATTTTAAGAATTTTTTTCTGAAAACCTACCCAGCCGATTTCAACCAATTACGAACTCAGCCTTACTTTTGACACAAGTGATATCCCCAAGAAATGTCATTGAAATCGGCCCAGTAGTTTTTGTGTAATCGTGCGGAAGAACAGACGGACGTACGGACAAGGCTATTTTACTAGGGGGCTGACACCACCCTAAAATACACATATCTAGTTAAATGCGATTCCATGTTTCAAAGTGGAATGTGAAGTAATTAATCATAATCCTCCGTAAAGAGATAACAGTAGAATTTTTCGGAATTGCAGTCAGGTGTGCTATAACATCATTACTACATACTTGGATATTTCTGTGTAGGACCTGCATTGGTTATCTTCAGGTAAAATTAATTAATTGAATCAAGTTGAAATAGGATTGGATGAAGTATGTACGTGTCCGTTATGAAATTACAAAAATTCTGGAAATTACAAACACTGACAAGAAATAAAATGTGTATACGACGGAAAATAAAGTTTCATGATTACTTTTATTTTTTTAAAATATTTGATCGCACTTTTAAAAAGTAACACCCACGCCAAAGTCGTGTTATAACAAATCATGATAAATCATAACAATTCATAGTACCGACCAGTGCTCGGACTGGGTACGGGTAATACTCGGGTAAATGGGTACGGGTACAGGTATGGGTACTACCCGGGTACAGAAGTTGCGTACTCGCAAGTACGCGGGTACTACCCGGACACTCTTGATTTTAGGCAATAAAGCGGGTACAGGTACGGGTACGGGTATGGGTACTCAGTCAGTGGCAATCGGGTAGTACCCAATGGGTACGGGTATCACTATGTAAAATACCTGTACCCGTGGGTGCTGTACCCGAGTATTTTTGGGTACTTCAAGGATTCCTGATGGGATGGATTACTATGGCTAACAATAAGACCTACCAACCGTGGAGTTGCTTATTTCGTAGTATACAGATACTTGCGTTAGTGACAGAGCCAAGTGGCTTCGTCTCATTTATGATTACGTGGTAGTTGCAATCTAACGCTTCTAATAATTCATCCAGGGAATCTAATAAAGAAATAGAGTGTAGAGTCAGTGAAATCATGTGTTTATCAACTTAAATAGTGAAGCTCATCATGGGATTTAATTTAATTAGCTTCATTGGGAGCGTAACATTACAATTATTTGAAGACGTATTACGAGATAAGATCGGAATAAATATAAATTTATTAGCAGATCCATTTCTTAACGTTACAAGTACCCAGGGTTGTCCATTTGAAAACGCCAAGGCATTTTATGCAGGCAATTTGAGCATTTTCAATTCTGGGTATTTATGACACTTTGAGCATTTATTGAGGTGAATATTTATAACATTTTAGAATGAAAAATATCATTCCTTGCACGCAATATTTATATTTCAATCGCTTTGATTAATCTTGATAATTTTGATGTTAAAAGAACTTGACAGACATCTGAACTTGGCGTTCAAAACTTCCATGGGGTTGCATTTTAGTCCTATTTTGTCTGCATTTTTCGAAAATCTCCGTCTCGGGCTTCATAAATGTGATAGACAGTTTACGAATGTTTATTTTATAACGCTGTAATATAAAATGAATATTCAATATTGCCTCCCACATTTATTTCCTGAAACCGCAATATTTGACTTGGAAAAATTATGATCAACTCAATTTTTCCGTATAACATTTTCTATGCACAGAGTTCGATTAGCCGGAAAAAATTTTTTTTCTTGTTCTCCAAGTTGAAAAGCAAGTTATGGAGAGTTTAGTATTAAAGAATCCGCCCCAATTCCAATTAGCGAGAACACATTTCATTTCATTCAGCAAGTTATTATTTTGGGGTTGTAGGATTTGAATTTCGTCAGTGTTTATTAAAAAAATCCCAAAATGCCTTAAATAATTTTTTCAAAAAATTCAAATAGGATGTCTTTAACGCCCAGGGAAAATTCCCAAAATCCCGGACACTTTTAATGGAGGTCAAAAAATTGACAACTTAAAATTTTTCAGCTGGGCAGGCTAATGTCGTCGGGGATTTTAAATCGGCCAAACTTCCAGTACCCGAGTAATACCCGGGTACACACAATAGATACTCGGGTACGGGTACAGGTTTTGGGTACATAACGGGTACAGGTAAATTGTGGGTACAGGTACTACAATGTATTTTCAGGTACGGGTACGGGTACTGAAATAATTTACCCGGGTACTCGGGTATGGGTACGGGTATAGGTACAGCATTTTGTAGTACCCGATATTTGGGTACGGGTATGGGTACGGGTACACGGTTTCTGTACCCAGTCCGAGCACTGGTACCGACGATTAGCAAGTGGTGGCTCTTCTGTCGAATCATTATGGATTGTTACAGCTGTACTATAGTTTATTGTAACAAAAATTTTACGAACAAAATTTCAACTATCATAAATACATCAATGGTGCTAAAAATGTATACGATTTTAAATACACGAACACAGTGTAACACATTAGTGTAAATTTGTTATGGTTTACCATCAAAGTATTTACTATTACAAATTTTTCAATAGTTTTTACATACCAAAGGTGAACACAGGTAAATGGAATTAGGTTGTGCATGAGAATAATCATTATTGTAGTGTATATGAAATCATATATAACTACATCGAAACAAAGATTATGCTAACTGATGATTAATTCATATTATTGGCAATGTAAATATGAGGTTATTTCCAAATCTTGGTGATAGAACCACAAAGGCAGCTTTACTTTTAACCGAATATACTGTAGGGAAACAACGGATTCACATTTAATTTTCAAAATGCTGATTCTCTTAATTCAAATCAATTTGAGCCATGATAATTTCCAAAAACCGTCGTGGAAATTTGAATGATCGTACCCAGGCCTGGGTACGATTAAATTTGGGTAGATACGAGCGTAACGTTTGTACTGCTGAAAGTTAGTTAGGTCGCATTTAATTAGTACTGAATTGTTCTGAGGATTTTTGTACACATTTTTAATTTCAAGTGCTTATGTCCTGTATCTTTTTACCGGCCCATTATTGTGTAATGAACAAAAATTTAACTTTAGATCCGTAGTAAATTCAAAAATAAATATTGCACTAACTGAAGCAACGTATTAGAAAGTACAAAGTTGTATAAAATGTTTCCAGAGGCGAATTTTGAACACACCTCTTGTAATATCTGTACGTATGTAATTCAAATAACTATAATCAGGACCAATAAGAGGCACGTGTAATATTACGTAACACAATATAACTAGTTTTGAGTTTATAACTAGTTAAGGTTTTGAATTTTTTGGGAACTTTTCGTAATATAAACTCATATCCAGTGAATATCAACTTGAATCCAAAAGCCAGGTTTTTGTGTTGTCTGAATCGCTTGCTTATATTTATTTCAATTTGTATTTTGGTGACCATTATCATAATGCGGTATCTCATGAATTCCATAGTTTTGATTCAGGTTGTAACATCAATATTTCCGCATGACCTTTGAATTATCGTTAATGGAATATCGCAAATCTGTTGTATTATTTATCGTTAGTATTGCACATATAGATGTGCAAGTTCAACGTTTCTTAAATATTAGAGTAACTCGAACAATCAAAAACAAGCTGATATACATAAAATATTGCCCAAATCAAAGATAGTATATATATTCAAGTGGGTATGGAAGCGAAATGTAGTGTGTACATTCCTATTTACTCCTAATGTATTTTTAAATTGGAACAGATATTTCTTGGAAATAAGGTTTTCAAACTCATGATTAATATTAACGTTTAAATTTACGTCCCATGCTTGCTGGTGACAGGACTTGACGGATTATTCAGGTTTGGAAGAAAGTCATAGGAAAACATAAATTCTCAAATCTTGAAAGTCGTCTGTTACTTAATGAAAAGCCCTTACAATTATCGCGCCAATATTGGTAATACACGCTGATATTAAAGGTGTATATTACCTTTACCGCCCAAGTAAGCGTAGACCTGCGGGTATGTGTAATTTGTAGGAATGTTACATTAGGACATTCCCTATTTACAGTTTATATACACACACACAATACTACATCCGTCCTTGCAATTTTTTACCCGCTTCACGCTACTTCAAATAACTTCAATTTTAAGAAATTACATTTTTATATTGCTGTATCACCAAAATTGGCTACGTTCCCTTGTTTCGTGTTTTAAATATGATTGGACATGTCGTCCCCTTGGGAACCGGCCAATATGTCAAAGAGTTCGTATTACCGGTGCTTAAAGAAAATTCGAACCGCAACTGCAACCACCAGCAGTGTAACAGGTACACTGTCAACTATTGAAAAGCGTAGTAATATTTAAGTAGAACTAGTTCAACTTCAACAGATTTTCGTAAATAGACTCCTTCATATTTAAAATTATATTCATATTTCAAATGATCTGTTCTTTCATATTTAGGAGAGTCGATTCCAGAACGAGAGAGTATCACAGAGGCAGTAGAAAAATGTGTAAATGTGATTCCTACTGAACCAACGCAGAATACAACAGCAAATTGGCAAACCCCGGAACATGTGCCAAATACAGACCAATATGAAACGGATCCGACAGAAATCAGTACCGACAATGCATTATTAGATGTGAATGAAGAATTTTGCACTGCTTTGGCGTATATTGCCAACAAGCATAAAATTACCAACGAATGTACTCAAGATCTGTTGAAGCTGTTTCGTCTAGTGCAACATGAAACCACCGAAAACGCCAACGTAAACATCCCTGAGTCGTATTTTATATACCAAAATAGACTGAATATCCATAAAGCAATATCTGTGTCGTACGGATGGATTTGTCCCGGCTGCCAACATTGTAGTTCATTTAGTTTCTGGTCTTCAAGAAGAAACAGAGACATATGTGAGAAATGCAGCTATGTACATACTTTGGGAGATAGTGCTTTCATCATTTTTGATGTATACAAGGTTCTTCAGCTTTTGCTTCGAAGTACTTCAGAATTGCTACCCAATCCAGTCAGATCATCGGTTGAAGATTATCCTCCATATCTCAAACGGATTTGTAGTATTATAGGCAAACTTAATCCGGATGATTTGACGATTACATTAAATACAGGTATTATTACATTCGGATACTATAATACATAGCAAATTCTAGTTTAATTTGATTAGTATTTTATGGTATTATAGATGGTGCTCCATTATTTAAATCCAGCAACTGCTCATTTTGGCCAATCCTTTTTTCATTTAATGATATTCCGGCAAAGCATCAACGCGATTTCATTGGTATGTGCGGCTTATGGATAAGCACGAAAAGTAAGCCATCGTTTGAGAACTACCTGACGCCTGTGGTCAAGTTTTTTGAAGAATTGGAAGTTCGTCCGTTTGTATGGACTGACTATTTAAATAGAACAAGGAGAAGTAGGGTTTTTGTCAGCGCAGTTCTATGTGATTCAATTGCCCGTCCAATGGTCCAACGAATGTTTCAATTTAACGCTATTTATGGGTGCCCCTATTGCAAATACAGAAAAAATGACAAAAAATGTCACTACTTCCCACATAATCTTCCGTTGATACTACGAAACCATAATGAACACTTAGAGGAATGTCAACGGTTAATTGCTGTTTGCCAAAGTCGAACTAGTTCCGCTGAAAATTACGGTATTAAAGGAATGACATTTTTTGCAACATTGAAATCATTCAACTGCATTCAAGGTTATCCGGTGGATATAATGCATTGTTGTTTTCTTGGAGTTACAAAACAATTTGTGGAAGCCATGATTAATCCGTGTAACGCAAATCAAGGGTATTACCTGAAAAGTGACAAAATAGTCGAAATCAATGGCATTTTACAGAACATAAGACCCCCATCACGTGTATCCCGGAAGCCTAGACCATTAAATTGTGTTAAGTTTTTTAAGGCTCATGAGTGGCAAATGTTTTCTCTGTATTTTTCACCTATTGTTTTTCAGGCTGTATTGACAGATAAGTATTTTGAACATTGGCTTGACTTTATACGCGGAGCATCATTAATTAGCACAGAAAAAGTTACACGGGAAAATTTGGATGTCGCCCGATTGTGCTTTTTTAATTTTTCTTCAAGAGTTCAAGAGTTGTATGGCATTCAATATTGTACGTTCAATGTACATCTGCTTCTGCATTTGTGTGATGTAGTACACTATTACGGTTCTTTGAAGAATATAACGATGTTTCCTTTCGAGAACTATAACATGACCATCACATCAAAGGTTACAAGTACTCAAGGTATCTTTTCTCAGATTATATCAAGGTATGTGAGAGAATTGTTGTGCAGTCTCCAAAGAAGACGCCTCCTGGATACCGGTAACAAATTTTTGAGTGATATTATAGGGGCGCCAAGTAGTGATCAAGTTCTCAAATGGATATGGCCATGTAATTACACTCTAAAATTTGGTGATCTTGAGGCTTTAAATGATGCTAATTTGACAGTAGAGGCTTTCAAATTTTATCAAAGGATGAATCAAAACGGAGTAATTTTTCAATGTGAAAGTTACACACGGATTCGGCAGAAGCGAAATAATTGCTACAAATTATCAGACCATTTGTTTTTTGTAGCCGATGTGTTTATTCAAGACCAGAGAAATCTAAATGCCTTTGCTTTGGGGACCAGACACTACACGCAACCCCATGTGTTTGTTAACGACATTCAGTTGGGTTACATTCGGAGATCACTGTCGTCATTCCGTCAGATCGAAGTTTTAAATAATTTAAAAGACATAGTTATGCTATTGGAGACGGATGGGGATAAATATTTTCTGACATTTCTCAATACCTACGATAATAACCATAATTAGGGGACTTTATTTACCAAAAATTCTCTTATTGTAAGCAGTATTATCTCTAGTTTTCTAAAAATAATATTAATTCCGCGTGTATTCACCACGACTGTATTCTTCGCAGTGCTCGGACTGGGTACAGAAACCGTGTACCCGTACCCAAATATCGGGTACTACAAAATGCTGTACCTATACCCGTACCCATACCCGAGTACCCGGGTAAATTATTTCAGTACCCGTACCCGTACCTGAAAATACATTGTAGTACCTGTACCCACAATTTACCTGTACCCGTTATGTACCCAAAACCTGTACCCGTACCCGAGTATCTATTGTGTGTACCCGGGTATTACTCGGGTACTGGAAGTTTGGCCGATTTAAAATCCCCGACGACATTAGCCTGCCCAGCTGAAAAATTTTAAGTTGTCAATTTTTTGACCTCCATTAAAAGTGTCCGGGATTTTGGGAATTTTCCCTGGGCGTTAAAGACATCCTATTTGAATTTTTTGAAAAAATTATTTAAGGCATTTTGAGATTTTTTTAATAAACACTGACGAAATTCAAATCCTACAACCCCAAAATAATAACTTGCTGAATGAAATGAAATGTGTTCTCGCTAATTGGAATTGGGGCGGATTCTTTAATACTAAACTCTCCATAACTTGCTTTTCAACTTGGAGAACAAGAAAAAAAATTTTTTCCGGCTAATCGAACTCTGTGCATAGAAAATGTTATACGGAAAAATTGAGTTGATCGTAATTTTTCCAAGTCAAATATTGCGGTTTCAGGAAATAAATGTGGGAGGCAATATTGAATATTCATTTTATATTACAGCGTTATAAAATAAACATTCGTAAACTGTCTATCACATTTATGAAGCCCGAGACGGAGATTTTCGAAAAATGCAGACAAAATAGGACTAAAATGCAACCCCATGGAAGTTTTGAACGCCAAGTTCAGATGTCTGTCAAGTTCTTTTAACATCAAAATTATCAAGATTAATCAAAGCGATTGAAATATAAATATTGCGTGCAAGGAATGATATTTTTCATTCTAAAATGTTATAAATATTCACCTCAATAAATGCTCAAAGTGTCATAAATACCCAGAATTGAAAATGCTCAAATTGCCTGCATAAAATGCCTTGGCGTTTTCAAATGGACAACCCTGGGTACTTGTAACGTTAAGAAATGGATCTGCTAATAAATTTATATTTATTCCGATCTTATCTCGTAATACGTCTTCAAATAATTGTAATGTTACGCTCCCAATGAAGCTAATTAAATTAAATCCCATGATGAGCTTCACTATTTAAGTTGATAAACACATGATTTCACTGACTCTACACTCTATTTCTTTATTAGATTCCCTGGATGAATTATTAGAAGCGTTAGATTGCAACTACCACGTAATCATAAATGAGACGAAGCCACTTGGCTCTGTCACTAACGCAAGTATCTGTATACTACGAAATAAGCAACTCCACGGTTGGTAGGTCTTATTGTTAGCCATAGTAATCCATCCCATCAGGAATCCTTGAAGTACCCAAAAATACTCGGGTACAGCACCCACGGGTACAGGTATTTTACATAGTGATACCCGTACCCATTGGGTACTACCCGATTGCCACTGACTGAGTACCCATACCCGTACCCGTACCTGTACCCGCTTTATTGCCTAAAATCAAGAGTGTCCGGGTAGTACCCGCGTACTTGCGAGTACGCAACTTCTGTACCCGGGTAGTACCCATACCTGTACCCGTACCCATTTACCCGAGTATTACCCGTACCCAGTCCGAGCACTGGTCGGTACTATGAATTGTTATGATTTATCATGATTTGTTATAACACGACTTTGGCGTGGGTGTTACTTTTTAAAAGTGCGATCAAATATTTTAAAAAAATAAAAGTAATCATGAAACTTTATTTTCCGTCGTATACACATTTTATTTCTTGTCAGTGTTTGTAATTTCCAGAATTTTTGTAATTTCATAACGGACACGTACATACTTCATCCAATCCTATTTCAACTTGATTCAATTAATTAATTTTACCTGAAGATAACCAATGCAGGTCCTACACAGAAATATCCAAGTATGTAGTAATGATGTTATAGCACACCTGACTGCAATTCCGAAAAATTCTACTGTTATCTCTTTACGGAGGATTATGATTAATTACTTCACATTCCACTTTGAAACATGGAATCGCATTTAACTAGATATGTGTATTTTAGGGTGGTGTCAGCCCCCTAGTAAAATAGCCTTGTCCGTACGTCCGTCTGTTCTTCCGCACGATTACACAAAAACTACTGGGCCGATTTCAATGACATTTCTTGGGGATATCACTTGTGTCAAAAGTAAGGCTGAGTTCGTAATTGGTTGAAATCGGCTGGGTAGGTTTTCAGAAAAAAATTCTTAAAATTTTGGACTTCAATTCAAATGACGGAAAAACTATTGAAAGTATTTCAATGAATGTTTTTGTGAGTATTGCTTATGTAAATCGTAACGGTTATTTCCAATGTGGTTGAAATCTGCCCGATAGTTTTTTTTGAAAAAAATCTGAAATTTTTAAAAAAGCTCAAAATTCATCCTACTTTGACGGCGGTGACTGACACCACCCTACGCGAAGCCTCAAATTATCGCGTAGCAATGATTTTTAGGGTGGCGTCATCCCCCTAGTAAAATAGCCTTTTCCGTATGCCCGTACGTCCGTATGCCCGTACGTCCGTATGTCCGTACGTCCGAGTGTCCTTCGGCACGATTACTCAAAAACTACTGGTCCGACTTCAATGAAATACTTTATGGATATTACTTGTGTCAAAAGTAAGGCTTAGTTCGTATTTGGTTGAAATCTGCTGGATAGGTTTTGAGAACAAAAATCCTAAAAGTTTGAACTTCAAGTCAAATGACGGTTATCTTCAAAACTATTGAACGTATTTCAATGAATGTTGTTGTGAGTATTGATTTTGTAAATCGTAATGGTTATTGTCAATGTTATCAGCCTTTGATGATGAATACTGTAATCTTGTAATTCTGTAAAATGTAAAAATTAAATGTAATACGTAGCGCGCGTAGTCGGTTCGAACCTGCGTTAGGAAATACGTTTAACAATCGATATAAGGTAATAAGAATAAAAATGCGTATTATTTGTAAGGCCTAAGTACGGAGATGAGTCTTAATGAGTCAGTCGGTGTTGAGTATTTGGAACAAGTAGACATCTTGGTCACTAAAGTATTGTAATAAAATAGTCCTGATAAGTTGTTCAGATCATTGTGGCAAGTGAAATTAACTAAATTAAAATAAACTAATGTTCTGTGTTTAAAAGCATTGGTAAAATCGATTTGATAAATATTATATCTGAATTCATTTATTAAGTCTCGAAGCCCTATGTCCAGGTCGGAATAGTGGGCTGAGACAACCAATGTGGTTGAAATCGGCCGTTTTTTTGAAAAAAAAAATCTTAAATTTCGAAACAAAACTCAAAATTCATCATAATTTGACGGCGGTAGCTGACACCACCCTACGGCGACGCCTCAAATTATCGCGTAGCGATGATTTTTACTATTTTAAATGATACGGTACAGTTTCTGTACATATTATTTCGCATGTGTTTTTATTTGACTACATTTAATTTTCTGAGGTAATTTTAATTGGTAAACTTATCGATGTATGTACAACCGGTAAGTACAAATAAATATTTTTTGTGCTGCTGGTTTGATACTAAATTTGCTCGCGTCTTATTATATTCAGTGTACACACACCTTTGAAAAACTTTTTTAATCGAATGTACTTACATCACTGATGTACAAGCCGGCGCGGCATCTACTGGTTAATGGATGCTATAATTTAATGTAAATAATAAATATAAACATAGATGGCATAAACTTTAATTCCCAGTGTGCATATACACATGTGTATGTATTTTCCATGTGTGATATGTCTTAATTTTCTAGGGTTAACCAGATGAACCAGTTTCCGTAAAAATAAATAGGCTTCATGATTTTACCTGATAATTTTTTTTTAATCCGAATTGCCTAGTGTAATTGATTTCTCGTATATCGTATATACCGATGGGCAGACAGACAAGCAGTCACCACGACATCCACAATAGGAACTTCAAGCTTTTTGCTCCGCTCTTAAAAACTGTTTCAGGAGCTTCTGTTATCCAGGGGGCATAGGGTTAACCAGCTCAAATCGTCCCATTAATAAATCCTTTTAATAATATCTTATAGCGCAGCATTCCTTAGCGCAAGATTTCTTTAGCATTCCAAAAGCGCAGAAGTTAAGACGGAAGGTAAATCCTTGGCAGTGGTTCAACCCCATTATCCCAATACTAAAGAAAACATTTTAAAGAATTTAGAAGAAACGGTTCAAAAGAATGTTTTAGACAATGAGCCAAGGATGACGGCTGAGTTAGAGCTGACATTCCAGATGCTGAGGTATTTTATTCGTCGAGTAAGTGTGCAGATATGCATGTTCAAGGTACGCATTGTAAAATCTATACCAAGAAAAATGCACCCTGTAAAAATACCTATTTTGGACAAAAGGTCATGACAACATGCCCCCTAGAAAGCAGTCTTCTAAGGACTTACCATTGTCTTATACCTTCAAGTCGTCGTCTTCATGTTTTGGCGAACTCTGTTATTTAAGTCTGCAGGATGTAAATCGGGTTGTCAGTTAAATTTTAGGAGCTAAATTTTAATTGAAAATCCAAAATTGGAAATTTTAGATGACATTCAACATCATACATTTTGACCCCCAAATGGGTGGAGGTGAAGGTATCAAACAAGAAGTTGAAAAATTTAAGTACCTTAGCGTTATAAAAATTGGTCCCAAATGAATATTGAACATAAATGCCATATGAATCTACAGTATAATCCAACCTGCTCCTTAAATCTGCTCATAAGAGAGGTAGTATCTGTCATTGGCTGTTATCTCTCTAACCTACAGTTCGATAGGACGCCCAACATTCGTTAGTCCCGAGAGCGATTTTACTAAAATTATTAAAAGTGATCAAATAAGTTAATGTTTGATGTGGTATTTCCTACATTTAAATTCAACTCCGCTTCTACAATATAGCTGAATGAATAATGTTGATTTTATACATATTTTTGTATACTTATTTTCAGACATCATTGGCTTCAGTTCCAACGGATACCACAAGAGTGACTACAGGTACAACCAGAGTTACGACAAATATGACAATACTAAGTTTCAGCAATGTGTAACTGTGCGTGATGTAAGTTACAAATGTATGCCACTGCCCGTGTAACCCCAAATATTGCAAAAATGTCCGGTTTTCGGGGTATCTTTGTAGCTACACCATCGATTTCGACAATGTCTCTGGTGTAGAAAAATCTTTGTATATAGTTTCGATTTAATTTTTAAATTTCGAAAAATAAGGATCAAAATATGCAATTTTTCAAAAATTATTATATTAATCCCTAATAACATGGTAAAATTATTTTTCGAAATTACTTTTCTAGCTGACTCATGCCTTAATTTCATTTGATCCGCTTTCACATTTAAATCGTGTATGTCTTTTTGAATATCTACATATATGTACATCTCGCCCTAAAAACGCTTCGCTAAACTGAAGGATGACAATTTAAAATTCTTAGGCATCCGCTCAGGAATAGATCCTTCACAAAACCTAACTCCCAGCAGAAATTAGAGAATAGTCAAATTAAAGCTGTAGGTAAAGCTTCGGACACAAGGGATGTCCCCATTAATATAAATAACTATCTTCAAGGTGACCGCAGTTCGACAGTCTGTTCGAATCGAAGACCAGCTATCAACTATTGTGCAGGAGAAATTATCCACAATTGATTACTACTCCAAAATACGTTCTAAGATTTATATTGGTAAATAAAATCGATGATGAAACTTGAAGTTTTATTTTCCACTGGGATGAACTATAAAGTTGGGATGCCTTTTTGTAAATGAACTCAATAGGTCAAACTGTCTCGAAGTTACCCGGGTATTTTGTAAACGGAGCATAATCAGCTATCCGATTTTATTCAAACTTGCTAAACTCAGTATCGATTCTCAATGCCTATAACGATTATAAAATAAGTTCAATCTATCGAACCGTTTCGGAGTTACACGGATTTTTAAAAAATTCAGGAACTCATCCATTTTTTTCAAACTTGGTACACGTAGTCTTAAAGCACAAATCTAGGGAAAATTCATTTCTTTTGAATTGATTTTTTATTCTTTATAAAATACTCAGTAAGCTATTACGTAGAGATAGCTATTTCATCCAAGCCTTCAACTTCTGTTTAATTAAAGTATCAGAAGATGGCCAATGCTGGTCATACACGGAAATAATTGCAAATGTATATGTAATAATAGTATTATTGCAACATTATTTCGTGACACATTTCGCCCCATTTAGCGTCATATATAAGCCAGTTACGTCCAGTGAAGGCCTGCAGCAAAAATAAATTACAAGGAAAGTATGTTCCAACATGACAATTCATATAAAAACTATTTGGAATAGTCATTTTTAGCTAAAAAATTAACGAGCTTTTTCTCGGGTCCTGTGAAAAAGTGTGTATTGCATCAAAATAAGTTGCATGCATACAATCAATATTTTTAATTCATTCGTAATTCGTAACTATGAATTGAATCAGATGTAGTACTTGTGTGTGAATGTGCGGTTACTATATCCGGAAAAGCCCATACAATTTCCGACAAAATAGCGTTAAAAGATATTCATGAAAAAATTATGCATTGAAATACACAAATGTTAACTTCCGAAATCACAAATATATTTTGTCTTTGCTGCACGTTCGTGACCACAACAAAAATTCGTAGCAAAAATTGACCGCGGTCAATGACACTGATTTTAGAAAATTTGAAAAAGAATTTGCTAAAAACTGGAGGCCGGTGGAATTAAATATTTTATGAATAACTCCCTTATATAGGCTTGTTCTCACTCTGGACTCTGTATCCTCAATATCTGGTCTCTGTGTCGAATGTATGAGATGAATACTATATAACGATTATTATTATTATAATAAATGAAGGTATGCACTAAATGTTAATGTGACCACCTCCACAGCTTAACCAATTGGACTGGCAAAGTATGTAACTTTAATTGTAAGCTCATTCAGCACTGTGGAACATCCCGTACAGAACAGAAACCGCAGACAAATCAACGGAACGCAACGTAGTTTTATAATAAGCCGGCATTAAATTTTGAATGCCTGTCGACATCTTTGGGAGTTCGTGCAGAATGTGTGTGATCCCGTATGAAGAGATTGGTTACGTTTAAATTAAAAGTGCTGATTTGTGGGCGAGAACGATAACTAAATGCAGTGCTTTTCCCAATGTATTTTATGACTAGTTCTAAAACGCTTTCAGATAACAAACATTTACTAATTGTGAGCTGGGCTTGCTGGACCGATTGCCGGTCTGACAACGCTCGAAGTACAGCTGGTGAGGTAATAGCATGTGCGTCATTTCTTTTGAAATATGGCTGATACTGTAAAAATAATATGACGTACTTTAGCATCATACAAATTGGCCCTTAATGAGTATTGTACATACCCAAGTAACAATATAAGTACCTAAGAATATTTCATGATAATAATAACCACCAATCTTAACATGCAGCATTTTCTCGTAAAATCTGATTTTCGAGATATTTAAATATGTCGTTGATTTAATGGAATGCGACACCATTCCACCTCCGATAGCTCTTGATGGTGGAGAATCAACCCTAACATTAGACTTTGATGATAGTTTAGGATAATGATTTTAAATATATTAAACTACAAGAAAAAGTGTCAGAAGGATAAGACATCAAAATTCAAGCTTACGGGAGATCTCGAAAGTTCAAGTCAATGTGTATTAAATGCACAAGGCCTTCATACACCGATTAGCATGTCTTCAGGAATTGTAGACAATCAGCGAAAACGAAAATCGACAGATTTTCAGTCACCTGCTTCGGGATCTTCCAGAGATGTTTCTGTCATGGCCGATACTCCCAATTTCGGAGATTCAGCCGACCTACGGCATCCAGTACTACTAAATTGAATTTGCTCTCTCAACTATAATGTGAAGCTAAGTGAATCTGGAAGCTAAATTAGTAATCATCAAATCTGTTCAACATTTCTGTTACTATTTGATTGTAATTAGTTATGCCATAATTGCTTGTAAACGTTGAAGGTGTTAGGATTTATGGTCTTATTTTACCGTATTATTTATTTTGAGCATGTTGATTATTTAGTTTGTACTTTTATTTTGCAGCTGGATTGAGAAGATAATTTGGCCTTGAGGTAAAACTAATTTAACTTCAAATACTTCCCGTACCAATGTTTCTAATCAGTACTTGTAATTAGTTATGTTATTGTTGTGTGCATCCCTGAAAGAAGTGAATTATTATTAATTACTGCTGCACGGGTATTAAGTGGTGAAAATAGATTTGAGCATATTTTACTGTCATTGAAGGAATTTTTATATGCCGATGATTGATTGGAATAAATAAAATGTAACTGAAAAATGTAACCCTTTTTTTGAAAGACAAACCCGTAATTATTTTCCTCTGTACAGTGTTTGACAATTTTTTCAATGAAATAATTACATTAAAGCAGTAAATTTTGCAATACATTTCATAACAGTGTTTGCTATGAATTTCTATGCCACAATTTTAATAAAGTTCAAAGCACTGATGTACTATTTATTTCCATGATTCATCATGCTATTTAAGTTCAAATATTACGTGCACATAATGTCTCCGGAGATATATACAAAGTGTAACAAAGGCGGGACGATTGTTATGGTTTTTTTGTATGTACCTTATACGGTATTTTTCATAATACGACTTTGGCGTGGGCAGACAGTCCAGAATCAGTAAAATGTATTGTGTATAATTCGGGCAACGACTGAATACAATATTGAAATACGTACCCCTGTTTCGAAATATTTTGATTTTAACATTTAATGAATACAAGCTTTTATTGTTGTTGACATAGATACATATGTAAGTCAAGAAGAAAATAGTAGTTGTAGTCTTATAATCGTAATTATAAATATGCTCTAAAATCTTTATGAATCGAGTAATTTTTTTATTTATCCTACGATACATACATTGATGTCAACAGTTTGACTTCTCACATATACTCTTAATTCATTTGGGAGTGACGATTGAATTAGTTGAAACAGATTTTGTTAAATTGCTCTTCAAGGATTTATTCTGCTTTATGATTTGTGGCAACTGTGTTTGGGATGACTGTGGTTTATCAAAAAATGCTTTTCTGTCTGCAACACTGGATCTCGTTGATGGATTTGATAGCTCTTCTAGAACTAAATCAATGGTAGAGTGGCCTCTACTGGCTGGCGTCTGTCTTTTACTTCCTGTCACATTTTCTGTAGCTACTTGTCCTTGCTGCTGGAATTTTGACATCCCTTGGTTGACCACTAGTCTCATCTGCTTTCCATTAGCATTACTATCCACAATATTATTCTCAGGCGAGATACTTTTCGCTAGACCTCCAGTCAAGGGTTTTGAAACAGTCGATGTTGTTGAAATTATGGAACCTTCGGCTTTCGATATATAACTTAATGGTTTTTTTGACGTTGTATTTGGTGCAGACATCTTGTTGTGATTTGGATGTTTGATGCCATTTTCATGTTTTTTATGTTGATGCTCCAGTGATGGTGTCTGAACTTGGAGCTTCTGCACTGTTGTGTTCGATGGCCGAAATTGTTGAGTGAAGTGAGAAATGGCAGTTTTTTGTTTGACTTGATTCTCGTTTAATGTCTTCATGTCATTCTCCAGTTTAGCTAATTGGTTTACTATATCAATGTTGTCACCTTTAACATTTTTAATAGCGTCGGGGACCGATTTTATGAAAACATTATTATTTTTATGTTCTTTTTGAAATTTGTCGAATCGGTTTTTAAGATCTTCAAATTTGTCATCCAAAGTTTCTGCATTTTTTTCACTGTCTTTCTTAAGGTTATCTATTTCAGAAATTACACCAGTATAATCCTGCTTTGAAGTTTTGCCGAACAATTCCAAATTAGCTTTAAAAATCAAGTGTTCTTTTTTAGAGGCATTGAACCGACTGTTTAAATTATCAATTTCATTGTGAAGCTTTAAAAGTTGATCCACAATTTGTGGCGTTTTTCCGTAGGTAAGTTTCGAAACGTTGTCTTCAACAAGCTTGTCTAATTTTTGTTGTACAATATCTGATAGCTTGTCTTCGACCAGCTTGTGAAACTGGTCACTCTCAAGGAAATGCTCTAATTTATCTGAAACAAATTTTTCCGTAGAAATGTCGTGAACCATATTTTTCTCAAGGTTGTTCAATTTCTCGTGCATCATAAATGACAGCTTGTCTTCGATCAGCTTGTCAAAGTGGTTGCTTTCAAGGAATTGTTTTACTTTATCTGGAACATGTTCTTCCGCAGAATTCTCGGTAGCCTTATCTTTCACAAGTTTGTCTAATTTCTCCCGCACAATAGTTGAGACTTTGTCTTCGAATAGCTTATCAGATTGTTTACCTTCAAGGAATTGTTTTATTTTATCTGGAAAATATTCTTCAGCAGAATTCTTAAATAAATCTTGAAATTTACCGTTTCCGAATTTCCGGAAGATTTTGTGAATGATGTAATCCGTCTGAAGGGATTTTTCATCTGATACAGAATATGCTGATGCAATTTTTAAGTCCCAAAATTCTTCTTCAATTTGTTCCAGTTTGTCTTCAAGCCTTGATTTTAATTCCTGTGTCATCCAAGGTTCAACTTCCAAAGAAGCTTTTTCCCTCAGCGTATCGGAAAAGTTTTGCATGGCCTTCGTCTTCCATTCTTCATGGAATAAATGTATCTCGTCAATTGATTTAATTGATTTTAAAGAATGGTCCATATTTTCTATGTACTCACTTTCTGCATCTAGTGTACATTGCTTCAGTTTATTTTTTATTGTGTCAATGCTTGTTTTATAGGATTTCAGAAACGTTCGACTTTGTGTCTTGATTGCAGATTTCAATTTGTCTCTTTCATACTGTAGCTCTTGGGTTAATGAAGGATTGGAAGATAATACGTCTTTGAAGGTACTATCGAACGAGGAGAGAATTTCCCGTAGGACTTGCTGATGGAAGCTTTTTAGGTCCTTTTCTGTGAATGGTGCCTTTGTGGATACCAGCCGGGAAACCTGTGCATTGTATTGCCTAAGAGCAGCCTCCTGGATTTCGGGTTTCCGAATCCATTTTCGAATTAACTTCAAACTAGTTTTTGGCAAATGCCCTGGGTCTACGTCCTCGGATAAAATGTATGTAACAATGGTAGGTTCTGGGTTTTGATGTGAATCTCCCTCAAAGATAAAAGTTTGAAAAGTTTTTTGCCGGGGAGAGAATGGCACATTGGAAGAATTTCGGTCCATGATTGTAGAATGATTACTAGAATTATTTTACAGTTGTAAGCTTAGGACAGTACAGTGCATGTATTTACACGGTCTCAATCAAGAGTGACTTTTGTAAACCTTTTCACAGCAAGCAACCAACACTTAATATCATGCTTTGTGCTTCGGGCTTTATCAGATTATTGGCAACGGGTCCAGCCCACTATAATGTCAGTTATCTGGAAGCCTTCAATGCTACAGCGATAAAATGTTTGGTCGAAAGCATTTTATTTACATATTTCCCGCTATGTGTTGTGTTAAAAAATTCACCAGCTTTGTTAAAATTCTTGATTTCCTTGTCTATAATAATTTTTGTTCCTTGCAAGTCCAACCCAAAACTATGTAAGAATTAGTGGTTAGTAGCAGCAACAGTATAGTAGTACAAAAGTAGTAGAAACAGCAAAGAAGTCCACTTCTTTGCTGTTTTCAAATTTATATATTTAATTTTTGATAAAATTGATTTCTCTCTACCAAAGTAATAGAGCTGAAGTTATAAAAATATTTTTACCAAGACTATATACACTGTACATCAAGTATTACGTGCCGTTATGTCTCGGGACCACACATCCCGATGTAATGCTTTGTAACATGTAACCGAGTAGCGCTATGTTATACTTGAACATCCCGTATCCTTTTTTCCCTGTGTGTTTAGGCTTGATATCCATAGTTACTACTCTACAGACATTCCTTCGAATTGCGATAGTGACATTTGTTTTACAAATATTTTTGCAAGCCACTTGGAACAGTCAACCTATGTGTGTATATTTTAAAATATGCAACTATATTTAAAGTAATTATGTATGTATAATGTTAATTATTTGTGTAAAGCGGGTAGCTCAAGAGCGAATATACTTGACTACCTTATCGAGGATTAGCTTCCAGCCCCGTGTCAGTTGTCCTATCTACAGTGAGAAAGATGAAGTGAGATTAACAAATTTATTCAGCTTTTGTTCGCTTGTCATAGATAAAATTAAAGCATGATTTCCGAGGAATGTCTATTTTATTGGTTGTAAGGGTATATGCAGCAAAATAGATTCAAATTCAATTTTAATTTGCAGTGATGGCATTTCTATATAAGTAAGATTCAATCCGAATTTTAATGGCTGTTGAAAATGTAATTATGCATATGTGTATGCAAACGAAAACGAAAACAAAACTCAATTAATTCATTCTGAAATATGCTCCCATTCTATAAAATTTACCTTGCACTCTCACCTCGTAAATTAAGCACATTATTTTAATTATATATATGTATATTACATGGGCTCTGTTCCAACATTCAAACATGGGTACGTACTCGCAAATATAAAGGAAAGATTGTTAAAAATAAGAGCTATTAAAATATTGTTACGTGTCTTCCCCGTAAAATCACACATGAAATGGGAAGACTTATGCGGAACAAATTTTCCCTCAATTCTCAATGTATCTCTACGAGAAAAATTAACAGCGCAAAATTAATTTCTCATTACATTAATAGCATTGGGACAAGGATTGTGTAACTCCGCTCATGCTCTTCCTTTAGCAAAAGAGCTGAGAGTTAGATATTGGTAAGTAGATCGTAAACACAAGTATGTGACTTTTGGAAATAAAGGGTAAAGTGGAAAGATAAGAGGCAATGTGCTTATCATTAGGGTACAGTTTTGACATATAAATATCAGCCAGCTGAAATAAATTAGCACAGCCGGAATCAAAATGGGATATGTATAAGGATAATTGTAATGCAGATTATCTGCTACTGTAGAGGTAGACTTTACGGAGCAATTTATAAAAACTTCAGAGAGTTTGGAGGAGCAAACTGCAAATGCAATGTAAATGCATATTGCACTTGCAAGTATAAATAGAATGCACTCTAGCATTCTAGACACTTCTAGCTTTAGCTCACTGCAGCCATGATTTATTGATTATGCTGTTTTGCAGGAATGTAGGATAAGAAAAATATAATTTAAGTTAGCGGTATGTTCTGGGTGGAACGGTAAAATGAACGTGAGTTTTCCATTGAAAACAAATGTTATGTACCTAGTTTTCTGTCTAAAGGTTAAGTGCAAGTCTACCTAAAATCAAAGTAGGCTATGTAATGTACCTCTATGCACTGAGAGCAAAAATCAACTATTTGTGAGTACTTGCGCATACCAAAAAATATAATGCAAGTAAGCCCATTTTGCGCTTGGGAAAATTTATATTTATCCTACCCATTTTTTTAATGTTTAATAAATTTATGGTCATCCTGCTTTAAACATGCTGAAACTGCTTATAGAAAGAATTTCCTTTAACTTTAGTAATTAAATATATAATAATGTGTCTTTACTTACAGATTTAACAAAATCAAATGCTAGACATAATGTGATGTAGCATGTATGGTCTGAATAAATTACCCGGGTGCGGATAATTCGAGAACCACAATGAGATACTTTATTGTGGCGAAAAATTTCGAATATTTTTTGGGAATGTGATTTTAGTTTAGTTTGTGAGAACAGTCGTGAAAAATGTGTACATGGATACAAGGGTTTGGGAACAGATACAGATACAAGATTCAACAATACTTCTCTTCCAGATTATGAAACTTTTTCATGGTTTTGATCAACACTGTTACTAAAATGTGCCTGTAAACTCGGACTGGCTGATAAATATTTTCAGTCGAATTGTAAACTTCCAATTCAATGTCCAAAATGGTGCAACTATATCGTCGGTGAAGAGGCAAAATGGTCTAGATGCATTCACGATTACAAACAAAATGGTCTAGATGCAGTTTTACTAAATGCAAAATGGATTACTTGCAAGAAAAATTAAAAGCTAAATGGTCTACATGCCGTTTCCTATCCGTCTACATTGCACCGACGATATCCAGCATTCATTGGAGATCAATTTGTTTGACTGTAAGTCCCAGGAGAAAACCCGGAAATTCTGCTTCCTCATGTGTGTCACCGGTAGATGTGCGGATTTGTACATCTGTATGCTTATCTGCCCCCAACGATAAGTGTCGAACCAATGACAGGCAATTCACATTTTTGTAGGTACGAAATTATGTAAAAAGTAATTTTTACCTGTTAAAGGAGATCGGGTCATCTGTTTGAGCTCAAACAATTAATTGTCATCAATAAACACGTACAAATACGTATAGATAAACAAACAAAGTAGTACAAAACTTGAGCCATCTATGATTGCATTTGTTTATTACATCGAATTTTCTTTCATAGGTGCGCAAATATATAAAGCTAACACAACATCCATAACTTCAATATGAGTGCTAACGTTTTAAAAAATTTGTATATTTATGCTGACTAAATTTAAATGCGGGAATTTCAATTACTCATTAGATCAATATAATACCAGGAGTGTAAAATGATGTATATGTACGCACGCAGATGCGTTCAACCCCAAACGTTTTAATGCGCCATTGTAAATAAGTGTTTTACTAACTAATGGTCAACGCCAAAACTGGTGTATTCATAAACATTTTAGAATATTTGTAGGGGAACGTAAGTATAGTTACCAGCTTATGCTGTTACAACAAGTAGTGTCGCTTCGGCCCTTAGTGACTTAACCGAGTGCTTACTCTTACATGCATTTTTATATGCTATCATTTTTTGACAATCCCTTTATTCATTTTTTGACAATCCCTTTATTCATTTTTTGACAATCCCTTTATTCATTTTTTGACAATCCCTTTATTCATTTTTTGACAATCCCTTTATTCATTTTTTGACAATCCCTTTATTCATTTTTTGACAATCCCTTTATTCATTTTTTGACAATCCCTTTATTCATTTTTTGACAATCCCTTTATTCATTTTGGATGTACGTTGGGATGTAAAAAGAAATATAGCTTACTATGCCGTGCTCAGAGTATGAACTTCTGAACATGACTTGTAACCATGCGTTGTATGGTTGGTTGCACGAGTAATTGCGATGTAACTGTATCACTACACAGTATTCTATGCCAGCATTTAAAATATTAAAAGAACACATGTCTGGTTAAGTGTTTCATATTCCGTAATTCAAGTGGAAAGTACATGGTCTTTCATGAGCAGATAACACAAGAATCCCTCGGAATTGCAGACAGTCGATCTAACATTATTACTATATTCATCTGTAGGTGTATATTTTTGTATATGATCTGCATTGGTTATCCTCAAATGACACTAATTGCTTGAAGCAAAGTTGAATTCAGCTTGCATGAAGTAGCTGCATCTCTACTTAATCATTTTACGAACATTTTTCGAGTGAAAAAGATGCTCAATCACTAAACCATGTACAGCGGAAAATAATAGTTCAAGCTTAATAACGAATTTCATTTGTAGTTTTTTTGGAGCGCATTTTGGAAGAGTAGTAGACTAGGCTCTTTCATTAACAGTGTACTGTACATTCGTCTGCTAAGGCCTGAATCCCTTACTGATATACGCAAGTACATATATGCTTTGGAATATATTTCATCTTATTGAATGAAAGTTCAAGATTGCAATTCGCGTGTACGACTTAATTAAACCTTACTGCTTGGAGAGAAATGTACATGGTATGACGATTGAAAGTTTTATTGTTGATGACACTGTACATATGTTTAAAGGGAAAATAGATGTAATCTGAGTTTTATAATTATACATACTTTAAAATATTTAGGGAATGATCAATTTTGGATTCAACCTGTAGTAAGGTTCTCAACGGATCGGATATATCCGAACGGATACGGATCGGATACGGATACGGATAGGATAAAACTGAAGATTATCCGATCCGATATTTATCCGAACGGATCGGTTTTGTCATTCCCATCCGAGAAAAATCCAGGATAGGATCGGATGCTACTACCTGAAATATCCGAACGGATCGGATGGTGACTTTTTGTTTTACGGATAATCCGACGGATATCCGAGGATATCCGCGGATAAACGAATTTTTGAAAACATGACGACCACTATAACGACCACGAATAATTACTATCTTCTGCAATCACCGACAGGACATTAACTCGGCAATTTCTCAAAACTTTTGTACTTTTTTCAGTTCATGTAGCTTTTGTAGCAAGCCTAAAACCGAACCTCACAAATATAAGCATGCCGTATTTAAGTAATGACCAGAAATTCAGTCATATTTTGAATTTCAGCTGCTTATTTTAGTTACCTGTTCTTTTCTTATAGGCTTCAAATTGTTAAAGGTTTTCAGTAAGTTAAATTAATTTTTGAGAATATCTGATATGCGAAACAGAAAACTCTCAATTCTTAAATTATTTATATTAAATGTTTTTCCAAGCAAACATGTATACACGGTTTCTTCTATCATTACAATACGTTATACTCAAACAGTATATTGTATTTAAAGCTAAAATCAAAAATCCAGGATCAATTTCCCCTTCTACAATTAATTCGTGTATCCGCAGATAGGATCGGATATCCGCGGATAGGATCGGATAGCTCCTTATTCGTATCCGACGGCTTCGGATAGGATAAATACGTCATCCGAAAATTTACGGATAAGCTTCGGATAAGATAATTTTTAATCCGATGGAAGCGGATAGGATCGGATAAGCTTCAGGTTTATCGGTAAAAATTCGGATCGGATAGGATACGGATAGGATAAGGGAATTATCCTATCCGTTGAGAACCTTAACCTGTAGGATAATTTATTTTAATCTGAAAACTGAATGGGTTAAAATTTATGGGTACTTGCTCTTCGAAGTTACATGCGGCTTTACTGTTTGTGGCACCTGTGTTTATTGTGGCCGGTGGGGTTTACTCATATTCTCAAAAATTTGTTGTTTGGCTTTAACACTTGGGATTGTCAGTGTTTTTAAATCCCCCATCTCTTGTCGAGGAAGCACATGAAAGGTTGATGGGACTCTACTCCCTGACGTCTGTCTTTCCTGGTTTTCCCATCCTGTCACATTTGCTGTAGTTACTTCGGTTTTCGGCGGATAACTTTTTGCTTCTGTTAGTTTGTATTCGAAACTTGGGAATTTGGTGACATTTTCTTGATTATTATGGTGATGATTCAGCGATACTGTCTGAATTTGTTGCTTCAATACATCTGCTTCAGATAACGGAAGTTTTTGTTTGAGCTTTGCCTGGTTATCATGACTCGTTTAGTGTTTCAATGATCTTCTCTGCATTATCTAATCCAATGAAAGCATTATTACTCCTTTGCTCATTTTGAATCGCTTCGTATCGGTTTTTTAGTCTTTTAAATTCTGAAATCTGTTTCGAATGTCTGTTCAAAAGTTTTGAATTTTTTTCATTTCCATTAACCAGGTCATCTATTCTTTTCAGTACATGTTCGTAATCATCTTTGTTTGCTTTTAAAGTGTTGTTGAAATATTGGACATTAGCTTTAAAAATCAAGTTTTCTTTTTGTGAGGCATTGTACCGACTGTTTAACTCTTCAAATTGCTTGAACAACAATACGTATTGATCCACAGTCGTTGCCGTTTTTTCGTTCGTAAGTTTTTAAATCTGTAATAATTTCTGTTGGACAATATTTGAGAGTTTACCATCCACAAGCTTATCTAATTTCTCTTCCAAAATATTTGAGAGCTTGTCTTCCATCAGCTTGTATAATTTTCCCTGACAAATATTTGACTGCTTGTTGTCCACTAGCTGGTCTGATTTCTCTTGCATAATATTTGAGAGCTTGTCTTTGATCATGTTTTCAAACTGACTACCTTCAAGAAATTTCCTTATTTTATCAGAAGCATGTTTTTCAGCAAATTTTTCGATTATATCTTTCACTTGATCGTTACGTAGGATATTGTCCAGGATGTATTTGCTTTGAATGGATTTGAAGTTTGAGATTGAATCTGTTGATGCAATGTTTAATTCGAGAAAATCCTCTTGAATTTGTTTCAGCTTGTCTTCAAGTTTCGACTCTAATTCGTGAGTCATCCAAGGTTTAACTTCCAAAGGAACTTTTCCCCTCAGAATATCAGAAAAGTTTTGCAATGCCTTCGTCTTGCAATTTTCATGGAATAATTTTACGTCACCGATCGGTTTAACTGATTCTAAAAAATGTTCCATGTCTTCCATGTAAGCATTCTCTGCTTCCAAGGTACAGTCCTTCAAGTATCTTGTTATGGTGCCAATGCTATTTTCATAGGATGCCAGAAAAGTTAGACTTTGCGTCTTGATTGCAGATTCCAGTTTGCCTCTTTCATGCTGTAGCACTTGGGTCAATGAAGGATTGGAAGATAAAACGTCTTTGTAGGTACTATCGAACGACATGAGGATTGTTTGCAGGACTTGCTCATGGAAGTTTTTTAGGTCCTTTTCTGTGAAGGGTGCCTTCGTGGACACCAGGCTGGAAACCTGCGTCTTGTATTGCTTCAGCGCAGCTTCGATTGTGTGTTTCCCGATCCATTCTTGAATTAACTTCAAACTAGTTTCAAGCAAATGTCCTGGGTCCGCGTTCTGGGATAAATTGTCTGGATTGGTAATAATTGATGGGTTAAAATGTGAATCTCCCTTAAAGACAACATTTTGGGTAGTTTTTTCCATAGGAGATCTAGGCTCAACGGAAGAACTTCTTTCCATGATTTAGCCACTAAACTTATTTCAGGCGAAATTTTTGGACAGGTTTTTGCTAGATGGTCTCAATACTCTCAGTACAGAGTAGCTATTACAAACCTTTACAATGCTGACAAACGCTTTTCTTTTATTCTCACGAGTTGCCCATCTGATTAGTGACAATTAATCGGACCAGCGTACTTTACATCAGTTATCTAATGTAATAATAAATAAAATTTAGTGATCCTACAGTGATAAAAATATTTGTCAAAAGCATTGAATTTAGCTATTGCCCGAAGTGTCAGCATTTTTAATTTCAATGTAACAAACCCATCTATGATGGATCTGACAGACACATTGTGCACACTGGACACACGCCCTTACAACTAGATATCAATGCATTCCTGTAATTATGCATTTATGCTTTCAAAAACTTTAGCATGTAATTATGTAGCTATACGTTGTGTTTACAAGTTAATAATTAATTACATTAGTCGCCTTGTTCGCCTGTTCCACAGTTAAGTTAATCGTAGGGGTTGTTCAAATTTTACGTAACGCAAACATTTTAATCACCAGCAGCCACTTGTAGCACGGCTGTAACCTGTAACGCTCGATTCCACCAGTACCCACCCCATAGTAATGCGTGACGATTGTCCCATTTGTACATTCTAAACAAGACACTTAATAAATTACAAATAGTTGTCCACTCAGATTTCTGAATACGCTAAAAAATTTCTTTTTATGAAGTTGCCATATTGAAATATAAGTCCAACTTTTCTTTAACTAACAGGAAGTAGTAATCAAATGCTAAACCACCATGTTGTTGTCAGTTTTGTTTCAATCCATGCAAGAGATTCTGTCTGAATAAATCTAAGACGGTATTTTAGACGTTACCCCTGTTACAACGTCGAAACAAATTACTAGTTTGAAAAGGAATAGACACAAGAAGTAACATTATTTCCCTGACGTATGTTTTTGGAGAAGTCTCACTTGTTGTACAGTCCTGTTACTTCATACTTGTCTGTAAAAGTTTTTTTTTCAAACTTTAGCTAAAACGTCTTAAATTTCTTGATTTCCTTGCTTATTTTTGTGCCTTACAAGTCAAACCCAAAACTATCGCTGCTTACAAATCCACATCTTTGTTGTTTTCAAATTGACATTTTTGATTTTTGATTAAATTGTTTTCCCTCGACCAAAGTATTAGAGCTGAAAGTATAAAAACATTTTTAGCAAGAAGCAAGACTATAGTATACATTTTGCATTATGTGAAGTTATGTCTTGGGACCTTCTATTCTGGTAGTTTAGGTTTCATATCCAGATCCAGTTACTACTCTACAGTCATTCCTTCGAATTCCGATAATGACATTTGTTTTAAAATTATTTCTCACTTTCAGTTTTGCAAAAAATATTTTGCAATCCACATGGAACACTCAACCTATATTTTCATACATGCAACCATTTTTGAAGAAACTTACAATGCAATTAATTATTTGTATAAAGTGAGCAGCTCCAGAGTGAATATACTTGAGCGCCCTTTCTAGAAATTAACTTCTAACCTAGGGTCAGTTGTTCTTTCTATTGTGAGAAAACATGAGTGAGATTGATTGATTTATTCAGCTTTTGTTCGCTTGTCGTAGATAAAATCAAAGTAGATTTCCGAGGAATTCCTATTTTATTGGTTGCAAGCGTATATGCAGCAAAATAGATTACAATTCAATTTTAATTTGCTGTGATGGTATTAACTACTTAAGTAAGATACAATCAGAATTGCAGTGGTTGTTGAAAATGCATGAATGTGCTATCGAAGGCAGTAATTAATTCGTTCATCCTGAAATATGCTCTCATTCTATAAAATCTACCTGGCACTCTCACCGTCGTAAATTAATCAAAAGGGACAAGAATTGTGTAACTCAGCTCATGCTCTTCCTTTAGCAGTGGAGATGAGAGTTTGAAGATATTGATAAAGAAGATCGTAAACACAAGCATGTACCTAGTGGAAATAAAGGATAAAGTGGAAGGATAAGAGGGAATGTGCTTAACATTAAGGTACACTATTTACATATAAATGTCAATCAGCTGCAATAAATTATCACAGCCGGAATCAAAGTGAGATATGTATAAGAACAATTGTAATGCAGTTTATCTGCGAGAGGTAGACTCTACGGAGCATTTTGATAAAAACTCCAGAGAGTACGAAGGTGCGAACTGCAAATGCAGTGTAAACGCATATTGCATTTGCAAGTATAAATAGGATGCACTCCAGCGTTAAAGACACTTCCAATTTTAGCTGATTGCAACCATATATTACGTTGTTTTTGCAGGCAGAAATGTAGGATAAGAATAGGATAAGTTTAACTAGGTGTATATTATACCTTCTCTAAACATTCTTCATACAGAAAGAGAAAAGGTTGCACCATAAGGATAAAGTTGTGATATAAATATATACAGACATAAGACAGAAACATATGTTAGACGATAGACAATAATTACACAAAATACACAATAAGTAAAATAAATTACAAGCAAGGAATATGTATTATTTCGTTTTTATTTCAAAACATTATCCGCAATAGGAACCTAGGGCGCTTAATATTAAGTGCTTGTGCATTAAGAAACGACGTCAATAAGTTCCTTGTTTTAAATACATACATATGAAGATAATTATGTAAAGTATTGATTTACTTAATGTACCCAGAGGTGTCCCGGCGCCTCGGTGGTGTAGCGTGTCTGCTTGGTTGCAGAGGAGTCGGCTTCGACTCCAGCTCACCCCGCATAACTTCCTGGGTATTTTCTGTCTCTCTCTATACGCTTGACTGTGTGTGAAAGGTGCATGTACCTGCTATATGCAGGGGATGGACGTATGGTCCCACTAATTGCACACAGTCACAAGGAGATGTAAACCGATGAGGTCCGGTATATGGCTCTCACTTGTAAGGAGTTAGATAATCAATATATATGAAAAATTGTAAAAACTGGGATGACATTTAGATGTACTATGGATATGTGCCAAAAAGTACTTAATAAATACATACATACATACTCAATGTACCCGTTTACTGCATTGTGAGTGGAACAGGGAAATGGTAAACGTATGCTGTCAATTTGACTACATGTACGTATGAGAGCAAAACCAACTAATTGTGAGTGCTTGCACATATCAAAAAACATGATGCAATTAGCCTATTTTGAAAAATATTTATTTCACCCATTTGTTTAATTTTCAATATATCTATGTTCATCTTGTTTTAAACAGGATGCAACTGCGTTTAGAAAGCATTACTTTAACTTTGGTACTTACATAACTAATAATAATTACTTAATTATGTAAGACATTTATTTCAGATTTAACAAAATCAAGCTGTGTGCTAGATATCACGTGCTGTAGCATTCATGCTCTAAATTACCCGGTGCAGATACGAGAACCACACTGATTGGGAGATACCCTAGTGTGGGTACAATTGTAAAGTATTTTTTGGGATTATGACTTTAGATTAGTTTTGTGAGAGCAGGCGTGAAAAATGTGTACATGGATACAGGGGTTTTGGAACAGGTAAAGATACCAGATTTAACAATACCCGCACTTCGGACGTGGACACGGGTACGCTGGATGAGTATCTACACTTGCGGAGAACTGGTGGAGAAATTACTTTGACGAAATATCTCTTACCGCTAAAATTCTGTATGTACCCAATAAACCAGAAATATTTGGCCCAGGACTGGCCCTAGCTGTATTTTTAAAATCTGGTTTGGCTTTGGGATTGTCCGCCGGCGCTATAAAGGTGCGATTTGGGCTCGAAAATGTGGCAGTTACCTGGTTATACTTCGGTAACATATTGGTAAAAAACGAGGTCAGAATCAGGACCATTGACGGTTCATTACACTATTTTTCATAGCTGCCAGATAATTGCCTCTACTGGCCCAAAATTGCATTTCCATGCAGATGCCGATTTTCAGATTGCAGGATGATTGCCACTACTGGCCCTAGATTAAATTCCCATGCAGATGCCGTTCAGGTTGATGGATAATTGCCACGACTGGCCCTAAATTGTTTTCCCATGCAGATGCCGCCATCTTGAAATTGCGGAATTAAATTCTTCACTAATTACAACAACAATTACCAAAGTTTTGGGTATTTTTAATTTTCAAAACATATTCCAGGAATTTATTTGTGAGTAATATCAAAAGTCAAGGGAATACAAATAAACTTGTTTGTTCCAGCTGGGAAAAGTGTGCATTTTTGCTTCAAAGCTTGTATAGATACATTTCTGGGACATGAAAATCCTTCGCCGATAAATATGCACAACTTTCTACTATCAATAGGGTAATCTTCTAACCCATTTAAATTAAGCAAGAATTTGCACTCAACACTACCGTTTTCAACATCATGTAAAGATGTTAAAATTACAATCTTAAACTCGTGGGTTAAAAAACAGTTGTCACCTTCCGTAATAGACAGAACTACATTGTTATACATACAATTCTTATTCTTAGACTTTATAACAGAATTTACTACTTTATGCGACGCTGAAATAGAACAATTTTCAATCTCATGCACCCTATTTACAAGCTGTCGTACAAAATGTTTTTTAGAATGAACCAATTTTTTCAACGTTTGCATAAAATTTTCGAATCCAAACGCACTGAATTTATCAAGACATCCAAAAGTTTGTACATCATTGACTAAATGAGTTAAACCATGAACATTGTATACAATAAACTCTGGACTATAGAGAGATTTGCAATCAGTCACAAAATCAGTTAAAAGCTGCTTAGCCAAATTAATACAATCTGCTATTTTTGCGTTTGGGCTAACCAATATAAATATGGCTGCACTTAGTTTTAAAAAATGTCTGTAAAGCAGAGCCGGCAATACATTTTTCAGAACAATTATTCCATAATAAAGTAAAAATGATCTATATTCTGTAGCCTTGTAATGGTCCAACTCCCGCAAAGATCTTGCTTTACGAGCAAACTCTTTAGGAATAAATGGAACTAGCATAACTAACTTGTTGGAGATAATATCTACACTGCGAGAGGACAATCGTACCTTTAATGGTCCTTTCACCCAGTTGTGTAATAACTTGCGGGTTACACCTAAACACACTAGGTGCATGTAGTCGAGAGGAAACTGTGTAACCAATCCAATTTTTAATTCATTCAAAGGAGAGGTTCCACAGTGATGATCCTCCTGGCTTTGATCTCTGAAGCTGTTGTCAGTTCGAAGTTTGCAATTAATTTCAGGGTATGTAACACGGCCCAACCATAAACCCTCCTGTTCACATTTTTCGCAGGAAAAATACCCGTTATGAGTTTTGATACATTTTAAAAAACTGCGAGCTGGGGCATCTGCTATGAAACACAAGATACTAAATTTATAACTATTACCGTGAAAATGTACTCCATTTGTTTCAAGTAATTGTGCTTCCTCAATGAATTTTTTTAAATAAGACGCTAAACACTTGGGTTTACTTTTGCCCTCAAATATGGCTATAACAAATGGCGTTTGATTAATTGACTGGTTGCAAATCCCTAATATTGGCCAAAATTGTCTGTTATTACTCTTACTGATTGGAAGGCCGTCACACCCAACAGTAATACTTACTTCAGTTCCCGAGGAAATGAAACCACATTTTAATCTAGAAATAATATTAGATAGTATACCAAAATAATAAAACTCGCCACCACAAATATTTTCTAAAATTACGTTTCGTGGTGTTTCCAACAAAGTTCTAGCAGTTTTAGGGAGTTGGACTGCTACATGAGGCTGTAGAATGTTTAACAACGAATCTATTGAATTATGTGTTACATTGAACCTACAACTCCATTCTGCTAAACTTTTTTTCAATGATATATCACTATCGTTAGCATCACTATCACTATCGCTACTGTACAAATTGTCATTAAAAGACGATTCCAAGTAATTATCTTCACAGATGGTTTCTTGAACACATTCACTGTAACTACCTACTGCTGAAGTACTTTCAGGGTTTATTCGCTTAATTTCCTTCTCACTTTTTGGTGGTTCACTCTGGCTTCGAACAGTAGATAACAAAGCTGACACAGACGAAGCAATCCTTCGACGCCTGCAGCGTTTAGCTGAATTAATTTCTGTATATCTAGTTGTTAGGGCACGCTTGTTTGTTTCGCCTCGCGCGCCCACCATTTCGATCTCCGGAACCCAAAAACCACTTTCGAACGTATTGCTCAATATCCGCCTCTGATGGTTCGCTGTCTTCAGGTGATTTTCGCACGGCAGCTACATCGAGCAGTAAGAATATATACACATGGAATAATAACCCTACACATGTTATGTATAACACTCACCGACAACACAGTGCATTAACCGATGATTTTTAAAAGCAATTTTAGTCCTGGTCCCGCCAAACGTCATCGCATTTGCTAAATCTGGTCCAATTGTTCGCTGAAGTATACGCTTCACAAATGAATCAGTGTTGTACCCACCTATTCCCTTCAGGAACCTTACCTATCATTTAGAATATTTACTTTAATTTTTTTAATACTGGTAAGAATTTATTATTCAGCAATAACTAATTTCTTTAAATGTACGCCTAGTATGCAAAACCTCATACGAACTCACTAATTGGGAGCGATTCTCTGCATTATCCAACCACACGTTGAAATCAGTAAATTGGTTAATATTTGCACACGGTAAAGGTATACCAAGGTCAGACTCATCGATTGGTAGTTCCGAAGATCCAAGCGAAACCATACGAGAGATGTGAGTAATGTCTTCTTTTAGTTGAAGAAACTGACTTGTCAGAACGTCTTGAAACCCTGGAATATATACCAAACGATATAATAATAAACTTCATTATTTAGCTAACTTTTTCACTACAAATTAAAAATCGAATGGTAATTTAAACACTTTAATATTTTACAAACTCTATTAGACAATACTTCGAAATTCAAGCGTAAGCGATTCAATTTTGTCCTCTAGTAAACTGTTTGTCCGGGAATCATTCCCCATGGGCGTCACAAGTTCGTGAAATATTCCACATGCATTCACATTTTCACTTTCCACTTGATCTTCTACTGTGTTCAAATCTGTTCAAACATTATAGTATAATCAGTTATACATATTTGTTTTAAAAATTGATACTACCTCTATAGTTTCATTTTTTAGTTTTTTAAATGTTACCAAATCTAGTATCTGATTTGTCTGAAACAAATAAATTGCCAAGAAACCCAAAAGGGTTCTCCAAATTTTCCGTTATGTAATTACCCTCCAGAAAAGGCCCACTCCTTTCGGAAGAGGATGAAGAACAAATCACAGCTGAAGTGGTAGCGCCGGGGTGGTCAAGTACGTGTAAAGAACGAAAATTGTCTTGTTGATTTTTACCAGTAACGGGACGTCTCTTACGAAGTCGGCGCTTAAGAGGCAAATCTGAATTTCCATCGGATTCTGTCAGCTCTACATCAGTTTGTTCTACAGCTTTATCAGCTGCAATATGCGCTTGCTCGTATGTATCTGTAAAGGGTAATGTAATTTCAGAATGTGTGAATTGTGTGTTTCAAAATCTAAACCCATTTTATTTTTACCCTAAATTCTTGTAAATAAATACTATTGCAACAATTTTGAACTACTACAGTCAACTCTCGTTATCAGGGATGCCCTTATAAGGGATTTCTCGATATAAGGGATCAGGATTAGTAGTCCCGATTCCCATTTACACAATGTATAACACTATTCTTATACATTATGGATTAATGTTTATAAGGGACAGATTTTGCCGGTCCCTTGAGCATTCCTTATAGCGAGAGTTGACTGTATTGAAAATCCGAAATTATTCAAGTGATATTGGAAACATGAAAATATATTAATTCACATTAATTTGAAAATAAATTTAATTCATAACTTTGGAATTACAATTAGAAAATGTGGTTAAAATAAACTTACCAAAACTTCCTGCTCTTTCTCGAACCTTACAATCGTAAATGATCCATTCAACTTTTGGGTAAAGGGTAGGATCCACGCACTTTTGAATGAATCTAGTGATCTTCAAATCATCTACATTCGTAGGCCAGTGGCATTTAGTATTTTTTTCGAAAAGCCAATTTGATGGTACAGCTTCTACACTACTGTCTTTAGAAAAGTCTACGACATAAAAGCACGGGTTCATTTTAAGTCCGTATTCTTTCTGAAAATTGAATGTGTAGTAATCCTCACAAACTACAGGGAATGTGTAACGACGAACCACACGTGTGGATATTCTAAAATCAGCCACTGCTAATTTATAACGGACGGAGTTTTTAAGAGGGGTGTACATGTATGAATGGCACAATGACTAGGCTACCAATGTCGCCTCGGAATTCTAAGGTAGTGGCGTTTGTGCATTATGGGTTTATTTTGGCAACACTTGCTGAACCGTGAAACCAATAGTAATACATATGCCAATGACAATGCTGAAGAGGGCCACATATGGCTTGCCATGATTTTCCCTTGATTTAGTTTTATTCAGAATACCGGACTGCTCCCAAACATTTGCCGCAGATAAAAGTTTAATTAGAACCACAGGCTATCCGTAAAAATTCTCATATCTGTAATACCATTATTGGGCCAGCCAGGTGCCAATACTGTTAGTTTTCTAGCTGGCCAATATTTTACCGTTAGCTGGCATCCCGGTTTCACTTGGTGACGGACCATAACTGGCTTCATGAATTCCAGCGGAAAATATGAATACCCTAAATTTCCACAATCGCCCCAAGTATTTCCCAGAATAAGACAAATCAGCTTATTGTGGTAAAACTCTGGTTTGCCATAAAATGTTCCATGCCAACATGTAGCCATAAATACCTGCACGGAACCGGTCCTGGGCCAGGTTTCGTTGTTTACTGGGTAATACGTTTCTATAGGTTGCCATTTAGTATTCGTAATTTTATCAATTATTCAAGAACTTTTCCTCGCTCTTCCAAAGTACAAACCTTTTTCAGGAGGTGAACAAAAACTTCATGAGACGTGTACTTCTTATCCTATTAAGTACTACATATATTTGAACCGTGCCTCGAGATTTGCCAAATTGTTCTTCATGGTGTTGACCAACTCTGTAGCTAAAAATAGCCTGCAAACTCGAACTGGCTGATAAATCTTTTCAGTCAAATTGTAAACTTTCAATTCAATATCCAAAATGGAGCAACTATATCGTCGGTAAAGAGTCAAAATTGTCTAGATGCATTCAGGATTATAAACAAAATGGTCTAGATGCAGTTTCCCTAAAAGGAAAAGTGTACTACTTGCAAGAAAAACTAAAAGCAAAATGGTCTACTTGCCGTTTTCACAACAAGAAAACGGTCTACGTGAGTCGTACTTTTTATTATTCACGTAGTACAATTTGCTTTTAGGGGAAAAGTCGTGTACATAATTTTGCTTATAATAGAAAATTCACTAAACCATTTTACATCTTCATTGACGCTATACAACGTTCATTGGAGATAAAGTTTGAACGCAAGTCTCAGGAGACAGTGGGGATATTCTGCTTGTCTTGTTCATATGTCACCGGTAGATGTCGGACTGATTTGTGCATCTGTGATTTAGATTCGATTGCAAAAGCTTTTAGTGGCAAAGCGCAACTGGATAAGTATCAACTAGGGTAACCGGGATGTGAAGCTTGCCCCATGTATAAATTCTATTTGGTGCTTATAATAAATTGTCTTTCATGTCGATCGGTAGATGTCGCACGAACTTTCCCTTTCGTAATTTGATTTTGAGTGTTAGCGTTTTTCAAAACTTGTATACGCATTTTGGCTACGTTTATACGCGGGAATTTTAATTATTCGTTAAATCAATATAATACCAACAGTTCTAAAGGATGTATAAGTACACACGCAGATGATGTTCATCCACAAACGTTTTAATACGCGCCGGTCTGCACAAGCCTTTTACTAACTAATAGCCAACACTCACTGGTATATTCATAAACATTTTAGGGTATTTTTAGGGGAACGTAAGTATAGTTACTACCTTAGGCTGTTACAACACGTAGTGTCTCTTCGCCCCTTAGGGACTTACACGTAGTGGTTTTTGTAAGTTTTTATCATAATACTGGATTATCAGTTGAAGTTGGAGGTTCTGATAACAGTTTTAGAGGTGAGAGCAAATGTCTACGGGAAATGAAGTACCTTGCCATCAGCAGTTAAAATTCAAAATTTATACATACATATGTGCTAGATAAGGTGAGCTAATATGCTTTTTAATTTATATAAATAGATACATGTAGGATCTTTGTAAGTGACTCCGTTGATGCAATGTGACATATTATAATAATAACAATCCGAGTGACCTCAGTATTTACTGTTGCATAAATTTTTATATATCATTTTTTGACAGTCCTTTCTAAAAGGATGGAAGGTGTCCTTCATGAACACATAACGCTATAACATTGCTACATAGTTGTGTATTTCTGTACATCATATTAAATGATTTTTAAAGGTCTTGGTTTGCATGAAATAACTTTATTCCTATGTAATCATTTTTAAATTGTAAGTAATTAATTGGAGTACAATAAATGACTAAATTATGTGCGGAAGTAAATAAAGCTTCCTGATACATATCCTAAATACATTTAAATTGTTAAACTTATTTTCGAAAAGTAGTAGGAAATTTCAGACCAGTGTACTATGCGTTAGTCTGCCAAGGTCTGGATCCTTTATTGAGATATGTACAGGTGTACTTCTTTTATGGAATATGCTTGTCTTGTTGAATGTAAATTCAAGGAAACTATAATATACGTAGTTACATAATTTGTGTTTGTGAATAATTGTAAGGATGAAAATAGAAGTTAAAGTCTTAGAGTCTGTTACGGTAATAACGCTTTTACAAGGACTGAGTAATTTTGAATTTAGCCTATGTATAGGCAATTGCTATCAATTGTTGGCTCATACCAAATTTGCCTAATTTATTTGAAATTGTTAACTGAATAAGCTGAAATTGATCTGGACAAATTTCTTGTCGAGGTTGTAGGCAACTTTGCTGGTTGTGCCGACTCTTTTTCTGGCGACTTTGGTGTACTGCTCTTCTCAAATAATGATGCTTTTCTCTCCTTAAGAGTCAACATGAATGGACTTGATTTGTTTTCTAGAACCAAATTAGTGGTAGAGTGGCCTCTACTGACTGGCGTCTGTCTTTCATTTCGTGGCACCTTTCCTGTAGTTACCTGTCCTTGCTGCTGGAAATTTGGCACACCTGAGTTTACACCTTGTCTCGTCTGCTGTCCATTAACATTACCTGCCACAGTGTGATGTACAGGGTGGTCACTTTTTGCTAGACCTTCATTCAAGGAATTTGAAACAGTCGATGCAGATGGCGTTCTGGGAACTTCTGGTTTCGGTTTATGACTTCCTGATTTTAAATTAGTTGATTTTGCTTCTGGTATCGTTTTTTGGGTACTGGGGAATTTGGTGCCACTTTCTTGGTTTTTTTGGTGATGTTCCAGTGATGGTGACTGAAGTTGCAGCTTCTGTACGGTAGCTTCCGCTGATTGAAGTTTTTGAATGAGCTTAGTAATTACAGTTTTTTGGTTGTTTTCAGTCTCTTTAAATGTGTTCATGTTGTTCTCCAGTTTTTCTAATTTCATCACTACATCAATGTAGTCATCTTTGATGTTTTTAATATCATTGGAGGCAAATTTTATGTAATCGCTACTACTGTTACGTTCTTTTTGAATATCATCAAGTCGGTTTTTCAGAATTTGCGATTTTGTTTCGCGGTCATCCTTCAGGCTACCCATTTTTGTTTGTACATCAGCTAAATCATTTTGGACTGTTCTTAAAGTGTTGTCGACGGATTCAGCCTTAGCTTTAAAACCCAAGTTTTCTTTTTGAATGGCATTGAACCGGGTGTTTAGTCCTTCAAACTGCTTGAGTAGCTTTAAGTGTTGATCCACAATTATTGCCGTTTTTTCGTTGACAAGTTTTGAAACCTTGTTCTCCACTAGTTTGTCTAATTTCTCTTGCACAATATTTGAAACCTTGTCTTCCACCAGCTTGTCTAATTTTTCGTTTACAATACTCGAGAAATTTGTTTCAACAAGCTTGTCAACACCCTGTGCTGCTTTTGATAACTTATCTTTCACAAGGTTGCCTAATTCCTCCTGTACAATGTTTGAGAGCTTGTCTTCCACAAGTTGGCCTAATTTATCTTGCAGAATTTTTGAGTAGTTGTCTTCGATCAGCTTGTCAAACTGGTTCCCTTGAATAAATTCCTTTATTTTATCTGAAGCATGTTTCTCAGCAGAATTTTGAATTAGCTCTTTGATCTTATCGTTGCGGCCAATTTCCTCAAGGATGTAATCCGCTGGAATTGATTTGGCTTTTGAATCAGTAGATGCAATTTCTGAGTTGCAAAATTCTTCTTGAGTTTGTTCCAGCTTGTCTTCAAGTTTTGACTCTAATTCGTGAGTCATCCAAGGTTTAAATTCCAAAGAAGCTTTTTCCCTCAGAATATCAGAAAAGTTTTGCAATGCCTTCTTCTTGCAATCTTCATGGAGTAACTTTATGGCGCCGATTGATTTTGCTGATTCTAAAAAACGTTCCATATCTTCCATGTACACATTCTCTGCTTCTAAGGTACAGTCCTTCAAGTATCTCGTTATAGTGCCAATGGTATTTTCATATGATGCCAGAAAAGTCCGACTTTGCGTCTTGATTGCAGATTCCAATTTGCCTCTTTCATGCTGTAGCACTTGGGTCAGTGAAGGATTGGAAGATAAAACGTCTTTGTAGGTACTATCGAACGAGATGAGGATTGTTTGCAGGACCTGCTCATGGAAGTTTTTTAGGTCCTTTTCTGTGAATGGTGCCTTCGTGGACACCAGGCTGGAAACATGCGTCTTGTATTGCTTCAGCGCAGCTTCGATTGTGTGTTTCCCGATCCATTCTTGAATTAATTTCAAGCTAGTTTCTGGCAAATACCCTGAGTCTCCTTCCACCGTATCTGGTGTAATAATAATTGTTGGGTTTTGTTGTGCTGCGTTATCAAAGACAAAAATTTGCAAAGCTTTTTGCAGAGGCGTTTGTGGATCAACGGAAGAATTTCTTTCCATGATTCAGTCCCTAAACTTATTTTTTACGTAAATTTTGGGCAGGTGTTTGCTTGATGGTCTCAATCCAAGGAAGCTATTGTAAACCTTTACACTGCAGACAAACACTGCTTTGACTCTCGCGAGTTGTCCTTCGGGCTTTATCAAATTATTGACAATCGGTCCAGCTTACTAAGTCTCAGTTATCTGGAAGCCTTCAGTCCTAAGTGATAAACAAAATTATCAAATGCATTACATTTAGTTATTGCCCGCAGTGCCAGCACTTTTATTTTCAATGTAGCCCACCTGTTCATAATGGATCGGAAACATTGTGCATGTACACCATTCCAATTAGATATCGACGTGCATTCGTATGTACAATTTAGACATTTTTCCATTATCAAATTTTTGAGTGTAATTTGCTATACGTTTTGTTTAAAAGTCTGCCTATTAATCGGCTTGTTTGATCTTTCCATAATAAAGTTAATGTTCCCCATTTATTGAGGGAGTTTTGAATTTATATCTTGAACCATTTACTACATATATAACAGGCATTCCTTCAAATTGCGATTACAAAATTTCTTGTAAAATTACTTCTCATTGTCAGTGTTATAAAAATATTTTAGCAACACTGGACACACACTTGGAACACTCAACCTTTGTTTTCATACTTGCAACTATGCTTAATGTAATCTATATTTAATTATGTACGAGAATCTTTGTTGAGTGGCCAGGTATCTTGAAACTGAACAGACTTGGCTACCATCGTCGAGGATTGGCTACAAGCCCAGAGATGGTTGTCCTTGCGATGGTGAAATAAACATGAGTGAGATGGATTGATTGATTTTGTTTTAGTTCGCATATTATAGATAAAATTAAAATGTGATTTTTGTGAACATACAACTTCAATTTTCCTGGCTGTAAACATATATGCTGTAAATAGATTACAATTAAAATTTAATTTAACAATGATGTCACCACTATAGTTAAGTTAGAGACATTAAGAATGACAGGTGGAGGATTTTGGAAATATATGAATGTGTGTATGCAAACGAAAGCAGAGCTCCATTAGTTCATCGTGAAATATGCTCCATAACATTTACCTTGCACTTTCACCTTCATAGAGTACGCAAATTATTTTAATGCTATATGGGCTGTGTTCCAACCCTACACAACTGTGTACATGCAAATTTGAAAGGGAAGATTGTAATAGATGAGTGCTGGAAAACATTAGGAATTCTTTGCTTGTATGAAGCATATACGTCGGATGTTGAATTAGAAAAAAACCTACAAATTTGATTAATTGTAAGTTGGGTTTAAATTTTCCTATATCTACGAAAACCGCTCTTGTTATTTACAGGGGTCATTTTATAGCAACAGCAATAATTGCACATTTGTGTGCAAAGCATCTACAGCGACACCTGGTTGCTACAAAATATCACACAAGGAAACCTTTTTCTATTAAGACTTGGACGAAATCTTGTCCAAGTCTGTCGAACTGATACAAAGATGGTATAATTACCCTTAAGATGAAGTACCTTTGGCTGCCAAAATTGGTTGAATTGAGCAGTATAAGCACGTAGCCTAGCGCAACATAAAATGGCACAAGGGTGTATAAGCATCAGGAAAATTGCATGTATAAAATTTTAATTTTGTCATTGGGGTACAATTTAAATTGTGCTTCTTTTGGGATAGATACAATATTTTCGTTATCTGTAAATATCAATTCGGGTTCTCAATATGGAGAAAGCTATAATGGCTAATACTATTGTGACACGAATGCAGTTTGCGTTATTGTTTAGATCGTTTTGATTCTAGAATAACTCAAGGTGGTCTGAACGCTAATGGTATGCTTTCGTTATGCACAGAATTACTTGTGGATATTGTGTGGGAAGTTAGTATACTTTCTGATTCTACAAAATTATACTTTATCACAGTATCATCCTTTAAGTAGTCTTAAATGTAATTTCCTGTAATTTTGTATTATATTTTCTTAAATCATGTGGGGTTTATTTTATTTTTTTCCTTGCCCATATTAGCAAAAGAACTAAAAAATATTTCATTACCTTGTTTTAAAAATTATTTATACACATCTAAGTTTTTCGAAATTATAAGCGTGGACTTACAATTTGGTCAACAATCAACACCCATAAGGTCATAGCCGTGCAGTAGAGTGGAGTAGAGTCGGAGATTCGCCTGGGAAAGTCTCATTACGATTTTTTATTTCCAAAATATATATTTTTAAATTACTGCTGCCTATATACAGTTTGGCGAAAATGTTTTTGGACTTGTGAAATTCTACTCCTTGTTTCCTAAAACTTTGCCACATGTTTTGACATCCTATATTCAAGTTACTAATCTGAACTAGAGCTGGGCTAGAATGGGCTCAATAACGAGCTGGGCATCTGGCCAGCCCAACTAAAATTCTGGGCATTAAAAATTTTTAACCTCGCGGGTACAGGCGGGTACGGGCTACACGCATTCATGTATTTTAAATATTTGGTCACATATTTCTTGTCATCTACCGCGTGTGTGATTAGTGTCCTAAGAAAAAGTCGGCAATTTATTCGTATGTAATTACTAATAAAAAATGACGAAATTGTCATTCCAAAAAACACCCAAAGTTACTTTACGTATTGAAGCTCGATGTTCGGAAATATTAACACAAGCAATCAGAAGATCTGTTACTAAATTTACGGCCAGAATTACATTAAATTACAGAAGAACTGTGTTCTGTGCCTTGTTATCTAATTGTAAGTGTGTGTGTGTGTGTTTATGTGGCTTGTGCCCTTTGGGGTGTGTGTATGGAAGGACTCTTCTTGAAATACGTGCGTATTCGTAAATATAAAAACAAGAATTTATTCTCTACTCAATCTCAACACAAAATGTTAATTTTATTATAATTATTAATATAATTTAATAAGTGTTCTGCTTCACAAGGGTCCAGCTGTCTCTTAGATGCCGGACACTCTGCTGATGAATGCTGTCTAATTGTAAGAACGTGGGAGCTGGGCTCCTGTCTCTAATTTACGGCAAAGCCGGAACAAATCTATCTGTCGGATCATTTGACTTTTCGCCATAAAATAAAACAGTCGCTTAAATTAGTTCATCAATGCAAACAACTTGAAATGATTTATTTATATTTTTAATTCTACCTAGTTGCTCCGATTTTGATAATTAAAAACGGGAAAGTACAATAATAATTAATTATTTGGTTATTCTTGCAAACGGGTATCCGCAAGTGCCCACGAGAGGGCATGTTCAGGTTTCGTTGTAGTTTATTCCCATCTACGAACGGGCGGGAAATTTTTTTGACACATTGAAAGTAACGGGTGGGGCGGGCAAAAATACTTATATTTCTGTACGACACGGGCAGGCTGGGATAAAATTTTAACAGGTCTTCTACGGGTACCGGGCGGAAACATTTTCCACAGGTCCCAACTCTAATCGGAACTATCCCCCTTTTGTCTAAATTTTCTTTAACTTTCAAAATTTTCTTCCGAACCTTAATTAAGGTTCGGAATTAAAATTTCCCGGAAAAAAATCGTGAAACTACCAAATTCGTTTGTGTAAAACATGGACAAAAAAGTTGAAATGAACTTATTTGACAATCATTAAAACGATACCAAAAGATTTGTTAGTAACTGGATTGAAAACGACAGAAATATTATATTTGTGCATTTTGAGAATGAATAAAATATGCCCACTCTCACACTCACTGGCCGGCAGGCAATAATTCGTCTTTTGACTTGCTTCCAACAATGATTCCCCTTCCATGACTCCAACCAATTTCTGGTTCTCTCAAAGCATTTTCCAATCCGCCCATAACAGATGTAAGAATGACAAATGGAAACGACCATTGGAAACGGTAAGGTGGCGTACGATACTGGATGCAAGGTATTGTGAAATTTAATGACTCCGTAAGATGTCACCGTGAACATGCCCGTTACTGTTAATTGTTCCGTTACCCAAAATAAATGACTTGTAATATGATTAAAGTTTTTACAAAGGACCTCAAAACCTTTGTACGTTTGAATAAGCTCATGCGACTTCTGTAAAATATGTTTCTTCTCGAATGTACTGGTTCTTGTCTTGGGATCCAATTCACAAAAATATTTCTTGAAACTGGATCCGCTTTAAATACACAACAAATAGTGCAATTTACAATCACACATACTGTAGCCATAATTATACCTTGTAAAACAAAACAATATTATAAAAATACGAAACACGTTTCAAAAGAAGCTTTCAAGATATTTTATAACCTTAGTGTATCAAGCCACGTCTCAGATTCCATTATCCAAAACACGATGAGACATATGTAAAAGAATGTCATTGCCCAAGCATTGAGCCACATGATGTACTCATAAGGGCAAAATAGAAGCAACACCCACAATGGAAGTTCCTCACATTGGTCCAGCAGAGATGTAATGTACCGTGGGCTACAGGGAGACCCAACAATAAAAAATGCAACGACAATGGATTGGAACAGTGCGGTCGTAACAATGCCTTTCATTATCACACGAAATATTTTCCCACCCCGGTCATTGTATTTCATAAGGACCTCCGACTCCGACTCATACTCGGATGCTACAAATACAAACAGCACCTTTCTTCATCAAATTCTTAATCATTTTCAAAATTATGAATTATTATTGTTCCCTTACCTGTATGTTTTGGATTTTTTGAATGCAAGCAGAAGTTCAAAAAATTCAAAATGTCTTTCAAATAAATTCGAGTATTAAGTTTGAAATTAAAAACAAGGAAATAATTAGCGGCGAAAAAAGAATGGAGAATCTTGTCCACTGCAGAATTACTCATGTACAGAGACTGATATAGCCGGAAAAGACTGAAAACTGTTGTAACAAAACCAATGACGTGAAACATTTCCCAGAATTTTAATCTATATTTTGATGAGCAAGCACGAAGCCTATACTCATGAATCTCGTAAGGAGTAGCGAGAAAATAGTTGAAGATTTTTAAGGATTTTAAATAACAGGAAACTGTATTCTGGGTCAACATGATGGGAGGATGTGCCGCCAGTGAGTAGAATTTCAATAGTAGGAAACTTTTCAAGAATGGGTCTGTCTACTGCTTTTTCTGAATTAGCTCGTAGTGGTCAATGTTACTTCGGGGTAGTTCTCTAATAATTACATGTAACCAATTTGCAAGCTCCCAATTATGGCAGTAGTTTACACAACATGGGAAAATAATATCCATGCCAAGAACCCCATTCGATCACTCAAAACATCTTACTACCTCCTAGCCCTTAGACGGAGCAAAGTTACAAAATATTCAATTCCCTCAATCTGGAGTAGTGCATCGCATGGGTTCAGGTCGCACCCGGGTATTTGGGTTCAGGTCCAGGTTCAGGTTCAGTATGGGTGCAAGTATTTTGGACCCAATAATTTTGGGTCCTTTCTGGGTACAATATTTTTTACCCGTGAAATTGGGTACAGGTTCAAGTTCAGGACCAGGTACAGAGAAAAACCCGTTTTGATTTTATCTGTCAGGACCAGGTGTAACACATGAAAGACCTGAACCTGATCACAAAAGACCTGAAATGTTTGGGTTCATTAATTGAAAGTTAAAGGCCGGAGAATTTCAATCTTCCAAGATGATTTCCATCGCAAAAGCAATGGCAGGGTGTCCCAGGAACCAGAGAACTTGCATTCTTATTCATTTTAAATATATTTTGTAATATTTCTACTTTTAATACAAGATAAAATTTTAAAAAAGTTCGGATTCTCAAGTACCCAAACATGTTCAGGTCCGGTTCAAAAATACCCGGGTTCAGGTCGTCTTTTGGGTACTTTTTCGGGTTCAGGTACTAACCAGGTGCGGGTACTACAAAAATGCAAGTGGGTCAGGTTCAGGATCGAAATATTTTAACCTTTTAAATGGGTACATTTTCAGGTACAGGTTCACACTTTTGAGGTACCCAAAGTTTGGGTCCAGGTTCAGGTTCGACTGTTTTGAACCCATGCGATGCTCTAATCTGGAGCAAATTTTCTTCCAGATGTTATACAGTTATTTCCATCCTGTAGCACAATATTTGTGGATACATTGGTGAAGGAAGTAAGTTAAAGTGCTCACAATTATCGACGTACGGACCAGCGGGATTGCTGTGAAAAACAAATTCAATTTATTAGAACCAAGGGTAGGTAATAAATAATCATATAAGTATAACAAAGTTAGGATTTTTTTGGAAATGTCTGAGCAATTTTGCAGCTTTAAGCGAATTTGATTGTTTTTTCAGAGAGCTATCCCGCAGATCCCTATCATTGAGAATTGTGGGGACTTCCTTGCCTCCTTCGCTACTGCATCCAGAAATTCTGAGCTAGGATGGAACAAATGCTGAAATATCAGGAAGAAAAATCGATACAAAATAACGTGTGGGAAACAAATATTTTTTAACATTTCTCCTTCTATAGTCTCGGGAGGAACACAAGGTTTTGGGGCACCCAATATTTAAAACCAAAATTGAAACTACCTGAATAATAACTGTTTTTCATTCATGAAGGGAAATTCAGAGAAAAGTGACAATACTTCTACTTCAGACTAACAGGCTAAAACAACAGATGATTTAAAATTCTGCTGACCAATTCAACGGAAAGCCATTTGTTCATTGGGAAGGCTGTGTGTGATCGTTTTATGAAATAATCACCCTTGTAAACAATTATTTTCCATATATTTGTACATACGTAATTACTACATAAGCACTTAGGACGGGTTTCGACTTTGACTAGTAAATGGCTACTAATATCAGGTTAGTTGTAATGACCGAAGTTTACCGTCACCATCCTTACTGATAATTTGACTGTCAAGTAGTCTCAGGTGCTTATACATGGAACTGACTAGTGATGCCAATGGTCTGGTCTGATCCAAATTTTATGAAACTGGTCTGGTCCGAAGCTCAGACCAGACCAATGGTCTGGGCCAGTTTTTCGGACCAGACCAGACCAAAGACCATGGTCCGGACCATGGTCCAGAAAACCATAGAGTGCAATTAACAACCAGATTTTATCCAGTGAAATACTTGTTTTATCATCAGAAATGACATATTTAATTTGTTCCATGGGATTTGAGGGGATTTTCCTCAGGATTTTTTATTGTGCATACTTTCTGGACCATAGTCCTTGTGGTCTGGTCTGGTCCTGAAGTTGGACCAATTGTATCTGTTCCGGTCCAAGTGTTGGATCAGACCGGACCAGACCAATAACGGACCATTATAAATGGTCCGGACCAGACCATTGGAATCCCTAGAACTGACAATGAGTGGAAACTGAAATATTTTGGCTTTAATTGATATTTTTAACTGCTGGCACCTAGCTAAAAGATTGACTCAATCGTAGCTTTAATTTTGAAGACACTGACAATCAAAATCAAATCCTGCCAAATTTATTTGTGACGATCACTTTAACAATTGTCAATATTTACGTCTGACTTGCAGTTCAGCATAACAACATAAGAATTAATTGGATCGTACATAAAATAAATGGATACAAAAAATTGATATAATTTGGAGGACAATAACTGTACAAATTTTTGGAATAATTACCTTTTTGAATGGAATAAAAAGACGATAAATATTATAAACCTCCTGGTACATAAGAAAGTATCAGCGAATTGCGAACATTCCAAAGTTAAAATGGGCAAGATTTGAGCTGGCTTTAATTCTTAAATTGGTTTACATTATTTACAATACACCTATTTAGAGATTTAATGTGTGTAAACAAATTATGTTTTTTTCCAAACAAGGTGGCACTTCAACTGTTATTACAATTGTTTGTCAGTCGTCACGTATATTTATAGCATGAGACAGCATGCATATTTGCATATGTACGACCTTTAATATCCCTATGTGAAGCATACATATGTACATAAAGCTACTTTACTATATACAACACTTTTTTACAGTCATGTTACATTTTTAACTTACTTTGAATTAGCCACAAATTTTTGGAATAATTACCTTTTCGAATGGAATAAAAAGACGATAAATATTATAAACCTCCTGGTACATAAGAAAGTATCAGCGAATTGCGAACATTCCAAAGTTAAAATCTGTTTGTCAGGACTTAATTTAATGTCAATGACTACGAGCAGTGTGGTAATCACCCGCATTACATTATAATGATATTTTAGGAGGTGCAATGGTCATTGATAAAATATAGTCAATTGTATTTGATTGCTTATCTTTCCAATGATCCTAATAACTGCTGTAAGTTTATATTAACAGTGAAACTGATCAACGGTTTAAAATATCCTAGATCATATTGTACTATGAATATTTTGTAATATAACTTGATTTAATTACTTGCAATTGCCATTGCTACAGCCATAAGAAATAAATACACTAATTGTAAGGAAAGTCCATATAAAGTTGAAATTATTGAGCTTTAGATATTATCACTTTGTGATAGCTCCCTTGGCTGATCATCCATTACTTACAGTTGTCACCACGGAATTTGTCTTTACCCCCGATGAGGTACTCACAGCCAAGTCAGTTCCATTGGGTACTGTCTGTCCGAATGATTTGCTTATTTCTGCCCAAGACTTTGTGCTCTTACTGTTAGTAGAGTGTTTCTGTCCCATTGGGGGTTCTGTAGCTCTTCCAGCTATGTCCAATGTCTGGCTGTGTGTTAATGCTATGTTTCGTTCCGAAAGATTAGTGGTCCTTGGAGATTTGTTTGTTGTTTCTGATGCATCTCTTGACTTCATCCCAGACATTGAGACTGGGGATGGTTCAGTCTGTTCCGCCCTCAATTCTGTATTCATTTCTAAATCGTCAGTTCGACGTGCAGACGGATTTTCCTCCTGAACAGATGCAGTTTTTGCAAAACCTGGATAGTTTCGAGTTTTTAAGTTTTCTTTCTTGTCCCGTTTCTGCTTGAATGATTTCGAGATGCTTGCAGAAGAAAACGTGTTGTCGGGAAATTCTTTTCTGTTAGGTCCTGGATCAGTCTTGAGACCATTGCCGAGTGCAACGGGTAGATCCGAAGTGGAACTCCGATCGTTTACTCCACTTTGAGTACCTTTGGATCCAAAACCGTTCTCACAATTATTCAGTTTATGGTCTTCAGGTTGGATAGAGTTTTGTGACATCTGTGAGGATTGGCCTTCCGTCTCAATGCTGGACTTGTAAGGACCAGAGGGGATTTTGAACTGACTTGCATCAAGAATTTGTTGAAGAGTTCCCTGAATATTTTCAAAATTCTGTGCTGTGGACTTTTCTGCTCCAATGATCTTGGCTTGGATTTCTGCTAAATTGTTATTGATTGCTGTCACAGAAGATTTAACAGTTTCCTCCACTTTTTTAAGATGAACGGCCGTTTCTTTCAACAATATTTTGTTTTCTAGTTCTACGGATTCCAGATGTTTAAGCCTCTCTTGGACTAAGTGAATGCTTTCATTCTGCTCTTGGAAGATCTTCTGCTGGGTCAGTAAAATTTGTTCAATGGGATCCTTCGAAGGCTTTTTTAGCTCCGAAGAATTGAATTCCTGCTTTTGACTGTCCTCATTCGGGTTGACTGATGAATTTAGAGTATTTAAAGAATTCTTCTCCCGATCCTTGACCCGACCCTCCGCTTCTTCTATCAAGTCCTGAAATTTCTCATTGAGCTTTGAAATGAGCTCCATTTTCATGCAATCTTTGTTCAAGTTAAGATGCTTAACCAGCAACTCAAAATTTGAGATAGACTCTGCCTTGAGCCTCTCCCCCTCCAATTTAACTTGCTCAATCGTCATCTCTTCTAGGTTTAAATTGTCTAGATTATTGGAGTAGTTAGTCTCAGTAGCAATTGTCATGTCCTGGATTTGCTTGGAAACTGCCTCAATGGAATTGTTGTACTTTGTCAGAATTACTTCGATTTTATTCTCAATTTTGGAAGTCATATCGGCTTTAGCATCGTCGATCATCTTTTTCAAGTGGGGGCTTCCGATTTTGTGGAGGCTCTGGTATGTGGAATCAAAGGCGGATCTAATTTTCTGGAGGTTTAACATGTAAAATTCTTTTACTTGGCTGCTTTTGAGAGGTTGCTTTCGGGAAATCAAATCGTCCATCAAAATCTTATGATGCTGGACTCCAGTCTCAGCACTCTTTTTCAGGGCCAAGGATATAAGCTGGATGTTTTTTACATTGCTGGAGCTCCTAGATGATACTGTAAGGTGTCTTGAAGAATTCTGGACATTTTCTTTACGGATATTGTTACTCATTTTGTGCTTCCCAAACGAAAGGCTCAAGTTTACCTTCAAAAAAACATTTTATGAGAGACTTTCACGATTTCAAATATTTTTTGATTTTTTAAAGGGGGAAACTAACCTGTAAAAAAACTCCGTCGAGACTCTTTGTATTTTTCCGTGAAGGTTGCTTCTATGTCAAATGAGATTCCATGGAAGTCTGGATTATTATTAAACTGTGCAGTGCAAAATTTACAATGTACAAAAGTAAGTTTTTAAGTGTTATCTCGCGTTGTGCTATCTTCTGATACAGTAATTTCATGGGTTTTAGAACGATTGAGAGTCCAAAGTTGTACTTTTACTTGGGCAGACCTATACCGTAAAACTTATAGTAACTCACCGCATTTTTAATTGCGCATTATCCACCCCCTCAAAACGCTTGACCCAACTTAATTTATTAGTACTCACCAAGAGTTTATTTGCTTTAAGTGCCAGATCTGCTGGTTTTGAAAATTATGAGGAAAATGTCAACCCACAAATGAGTAATTAATTATATGTATACGGTGGACAAACAAAACTGTAAAATATTGATATTAGCTTTTGGCTAAGAGTTTAATATTATAGTAAAATAATTTAACACTTGCGTACCAATAGAAGCTAATTTTTTAAAGTTTATTTATTATTTGATTATTGGATTTTATTTTTATGTGTTGTGTATTTTTAGGTTGCGCCTGCCCTTTGGTAAGAAACCCTTGCACGTACGTCCACGTGTCCATCGATCACTCAAAAACTAGCTGTCCGATTTTAATGAAACGTTTTGTGTACATTACATATGCTGGTAGTATGACACCCTGCAAATTTGGTTGGAGTAGGGTTAAAGATGACATTTTTGCAAAAAATTCTTGGAATTTTAACAAAAAACTTGAAAGAATGGTTATCTCAAGAACTATCAGTTTTATCCGGATTTCAAGGAAACCTTTCACGAATTTTGCAGCTCCCACTGAATACCAAATGCTTGCGCCATCTAGCATTCAAAAATGTACCAACATGCAAACTAGTTCAAATTTAACTCTAGGTGGCGTATGCTGTACATCATGGCTAAGTTTGTATGGTAGTTTTACGCAATCTGACCACACTATGGTTGTATGGTTCATAGTATCTCGCACATTCAATCGTAGGTGTTCTCATCGAAGGAGGAAAATATTTTTGAGACAGTTGTGGGCTGAGTTTTACTTTCCCGGCCGCAAATCATGTACCATGCATACGCCACCCTATATAAAGTCATTTAGTACATATGTAAATACCACGCAATGTGGCATGCATTGCATGGCATGAGCCATGTACCATGCATGAGCCATGTATGTACCATGTATGAACTATGTACCATGCCGATGTGGAAACAAGTTTATTTTACATAATTTGGATAATAGCTTGAAGCCTGGATTTCGTTGACATTGTATAGCATTGTGTCACAAAAATTCAATAAAATGTAATAGCACATCAACCAAACTTGCAGGTCATTTTTGAAATTTAATAATTAATTAAGTTGTTATTAGAGGGTACGAAGATCTACAAATTAAGTGGCACGGTATATGCCATGTATATGCATGGCATATGCATGGTACATGATTTGTGGCCGGGAAAGTAAAACTCAGCCCAGTTGTGAAACCTTTCTTGCTAGTAATATATCCGTACTTCGCATTAATTTAATACTATCGTTATTATGGTCAATGGATATTTGCTCCTCTTTAGCGTTACGTACTCATTATACTTAATTGTGGGTGGAATACAATATAAATGAACGATTCCAAATTAAAACTAGCATCAATTGTTCGTCCTATGTATTTCGTAAATTATAATTAAATTAACATTTCCGAACAATTTTACGCCTACATGCTCACGTGAGTTTTATTCTTGTTTCATTTGAGTTGGGCAAATAAATTTCAAATAATAATTGTGTATTGCAAAACAGATGAAATTACTGCAGGATAATGTCTGAAAACGTGACAGAATATGCTAAAGAATTCACTATATCAGGCTTTTTGCTTTAATTGTTTGAGCATCGGAATATGTGTTTGCGTAGAATATGAATACCCATAATTATTATATTGAATTACAACATTTTCAACACAACACTCGACGACTAACTTTATCACAATCATTCCAGTTCGGGTATGAATACATACTTGTCAAAACTAATAATCTGCCCTAGTCATAATCTATAATTTACCTACACGCGATACTTAACGGACATAACCTCGGCCTGCCCGATTAAATTTGGTCTCAAGTTTTGAACGTTTTGTGTACGTTTTTACGGCGCAGCGAAATAATACAAACTATTTTGAATGTCGGGGTGTCTGTTGGTCTCTTTGTCCGGTTCACACCCAGCAAATATCTCATAATTCAATCCTTTTGCAGTGACAAATTAACACACAGAGATAAATATACAGATTTTTAGGAGACCGGCTTCTTCGAAGTGTAGCGTTCCTAAACGCGTTTCGCTCCAAACAAATAAAAAATACATGCACATGTCACGAGCAGATGGCATAGCCACACCACATGTCGTACTGCATCCCTTTCGATAGCCCTAGAGTTGTTTTTTTTTTAATTTCCGCCGTCATTAAAGTTTTAACTCCTCAAGTTATTAGTAATTAAAAATTATTATTAAAATGTGGAAAGAACATAAGTTAATTACCAATTACTACAATTTCAGCCTTTCTACTATTCAAACCAATTGGATATTTTTTCATACAATCTTGTGTTTTGACACCTTCCCCGCCAATCATAGCTCGATTCACAGAACAGATCTATTTGACATCAAAACTTGAAGTTGATCAAATTTTGCTAGAACGAAATCTTTAAATATTGCCCAAACAGATTTTTGCACATAAATTCTCTACAAATAAGAGAAGTTAATTAATTTCACCGCAACTCCACACCTACTTATATGCTTACATTAATTAGAACATTAGCATCAATGACGTTAGAATCTGTAGCGTTAGAGAAATGAATGTGAGGCTGCTGGACCTCGTAAACTTATAGTAAGCCCCTACTTTTACTTCAACGGGCATGCAAGACCACACTTGTCTTTTGAAGCTGGGCCAATTCGGGTGTTGACGCCATTTGAAAAGGAGGATCTCCGACTCTTCTTTACCCTGCGCAATTTTGTAGTAACTGATGACACAGTAGCAGGCGAGCATGAGTGTTGGGAAGGGAATCATGGCGTAGATATGAGGGGGGAGCGTTTTGTGTAATTTGGTGGAAACGTAAGTCGTTACAACTAGGAGGGCCATTATTAGTGCCTGCTCGGTAGGCCAGAATAGTTGTCGCAGGTGAGTGTTCAGTAGTGTCCCGACTAATCGGAACTGTTGGTAGGTTTTCATGAAGTTCATAAATAGTTGTTGGTTTTCAGTTTCCTCCATTGATAGCTCTTGTTGTTTCCTATATTTTGTAAAAAATACTTAAATAATTGTCAAACATTGTACATACAACAAAATTAAAATGGGAATAAAATGTTATCAAGTTTTTAACTCAAACAGTTTAGTTTTAACGAATCGACAATTTCTGAGGAAGCCAAAGATATAAAATATCACGTTTCAATCTTACGTCAGTACTTTCAGCAAATTATCTGACACAAGGATCCACAAGAGAACATAATATACGCAATAGAGAAATATGGCCCATCCATTGATCCACATAATGTATTCGTATGGAATGATGACCAGGTACGCATATCTGGGTAGGCAAATTTATTACAATTTGACAGATGTGACAGAAGATACCTGGGACTGCAAGAAGAGTACGTAACCAAAATAGTTATTAAGCAGGTTTGAAGGATTGCAAAGCTATTGGAGCATTTAATAAAAATACGGAATATTTTTTCTTGAGGATTTTTAAATGAAAGCAGCTTCAGTCTATTTGTTGGATCTGCAAATCAGAATAATTACGGAAATTGGAAGGTAACGAGGAAAGATAATTAAGTAAAAGACGATGTGATCTAACTCCATTGATAAACTGAGCGAGGTCTTGCTTGACACTTTATGCATAATGTTGATGCTGTCATGAGATACCGCATATTTCACAATATTACATCTTTTGTTCAGTCAATTTCAAAAGATTTCTCCAATACTTACAATCAGTTCTGCGACTCACTTAATAATCGTCCTTCATATTGGTACACATTTAGTTAATATTACCAAAGTAAATGAACCTTTTAGCAATTGTCTGCTATAGACATATGGGGTGCTCCCTTCATTAACGAAGAAGCAAAATATGATTTCATATTATGACTTCCATGAGAATTATACCATGATTATATTATATTGTTATAATAATGTAATTATATGTAATTAGTTATACACGAGTACATTGTTGGCAATCCTGACGCCAACGGAAAGGAATATATGTATGTGCGTAATTATGTATGCTTGCACAACCTGCAATTAGGCTGTTAGTTAAAATCACCTGTAATTATAATAAAATGGACTGAGGGCTTCAAAAGCTATTTGAACGATCAAGAAATAAACCAAATGATCATAGTTAATTGAATAATTGGAAGGATCGTGAAGTCAATCGTAGTCTTGATTATTCAGTATTAAATTTTATTGTTTCCCCGAATAAATCTTGGGAATTCAGATCTGAGATAGAATTTAACTTGATTTAATACAATGAATATAAAATTGCAACTGCAACTATTATTAATGGATGATTATTTAAAAATAATAAATCAAATCATAATTAATGAGAATGAGGACTACTATTAATTACTTGTAACTACAAATTGTATGATTTTAAATAAAAGAATTTATCCGGACTCAGAAGAATGGTGGAGCGTATGTGGATGTAACATTTTGCGTTTTGTTCTGATAATTATTCATAATTATTTTAATTGAAAGTAGTTATTTTCTTTGAACTTCAAGTCAATTACAATAATAGTATTGATTATAATAATCTTAATGATCAAACTCATTTATAAACCATAATTAACTATAACTTGCAAAGTTAATTAGCACAATTTGATATACATAATTTATCAAAGTTTCTTAACCATTTATACAGATTTTAAAATCACAACTTCACTATATAAGCTTGAGGACTTTGGGGGTAACTATTTATATTAATTTAATTTTGATATCTTCCGCTGACGAAGCTTATGAGTAAAATTAATAAAATATCAATGTAATAGTACCTTTATAATTACCCCATGAATTTCTCATAAGAATACTTTTATGATTACACCAAATCAAAAAAAATGTACAGATGCATAATCAATTATTAAATCCCCTAAAAACAATAAAACTGGGAGAAGAAGAAAGACTCCAATCCTTTGTAATCTTCACATTTCTCCTGACTTTAGCGGTGATATGATATCAATCAAATCAGAACATTATCATTATTGAAGTTAAAATCTGCAGAGTTAGAGAAATAAAAGTCAAGCTGCTAGACCGTGTGAACTTGTAGTAAGTCCCCACGCACACCTCTACCGCCTGACATGCCCTTATTTTTCTCTTGATGAGATACCATTTGGGATGCTGACGCCATTTGAAAAGGAGCATTCCCGATTTTTCCTTCCCCTGTGCGATTTTATAGTAGCTGATCATACAGTAGCAAACAATCATGAATGTGGGGTAGGGAATGCAGGCGTAGACATGAGGGGGGAGTACTGTGTATAATTTAGTGGTTACGTAAGTCATGGAAACCAGTAGACTCATCATTACTGCCTGCTCTGCGGGCCAGAATAAGTGTCGGAGCTGACTGTTGAGAAGTATCCCGCATAATTGGAATTGCCGGTAGGTTTTCATAAAGTCATTAAATAGCTGTAGGTTTTTAGTCTCCTTCAGAGATAGTTCTTGCTGCTTCCTATTTGTATCAAATTCAATAATTTATTCTTCCATAAATTATTTAAAATTAGAAAGTAATTTATTTGATACTAATTGTGCAGTTAGTATTGGCAAAATAAAAATATCTAGAATAATTATTATATAATACCAGGCAGTTATAAAATTTTCGTATGTCTTCACATGTAGATACATTTATAAAAAAAGGATGAGGTTCAATTTGAATTAAAACTATGGCTTCTGGCTCACAAGCCTGAAATGGCCATATGTTTAAAAAATCTTGCCAAAAATGCAGTTCACGACTTGTAAACACTGAAAGTGCAGAAGATTATAATTTATTATTCCAGCTTACGTCAAAACTTTAAGCCAATTCTCAGACACCATGACCCACAGTAGGACGTAATATATATAGAAGAAGAACATGGCCCAGGTATTGATCCACATCACGTACTCATACGGGATTACGACAATGTATATGAATGCCGGTAGGTTGCTGCAATTTGGGAGGAGTGACAGGAAATATCTGGGGCTGCAGGAGGTGTACGAGACAAAAACAGATACTAAAACAGTTTGAGAAAATGCAAAAATATTGAAGCATTTCATGACCAAGCGGAACATTGCTTCTTGCGGGTTCTGAAATCCAATCAGCTTCAGTCTGTTAGTTGGATCTGGAATAATTTGAGAGGATCAAAACATGCATGTGCAAGCATGTGCGATATAGTGTAATAATTAATAATATTTTATATACCTACCTATATCCCGAAGAATAGAATCCCTTGAAGTGAAACAAATATTTAGAAATTTAATGGTTTCATTAGCATACAGTTTTATATTCAAGGTGAAGACGTATTGTAAGAAGTAGCAAGTGAACCAAAACATATGCAAAACTTTATCCGCCACAGAGTTCCCTATTAGTTCTGGTAGCAATACAGATTGACCCAATCTTACCCCACTGTACACCGTCGCTATCAAGTAGTAACAATTAAAAATATACCAATATCTTAAGTTTGACTTCGAGCTTGTGAACTCAACCTGATGTTTTGAATTGATTTTAAATGGGGTACTGCCAAATCGGCGATAGATTTGGAGGTTCCAGTGGAAAGCATTTCTTGTCAATGTCTCCAGCATTTTCCGATATTGGGGACCTTCTAGGACTCTACAGCAACTGATCCAGTTATACGATACGGGCTGGCTCCCTCACAGACTGAGGATTTCTTAATGGGAGGAATGAGGGTCAGCTCAGCATTCTAATTCCTATTGTTATGTGAAACATCAAATTTTTTGAATTATCTGAAGTTCCCTCAAAATTTGACAGTTATCTGCATTTGTCGGGAAAGTCAATATTTGATATGGTAAAGCAAATATGATTTACGAAATTCAGGGGTTTAACTGCCCCATTTTGTTAATTGATCAGTTACATACATAGATACTGATGACAGCCTGATTGGGTATGGAGAAATTCCAATATTATTACATTACATGAAATAATAGATGCATTGCAGTATTATCCATTAATCATTTGTATGTCAAATATGTAACGTCGTATAAAATCAGAAATGACTGGTAATTTTGCTCCTAATAATCTCCACGCAACCACTTGTCATACATAACTCCGTCGTCGCCTTTGCACATGATGACAATTTTGGGAGCCACGGGTTAGGTTCAGGCAATTTAAACTATCAATGAAGTAAACGATTAATTAGGTTCGCATACAATTTACAAATATTTTCAAAGACGCAATTTTTTTAATGTAATATAATAAATAATTTTTGTAAATCTTGCCGTTACACAATAAAGATTATTTCCAAAATCAGATTTTCGGAGTCAATTGAAAAAACTATCTTGTTTATTATTCAGGGTTTTCTGGATTATAATCCATGGCTGGTCTGAAACGAGTCTGTGATTATTTTCAATTGTTACTGGAATAATATCCGAGCATTATTTTTGGGTTAATTAGTATGTACAGAGAAATATATTATGGTGTATTTTTGGCCTTTATTCGTTAAAATTGTCATTCATTCTCTGGGGTATATGTAATTCTGTGGAATTACTGGCTCATGAGGTAGGGGAGATATAACAAAAGAGTATTATGGAGATTTCGTAATATAATAATATAATTATTCTCTCCTTGCAACTGTTAAATCTGACAATCAACTATAATGATAGATGACCATGGTCTTCATGTAATTTCTTACATAAGTTTATGTTCATAGAAGACTAGACTATTAAATTTGATGCATATAATAGAATCATTTTAGTAGTTATTTTTATTTTACTGTAATTCGAATTATTTGGTAGTGACCGTGAAAGCGCTCATACTACGATTAGTAATCTCAAATTTGTATTGTTCCCATAAATATTTATAATAATATTAAAACATTACAGGATTAAATTCAAAAATCTCAGCAGGATTTATTTAAATACTGCAACTAACATTTTACTGTGTTTTCTTTGGACCTTTTATGGCCTTTTTAGAAGTCTTTCCAAATAAGGACATGAACTTCCGGATGACAAGGCCAAGAACTAGGAATGTACTTATTAAAATTGTCAGAACTAGAATCCCAATGAAGGCAATGGAATCCAAGGAGTAGTACTGAACCATACTCATTTCTCTTCCTACTGAGCGTAAATGGGGGGCTCCATTATAGCGTATTACATACTCAACCCAATAAATCGCTCGCTCTAGTGGACCCTCCATGTGATCGTGGTAGAGTTTCGATAGGAATTTGGCTTTCTCAAAATACCTGTAAATTAAATATATACATAGAGTCAATCTCTAAATATCGACTTCCTTATATGTAATTATATATTATATCAAGAATAATTTAAATTCAGAATTGTCCATACGTTTTGTCGTTTACAAGTTTATGAATGGTGGCTAAAAGTGTTTCTTCCGAGATATCAGAAAATTTGAGTTGGAGGGCAAAGCCTTTCGCAACTGCCTGATCAACGTTCCATTGTTGTTCGGCCATCATGGGGATGCCCAGTAATGGGACTCCGGCATACAGGGCTTCAGATGTACTGCCATATCCTCCGTGAGTGATGAACAAGCGAGTGTTATTATGTCCGAGGATGTCCTGTTGAGGGAGCCACTTACTCTGTAAAATGTTCTTTGGTAAATTCGGCAAGGGCTCCGTTTCCCATTTCCAAATCACCCTCTGCTTCAGTTTTCCAAACACATTTAAAAAGGCATCCCGATATTTCTCTGGCATTTGACTCAATGGCAGAATTGATCCCATGGTGAAAATTATGACTCCATCTTTAGCACCGTCGCAGAAGTCCTTAAAATCCTACAATGACCCAATAATTAAACATGTTTATACAACAATTCATACGGCTCCGACAGAGGCGCTTCCCGAGGTACAAAACATCAGTGTATGTTACAATATTGACCGATAGAAGTCGCTCAATTATCCCTTGGTGACTGAACTTTAGTGCTAGTCACAGATGATTTTTAGACACTTACTTGAGGAAGAGTTTTCGCACCTCTCAAGTGCATTCCCCCCACCTCAACCACATCAGGTGTGAGTGGCCTTGGGGGTACGAAATTGAAGTGGCTGTTCACAAGGGCCATGCTGAAATTCCTCTCTGTTTCAGACACTCCTGGGAGACCGGGTCGGACATATTTCCCATAAATGTCCTCCATTTTAGGCAAATAATAAAACATCCTTGTGACCTCGTAGTAAAGCACTCCAAAGAGATTCCCAGTTCTCTCCCAGAAGTTCATCCTCTCCCCGAAACCGTAGTACACCATTGGAACCACGGCTGGGAGCATTGGATTCCCGAAAGAAGCCACGTTGAAGGGTGCAATAGTCATTTGACTGAATAGTATCGTGGGAGCTTTGAGATGATGAATGAGCCCGTAAAGGCATTCGTTCCCCATCGCGGGGAATATGATCAAATCAAATGTCTCATTCTTCAAAGCCTGCACTTCTGGGATCTTGTAAGACTCAGTGCAAGCCGTTACGAAATAGTCCACGTAGTCCAGGTACGGGTTCCTCAAATACTCCCAAAATTTGCTTGTATTGGGCTCATTGGCTTTAGCAAGGAAAATATAATTTGTCATATTCCCACTTCGCTTTTCATTATCGTAGGTGAATATCCGGCGGATATTCTTTGCTGGTTTTGTAGTTTGAACGGAATTCGCAATTGTGATTTCATGCCCTCTGTCGGCCAAGGCTTGTAATAGGGGCTCGTAAGTTATGAAATGGCTTTTAGTGGATATGAAACTTATGGCAAGGATTTTGGCACTGGAGGTCTCTTGAGAAAAGAATGTTAGCGTCAGGATCAGAATCACAATTAAATTTTTGTAGGTTCCCATTTTTGCAGAAAGTTATTTAATATTTAATTAATTAAATAGATTTTACACTCCCATGCGGAACGGTCACCCGTATGTAGGGGCTCAACTAGCAAGACTGGAATTTGTCATACAGATTTATCGTGAGTATTTTTCTTATCTTCACATGTGTACAAGGCCATTCCTATTGTCTGCACTGTCAAGGACATTTTAACTGTTAAATCAAGGTACACCGTCCGTTTTTGTCAGTTTAGGATAAGTGACTGAATACACGTTGTTACAAACTAGGACCACTTAATGCTATGTTGCAGTACTCTATGTGAATCGCTAATAGGCCTTGATATCAGGCATAGCCCAAGGTACATACATACATAGATATTCAAAAGGTACATTGTAAGTAAATGTTATTGATACAAAAATAATACTGCATAAAAGACAGTGAAGGGAGTCAAAAATAAGTGAGAAAAACAAATGAGTGGACGCATATCTGTCCATTTGTGAATGTGTCCCACATAAACGGAGCATCACATGATTTGATAAATTCTATGCAGCTGTAACTAAGTTTTATAATTGTATCACACGACACAAAGACTAATCACAGTGGAAACATTTTGATGTAGTACTGTGCTTTGCGTGCTTGTAATGTAAGTTTTCGCATCTGCTGACATAATTTATTGACAACACGCACATTCCTGCTAATTGTAACATCCAGTCATAGGAGGCAGAAATCCAAAGCCTGAAGTCATAATATCATTGTTGAGAGAAGGAGCTTTGCTGTGGATTGGAATAAAAAATTGGTTTACACTTTTAGCCTACATTCCCGTTGTATTAAATGGAAATCATCCACCGTAACGAAATTAACATCGTAAAACGGTATTAAAAGGCTTGATTAAAATGTTCCGTAGTTTTTATTAAAATGTGAGCAAACCCTGGTAGATAGAAATTATTAGACACTTGATATTGTAATGCCTAAACTGAATTTTCTTGTTACAGGTACATATGTATGTATGTACATATATACTCATGCCTAAATGAAAACTGCCCCAAAGTCCTTAGACAAAAGTGCTTGCAAACACTATCATTAAGTTACTGCTTGGATCGATTTGATTTCACATCCTTTATTATTATTGAGCACTTCTGTTGATTTAAACCTTCGCGCGTTTGTACTACAATTCAAACCTTCGCGGCTTATTTCACGAATTCAAACCTTCCCGGCTTATTTCACTATATAGTAAGCCAAGCCGGTGTGTACTATATTATTTCACTATATAGCCAAGCAAGTCGGTGGTATATACAACAAGCCGAGAAGCACATCGGGCTGAAAGCTGAAACTCTGTCGCAGAGGAGAGGTTTTTCAGCTCGCTCAGCTCGCTGATCTTCTCGGCTTATACCAACTGCTTGCAGCATACTGGAAGCTCGAAATATTACGCCATTTTTGATTATCACTTAACAGCGCAAACCATAATTATTATAAACATTAGACATAAATCATCAAATTTGGATTAATTTACGACTGGTAGTGATAAAAATTACGTTCGGTTACAGTACTGAATAATTTGATAAGAGAATTTTAATGACTGAACTTAGTTCACATTCGTGTGGGATTCTTATTAGGAAGAATAATTACAAGCCTTAGCATCCAGAGTTTTGATCTTTATATCCCTGAAAATATCATTACGATTTAAGGATTGATTTGTAGGAACCATGGACTTTAGTAACTATAGCAAGTTAAATGTGTTGCGCTAATATGAAATCCTTTCATTTTTTCTATTTTAAATAATAAGTGCGTCCAGTGTCTGAGGCTTCAGTTACAATATTGCGGTACAACGGATCTATATACAAATTATAATAACATAAAAAATCATATTTGATCAGCACGTTGTGCTGATCCAATAAGGGGTGAAGCACCATACAGTGATGCAACAGCAAGGTTTAATAACGATGTTGGTATAAAATTGATCAAGGGATTAGTTAAATTCCACGTGTATAGTCAATATTGAGTTTGGGAGAAAACTTTAGTGGGCCGGAAGCTGTTGTCCCATAATATTTTGATGATGAATTGCCAACTACCTATATGAAACGAATTGTAAGTCTTACAGTTACTACTTCACGTCTTACATGAGATTACTTTGCCTGGCGAATCGGGATATCAATATTAAGCCTTCTCGACAGACATTGATACGAGATCTATTGCCATTTACACTTTTATTGTTTACACTATTTATTTACACAAGTAATTGCTCCTGTGCGAAGCACGGGGCTTTTACTAGTTTACATTATACACCAACTCTGAAATGAGCCTCAGCTACGAATTTGTTTTAAAACTTAGCTCTATGGAATTCAAACCGGCATCTACACAAGGTGAGAGGAAACACTTTAGCCCTTATTGTAGTGTAATTGAGCGTCATACCAGCGAATGGGTAAAAGTAAGTTAAACACCAACTCTGAAATGAGCCTCAGCTACGAATTTGTTTTAAAACTTAGCTCTATGGAATTCAAACCGGCATCTACACAAGGTGAGAGGAAACACTTTAGCCCTTATTGTAGTGTAATTGAGCGTCATACCAGCGAATGGGTAAAAGTAAGTTAAATTTCCAGTTATTTTAAATTTGATTCATCTGAGGTAAGATTTGACATATTGAAGGTAAAATTTGCTCAAAAATCTGGATTTGTGTGAAGGAAAATATGAAAAGTTGCCATTATTGTTGATCCAATGCCCTTGAAACCCACATTAGGGATTGGCATTTTAAATAATTCCTCAAGTCGTAGTTTTATAGCCGATTTTGAATAATAATTGTTTCGAATTTTCTCAACAATGTTTTCCAGTAATTCAACCGTCAGCCAGAAAAACTCCTTCAAATTGGGTTTTAAATTTTGGCACGATAAAAGAAGTAATTAATATCCTTAAAGAACCTGCTCCAACTTGCTTCAACCTACAGAGACTTGCATTGTTTGGAAATTATTTTAGAAAAGCTGTAAGATTATGACTATGGAGGAGGAGCCACAAATAAAATTCAAAATGATAAATTATTAAAAATCATTTCCTGTAATAACAAACAACGTGACGGTCTATCCTCTATGTTTATACCAACACTTGTTCCACATCTTCAATCTTAAGGCAGGCCCTACTCTCACTGGAATCGTTAAAGGCGTGTTTCACTTACTGCCTGACTGAGTTCAATATTGATGAGCTTGTGAAGATATTCCAGCCAATATTAAAACTAGACCTAAACTTCAAAGTGCTCATGATTTTCCAATTATTATGGATCGTCCGCTTTCTACACAGGGGTTGGTCTCCGAAGGAGTCTTTGGGAAGTAATTACTTGAGAAGTAATTTTATCACATACTTGTTTTCAGTACTAGGGCGGTGTTTCGTCGGAGTGCCTCTAAAAATTGGCAAATTGTAAAATTGTGCCTTAGACTTTCTAGACATTCTTTCAAAAGAAGACAACAAATTTTACAAATTATTTTAGCTTTAAAACTTAGGAAATACGTAAGCACAGGTGCGTCCACTGAGGCTCATTAGCAATTTTATTTTTACAATGTAGCTGTTGACAAATCGATAGGAAATTAAAAGGTCAAAATGGAATTTTTTCGTGCTCTTTTTATTATACTGCCCTTGAATCTACTGTTGCTGTTGCTCCCTCCAGCTATCATTGTTGCTTCGGAGATTGAGTTGCAGCCAACGGAGAAAACCCTGAGCTTAGACGCAATTTGGGGAAATGTATCCCACTGTTTGATTCGGATTATCCAAGCATCCCCTCACTTCAATTTACAATCCTTCCCAACACCATACGAGTTGGTTCAAATTGATCAGGTCCATCCATGCTCCTCGAAATTGAAGCGATGGCTCCCCAGCAGTCACTCACACCCAGCTATCTTCAAGGTATCAAAGCCCGGGTGCTTTGCAGCTTTCAGCTCCAAGTTTGAGTATCCCAATATGGAGCTTTCCCCCATGAATTACACTTGTAAAAAGCTTTTCTATGGGCAGGCCACACAGATTTTGCATTCCGGAGGAATCCCCCTTTTCAGTATCAAGTATGACCAAAGTATGTTCTTCATTACAGCATTACAGGAGGAAGACACTCAATTTGGGAAGGAGCTCCACTCCCACATCAAGTCCGGTGTGTCAGCGTACGTTCCAGCATTTGTAATATTCCCAAATGAAGGGAGCCTGTCAGGGTCATTGCTCTGTCCTTACAATTCAGGGTGCAATATCCGATTCAACTGTCACAAGAAAGAAGATTGTTTTGGAAAAATCATCAAAATTTTTGAAAAGTTAATCAATTTTGGTAAGGACATAGTTTCGACAGTAACCAGCCAAGTTCACTACTGTCCTCGGGTTATTGCGAGAGGGAGGACAGGGATGAGGTACGACAACCTTGCAGATTCCCAGGACCAGCAAATAATGAGGATTTTGTGCAAACGAGTGAATTTCACACTTGGAAATGGAGCTTCAATGTATGGTACAAACCCTCGGATCAGCTTCCTCAACGCAGGCAAGTTTGATTTAAAACCAGGGAAAATCTACCTCCTGGGTTACACTGCTAGATTGAATTTCATTACTTCGGATCACGTCGAGGGGGTCAAAACCGGGCTGAGCATTTACTACGACTCCTTTGGACCGATCCTCTGGATCTGTCTGGGCATTATTATCCTTTTAGTTGCAGGGTTTGTTTCCTTATTATCAAAAATAGGGAAGGATTTGTTGTCCTTCGAGGATACACTCTACGCTATTGTTGCTCCCTTGATTGGTCAGAATCTCAAGTTGGAAGGGAAGAAACTGATAGTGAATGCCGTGATCCTCCTTTGGCTCCTGATTACCGTCGTCATTAACAACAGCTACTCGGGAATGATCGAATCGGATTTTTCTGTTAGTTTCCCCATGGAATCCAAATGGGAGCATTTGAGGGACATCCAGAACTTTACATTCTTCATCCCAGGACGCTGTCTCACAATGTTTGAGTTCCACAATCTGCAAAGAACATTGAATAGATCAAATGAGCAGACCTGTGTGAAACTCCCGCAGGAATTCCGGTACAGTGACAACGAACAAATTTTTTTGAGGGTGCCATACGACCGAAGTGTCGATCGTTTCGAGAATAATAGACGGTTATCGAGGTTCCACTGTATTTGCAATGGGACGCTGAGGAATGTTGTGGTCAACAACTTGACAAAACCCAGGACGGCTCTCCTAGCGCTCAGTACTGATTTGGACGTATTTTGGGGTTCAGTGGCGGCTCTCATGTATAAAAATTTATCTTTGAGGTTTGCACATAATTTCCATATTGTTGATGACGGGATGTTTCGAAGTCCGATGTACATTCTGTTAGAGGGTCAGGTGGAAGGGAAATATGACGTTATAGGGAGGATGTTGGGTCAATTGACATATTCTGGGGTGATGACATTGTGGAAGAGGCTGAAAGCAGTCAGTAGTGTTTTTCAGCGGCAAGAGGCTGTTCAGAGAATGAAGCGGAGTCAGAAAAAAACATTAGCGAATGACAACGCCGGGCTGTACATTCACACCATCAAGCTTGTCCTTTCTTTGCTGTATTTTATAGCTCTGGTTATATTTATACTGGAACATGCCTTGCTGTGTTGGAGGTGTCGTCGTCGTACGTTGTAATGTTTTTAAATTGTTTCTGTTTTGTTTCAAGATAGTTCAGCGAAACTGTTCCAAGGAGGTATAAATTAAGAATCTAGAACAGGATCAGACGACATAAAATTTTTTCAACATAACTGACCTCTGTACATATCGGGGTTTCAGAAACCCAAATGTTCTGATTTTAATTTTTTTTCACCAAGGCACGACTGTGCTTACTTACATTTGACCTGAAAACATTTGTTGACGAATTTCACGACTGAGGATATAGTTTAAAGTCGTAAAGGTATTTGGGAAATTATAGCAACTGTGAATACACGTTTCGACATACCTTATAATTGCTCCTTTCAAATTAAATTTGAAAACACGGCATCTTCAGCAATAATATCTCGGAAAACAAAATGTTTCCATAATTTTGGTGGGACCTTGTAGACGTTGTAGATACAAACTTGGAATGTTGGCATTGGATGGTAGACACTTGGGTGGTACATGGTTGGGTGGTAAATGAAACCTGGTGAAAAAATTAAACTCGCAATTAGCCCTGTTTAATAATTTATTCCGGGGATACAAAACTGGTTGGAACAAATTATTTTGTACCGGAACAAGACTAATAAAACGTTCTTGTTCTTATTCTAGAACAACGGCCGGAACAATGATGTCGCCAGTGCATTGTCCGTGTACAGGAAATTACTATTTTGTTGTACGTAAATAAATATACTGTCGTTAATATCAGCTAAATCTGGTGAGATTTAAGTAAAATAGATGTCAAATCAAAATTTTAATAGACAATTTTTAGAAATTGAAACAAATTATGTAGATTTCAAACTCCACAAAATCTGGTGTATCAAACCCTTTCGGCAATAATTAAGCCAAACAGCGTAACTAAAATAAATGTGTTATGATTTAACAGACAGGTACATGTTTATGTGTATTAATTATGGTGTGTTACAATACAAGGGATCAAAATGAGACAAAAATTAACAATAAAATGTATTTAACATATATTTAAGTGCATGGGACTGATTGGTGCATATGGCACAAAATGTCCTAATTTCTAGTCATTCAATCCTTTTAACATTCCTGGAAAAATATAATTTCAATTCACAACTCCTTAGATTTTTGAGCTCTGGAACTTCTGGAGCACCTGTCAAATCTATTGTTTTTTTCTTCTGGTGACATCCTCCATCCAGGTCAATATTTTATAATACGATTGTGTTCAAATCAAGCCTTTCTCCTGATTAAGAGCCATGGACTCGATCAGTAAATAAATAATAATAATAAATGAGTCAACTGTTGGAATAATTGCAGGATTTATAATTCAATCCCTGTAAATGCCCAGAACATCTGGAAACACGAAGATTCAAGATTTACAGAGCAAGTTCCTTCAAGCGCCTTGAAATCAATCTACACAAAAGTACTTGAATGCCGGTTGTTTTGATCCTCATTAGAAACCTTATCTGAACTCTGGTTGTTCGGATCTTCACTAACAACTGCGTCCGAACTAGGACTGTTCGGCTCTTCATTAATAAAAACGTCGTCTAGGAACTGTTTGTTGTATTGTGTGAATTTTTCCTGAAGCTGGAACTCCACCTGATTTGTACTCACTTGTATCATTTCCTGCTCAACGCCCAGTTCTGCAAGTTTCTCCTGAAAGTTGAACACCAACTCCTCTACCAATTCGTGATGCTTATTTTTAAACGTATCCTCGGAGAGCTTCGCAATATCCTCCTGCTCCATTGCATCATCATAGGAAGTAGCCGCCTCAAAGGCCAAGGCAGATATTTTTTTCTGCAACTTTTCAACACGGTGCTCGTACCGGGCCCAGTAGACTACTAACTGTAAGGAGATCTTACGACTCAAAATATTTCCATATTCCTCCAGAATTTTTGGGGGGAGGAGATCTTCGTAAGTGGCTCTGTATTCCTGCAGGGTACGCTCCAGCGCAGTCTGATGATACTTTGTCATTTGACTCTCTGTGCAAAATTCCGGACCGTCCGTTAGGCTAAACAAAATTTCTTTATGACGCCTCATTCCCTCATCGACCATGGTCATCATGCTTTCCGATATTAATTGACTAATTTCCGGGGAGAGTTGATCCCCTGGTCGGGGCGGGGGCTCAACAATCACAGTCGTTTCAGCTGGGACTTCTGGTGACGGAACTGGAGTCTCATTGTCAGTTGATTCTTCTAATGGCTTAATGGACTGTCGCAAATATGATTCCTTTTCTTCTCCTTTCTTCTTCTGACTTCCTTTCAAGCAGTTTAACCCACTTGAAGATTTTTTAACAATCCTGGAGTCATCGGGATTATTTTGGAGGGATTTAGTTTCAGCGCGAGGTTTTGAACGAAACGCTTTAGCAATATTTTGGAACATACGGCGTAATGATTCTAGGAAGCTTCCTCGACCGGCGCTTGTAGGAACTTGAACTTCCCCGCGGCTAGGCATATTGCTATGAGCTATAGAATAAAATGTCTTAAAATTGAGAGGAATTCTTATGTTTGATTCTAAAATTATTTACAATTAGGAGCCACTTCCTTACAATAGAGTTAATAAAATCTAGGAGTATGTAAAAATTACAATAGTTTCAGAGATCAGTTGCCATTGTAACAATTTGTGGTCTTGGACACCGCAGATTGGCAATGTCTAGTCAGGACCAGCTCACACACACACACAAACTCTGAGTAGAATAATAAATTGATCAGTGACAATCAGTGGTTCTGGGAACTCTGGTCGTGTAGATTAAGCCTCATCAAATAATTCATGTAAGGGCTATTATCGTCATGCCTAATGTCAATAGATACAGCTTTCATAAGTGACACCAATTTGACAGACGCTTATCTTCTAACGGATGCATGTATGTATGTACATAGGATGTATCTGTATACTGAGGTATCCCAACCGCATCATTATATTTCAGAGGAGTAGAAGTGGCTCAAATGGTCCGTATGTTCAGGCTACAGATGAATCATTATATGACAGACTATAAATCAACAAATTAGTAGTGTCAGGCTCTTTTTGCACAGGCTTATAGTGAACGGAGCGAGTATGGAAGAGATTACTTTGCTCAAGAGATTATAATTGTCCAATATCCTTCCTTCTACATATTTGCTAGCTTCGAGCTGATATGGGTACCGAGGGATAGTTATATTGATGTGTTTTAGGAGAACGAGTTCGTATGTTTGCGGAAGTACGTCCATATTTTCCAGGACGTTAGAACCTGTGTTAGAAATATCCTGGTGCGTGCAAAAATGTGGGACAAAAGTCCGATTTCCCATCTCCAATAACATTTGGTTCTAGCTTGAGGAAAAGTTGTGGAATTCAAAAGTTCATATTTTAGAGATCATCTTCCCAAAAGTATTCATGAATACGAATTAAAGGCGTGGCCCGCAGGCCATTTCCCACCCCAACCCGAGTCTTACCCACAAATACGTAACCCGAACCCGCCCAACCCAAAAGTCAACCTCTGAAACGTAAGCCCAACCCGACCCGACAGTATTTTTTTAGGCCCGCGCCAGACCGCAACCCGCTGGGTTTCAGTTGACACGGCCCGACCCAGCTTGCGGGCGCCCGCGGGGGCCCGCAATTATTTAATAACTTATTAAAACGCTGTGAGATTCGCTTTTGGGTCGGCCTTCTTCTGAATTTTAAAACATCCTCCATCCCAATGTCTAAAACAGAAGTGTAAACCGTAGAAACCGAAGAATAAATATTGTTTATATAAGTTTTTCAAATGTTTTAATATAAGTATGTAGCTGGTTTGATGTTCAATTAATGTCATTTTGTGTTCGAAAATCACTGCGCAGGAAACTTGAACTAATTGCAAGAATACTGAGCTAAGAAGTTTTACATCCTATTGAGTTAAGAGCAGCAACTTAAAAACGTTACGTCACAGTCACACAATGATAAGCGAAAAACACTATGAAACAGGAATAGTAACAACCAACACTTACAAAGGCAGAAACATGAGAGTAGATATCGTAGTGGAGGTGCTGATGTTATTGCTGCCCATGTTAATTAAACGGGGGTAGATGCTGACCAAAATTACATGGGAGTACATGTTGCGTGTTAATTAAACGGGGGTAGATGCTGACCAAAATTACATGGGAGTACATGTTGCATGTTAATTAAACGGGGGTAGATGCTGACCAAAATTACATGAAAGTACATGTTGCATGTTAATTAAACGGGAGTAGATGCTGACCAAAATTACATGAAAGTACATGTTGCATGTTAAGTAAATGGGAGTAGATGCTGATGTTATCATACGGAGGGAGATGCTCGTCTCTGACGATACCTATCTCCCTCTCGTATTACCATCCGACGCACTCACAGTATTCCATGTGCAAGCATATGCTAGAGCCACACGGGCGAATTGCCGTGCAACTGTCAGCGTCTCACTCACACAAAAATTCTATCACATATGTCGCTAATGTTAACTATGCGGGCGGAGATGCTCGTATTAGGCGACACATCTCCGGGCCGTATCCCCAGCCAACGCACTCCACTCACCATACTCCATTCATATAATTTACTCATGCTGAACATTCCATGAACGTTTTGAAACGACATAAATACGTTCGTGTGTAACAGTGTAAACTTTCGTAATTAACGATTATGTGTATACAATGTGTAAATAAAATTATTCAGAATTAAAAACTTATGCGTACACATATGCTTAAACAGAAAATGAATAATAGGCTTCCCAATTAGCAGGAACGACAGAGCAACGTATACATTTCGGAAGGTAAGTAATCAAATATATGTTGACACAAAAATAATACGTCAAAGGATTAGTAATCATATGCAGACAAGAATGATTTAATATGAGTAATAGAATAAAAGGGGGCCGTTAATTTTTGGTGAATTTAGTACAGATTTGGCAATTTAAGCGGGAAAATGTCTGAGTTTTTTGTGTCTCTTCAGTCCAATGCGAGTTTAAATATTTTCCCTGAAAATACGGTTGGAAATTTTAAAAACAAGCTAAGTGGAGTAATACGATTAAATTCAGAGCAATGGGAAGCTGCTCTAGTAGACTGTTCATACATTTATGGTCATGTTATTATAAAGAAGGATGAAAAACTCGGGAGCGTACAGTTTTTGTGGTTTGATAAAGAAAGCGGGGAAGCTCATTTCATTGAGTTTGATTTCCTATCTACAGCGGACATAAGAACTTTGCGCGAATTATTGGAGATGTTACCAGAGATATGTCCAATTACGAATATTGTTATTGAGGGCCGTATATTTCGCTGTGAAATTTATCAAGAGACCAAATCTTTGCACAAGATATGTTTTAGCCCCAAATTAAGTGCAATATTAGGAATAGATGATTATGATACGGGATTAATTGGCAACGCATTTCCTAAATTGACGTATAATCCTGGACCGGATAATAAATATCTGTCTATCGGCATGGAGCAACATGATAATTTTTATAAAATATCATTCGGCAGCGGACAGAAAACACAAGATTTTGGCGTTGCTGTATCAAAGGATTATAGCTCCGAGGCAAGACATGAAAAAACAATTGTTCCAAAGGAATTAAGGGAAAAGGTTGCAAGTGCCATAGAAATTTATAGAAAAGATACCACTCCGGTAATTATTAAGGGAACTCAGCCCGTATATGTTAATGCGGGGAATACTAAACTGTTTTTATATTGTAATATAATTCATCCACAGTATCTCGCAGATGTACAAGCTCCATGCTTAAGGATTATACCATATCAAGGAACATACGGTGAAATTACTCATAATTCCTTCACGCCTCCCACAAACCTAAGCGTTTCCGATTTTGACATTATTCACGTTTGGGTACTCACGGAGACAGGTGAACCCGTAAACTTTGACTTTTCTTCTTTTTCGGTGACAATAAAATTTCGAGAAAAGAGAATTTTAAAATGAATACTAGACCCTTTAATTGTAATGACGACTTGGACTTGTTTTATCGTCGCCTGCCACATCAAATTGGAGGCGCAATGATGCCTGACGGTCAGTTCTACTTTGCTGGCGTGCGGAGGCAAAGAGGTGCGGGAATTGGTGGAATATTCGGCAGCATTGCAAAATCAATTTTACCTTTTGCAAAAAAATATTTACTTCCGCATGCGTTAAGTGCTATTCAAAATACTGTAGCCGATGTTAGAAATGGAAGAGATTTAAAGGATGCATTGAGGATAAATTCTGTACAGTCACTAAAAGCTATGGGACGAGATTACTTGGACCAGACTGGTTCAGGACGTCGTAAGAAGAGGAAGGTTACCCAAAAGCGTAAAGTAGGTAAAGCAAAAAGAGTTCGAAAGAATACCAAAAAGAGATCAAAAACACAAAAGAAAAGAAATTCTGTAGTAGGACGTCAACGGAGGAGAAAGCGTGTTAAAAAATCCCCTATCTACCCAACAATATTCCATTAAATTCAGATAAGTAGGAAATTATGGCAGCGGCAAACAATAAAACACATAAAAATAACTCCCCATACACTTATGTAAGAGGCGAGACGTCCTTATTCTCTGATCCTGGGTACGACGTCACGAGATTGGCCACTCAAATTCAAACAGTTTTTCCAGTCACGAGCATTCAAGATAGACTTGCACCGATTCAGTTTTTTGTCAAGTCAAATGATACACAGTATGTAGACCTTCGATCAACAAAGCTAAAATTGAAATGTAGGATACTCGAGCCTAATAATGTTGCTATAAAAAGTGACGAAATCGTAGATCCCGTTAATAACTGCTTGCACAGTTTATTTTCGCAAGCTTCGTGCTATCTTAATGAGGTATTAATTACTCCTCAGAGCAACTTATATCCCTACAAGAGTTATTTGGAGACAATATTGGGATATGGGAAGGAGTATAAGAAATATCAACTGTCATGCGCAATGTTTACACGTGAGAATGACCCAGCAGTTATTGACACAGCTATTGATGATGGTTACACTAAAAGGTACAAGAAATGCCTCAACAGTAAGGTATTCGAATTAATAGGACGCCCGTTTATGGACATTTTTTCACAAACAAGTTATTTGTTACCTGGTGTTGACATACGATTTGTCTTCACGAGATCTCCGGATGAATTTTGTCTCTACAAATGCTGATGTGAAATATAAGATTGAAGTTCAAGAGGCTATACTATTAGTTGAGAAAGTTACTCTTATGCCATCTTTGGCATTGGAACACGTACGAGATTTGGAAAAGGGTAATAATGTGTGTATGCCCATGAGACGTGTTGAAGTACGACAATTCACAATTTCACCAGGTGTTCATCAAATAACAAATGAGAACTTATTATCCGGACTCATCCCTTACCGTGTCATCATTGGCTTAGTTGACAGTAAATCATTTATTGGAGACCATAAATCTAACCCATTTGTGTTTCACAATCACGACCTCAAATATATAAATCTAACAGCCAACGGAGAAATCATTAACACTCCACTGGAGTTGGATTACAACCGGGACCTTTACCTTGAAGCCTATGACAACTTATTTAAAGGGTTGGATATACAAACCGAGGACGTGGGATTGGATATCACTTTCGAGCAGTTTAAGTCAAGCTTTGCCTTGTACGTGTATAATATTGCGCAAGTCAAGGAAGGGTTTGTGCCACCTAAACACGGCAACGTTAAGCTGGAATTGAAATTCAAGTCTCCCACACCAAGAGCACTCACATGTGTATGCTATTTGGAATTTCCGGCAATTCTTCACATTGATCGTTACAAGAACGTTTTCTTTAAAGATTTTAATAATATTTTATAAGTAACTATGGATACTAATCAAATACGACAGATGCTCAACAGGATTTTTAACCCCAAAAAAGTTAATTATGACGTAATACCCTGTGACTGTCTTGAAAATGTGAACCAGATGCACTACCCAATAGCATTGGTAGTGAATGATGAACCTCAAACATACCCAGGAAACCATTGGGTAGCCGTGTATGTACCAAAAAAATATGGACCATTGTATTTCTTTTGTAGCTACGGCATTGGAATAAAATCTTATGCTGAGGATTTTACCAATTTTGCCAACAGACTTCAGTGTGAAGTCATTGAAAATATCAAATGCCTGCAGTCTCTAAATTCTAATGTTTGTGGATTATATGCAATCTATGTTTTAATGAAAATGTATCGGGGATGTTGTCTTCTGATTGTTAGTGTGTATTATCATTTTTCAAATGATCCTAGAAAAAATGACCAACAAATTAAAAATTTCGGGAAACAGATTTTATTGCCTACTACGGCCAGACATCAAATTATTACAAAATATTCAGTGCAATGTTGTACACCATTCAAAATGTAAAAATAAATCATTTTAAGCTAATATTGTTCCCATCGTTTGTTGATTCCACGGTTAATTCTTTTTCCAGTGGCGGATATTTTTGGGGTGTCATTTGATGGAAGCAAGTATTTCCACGAATCTTGAACATTTTTTGAAATGACCTTGTAGGGCACATTGTTTTTTACTAGAAGTGGAACAATCTCAGCGTAGCCAATTGTGGATTCCAAATTACGCCCCGATGCCAAGGCTTTTGCCAATACATTAATATTAGAAAAGGGAACATGTTTACCGTCAGCAACAATCTCGCTATTTTTATTGGAAGAAATATTTGACGCATGGAATGATTTCATAATTGCGTGGACTCTTTTTTCAATAGGCTTTTTCACCGGTTTGTTGCTCTTTTTATTTGTTTCTAATGCCAAAGGGGATTTTACTACCATCTCATGTTTGCCATGCTTGTGGTTCTCTGTATGATCTGTAGTATTTTTAATCGCTCGAGTTGTATTATTCTTCCTCATCATTGGCAATGCTGTGACAGTATTTAAATTCAAAGAGTGTCCACTATCTTCAGACGGTTCACTATTACTTACATAAATATCTCGTCTTGATGGAACTGACGAAACTAATATTGGCTTTGAAGCTTCAAGTGCACGCTGTTTTGAAAGTCTCCTGGCTGCATTTTTATACAATATTGCTCGTATATCATCGGGAATTTTCTCATTTTCAGATAAGACTTTCATTTTATGTTCTTCCAAGTTCACAGACCCGTTCTCCATCTTCGCTCGTTTCATGTTCATTAATAGTTCATAGTCTGACTCTGAGATTAACTTCATTTTCCTGGCCATTATATATTTCAATCGCCCACTAACTTTGAAATGAGTGTAGGCAAAACAGAGGCAATAATCAACGGTATGAACGCATCTTCCCCTTTCTGAACAATAATAGCTCTTTCTTTCTTGGAATATTTTTTGTATTTTTTAGATGCAATTCTGTTTAAAACATTCTTGTAAGGAACTAGTTTTTGCACAGTTTGTTTTGGGATAATGACTTTTCCCTTATAAACGTTCAACATGCATTCGCACGCCTTTATTTCTGATTTTTCGGCATTTTTGATACACTTAACTCGTTGTTGCTTCCCACAATTAGCAATGTACTGCAAAAAATGCCTATGCTTTTTTATTCTTGGAATCATGATGATGATAATATACTCCTATTGATGTTATCAGTTTCGTCAATTAAAGCAATCTGACGGTGTGACGTGGATGTCATTATTATTTAGGCTGCAAAGGATGGAAGAACCGACTGTTGGAGAGCAGTATTTAAATATAGACAAGAATGGAAGTTTCGGCGGCATTAACCATTTCCTAGAAAATAACAAGTCAAGTAAAAATTTTAACAGAAAGGAAGTAGAAAAGAGTCTTTCTGCTTTAAAGTCCTACACTGATCACAAACCTATCAAAAGAAAATTTCCGCGGAGACAAGTTTACATTCCGTGCATGAATAATCAATATGTGATTGACTTAGTTGACGTACGGAAAAATAAGAGACAAAATAGTTTTATAACGTATTTATTATCTTGTATTGATGGATTTTCAAAGTATGCATACTTTGTGCCACTGAAAAACAAGAAGCCAGAGACTGTTATAAACGGACTTGAAACTATTTTTCAAACTTCTAAAGTATATCCTAAAAAAATTCAGAGTGATGCAGGATTGGAGTTTACATCGAAGCAAACTCAAAGTTATTTTCAAAAACACGGAATTAAACATTTTAGTACCAGCTCAAAAAGTACTAAAGCATGCCTAGTTGAAAGATTACATCGTACAATTTTTGAAAGGATCTGAAGATATCTAACGCATATGAAAACCAAAAAATATCTAAAGATTTTGCCTCAAGTTGTACATAATTATAACCGATCAAAACACTCCAGTATAGGCATGTCACCTGCTGAGGTTACAAAGGATAACGAGGTTGAGGTATATCGTAAATTGTACGGGGATCGTGGACAGACGAATTCGAAATCAAAACCAAAATTCAAGGTTGGCGACAAAGTTTTACGTGTCGAATCACGCAAGCTTTTTCATAAGGGGTATCTTGGTTCATGGGGAAAAAATATTTACACTGTTACTAGGATTGCAAACACTCAGCCTTGGACATTTTATTTAGAGACGCCTGATAAAGCCCCCGTGAATGGGTGCTATTACGCCCAAGAACTGCAAAAAGTTAGCCATTTGTAATTTATCTTTTGAGGTATAATGTGCCTGTTTTCATATTGTGTAGATATTTTTGAAGAATTTCGCAAAACTCTTTGTTCAAAGTCTTCGCCAGGCATTTGTGAATCAGTTTCATATAAGTGTAATTGTATTGTGTGTAACTCTGGCATGGCGCAAGCGCAAGTTGATATGAGCCTAAAAGGTTCAGTCAAGAAATCAAAACCGTCTTTAAAACAAGAAAGGTCTAATTGTGCCAAACAATTATTGCTACCACGCCCTCCTCCACCTACTTTCAGGGAGCCAAAACAAATGAAGAGAAGCAAATCGACGGTTAGTTGTGAGTCGATTACTCATTCCGTGCCTCTTCATTTACGTATTCAAAGCACGCCTATCAATGACAACATATATCCTAGAATTGATTTGGAAAACGATTGGGTTTTATATGTGGGAGGAGACTTTGGAGGTTTCGGAAAGACGCATTTAAATATCCGAAACAGAAAGTCGAAGTTAACGGGGGATGTCCCCGATAGTAGCAGCCCCTACGTTGGAGTTGCGGTTCCTCTGGACATGATCTACTCTCTTTCCGAGGGTATAAGTCAGTTGGCAAATTACTGCAGCTATAATCAGCAGCGTCAACAATAACTCTCTCTCATTCCTTCAAGTTTCATTTTTTCATTATTTTAAATCTTCTGTGAATTTTCAAAAATGGACAGCAATTCAAACCTTCGTAAACCTGTAATGGAGATTGTGAATTCTCGATTTGATTTTAAGCGGAAAAATCAAGTATCCGGTAAGTAGATTCGTCTGTTTGAGTAGTTAATTTTTAGTTAAACGTATTTTTGATGTACATTGACATGATTGGTGTAAAACGTATTGCTTGAAATTTATTACATAAAACGGGCGTTTCTACTTACAGGTTCGAAATCTGGAGATGGAGCTTTGAACCACCCCTATCGGCGTCAAGTACGCAGCACTGATATGATGGATAAACCCATTTCTAATTTGGAGGATCCAGAAATTGTCGAGGGGCGAAGAATTAGGCCATCTCCTGTTGTCGGATCATCATCATTGGGAGATTTTCGCAATGCGGATCATGTCGCTATTGAATTATCCGTTTCCGATACTGTAGGAGAAGAGTCAAATATTTTGGGCTCATCCACTCATCAACAAGTAATTGGAGAGGGCGACGGTTTTGATGTAGAACGAAAACGTCCTTATGACGCCGCTGCGGCTGCGGATATTGTTGGTGATTCATCCGATCCTGCTCCCAAAACTATTATCGATCCTGTGAAACCAGTTGCAGATGCTTCTAACCAGAATATCGTGTCATGCTATTATCGCACCCTGCCTTATGAGGGAAATGAGTTAACATTTGTCTACATCAAGCGAATGGGGAAGACCGTCAACATGAACATTAGTAGAATTCCGTGGTTGATTCAAAGGTTAGCTTATTATTACAGCCTTAAAGGTGATAATATGCAGGCAATGGGTCAGGCGCTTGAAAATTTTTATAACATGTACACCAATGTTGCAAGCGAAATCGATGAATAAGAACTTGATATTTGATTTTTCCGAGTATGTTTATATTGTTCAATTTTCATGAATTCCATCATCCAGAATATATTATTTGATTAAAAAAACGTTCACCGGAAAATTGTCCAATAATAAAGACTATAATAATTAAATTGCGTGCATATGTACATTCATTCAATCTAATGACTCGACAATTTTAATTCTCATCCAATGCATCCATTAATAATTAATGAATTCATCAATAGTGCATAATAGCATATACAAATCAGAGGGTAAGATTCTTATCATAATACGGAAGGATTAGGGGTAAGGTGGAGGAAAGGAAAAGAGCTTGGCTGGACCCTTCTCTTCCTACCCTCTCCTCCTTCCCTTTATCCAGCCAAGCTCCTGGAGGGGGATGCGACGCAACGCAGAAGCAGAAATGACTCGAATTGCTTTACTTCTCAGTGAGTCTACACTAATTCTTTAATCATTCCTTATTCAAATTATTTCTGCAAGCTGAGCACAGTAAGGGAGCAAATAGCGCTAGGGAAAAAAACGTTTATCGAGTAAAGTAATCATGTCACGAATTTTATTCGGATATTACAAGGCTCGTGGATTTTACCACAATGGCCAACACACACGTTTTATTTCTGACTTTTACGGTGTCAACCCGAAATTATGGCAAGACTTGGACAATACAAGACACACATACCAATATCGAAAAAGTTTCAGTGAAGAAGACGCAAGGAAGGAGCCGAAAAAGTATTTTGATGCATTATCAGAATATTTTCAAAGTGTTGTGGAAACTCCCGGAATTGCAGGCATTTTCCTCTTAAACCGGGATAACGATCCAGATCTCAAACTGTTCACCTCACTTTGCCCTCATGGAAAAATTTTTCACGGAGCATTGTTAGCACAAGTGTTTGCAAGAAGCAAAAATACACCCGGGGAATTCAAATCTGATCATAAATTGTTCGTTTGGATGGAACAGACAATCAATGGGATTTCGTCAAATTGGATACAGTTTTCCTCATACCTATGTAAGTAGTATTTTTTAATAATTCTTAGTAATATAACATTATGACGCTGGTATTTTGTATGTAAGTGTGCCTGCATTCCTTGCACACTCTGTATATTCTATTTATCATCATATTCTCATTGTATGTTTTTGGTATTAGGCTTCAGATAACTAATCATTACTTGGATGACACCTATCATCTCCGCCTTTCTCAAGGATCGCAGGGGTTCCACGTTGATCGATTGAAGAAAAATCTTACTCTGATGGAGATTGAAAGATGGCATTCCATTGACGGTCCAGGGGATAAGAAATCACGCAACCCAACTCATTTTCGTGTTCACCGGCAGTCCTACGGTCGTCCCTATGAATTTTGGTATTCAGGACCATATCAGCAAGTATGCATTTATATTTTTCGACGAGGGGAGTCTTCGTGTTGGTGTTGACTTTAATTTGGGTGCGTGTTTATCATCCCCTGTTTGGAGCTCACTGGTTGAACTGGTGAATGATAAAGCTCCAAGACCAATCACTGCACATACAAGCGTGATTGACCCACAATTCCCACAGCGTGAATTCGCAATCACTTCTAACAAGTTCAAACGTTTTTTCGAAGAGATCTTCAAAGTACTGGATGAAAAAATGTTTGACCTTGCTTTTATTGAAGAACTGGCAAAAACCCAGAATAATATTCCAACCGATATTACACCTTACTTTCCAAATTACGATGATGATTACAGGGGTAATCCCGAAGTAAAGAGTTTTGTAGAGACTATATTCTCCGGCCGTGATAAGGCTCGCACCAATTTAGGATTATATGACAGGAAAATATCCATGCATCATGACCAGACAATGTCCCAGCGTATGAAAGCTAGGCCTAGTTGGTATTATTCTAGAGTAGATACATCTGATGAGAAAGGTGACATTGCTGGCGATGGTGAAGGTGACTATGATGATGAGGATGATTGTTATTAAGACATAACTTGTGTGTGTTAAATTTATTTTCATTTCTTTACATATACTGTACATTGTTTATCGGGAAAGATACATGATCTATATCTATGAGAATCTTTTTGTGTAGCACTAGTGTCTATAACTACATATCCATGTGGTCTTGATGTTGAATCTTTGTATGCAGATTCCAAAACTTCATCGGTTTTCCCAAAATTAATCTGTCTTCCTAAGATGTTAATAAATGTCGAATCTTTCACGAATTTAAAACATATTATGTATTTGGCATTTCTTGTTAGCACCGTTGCACCTTTTTGATAGAAATTCTGCAGGATTAGGATAACAAATATATTTCGGTGGTGACTCACGCGACAGAATAAATTTTCAACTTTCTTTCCCGTTGTTGCTTCCGTCATTAGGTCGTCAATTATTACAAGAACTGGGATGTGTTCCCTTCGTCAACATCATACTCAAGCCCACGTACAAATTCAATTTTATTGTTTGCATATTTCTGCATATCCGCGAATAAAGTCGGTTGGTTTTCAGAAAAACAGTAAATTATTCTCTCCACCTTAGGTTCAAAAATGTCGCCTCGTCGTTGTATAATTTCACTCACAAGGACTGATTTCCCTGATTGACTAGGACCCGCAATAATTAAATTACCAGGAACCCTTAATTTGTAGTCAAAATCATCCCCACTAGACATTTTGTTTTGGATTTTGTAAATTTGCCAATTGTATTTACTCAAATCTAATAAAGAGAAGGAGTAACAAAAACATGTACTATGGTATTGAAAGGCAACAGAAAACTGAATAATTGTCTGAATTAAAATAATTATTATATGCGTTATTATTACACCTATTTTATTTTCAAAGGACATGATCAATCCCAACTCAAGCTCTAAATTGCAATTTGAAATCATTGATGCAAGTTTAACAATGTGTATTGTATTTCTTCAATTTATTCATTCAATTTAAAATCAACAACATCAACAACGACAACAACAACTGCATCATCATTTTTATATATTACATTGAAGTACTTAACAGAACTGAATGATTAACTTATTTTAAAACATGATTATAAGATATACTAGTATTACATCTATTCATACATTACTGAATCTTTATGCCAAAACGACAAACTGTTATACTCACTAATCCAATACTTTTTAGAATCAAAGCCACTTAATGCCTTTTTGTTTAGTGTAATTGTGTAAAACTCATGTTTAAGACTGCGGATAGATGTCATGGGTATGTTCCAAGTCACATCCTCTTCTAAAGACTTTGCAAACATTTCATATTTCAATCTGTTCTTAATTGCTGTCTTAACAATACCTTTAGCTCTAATATAAGGGACATGCTCATGTTGTAGGTCGTCTAGTCTAAGTAGACAGTATAATTTGGGCGCTAAGAATATACCTTTAACCAAAATACTATTAGGCATTTCATCCTTCATTAAGCCCAGTATGCCTTTCTGTTCATTAGTGTATAATAATTCTTTCCTTTTGTCTTTACAGTCTACATACACACTGAAATCAAACCTTTTGTCATTGCATTCATAGTAGTACTTTTGCAAATCGTCATATAAGTCCCGAGTTATAATTAAATACACAAATGAATCGGTGTCCATCATACATATTTGTGATTTAGGGCCTGGATAGTATTTTTTTGTAAACTCATAATGAAATTGATACATGTGTGCTTTCGATATGTCAAGCACAGCACTACCAGCCGCTACCATGGAATCCATGAGAATTGACAATTTTTGCATGTAAAAAATAACCATATCCCCATTGAATAATATTTCCATGGTTTCTAATGTAGGCTTATTTGCCCACTTCATACACGCTTTGGCATTTCTTGCAAATCGACTATTCTTTTGCTTTCGCTTATCCATGCACATGCGGCCGTAGCACACATTGGGAATTCATTTCATTAATACTTTTACATATGCAGAGCTTGCCTGCGAGCGTCGTAATGCACAATATTCAACAAATGGCTTCATCCATTTCTTTTGTAAGAAAGACAGTATCCTATGTACTTTTGTTATTTGTACACCTAACTTTAAGTACACCTTCAATATTCGGTAGTGCAAAACATACTTGGTCTTAGGTTTCAAAGAACAAATTAATTTTTCCGATTTTAATTGATTACCACCGAATCCAAGTTTCCGAAACTGTTCTTGGGAGTGAGATGAAAGATGTTCAAAATCAATTTGTTCCTTTTCTGGTCCGGGGGGAAATTCATTAAAATAGTCATGCAATTCAGGAGGTATTACAAAATCAATCTAAAAAAAATAACCTCTTGTATCATCGTCTCCCATTGACAATACCCAATCATTAATTTCAGGAATTGTCTTATCCCTCCAATCAGACTGTCTAACCCATTCGTACCCCCGTATGGTAAAGATTGGGACATGGCATACCCATAAAGATTAGTCATGTTTAATATTGGAGGTAACTATGCGGTTTATTTGGACAATACAGACTACCCATATACGGGTTATTGACTTTAGCCATTTTTAAACATGTTTAGGTTATTCCTCCTCGAATAGATTTTTCCAGAAAAAGATATTGTGCAGAATCATGGATCAGATCGAATTCAGTTTGACTCATTAAAATACTTGCATCTTTACTCATACCCGGCAAGCTTACGTAATGTGCTGGGTCTACAGTAAAAGCTTGGATGGTTGTCCGTCTAAACTGCTCAAAAACGTCGCATAACAATGCAACATCTGAAAGTACATACAGGTCATGAAATTTCCCCATTGACTGAATATTAAATGCATTCCAGACTTTTGTTGCATGTGCATAATTTTCCTCAGTGATTGTTTTCTCCGTTAAGGAAGAGTAGAAATACTCCATGGATGGTAGTTGGGTTTCATTAAACTTGGAAAAATCGCTCATGTATTCATAGGGATAATATTGCTTTTGGAATAATAAATCAATTTGTTCGGCTAAAAAATCACTAAATAGTTCTTTCACTGAAGTAAAAATTTCGGTTCCATCTTTTCGTGCCGTCATGACTATGTTTTCGAGTGAATCAGGAAGAAATTTGAGAGAATCAACAAATCTAATGGTATTATTCTTTTTTGTTGAAATAGAAATACTCATATGTTTTTCATGAGTAAGTGGAATGGAATTTATACTGTGTACATACTCATTGTCAGGACGTATACCTTTTAAAATAAATTGGGAGTCGTACGAAAGATTGTGAAAAAATACTGGGATTATTGATCGAACCCTTGCATTGATATTACAGGCGGCATGAGCAAAACCTACAACTTGATTTGTAATATGATCGTGATGAATAATTTTACCCTCATCATAACCAAATAGTTTTTTACAAAAACAGCAACTAACTGTTCTATCCCTTAGTTCTTCCTGCTCAGATGTCAACTCGGGAACGTTTTTATTCCTGAGTTGACATTGTTTGATTTCATCGAAATATTCTTCGGTATGTTTAATTATACTATCAATGAATTTTTCGTGAGCGTCTTCCCCGCGATATTTTTCCCAATACAGAATTTCCCCAGAATAGCGCTTAATTATATACGCGTATCCGCAGGGCATGTGTTGTGAAACCTTGACAGTGTTATCATGATGATCTAACTGACAGTTCATATCTGAGCAGTTTGATGAGCCAGGGCAAGGATCAACCTGGATTGGTTTAAGAATTGACTCAAAATCAGCATAAACTACAAACCACTGTATTAAAGTTCGATTAAAATCCATGAATTTATATTTCCTCTGCTGAGGGAAACGTATAGTTTGTGGTTTGTAGGTTATGCATATTTCCCTGTGTCTTGTTAAAGTTTCGATGGTAACAAATCTACCAAGACATGAATAACAAAAGAATTTTTGCCCTTTCCCTTGTTCATTTGCAAGGGCTGATAAACCACTAGTCGGGTTCTCTATACTCTGCTTGAGTAAAACATAGTGACTTATTTCTTTATTTGTGACCAATAGTAAGTCAATATGTTTGTCTGCGGTTACATTATTACTTACATACAAAGGATAAACCTTTCCTCTTTTTCTCTCATGCCCATACTTAGTCTTATATGTCTGCCCATCTTCCTCATATCCAATTATATTAATTGAAATACTTGAATTGTGTTTTTCAAATTGGAGCACATCTTTGACCTTCACTGGATATTTTAGGAAGGCATGCTTAATTTTGTTAGCCGTGTCATTCTATGATTTAGGGTTTGTTGCTTTGCTCCTATTTGACTTGCCCCCTCTATATAGAGGATTCAATTCGGCCAAAATAGAATATAAGAAACATTTTTTATCATCAAAGTTCTCAATGTTTGCTACGCATTTCTTTGCCTTCAACCCATCAGGCATAGTGAAATAGCTACTCTCACCAGCACTTAACGGGTTGAAAGGTACAGTAGTAAAAGAAAACTCTAAAATTTTAACAACTTTCCAATTACTACTGCGTGTTGTAAGGGTAGCTACGTCATCAGATTTTTTTTTACACATTAGGTCAATGGTAGCATTTATCATGCATTTATCTAACACCTTATGACACATGGAATTGATAAAAAATGTTTCTCGGACCGTTTCATCAAACGTGGGCTTTTCCATTGAAATTTTTGCATGTGCAAAAAAAGTACTGCTATTTTTTTCCCTTAAAATTTTGAGCATGGCACTTCTTAACACATCATGTACAGTTGCAAAAAGACCATTAATTGTCATAAATGTATGACTCCCCATGGATAAGACGTATTCCTTACACATATCAAATGCATTTACTTTTAACACAAATCTTAAGCCTAAATTATTGCTATCAGTACTTATACTGCCGCCCAACTGATTATCAATTGCATTATTAGAGTAGTATACTTGCCCGTGCACATTGTAATTATGGACATCTAAATCTCCACGTGACCTCATTTGGATGGTGCATATAGGGCAGAAGCGATCACGATATGATTGTATTCCAAGTAATGAAATCTCTTCACTTTGTTGTTGTTGTTGTTGTTGTTGCTGTGGTTGTTCTTGGCGATGGGCCTGCTGCTCTTGTTGAGTAGCACGTAACACATCGTCTTGTTCTCCTGTCACCTCTTCATCTAAGAAATACATATAATTTTCAAATATAATTGCTACAATATGCGACCATCCCACAATATTCCTTACACGTAAAATGTGGAAGTAAAATGCACTACCTAAATGTCTTCGTCGGAGCTCACGATAATTATTTTCTTTCTCATTTGCTTCGTCCTCAAAGTAAATGTTGCCATCTCTTCTTCGGATGAACTGTCGTCCGAGGATATCTCCTTCGTCGAAAATTCCTTGCTGTTCGGCTCCCCTGAGTTTTCCATGTCCGATTCCGGACTTTGTGAGTCGGATTCGTTTTCCTCCTCCGCCTCCTCCTCCGATAATTGGATGTTGCTGGGATTCTCTGTCATTGAATCCAATCGCTGTGGCAAGGTTGTTTATTTCCTCTTGCATCTCCATTTGGTCTTCCTGTGAATGAGCTAGGTTCTGCCCGCTCCCAGAAGCTGCATCCGGGTTGTTCATCAAGTCTTTGTTTTCCCATATTTCGGGCTGGATTTATATATACGTTGGGCCCGCAAGCAGCCCGCAAAACGTATAAATTTCAGTCGACAACGTTTAGAATTTCTCCAGGAAAATTACTTATATGGTTTGTGTCCATTTGTGATTGCTCATGTTTCTGCCTTTGTAAGTGTTGGTTGTTACTATTCCTGTTTCATAGTGTTTTTCGCTTATCATTGTGTGACTGTGACGTAGTAGATATCGCAGTGGAGGTGCTGATGTTATTGCTGCCCATGTTAATTAAACGGGGGTAGATGCTGACCGAAATTACATGGGAGTACATGTTGCATGTTAATTAAACGGGGGTAGATGCTGACCAAAATTACATGGGAGTACATGTTGCATGTTAAGTAAATGGGAGTAGATGCTGATGTTAATCATACGGAGGGAGATGCTCGTATTTCACGTCACCAATCTCCCTCTCGTATTACCATCCGACGTACAATATTCCATGCGAATACTTCAAACATACGTGCATATGCTAGAGCCACACGGGCGAATTGCCGTGCAACTGACTCACTCACCAAAATCACATGTTAAAGAATAGGGCTTGCGATGCCCAGGTACAAGCATAAGAGCTGAGCTTCTTCACCAAGTACATGTGATGCCCATGTACTTCCCTCTTCTCCGCTCACGTCACAAACGTCATACACAGGGTCGTGCTAACGTCCGCCACGTTTAAACCCACATGAGCAAGTGGATTACTCCATCCGGCTATTTTGACGATGTGCATGCAATTAAACGTTAGGAAATCACACCCTTTGCGAAAATTACTGAATCCTCGGAAGGAATTGTCACTGTTAGCTTTACGAATAATAAATGAAGCGCACAAAAATTCTAAAAAAATGTGCGCTCAAAGTGTAGCCTAAAAACCGATTTATTTTTTTACATGCGTATACATAATAAGCTGCTATCCTTCACAATGGTACCTTTACATCGCTACACTTTTAGCCGCTTCCATGCAATCTTCCCAGGATTTGGTGAAGTCAAACACTGAGTTGTCGCGGTATATTCTGTCCAAAGGTTTTAGTTTACTGCTATGCATACGACTAAAAAATCAAAAACAAATTGTACCAATTCATAAGGATTGTACATGCTTTTGACCAAAAACAAGCATACGAGATGAGCTTCTTCACCAAGTACATGTGAAGCCCATGTACTTCCCTCTTCTCCGCCCACGTCACAAACGTCATACGCAGGGTCGTGCTAAATTCCACAAATTAATGTGGAATTACTTGATCGACCTATTAGCAATGAAATAAATACTGACATGTTCCTTTATGTACCTTAAAATCAAATACCAAGCACATAAGGTCTACGTTTTACGGTATTGTTTGAAACGGTGACTCGAAATAAAAGTGAATTATTTTAAGAAAAATTTTTTAAATGATATTTTGAGAAGGATTAATTTGGGAATAAAATCATTGGTTTATTCAAATGAATGTGGTCATGATTAAAAATATTTTAACCATAATTTCACATTCAACTTAAGATCACGCCATGGTGTGATTCTCGTTCAATAGGTCAGTATTATAGCCGGCTTTCAGGAGATGGGAACTGACAAATGACTTGGCTCCTACACTAAAGTACCCGCTAGAACTTCCGTACCGGTCACCAAACTTCAGGATTCTCATTTTGGCAGATTGTTCAATTGTTCTAGTTACAGAAAAATATTTTCTTAAAGTTTTATAGTATTACCTTCACACACCATTGCAAAATTTAGATTTCAATTATGACTTACATCCGATCTGACGGAGCCCAAGTAAGCAATACACCTGGTTTTTCCAAATTCCTCTCGGGGTTATGTACACACGGTGTTTCATGGAGAATTCTGTAGATGAACCTATACAGGAAGGCCAGGATGTAGTATACAGGGATCCCGTTGCTTATAGGGGTGTATGTTCCATCAGCAATGGTGATTTGTGGCAGGACAGATCCATCAAACCCATGTACGTCACACTGAAAAATGAAACGAAGCTTCCCAAATTGGGTGTAATCGGCCTGCATGAATCTTACGATTTGGGCTGCAGCATACATGACTTCTATCATGTTGGCTCTTAATCCCTCTTCCGGCTGTGAGGAGACCGGTAGAATAGCAAATTCCGCTCCCGTCATGAGGCTCTTGTAGGAAGGGAAGCATCGCTGATAATTCATATCGCCATGATGAGCCAATTCGAACAGTTTGCTTCTTCGACACTGGAATGGAACATTATCCGGCGGGATTTCCCCACCCTGATTTGGTATCTCTTGACAGAACGGGCACAGATTTATCATGTTACACATTTGCAGAAACGGGGCATGTATGTCTTCGGGGAAAATACTCCAACTGCAATAAATTTTAAAATGGACAAAATGAGCCCTTGTGGAAGACATGCTCGTTCATTGCAAACAAAATTTTGATTAAATTAGAATAGACAAAATTAGACTTACAATTCGTTCACACTTAAAGATGCTGTCAACAACTTTATTGTAGGAAATGGAAGTCTGGTCGAAAGTCACTCTTGATAGAATGCATGATTAATCCAGTATTCAAAACGGTGAAGCATTATCTCCCAGTAAGGTCCATGGGGGAAAATGAAAGGAAAAGCTGGTGCCTTGGGCTTGAATCTTTTGCGGCCAAGTTCTCGGATTCCGGTGAACGCCGTAGGAAGAATACAGAATGAGGACGGATGACTTTTTGTTTCTTGATAAATGAAGTGCTTACAGTTGATAAGCAGATCCTTCACCTGCAAATTATAACGATCCCGATTTGGCGGGTCGTTAACACTGATGACAAAACTGGGTTTAACGCCAACAACCCGACTCACTAAATTCGCTTTCAAAGCCTCGATAGTAACGTAGTTAACCATGGTGAAGATGTTTCAGCTTGGATGTGAAATGAACCGAAAAGGAACAGATTGCAATGCAAACAGAAAATAAAATGAAGGGACAAGTCAAGTGAGCAGAAATCAGGGATTAATAGGAGCTGGAGAGGTCTGCTAGCTTTACCATTAGCCTTTCACTCTAGAAATTTGAAACCATTTATTACACAATGACACTGCTCTACAGGACAATTATCGTTTCCTTGTCTCAGTCGTTTGATCATAGTCAGTGATATAATCCATTGAATTATTTTCCCTGTGCCTTTGAAAATTTCCGACTTGAGTAATTAGTGGGTTTTAATCGAAAGCGATATTATAAAATGGAATTGTGTTGTGTCTGCGGGAGATTGTATACCAATTTGGAAGATCATTATGATCAATTCCACACCAACTGGGCCGAGATTTTTGGACAACATCCGTTTATAGGTACAATTATTATGTTTTTTATATTGAGTATATCTATAGTTATTATGTATGGCTATTTTAGGCGTAATTATGTGTTAAGTGTTTCTGGTTACAATAGCTTAATTATAATATCTTATATTTTAGAATCGGACTTTCAGAGTGAACATGCTGGCATTGATAATCAGCCGGAGCAGAGTAATAAGAATGCTATGGATAAGGAAAATGAGATGGAAAACAGTTCATCGGGAGCTGCAGAGGGTATTTTTACATACATTTTCTGAAATTAAATAACTTGTTGTATCTATGATAATAAATTTAATGTGCTATGCTAAGCTTTGCTTTTATACGATTACAGCAGGCTTACGTGAAAGTATGGATGTAGCTGATGGTGCAGCTCAGGTTGCTGTGGAATGTGTGGATTTCCCAAGCGTGTGTGCTGGTGATGGTGAAGCTCATGTTGCCGAAGAACGTGAAGACTTGCCAGTCTTGGGTATGTATATCATTAAACCTTTTATTAGAACTCATCATTAGTACTTTACTAGGATTACTACATGTAAGTATATAACGGGAATTATTTTAATGCAGCCAATGTGTCCGACATATTGGCTGATGCCGAAGCTACCACTGCAAACGATGTAACTGGAGAAGGCAATGATGGAGCCAATCAATTTGACCAGGAATTTAATCCATCCGCATTGCCGAACACTCCTGGTAACTGGCTTACACAGCCAGAATTTAATAATTATGTTTATTACAGAGTTGAATTATTTTAATTCCAACGGATGTATATGCTATGAAAATTTTCTTACGTCCATGTAAATTTGTATGTAGCCAAAGAAAAGTATGCTGAAATCCATCAAGAATCACCTGGTTTTTTAGGGGTGCGACCGGAGCTACCCGCTCCGTCACCCTCCCCCGAATTGCCGGAGGAAGTTCTCGCGGAAATATGGGAAAACGAAGACGTGATGAACAACCCGGATGCAGCTTCTGGGAGCGGGCAGAACCTAGCTCATTCACAGGAAGACCAAATGGAGATGCAAGAGGAAATAAACAACCTTGCCACACAGCGATTGGATTCAATGACAGAGAATCCCAGCAACATCCAATTATCGGAGGAGGAGGCGGAGGAGGAAAACGAATCCGACTCACAAAGTCCGGAATCGGACATGGAAAACTCAGGGGAGCCGAACAGCAAGGAATTTTTGACGGAGGAGATATCCTCGGACGACAGTTCATCCGAAGAAGAGATGGCAACATTTACTTTGAGGACGAAGCAAATGAGAAAGAAAATAATTATCGTGAGCTCCGACGAAGACATTTAGGTAGTGCATTTTACTTCCACATTTTACGTGTAAGGAATATTGTGGGATGGTCGCATATTGTAGCAATTATATTTGAAAATTATATTTATTTCTTAGATGAAGAGGTGACAGGAGAACAAGACGATGTGTTACGTGCTACTCAACAAGAGCAGCAGGCCCATCGCCAAGAACAACCACAGCAACAACAACAACAACAAAAGAAAGAGATTTCATTACTTGGAATACAATCATATCGTGATCGCTTCTGCCCTATATGCACCATCCAAATGAGGTCACGTGGAGATTTAGATGTCCATAATTACAATGTGCACAGGCAAGTTTACTACTCTAATAATGCAATTGATAATCAGTTGGGCGGCAGTATAAGTACTGATAGCAATAATTTAGGCTTAAGATTTGTGTTAAAAGTAAATGCATTTGATATGTGTAAGGAATACGTCTTATCCATGGGGAGTCATACATTTATGACAATTAATGGTCTTTTTGCAACTGTACATGATGTGTTAAGAAGTGCCATGTTCAAAATTTTAAGGGTAAAAAAACAGTACTTTTTTTGCACATGCAAAAATTTCAATGGAAAAGCCCACGTTTGATGAAACGGTCCGAGAAACATTTTTTATCAATTCCATGTGTCATAAGGTGTTAGATAAATGCATGATAAATGCTACCATTGACCTAATGTGTAAAAAAATGTCTGATGACGTAGCTACCCTTACAACACGCAGTAGTAATTGGAAAGTTGTTAAAATTTTAGAGTTTTCTTTTACTACTGTACCTTTCAACCCGTTAAGTGCTGGTGAGAGTAGCTATTTCACTATGCCTGATGGGTTGAAGGCAAAGAAATGCGTAGCAAACATTGAGAACTTTGATGATAAAAAATGTTTCTTATATTCTATTTTGGCCGAATTGAATCCTCTATATAGAGGGGGCAAGTCAAATAGGAGCAAAGCAACAAACCCTAAATCATAGAATGACACGGCTAACAAAATTAAGCATGCCTTCCTAAAATATCCAGTGAAGGTCAAAGATGTGCTCCAATTTGAAAAACACAATTCAAGTATTTCAATTAATATAATTGGATATGAGGAAGATGGGCAGACATATAAGACTAAGTATGGGCATGAGAGAAAAAGAGGAAAGGTTTATCCTTTGTATGTAAGTAATAATGTAACCGCAGACAAACATATTGACTTACTATTGGTCACAAATAAAGAAATAAGTCACTATGTTTTACTCAAGCAGAGTATAGAGAACCCGACTAGTGGTTTATCAGCCCTTGCAAATGAACAAGGGAAAGGGCAAAAATTCTTTTGTTATTCATGTCTTGGTAGATTTGTTACCATCGAAACTTTAACAAGACACAGGGAAATATGCATAACCTACAAACCACAAACTATACGTTTCCCTCAGCAGAGGAAATATAAATTCATGGATTTTAATCGAACTTTAATACAGTGGTTTGTAGTTTATGCTGATTTTGAGTCAATTCTTAAACCAATCCAGGTTGATCCTTGCCCTGGCTCATCAAACTGCTCAGATATGAACTGTCAGTTAGATCATCATGATAACACTGTCAAGGTTTCACAACACATGCCCTGCGGATACGCGTATATAATTAAGCGCTATTCTGGGGAAATTCTGTATTGGGAAAAATATCGCGGGGAAGACGCTCACGAAAAATTCATTGATAGTATAATTAAACATACCGAAGAATATTTCGATGAAATCAAACAATGTCAACTCAGGAATAAAAACGTTCCCGAGTTGACATCTGAGCAGGAAGAACTAAGGGATAGAACAGTTAGTTGCTGTTTTTGTAAAAAACTATTTGGTTATGATGAGGGTAAAATTATTCATCACGATCATATTACAAATCAAGTTGTAGGTTTTGCTCATGCCGCCTGTAATATCAATGCAAGGGTTCGATCAATAATCCCAGTATTTTTTCACAATCTTTCGTACGACTCCCAATTTATTTTAAAAGGTATACGTCCTGACAATGAGTATGTACACAGTATAAATTCCATTCCACTTACTCATGAAAAACATATGAGTATTTCTATTTCAACAAAAAAGAATAATACCATTAGATTTGTTGATTCTCTCAAATTTCTTCCTGATTCACTCGAAAACATAGTCATGACGGCACGAAAAGATGGAACCGAAATTTTTACTTCAGTGAAAGAACTATTTAGTGATTTTTTAGCCGAACAAATTGATTTATTATTCCAAAAGCAATATTATCCCTATGAATACATGAGCGATTTTTCCAAGTTTAATGAAACCCAACTACCATCCATGGAGTATTTCTACTCTTCCTTAACGGAGAAAACAATCACTGAGGAAAATTATGCACATGCAACAAAAGTCTGGAATGCATTTAATATTCAGTCAATGGGGAAATTTCATGACCTGTATGTACTTTCAGATGTTGCATTGTTATGCGACGTTTTTGAGCAGTTTAGACGGACAACCATCCAAGCTTTTACTGTAGACCCAGCACATTACGTAAGCTTGCCGGGTATGAGTAAAGATGCAAGTATTTTAATGAGTCAAACTGAATTCGATCTGATCCATGATTCTGCACAATATCTTTTTCTGGAAAAATCTATTCGAGGAGGAATAACCTAAACATGTTTAAAAATGGCTAAAGTCAATAACCCGTATATGGGTAGTCAGTATTGTCCAAATAAACCGCATAGTTACCTCCAATATTAAACATGACTAATCTTTATGGGTATGCCATGTCCCAATCTTTACCATACGGGGGTACGAATGGGTTAGACAGTCTGATTGGAGGGATAAGACAATTCCTGAAATTAATGATTGGGTATTGTCAATGGGAGACGATGATACAAGAGGTTATTTTTTTTAGATTGATTTTGTAATACCTCCTGAATTGCATGACTATTTTAATGAATTTCCCCCCGGACCAGAAAAGGAACAAATTGATTTTGAACATCTTTCATCTCACTCCCAAGAACAGTTTCGGAAACTTGGATTCGGTGGTAATCAATTAAAATCGGAAAAATTAATTTGTTCTTTGAAACCTAAGACCAAGTATGTTTTGCACTACCGAATATTGAAGGTGTACTTAAAGTTAGGTGTACAAATAACAAAAGTACATAGGATACTGTCTTTCTTACAAAAGAAATGGATGAAGCCATTTGTTGAATATTGTGCATTACGACGCTCGCAGGCAAGCTCTGCATATGTAAAAGTATTAATGAAATGAATTCCCAATGTGTGCTACGGCCGCATGTGCATGGATAAGCGAAAGCAAAAGAATAGTCGATTTGCAAGAAATGCCAAAGCGTGTATGAAGTGGGCAAATAAGCCTACATTAGAAACCATGGAAATATTATTCAATGGGGATATGGTTATTTTTTACATGCAAAAATTGTCAATTCTCATGGATTCCATGGTAGCGGCTGGTAGTGCTGTGCTTGACATATCGAAAGCACACATGTATCAATTTCATTATGAGTTTACAAAAAAATACTATCCAGGCCCTAAATCACAAATATGTATGATGGACACCGATTCATTTGTGTATTTAATTATAACTCGGGACTTATATGACGATTTGCAAAAGTACTACTATGAATGCAATGACAAAAGGTTTGATTTCAGTGTGTATGTAGACTGTAAAGACAAAAGGAAAGAATTATTATACACTAATGAACAGAAAGGCATACTGGGCTTAATGAAGGATGAAATGCCTAATAGTATTTTGGTTAAAGGTATATTCTTAGCGCCCAAATTATACTGTCTACTTAGACTAGACGACCTACAACATGAGCATGTCCCTTATATTAGAGCTAAAGGTATTGTTAAGACAGCAATTAAGAACAGATTGAAATATGAAATGTTTGCAAAGTCTTTAGAAGAGGATGTGACTTGGAACATACCCATGACATCTATCCGCAGTCTTAAACATGAGTTTTACACAATTACACTAAACAAAAAGGCATTAAGTGGCTTTGATTCTAAAAAGTATTGGATTAGTGAGTATAACAGTTTGTCGTTTTGGCATAAAGATTCAGTAATGTATGAATAGATGTAATACTAGTATATCTTATAATCATGTTTTAAAATAAGTTAATCATTCAGTTCTGTTAAGTACTTCAATGTAATATATAAAAATGATGATGCAGTTGTTGTTGTCGTTGTTGATGTTGTTGATTTTAAATTGAATGAATAAATTGAAGAAATACAATACACATTGTTAAACTTGCATCAATGATTTCAAATTGCAATTTAGAGCTTGAGTTGGGATTGATCATGTCCTTTGAAAATAAAATAGGTGTAATAATAACGCATATAATAATTATTTTAATTCAGACAATTATTCAGTTTTCTGTTGCCTTTCAATACCATAGTACATGTTTTTGTTACTCCTTCTCTTTATTAGATTTGAGTAAATACAATTGGCAAATTTACAAAATCCAAAACAAAATGTCTAGTGGGGATGATTTTGACTACAAATTAAGGGTTCCTGGTAATTTAATTATTGCGGGTCCTAGTCAATCAGGGAAATCAGTCCTTGTGAGTGAAATTATACAACGACGAGGCGACATTTTTGAACCTAAGGTGGAGAGAATAATTTACTGTTTTTCTGAAAACCAACCGACTTTATTCGCGGATATGCAGAAATATGCAAACAATAAAATTGAATTTGTACGTGGGCTTGAGTATGATGTTGACGAAGGGAACACATCCCAGTTCTTGTAATAATTGACGACCTAATGACGGAAGCAACAACGGGAAAGAAAGTTGAAAATTTATTCTGTCGCGTGAGTCACCACCGAAATATATTTGTTATCCTAATCCTGCAGAATTTCTATCAAAAAGGTGCAACGGTGCTAACAAGAAATGCCAAATACATAATATGTTTTAAATTCGTGAAAGATTCGACATTTATTAACATCTTAGGAAGACAGATTAATTTTGGGAAAACCGATGAAGTTTTGGAATCTGCATACAAAGATTCAACATCAAGACCACATGGATATGTAGTTATAGACACTAGTGCTACACAAAAAGATTCTCATAGATATAGATCATGTATCTTTCCCGATAAACAATGTACAGTATATGTAAAGAAATGAAAATAAATTTAACACACGCAAGTTATGTCTTAATAACAATCATCCTCATCATCATAGTCACCTTCACCATCGCCAGCAATGTCACCTTCCTCATCAGATGTATCTACTCTAGAATAATACCAACTAGGCCTAGCTTTCATACGCTGGGACATTGTCTGGTCATGATGCATGGATATTTTCCTGTCATATAATCCTAAATTGGTGCGAGCCTTATCACGGCCGGAGAATATAGTCTCTACAAAACTCTTTACTTCGGGATTACCCCTGTAATCATCATCGTAATTTGGAAAGTAAGGTGTAATATCGGTTGGAATATAATTCTGGGTTTTTGCCAGTTCTTCAATAAAAGCAAGGTCAAACATTTTTTCATCCAGTACTTTGAAGATCTCTTCGAAAAAACGTTTGAACTTGTTAGAAGTGATTGCGAATTCACGCTGTGGGAATTGTGGGTCAATCACGCTTGTATGTGCAGTGATTGGTCTTGGAGCTTTATCATTCACCAGTACAACCAGTGAGCTCCAAACAGGGGATGATAAACACGCACCCAAGTTACAGTCAACACCAACACGAAGACTCCCCTCGTCAAAAAATATAAATGCATACTTGCTGATATGGTCCTGAATACCAAAATTCCACGTACACCTTGGTGAATACAAATCAGACTGTCTATGTTCCATGTAGAAAGATTCATAGGGACGACCGTAGGACTGCCGGTGAACACGAAAATGAGTTGGGTTGCGTGATTTCTTATCCCCTGGACCGTCAATGGAATGCCATCTTTCAATCTCCATCAGAGTAAGATTTTTCTTCAATCGATCAACGTGGAACCACTGCGATCCTTGAGAAAGGCGGAGATGATAGGTGTCATCCAAGTAATGATTATTTATCTGAAGCCTAATACCATCTGCAAAAAACATACAATGAGAATATGATGATAAATAGAATATACAGAGTGTGCAAGGAATGCAGGCACACTTACATACAAAATACCAGCGTCATAATGTTATATTACTAAGAATTATTAAAAAATACTACTTACATAGGTATGAGGAAAACTGTATCCAATTTGACGAAATCCCATTGATTGTCTGTTCCATCCAAACGAACAATTTATGATCAGATTTGAATTCCCCGGGTGTATTTTCGCTTCTTGCAAACACTTGTGCTAACAATGCTCCGTGAAAAAATTTTCCATGAGGGCAAAGTGAGGTGAACAGTTTGAGATCTGGATCGTTATCCCGGTTTAAGAGGAAAATGCCTGCAATTCCGGGAGTTTCCACAACACTTTGAAAATATTCTGATACTGCATCAAAATACTTTTTCGGCTCCTTCCTTGCGTCTTCTTCACTGAAACGTTTTCGATATTGGTATGTGTGTCTTGTATTGTCCAAGTCTTGCCATAATTTCGGGTTGACACCGTAAAAGTCAGAAATAAAACGTGTGTGTTGGCCATTGTGGTAAAATCCACGAGCCTTGTAATATCCGAATAAAATTCGTGACATGATTACTTTACTCGATAAACTTTTTCGATAAACTACCCCTAATCCTTCCGTATTATGATAAGAATCTTACCCTCTGATTTGTATATGCTATTATGCACTATTGATGAATTCATTAATTATTAATGGATGCATTGGATGAGAATTAAAATTGTCGAGTCATTAGATTGAATGAATGTACATATGCACGCAATTTAATTATTATAGTCTTTATTATTGGACAATTTTCCGGTGAACGTTTTTTTAATCAAATAATATATTCTGGATGATGGAATTCATGAAAATTGAACAATATAAACATACTCGGAAAAATCAAATATCAAGTTTTTATTCATCGATTTCGCTTGCAACATTGGTGTACATGTTATAAAAATTTTCAAGCGCCTGACCCATTGCCTGCATATTATCACCTTTAAGGCTGTAATAATAAGCTAACCTTTGAATCAACCACGGAATTCTACTAATGTTCATGTTGACGGTCTTCCCCATTCGCTTGATGTAGACAAATGTTAACTCATTTCCCTCATAAGGCAGGGTGCGATAATAGCATGACACGATATTCTGGTTAGAAGCATCTGCAACTGGTTTCACAGGATCGATAATAGATTTGGGAGCAGGATCGGATGAATCACCAACAATATCCGCAGCCGCAGCGGCGTCATAAGGACGTTTTCGTTCTACATCAAAACCGTCGCCCTCTCCAATTATTTGTTGATGAGTGGATGAGCCCAAAATATTTGACTCTTCTCCTACAGTATCGGAAACGGATAATTCAATAGCGACATGATCCCCATTGCGAAAATCTCCCAATGATGATGATCCGACAACAGGAGATGGCCTAATTCTTCGCCCCTCGACAATTTCTGGATCCTCCAAATTAGAAATGGGTTTATCCATCATATCAGTGCTGCGTACTTGACGCCGATAGGGGTGGTTCAAAGCTCCATCTCCAGATTTCGAACCTGTAAGTAGAAACGCCCGTTTTATGTAATAAATTTCAAGCAATACGTTTTACACCAATCATGTCAATGTACATCAAAAATACGTTTAACTAAAAATTAACTACTCAAACAGACGAATCTACTTACCGGATACTTGATTTTTCCGCTTAAAATCAAATCGAGAATTCACAATCTCCATTACAGGTTTACGAAGGTTTGAATTGCTGTCCATTTTTGAAAATTCACAGAAGATTTAAAATAATAAAAAAATGAAACTTGAAGGAATGAGAGAGAGTTATTGTTGACGTTGCTGATTATAGCTGCAGTAATTTGCCAACTGACTTATACCCTCGGAAAGAGAGTAGATCATGTCCAGAGGAACCGCAACTCCAACGTAGGGGCTGCTACTATCGGGGACATCCCCCGTTAACTTCGACTTTCTGTTTCGGATATTTAAATGCGTCTTTCCGAAACCTCCAAAGTCTCCTCCCACATATAAAACCCAATCGTTTTCCAAATCAATTCTAGGATATATGTTGTCATTGATAGGCGTGCTTTGAATACGTAAATGAAGAGGCACGGAATGAGTAATCGACTCACAACTAACCGTCGATTTGCTTCTCTTCATTTGTTTTGGCTCCCTGAAAGTAGGTGGAGGAGGGCGTGGTAGCAATAATTGTTTGGCACAATTAGACCTTTCTTGTTTTAAAGACGGTTTTGATTTCTTGACTGAACCTTTTAGGCTCATATCAACTTCCGCTTGCGCCATGCCAGAGTTACACACAATACAATTACACTTATATGAAACTGATTCACAAATGCCTGGCGAAGACTTTGAACAAAGAGTTTTGCGAAATTCTTCAAAAATATCTACACAATATGAAAACAGGCACATTATACCTCAAAAGATAAATTACAAATGACTAACTTTTTGCAGTTCTTGGGCGTAATAGCACCCATTCACGGGGGCTTTATCAGGCGTCTCTAAATAAAATGTCCAAGGCTGAGTGTTTGCAATCCTAGTAACAGTGTAAATATTTTTTCCCCATGAACCAAGATACCCCTTATGAAAAAGCTTGCGTGATTCGACACGTAAAACTTTGTCGCCAACCTTGAATTTTGGTTTTGATTTCGAATTCGTCTGTCCACGATCCCCGTACAATTTACGATATACCTCAACCTCGTTATCCTTTGTAACCTCAGCAGGTGACATGCCTATACTGGAGTGTTTTGATCGGTTATAATTATGTACAACTTGAGGCAAAATCTTTAGATATTTTTTGGTTTTCATATGCGTTAGATATCTTCAGATCCTTTCGAAAATTGTACGATGTAATCTTTCAACTAGGCATGCTTTAGTACTTTTTAAGCTGGTACTAAAATGTTTAATTCCGTGTTTTTGAAAATAACTTTGAGTTTGCTTCGATGTAAACTCCAATCCTGCATCACTCTGAATTTTTTTAGGATATACTTTAGAAGTTTGAAAAATAGTTTCAAGTCCGTTTATAACAGTCTCTGGCTTCTTGTTTTTCAGTGGCACAAAGTATGCATACTTTGAAAATCCATCAATACAAGATAATAAATACGTTATAAAACTATTTTGTCTCTTATTTTCCCGTACGTCAACTAAGTCAATCACATATTGATTATTCATGCACGGAATGTAAACTTGTCTCCGCGGAAATTTTCTTTTGATAGGTTTGTGATCAGTGTAGGACTTTAAAGCAGAAAGACTCTTTTCTACTTCCTTTCTGTTAAAATTTTTACTTGACTTGTTATTTTCTAGGAAATGGTTAATGCCGCCGAAACTTCCATTCTTGTCTATATTTAAATACTGCTCTCCAACAGTCGGTTCTTCCATCCTTTGCAGCCTAAATAATAATGACATCCACGTCACACCGTCAGATTACTTTAACTGACGAAACTGATAACATCAATAGGAGTATATTATCATCATCATGATTCCAAGAATAAAAAAGCATAGGCATTTTTTGCAGTACATTGCTAATTGTGGGAAGCAACAACGAGTTAAGTGTATCAAAAATGCCGAAAAATCAGAAATAAAGGCATTGTGCGAATGCATGTTGAACGTTTATAAGGGAAAAGTCATTATCCCAAAACAAACTGTGCAAAAACTAGTTCCTTACAAGAATGTTTTAAACAGAATTGCATCTAAAAAATACAAAAAATATTCCAAGAAAGAAAGAGCTATTATTGTTCAGAAAGGGGAAGATGCGTTCATACCGTTGATTATTGCCTCTGTTTTGCCTACACTCATTTCAAAGTTAGTGGGCGATTGAAATATATAATGGCCAGGAAAATGAAGTTAATCTCAGAGTCAGACTATGAACTATTAATGAACATGAAACGAGCGAAGATGGAGAACGGGTCTGTGAACTTGGAAGAATATAAAATGAAAGTCTTATCTGAAAATGAGAAAATTCCCGATGATATACGAGCAATATTGTATAAAAATGCAGCCAGGAGACTTTCAAAACAGCGTGCACTTGAAGCTTCAAAGCCAATATTAGTTTCGTCAGTTCCATCAAGACGAGATATTTATGTAAGTAATAGTGAACCGTCTGAAGATAGTGGACACTCTTTGAATTTAAATACTGTCACAGCATTGCCAATGATGAGGAAGAATAATACAACTCGAGCGATTGACAATACGACTACAGATCATACAGAGAACCACAAGCATGGCAAACATGAGATGGTAGTAAAATCCCCTTTGGCATTAGAAACAAATAAAAAGAGCAACAAACCGGTGAAAAAGCCTATTGAAAAAAGAGTCCACGCAATTATGAAATCATTCCAGGCGTCAAATATTTCTTCCAATAAAAATAGCGAGATTGTTGCTGACGGTAAACATGTTCCCTTTTCTAATATTAATGTATTGGCAAAAGCCTTGGCATCGGGGCGTAATTTGGAATCCACAATTGGCTACGCTGAGATTGTTCCACTTCTAGTAAAAAACAATGTGCCCTACAAGGTCATTTCAAAAAATGTTCAAGATTCGTGGAAATACTTGCTTCCATCAAATGACACCCCAAAAATATCCGCCACTGGAAAAAGAATTAACCGTGGAATCAACAAACGATGGGAACAATATTAGCTTAAAATGATTTATTTTTACATTTTGAATGGTGTACAACATTGCACTGAATATTTTGTAATAATTTGATGTCTGGCCGTAGTAGGCAATAAAATCTGTTTCCCGAAATTTTTAATTTGTTGGTCATTTTTTCTAGGATCATTTGAAAAATGATAATACACACTAACAATCAGAAGACAACATCCCCGATACATTTTCATTAAAACATAGATTGCATATAATCCACAAACATTAGAATTTAGAGACTGCAGGCATTTGATATTTTCAATGACTTCACACTGAAGTCTGTTGGCAAAATTGGTAAAATCCTCAGCATAAGATTTTATTCCAATGCCGTAGCTACAAAAGAAATACAATGGTCCATATTTTTTTGGTACATACACGGCTACCCAATGGTTTCCTGGGTATGTTTGAGGTTCATCATTCACTACCAATGCTATTGGGTAGTGCATCTGGTTCACATTTTCAAGACAGTCACAGGGTATTACGTCATAATTAACTTTTTTGGGGTTAAAAATCCTGTTGAGCATCTGTCGTATTTGATTAGTATCCATAGTTACTTATAAAATATTATTAAAATCTTTAAAGAAAACGTTCTTGTAACGATCAATGTGAAGAATTGCCGGAAATTCCAAATAGCATACACATGTGAGTGCTCTTGGTGTGGGAGACTTGAATTTCAATTCCAGCTTAACGTTGCCGTGTTTAGGTGGCACAAACCCTTCCTTGACTTGCGCAATATTATACACGTACAAGGCAAAGCTTGACTTAAACTGCTCGAAAGTGATATCCAATCCCACGTCCTCGGTTTGTATATCCAACCCTTTAAATAAGTTGTCATAGGCTTCAAGGTAAAGGTCCCGGTTGTAATCCAACTCCAGTGGAGTGTTAATGATTTCTCCGTTGGCTGTTAGATTTATATATTTGAGGTCGTGATTGTGAAACACAAATGGGTTAGATTTATGGTCTCCAATAAATGATTTACTGTCAACTAAGCCAATGATGACACGGTAAGGGATGAGTCCGGATAATAAGTTCTCATTTGTTATTTGATGAACACCTGGTGAAATTGTGAATTGTCGTACTTCAACACGTCTCATGGGCATACACACATTATTACCCTTTTCCAAATCTCGTACGTGTTCCAATGCCAAAGATGGCATAAGAGTAACTTTCTCAACTAATAGTATAGCCTCTTGAACTTCAATCTTATATTTCACATCAGCATTTGTAGAGACAAAATTCATCCGGAGATCTCGTGAAGACAAATCGTATGTCAACACCAGGTAACAAATAACTTGTTTGTGAAAAAATGTCCATAAACGGGCGTCCTATTAATTCGAATACCTTACTGTTGAGGCATTTCTTGTACCTTTTAGTGTAACCATCATCAATAGCTGTGTCAATAACTGCTGGGTCATTCTCACGTGTAAACATTGCGCATGACAGTTGATATTTCTTATACTCCTTCCCATATCCCAATATTGTCTCCAAATAACTCTTGTAGGGATATAAGTTGCTCTGAGGAGTAATTAATACCTCATTAAGATAGCACGAAGCTTGCGAAAATAAACTGTGCAAGCAGTTATTAACGGGATCTACGATTTCGTCACTTTTTATAGCAACATTATTAGGCTCGAGTATCCTACATTTCAATTTTAGCTTTGTTGATCGAAGGTCTACATACTGTGTATCATTTGACTTGACAAAAAACTGAATCGGTGCAAGTCTATCTTGAATGCTCGTGACTGGAAAAACTGTTTGAATTTGAGTGGCCAATCTCGTGACGTCGTACCCAGGATCAGAGAATAAGGACGTCTCGCCTCTTACATAAGTGTATGGGGAGTTATTTTTATGTGTTTTATTGTTTGCCGCTGCCATAATTTCCTACTTATCTGAATTTAATGGAATATTGTTGGGTAGATAGGGGATTTTTTAACACGCTTTCTCCTCCGTTGACGTCCTACTACAGAATTTCTTTTCTTTTGTGTTTTTGATCTCTTTTTGGTATTCTTTCGAACTCTTTTTGCTTTACCTACTTTACGCTTTTGGGTAACCTTCCTCTTCTTACGACGTCCTGAACCAGTCTGGTCCAAGTAATCTCGTCCCATAGCTTTTAGTGACTGTACAGAATTTATCCTCAATGCATCCTTTAAATCTCTTCCATTTCTAACATCGGCTACAGTATTTTGAATAGCACTTAACGCATGCGGAAGTAAATATTTTTTTGCAAAAGGTAAAATTGATTTTGCAATGCTGCCGAATATTCCACCAATTCCCGCACCTCTTTGCCTCCGCACGCCAGCAAAGTAGAACTGACCGTCAGGCATCATTGCGCCTCCAATTTGATGTGGCAGGCGACGATAAAACAAGTCCAAGTCGTCATTACAATTAAAGGGTCTAGTATTCATTTTAAAATTCTCTTTTCTCGAAATTTTATTGTCACCGAAAAAGAAGAAAAGTCAAAGTTTACGGGTTCACCTGTCTCCGTGAGTACCCAAACGTGAATAATGTCAAAATCGGAAACGCTTAGGTTTGTGGGAGGCGTGAAGGAATTATGAGTAATTTCACCGTATGTTCCTTGATATGGTATAATCCTTAAGCATGGAGCTTGTACATCTGCGAGATACTGTGGATGAATTATATTACAATATAAAAACAGTTTAGTATTCCCCGCATTAACATATACGGGCTGAGTTCCCTTAATAATTACCGGAGTGGTATCTTTTCTATAAATTTCTATGGCACTTGCAACCTTTTCCCTTAATTCCTTTGGAACAATTGTTTTTTCATGTCTTGCCTCGGAGCTATAATCCTTTGATACAGCAACGCCAAAATCTTGTGTTTTCTGTCCGCTGCCGAATGATATTTTATAAAAATTATCATGTTGCTCCATGCCGATAGACAGATATTTATTATCCGGTCCAGGATTATACGTCAATTTAGGAAATGCGTTGCCAATTAATCCCGTATCATAATCATCTATTCCTAATATTGCACTTAATTTGGGGCTAAAACATATCTTGTGCAAAGATTTGGTCTCTTGATAAATTTCACAGCGAAATATACGGCCCTCAATAACAATATTCGTAATTGGACATATCTCTGGTAACATCTCCAATAATTCGCGCAAAGTTCTTATGTCCGCTGTAGATAGGAAATCAAACTCAATGAAATGAGCTTCCCCGCTTTCTTTATCAAACCACAAAAACTGTACGCTCCCGAGTTTTTCATCCTTCTTTATAATAACATGACCATAAATGTATGAACAGTCTACTAGAGCAGCTTCCCATTGCTCTGAATTTAATCGTATTACTCCACTTAGCTTGTTTTTAAAATTTCCAACCGTATTTTCAGGGAAAATATTTAAACTCGCATTGGACTGAAGAGACACAAAAAACTCAGACATTTTCCCGCTTAAATTGCCAAATCTGTACTAAATTCACCAAAAATTAACGGCCCCCTTTTATTCTATTACTCATATTAAATCATTCTTGTCTGCATATGATTACTAATCCTTTGACGTATTATTTTTGTGTCAACATATATTTGATTACTTACCTTCCGAAATGTATACGTTGCTCTGTCGTTCCTGCTAATTGGGAAGCCTATTATTCATTTTCTGTTTAAGCATATGTGTACGCATAAGTTTTTAATTCTGAATAATTTTATTTACACATTGTATACACATAATCGTTAATTACGAAAGTTTACACTGTTACACACGAACGTATTTATGTCGTTTCAAAACGTTCATGGAATGTTCAGCATGAGTAAATTATATGAATGGAGTATGGTGAGTGGAGTGCGTTGGCTGCAGTGCTCGGACTGGGTACAGAAACCGTGTATCCGTACCCATACCCGTACCCGAATATTGGGTACTACAAAATGCTGTACCTATACCCGTACCCATACCCGAGTACCCGGGTAAATTATTTCAGTACCCGTACCCGTACCTGAAAATACAATGTAGTACCTGTACCCACAATTTACCCGTACCCGTAATGTACCCAAAACCTGTACCCGTACTCGAGTATCTATTGTGTGTACCCGGGTATTACTCGGGTACTGGAAGTTTGGCCGATTTAAAATTCCCGACGACATTAGCCTGCCCAGTTGAAAAATTTTAATTTGTCAATTTTTTTACCTCCATTAAAAATGTCCGGGATTTTGGGAATTTTCCCTAGGCGTTAAAGACATCCTATTTGAATTTTTTGAAAAAATTATTTAAGGCATTTTGTGATTTTTTAAAAAGCATTGACGAAATTCAAATCCTACTACCCCAAAACAATAACTTGCTGAATGAAATGAAATTTGTTCTCGCTAATTGGAATTGGGACGGATTCTTTAATATACAAAACTCTCCATAACTTGCTTTTCAACTTGGAGAACAAGAAACCATTTTTTTCCCGGCTAATCGTTTACGGCTAATCGAACAGTGAGTATAGAAAATGTTATACGGAAAAATTGAGTTGATCATAATTTTTCTAAGTCAAATATTGCGGTTTCAGGAAATAAATGTGGGAGGCAATATTGAATATTCATTTTATATTACAGCTTTATAAAACAAACATTCGTAAACTGTCTCTCACATTTATGAAGCCGAAAACGGAGATTTTCGAAAAATGCAGGCAAAATAGGACTAAAATGCAACCCCATGGAAGTTTTGAAGGACAAGTTCAGATGTTTGTCAAGTTCTTTTAACATCAAAATTATCAAGATTAATCAAAGGGACTGAAATATAAATATTGCGTGCAAGGAATGATATTTTGCATTCTAAAATGTTATAAATATTCACCTCAATAAATAGTCAAAGTGTCATAAATACCCAGCATTGAAATACCCAAATTTCCTGCATAAAATGCTTGGCGTTTTCAAATTGGCAACCCTGGGTACTTGTAACGTTAAGAATTGGATCTGCTAATAAATGTATATTTATTCCGATCTTATCTCGTAATACGTCTTCCAATAATTGTAATGTTACGCTCCCAATGAAGCTAATTAAATTGAATCACAAGAACCTCCCCCTTGAAATTCTTCGTTGATGAGCTTTACTATTTAAGTCGATAAAAAGATGATTTCACTGACTCTACGCTCTATTTCTTTATTAGATTCCTTGGATGAATTATTAGAAGCGTTAGATTGCAACTACCACGTAATCATAAATGAGACGAAGCCACTTGGCTCTGTCACTAACGCAAGTATCTGTATACTACGAAATAAGCAACTCCACGGTTGGTAGGTCTTATTGTTAGCGATAGCAATCCATCCCATCAGGAATCCTTGAAGTACCCAAAAATACTCGGGTACAGCACCCACGGGTACAGGAATTTTACAAAGTGATACCCGTACCCATTGGGTACTACCCGAATGCCACTGATTGAGTACCCATACCCGTACCCGTAGCTGTACCCACTTTATTGCCTAAAGTCAAGAGTACCCGGGTAGTACCCGCGTACTTGCGAGTACGCAACTTCTGTACCCGGGTAGTACCCATACCTGTACCCGTACCCATTTACCCGAGTATTACCCGTACCCAGTCCGAGCACTGGTTGGCTGGGGATACGGCCCGGAGATGTGTCGCCTAATACGAGCATCTCCGCCCGCATAGTTAACATTAGCGACATATGTGATAGAATTTTTGTGTGAGTGAGACGCTGACAGTTGCACGGCAATTCGCCCGTGTGGCTCTAGCATATGCTTGCACATGGAATACTGTGAGTGCGTCGGATGGTAATACGAGAGGGAGATAGGTATCGTCAGAGACGAGCATCTCCCTCCGTATAACATCAGCATCTACTCCCATTTACTTAACATGCAACATGTACTTTCATGTAATTTTGGTCAGCATCTACTCCCGTTTAATTAACATGCAACATGTACTTTCATGTAATTTTGGTCAGCATCTCCCCCGTTTAATTAACATGCAACATGTACTCCCATGTAATTTTGGTCAGCATCTACCCCCGTTTAATTAACATGGGCAGCAATAACATCAGCACCTCCACTACGATATCTACTCTCATGTTTCTGCCTTTGTAAGTGTTGGTTGTTACTATTCCTGTTTCATAGTGTTTTTCGCTTATCATTGTGTGACTGTGACGTAACGTTTTTAAGTTGCTGCTCTTAACTCAATAGGATGTAAAACTTCTTAGCTCAGTATTCTTGCAATTAGTTCAAGTTTCCTGCGCAGTGATTTTCGAACACAAAATGACATTAATTGAACATCAAACCAGCTACATACTTATATTAAAACATTTGAAAAACTTATATAAACAATATTTATTCTTCGGTTTCTACGGTTTACACTTCTGTTTTAGACATTGGGATGGAGGATGTTTTAAAATTCAGAAGAAGGCCGACCCAAAAGCGAATCTCACAGCGTTTTAATAAGTTATTAAATAATTGCGGGCCCCCGCGGGCGCCCGCAAGCTGGGTCGGGCCGTGTCAACTGAAACCCAGCGGGTTGCGGTCTGGCGCGGGCCTAAAAAAATACTGTCGGGTCGGGTTGGGCTTACGTTTCAGAGGTTGACTTTTGGGTTGGGCGGGTTCGGGTTACGTATTTGTGGGTAAGACTGGGGTTGGGGTGGGAAATGGCCTGCGGGCCACGCCTTTAATTCGTATTCATGAATACTTTTGGGAAGATGATCTCTAAAATATGAACTTTTGAATTCCGCAACTTTTCCTCAAGCTAGAACCAAATGTTATTGGAGATGGGAAATCGGACTTTTGTCCCACATTTTTGCACGCACCAGGATATTTCTAACACAGGTTCTAACGTCCTGGAAAATATGGACGTACTTCCGCAAACATACGAACTCGTTCTCCTAAAACACATCAATATAACTATCCCTCGGTACCCATATCAGCTCGAAGCTAGCAAATATGTAGAAGGAAGGATATTGGACAATTATAATCTCTTGAGCAAAGTAATCTCTTCCATACTCGCTCCGTTCACTATAAGCCTGTGCAAAAAGAGCCTGACACTACTAATTTGTTGATTTATAGTCTGTCATATAATGATTCATCTGTAGCCTGAACATACGGACCATTTGAGCCACTTCTACTCCTCTGAAATATAATGATGCGGTTGGGATACCTCAGTATACAGATACATCCTATGTACATACATACATGCATCCGTTAGAAGATAAGCGTCTGTCAAATTGGTGTCACTTACACTCTAAAAACTCCGGTAATACCATATGCAGGATGAAACAGAATTATGCCGATTCTGAATTAAATTCGTCCTTTAATCTGGAAAACGAGGGATGAATTTATGCTTGCATTGCAAGTTAAATGTCATCTTGTACATTCTCAGTCCGGGCAGGTCAAATAAAATTTCTTTCTGCACTCAGGATTACATTATGGATTTTCCGGCAGCAAAGTGTTCCTGCATGCACGAACATTTTCAGTGACCGTTACATTTATATTGGGTATGCATTAAAAGCATGCTAGTAATGGCTGCCACGTGTGAAGACATGCTTAACAAAGCTGCTCAGTTTTTGATAACTTTTGAAATAATACCAATTAGTTATTCGGGATCCAGAATGAGTTTTTCCATTATTGATTCAGTTTTGGAGGACCTGAAGTGACACATCTGTACCAGCAGAAATTTAAAGGTAAGAAATATCTAGTTGATAAGTAATTATATTCACAGCATGCTTGATATATGTATGTATATATATACAACGGTACGATGTTGAATATTCTGAATAAACATAAAAAACTCACAGCTACGAAATAATTTCAATAATTTTCAGCATCATGCAAATATACAAATTTATAAATAATAATATAAATATATCATTGAACTATCCAATCAATGACTATAGAGGATCAGTTAACTACAAACTAGCCAGAATATTAAACAGATTAATTTCTCTAACGAATCAATATCCACAAACAACGGTAAGGAATTCTTTCGAATTAATGGATATGATCAAAGATATCAAAATTCCTCCGGAATCCATTCTCGTATCTTTTGATGTAAAAAGCTTATATACAAATTTACCATTAACTGAAAGTATCCAAGCAGTAGAAGAAAGACTAAAAACATCTTCGGATTGGAAAATTCAAGAATTTGAGCTACTTACAATTGAAGACATTATATCTCTCTTGAGAATCTGTCTCAATAATACTTATTTCCAATATAACCATGAAATCTACTCACAAGACGATGGCTGTCCAATGGGATCACCTATTTCAGGAACAATTGCTGACATATATTTACAAAAACTAGAAACTGATGTAGTGGTAAATAACTCCAAAATTTTATTCTGGAAACGGTATGTTGACGACGTAATTGCTATTGTTGATAAGTCCAACAAGAATGAAATTCTTAACTATTTAAACTCATTTCATCCACAAATCCAATTTACAATTGAAGAAGAGCAGCATAACGAGATTCCTTTCTTAGATGTTCTTATAATGCGCAATGCAGATGGCAACATTGAAACCAAAGTCTACAGAAAGAATACACACACAGATAGATATCTAAATTTTAAATCTTTTCATCACACCTCCCAAAAAATTTCAGTCGTAGATGCTTTAGTTCACAGAGCTTTTAAAATCTGCCACCCAAAATATTTGGATGCTGAATTATTACACATCAGAAAAGTACTTACAAGAAATGCATACCCGATAAAATTCATAGAAAAAAGAATCAACCGAATGAGAAACAAGTTACATCCGAGGAGAACCATAGTCGCACAAGCAACAATGATAAAAAATCATACAACACCTGTATCTGCACCAGACACATCAATTTTGCTCTCATCAATCATAGAAACAGAAAACAAGATTGAACCATGGATTCCAATTCCATACATAGGCAATATTTCTAATAGGATCGCAGGATACTTGCGAAGAGTCTTGAAATGGAAACCTACTTTCTTACCGGGTATAAAAATCCAAAACTTAATGAAAAGTTTAAAAGATGGAGAAAATTCTGAGAATGCTGGAGTATACATTATACCTTGTAATACTTGCAATTCAATATACGTTGGGGAAACCTATAGGCACCTAAACACAAGAGTACAAGAACATAAAGATAATGTCAGAAGAAAAGAATATAAAAAATCAGCTATTGCAAGACACATAATAAGAAACAGAAGTCATTATATTGCATGGGACGATGCAAAGATTGTTGTTCCCGAACATAATCATTTCCTACGACAAATAAAGGAAGGTTTAGTTATCCAACAATCAAAACAGTCATTGATGAACGTCAACCAAGGTTTTATTTTAAGCAACGCATGGAAGCCAATAATCCCGAATTTAATAGATTGATCTTGTTTTTTAATTTAAATTGTTGAAAAAATAATTATTTTTTGCAAAATATTCACAACTCAATAATTTTAAATTAGAATAATGTAAAATTTTTATAAATACTACATCAAACAAGGATAGCATAGTTAGTCATAATTAAGCCCTGAAGATGAACACTGTTTGAGTTCGAAAGCTTGGCAAATAAATTGATTCTAAGCAATATCCACGTATTCCAATTATTTCAACATGGTTGATATTAATATAAATATATACCATTTAGCTGTGAATTGTTTAAGTTTATTCATAAAATTGAACATCGTACCGTTTTATAGATATACATACATATACCAAACATGTTGTGAATATAATTAGTTATGTACTAGATATTTCTTACCTCGAAATTTCTGCTGATACAGATGTGTCCCCATCAGATACCTATCTTTACGTTGATCATGGGAAACCGTTTAAAATGATGCTGGATGGCTTTCAAATACAAGATGTTTTGTTGGACGGCTAGGTTTGGTATAAGGGTTCATACATTCCTATTTTAATCCTGCAAGTATCCATAATTCAACTATGCTTACAGCATTAATTCCAAGTTACGCCAGGCATGCTTGAACTATACAAGAATATATTATTCCTGTTGGGATTGAATTTTTACTAGTATGCATAGCAAGATCAAATACTTCCTGGCCATGATACGTGTGCATATTCTTCCTGCTGGGATTTAAAAATCCTACCGGCCATGATTAAGTTCAGTCCGGAGTTTTTAGAGTGTATGAAAGCTGTATCTATTGACATTAGGCATGACGATAATAGCCCTTACATGAATTATTTGATGAGGCTTAATCTACACGACCAGAGTTCCCAGAACCACTGATTGTCACTGATCAATTAATTATTCTACTCAGAGTTTGTGTGTGTGTGTGAGCTGGTCCTGACTAGACATTGCCAATCTGCGGTGTCCAATACCACAAATTGTTACAATGGGGACTGATCTCTGAAACTATTGTAATTTTTACATACTCCCAGATTTTATTAACTCTAATGTAAGGAAGTGGCTCCTAATTGTAAATAATTTCGGAATCGAACATTCCTCCAAATTTTAAGTCAATTTATTCTAGCTCATAGCAATATGCCTAGCCGCAGGGAAGTTCAAGTTCCTACAAGCGCCGGTCGAGGAAGCTTCCTCGAATCATTACGCCGTATCTTCCAAAATATTCCCAAAGCGTTTCGTTCAAAACCCCGCGCTGAAACCAAAGCCCTCCAAAGTAACACCGATGACTCCAGGATTATTAAAAAATCTTCAAGTGGGTTAAACTGCTTGAAAGGAAGTCAGACAAAAAAGAAAGGAGATGAAAAGGAAACATATTTGCGACAATCCATTAAACCATTAGAAGAATCAAATGACAATGAGACTCCAGTTCCGTCACCAGAAGTCCCAGCTGAAACGACTGTGATTGTTGAGCCCCCGCCCAGACCAGGGGATCAACTCTCTCCGAAAATTAGTCAATTAATAGCGGAAAAAATACGTCACAGTCACACAATGATAAGCGAAAAACACTATGAAACAGGAATAGTAACAACCAACACTTACAAAGGCAGAAACATGAGCAATCACAAATGGACGCAAACCATTAAAGTAATTCTCCTGGAGAAATCCTAAACGTTGTTGACTGAAATTTATACGTTTTGCGGGCTGCTTGCGGGCCCAACGTATATATAATTCCAGCCCGAACCCGCCCGCCATCCGCACTATATGCATAAAGTATAACCCGACCCGCCGCATTGAAATACGATAATAACCCAGCCCGATCCGCAACTTGCAACATGACGAAGCATTAAACCCTAACCCGCTCATAACCTGCACGGTCGGGTCGGGCCTCGGAACGACCCGAATTTTTACCCGCGGGCCACGCCTTTAATACGAATACGAATTTATTTACGGAATCTTTTCGGGCGGCGCCCATATCATCCTTACATAGTACAATAAAAAATTAATCACAGTATATCATTAAAAACTTTTCTAGTTGAACAATTTTGAATGTACTTAAAAATAGATATCACATACAAAATCGCTGGATTACAAAATAAATGTGCTAGGGAGGTGGCATTTGAAACATTTTGAATATTATATTTCCTTAGAAGAGAGTTTCTAGGAAAATTATACATCCTGCAGAAGACTAAGAGGTGGAGAATATCATTTGGTACTTGCATGTTACAGTCTTGACATAACTCTGGTGAAGATAAATCGTACTTGGCATGCATGGTATAAAGGTGTCTGGATCCTAACCTAATATTGGCAAACAGACGTATATATTGGAAAGGTATCTAAAAGTTTAAGTATCTGGAGGTTGAAAAGTGGTTTTTAAAAATCTTATATGTAGGTAGGTATGAGGAGTTTCTGACGCGGTCTAGATCAGCTTGTACGAGTGCGATGAAACAGCGGAAATGATTGACTGATAAAAGCCAGCATATACCTGACTGGAATTCCTACACCGAGGCAAAGCCATAACGATACAGAAAGTCACGGATAAAATTAACCCTGCTTGGTTTTTCGCTAAACAATGGCATGTTTCTCTCCAAGTACCGTAATCTCTCATAACATATTCGGACAAGCCGTGATTCTGGCATCAACAGGATCTTAAACCAGAGTTTAAGTGCCTGCCCTAGAATTCGGTGAAGAACCTTTATTCGACCTGTTTCCACTCGTAAGCATTTTGAACTATCTCCATTTCTAGGGGAACATTAAGAGACCATACTTCCGCAGCATAAATCATTGTGGGAATGACAGTTGAATCTAATAGCTTCATTCTGGACTCCCGTGAATCCGTTTTGGAAGCCGAAAGGATTTTTATTGTGGGACCTATTGTTGACAACGCCTTCCTTTTCATTGACTTTGCAGCAAGGAAAAAGGATGCAAACGGGGTAAAAGGTACACCGAGGTGAGTGTATTCGGACACTACTTCAATTTTTTCACTCTTTAAATACCATTCCCAAGAATCAGGAATAAAGTCTCCATTTCTGAAAACAACAATTTTTGTTTTAGAGAGATTAATGCTCAAAAAGTTCTTATCGCAGTATAAATCTAAAATATTAATTTTTTGTTGGAGGCTTTGCTTCGAGTCTGCAAGGGTGACGTCATCTGCTAGGAGAAGGTGGTTAACTGCGTTGTTCCCACCTAAACTGACCTTAGTGGCTTTAAAAGATCAAAAAAGCCGTCAAGGTCGGAGATGTACAACGCAAAGAGTAAAGGGCTGAGTATATCTCCCTGGAGTACAACTTGGGAAACTTGTACAGCTGCTGTGTGGTCATTTCCCACCCTAACCTTTATGACTGCATTATCGTAAAGGGATTTTAGAATCCTTATGAAGTTGCCGCTAGTATTCATGATAAGGGCATAAATCGTACGGTTTGGGCCTTGGGCGGTATAGATTTTAGGTTAAAAAGGTCACATTAGTAAATAAGAAAAATTTTCTGGATTATAAAATTAATCTACTTTATTCCCTAGATATTCTTACGTTGGGATGATCTTTTTAGTGTGCTTTTAGATGTGTTACTACATTAAGAAAATAATCCGGGCATGAATAGGAAAAATATTACGGTAAGTTGAAAGAAATTCAACCTCATGGGAAATATGAAGAAGGAAGTACATAGGTGGAGAAATTCTGGAATGCTGCTTTTTTTCTTGCTACACGTGGCTTTAAGTAAAATGTATCTAGACCCTGGGTTTATAGTGAATTTCAAGGAGATTTTATAAAGTCTAATAGGATCAAGCCACAGTTGACAATTTTTAAACAGAGACAATATTTCATGGAGGATTTTAGAAGATTCCTGAGGGTGAAAACATTATCGAACCATTTATTGGGTGTTCGTGGTCTAACAAGTATATTCTCTGGGAAAATCCTTGGCAGACTTGAATACAGGCACATCTGTATCTACCCCTCAGATAAATATTATGTCTGTCCCATATTTTTACGGGAGCATTTTTACACGGGTTGGGAACCAGGTTGACGTTTCTGCATTGTTGGAGACAGCTTTGATTATAAATTATGACTTGCTCAATCATAAAAGGCACTTCTTCCCTGGGTTCTCTGCTCCCCGGGAATTCTACGACTTGTAATGAAGTTCGAATTTTAATTGTATGCAGTTCATACCACTATATGGTTTAACCGCTTTTATTGAACATAGCAGTAAATCCATCCACAAATGCGAAAGGTAACACGCATGTGTACTCTAGTCACGCTGCTGCACAGCTCGTTGGCTACGTAGCATGTGTCATATAATTGGACGGCGCGAAATTTCAATTTGCACTACAGCCTGGTTTGAATTAACAGTACTAGCAGTGAAGCCACCCGCATTTGCAGATGTTAACACGACTGACGAAGCTATTCATGGTGATAGTAACTTTCAACAAATTAAACCATTTATGGGCAGATACAGTTACGCGTTAGTAGGTGATATAGTATCGGTGGACCCATTGTGAAATGTCCACTGGACATTTCCCCATGTGTAAGGCATACAGGCGCCCTTCACTTTTTTTATCCAGTGGACATTTACACATGCATTAAGCATAGTGCCTCTCACTGTAGGTATTTCCATATGGTTATAGGCAAAACCAACAGCCAATACATGTGCATAATCATAGAATGCATTTTTTTGAAAAAAGTGATTATAACTCCCGACCTGGGGGGAATTCCTCAAATCCGAATGCAGAATCGGATTGGCACAACTTATGCAGCAAATTAATTCCGACATGGATGATTTTGGGAATATAAAAATAATTATTCATTTACACTGCATATTTGAAAGATTAGAACCAGAATGCATGGCACGTTTTAACAAGTGGATGTCTTCATTTGCGCATACTATTCTACGTAGAGATTCAATAGAGTTTATTCTTAATATCATAGTAGAAAAATTAGTTAACATGATTGACGAGTACTGTCAAAATGGGTCAGGGCTCGCTTTGTGTGACATTCCTATTTTAGATATGATAATAATGAAATACCAACCACTTCGTGGGGGTTCCTATTTACCATTACCATACTTACTAGCTTGCTGAGAAAAGTTTCTATTCATAAATGTTGATAATAGTCAGGAAGCATACAATTCCGAGGTGCTTACTGAAAAACAGGCATTGTTTAAAAATGATAGTGATTTGCATGCATGCTTTCTATTTGCTGTAGCTGCAGGCATTAAGTCTTCTAAATACAAGGTACAAGAAATGAAAACATACAGAGAAATAATTCAACAATTTAAGCTAGATGGTATCCACATGCCTATGACAGTTGAACAACTTCCATTGTTCGAAAAGCTTAACCCCAATATTTCAGTAAATGTATTTGGATTTGATGACACAGGGATTACCAGTAGTCATCCATTATTAGAAAAATTAAAAGGAAAACAGTTAGTACAGAAACGGAGAAAATTATTACAAAAATATAGTTTTCCATTGTACATTAGCAAGAGCAGGCCTCAGGGTAAAGCACCAACGGAAAATAATGATACTAGGAAGACTAGCAGACCACGTATAAAAAAAGACGTACAGTATGAACTAGACCTAATTCTAATAATTCAGCAGAAGCAGGTAGAAAATATTGTTGATTCTAATGAGCGTATATTGCCTAGAGTCGACGATCATTCCACTGAGCACTTTGTCCTTTGCACCGATATTCAACAATTATTTAATAATCCCAATCGTCAACACAGACAGTACTTATGTAGATATTGTTTGCATATGTGTGTTTCAAAAGAAACTTTACAGAGACATTTAGAAAGATGTGTCGAAATAGGTGCACAAAAAGCAAGTTTTGTAGATACTCCAGAAGCTTCGATTAAATTTAATTCTTATAGTTTCATGGTTCCAGCTCCTTTCATAATTTATTTAGATTTCGAGTCTAAATTAGTTCCAAACGTACATGTTGATGGGCAGCTCCCCATTGACAGATTTTCAAAGGTGCATGATCTTCATGAATTCTAATTTAGACTTGCAAAGTCAGGAGGTACTAAGCAGTACACACACGAGCATATTACCTGTAGTTATTCATACATTTGTATAGATCCATATGGTAACGTTGAACATAAGAGCACTCATCATATTCAATCAGACGACGAAAATCTCATGGATACTTTCTTCAGAGATATAATTCCCTTTTCCCAAGCACTTAGTCAAAAGATAAAGGATCGGCAAGAACATGCATCACGCAATCGCATATATCCAAGTGCTGAGAAAATGGCTGAAATAAATCAGTCGATTTGTTTTTTCTGTAATGAGGACATTGATCCTCAGGGGAAAGATGGTTGGGCGCCCAACGAGCATCATGATCATTATACATATATGTACATAGGGCGTGCACATAGCTCCTGTAACATTAGGGCTGGCTGGTGTTCGAAAATACCAGTCGTAGTACATAATTTTAGCGGGTATGACAGCCATCCTATAGTCTATAATTTAAACCATGAATTAATTAATGATGTCTCTGTAGTTCCTCTCAGCACTGAAAAGTTTATGTCTGTTGAGATTAATGATACATTGACATTCATTGACAGTCTTCGATTTTTAAATTCCTCTCTGGATAAACTTACAGAAATGTTCGGGGTTGAAGGGGAAGACAAATTCAGGGTAACTAAAGAAGTATTTACAGCAGACTTCCCCGATGCAGTTGAGCAGCAGGGTCTTTTATTTAGAAAGGGAGTTTTTCCTTATGAAGCTATCAAGTCATATAGTGATTTAGAGAAACAAGAACTACCACCTATTGATGCATTCTATTCCAAATTAAAAGACGAGCATATTACTCCAGAGGACTATGTGCATGCAAAACTTGTTTGGGAAAAATTTGGCATTCAGACAATGGGAGATTATTGCAATTTGTATTGTCAGTTAGATGTTTCTTTACTTGCTGACGTGTTTCAAAATTTCCGCAATATCTTTTTTAAAAAATTCCAGTTGGATCCTGCACGATTTTTGAGTTTACCGATGATAACATGGCAGGCTGCTTTAAAATTTAGTAAGGTTAGTTTAGAATACATTAGGGACAATGACACCCATACATTTTTAGAAGCTGGAATTAGAGGAGGCTGTGCAGGTACAGGGTCTATACGATGTGCCGATGCTAACAATAAATATATGAAGGATAGCTATGACCAATCCCAAAAATGTTCATATATAATGTACTGGGATGCTAATGCATTATATGCAAAGGCAATGGACTCTCATCTACCTACAGGTGGTTTCAAATGGTTGTCAGATGGAGAAATTGTGTATCTCTCTCATGAAACTAATATTATGAATTTGCCTAATGATGGCGTAGAGGGGTATTTTTTTGAGGTAGATCTTATTGTAGACGAGAGCTTGCATGACTATTTCAATGACTACCCTTTGGCACCTGAAAAACGTCCTGTTAATGTTGATGAAATGTCATCATACCAACGGGAGATGAAGGAAAAATTGCAAGTTTCCGACGGAACTCTTAAAAATAGTAAGCTAGTCACAGATCTAAATAAAAAAAATAAAATATGTTGTGCACTACGCTACTCTAAAAACATATTTACGCCTAGGAATGAAATTAGACAAGGTCCATAGAATTTTAAAATTTAAACAATCCGCTTGGCTTAAGGGATATATAGACTTGTGCACAGATCAGAGAAGATTAGCTACTACAGAATTTGAGAAGGATTTCTGGAAGCTATTAATAAACGCCGTTTTCGGGAAGAGCTTAGAACAGGTTAGAGATAGATCCCGAATTCATTTGTTAACGCAAAAACTTATTAGCAATCACTCATTTTCTGATCGTGCAATTAATTTTGCCAAAAAGGCAACTTTGAAGGATATTGTACTGGTAAACCGAGATGTAGCATTGTTCATTATGAGGAAAACTAATGCATACTTGAATAAACCCATATATACAGGAATATCATGTCTTGATATTAGTAAAAATGTAATGTATGATTTTTACTATGGGTATCTTAAAACCTTGTATAATAGTGATACTGGCTGTGAGCTCAAACTAATAGGCACTGACACTGATAGTCTTATGGTACATATTGAGAGTGATAATCATAACTTAGATGTATATAGGGATATGCTTGAAAATCATGAGTTATTTGACCTTTCTAATTTTAAACCCTCTAATGTAGTACCTCGAGTAGACCCCGAATGGGCACCATATTTTAAGGAAGAGAATAAAAAAGTGAGAGGGGTAATGAAAGATGTATCTGCAGGTCATCCCATAAAGTCCATGAGATTTTTAAAAGCTAAAATGTACACATACATATCTCAGGATGGTATAGTTGACAAAAAAGCTAAGGGTATTCCAAAGTCATTTGTAAAAAGACATCAGAAATTTGAAGACTATGATAGAATTCTCAAAACACTGGGTTCAAGTACTGTGGTTAATTATAGAAAAATAGCCGCTGTAGGACAAAGAATTTATAATACCGAGGAAACGAAGAGAGGGTTGACAGCTTTTGATAATAAAAGATTTCATGTAGATTATAACTCTAGTTTAGCCTATGGGCATAAGAATATTCCGTATGTTAATAATTTAGATGAATTTTTACGAATTGCTGATGATGATATGCAAAGACCGGTGTAAAATATGTATGTTTGTATATATATATATATATATATATATATATATATATGTATATAAATTGTGTGTCATTGTATGTATTAAATATAATCGTGTATGTATTATGTTATTTATGTTAAAAAAAGAAATATTAATAATTCCTAGAACAAAATTCAAAAAAATACTTCCAAACAGATAACCTACATCAATTTATTTTTCATATTATTCTCAATCCATACTTCATCATGGATGCACCTGTATTTGACTACTCTCTTCATGCACCTTTTAATTTTATTATTTCTGGACCCACAATGTCAGGGAAATCTGTCCTTACTAAGAACATAATAGCCCGCCGAAACGAAATCATATTTCCCAATGTAAAGTATGTGGTATACTGCTATGGTATAAATCAGCCCCATGTATTTGCATCCACGAAAAACGAATTCCCTGAAATACAATTCCATGAAGGACTCCCAACGGAGTATGGAGACGATCTTCTTAATCCATACTTGTACATTTTGGACGATTTGATGGAGGAGGCGTCAAAGTCTAAAGAAGTTCTGCAGGCATTTGTTAGAGGGAGTCACCATAGACATTGCTCCATCATATTCATAACTCAAAACTTTTTCCATGATGGGCTGCGTCCACTAACTACTAATGCCAAGTACATTTGTCTGTTTAAAAACCCGAGGGAGACACAAGTAGTTAACCGGATTGGATGCCAGATGAACTGTGGTAAGAATTACCCACTCATAGAGGAGGCATATAAACAGTGTATATCCATACCCCATGGATACCTTATGATTGATTGCAGCCAGACGCAGGATGATAAATATAGACTCAGAAACAATGTATTCCCGGATAATGATTGTGTTATTTTTATTAATCCAAACAAATAAAAAATTAAATATTCATATTAAAATAATTCTTGTAATATCTACTGATAAATTCAAAGTCAATAAATCGCATACAAATCTTATTACCATCCTGAATGAGTGTGAACTGTCGTTCATCGCATTCACCGCATACCCGATCAATGGAGACAAATACAGTCCTATTCCGTTCCATTTGTTCTGCATCCAAAGTGTCTTTGCACAATGTACAATAAGAGTCAACAGGGTCGATAAAGACTGGGTACAATCTTTTAATCACACCACCTCCATGTTGATCCTTCTTCTTCTGTTTGCTAGCAAGTTTTTCCAACTTTGCACGGCCCTTTGCTGATTTTAGCATACCAGCATCTTTGAGAGGTGTAGTCGCCTTTCGTTTATTCACTCTTGGATCAATTATTGGCTTGGTGGAATCATCAGTGGATATTTCAGGTGTAGATCCTGTAGACGATGACGATGGGGAATATGATGGCTTAATGTTCATTGGTGTAACTTTAAGCCAATCCCAAGTTCCACACACATCAATGCCAGTTTCCTCATGAATCACATTAGCTACAACTGCTGTTTAAAAAGTAAATAATTTCTTCTCAATCATATTAAGTTTGTACGCAGGGGCGAAGGAAGGGGCAGATATGGGGTAAGGTTTGGGACTTCCTGCGTCCCCTCCCTTTTTGCGGCCAAACCGTTACAGCTACGTGCGCGCGCGCCACGGTAATCGCCTGCGAGGGAAGCAATAACATATTCTTACCACTAATAGTTGAATCCATTTCCATAGACTGTTTATCCAGCGAAGCCTGAGCCATTATTTCCAACGTCTTGGGTTATGAATGCACAATGTTTATGAAGAAATAAAGATAGCAGTGTATTAATTGAAATAGTCAGAAAGAAGAGGAAAATTGGGAGTAAAATTCGAATGTCCATAAATGTATTTATGAAAACAAGTTGATGAGAGAATATGGAAGAATGGTTCATGATGAATAGAGAAGAGCAGCATTTATACTTGTAAACGTGAATGTAAGATTTATTTATACTTTTTTACACAAAGGTTTTTAAATCTATTTACATACACCATCGTCATCCCTTTCTAAAATTTTACCGTCTCTTTTAGCAATACGTTCTTCAGTCTGTGCCATACAGCTGGATAACGTTTCATAAAGTTCATCAACATCGGCATGTACGACATTGTAATAATACACAAGGTTACTAATAACTTCAGCGGTTTGGTTTACTTTGAAGTTCATCCGCATCTTGTTTCCATTCAAGCAGAGTCTTGAAATATTCATGAATACACGCTTTGTTCCTTCTCCAGCCTTTGAGAACCAAACCTTTGGGCGGTGCGGGTCCATTGGATTTCCATGAATGCGAAATGTTGGTTTCTTAGGTCCTTTCAGTTTTACAACGCCTCCAGCGACATCTCCGGAATCGACATCCATGTTATCCAAAGATACACCACTATCCGATCCTCCAATAGATGTAGTTTCAGCAGTGGAATTACCTTCCACATTATTAATGCATTGTTTGATTTCAGTGTCCATGGTCTTGTTGAATTTTCTGAAAAATTTTAACATTGAAAATAAAAATTGGAAAGTTTTCAAAACACAAGCGGGACCAGCTATGATTATCAAATTAAATCTTACCAAAATTTATCCAAGAGTTTGGAAAGTGCAGGACAAGCTGTTGAGGATGAATGTAAATTTTTTAGAAATGTTCTCACCTTATATAGTAGACCAGTGGTTGTGGTCAATATTTTACTTTAGAAAGTTCCTGCGCATAAAACCCACCATCCATGGGTTCATTATCCTCTGGGTCAGTTAAATAAAACATTCTGGGATTAGAATTACCGATTCTATTGATAGTATACACTTCAGGGTGATAACGTTTGGCATAGCCTTTCTCAAAAGTATTTTTATCAATAGAAATTAATACTCGGTCTCCAATGTTAAATTTGGGATTATTATACGTGTGAAGTTTCCTTTCTCCATATAAATTATACCATACTTCCATCTCATTCTTGGAATTTACCGAGCTCGGGGCAAACTTAGTACTTGAATGTATTGTATTATTGTAATTTTGAACCAACTTAGGTAAAACATGTATAAACTTGTAACTACCCTTATGTTGGACATATCTACTTATTTTTTCCATAATAGTTCTATTAAAGCGTTCTACGATACATGCCTTAAGCTCTGATTGAACATGGAAAATTCCAATTCCTTTTTCCACACAAAACTCTTTAAATTCCTTTTTAAATTCGGTTCCTTTATCGCATTGAATTCGTTGAGGAATTCTACCAGATGACTTTAAAACATTTTGAAACACTTTCAGTACATCCGCACTTTTTTTTGACTTTAAAGGCTTTACAAATGCATATTTACTAAGGACATCAATAATACTAAGCATATATCTGAAGTTATTATTGTGTTTTGCATATCGGGAGATTTCAATCAAGTCTATTACCCACTGCTCATCCATCCCATGTACATACACACTCCGTCTCTTAAACCTCTGTATAGCTGGTTTATTTTCAGCATACGTAGGAATAGACTGAAGAACTTTTTCAAGTGTGGATCTGCATTCCCCACCCTTATAGTGTTTCATAAAAGTATTAAGTCCTGAAAAACTCCCTCTAAATTTGGGGTTCAAATACAGACGTTTAATTTTAGCCTCAGCCATGACAGTGAGCAAGAAATCAAATAAATAATAAATGCGAATACACTAACTTATATTTATCATTGACAAAGTTGCATTCATGTGTCCAACATCTACTTTTCAAAATGAAGAGATTAATTGATAATAAAGTCTTTTTTCATAAATGCAAATCCAGGAAATGTGTAAAACGTGTCCTCAATAAGGCCACCAATGAAGAACTAAAAGCTTTGTCAGAATGCACCAAGAATTTCCTTTTAGGTAATGTTCCAGTCTCACGTGGCACAGTTGAAAAGCTGCGTCCCTACAAAAAGCATCTTCACACGCTCTCATTAAAATCGGCATCCTTTAAAAATAAACGTAAAGTTTTACAAAAAGGCGGTGGGTTCTTTATCCCGATCCTTGCAACATTGGCATCATCATTAATCTCCCAGTTCCTTCCGTAAGATGGCGCGACACATGAAATTATTACCAGAGGCACATTTTAATCTAATGATGTCTGAGGCTAATTCTCATGGAAGTTCTTCTTCAAATATATTGGACTCTACAAAATTACCTGATGATGTGAAACAAGTTTTATATGGTGAACATGCTAGATCCCTGAGACAAAAGAAACAGTATGAAGATAACAAACCACTTCTCGAAAAAATGATTCATGACAAGTCCAAGCCTCAAAATTCCCAGCAGTATAGTTCAAATAAAGAAAATAATCGAACTGCCAGCCAACCAATCATTCAAACCCATGCAACTAGAAGACCCCTCAAACGAAAAATTTACGATGATTACGATTTTGATGATCATGAAGATGATTGTGATTATGATTTTGAAGAAATACCCAATCGACAAATAGTTCCAAAGGTTGCAGATCATTGGACAGACAGCATAAATATTTCCAATAAATTAAATCCCCCCACCAAAAGGAAATTTTATGAAGATTATACTTTTGATGAATCATCTATCCCCAAAAGGCGTTTATTTACAAAATTTTCGGATCCACCATCATTGATTCGAAACAATATCGATACAACAAGAATTCAACCGAGTAAGCGGAAATTTTATGAAGATTACACTTTCGATGACTCACCTATACCGAAGAGACGATTATTTTCAAAGTTTTCAGAACCGGCTCCATTCATTCAAAACAATATCGATACAAGAAGAATTCCCGCAAGTAAACGAATATTTTATGAAGACTATACTTTTGATGCATCAACTTTACCCAAGAGGCGATTATTTACAAAGTTTTCAGACCCATTACCGGACACTCAAAATATTAATAACGATGTCGGTGAGGATCCAGGGGCATTATCCCCACCTGTTAAACCAACCAAGCCAACCAAATTAAAACGATACATACTTACTGAAAAGAAGATTAAAACTGAAAAAATAATGAATCCATCCAAGCGTAAAACCTGCTATGGTGGTGATGAAAAAAATGATTCAGTAAGACCGAAATCAAAGCGTAAAAAGATTTCTAAGACATTATGCATTGGGTGTGGTGGGGAAAATGGACAGCATGGAAATGGATGTAAAAAGAAAATTGTTATACGATGGAATAAGTATTAGTTTTATGTATTTATTTTGCAAACTCTGTAACCGATTGATGAACATTCTTATTACAACAATTCGATTTTAATAAATATTTTTTGGAATTAATAAACATTAAAACATATTTGTCATTACGAACTAAGTCATTTGAAAATGAGCAGTACAAGTTCATAGGAGAGCAACGTCTGAGTCTCTTATACAAAAAATATAATGCATAATTTCCACAAACCGTTGAACCCCAATTTTGTAACTGCTTTATATTCTCTCTTATTCTAAGTTTACATCTCTTTGCAAACACATTGAATTCATCAGAATAGTAATCTATACCAAAACCATATGAATCATAAAATTCTAAGAAGCTAGACTTATTATCTATATAAATAGCCACCCAATGATCCCCAGGCTTTGTGCTGGGATCTGAATTTACAACCAAGCATAATGGAAACTTATTCAATTTTACATATTTCAATTCATCACATGACACTACATCAATCATTGCCCTTCTAGGCTTGCATATAACATGTAAATAATTATAAACTTGAGTTGTATTCATTGCTGATTCTGCTGAGTGTAATCAGTGTAAAATACAGATTTATTCTTGTCAATGTTCAAGATAGCTTGGGGTTCTGTGTAACAGAGTACAGTCAATGGTATGGCTGTTGCACCTCGAAAACGAAGTTCAATTTTCAAATTCCCAAAACGAGGTACGGATCTGGCATCAACAATTGGTGAGATTTCGTAGGCAAAGAGAGTCTTGTTATTCAAAAAGTCGGAAAGACTGTAGTCGATGCTAGCGTCCTTATTGTCAATCCCAATAGCTCTATAGACATTACTTAGGGCTTCTTGTACGCGTAGACTGTTTTCTTGAAAGTCGACATCTAACGGATAAGACTCGCAAGTGTCTCCATTAACAGAAACATTAATGTGGGTAAGTCCAAAGTCGCTAAATACAAAAGGATTACTCGTACAAGTTCCATTTAAGTTTGTACTCGGTACAATTGCAAGCACCAATCGATCCGGAAGTTGCCCACCCTTGAATACACCCTCCTATATCCGTGTCAATGTCCCAATCGGTAATGAAAAGCTCTTGATATCGACCTTGTTTAAATATAGATTCGCCACATCTCCAGCCTCCCATAATCGAATATGATCCAGAGCAGCAGCAGGGATGACTTTATGCCTGAGAATTTGTAGCTTAGCCTCCACTATTTGCAATTTATAATGCGGTTGATTAACAAGTGCTAAATCAGTATGAACAGCAAAGTCTTCAGTGGAACGATGAAATACTACTTTAAGGTCTACTCCCGGTGGTAGGAAGTCCGGTTGGCAGAAAATGTCTGCATGTGGTCTTCCTATTACCTCGAAAACTTTACTACCCCGACTCAATGTCCATCGTTGATAATAGGATGACGTCACATTAGCATAAACATTTGGAGGGTTATTATCTTTGAAATAACCCGCGCATTGTGACTGAGTCTCATTGTACTCCTTTGAAAAGAGTAACATGCGCTCAATTATTGATCGGTATGGATAATAAGTATTTGTTGGTGATATCAATGTTTCATTTAAATACACTGAACATTAATAAAATACAGAGTGTAAAATATTGTTGACTGGAGCAACAACTATATTGTCAGCATTGGCATTACCATCAGAATCTAAAATTCTCATGCGTAAATACAGACGAGTCTTGCTTAGGTCAATATAATGGGCCTCTGTACTATTAACATTGAATGTTAATGGTACAGCAGTCTCAGATAAAGGGCAATTTGGGAATACATCACAAGTTTGAGTTGTTTGAATTGACATATCATAACCTTCACGCTTAAAAATATCGAGTCCACTCCTCAAAAAATGATGCCCGGCCATTATGAAAAAATATTTCTAGAATTTCCTTTTTTTCTTTTTGGAGCACTCTTCTTAGTCTTCTTGGAAATATTCAGCTTCAGTATTCCACGTCCGTTTTTCTTTCCTCGTTTCTTAGCAGCCTCTTTTTTCTTCCCTCGTCCAATTTTAGGTGCACGTTTGATTTTCTTATATGGGTAAAGGTTACCACCTTGATCTTCCGCCTTACGTTTTCTTCCAAATCCAGAACCAGACTGAGACATTACATCCTGACCAACTGCTTTAAGAGCATCAAGACCACGATCCTTAATGGACTCGCTAAGGGGGCGACCGCCCTCCAATACATCAAGTGCAACATTTTTTAAGGCTGATTTAGCATGGGGGAGAAGGTATTTAGAAGCGAAGGGTATAAGCCTTCGAGCAATTGACCCAAAGAAGGAGCCCAGTCTAGTACCTTTTTGACGAACTTGAGACCCCCTATAAAGTAAAAGTCCTCCACCGCCATATTGAATACCTTGTCCATATTGAGGATAATGAATTCTGTAAAACTTGCTCTCCATATCGGAACACTGAAACGTCTTAGTCATTCTAATCGTGTATGTTTTTTTAATATCTCCGCTCACGGAAGTGTAGTGTACACTTGAAGTCCCCAAATTCGAATGGTGGTGGTTTCCCAGATTCATTCATTATATACACGTGAACACTGTCAAATGAGTTGGATTTCAATGGTAGATATGTTGGATTGTAAAATTCATGTTCATAGGCTTTACCATTACTGTAAGTTTGAGGCATACATCGCATCAAAGGTGCATACGAGTCACCTACGAATTGATTTTCGACAATATCACAGTACACGAATAAATGATCATTCCCAAATCCCTTATACAGCTTGTGACGGGCTCGTTGTTTCTCGAAGATTATTGCAGATGGCGCTGGGCTTTGCGCTGTCAAAAATCCCAAATAATGCCTCGCAGATCGTGAGAGACCAAAATCATTAAACTTTGAATTTTCATGAGAAATAACATACATTTTTCCTTTCACGATAAACCACTCAATATCCATTTCTAAACTGAGAATGTCCATGAAATCTTCAAATGATGTGATGTCGCTCTCGGCGGATATGAAAATATTTGGATTGTCTTGCGATGTTGCAATTATTTCACCCTTATCAAAGTAATTCTTTAAGTGCATCTTTGTATCACTCATGATTATTTTTGTAGTTGCCTGTTTTGGTGAACAGTCTCCATTATTTCCGTCGACTTTTTCTTCCCAAATATGCCCATATGTTGTGTTAGTAGTATCAAAACCTACTAAAGCTTCTGCCCTTGTATCTGATATTACTAATTTTTGCACTTTTTGTGTTTCCGCAAAGCCTTCATGTATTCCAAATACTTTCTTGAGTCGCTCTGACAATTCAAATGAATATGTGAGTTTTGTATTCCCACCTTCTTTTGTAATCTCCACATATGACCTCTGGTTAATTTCATAAACATCCCTTGTATTTTTTGAAGTGTATTGACAAAAATCTATTTCATCAGAAAAGTTGTGTGGTGCGAACGTCTTGCATTTTATAGAATTGCCTTCAATCCACCGGTCATTACAAAGAATTAGTAAATTAACAGACAAGAACTCAGCCGATTTTGATGAAATACTCGCTATTCCAATTTCCTCGCCCTCACAAACGAAAACATTCGTTGATGTGTATGTGCATGTAGTCAGAGCAACTTCAAAATCCCGTGCATCAAAGTCAATACGCGTTGCTAACTTATTTCTAAAATTAGTTATTGTGTTTTCGGGATAAAAATTATAAGATGCATCACTGAGAAGAGTAACAGTGAAACCTGCCATGATGAATTCCAAAATATGAATGAGTAAATGTAATACTGCATGCTCAATTTTATGTAGATAAACAGGGCTCATTTATTTTATCATAACAAAGTATTTTAAAACATATTTACAACATATTTAACAAATACGTCTCTTTTTGATAATTTTATTCAAGTACTCTAAACGAAGTATATCCTCCTCTTCTAAATCGGACCGTTTGCTAAGATCAGATCGTTCATTAAGGATTGATTTTGCACTCCTTCGTTTCAATTTCGGTCGACATTCTCCAGACCACCCTTCATAGTTATCACTATATATATGACCATTCCAATGCCCCGCATACAGCGTGCATTCTCTTTTGCATCCGGGTCTATATTTAAATTCATGGTATGAGTCTACTGCTATCTCCGCATCACAGTAGACACACCTCACCACTTTGTTCGGTTGCATGAAGTAATACCGTTCTGCCAATAACTCAGGTGTAGCGTTTAGAAATTTACGCGATCCAAAGGTGTTGAAGCGTTTGACAAAATCCAGAAATTCAGGGTGTTTGACAGTCATGTTTGATCCGACCCCCTCATCAATGTACGGGTGTATTTTTGGTATGACCGAATATTCTTTAATTGTGGTTTTCAGTTCTTCATCTGACATTGCATCTTCCATTCTAGTGCAAATCTTCTCCCATTCACTTCTAAGGTATTGAAGTTCCGGGAAGTTGCAAAGGATGTCCATTGAATTTTTAGCCGGGTGGGAACTAGTCCCACAGCTGTGATTCATCATAATTTTGGCTACTTTTATTGTGAAGAAGTACAGCATTGCTTTAAATCTCCAGAATACGAATTTTTCCGCAAATATTGCCTTTCGCGTTTCGGAAATTTTGAGAAAATCAAAATCTTGAGTTACACTTAAAACGGGATCCATATTTTTCAAAAAAATATTTTCAAAACATAAATATTGAAATGAAATTTGATAGTTTCTTTGACTTGTACTGCTAGGACTGAATATGGAAGGAATGATAGTCTACAACAGCAAAACAAACCCCATATATAGGGGTAAACAAACTATTTTTTGTTTTTTTTACTCTTACCTTACTGGATGGGGTGACCATTACCTGTAAACAAATCATACATGCATACATTATTTATGAGTGTGACCTGGATTGAACTCTTCGCCGTTTATAATTATTTTTGAAACTCTAACTACTCTGCCACTGGGGGTGGCATTGCTTGATGCATGCTTTATCCTCTACATATGCAGTAGCTATAAATGTAATATCAGTGTGTACATGGTTTCACTCAAAATGTCCACGAAAGTGAATGGCACTCCTATGCTTTATACATATGGAAATGTCCACTGGATAAAACGTGAAGGGCTCCTCTATGTCTTATACATAGGGAAATGTCCACTGGATAAAAAGTGAAGGGCTCCTCTATGTCTTATACATAGGGAAATGTCCACTGGGAAAGGTGAAGGGCTTCCCTATGCCTTATACATAGGGAAATGTCCAGTGGACATTTCACAATGGGTCCACCGATACTATATCACCTACTCGCGTTTAAGTGCCATTTCCTTCACCTAGCAATTCCCATTAGTTATCTTCCGCGCTAGGAACTACTTTAACATTTTCCTTCCAAGATGCTCGGGAAAAGCAGAGCCATAGGCTTCGCCAATGGAAAATACATACATGCTGCAAATAAGCCCGTTAGTTAGCTCTTATGGTATTTTTTGAAGATTTTTAGACCTCCCTCCCCCTGAAATATATACAATCAAACAAACGGCACACCCCGTGTCCACCTAAGCATGAATCACTCTTCCGTCTTTGCTAACATTGTAATATTGTTACGGATATATTTAGAATAAGTAAAAATAAGCATAATCCATGTCAGCGAATAGTTTGGAAGATCGTAAGCAAAGGCTACGTGATCCCAAACGCTGAGCAAACATAATTATAAGAAAGGAACGGAAATGATTCAAGATTATTTAATAAACAATAAGTTAAGATTAGAATAAGCTAAGATTAAGAACACGTAGATTTTAGGAACAGTTAGTTTAGAGTAGTTAGTAAGACAAGTTAGAACAAGGATCTCAAGCAAGCAACATCTGGAAGAGCCGCACCTAGAGTCCATTCCGTCCGGAATGGATCTCAAAAGGGGCAACATGGAATTCCCAAGATTCCATGGGAAGAAGAGATCAAGATTTCAGTTTTAGTGTAAATTATCGTTCAATGTTTAGAGTAGATTTAAATCAGTTAAAGGAACAATAATTGGCCAAATAAAGTTATGAACAGAACTTATACACAGAAACAATAGTTCCATTTATTATTGTGTTTCCACCAACACCGGATTCCAGTAATTCAGGGGATGGAACACCCGAACCTTGGCTTAAATGCATTCGAGGGAAATGACATTATACCGAGAATGTACAATCGTAACATGGTGTTTCTGCCAGGCCTTCAGGTTTATTTTGGTAAGGACCCGGAGGATCCGTAAGTCGGGGACTTGCGGATGACCCTGAATCATAGACGGACTTTGTAGCAAGTCACGTCGAAGTTTTTCAAACTCATGGGATGGAAGTATGGGGTCCGACACGGAGGAAATATTTTCATTTCTCTCCCGGGCCACCCGAAACTTTCCATGAAAGGCAGTACTCAATATCAACAAAATGTTGCTTCAAGCAAGAAAATTTAGGAATTATCATCACGCGCGGAATTCATCCCTACACAGAAATCCTAGTGCAGCACTATAAAAAGAACTATTTTACGGCCGAGAATATTATTTTAAGTGACTAGTGAAATTGGGACTCTTTCCAACCGGAAAATTAGGGGAAGAGGACGTCCAATAAGGTAAACCAAATTTTTCTTTGAGGTTCATACATACCCATAAATAAGAGCTTATTAATTCTGTAGTATAGTTACGAGGCGTAGGTAAATTCAGGAGTAATTAACCGGAAGTTACATACAAATCATAGATTGAAATTAGAAGATTGCTCATATACGTACATGTATTTTGTGGCTTTTCAGAGTACATAATAGGTTTGTGTATAAACGTTTTCACCATAATTCTCCTTCCACTAAAAATAAGTCTTTCTTCTGTCTTTTTAGACGCCTAAAGGGCCGACGTAATTGAGCATAGGCATAAACAGTGTTCGTAATGTAAAGGGTACTATCAAGGCTGAAGGGCCGACGTTAATTGAGCGCAGTACAATAGTAGTCTTTCTCATCGTAAGTTTTAAGGATAATTTCAAAAGGGCCGACCTTCATTGAGCGTTGAAATTCTGTACAAATCTTAAAATTACTTTCTTACGTTTACGGAAACCCCATGCTAGGGGATAGGAACCCAAAACACGATTAAAAATCTTTAAGTAATCAGGAATTTTTTATTTACACAAGACTCTCAGAATTTAATTTTCAGCTTAGTTTAAAGCACAATATGATCTACTTTTCAAATAAATAAACCAAAAAGCAACATTTTTCTCTTGTTTCATACTCTATCTTTTCGCCTTCTAGCATAAGCACATTTGAAAGGCCGACAGTCATTGAGCGCAAATGTCTTTATAATCTTTTGATCTCCAAATTTAATTAGGAGCCCCCTGGCTAGTGAGGCTAAAACCCAATTAAAACTCTTTCTCTTCAAATTACTTTCTTCGTCTGATGTGTAGGTTTACACGGGTGATAATAGGGACTATTTAAAACTTTTCACAAACTTCTTTTCTCCTTCATTCTTTTCATTTTCTACCAGAAGGGCCGACCTTATTGAGCACTGGGTAATTAGGAAATAATTTGTCATGGTTTTGGCAAATATCAGGATCACAAAATTTATTCCGAAAGGCCGACCTTATTGAGCGCGGAGACATATTAGCTTACAGTTAGTCAGTTGCAAATTTTTACCTAAATAGCTCAGGTAGAGAGCGCAGGTATATCAGACCATCAAAAGACAATAGTATGTAAGGCAAACAAAATTTTTCGGGAGGGCCAAATTGTGAGCACCGAGGTGATTAGGAAATTTTAATTAAGGCGTGACAAAATTTTGTTCCAAGGGCCGAGGTATATTGAGCGGGGACACATTGGTTTAGTATATAGGCATACATATAAGAAAATTGCACGATCTACATAGTTTAGGGATTGAAGGGCCGAAATATAAGCGCAATCATTTTTGTGTATAGGACGTAGTTTCATACGTAGAATCCAAAAGGCTAGGAAGATAAGGAGGGACCTTATGGCATAGTAAGGTTCGAGTCATTCCAAGCACGGAGGTGATCGGATGGATGCCGACAATAAGCACCGATACGCCTGTTGCCTACTATAGGTAATCGGAGAGGCTATGAGCGACGCACCGACATAGGTAAATGTTTGTATTGTGCCCGAGCTAGCGGATAGGTAACAGCAAAGACTATTACTAGTTAGGAGGTCCATGGATCTGGATAGGATAACAGCGGACAATCCAAAGCACGGATGTTCACTTTAAAAACTAGGTATGCGGATTCCGGCTATGGTCATACTTATGGACTTTCATATTTCACATTCTTCAGTAGATGACTCATGGTTTTGAGCACATCATAAGCTGGCCATTCTCGAAGGATTTTGCTAAAGTAGAGAGAAAAGTCATAAGAAACCACAGGCTTATGGCATTTGAGAGTTGGTTATAGGGAGAAGGAATTCAATAAAATGCTGGTGCTTTCAGATTTTATTGTCTACGTCAGATACAAGCCTTGCTGATGGTAGGATCGGTTCAAGGAAGTTCTTAGGTACGAATTAGGACGCGAAACTTATCCATCGGGGAGAAGGGTAACTAGTAGCGAGGAATACAGTCCTTATTGATTATTGAGAGAGTCATTACAGGAGTATTTAGGGAAACTTAGGCAACACCGGCCCGAATGTGAGGAGTGTTGATTGACAATAAGACTGATAGATTTTAAATAAGTGCAACTAGCCATTGCAGATAGGTAGGTAAGGCATAAAATAAGTACGTTTAAGAGGTTTAAGTTTTAAGGGAATTAAGTCTTTTAAGGTTTTAAGGAGTATACGTTTAAGGAGTGCAAGTTTTATGGAGATCTACGGTTAAGAGGAAGTAAATTTAAAACGGTTTAGGTATTAAGGAAGATTAAGATTAAGGAAGGATTAGGTTACAACAGGAATTCGGACTAAGGATTGATAGGTTTTAAGAGGAGAAAAATTGGTGTTGACACCAGGAGACAATTAGATCAGTTAAGGAGTTGAAATTTATGATTAAAATCAGTAAGACAGGTCACAAGTAAATTTAGGGGAGTTCAGGAAGCGAACACGTAAGTTTAACACAAAATTGTTTCTCTGAGGTATCTTCACAAATTGGCAAATAAGGTTAATAACTAGGCATACACAACATAAGCATTAAGGCAAAATTTTAGAAAACGGTTAAAGGTTAATTTGGCATAAGTTTTAAGAAAGGTTTTCAGGTTTGCATTGACAAAGAACTCTCACAACAGTCAAAACAAATTCATAAACCAAACTCTACGAAACGCCTTAGCATTTTTCAGCCCATCCAGAAAAAGTTAGGACGTTACAGGTATGGAACCCGAAAAGAAACAACATCCATCAAGAAGGGAACCACCACCTGAACCTTCAATACCACCTAGAAGGCCAACACGATCATCGGGACCAGTACCACAGAATGAGGCAGGATTACAGGAAATCTTTGCACGTAGAAAGGAAGAGAAGAAAGCCGCAAAAGCCAAAGCTAAAACAGCAAAGGCAGGCACTGATCTATCTTCAACATCTTCAGCATCTATATCCACAGTCATGGAAGAATCCGGCATTACAACCCTGGCATTATCTGCACAGAGTCCATCGGACTCGCAGGCCATGGGGCACGGAGAGAATCCTGACAATAATGATGAAAGCATGGATGTGTTCGTGGATACGGTATCAATCACTCCTATGCGAACACCAGCCAAACCAACAACCTTCACACCAAAGCTATTAAACACAAAGGTGTCGCAAGGACAAAATCTCCATAGACTAGCCATGCAACGCGAATTACGCGACCTCGAGGCAACCACCCAGGAGGGCCAACAGGACCAGGAAGAGGAAGATTTAGGCGAATTCATGCTAAACGCTAGAGGAGATACGGTTTTTGTCAGCCACAATGCTGACCCTACGATCAAGGAAATCCTGTCGCAATTTAGCCAGCCTGAAGATAGACCAGTAAGCAGTGCAACTACGTCATCATTCGACATTATCACAGACCCGGGAAGCAATCATACGAGCATGGAAGAGGTCGAACAAGGCTTCGTGACTCCAGATAGCGAACCAGAGAATGTGACTACCGAGAATGTGAACCCAACAATGTGGTTGTCAGCAATTTGACAAACCCAGTTGACGACGTAGACATTCCTCAAGGCACGGGAGTACAATCTAAACAGGATGTACAAAGTCAGGAGGAAAGAGGAATGTGCAGCAACGCTACTGGACAATCAATACAACGGACCAATCAGCACAATTCAATTGGAGTTGATGACGCCGAAGATTCCTTAGGGCCACCAGGCATAGCAACAAGTACACCAGAGATTATCCAGCAAAAGAATCTCAGTACGCAGTCATCATTTAGGAACAATTCAGCAATGACACAATCAGATAGTGAGTCAACGGAAATAAGTGAACAAGGTAACTCACCATCAGGAGTGACACGTACCTCTCCCAGATTAGAGAGTGAGCGTGACCAGGCGACTACTCAACTAAATCAGCAGTTAGCAAATTTAAGCATTAGTGGACAAAATACAGGCTCACAGCCTAGTTTTACCGACATACAACAGTCAAACATACAACAGTTCGTGCAAGACCAGTTACGGTCACGACCATCTCCAAGTTTTTCAAACACAGGAGACATAAGCTTTCGGAGGACACTCAGTCTGCAGAACAGGAAGAACCAGTCGAGGATCAGTTACCACCGATCAGACCAGGGCAAGATAACATACAAAGAGTGGAGGATAATTTCGCACAGTTAGTAACACATGTGAATGTGACAGTGCCAGCAGGATCTTTCCGAGATCTGGTGAATACGGAGGGATTCCAACGCAACTCAGTCGAAAATTTCCTGATAGTCCAAGGATTGGAGGGACAGTTGATACAAGTGTATCACAGGTTAGCGCACAATCGCTACACAGGTACGGTCCAGTGGACACATTTTTTTCTTAGATTAGCTGAAGTCACACATAGAAGGGATAATAATAGAGATCCTAACAGAGAGGAAAGGGAAGTACTACGCACACGTGCATTTCAGTACGGTAGGAACGTCCGAGACAACGTTTTCATCCCGTCAGACCTCATCCGCAATCTTTTAGAGCATCGGGTATTGTCGTTGCGAAGCCACAAGGCACATCAGGACAGTCAGATTTTTTTCAACGATACACCAAGGTACACAACCGTAATACATTCCGGGAGACTAAGTGAGACACGTGAAATCGGTCTCCAACAAGAAAGACAGGTCATCAACGACAATAAGGCAGAATCAGCTCGAGACCCGAATAACAACGAGTCTAACGAGCGAAGTGTAATTGAACCCAACGCTGACGACATCGTAAGCAGGTACCTCAGGTACGATCAAAGAAACCCATCAGTAACACGGGATCCGGTTACGAGTTTATTAGGACCAGCGTCTAGGTCAACGCTAAGGACCATCTCAGGCACCCGAGAAGGCGAGCCAACGAGCAACACAACGGGACAAGAACCCCGTGCGTCAACATCAATTTTTGGAGACTATACAAACCTCAATAGAGTTCCCATCAACCCGCCAATAGTGACACCAACAGCTCAACCAGCCACGACGCGAAGGAAACCAGCTGAAAGCTCGGGAAACGATTCAATCGGGACAGGGAGCGCCATCGCTCATATTATAGACTGTAGTCACTCAAAGAGGACTGACTACCCCTCCCAATCCAACGTTAAGTAATACCCATTTAAACCATCTTAGGACAAGAGACCTAGAGACCAACGACCATCCGGTGGATTTTTCATCACCAAGATCACAACTTTTTCAGAAATCAGCCAAACGACAGTTTAAAATCACAAGTGCAGAAAGAGCCAACCGGCTTAGTAACAGTCCGATAGAGAAATTCTCACGAATAAACACAACGAATCAACCCAGCACAACTTTCCTCAGCAAGCCGAAACAGGCAGGCATCAACAGAAAATACGCCGAAGAACCGACCAACGCAACCTAATTTACAGTTTAGGTCACAACCTGTCCATGACGAATTGGAAACACCTTCAGAGGAAACGACGACCACCCAACTTAACACCACCTCACAAGCCAACGTAAAGAAAAGTCAAGTGACCACCCAATTGTACGTCAATACAGATCTCACACCAGAAGTTGACAGCGAATCACTTCTACACCGAGTTTACCAGTCACCAGGAGGCCGAATCTACGTACACCCACCCGTGCACGCCTTGCGAGCACCACCACTTGACGTTAGTACAGCAGCTCTAAGAACATTTGTAAAGGTAGGGATACAAATACGGGAACAGAATCCATCAACAACTATAGCCAGTACCATCAGAAACGCGGATACCGGTACTTATTACCTGGCATTTAGACCTCAAGACAGATTTACCGTCTATCAATCACACAGAGGCTCTTTATATAACAGCCTACCCATAGGACGTACAGGCATACACCGTCACGTACTACGAGGTCGAGACATCCTGCAGCGAGCGACCAACAACGACAGGACCATCCAAGAAGGTGGAGAATTGGTATCAGATCCACTACCACCTTCGCAAAATCCGACACCCAGGAGCAACGAGTCATACCCACGAGGGGATACGATAAGATCAGAAACAACAACTTCGGCTCCAGCATCAAGACCATCAACGACTTTTGCAGTCCCAGCCAGACCAACTGGTAGGTTCATAACCAGGTCAGTAGCACGGACAACGACCTCGACAAGCCCAGTTGTCACAGTCAACCCAACCCCACCAGTTGCAGGACCATCTCGGGAAGCAACAGCTCCAACTAAAAATCTAAGCACAGTCAATTGGCTTCACGACTTACGGTACGGAGCCGACGTTTGGATAGGACCAACAAAGACGGTATACCTGAATGAAAATGAGACAACAGAAACCAATTTGGAAAAGAAGCGATTAACAATCCGCCAGTACACGAGACTGGCAAGAAACTCACAAAACCGAAGAGACCAAGACATAACAAATGAAGCCACGTGGACAGGTGAAGTAAGACGTTTAATTTATTTTGATAGAAAAGATCAAGTAATACGACGAAGGTTCCCGCCAAGAGGAAACGGATAGTAGAAAGAGGTACTCCAAGACGTGAAAACGGACAATCTGGTAGCCCAAGGTCAATTGCAGTTATAGAGCATTTTGTTATAGAAGTTGACGACGAGGATTTCATCACTCCGGAAATACCAGGCCAATTCACAGTCAGACTCACAGTCGACGATTTCTATGAAGCAGCATTCAGAGTCATATGTCGAGACGAGAACGTGGTAGAAAACGTCAGATTCACGGATAATACGGGAGAACATCATTCCTTCCCAAGAATTCAACTTCCAGACCTTAGCCCAGAAGTTCAAGTTGTCGTAAACAAAGGCAGGAATAAGAAAAAACCACCCCTACGAGCACGTCGTCAGATTGGAAATAATCATCCACGACCACCAGGTCCCGGACCCAGCGGGTCAGGAAGAGGTAATCCAAGAGAAGGTAATAACAATAACCTACATCACCATCAACTGTCTCATCAAAGATCTAACCAAGGTCGACGAGGTATAAGAGGAGGTAGACATATTAGAGGCAGAAGGAGTGTGAGGAGCGACCCCGGGAGCTCCGGAGGAAGTAGCTCATCATCCAGTTCTAGCGATAGCAGCTCCGACAACCCTAACGACTTTGGACTCTTTGATAATTGGAGGAATCGATTCATTGAGAATAGAAATAATTTTTACAACCAAGTCAATGTTAACATCATCAATCCATACGTGCCTATTAATCCAAATCAAGGATTACGTATTGAGGAGGTGCAGGACGAAGAGCAGGTTCAAGATATTCCAAGGCGATACCCGGACGACGACATGACCGCCATCATGTTTCCAAAGGTAGAATTCAAGCAAAACGAGGATGATCCCGAGACCGCTTTCGCAACGGCAGAACTCCAGACCAACCGATTTGGAGGAGATACCATCATGTCAAGAATGCAATACGTATAGATCATTTTCGATTCACCCGTGAGGGACTGGATCAGGAATTGGATTGCGGAACGGAGACTGAACGAACAAGAACCATACGACAATATTGATTGGAACGAATTCAGAGAAGCATTTCTGCAAAGGTACCAAATTACGGACCAAATGATTCGTACGTTAATGGAAAAGCGTAAGATGCATTCAGATGAAGATCCATGTGCATACATAGATGCAAAATTGGCACTAATTGATAGAGTCGACAGATTGCTACCCGAGTTGGAGAAAATCAGACTCTTACGTGCAGGTTTAACACCCGAATACACCGTATTCTGCCGAGGATGGACAGCAGAGACTGTAGCAGATTTCATGTTTGGAATCAAGAAGTACCACGAAGATCGAAAAACAGATGGGGCAGAGTCTATTGAGACAAGATTTGTCGGGGTACAGGAAATGCTAGAAAAACTGACCACCGGAATGAAATCAGCTACAGCGGATACGAACATCGTAAAGGTAGCGGCAGTACGGGAACAACAAGATTACCGTAGACCTGAAAACAGACCCAATGACCAACGCGGACGAAGTCCAGGTCAGAGAAATTTTAATAATTCACGAAATTCCATTCCAGGGTACAACAACAATAACAATCACCCAGATAGGGGACGTGGCAGGGGTCGGATTTTTGTTAATCTCCCTGGAAGATTATTTCTGAATTTCCCTGTTGACTATTATCTCCCTGCTCGTAGGTCCTCAACGATTTCAGAAATCCCTGCTGAAAAAAAGTTCAACAATTTTAAAAATCCCTGTTGGCAAAAAAAGTCCCTTACAAGACTTGAAATCCCTACCAAATTTGGCCAATCAAGCCAAAAATCCCAGTTTGCTTTACAAATTTCCCTGAAACCCGTCAACAAAATTGAAAATCCCTGCGAAAAAAAAGGTCAAAGATTTTAAAAATCCCTGTTCGTAAAAATAAATCCCTTCACTTTGAGATTTTCCCTGCCAGAAATATTTTTTCCCTGGGAAGATTCTTCCCGTCTTCCTACAAAAATCCGACCCCTGGGACGTGGCAATCAAAATTTCGGAGACCGAAGGAATTATGGAAATCAAGGTAGATCTCCAACGCCAGAGAGATCCTACAATAACCAGGACAGGAGCAGGCCTCAATATAGAAACGGGGGCTACAACTCCAACAACCAAGGTTACCCTCAGGAAAGGTTCCTCAACGGATAGGATATATCCGCATATCCGCGGATAGGATAAATTTCGGATAGGATAATTAATGATTTTATCCTATCCGCATTTATCCGCTCGGATCGGATAGGATAAGATACATATGCAAAATTATCCGCACGGATACGATAACAGAATCTTCAGTTTCGGATAATCCGTCGGATAACCGCGGTTATCAGCTGGAAAGTTCCATCTGCCATCTGTTGCTTAACGGCCCATACAATTTTGATTGTAAACTTACAATTAGAATGAAGTTAATGAGGAGAAAACGATGAAAGTACGTTTTTATATTTAAACAAGTACAAAAGAGTGCAATGCATTGATCTTAGTTACCCATCTAAATCATTTCCAGTAAGCCCAACTAAGGAAATTAACTGTCAATACAATATTATCAAATCCAAACTTGAGTGTCAAAATATCGGCCAACAAATCATCTGAATTAGGATAAGAATTAAGATTCGCAGTTGGTGTTCCAGTGTGAAATGTACAATTATCCATTGTAACTAGATAACTGTACATTTCATGTTAATAAGGGAAGAATGAATATTTTAGTCAAATAAGTGTTAGCTAAGTGTTCTATGTAAACCTTCATTGACTCTCCATATAAACTGGAGTGTTTTTACGAGTTTGTATTTTTAAAAATATTTTTTTATGAATTTTAGTATGCAAGAATCTTTTCAGAATTAGAACTGTATATCCGCGGATGACTTCGGATACCTGCGGATAGGATCGGATATGGTGTCGCAATTATCCGTCGGATACGGATACAAATTATATCCGATCCGAAATTTTCGGATAGGATTCGGATAACAAGAAATTTACATCCGAAATTAGCGGATAGGGTAGGATTAGCTTTTAATTTATCCGTGAATTTCCGGATAAGATAGGATACGGATAGGATAAGTCATTTATCTTTTCCGTGAGGAACCTTACCCTCAGAGGAACCAAAACTTCGGATCAGGACAAAGTCCAAACCGGGAATACTATGGCAACAACTCTAACAACCAGACTAACCGCCAATGGAATGGTCAACAAATGGACCAGGGATACAATCAACCCTACAACGGCTTTAACAGCCAAGGATTTAATCAAAACCAAGTCTTCATGCCACCACCAGCATTCACCCCAAATCAAGGGTACCCACAACAAGGTTTCGTACCATTTCAAGATTACGGACCAGCTCAAGGTTATCAACCACCACAAGGATACGTACCTCAACAAGGATACGCTCCAGGACCAAACCCAGGATATGCCAACACAGGCATGCAGCAAATCCAAGCCAGCCCACAAAGTTACCAGAACCAAGGCTATAAGCCAGGTTATAATCAAGGTCAACGACCACAACAGTACAACAACAATAGGAGTAGAAGCAACTCCAGGGACCGGAACAGCCAAAGCAATGACAGAAACAACACTTGGAGAACACAATCGGATCGCCAGGAACAGGCACAACCCATACCGGGACAATTGGGACAATCCGCCCAAACCGACATGAAATGTTTTGGATACGGAGAAATAGGGCACCCAAAGAGGAATTGCCCACACAAAAGAACGGCCAGCTCATACCCTTCGGGAAACTACCAGAGGGGGACGCACCCCCAGTAAAACAGATAACCGAAGATGTCCAAGATAGAATAAATGCAATAATTGCAGCTAGAGCAGAAGGTCAGTCAGAAGACAAAGACGAACTAGAAATTATTGATATCAACCGATGTCGTACTTCAAGCGGCAACAAATCAACTTTACAAGTACAAATTTGCAGCATGGTAATACCAGCATTATTAGATTCAGGAGCTACGAGATCCTGTATTCAAAGAAATCTAGTACCAAGATGTGCTGAAATTAAAGAAGTCCCAAGCACCCTGCGAGTAGCAGTGGCAAATGCAGAATTGGTAAAACCAATTTGTCTCACCAAATTCACTATGATGATTGAAGGTGAAAAACTTTTATTTAAAGGTCTAGTCATGGAAGCACTAGAACCTAAAATGATCATAGGAGAAGATCTTTTGTCACGCTATGGGATAACGTTAGACTACAAAACCCATGAAATTCGGAGCGACCGATTTCAAACAGTCCCAATGACTAGGGATACTCATCTCTATGTTGGAGAGAAGAAACCTGACACAGAATTTGTCAGATCAATTTTCACATTCAATGAAGTCAAAGGACCAAAAAAACATGATGTGCAAAACCCGAAAATCAGTCACGATTCCAGCTTACGGACACATGAAAGTGCCCATCCAAATTCCAAAGGGGATTAAGAAAGATTTTTATCTACAACCATCAAAAAAATTATACACTAGCAAGCGACTCTTAGTAGCCGCAGGTGTAGTGGTTAATGAAGAACCACTCGCATATGTATTTAATCCAGCTCCATGTCCACAGACGATGTATGGACGTACAGCTATAGGCCATGCAGAGGAAAATTTTGACTTGATCAAGATTAAGCGCAATCAATTACGCGATGCTCACAAACGGCTCACACAAGAACAGCTCGACTGCGTTGATATCAATGAAGAGCTTGACGAAGAAGGAAGAGCCAAATACCGAGCATTATTAACTAGATATCCAGAATGTTTTGCATTTAGCAAGGTAGATTTGAAGGAACCAGCGTGGATTGATCCCATTCGGATCCATACGGGTAACAACCCACCGGTTCAAGCAAAACCGTTTCCTTGCTCACCTATGGAGCGTCAAAAAGTACGAGAGGAAGTACAGAAAATGCTAAACGCAGACATAATCAAGGAGGTGAACGGACCGTACAGTAGTCCATTATTCCTAATTAAAAAGAAAGAACGAACATTCAGATCAGTTGTGGATTATCGAGCGCTAAATAAAACCATCACAGATCAAGTATACCCATTGGCAAGAATAGATGACATACTAATGCAATTTGAGAAATCGGCCATTTTCGACACCCTTGACATGGAATCAGGGTTCTTTCAACTCTTAATACATGACGATGACCAAGTCGTAACCTCGTTCATCACGCAAGACGGACTATATGCATTCAAACGACTACCTAGGGGAGTAAAGATTGCACCTTCAGCTTTTCAACGAGCAGCTGACCAGATGTTAGGTTCTCTCAAATTCAGAGGAGCCATGGTCTACCTAGATGATGTGATTTCGTACGGAAATCACCTTTCACACTAACTAGCATCATTGGAAGAATTGATGTTAAGATCGAGCAATAAGAACCAAAGAAATGCAAATTCGGATACTTTGAAGTCATTGTGCTAGGAATTAAGGTATCTAGGGAAGGCACCAGTCCAGATCCGGCAAAAGTGGACGCCATCAGACATGTGCCAGTACCTAAATCTGAAACCGAAGCACGAAGATTTTTCGGGATATGCAGCTTTTATAGAAAGTACATAAAGAATTTCGCAAAAATTGCTAATCCTATTTTACAATCATGGATAGGAAGTAAGGGGAAATCTGAAGGACAAAAACGCATAAGATGCTTCCAATGGAGTGCAGATGCAACAATTGCCTTCAACATCCTCAAAACTTAATTAATGACACAACCAGTTCTCAGTCATTTCAACCCAGAACTTTATTGCATACTTCATACAGATGGATCTATTTCAGGACTGGGATGCTGCGTACTGCAAGATGACGAAGGAGAACACTCAATAGCTTATGCTACAAGGACATTGATTCAGTCCGAGAAAAATTACTCAGTAACAGAATTAGAACTAGCAGCAGTGGTATATGCAGTTCGCAAATTCAGACAATACCTTTATTTAAGGAAATTTTTAATCAGATCATTTAGCATTATGTTATTTACGATTACAAAAGGATCCTAATCATAGGATAAGTAATTTCGTAAATAAGTTTCAAGAATTTGATTTTCAAGTCACTTATAAAAAGGGCTCTCTACACTTGGATGCAGATTTCCTATCACGAACCCCGTTACCCTATACAAAGGAAGATTTGGAGGATGTGGAAGACCGAGTGATCGAATTTGAACACGACCCGGTCAATGATCATAAAATTGCTATGGAAGAGCAAAAACAAATCCCACAGGAAAATATGATGACACCACCAGCGTGTGTAGCAAGCCTCATGACCAGGGACAGCTATCAGGGGAAATATTGTACGGATGACGAAAGTCAATCCTCAGACGAAGAGAAGGTCAAAACCCCACAGCGACAAAATCCATGGTCAGGCAGACTGAAAGGTCAACCCAGGCGTAAAGTCAAATCATCAGTGGAAATTTGAACACCTCAACCGAAATTGGAAGAAAAGGAGTGGACAAACCAAGTAATGAGCATAAAGAGCTGTGTAAATGAAGTCACACACAGCTACTCCCAGCTCAAAGAGTGGAAGCTATCGGTAGATGACATCATCACAATCCATGAGTTTCGGGAGGATGATCCACAAGAAGATGAAAATACCTGGAAATACACCAATGAATACATCTACGAGAAAAATCTCAAATTAATACAGGAAATAGAACTTCACAACGTAAAAATAGATGATCTAGAGGTAAAAGAAATTATAGCACCAAAAGATCTTAATGCTCAACGAAAAATTGAAGTTTTTGACAGAAATACTAGCATTGACACTGAAATGGAGACTAATTTGTCTCCCACCCCAGAGTCAACGATAGCAACAACGTCACAAATTCCAGCCACTAAAAGGAAGGTTGACACTGATTCACCAAAATCCCTACGACAGATGACACGATGTATGACAGAATTCACAAAAATGGATGGGGCAGGTGAGGCTGAAATAAAAGCTGTACATCTACCACCAGCCATAATTGTAGACTCCGATATGGAAGTCCAAGATCAAAAACTGAAGTCACAAGAAATAGCGGAATTGGCAGGCCAGGCAGCTGAGACTAATAATAAGTCTTCAACTTTCCCGCCCACCCATCCCGCCAGTCCTAAAGAGGCCAGAAAAATGGTTCTCCAGGATGAAGTCAAAGACGTCCAGAAGGAATGTGGTCGACCGACACTGGAACAGGAGGAATTCAGTGTAGCAAAACACATTCCATCCGGACACAATCCCACAAAGGAAGATGAAAAATTTGCATTTGAAGAGACATGGAGGAATCCAACCTCAGCAACAGGATGCAAATGGAAACTCAACCAGGAAGTCATTTCGCAAGTAAAAACATTCTGCACAATCTGCCAGGAAAACGGATCAATCTCCTGGTGCGGAAAGTCCAGGATATGTTAACAATCCGGAATTTGATACAGTACAGCGGATCAAACCGATGAAAATTTCCAAGGATGTGGAGAAATGGATGGAGAAAATCCAGAGAAGATCTGTCGTTTGGAAGACGGAGTAAATAAAAGAACACCCGCCTGTCTATACCAACATATCCACAGGGAATCCAGATGATGAAGAAAAATTATCTCTACTGGCTACCACAGTAGAAGATTTGTGCAATAAAATTCGTTCCAGGAGCTTACGCACTACAGGGGTGCGAAGGGAGCAAAGATACCTCATCCACACACAAGCCTGTGTGTAGGATACTTGAAGAGGAGCAACAAGTAGCTATGTTAGAAGAAAATAACATACAGGAAATGCAAAGGGATGATCCAGATTGTTTGTTCATCATGGACAAAATCAAGCTGCGGCTTACGTTAAATTGGAAGGACAAAGAGAAGTATAGCCGATATGAAATTGATGCAGAAGGAATTCTTACTATAGTACATAAAGACGGACGTAAGCTATACGTACCCCGAGTACTTAGGAATTTCTTATTACAAAAGCGCATGATGGGATCCTATGCTCTTCATAGACTCAACAGAAATTATTTCTGGAGAAACATGAACGTCTCAGTGGCAAAATATGTCATGTCATGCGAAAGCTGCCAAGCGGCTAAATCCATGAGAATAAAACCAGCAGGATTACTTCATCCAATACGGACAGAAAATATAGGAGATGCACTATGTATTGATCTCATAGGACCCATGCAAATTAGTATAAAAGGATATAAGTACATCATAATCGCACAGGATTATGTTTCAAAATTCGTAATTGCAGAAGCAATTCCAGACAAAACTGCTGACAGAATAGCAGAAGTTTTGCTTCACAAAGTATTTTTAAAATATGGTTTGTTTAAAAACTTGGTGAGTGATGCAGGATCCGAATTCCGAGCGGAAATCACTCAAACATTACTTCGCAGATTAGGCATGAACCACTCTACATCTACAGATTTAAGACATAATAGTTTAGGCCAGATAGAACGAATGGTCCAGACCATACGTACGATGCTGAGTCATTATACTCAGAAGGAGCAAGCACTATGGTGCAGTTGTTTACCGTTTCTCATGAATGCTTACAATTGCAGTCACCATGATGTGACCCGAGAAACTCCATACTTTATGATGTTTGGAAGACAGCCCATATATGATTTCAACTTACAATTGTGTTTAAGCAGCGTCGACACAAATTTTATGAGTACGGAAGAAGCAACGGTCAGGATAGAAAAAGCTATTGCTGAGATAAGAAAACGTCAGGACTATAGCAAAGAATGGTATGATAGAAAGAGACGTCTAGTCAAATTCAATATAGGAGACACAGTGAGAGTATTCACACCGACCAGGATAGTTGGAAAGAGCGAACGCGTTCTTCACCCTTACAAAGGACCCTTTGTAGTCTTAGAGGTTTTAGCCAAAGACAATTATATCATTCAAGACCTGAGGAATTCTAAAAAGAGACAGAAAGTCCATGTGGAGAGGCTCAAGAAGTGCCTCCAGCGCGAACACATTGAGGACGAGTATAGTTACGATTTAGATTCCGATATTGTGGAATTAGTTACCAAACGGAATTGGAACAAGCGTGAAAAAGTTACAGTGAGTCAGCCACGGTCAATTCTTAAGAGTTCGCCCATAACAGACAATAATTTAAACCCGAGCAAAAAGGTGACTTTCAAAGTTAAACCTGCTCCATCACAAGGAAGAAGTGGAAAATTTTCATCAGAAAACTTGTCAAAAAGTTCAAGTGATAAAAATCAACCAGAACAACTGAGAGGGGAATTTTTGGGAAAAAATTACTCTAACTCTCACATCACCCCAGAAAAAGGAGGGAGCTCAAATCAAACTTTTTCTCAACCTGAAAATACATCACAGAGTTATAGAAGTACACCAACACACCAGGATAAACAAGTAAGAGAATTTTCCGAGAAAAATTGCTCAGATAATAGGGAGTTTACAGATAAAAGCTACCCATATTTTACTCGCTCAAGAATAAATGTCCAACCTAGAGGAAATCATGGAAGAGATACGACTATTAAGACATCAGCGGAATTTAGTTTAGATAAAGGTTTGGAAAAACGTAGCTCATGAAGAGTATTTAAAGCACAGAATCGCATCCCTCGAGCTAAAGTTACAGGAGATACCTCCACAAGCAACAAATTTCTGCCAACAATTGGAGAAATTTGCGGATGAACTTTAAAACAAACAACTGATGACACTCAGCAAAACGAAATTATATCAAATCATCAGGGCAATCCAAAGCCAATTAATCCAGGCAAAGGAGAACGCAATTCGTCTCCAGCAAAGGATACTGCAACAAATCTCAATACAGGAGAAGATAGTGGACAAGTTATTGGAACTAGAGGAGGAATACCAAGAAAATCTCAAGGAGCCACAGAAAATAAAGGAAACCATTACGGATTTAATCAAACAGCTAGAGAAAACTCAGCTGTAACATCTGAAACAGAGGAGGAAAATCAGCCCCTGATTAACGAAGACGATTTGCTAACACTTAAAGAATTAAGTAGTTCATGGGAAAATCATCCGGAACTTGATGTGGACAACAGCTTTGAATATAGAGCAGCACATTCAAATAATTCGGGATCAAAACCGACATTTAATCAACCGCCTACGAGAGAAAGAGAGGGACCTGGACAAATTGAAGCAGGAAATCAAGGACCTGACGAGGAGACTCAACGAGTTGAGGTGCCTTGGCCCTCAGTAAAAGCGGATTTTGCAACACAACCCCCCACAGATGAGCAAAAGACAGTGGAGAAGCCCACCTTTCTGGAATTCATTACCAAGCCCACCCAGCGAAGCTCAGAGACAATTACTGCAAAGCTTACAATCACAAGTCAGCCGGTTTCGAGAGCAAATAGCACGAGTGGAGAGGGAAATAGAACAAACCGAGAGACAAAGGAATCTTTTGAAAAATCAGATTCGAGCGACCAACACCGCAGTCAACAATTTGAGCAAACAGAACGACAAAACACTGTAGACAATTCTTCAGAAAAGGACGAGGATTCTCAAAGAGATCCAGGAGAGACAAACTCTGTAAATTCCCCTGCAGAAGTCATTAACATACCTGTAGAATTATCTACAGAAGAGGACAGGTCATTGGATGTCAGATCAAAAGACAGTTCCAGACGGCCTAAAGGAATTAGCAAAAATACGTCAAACAACCCTGAGTAATTCAGCGACCCTCAGAAACCGGAAGTTGCAAATCCAAGAGGAACTTCGGAAAAATCAAGAGGACATCAGGCAGCTACGGAAGTAGGCAAAACAACTCACGGAGGAGACGGAAGTAAAGACCCAAACCAGGAAAGTAGACGATACCCAACTCGTACCCGTAAGAGGACGAGAAGATTTGGGTCCATCTAAAAACGAATGAACACAACCCGATATTTGTCAATAATACCAAACTGTGTTAGTTTCGGTCAAAACGAGATTGATCTTAAGATTGGAGATCGCATAAATCTCATCACGTATCTAGTACGACAAGGTCGAAGCATAATTCGATACGTAGGTACTTTTACCATTATCAAACACGACTACTGGAAAATATTTTATTTATAAGAAGATGGCGGACAACAGAAGTGCACGTGCATCCGGGTCGCGAACCAGCGCGACCCCGCGCCGAGAAGACATTTTACCCGCCGTCGACAGAGACAACGACGAAAGACCAAGATATTGGACTCAATATGTAAGCCAGATGGAAGTAGAGCAGCCTAAGGCCAAAATTTTACCCAACTCAGATACGGGACGACTTGAAATCGTACTCAGAGTAGACGGGAAATTACCCAATAGGATTATTATCCAGGGACGAGACAGAGGGGAAATTATTACCCACTCAATTTTAATTGGAGCTCTCAGGAAGCCCAGAGAGTTACCAATAAATTACAATATTTTACAACGAGAACCACATTATTGTGGATCAATATAATTCCCAGAACAGCAGATGTAGATCGACCGAGGAGAACGAGCACCGGATGACCTTGTGTACCTTTTTAAAGGACAGGAATTCAATCCTACGCCCATACGTAGAAGAATTCCCAACTGCAAGACACGAAACAGACAACCAGAGGACCCATGGTTAGTCCAAAATTACAGACAGGAAAAGGACGTGCCCGGAATGATGCTTCCAGAAGATAATTACGAAGAAAACCCATGGTCACACACCATAGAACTACAGGTCGAACGGGATAAGACTAGTAGAAGCTCATCACGGAAAGTGATTGGAGCTGATGCAGTCTGTGGTGTGACCCGAGTAAACATTCCCGATATTAGTGAATGGCTACCGCAACAAGAACAACAGGTCATCGAAGCAGCCAATAGAGTCAACAGACGTGTTGATATTAATTTAGGACCAGACCTGAGACGAGGAAACTTGAAAGATCGACGGAGAGAGCCTCCAAGACACGTGGCCTACTCGGCGCACTTGGTACCAGCCGGGAGAGGTCGCGGGCGGGCCACCACGGACAGGGATTACTCGGATCAACGACCAGGTCATTCCAGAGGAAGCTCAACAGAGAGACACAGCTCTAGAAACAGCAGGACTAGGAAGCGAGAACCAGAGGCATCATCAGAAAGAAAGAAACGACGCGAAGATGACAGGTCAAGGACGCGTCACGACAGTCCGAGACGAACCAGAAGCCGGGGAGCAACAACTCCACCACCAAAAATGTCGCCAGAACCAGGCCGGGAAAACAGGGATCAGATGGAGAGGGAATCGATCCTAACAGCACCCATAATGACACCAACTCGAAGTTACACAGTGGTCACTCAGATGCCACCGCCAACCATACCAATAAAAATTGATCAACCAAAGCCACAGTGTGCAATGTGCATCGCTCAAAAGGAACCAACCGAAAATTTGGCAAGTCCCGCTCCAACACAGGTACCGGTACGATCGTGGAGTGAGGAGACGCCAACGGAAACTCCCACAACAACATACAGGGATTCAGCGTACGACAACTGATCAGAACAGAATATGGACAAGCCATACAGCAGGAATTTGAACACCACGCAAAGAAAAGAGCGAAGAAAGAAAGAAAAGCTAAAAAGGAAACTCAGACGACGATCTTAGAGTTATTCGGACAATTACAGCTCAAGCACCGGCGAGATGGCAACATAACCTCCTGAAAACAGCAGAAGACTCAAAAAGAGCAGGAAAACATGAGGAAATGGTACGACGTATTAATTACTTGGGAGAAGTCATCCGCGCAATGATCGTACAAAAAGTCAATCCGGAAGGATCAAAAATGCAGCGGCAAAGATTGATGGAGGAATTAGCACGCTATCGCCAGGATTGGATCAAGTGGAGAAGCGAAAACAATTTCCATTTGATATGTATAGAATCACAAATCGATACTCAGACCTAGGAGTTACCTCCAGAGTACTCCGAAAGGAAAGCCAATATTCCTACGGCAACAACAACATCCGGTGAGTTGGAGCGATTGCTCACTCAGGAAAAGAATACTGGGACAGAAAATGCTACATCAACAGGATTGGCAACAGAAATGCCACCTTCATCAGCACAAAATGTCGAGATAGCAACTACTGAGCTATATATAGTCGAACAACAACGAGATCCAAGCAGTGGTTCAGAGGATTTTGAAGTGGTCAGACCAAGAGGAAAAACGAAAGCCCGAGCATCATCCATAACATCACATACGACGGAAATAGTTGATAATCATCACCTTTCATTGGCAGACTTCGCAAACTCACCACAGGACGTAACAGTCATACTAAGTGAGGACAAAGAGCCAAGGCCATCCAGCTCATCTATCCAGACGCCGCCACACATACCGGAAATGGGACATGGAGGAGGCAGGTGTGGAGCACCTATACCGTATGTTGGAAATAATTGGTTATCTTTCTTAGTAATGTTCGGTTTAATTACATCTGCCGTAGGACAGTCCCACACGACAAAGGAATTGACGGGGAAAACCAGAGCGTACCCAATTACAAGGGCACCACATTACCCGTGGTGGACCCAACTGGAAGTTGAGAACATGACCAGTCCGAGAGTCTTTGACCATGTCAGCCTAGGTCTCCAAAACGAAGACGACGAGGACGAAATTGGACACTATGACCCTTATGACCAACGGGATTGCCCACCGGTCGGAACTTCCGCAGTACGTTACCAAGCATTCGGTTCAGCCACAGCGCACCGACTTTGGCAGAATGGAGTAGTACGAGGAATTGCAGGAGCTGTAGGTTTTTGCACTACAGGAATGGTAATGGTAGGAATATACGTCAGTTCAATAATGGAGACCGTCAGAAAATGGCATAAGCCACTTAAAACAGACAAAATACCGCAGGACTGGGTACTCATTGAGTCCCAGTTACCGGACCAACGACCCATATGGATGATCATGCCCGTTAATGCAAGCGAAGAAAAGGAATTGGAAGATTTCTAAAAGGGGACACAACGGCAACGGAAATTGCACCGGACGACATAGCATTACCAGGTGATAACCAACGGAATGCTCATTTTCTGAACGAAACTTCTACAGCCAAAGTATGGAACCAAGCTTTAGGCAAAGACGTCGACCAGGAAGAAACCGAGAAAGGGAGAGAGCGACGACATGCTCCTGAACCCACCTCGGAGGAAGAGGAACGCCGACAGAAAATGCGGGACCAACGGAAATCACCACAAGCTATTTGGATGATGTCACAAGCAATACGCGACGGTTACCATCTCACAACCAAAACACTACAAACAGTCGCGATGGATCTACTGACCAAACCAATCCCATTACCATTGCAATTGAAATACGAAATCTGGAAAGAATACGAGGACAACTATAGAAATTTCATCAGCAAAGTCATCCAAATTTTGGGACTTAAAAATGATCATCAACGTACTAGACGGAGTATACTGGCAAAAGATCAGCTCGATCGCTTACAACGCCAAGTTCAGACTAACCCACACATACTTACCACAGGGGAAGACTATGTTCACCCCCAGGATGAGATTGCAATATATGAAGTGGTCTACTTCGCACTAGCAACAACAATTACGGAAGCAAACTGGATGATAACTTTGCTCATCCCACACATCTACAATGGAGTTGACCATCTCGAGGAGGAAGAACTAAAGAAATGGGAGACAAAGGCATACGCCAACGTCTCACAAACTCATCAACTATTTCAAAAGACAACGGAACGAGTAGCCAGGGAACGTCAGAGAAGGGAAGCGTTTGTAGGACCAACGCATGGACACCCTTCGGTTAAAACCGAAATTTTTTTAAACAACTACAGCAAATGTTGATACGAATTGAAGAGGAGGAGGCTCATTCATCAGCAGGAAGATCAACCGGAATTATTCAACAGCTAGTAAGATTTAGCTCAGGATGACAATCTATATTGGCACATCCGTTGGAATGGACTTCGGAGGGAAACGGGAACCCCTACGAAAAGGCGACCCGGGGAGAAGCCGCCCACGGAGGACAGAAGCGGAAAGATTGGTTTCAGCCTCAGAAGAGGAACCGACACTGCCAATTGGAGAAGCTGTTGAACCTCAGGAAGAAGAAGCAGAAGCTACCGCACAAACACCCGAAGAAGAAAAACCGGAGGACGAAGAGAGGCCACTTTCCGAACTTCAAGTGTACAGCGCATCAGATAATGAGACAGACACTACGTGGGACAGAACGAGATGTACACTCTGCCCACTAAAAGTAAAACCAAACCCAAAATTAAGACCAAAGTCGAAGCTAGAAGCTCATGAGACTTGGCAAAGACTTAAAAACACACCCGTACAATACATTCGGAGGAACAGGCCGGAAATGGATTCGTTGATTTAGCTCACGTACAATTTTACATAGGGATGAGAGGATGGCAGGTAGAACCAGGAAGGAAGAATAACACGGCGAGAATAATCATCTTTACCAATCCGAACAATACGAGGATGTTTAGACAACTAGACCCGGTACGATTCCATATACAACAACTGGAAGAACGAGCAACCAACCCGCTTGACCACTCACCACCGAGATATCCCAATGAGACTCTAGAAGATATCTCCGGAGACGAACGTCACAATCGGAGAAAAGGAGAGTACTCAAGGATGACAAACTATTTTTGCAACACCATGGACACCAGGGAGAGATCGACCATGTGTCCTCATTGTTACAAAAAATCTACCATAGATCCAGAAAAATTTCCGACTAGCAAATTCTCACACCGATCAACCAACAGTCCAGAGAAAAATCTCATTCATTGGCTCAATCGAATGTACAAGGAAACATTCATAGGTAGATTAAACATACATCAACAACCAAACCAACCACCACCATTAGGACTCGAACAGTTACAAAGGGCGCTTAGAACCTTAGGCGAACCTAGAATACTCGCTCATGAATCAAATATAGAATACGCTGAACATCAAGCCGAAATGGATTATGTAAACCAGGCGGAGGTAGTCCGGGAAAGGAGGGCATTGCTCTACGATGCAATGGACCATCCCACTGACTACCGGAGACTAGACCCAAGGGAACGCAATTTGCTCATCCTATACGGGCAAGGTCGAAGAAATATACCAATGGAGAACACTCGTCTAGAGAATATGGCAGCAGATATGACCATCACACCAGGGGAAATGATACCGAGACTTTGGACAACACTGTTCAATGGTCAAAGAGGTAAAGAACAACAACATCAAATACCCACAATCCTAACATGTAGGGAACATCAGGGAGTAATGCAAGGACTAACCGGAACGGAAGTACGAAGATTACTTACCCAGATGTGGTTCGACATTGGACCCGAACCAACCTGGCACGAACAGGAAGTATGGATAAACAGTTTTCTACTTAGAGGAGATGCCATTACCGGACGAGGAGAAAAAGTTTTACATCAACTCCAGGACATACCAATACATCTCTTAAATTGTCAAGAATTCGCGAGTATGACACATAGAATCATATCTCTGTACCAACAAGATGCAGTTATTCAAGAGTGGCAACAATTCGGATCAGTTAATCAGAGCACCGGAAGTCGACCCAATCCAATAGCCGATATACAGGAAGAACTAGGACAATGGGAAGACTGGATATACGCTATGCAACTAGCGGAAGAGGGACATAAACCTTCTACCCTATATGCCAAACGAAAACATGGCGGAATTGCCACACTAAGACAACCAAGGAAAGCAGGAAAATTCCAAGACCTAGATGAAATGGTTACGGTAAGAATTTGGCGAAGGGGACATTTCCACAGAATTCGGGAACAAATTAGCAACCGACGAGACGGACCAAGTTATAATCCATATGAACTTTCACCCAGGGATGAAAGGCAACCAGGAATCACCCCAATTCTCTTAGTGACAAGTGCGATAGATCGGTTCCGAACACCAGCAAGGCAATCTATTGTAATCAACGGAAGACCAGACCAACCCGATTTACGAAGGCTCATCAGATCATTATCAGGAAGGACAGATGTGGAAATTGTTTTCAGAGACCTTGCATACTGTTAGTCATACATGAGGAACTACGGAGAGATCCAGTCACAGCACGGGACACTAGCCATCTCTCAATATCAAATCCAGTTGAAAATCAAAGACTCATGGATCAGTTATGGGAACGATCCGCACGAAATATTATCAGAAAATCTGTTTGCAGTAATTTCATTCCAAACAATGGAGGAAGGAGAAGAGGAAAAGGTTACTCAACAAGAACCTTCCCAGGATGATTTCAAGCCATAAAAATAATGAGGACAATAACTTTACCAACACCACCATGGTCAAGGAGTAGAGAGAGTAGAAGAACTAGCGTATGTATGGACCAATTTGCCGACACTAATTGGTAGCCCAATGAGGTTCCAACATCAGACACGGATTACACCGTAGTCATTATTAGTTCATTCGGTTGTATAACTACAATAGTGATATTTTTAGTCACAGTAGTAATATACCGAGCAAGAACATTGAAAAAGAAACCAGCCCAGCAGCTAGAGAACGGGAGAGAGTTAAACAATGTTGCAGATACGGCAGCATTAGTTCAAAACTCAGTAGAACAATTAGTCGGATGCAGGATAGTTTCTAACCAACCTCATCCGCTCAGTAGAATTTTCACATTTTTTCAATCAACTAGAGAAACATTACTTGGTATTTGTTTGTCTGAGTAGTTACTTAAATGAACCCTACAATTACTTACTCGTTCATAAAAAATTATTTAAGCCACAAGCTAGATTCGCCCAGGCAGCACTAGTAATTCCTTGAGGCTTATTTACTTGCACAAAATAAATTTATATTTACAACCTACTCATCGCTTTGTGTAAACCATTCAACGGAATATTTCATTTAAAAGAACAGTTAGTTCTCTACGATCGGGATTTGAATATGTATAAATTTTTGTTGATAGAATTACCTCTCTAGAAGAGCTGAGAAAATAATTCAGGCACCTAGGTAGGAGGAGATTTTATAAAAAGAAAGGTTAGATTCTTCCGAAAGAATATTCCGTGGATACATTATTCATTTCGACAAGAAATACAGCAACTACAAATTCGGGCTGACATTAATTTGTCATTTTGATGTTATTTAACTCCATGATATACCTCATTTTAATGGTAAGATATAGTAGGAAAAGTTAACAGAGAAAGAACTGGTTTAGAAAATAAAAATATATAAACACACAAAAATACCAAAAACATATGTAAAAAGTAAGTAAATTATTGTAACGAAGAAATTGGACAGATACTTTATATACAGAATTGACTTCTTTCTTCAATTGATGGAATTGATACTTGTAACATACATCCTAGAAAGGATAGTTTCGCGAGGCAAATTATACTACGAACCTAGATTGCTTACAAATTTGACAAATTCCATTGAACAGGAATTTCATAGTTAAAGTAGGAATTCATTATCACCAAAATACACTTCGATCTTAGCCAAATCAAAGATAAATAATAGTTATGCAAATAGTTAATTATGAACATATAAAATTTTCTTTTTACGGAAGTAATTCGGACAATATGTACTTACTTACAAAACTTCATTGTGCATGATGTTTTCACAGTTGTAGAATTTTTGACAGTTACGCAAACAGTCATACACGATGACTTTATGTTTCTTGAAATTGCCAACAGCTATGCATAAGATATGTGAAATAAAGCAAGCAATAAGACTTTCTGTGATCGGATAGAATTTCACACAAGATTTTTTGTGAAACTTATATAAATTACAAGGCATTGATTGCATTGGGTTTGAAAAACAAAATTTTGTATCACAGTCATTCCGAAGATCACCATTAGTAGCAGTAGTAATTGACATTAATCACAATACAATACTTTTGGTAACAAAGAAAGTTAGAAATCAAACGAGAATATGAACATAGAAACTTTTTCTTTTCATAATCACAACTCACAATTCCGAGAATTAGCATTAGAACCAAAGCGTCAGAAGATACTTTCTCCAGGCTTCTCTGAAAGATTCTGTATTTCTCTGCCATAAGATTAGAGATTACTCGTGTAACGAACGATATCAGAAATTGATAGATTACTGTACCCAAGGTACAAATTACAAACATTGATATGATTCTTTATCGTTTAATAATAGATAGTACTTGCTACGATTTCATCTATCAAACACAATGTACAAAGTGTAGGAAATATTGATTATACGCTTTAATCACTATAATTCTCTAGAATAAAAAATTCACAGGTTCTTACGTTTCCAAGATCTAGAGTTACTCATTCAGATTGTAAAGTCAAAAGAAAATAAATTGTTTAGATTTATTGCCTTTCATGAGAAGTACACAAACAGAAACACTATAAGAATTGTAAAGCATTACCAATATGAACATAAATGAATGATCAACATGTATGCGATATGTAATGTATATGACAATACAAACGTGTATGTACAAGTACTGCCTAAATAATACATCCATGATACAATACAAAAACATAACCTAGAAAATATAGAAAATAAGACCTTGATATAAGACATTGTCGAGGGCGACAACGACCCAGAAGAGGAATGTTACGGATATATTTAGAATAAGTAATAATAAGCATAATCCAAGTCAGCGAATAGTTTGGAAGATCGTAAGCAAAGGCTACGTGATCCCAAACGCTGAGCAAACATAATTATAAGAAAGGAACGGAAATGATTCAAGATTATTTAATAAACAATAAGTTAAGATTAGAATAACGATTAAACGAATAAGATAACGAATAACGATTAAGAACACGTAGATTTGAGGAACAGTTAGATTAGAGTAGTTAGTAAGACAAGTTAGAACAAGGATCTCAAGCAAGCAACATCCGGAGGAGCCGCACCTAAAGTCCATTCCGTCCGGAATGGATCTCAAAAGGGGCAACATGGAATTCCCAAGATTCCATGGGAAGAAGAGATCAAGATTTCAGTTTTAGTGTAAATTATCGTTAAATGTTTAGAGTAGATTTATATCAGTTACAGGAACAATAATTGGCCAAATAAAGTTATGAACAGAACTTATACACAGAAACAATAGTACCATTTATTCTTGAGTTTCCACCAACATCGGATTCCAGTAATTCAGGGGATGGAACACCCGAACCTTGGCTTACATACATTCGAGGGAAAGGACATTATACCGAGAATGTACAATCGTAACAATATCAGCAAAATTTCGAAAACATAACACAACCAATGTCTCAAGTTTAACGACCAGTTTAAAACGTAGGCCTTAAGCAATAACTTTTGTAATAAGTTCTTGTCTCGATGAGGTTCCTCAGATATGTGACAAGGAGTCCTTGAAGATGCTTAGACATGACAATCCAGCATTTTTTCTACAATACCCGGTTCACACTGGACTATGCCCGGGAATAGTAACAAGGCATCGGGGCTACTTAATTTCTCAAATCATACAGTATAACCCTGCTACGTCATTTAATGCAAGTATTCTAGATTTTTATGAGTTTTGATTTCTCCAAACAGCAATTGTATACAAATTCAAAATTAGATAGATTTATTAAAGGTCGATATGGCCTTAGCCCTTACAACCCATTGTATACCAAAGAAGTTCCAGAATGCAAGGGCCTTGGGCAAATTTTAATACAGGGTCAAAAGATAATCACTGAAAAACACACAAATTTTTAAAAAGGAAACGGAACTTCCATTCTATGTCAGAAAAAAGTGCTGGGCATGATAAAAATATCAAACCAATGCATTTTTGATTTATACTTATGGAAATCAAAATTCGTTCAATAAATATGGTAGCATCTTTCGGTAACGACGGTGAACAATGAAATTTTATTTAGGGATATTTTTGCTTCGGAATTTGAAATTGTAACAGCAGCAACAAATTAATATCCATGTATTTCAGGTAATTTGCATGCATCTACAAGTTATGAATTTTTATCTGTATTCCTATATCTTTTCATACTAAGTGTTGTAGTAATCAGAATCTACATCACATTTTACAGGCTAAATAGATTAACAATGAGTAAACAAGTCCCGTGTGCAAATTTTGAATATTATATTTTAAACACGTATTCGCTTTATACGGTATAATAATAAAACTTTGTATTACATGTTTATCAGGTGCATGCATAGCTGCACAGTATCAGCATTTCAACTGATACCAAAATTCAATGTATTAATTCCTGCATCAGCATCAGAGTTATATCTCCTCCCTTCCTGTTACGTTGGCAGCGTAGAACAACAGAGTGATCGTCAGCATTTCCCCCCCTCTACCCAACATAAGGGAGTGGTTTATAAAATGACTAACTTCCAAGGTTGTAGTAAATTTAGTTCCAGATTTTCTAAAATTTACTTCATTGACTTGAGGCAATATTTGAGGTCACAGGGTTCAGACATGTGAAGGAAAGTCAAAATATCACTATCTTCATTTTTATTCTCACGCAAAATTTTCATAAGCTCTTCTCAAGCATAGTCCCTCCAATCATGGTCCTTGTCTCTTGCAGTCATATCCGAAATTCTGGGAACGTGTACAGACCCATCAAATATGTAGCACACCGGAAAGCCCATAAAATCTCAAAGGAATGATGGTCAAAATTACTTTTTAAAAAACGTTTGTATGGGAATAAAAAAATAAAGAAATTGTGTTTGCTTCACTATGTTGAACGCTGCGACCTTAAAGCTTATCCCAGGTCAATGAAGTAAAATTAAGAAAACCTGGTACTAAATCTGCTTCAAACAAGGTAGTCAAATATCTTATGAGTTACCCCCTTATGTTGGCTTCAGTGGGTGCAAATGATAATGACCAGCATATATATCAATATATGGCAGTCAGAGCGTATACATCTCTGTGTATTTTTTCACACGAACCTATTATTTTCACACAGCCCACTCCAATCTACTTTATTGCTTATGCAAAATAACAACAGTCTATCCGCGGGAGTCTCCACACGTCTCCACTCTATTTGCACACGGCTCCATGATTTTCGGATATAAAAACCACATCTTCCTATTCGATCATTGAGAGTTGAATTTCAGAATTCTTTGAAGAAACAACCTACAAAAGTGTAAGTTTTGAAGATCTTTAGAAAACACGTTCAAGATGGCAAGCCCAGCTGTTGGTGAGTATTTTTCCATGGAAAAATGCCTGCAGGCATTATATTAATTCATTATTTTATAGAAACTATTTATATTACTGAACTCCTTTTTCTGCCTAAAACGTCTCTAATAAGTTAAACATTAAAATCCCACAGAGACCAAATCCTGTGAATGTGCCTGTGAGAAGGCCCCTGGCTGTGACTCCAGCTGCGTCTGCACAGTCCCATGTGCCTTCAACTCTGAAAGCAAAACCTTCAACTGGGTCTGTGACTGTAAAAGTTTCAAGTGCAAGTTCCAAATCAGGTGCAACAACAAGGATCAACCCTGCTCGGCCAGTGACACTGAACTTTTTACTTTGAAGTGTCACTGTGAAAAGTTGGAGTGCAACTTGCAAATCCGGAAATGCAGCGGCTGTGAAATCATTCGAGTGGAATGTGGAGGCCCTACTGAAGGGGGCTGTTGTAAATCCAAGCCTGAATCAGGCTCTCAATGCTGCAAGGGAGACCATAATCACTAAATCTCATTTTCTAATGACGTGTCATCCCTAACTATTACCAATTTCGACATGTGTCTTATTTTTCATGTTTTCAATTTCTGAATTTTAATCAAAAGAATAAATTAATTTGTTCTTACAGAAAGAATTACATTTAAGTTTCTTTAGATGGAATACAGCAATATGTTTTGACAGGTGTAATATTACATAAGTGCATTTGATATGGTCACATTTCAATGTTCGGTTGAAGGAACAGGTGAACTTCTTTCTTTAATGTATTTCTGCATGCGTATTTATCATAGATATATCCAAGGTGAAGATCAAGAATAGATCTATTTCAAATTTTCTCATGGTCACATAAACTATTTCTGAGAATTTTCAGTTATCATAATTTTATCTTTGCGTATATCTATATAACTACTGGGGCTGAGATTGTTTACCTTGATGCTCGATTCGGAATAATGGTCTTGTTGACTGAGGTTGTAAATAGTGTAATTCCAATGCTTTATGACCAAGCCTTTTTCCTCCCATCTAGAATAATAAATTATTAAAGCCTCAAGAATAAGCAACATTCCCTATAGTGAAATCATTTTCACAGGATAGTTTGTCAATAGATGAGATTCATGTGTTTGACAGGTTATTAACGCCGAACTTTGCTAATTTTGTCAAACATAAGTACAGGGACAATGCTACTTATTTGATTTTATAGTTACAATCGCTTCTGTGGCTGAACTTATCTGTTTGTACACGAAATTCCCACAATGTTTATCAATGGTAGTGATGAGTTAGCTCTGAAATAAATACCATTACAGCTTGTATTTATTTGGGCAAAACTAACCTCACGATCCAAGGTGATGGGGGAAATGGGGGAAAAGGAGGTATTTCTAACGTTGATTTTTCAGGATATAGACGATCTGAAGCTCATAAAAATATTTCAAGAATGTTTTGACAATTAAAAGTGCAGTCTGTTTTCAATTCAATGAAAACATATCCACCATCAATCTTGCATCCCATTTGTAATTGTAAAAGTATATATGTACATATCGAGTTTTTCCTGTACAAAAATATCCCACATTTATTATTCATGCTTTAGAGACATTGACTCTAAAGCTATGCTGACAAAAAAGAGGTATACTGGAACACAGTTGTTTATTTCCTTGACGGGCCGTTATGTGTCGAAATTCTGTTATCAAATCACTTTTCACCTTAATAAGTTTTTAGTAATAGTGGCGGAAATTTGTAAATGAATTCAAAATAATTGTCACCAGACATAGGGTTCCCAGACGTCCCGGAATGACAGTCGTCCCGTGTCCAGGAAGGGTGTATTCCGGGACACGTGAATGTCCCGGAAACGTCGAGCTCAAAAAGTTGTGAAAATTATTAGAGTTTCTAAGATAAAAATAAAATATTTCGTTCCAGAGGAGCTGGATTCAAACGATAGCATCATGTGCCATCTACATAAAACTAATAAAATCATAAAAATGTGATTACAAGCGTAACAAAATCGCGTAAGCATTAGGTAATAATTAAAAAGGTCTAGGTTTTACAATTCTGTATGCGAAGAGGCTGGCAATTCAAAAAATTTGTTACGTCAAAAGGGCAAAGATAACTAGACCCCTGCTAGGATTTTATTGTGTAAAGCGACTTTCTCTGTGAAGTATGAAGAATTTGGGTATGTTAAATCTCACATGTAAAGTTCCTAAAAACCTAGAGATAACAGGTGCTGAAACCAAAAAAGTTCAGATTTTTCTAAACTGAAAAATCTGGAGATGATTAAAACTTCAATATATTTGGTGTAATAGTGCGAACAATGCGAGCGTAAATTATGGTCGCCAAAATTGTGTTTTAGAAATTCCAGGAAGAAAATCCGTCAATTGTTACTGCTAATTGCAAATATCACATTATACACAACGCTGTAAAAAATACATGCCATAAATTATCAATGGATTTCGTTGAAGGCTTAGTTTTAAAGGTTTTTAGCGAATCTAGCTCGTCTGCGCAGAGACTTGACGCTTTAAAGCAGTTATGTGAATTTATGGATGTGGCTTTCCTAAATTCCAGCACTGGACACATTCCTTTCTAATAGGTCAGCTTTGAAGTCATATTTTCTTTTGAAGGAACAAAGTGACTGCCCTGCTGTTAATCACAAGGTTGTATGTCATACCAGCAATGAAGTCGCTGCGAAAGTAGAATGCCTAACCGAATGTTACCTATATATTGTGCACATTATTGTAAAATAAATGAATTCGCCCTTTTAATGTTGGAGTGTAATGATTGTACTTCTACGGAAGTTTACGCCATAATGAAATCTCTTCTGGAACGTTCTGTAAACCGATACGATAAATTTTACGGAAGTAGCGCTAATGCAATTCTGAACAATTTACCACCGCAGCAAAACAAAAGCTCTTTGAACAGGAAGGTTTGGATTTTTTTTAAATCACTGCAGACCTATTTAAGCAGACATTTTGATTTCAGTGATATTAAATTTTTTTTGAAAATGGAATTACTAAATTTGAAATCAGAGGAATTCTTAGTATCTATGGCTTATTTACTAAATATTGCCGTTGCACTCGGTATGAAATTAAACGAGGACCAACTGTACAATAAATTTTGCTTGCTTCGTCAAACTTGAGTTTTTTTGTGATCGGTGATTGTGAGATCGGTTGGTGCAAAGTGGGCTGAGTTTTTAAGATAGATCAATGTCTGAACTATTCAAGCTTGTATCGTTCGTGCTATTAATTCCTGTTAGCAACGATTTTGCAGAAAGTTATTTCAGCCTGATGAAAAAAGTTTGGACAGCTGAGAGAAACTTATGTCAACAAACCTTGTGAAGGCAGAGCTTCAAGTCAGGCTTAATTTGCCTTTTTCATGTTGTGAATTGGTTTCTTTTTTGAACAAACCGGAAAAAAAATGTTATTAGATGTCAAAAAGGCTGAAAAATACAATTAGGAATCGTGTATACGTAAACAAAATTTAAAATTATTTTGTCCCGGAATGACGTTTCAAAAAAGTGGGAACCCTAACCAGACATGTAAAAAATCTACGTCGGCCTACCGTAGCAGGAACCATACTTGGAGTTTTGGTCCGAAGTTCAAATTCAGGTCCATTCACATCCCCAAATTTTTCGTGACGTTCAGTTCCTGTTGTCCAAAGCCTGTCGTAGTTCAGTTCAATTCACTGCATACTTTCCAGCCGTTACGTTCAGTTCAGTTCACCCTTGCAGTATTTTTTCAAAGTTCAATTCAATTCATTATATACTTTTTGGTCGTTCAGTTCAGTTCGCTTTATGTCTTTAGTGAGCCAATTAGTTCAAGCCATTTATGATATATTTTAGTGACATTTAGTTTGATTTTTATTACTGACTTTGAACTTTGTCTAAAAAACTATTTTTGGCTAAATGATTGATTAAATAACTGCTTTCAAAACTCCTGTGTTTTAAAAGCAGTGCTGTCTTTGAGATTTCTGATAAACTATCAGGGTAAAAAACCCAGCGCTTCCAAATTAATAAATCATATAACTATGCTTACAGTTATTGTGCTTTTTAATTCATACAACATCGTCCCAAATGTGCCGAATTTGCGTTATTGAATGTGAAACCCAGTTTGCTTGTAATTAGCTATTTCTTTCATTTGTAATTTAATGTCATTGAAAAGGATAAACAAAAACCAGGGTGCTGGCGGTTGAGATGACAACAATAAAACATTCAATTTAGAGATAGATGATATTCGTTTTGTCTTCACGAATATAAAAGTTTATATTCAAACATGGATTCGTAAGTTCAATTCAGTTCAGTTTGTGTTACCTCAACGTATGATGAACGTTCGTTCACATTCATAAGTTTTGCTGAGTTTATTTCAAAGGACACCGAACAATCCTTACGAGAATATGCCCCCTGTTCGATCTCGATAAAAAAATTCCTGGAGGGTGCACCTTGAAGAGTAGATCATTTTTAATAATTGGCCCAAAGAAATCGTAATCCAGGATTTGGAGATATCCCGGGTTAAAGTTACCGAAAAATGAGGGGGGCGGGCTCAATGGGTACCAAAAATTTTAAACGGTGAAAATTAGCAATATAACTTCAAAAATGGCAAGAATAAAAATTAAATAACGTGTAAAAAAATTCCAGCGAGATATGACCTCAACTTTCCAAGATACTGACATCAAAAGGTCAAAGAACGTCGATACCGGTTTCATATTCTAAACGCTGATGAAACTGGCCCAGATTAGAACTAGGGCTTTCATTAGACATATATTCAACGTGTGCCGAGTTTGGTTCCAGTTTGTGACACGATGACCAAGCTGTGACCTCCGAGGTCAATACCTTACCCATACAGGATTTGGTGCCTTAAAATCATTCAAATTGCCCGCAAATAGACTAGAACTTTTAGTTTAAGCCCACATAAGTTTCCTGTCAAGTTTGGTTCCATTTAGTGACACGATGACCCAGCTGTGACCTCCGAGGTCAATACCTAATCTCTAATCTGGGCTAGTTTCATCAGCGTTTAGAATATGAAACCGGTATCGACGTTCTTTGACCTCTTGAGGTCAGTATCTTGGAAAATTGAGGTCATATCTCGCTGAATTTTTTACACGTTATTTAATTTTTATTCTTGCCATTTTTGAAGTTACATTGCTAATTTTCACCGTTTGAAATTTTTGGTACCCCTTGAGCCCCCCCCCCCTCATTTTTCGGCAACTTTAACCCGGGATATCTCCGAATCCTGCAATACGATTTCTTTGGGTCAATTATCAAAAATGATCTACTCTTCTGTCAGTGTGGAAACTGACAAAACACTGTCACTTTCTCCACACATACACACACACGCACACAAAACACAAATACTTTCCCCGATGATCATGAGGACCTCCGCTCCTTTTACCCAGACCTGTGATATTAAAATAAAAGGATTAAAAGAGAAAATGTAAACTTATTGTTTACATTTTCTCAACCTATACCCTATCCTAATTCCTAATCTACTTAATCCTAAAAATAGAATAAATGTAAAATACTCACCTTATGTTCCTCCTGTGGAAATCCTGGACCCTTTAAAAGTATAAAAGGGGAAGGGATTTCCACAGAAAGGACATTCTGAAATCCACTGCTCAAGCGGTCGGTTCCAAGGTCTTTACCTCTGGGTCTTGCTTCCGGAGAACTCTCCTGGATTTTCCGACCGAAAGGACGGTTTTCTTAGGTATTTTTATACCTTCTCCCGCTCCTAAACCACCAGACCTAAGTGTTTTCCGGGCAATGCATATATTCCGCGCGGAGCGCTGGATTAATTCCTAAATTCCCCAACCTGTTACTATGCCAGTTTGAATTTTGCTCTACCTACTCCCAATCATTTTTGAGAACCCCTTTTGTGTAAATTTAAATTAATAGACCCTTGCTCTACCACTCCAATTAATTTAATTAAATAAATTTCAATTTATTTCAATTAAATTAAATTAATTAATTTCAAGTTTATTTTTGCCAATTAAATTAAATTAAAGAATTAATATTTTTTGAATAACCCTTTGAATTAAACTTATCACCCTCACATATAAGGCGCCGATCTTTGCCGGCTAATTAATTCATTAAAAGGGTTATGAATTATTTCAATTAAATTTTTTCTCTCCATCATGTATTTAAGAGTGTGTCAGACGCCAAGCAATTCCAAACCCTCTCACAACAAGCACCTTATGTTTCTAGATTTTGATACCATTATCCGCAAATACCCCCACTGTTGTAAGTTTCGCCCCACTTCCCGATCAATTATCTCAGGTCGGTTAAATAATAATTCAACTTACATTTTTCATTACGAATCATCTATTGATACCGCAGTTTTTAACACTTGTTTCCTTTATCAGACTCGCCCTATATTCACAACCTACGTTACCCGTAGTTGTCTACAACAACTTTTTCCCTGTATTTAACACTAAGGTAGTTAAATTAAATTTGGTCCTTCGAGATGGATCAGAATCAAGTCAATCAGATCGCCGCTGCGATTGCCCAATATTTTGCAACAAATCCTATCCCTAACAACCCTGCCTATGCTAATGATCCCTTTTGCATGTATCACATGCTCCAAACATTTAGGAAATATGATGGCAGCACTAATGTTAGAGATTGGCTCATTCAATTCAACGCCGAATGTACCAATTATGGCCTCGATGACCAATGGAAGGTCAATAATTTAGACCGTTTCCTATCAGGTACCCCTGCTGTTTGGTGGAAATCACATAAGTCCCAGTATATAAATCTTGCTGCACGGGCTGCAACCCAAGACATCCCTAACTACGGCAACTACGGCAATTGCTCGTCACGGCTATATCTAATTTTTTCTCTGCTGACAATATTAAAGAGCGAGCAGCCGCAGAGCTCAAAAGTTTAAAGTACATCTTTGGTGATGATCCAATGGCATACGTAGCTAATGTAGTTGATTGTATGTCACGAATTAACTCACACATGATAGAGTATTACAAGGTCACGAAATTGTTACGTGGGCTCCCTGAAAATCTACGGGCACACGTAACATCAGGGTGCACTACCATGGATAGTTTCTTTTCGAACCTTACTCGTCATGTACACGTTAATCCGCATTTGGCTAGACAAACCCATTCCATGTCATCGTCTATGAACAACCACACTCAGTCTTCGGTTCGAGCTATGGGGTCCACTAAGAAATTAGTTATCCCCAACTACTCCGCTGAACATAAGGCTGCGTGTGTTTCTTCCAACGGTAAACCCCTATGCTATGAATGCAAACGGGAAAATCATAGAGTCCACAGATGTTGGAAACTAATGAAGGCTCAGGGAATCCCTTTACCTGAAAGACATGCCCCTAAGATCTCTATTACTCCTCCGTAAAACTGTTAAGGTGTCCCTTGCGGGAGGCGACACCTAAACAGAAATCTCCTGTTTTCTAAACCTACTGTTGCTATAGATAATCAATAGGCTTGGGAATATTTCGCAAAATTTTGCGTTAAAATTTCGCAAATTTAAATTTATTTTTCGCAAATTTCGCAAAAGTTTGCAGATCATTTCGCAAATTTCGCAGCCTTTAGTTTTTATTGAATGGCAGTCTAAAAGAAGTATCTTAAATATTATAGAAAATTCCGTTACACGAATCGCTATATTGTAAAAATTACTTAATCATTGTTGCCATCCGAATGGTGTGGGTGAACTGTTGAATCGTGAATTACCACTCGCATATGAAAGTCAACATTTTCTTCGGTAAGTTTTAGGCGCTGGGCAGCCAGAAGCTTTTTTAAATAAGAAAAGCTTGTCTCAACTGGAGCCCTACTACTGGGTACGGAAATTACTTTTAGTGCCAACTCCGACAAATACGGCATGTCTCGAGAGAATTTCAGCCAAAATTCCATAACGTCTATTTCAGCCGACTAAAATTCTCCATTTCACTCAGTGTACGGTATTGAACCAAATCTTCTAATGGAATTGGCCTGATCAACACTTTTGAAAGCGACGATTAAATGTCCTTCCAAATATTTTCCGGGCAAAACCAAGAATCCAGAATTTGAGCGTCTTCCTAGAGTTTATTTGTTGGGTGTATTTTGTTGATATAAAGCGACAATTATCAGCTGTAAATTATCAGTCCACTTTCCGGAAACTGCTGTAAACTTTTTAATATGGATTTTAATTGAATTTTTTAATCTGTTTGTTTTTTCATTTCTCTTATTTACTTTTGTTGTTCAAGTATTTACTGCAAGCTGGCAGAAATGCATCACTTAAAATTGAAACGTTATCTAAAGAATTTACTGCATTAAAAGTTGGCTCCACGAAAATTATTGTGTAAAAACAATGCGATAAATCATATGATTTAAATATGTGAAGAGATGCAAACTCGAAAGGACGGGGCACGTTTCTACAGGATGAGTGCTAGTTGTTCGTTGAATAGACATACCACCGAATTTAATAATAAAAATTTCAAAATATTACTGATCTATGTAAAATATTTTACAAGATTCAGGATTTTGTAATGTGAATTAATATTTCGCACTTAACCTTCCCATTTCGCAAATTTCGCATTTTTCGCAAATTTCGCAATTTGTTTTTTCATTTTTGGATTCTACCGATATCTGGGGTTACGTTTCACCCCCATGGGAGTACCGTAACTAATCGTTTTTAGAATTTCGCATTTTTCGCAAAATCCCAAGCCTAATAATCAATCTATAATTTCAGATATTTCTACTTCTAATAGATTTTCAATATTATCAATAAATAATACTTCTTCAATATTATGTAATCCTTCTTGCGTTAAAACGCAACTCCTTTCAACTCTTAAATCAGAGTTATTACCTAATTATTGTATTGGTCCCCTTAGAGCCCTCAATAATAAAACAGATTTATTATGGGATATTTCGATTTTTGGGAAAAACCCATACAAACTTACTGCGCTTGTTGATACAGGCGCATCCATCTCCTGTATCCACCCCTCCTTATTAGAGAAGATTCCTTCTTCTTATACTCTACATGATTGTTCTAAGCCTATCTATGTTACCCTCTCCGTAGATAAACCCCATTCAAGTATTAGTATTTATCATTATATCAAAATACGAGTTTCCGCGCGGACCGCTGGACATTATGAATGGATATTCTATATCCTTGATAATCTTTCCTCTGAAATGGTTATAGGTTTAGATATTCTACGAAGTATTAAATCTCACATTGATTGCTATAAGGGTATTGCGTATTTACCTAAGAATATTTTTCAATGTTTAAAATCTATTTTGCATGTTACTACCCCTACTTGCAAATCACAACCTAAATTCTATGTTAAAGTTCCATCTAGTTCAAAATCCTCTTGTACAATTAAATCGCATGTTTCTTCACAATCTATGAGTACAGACACAATGCATGTCTTTAAAACCTTAAAAGCCCAAAACCCTGGTTCAGCCCCTCTTCCTCGTTTCCCTACACGCTGTCGAACCAATCGACCCTACCAGATTCCACCACAAGGGGCTCGACGTATAAAGATTTTCTTTAATACACAGTATACTGGAGACACAGTGGTATGGGCTAATAAGTACTTATTCTATACACATGGAATAATTCAGACTTCAAGTATTGTTAATGCTATTCATGGCCAAGGATTTATTTATGTTTCAAATCTTACTGATGAGCCTATAACACTGAAACCTTGCAGTCACATAGCTAATTGTGAACCCCTCGAGCAAAACAATGTGAACGTTCGTAATATTCGTGGATTACATGTACCCCCTTTAACAGACGATCAGATTGCACAATTTAATCTAGGTCCTTCTCTCTTCCAGCAACAGAAGGATAGTATTATACGCATAATTCGAAAACATTCTACTGCGTTAGCTTGGAGAGACGAGGACATAGGTATAATTACAGATGACAATGGTCGTAATATCTCCAATCAACAAACAAGTTATTCGAGACCATGTTGAGAGAGAGAAAACGTTAGGCTGGTTAGAACCTTGCACTGGACCATATAGTTCCCCTGTATTAGTTGTTCCCCGTAAGAATGGACCCCCTAGAGTAGTATATGACCTACGAAAGGTCAATTTAAAATGTCAATTTTTTCCATTCCCTGCTGATAATTTATAAGAACAAATAGATTCTTTTGCTAGCGCGGCTTTTTTTGCACTGCTGATGGTAAGGACGCTTTTCGTCAGGTGGAGATTGAAGAAGATTCTCGGGATGTATTAGCTATCGTCACTAACGACGAATTATTAAGGCCTACGAGAGCTCCGTTTGGCTAGAAAAATTCAGGTCCTTGCTTTCAGCATGCATTTAGGCAAATCTTTCCGAGGGTTCATTATCCTTGGTTAGCTAGTTACGTTGATGATGCTGGATTCTTTGGTCGCACATTTGAAGAGATGCTAGATAGACTTGATAATTTCCTAGCTAGGTGCGCCCAAAGGAACTACAAACTGCAACCAAGGAAGTGTTCATTTGGTTATGAGGAGTTGGACTTCTTAGGTCATGTTATTTCTAAGGATGGCATACGTATAAAGCGAGACCGTATCCAGGCCATCTTAGACTTAAAACCACCTAAGACTGTCAAACAACTTCGCCGTATTTTAGGTATCATTGGATTCTTCCGCAGACATATTAGTGTTATGTGGGTCAGACAGCTCAATCATTAGAAACAGTAAAGAATAAATATCCTAGGTTCGATTTTTGAAGACTCTTTTGCCGTCAAGAGGTATCCTAATTTATTTTTACAATTAGTGGTAATAACCTTGCCTGACCTCCTGTGAAATTGAAAATTGGAATTTAGGGAGATTATTGCAAAGTTTATAGTCGCAGCTCCATCCAAAACAACCGATAGTAAAGATGACATGCATAATAAAAAATACATAATAATGGATATTACGAGTTACAGTAAACAAATAAAAATATCAAAAGCTGAACCGACCTTATACAAGTCCAAATGCTAAAATTCTTCATGAGCTCTGCAACATATCGCTGGCAGCTCAATTTTTTTGGCGTTAATTTCAGAAGAACCTGGGATAATTCATGCGGAAATTAATTAACTCATTTATTCATATGCTGTGGTTTGTGACTGAATGACAGCACTGACATCACTCTGTTTAAGTTCACAGTATCTCTTTATTTTAATGGGGAGATCAAATTACTGAATATAAAAATTTCTGGACGAATTTTTTAGTTCCATTGAAGGAAGTGAGCTGTTTTAAAATCAATACGCTAATTTCCGCGTTTGTTTTAAATCCTGGAAAGGTAGCTATATTTTCGCAATCAAATACCCTGGATTTGTTGAATCGTTAAGGAAAATTTCACGAACGCTTCTATTAAGTTCGCTATCATATTATTTCATTTTTCTTGCAGATGAAAGTCAATTCATTAACCATTTGTTTCTTCACGATAATCATGATAATGACCGTTGTGAATGTACAGTTCGGACTCGGAAGACGTCGTAATTATGGGGATAATAGAGGACAAGGTAGTTACAGAGGATATGGAGGAGGCGGTGGTAACTACAGACGTTATGGGGTCGGCCGTTACGGACGGTAGTTAAATTTTCTCAATTTTGGATTCAAATTATGGATGTCATTTTCAGTAATTATATACAAAATTAAATGAAGTACTGGCGTCCGTGATAATTAAAACTCTGCGGTTGAAATGTTAGCATGTGTTCGTACAAAAACTTATTCCATCAGCTTCCCAAGTCTTGTTCGAATTAGCGCAGTCGTATCTGATAAACTCTAAAATGGTAAATAATTCCTATGTACCACGAAGAAAATAAAAACTATCCAGACATGTCCAGACTACGAATAAGGCTAGCCTTCAAAGAAGGCTTCATTGAACGTGGCAGACTGATTACTTATCCGACTGAAGGTATTGGAAGGTACGCTGAATTTCTTTACGACGGTTGAGGAAGCAGGGCCTCATCAAATTTGTCAAAAATAGCAGGCGGGGTGAATGGAGAACGGGTTAATAAGCAGCCTTCGGATCAGACCTGGTATTTTGTATGTCCGAGTATTTTGTCATATTGTCTAAGTATTTTGAGGATCCGAACTTGAACTTGACCTGCACTTGAACTTTCAAGTAGATATTTTTCAGTGCCCAAACTTGCCGTTTTGGGTCCCAGGAATTACTTGTCATATCAAGTCATATCTTGCAAGTAATATTTCCTAAACCCGAACTTGATCTGATACTTGAATTTCGGGTCCATAAATCTTGAAAACCGAACTTGGAATTGACTTGAACCCGAACTTGGATTTCAAGTACTTGAACCTTACAACTTTGTAATATATTAAATAAGGGTAGAAGTTCACTTTTTAACACAAGGCTTATATTTTATTCGCAGCAACGTTTCGAGCTTTTACTCTTCGTCAGGCAAATGATATACTAAATTATATACAGGCAAATGATTCCAGGAACACACGACGCTGGAGCTTGGATTGTTTACGATGGATCTTTCGCTTCGGATGGGATCCTTGCTAGATTTACATACACACAAGAAGAACATATTTATAATCAGCTTGTTTCTGGGGTGCGCTACCTGGACGTCCGAGTTGGTCATTACCCATCAAGTACGGGGGAAGAGTTCTGGGTGAACCATGATTTGGTAAAAATCCGAGAGCTTAAAAATTTATTACAAGACGTGTTAAAATTTGTCACGGAATTCAAAGAAGTGGTCTTCATGGACTTCCACCGCTTTCCCCAAGGATTCACCAGTGAAAGTATCCATGAAAAACTCTACGACTTTTTGCTAGAGCATTTAGGAGACGTCCTAGCCCCTAGATCTCTTACAATTCACGCCACTCTCAATCAATTGCTGAATGCCAAAAAATACGTGGTTTTGACTTACAATGACGATTTCTACACAAAACGTAATCTACTTTGGTCACCTCTTCAGCATGGTTGGGGCGACAAGAACACCGTCGAGAAATTACTAGATTATTTGCCAACAGCTATTTCCGAGTTTGGATGTACCAACCGTTTTTGGTCTGCAATGGCGGAACTTTCACCCGCCGCCGGGGATATAATAACTCGACCTAACTACGGTCTCCGGAACATGGCTGCGGATGTAAATAAACCTCTCAACGTGTGGTACAAGACTCCCCAGTGGTACTCCAAGTCTAATATTGTATCTACAGACTTCTACTTTGGAAATGATCTAATCCAAACGTGTATCAAAGTCAATCGCAATTCAGGCATTACATGTTAAAATTCATCAAAAGTGTCTCTCTCTCTATGGAAAAAATAAAAATCAAACTACCTACTTTTAAAAAAAAAAAAAAAAAAAAAAAACGTTGCTGCGAATAAAATATAAGCCTTGTGTTAAAAAGTGAACTTCTACCCTTATTTAATATATTATATATATTTCACTTCGCGTCTTTAACTAATTAAAACTTACAACTTTGTAGTATGAAGTAGCAAAAACACTCCAACGGTGGAGCTAAGATTTTCAATTTTTGTCGTCTTTATTAAATTCAGATTCGAGTTCACCCATGGTTTTTTCCTTGTGTTACAGTCTCACCGGACCATTTCAACAGTTTTTCAAAAATTACTAAAAATTAGAAGAATAGTTTTAAGCACGACGATTAACAGAATACACAACAGTCACTCCAAATGAAAGTGAGATCCAGCTTCTGTGCATATCTCTGCATAAGGCTTCCATCCGACCGGATAAATCGAATATCCGATCCGAATCCGATCCGAAATTTTCGGATAAATTTTCTTATTATCCGATCCGACCGTTACGGATCGGATAAAAATTTTATTCATCCGTATCCGATCCGAAAATTTCGGATCGGATAAGTGCTGCTATCCGATCCGCGGATATCCGAAATTATCCGAATTGATATCATTGGATGATAATGGAAAAAAGTATTAGGAATTTTCACTCAAAAAAAGCATTAACTTTTTACTCCATCAAAATATTAATCATTTTTGCATACATTACAAACTGAAGAAAAATATTACAAACACCGCTGTAAATTTGAAGCACGGAATTAATAAGAAAACACGTAAAAAGCGGCACAGTTACTCGTTGGACAAATTGTTGTTGCACACTTCGTTCTTATTGGTCGCTCGAAAGCGCTAAAAATTTGATTTTCGGATATCCGTCGGATTATCCGATATTTATTATTTGTGATCCGAACCGATCGGATAAAGTCGTTTCCAAATCCGATCCTATCCGAATCCGATGACCGGATAAGGGGTACGTATCCGATCCGATCGGATTGAGTTCGGATCGGATAAAGTCGTTTCCAAATCCGATCCTATCCGAATCCGATGACCGGATAAGGGGTACGTATCCGATCTGATCGGATTGAGTTCGGATCGGATAAGTAGTGTATCCGATCCGAAATTTCGGATATCCGATCTTCGGATATCCGCGGATCATCCGATCGGATGGAAGCCTTATCTCTGCAGGCATGGTTTCTAGTAGGGGTGCCATCGGTCTGGTCCGGACCATTTATAATGGTCCGTTATTGGTCCTGTGTGGCCCCAGATTTGTATGGTCTGGTCCGGTTTGATTCAACACTTGGACCAGACCAGATACAATTGGTCCAGCTTCAAGACCAGACCTGACCACAGGACCATGGTCTCAAATGTACACAAAATAAAAATTTATGAGTTAAAGAAATCACATGGAACAAATTAAAACTGACATTTCGGGGGATAAAAGAAGAATTTGACGGGATAAAATGTGATTATTTAATTGCTCTGAATGATTTTCTGGACCATGCATGGTCCGGAGCATGGTATTTAGTCTTGTCTCTCCGAACGACTGGATCAGACCAAGCCATTAGCATCACTAGTTTCTAGAATGCGTGTTGCAGAAGTGCGAACAACCGAGAGAGAAGAACACACAAAGGAAGCAAACGTTGGAGCTATGATACTTGAATCCAGGCACTCCGGAACGTTCGAAAAAGTGGGGGGACAACATTTTTTTTAATTAATTTTTTTAAATTTTATTAGCTTTAGTTTCTTTGCTATTGACCAGGGGTGGATTAATAAAATAATTTTTACCTTGGCCCTAAGACTTAAAATAAATGGATGGGCCTTTACTCATGTCAATGCTGTTTTTACCAATTTTTAATGCCATATCGTCACAGGTATTACTCTGATTAAGGTCAAAATAGACTCCATAAACATTTGACGTTTGAATACGGGGATTCACTTGCCCCGGATAATCTTCCCTGTGTTTCAGTAGCTCCACGATTTCCTGATGCTATCCATGTCTTTACGTATTGTATGGGATCAAATTGAGGTAGAGGAGGATCAACCATCTTAATAAATAACAATGAAGAAACATTGGTGACCAAAAGCGAACTGCGAATATCCACCATTATAAGATTCATTTGTAGAAATCCTCGTTCACAATCGGACCACGAATTTGGAATAACTTTAATCCAGTTATTTAATTTTGTCACATTTTCCGGCAATTCCTTGATAACTGGTCAATTCTGAATAAAATGACGGAATTCAAGAAGTATTTCTCTATCGCCAACCGAACTTTCGACACAGTTGAGATATTTCTTCTTCGCAGTATGTTAAATTGGACTTAATATTTTTGGGCCAATATCCAGGACGCAATACCTTCACTAAATTAGGGATAGCTTCATCTTCCGGACTTAACATTCTCAACTTGATTTGTTTCTCCAACAAGTAGTAAAATTTTGTAGGATTAATTTTTCGAGTACTATTGTCACAGTGTAGAGTAATACTTTTGAAATCCCAGTCTTGACAGGCATTTAACGCAATTTTGTAACAAGGTCCAGGGTTTGTTCGCCGATTTTCAAACACGTGGAGTTGTCTCATTAAACTTTGGTGTGCATTAAAGATTTCTCGGGATTGAAATTCCAATGAAAGTTCGGATAACTCTTGTAAAGCATCACACATCAGGGCTAAGTTCAATACAAACGTTGTTTTCGTTATGTACTTTAGTAACCCAAGATACATACTTCGATCTTTAGAATCTCGCTTTTTGTCCTCCGAAGCACTAGCGAAATGCTTGCAAATGGCAAAATAGTTTTGCCAAACAGCGTTTACAGTGCGGCAACTCGAAGCGACCCAACGAATATCCAAAACACGCCCTATTTTTAGTATCTGGAAATCTGGATATCTAACTCTAGTGCACACTCCTTTATTTCCCTCGCATTTTTTTGTGACGCATGGTACAACGATTAAAGCTTATCCATAACCAATCCTAATCCGAATGACAACGTTTGATTGCTATAAGTATCAATACGTTAAACCATACGTCCCCATCCTTAAATGCAAGCATACATACAGAATACATGCAATAGGTTGAAGTACTACTAGTTGCCGTGAAAGCGCATGGTTTAGAGCCTTGGCTTTAACCTTTTAATAAAACTGACAATAAGGGCTTTGACAAAAATTTTTTACCCAGGCCCTCAAATTTTTTACCCTGGCCGGGCCAGGGTGGGCCACCCCGTAAATCCACCCCTGCTATTGACCATATACAAACGTATGTATGTACGTACGTACAAGGTTATTCATAACTTTCCGTTAGCTAACATGCAGATTATAGATGTTCTAATTTTTAAAAAGAAATTTAGTTTTAAAAGAACAAGCTTTCACAAAAGACAGCTCTCATGCAGTAGGCATTGTTTGTAACAAACACTATAGACACTAGCAAAATCATAGTCATTGCACTGACTGCTAACTAGCTACGGGAATGGTTCGATCTGTTCTTTAATTTTTGGTATGGTCAGGTCAAGAGCTGTACCACAATGTTGGTCCAAGGAACATACTCCGGTGGATTGGCTGGTTTAAAAGTACACGGCCTGGTCCATCCGTTGGACCAGACCAAATGAACCAAAGTTAAAGGCGGTGAATTCTTTGATGTTAATGTTTCTCCCAACATCGTATATTTAATGGTAATAATTATTAATATCCTGAAATAAACTCCTTTGATGGACGATTTAATGCTCTGTAGTATTCTTTTCAATAATATCAGCGCAAAAAAACCTATCGAGTTTATAATTTATGTCACCAAATTGTCCGTTATTCTCCTAACACAGGAATGGTAATAACTGTCTGCTCCGACATTTTGGAATAGATTTATTGATCTGTCATGAATTTGCATGGTAGAAAGTTCAAAGCAAAATTTTCAAATTGTTCAAACTTTTGATCCAGAACAAACTTTTTGTTTGGGTCCCTCTGGTATGGGGAGGTCAAATTGTTCGACGAAGGTAGTGGAAAACAGTATTCCAAATTTAAAAGGGTCAAAAATAGTAAATAATGATGGATATAAAATATCCTCTAATTCCTTGATGAGCCGCGTTGCGTTGAATTCCTAAGTTACTGTTTATATTTTAATTATCACCCTATCACACAATTTCAACACTGGAAGTTTAGTATTTCAATGCTGACATATAATCCCATTAGTTCAAAATCATTATCAAGGATAAAATGGGTCACTTTAAAAAATCTATTTCGGACTACAGTGTCATGAAGCACAACTTTTACTACTTACATAATTTGGTAGTTACCTAGAGAACCGAACTCCACAAATAAGAACTTACCAGGATGAAAAGGATGTTTGGCAACACGGTGTAAACACTATTGTTTAGAAGAAATAGATTCTTTCATGTTTTTTAAATAATACTAATTTATATGCAGGATTTAAATAAAAGATGAAGCCTTATTGCAGTCTTAACAGCAAAAAGTCAGAAAATGCTTATTTGATTCTTGAAAAGTGGGGGGACAGTAGTATTGCCTGTCCCTCCCTGACGTTTTTTGGGAGGGACAATGTCCCCCTGTCCCCCCTTATTCCGGAGTGCCTGCTTGAATCGGTACTTGAAAGTGCAAGTTCGGGTTCAAGTAAAATCCGTGCCAAGACCCGAACTTGAACTTGATCCTTAGTTCAAGTCAATTCTGTGAGCTTGCACTTGGACCAGAACCGGCTTGAAGTTCCAAGTTCGGATCCAGCAAATACTTGAACTTGACCCGATTCAACCAAGTAGAAACGCTCATGATCCCGAACTTGCCCCGAACATGACCTGACTTGATACTTGTCAAGTACTACTTGAACTTCAGCGCAGCTCTGATTCCAAGACCTAATCATGTTACACAATTGCAGATCTGCCAGTATTTGTTTCAAAGAAATAGGTTTGGAAAGGCAGAAGTTATGAAAGACTAACCAAAGTAAGTCCGACATCCCCTGTGTTAACGTTAAGGAGACACTTCTCAGTCCATTACAGTATCTTTTACGATTAAGCAGAAAAAAATTTCGTTTTATCGTCTATTTCTGATAATCCATTCTCCGGAATTTCTTTAAGTCAATTGACTCAAATGAAATCGTTTCGATGATTGTGGGGCCAAATCAATCAAATAAGAACATAACCCGAGCATCACGGGTAAGGGGTGGCTTCCTCCTTTCATAACTGCACAAGCCCTAATTCATAAACCATATCGTTGTCTAAATTTTAAAGTGCCATCTTTTTAGACATGCTGAGCTTTTTAAACAGGTTCTCTGTGAAAATGGGACTTTTTAAAATGCAGCCACCTGTGGGAACAGTTAAGTACCCAGTCACTCGAAATATATAGGATCCTACATGTAAAATCTATAGGATAAAAGTATCTGATCTGCGGACGATATCTCAAACAATTTTCTTACAGGATCCTATACTATCCCATAGTTACTAGTCCCAACCTCGCATGGGATTTTCTCTAGCTTGTCCTATAGTTGAAAATTTATTATTATCTTATGCGCTTCTCTACTTCTACTCCATTTTCCTCCAAAATTAAAACTACATAACCATCTTAACTACAGTTAGCTTAATTTTTAGACAGTTGTAAATATTATAAATATTTACAATTGTCTAAACAATTAAGCTAACTGCCATTAACGTTTTCATACATATACATCTCCTCAAATTGCCAATAGTAATACACCCTACACTGCAGTTCTATGTGGAAATAACATGTAACACTACAAAATAAAATTGCAGTCACAAGTAAATAATTTCACGTATAAATTGAAAAAAAGAATAATAACAATCACACACTGGTTATATTTTACGCTTGCCTTACTAACACTAATTGTAAGTTAAAATTGAAAAAATCTAAAGAACAGGTAAGTCGATTTGGTGTTCATCACAACCAAAGAACATGTGAATGGCAACTGCTGTTGATTAAGTATGGCGAATTTGGCGGTTATAATATATATCTTGTACAAACGATGAGGAGCGCAGAATCCTTGTCAAAGCAAGTACAGGATTTTTCTAAATATGTCCTATGGTACCCGAAACCATAGGATTTTTCTGAAAATGCCCTATAGTACTCCAACTTGCAGGATATGCGGCACCCAACTTATAGGATTTCTTTAAAAACTTCCTATGGTACCACCAGCTTATGGGATTTTTCTGAAAACTTCCTATGGTACCCTATCTTATAAGAATCGCTTGCCAGTTTCTGACGAGCTGAATGATTTCTATAAGATCCTATATGGCTTGTGGGATTTCTGGTACATTTTCTCATAGAACTTGCATCCTATAGGAATCCCATACAGTTTGGAGTGACTGGGTAGGGCTTCGAACTCCTTGGGGACGGAGAAGTGTCTCCTTAAGGTTAAATCCCTGTATGTCGGACTTACTTTGGAAAAACTTCAATCCCACCAATTGAACCAATTCCATCTCTTCGGGCTCCGTTTTATTGCCTCATCCCCAAAGATGCTAAACTGATTTTGCCTATCCTACATCCTACCTATACATTCAGTTTTGGAGGGGCCTTCCTTCTTCCCTATTTGTGCAATTGCTAGGCCTATATCCTTGCCTACAAGTAGGCACTTGCCGCTGCCTACATTTCTGCCTATGTAGGGTAACGGAAAGTGTTAGCCCCTTCCTACATGGGACCCTATACTGTAGAATTAAATTATGTTTTGATTAAAATTCATATTTACATTTTGCTGTCTTTATTTTAGCAAATTTATTATGGACATATAGCATTAGTTTAAAAACAATAATTTAGGCTATCCCTCATATGCAACAATTATTCAGCAAACACTCACAATTGTTTGTTACTTACTTGTGTATCATATTTTTAAACAAACTGATTGTGAGTACTTCTTCAAAATTAATGTTACTCATGCATTATGTGAAAACTCCTATTGATTGGTCGTATTGCACGTTACAGTAAGTATATAAGCATCGAGCAATCACATACAATATATGTATATGTACTTAGTTATGTATGGATATTAATTTTGAATGGGAAATCTCACATGTCCCTACAGTAGCCTGATATTCCAACGTAGCCAACGTTCAAAAATCGTTTTGGTTAGCATTGAGATAACTTATTCCATAATGAGAAAATAGTGTATGTATAAAATGTATATATGTACATCCTACATATTTGCCTTCATACAAGCGCGTTTTCGTGCTGCCTACATATATGCCTATATGACCGCGTGTATGCAGGCGTGCATTCCTACTTTATAGGCATTTTTTCTGCGAAAACCAGTGCACCCTATTTTGCCTATAATTTTTTCTACAAATAGCTCGCACCCTATAAATAGGCCTACATGTAGGCCTACATGTAGGATAGGCTAGCATCTTTGCTCATCCCGCTATACGCCAGTCCCACATTTCATTGAGACCCTTCCATACTGTTGATACTGGACTTTTTTTCTACACGCATTTATTGTAACGCTAAACAAAACACTACCAATCATAAATGGCAAATTTTTGAGAATGCAAATTAACAATTCCTTGTTTCCACAATCCAATGGACGCTTGTCAAATATACTTCTACTGTAACATGAATGTTCCTGGAAACTGTAATACAATTATATAAATGGTAATTGCGTGTTAAATTGTTGGTACGAATAAATAACACTGTGTAAACATTTCTTTTACGTAAATACATAATGTATGTTTGTATGTATGCGTGTGTTTATGATTTTTTTGAATTTTACAACAGCTTGCATAGCACTCTGGCATTCATTAATAATTTTTGGTGCTTGGGTCAAGGTCCACTTCCTCATTCCTGGGATGGTTATTAATTAATACTTTTTTGGGATGCTCGTTTTAAAGAGGAGAATCTAGACCAGACCTGTTTTTGAATACGAATATTATTCGAATTTTCGATTCGAATTCACATCAAACCGAATACAATGGGCAATTTTAAATTAATTGAATTTTCAAATCAAATTCGAAAACCAAACTGTGCAATGCTTGTATTACAAACCGAATACAATTCAAATTCGAATACATAAAGGTACTTGAAATCCGAATAAATTCCAAATACGAATGAAAATTTTATTCGTTTCGTACTCGAATAGGTTTCGAATTTGGTTTTTCGAGCTGTATATATAACTTGATAAACGTAGATTGGTCAACAAACACCAACACGTGATAACCTGTGGCAGCAAGTGAATCTCTACGAGGACGAAAGGTTTCAAAATCGAAAAATAGTGTGTTAGAGTGATGAAAGGTTTGTTTTACTTGCTTCTACTTATTCTGTGTTATTGGAATGCTTAATTAAAGTAACTGCTTAAACTTTTACGGATTATTATTTTTCCGGATCTTTCAAAAATGACTAGGAAATGTTTTGTTGCAGAAATTCGATTTACAGCAATGCCAACTTAATGCTAATTATCAGTAAAATGTTGGGTGAATTAGATGATTAGCACTCTCAAGTAAGACATACTGAATATGTAATTCTATTGTTGTTTTCAGATAATTTTGGTTTGTTTGTTTACTAGTAATAATGTAAAAATCATCTGTGATCAGCACTACGTGCTAAGTCACCAGGGGGCGAAGCGCCGGTGGAATGTTGCAACAAGGGTTATTACCAGTAATGTGGTGTGAACAAGGAAACGTGTATTTAATTTCCCCCCGTACAGGTCACATTTATATTGTTAGATTCATACTAACGTACACCTAATAATCATATAAGACTACCTTAGTGCATGTGCACCTAAAAGTGGGATTAACTCTTTCTCTCCGGAGCTCCTATCACATCTTCACTGGAAAGGACGCTCATCTGAAGGAGCCACTAATACACCAACAGGGATCTCCTGACTATCCCCAAGGTACATGATTACAAGCTAAAGGTAGGATGATGAAGAAGGTGATATCTTCAAGAGTAGGAGAACTCTCAGAGGCTATAAAAACATCTTCCACCATTGAGCAGCAGCCCCCAGATCCGATCTCAACTCGAGCTTTGTTACACCTAACTTGTGCTCCCAATTTTAGCACACTTTCGACAAGACGAAGCTTTAGTACGCGTATAAAAATAGGCTCCCATTGAAAAGTGTTCACATGACCCCAACACCAGAGAAGAGCAGCCGACTCATCAACTACCCTGAAGCAGGCTTGCTTCTCAACATGAAGAGGAAGAAGAGACACAAGTGTGAGGACACGAACTAAATCCATATACAAACATTGTTCCCCTTCCCACTGTGACTCTCTCCGTCAAAATCACTCTCCTTTTCAAAACGCACACTGTGACGTCTATATTTTACAAGTAAGTACATTCTTCAACCCTGCTCATCGCTGCCTCACCAGTTCCCCTCTCCAATCCACGAGACTTGGCTGTGTGACTGTATGGTATGTTAACATAAACTCAATGTTGTACGTGTAAAATATTGTATATATTTCTCTTTTATTAATTTGAGTAGTTAGCCCCCATAGGTTTGAGGTTTCTCTCCTCACGATCCAATTATCTGTAAATAAGTGATTTGAGAGAAGTCTCCACTATGGATGACAATTGCATGACATAAAGCACTACTAGCAGTTAGAGTCAGATAAATATAAAGGTAACACATCTACATATTTGTTTAAATGTATATTTGCTCTTCAGTATTCACAAGGATCGTTGAAACCTAGATCTGTGGATCATAATTCTATCAGTTAACAAAACTACAAAATATTACATGTAGAAGCTCTAAACAATAAACTCAGAGTGTACTAAGGGAATCCTACCTCCCTTCCCAAGGTAGAGACAGTTTACCATTCAGATTGGAACCTAGAATAGGATGATTGATTATTTTGGAAGTCAATAAAGTTAACGCATCTATGATTAAATATGAACAGAACAAATACTATTATATTTCTCAACTTTATTTCATTATTGAACATTGCTTATTTTTGATTCTCATATTCTCATTTGTGTTCCCGGTTACGTTTCCGGTTGGTATGCCTCAACCTTGTCGTCGCATGTTTCCCCAAAATCCACTACACACTCCTTTTTATCCCTCCTTTAATTAAATCCTAGTATTAACTTACCCCGTCTGATTGATTAAATGAAGAGGCACGTCAATCAACTCAACAATATGTACTGTGCAAAGATCTTAACTGAGCAAAAGAAAAAAAATGGTTTATGCATGTGCTTCCTTGTATGTACTATTATATTCAGTACGCATATAGTAAATTGTGCAAAACGTTTCATATTTAATTTTAAAACACCATGTACAAGTACTCCCGAGCTCTACCGGTGGTTAGAACACACAATTTAATGTAAACAGCCAACTCCAACAATAGATGGCGCAAACTGTACTCCCCAATGTGAACATGTATGTATTACTATGAGTTTATACGTGACCTTATTTAATTTTCTGAGGTCAAACCAATGACACGATGTCCTTAAAAAACAATAGGGTTCTTCCGTTTTGCCTGATCTGTCCCGGTAAAAATTTTGCAGTATGTAGTAGCAATGAATCTGCAGATTCGTGCGGACAAGACAACCTCTACAGACAGGCAGAGAGCCCGACCTTCGCATTAGTGACTCTCGCTTCGCTTCGCCCCTAGAAATTTAAATACTTTGAGTACGAATAAAGTAAATATTAACAATACTGTTTTTGACGTTACACTAAACACTTTCTGGTCGTATTATCGTTACACACATGCTGGTCATATTATCAAAAAATTATAATTTCTTTAGAAAGTTAAATCATACTGGATCAAGGATTATGTGTTAATAATTTGGAATATAGCTTAAATTGAAAAACCAACTTCGAATCCAATCCAAACCGAATTCGAACCGAATCTGGAATTTTATTCGAAAATAAAATAAAATTCAAATTCAATTTTTTTGCCTGATTCGGTTGGAGGATTCGAATAGTCCTATAAAATTGATTTGAATTAAAAAAACCGAATACGAATTTACATATGAAATAAAGTTGTATTTGAAATTCAAATACAAACCAAATACGAAATATGAAAATATTTGGTTCGAATGCAGGCCTGATCTTGAAAAATCCGAAGTGGCTACCCAAGAGAATCAGCTCGTTGGATTTTAGAAACCTCAGGCTGACACTGATTGAGAAGATAAGGAGAAGAAGAAAAATAAATGGGATGACGTGTATTTGGAGGAGTGTTGCTGCAGTGACTTCAGTAGTTGCCGGAGGAGGCTATCTGTGGCACGAAATGCTAGGATGCTGTGAGACCTGTGCCACTCGTGAAGGATGCTCTGGTTGTGATAATTATAGTGCTTGCGGAATTAACTGTGATTGCCGTTGAGAGATCTATCGCTGCCTGAACAATTAATTTTTATTTATTATGAAACAGATAATGATATATAAATATCTTTACAAAAGGCTTTTGTATGCAGGCTTTGGTTTTAATGAAAGAATATGAGCATGAAATAATCAATTATTGTCTTAGCCAGTGTGTATTGCTTTGTTCTGCAAAATAAATAAAGACATTTTATTAAACATGTGGAAGCAGTAACTTTTCTAGAATAGTAGACTTAACAATACTTGATTACTAAATCTGTATTTTGAATGGATTTTGAATAACTACAAGAAATTTAAATAACACGAATTTTCTATTATGACTACTTGAAATAGGCACTCGTAAAAAGACTTAATATTATTTTTTGCACAACTTATTTTACATTAAGTTCTTGACCATTATAAATGACCTGTACTTAAATTTAAAGTTACCTCTACATCTTTGCTCACTTATAAGCAGAGGGGTGGTATATTTTGAATTGTATTTTAAATAGTATTTGAAATACATTCCGTATTTTTCTCGCCGTAAATTTCCAAGGTATTTTGTGTTTGGTATTTTGTCAGGTCCATAATCTCTAGTGTGTTTTGTATTGCGTATGTTGAAGATCTATGTTATTTTGAATTTATTTATCTTGTAGCGCTTCTCAACCCCGTAATTGAAACAAAAATTACAATTTCAAATTCATAGCTCTGACTCTGTACAGGTCGTCTGTAACACATGTCCGAATAAGTATTTTATAAGGTGAAATACCAATTTGAAACATGTTGAAACTAGTTGTTTAAATTTTTCGGTTGTATTGAATATTATAATTGGAAATTAAATACAATTCAATATGAGGGCTATCAATTCAGTTAAATTAGCGACGCGAACAACATATTACCCAAGTTTTGTTATTCGTTTTAAGGAAAATTATTCTGTATTTGCTGTATAAACTTTAAGCCACACAAATAAACAATTTTAAACTATTCATGTGCATGTTTGGATATCGAGTTATTTAGAAAATATATCGAGACTTTACTCTGGCTTAATTAAAGATCTGGGGATGATTTATAGGTATTTAAGTATTTTGAGGATATTTTTAATATGTATTTCAAATATATATATTAAATATGTATATTCTTTTCGTATTTTAGGATTTTTCGCGATTATTTTGTAGGGAATATTTTATTTTGTATTTTGCAAAAACTAGGCCAGATATTTGTATCTTGAATAAGTTACTACTACTGGTATTTGTATTTTAATGTTAATAAATTTCAAGTAGTTTTCACATCTCTGCTTATTTAGGGTCAATCAAGGACGCGGAATTCTTTCAAGTCTACAATTTTTTGGTCATCATCTGAATCTGGCAATTTTATATCCGTTAGATCTCGTGTAGGGTACAATCGAGGCTTTCTCCAGACTTCCTTCTCCGACTAATTACAAGCAGGAAAGAAACGCATCTAAATTTAATGAAGCTTTTCATAACTTTACAGACTACAGGCACTAATATTTTGATTATAAGAAATCAATTAAGTTATGCATACTTTCGACATGACAAGCTCTACAAAACGGTTCAAACTGAAACAACTAAAACCATAGCATATAAGCAGTAGAATCGTTCAGGCAAACAAAGCATGGTCTAAGCACATAGAAATACATACCCCATTGTTTGTAATTTACTACACTACGTGCACCAAGACATTAACAGAAAAATAGTAGCAATTCAATAATAATTAGCAATAATGGTTTCAGATAGATAGATATACACCATTGTTTGTAATTTACTGACATTAACAAAAAATAGCAGCAATTTAAAAAACCAACGACATTAATTAAAATTGCATTCAAATATTTCAAATCCAACAGAAAACATGCAAAAAAATCTGCAATGCATTTTTGGAAATCCTCAAGCTACGATATACCGTCAATGGAGAAATAAAATGGTCTAGATGTTGTTTTCCATCAGCATGGACAAACTTTTCCCTCTTCAGCGATGATAGACAACATGAATGTGATTCTGATTTAAAGGATTAAAAACACAGTAAGGGGTTTTCGTACTCCTTTTCTTCCTCCTAGCCCACATAACTTGGTATATAACAATATTTTCACAGATTTTAAATTTAGTACTTGTTTAATTTATACTAGGACTTTTTCTCAAAACTATTTTGGTATCTATTTGTAGGAAATTGTATGGACTTTCAGAAGAGTTATACAGTACGACAGATCTCTAATAATTTACAAATTGTGAGTATGACCCGTAAGAACAAAGAGCAAGCGTGGTGAGTGCGGGTGAAAAGTTATTCTGACCTTCCCATTTTAGCCTCCATACCTGACATTCAAGCATATTCAGAAGTGTTAATTGTACAAACTTTCATGCGGATTCATTTAAATATAATGTCATCTTACTATATACAAAATTACTGTCTAATATCAAATATGACGCAATTTTGAGCCCCAGAGCAATAATTTGTTTTTATTGCAGCTCTTCAAAGCATTTCATGAATTTCCCCTCGCAGGTATAGGACAGACCGAAAATGATATTCGATTAAATGATTCCTCTGAAATTTAGTATAAGCATTCTGTAATATTTTTAAGAACTAAAACAATGACAAGTTCAGAAATTCAAGCCAGTGTCTTTCGGTTCAGAAACTATATTTCCCTGACCTAGCTCTCTGAACTTACAAGACATGTTAGCAATTCACATCCAATTTCCTACACACAAGCGCCAAATTAAAAAAACAAGAACAAATTGATAATATAGCCAATTTCTGAATTTCAAATTAACAAACAATTCCTCATTGGTTCATGACTTCATTAGGTCACTGCCACAAATTCTAGAAAACCTGGATTTGCTACGAGGAATCTAATATATTTATACTACCCTGCGGGGGCTGGAGTAAGAATGTGAAACAATGTGTAGTTACAATTAGATAAGAGATCATTTCGCGGACATTAACAATTTTCGAAAACAATTCGCTTTGATAGCCGGGAATTATTTCCAGTTCATGCATTTGTCATTATTCCATGTCACGCAGCAGTAAGCCATGTCAAATTCAGAAACTGAAAAAACATTAGGAACTTAAAAATCCTGAAAATGTTGGCATATTACCATAATCAAATTAAAATTTCAGATTGCTCTCAAAATCCCTTATTCTCCTTACAGAATCGACTGAAATGAATTTGCTATCAATTTTAAAGGGTAAATACACTTAAGTTAATTTATGTAATGAAATTGAGATATGTGAAGCAAAAAAATATAGTCGACCATCATGCATTACTAGGTATCTCGAGCGCCTGAAAATATACCCTACTATCTGTAGGGATGTTATTCAAGTTTCTTTCATTCATTTACTCGGTGGAGGATAAAAATGCTGTCCATTCACCTCGTTCGAAATGTCTTCTTTCAACTGTTCAGACGGCCCCGCTTGAGGGGTATCTTCAAATCTTGCCTTCCAGTACTCGCTCGGAGGAAGGAAGGACACACTACGTAAAAACAAATCTGAAAAACAAACACAGAACTCGTTTAAATGTATTTGCTAAAAACTTCAAGTTTATCGTCAACGTACCAGAAAAAAGCATTTATTATTGAAATGGTAAAAAAATGGTTGAAATTTATTTCTTGATTTTTTATGTAATATAGTACCTTTTTCTGTTATTACTTGCTGCCATGGCCTCTTAAATGTAGCAACCAATTTCATTTCGGCTTTTAAAATTCGTCCAGGGACGAATTTCGGATCTGTGATTAGCATATCTTTGATGCTTCTTTGGCTACTCTCAATGTTACCACACTTAAAAGCCTCGCAGGCTTCTCCATAATACCCTTGCCTCCGTTCCTCCATACTCTCTAAGATATCCATTTCTTGGAGACTGGACATCCCCATTTCATTAGTTCCTGTAACGAAAATACTTTGATCATTCATTTCCACACATTTGAGAATTAATTGGCAGTTACCTCCATTGATCTTTTCCTCGCAGATACTGATTTTTTCCTTCAGTGCCTTGGCATATCCCAAGATCTGCATCGCTAAAATGGTTCAAATATGTTGAGTTAATATAATGTGAAATCTATACGTAATGTTTGACAAAAACAGAAAATTTACAGCGGTTTTCAAAAGTCTCTATTTTTGACCACAATCAGTACTTCTAACACCAACATGGAATCTCTAGAGATCCCGAACGGTTTCTTATTACAAAATTTTACAAATTAATTAAAACCATTTAAATTCGTATTGTCCAGGTTAAAAGTCTCAAATAAATTGGAATTTGGGATCATTATTTTGCAAAACCCGTAATAAGTTGTACATATTTTTTATATGTCGGTAGATAAGATAAGAGGAAGTTAATTGCTCTATACACTGAAACTGTTTTGCGCGATATTCATAAAAATTTGGTAGGCTTGACCAATACTTATACAATTGTACGTTGGATCTAAAACCGAATGCAACGAAATGGTTTATTTGTTCCTGTACTAGTCATTGTCAGTTTACTGATTTTTCTCCTCAGCCAACAATTCCACTACTCAAACCAACAAAGGAAATATCGTCCATGCTATAATTTGGATAGATTTCCATTAATTCAAGCTTGCAGTGCGTTTATTACTACTCCTTCTAATGGATCACCCATTCCTACCTCTATACCCCTCTTAAAGAACTGTTTATTTTAGTCCGAAATAAGTACGGTCTTTGTACAAAGATACTTTGTACACATCTACACGAAATATGAACTACAATTGTATCCGGACAACTCGTCCTGTAAATCCTTATTTGAATTTCTCAATTGATCTCTAACATTCTTCACTTCCACTTCCTCCCATTATTATAACCTTAGAGTTTTGATTAAGGGATCCGAAATTTCAGTTGTATTTGGAATCTCTTAATCATCTACCGAGTAAATTATCTGTAACGCTGGAGTTTTGGAGAGTGCAGAGAATAGTCATTAGTCATTCCGTTTCAACAATGTCAGCATGCCCCATTATCATGCCGGCAAACCTATCTTATGCATAACTGCCATATATGTATGTAATTACATTTTATTACTATACATATTACGGCCATCGATTTTTAAACTTGCGAATAGGATAAGGCCCGTGTAAATGACACCAAAATCTCAGCTCGTCGAACAAGCGCACATAAATTTAAGATCACCCACTGCATTGAGGATATTACCCTTTCCAAAAATTGAAATCGTAAAGAATACCTCAATAGTATGTTTCCCAACTAAAAACCTACAACCAAACTTTCCTGAACTGTCTTTCCTCAACTATTAGAATATGTAATAGTTTATAAAAAGTACATGGAGAAGCATCTCTGGAATTCAGATTAATTTTAAAGACTTTTTAGAAGAATTTAATTTAACTTAATTTTAGAGAATAATTTTTTAATTATTACAATGCAGCCGACTCCCTGTATAACAACATTCTCCCTGTATTGTCACCCTAGTATCCGCTCGAGAATTTTTACATGTTAAAATATACCACTATAACGACATTTCCCTGATAACGCCACATTTTTCTATCCCTTGCCTATGCTTTCAACGTAATTTTATGACGTTAGGCAATTATTGAAGGAAACTGTGTAAAGAAGGGTGCTTCTTTTCTCCCAGCAGCATTACAAAATATGTATTGGCACAATTGATGCGCTTACCAGAAAATATTATAACATTGCGTATATACTCATTGTCAGTGTACACACAGTGTATATATTATATAAACTATATGACTAGTATTAAAAGCAATGCAATACAAATTATTAATAGACTACACAGCTGGTGTGCTGTCCGTTTCGCATCCTTCTGGATATGTACAACGTACCTGCATATTTGTGCACCTTTCGCATAAAAACAAAATCATGTAGATCTACGTAAAGAAATTCACGTTTCTACACAAGCACACAAAATTGTACGCATGTACTTCCCAAAGTAATCTCATCGATGGAAGGAATAGGTCCAATACCGTAAATAGAAATTAATGCATAGTTGTTGTTACTTTCATGCTAATTATAAAAGCGGCCATCAAACATTATTTATGCATGACCTTTCCCTTTGTATGTAGAGCAAAAAAAGATGGTGAGAGGTGATACATACATAGATGATTTGCAGTGCAAACAATTGCAAAGCAAGGATGCGTTCACTCATACATTCATATCTATAGATATGTCTCCAGAACATGAAACTTTAAGTAAAAACTTATCTCTCTCTTTCCATCTGAACTAGCAATACGTTTCATACCCGAGAAAAATTGTCGAAAGAATGAACGGATATATACATACATTTCTAAATAGAATGAGTAGGTTTAGACAGACATATACATAGACATAGACAGACAGTTAGTTTAAACAGCTCAAAGGATACATATCACATAAAAATTTCTCGTAGTTAAGGTAATGGTAGAATTACTTACTAGATTACTAATTGTTTAATGATTTTTGAAGATAAAGGGATATCCTGAATTAAATATTCTACGGCACATCCAAATATACAAAACTTTACGTACCTTTGGCGAATTTCCCGGCTGCCTTCCGGTAATTCTCTGCCTGAAAATAGAACTCTCCCTTGAGAATTTGGTTACAGCCAAGACGATACTCTGCCCTGAAAAGTAATTTTATTCCAAGTTATTAATGTTACACATTATATTTTCAATAAATGATACTGTAAGTAAACAGACGTCTAACTTATAAAACGATAGCTTGTCCATGGCAAAGGTAAATTTAGCGTCTCTGTCCATCCTGCTGGGCTCTCCAGTAATTAGAAACTAAGCTTACTTTCCAAGAATATACTGAAAAATGTTCGAAAGAGCTCAGGTGAATGGACAAGTTTTATTTTAGGTTGAGACATAGTATAAAATATCTTACCAGCGGAGTAGAACCAACAAGAAAACCTGGGGGGTTCCCTGGGGCTGTGAATGACAAAACATGACCGTCAATTGATCGAAAAATAAATATGTACATACATGCTAATCATTCACTGAGGTGAAGGTGACAGGCTAGTATCTATTCTAAATCACAAATATATATTTTGTGGACTATTTGAATAAGTTCCTTTCTTGTACATTTAGAGGTAGAACTCCATCCATCATAAAGTATGTTTATGAGTTAGTATTTACTACTGTGCCCTTCTGTGCCCTTTTATATTCTCAAATAATCAAGCAGACCGACCGTCAATCTTTGTTTTATTTTACTATTATCATATTACTATTAGTCATGAGTTCAAAAATGTATATAATTATATATCTATCCATAACTGAACCAAGTACATGGACATTATGTACATTCATTTTGGTCCCTTCTATATTTAGAGAGCATTATACCGATATATTTTGCAGTCAGATTAATGGGATTGCTAGGAAGGGGGTTTCTAGGATTCAGCGTTATTCTGCATTTATTATTCTGCGTAACAGACACAGTTGACCTTCAACATAAATATTTTCTCTTAATATAGCTTCATTGTAGGGTTAGAAAAGGAAGGTTACGTGGGAATTAAGACTGGTGTCCATGCAACAGCTTACAAATCATGATATTAACATTGAACTTTCATACCTGGATGAATTATGTTATATTAAACCATTATTAAAATTGCGTACTATGATTTTTTGGTTTTTAAAAATATGCAACAAAAGTACTTTTTGGATAAGTATAGCAATCACATATATACTACTATATGTACTTCTTTAATATATTTCCAGTAGCAACTACTTCATTACAGAGATGAACGTAAGTACTGTATACAGTGAATTTCCCATATAATGGTTTCCTCTTTTAGATGGAATTCCCTCTTTCTTGGCATAAAAAAACCCTCCCTAGAGGTCTGTAATGTTAACGGTATACAGTTTAGTGGCACCCACTTTAATGTGAGGATTATGTGTTATGGCGGCAGTGACAAATGTGTAATTTTAATAGCAGTTGTGATAAAATTAGCTAGATGTTGCTATACAAGTATAACATTATGTTATAAAACCCGCGGATGGTAAATAGTGATTGTGTCGATTGGTTCAATTTTATTTTCGAATTCTAATGCAAGCAATTATCATTGTGTGGTATACTGAAGCTCTAGTATGATTTGCGGGATTTACGTCTAAGCATCAATGACTAAAATCTGACGACGAAGATTCGGTTTCTGGAAGGACTCCGTATTCTTCATATGGTGTTTTGGAAATTGTACATCCCATAAAATTTTATATAAGTGTGGATTTCTTCTCGGAGTAGCTCTAATCAATCAGTGTGGATTGGTGTGCTTGCACGTTTGCTACGAGTAACATTTTTAATCGTATGTGGCAATCAGGGTTGAAAATTGGAATCGGAATCGAAACAGAATCCGAAAATTTAAAGCATTAGAATCGGAATCGGAATTAAAAAAAGCTGTAAAATTAGGTATTGGAATTCTAATCGGAATTGGAAAGTAAGTATCGGTATTGGTATTAGAATTTAATGATATTCCAATGAATTCCGATTCCATTTCTGATATTGCATTATACAGCCATAAAGAGCCCTTTACGACCATTTCCAAAGTACCTTTACATTTTACACTTCCACATGGTTTCTTGCGCAAATAGTTCTGTATTGTAGTTGTTAATGCCAGCTCAGTGACCCAGCGCTTTTTACCTTTGTTAGCCTTATCGGCTCCTGAGATTATGTAAAGGGTCTCAGGTTATCACCACAGCGGTGCAAGACTCATTTGACTCATTGTAAGCAGTGCTGCGGACAAGTTCAAGTAATACTTGAGTTTTCAAGTCAAGTTCAAGTTCGGGTCAAGTTCAAGTACGTACTCGGCTTGACCATGACATTTTAAGACAAGTCAGGTTCAAGAACAAGTAAGGGAAATTTACTTGAACCTCAAGTCAAGTTCGGGGTCAAGTAATGGAAAGAAAAAACTTGACCATGAACTTGAGATTTCATGATCAAGTTCAAGTAATTTTAGATTGCGCATGCCATAATGGACGGAAGCAATTTAAAAATCACAATCCAATTTCATGTCGTGTTTAGGGCATTTTGTTTGCACATGTCATAAATCAAAGGACAAAATTCAAAATCAAAGTCCGTTTTATGAAGGTCTTGTTTACCAGAGTCATTGTTAGTTGTTGCAGCAGCCTCTCCATGAAATGAACGAGTTGTCTATAAATCTATTTTAAATAAATTTCAATATAAAATGAGCTTGGATGGCCCTTTACAAAAAGCGTTTAATAAATAAGTAAATACTAGTTTATGAAATATTAAATTAAGATTACAGGTAATACTCAAATAGGTATATGTATGTATACAGTCAAACCTCTTTATAGTCACTACCGCTATAAGCAACTTCTCTCTATAGTCATAAAGTAATTTGACCCCCGTATACTGTATTGTTAACGAATTTACTACTCAGTAGTCAACGTTCTCTATAATCAACTTTTATATACGGTCCCCTGCGATTAGTGTTTCTGTCGGTGCAAGTTTTGGGAATAACCGAACTTGCAATTACAATTATAATTGATAATGCAAGTAGCAGTAATGCTGTAACTGGAACCGCACAAGGGACAAATGAATTAATTTGCTCAAGTGGTGGAATGATTCCGAATTTAATGAAATTCTCAGCAAGTAAAATCTGTAATCTTGAGCATTCCAGCAACTTAGGTTACTGTGGGAAGACTTTTCTCTGCACTACGTTTAATTTAAAACTATAACCTAGGTCGACTATCGGAGGGTAAAACATGTTGTTTGTTCGAGTAAACAAACAGTATAAATGACGTGGTCGAATGACTTAAAAATGACAAAAATAATAAATTGTAAGTTCCATGCAGAGCTGCGTTCAAGTTCAAGTGCGTATCGTGTTCAAGTCAAGTCAAGTGCAGACAATTTTGCAACTTGAAACTTGAACAACAAGTTCAAGTGAAATTATAATTTTAACTTGAATTTTCAAGTTCAAGTTCGATCAAGTCCAAGTTAATAATTTATTACTTGATTGTAAAATCAAGTCAAGTTCAAGTACACTGAATGAAAGTACTTGAATAAAACTTGAGTATTTGGTATAACTTGGGTTTTTGTCACTGAAAAGGAATGGAAGCATTGCGGAATTAGTGGCATCTTTGCATCTCACTAAAAATATTATCGAATGCGAATCATCATAATAATAACATCTTTGAGTTTGTTTTTATTCCATCGGCATTAAAGTCGCCTCCATGAAGCCCAGTGGTCGAGATCGAGAATAATTCTTGTGTCCTGTTTCCACACTTTGAATAATTAAAAGTCCCGACTTATTGTTTTCTAAGGATGTTCTTGTTACTCGGGGTTCTTTTTCCATTATAAAAATGAAGTGATTGTTTAGTTCACCTGTTCTGAAGCTAAGAAGAAGTTTAAGAGAAATTTTATTATTCCCTGTGAGAATGATTTTTGCTGATATTAAAGATGATGGAGCAGATGAACAACAAACAATCTTATAAATAAATATTGGTTAAGCAAAATGAACGACGACAAATATTCATGATTATAACTGCTGTTTACACTCCCCAAACGAGTGCAACATACTGTGAACAGGCCGATAATATGATTGCTAACCTGTTGAATATAGAAACTAATAAATTAGACTACAATGCTTACAGTTATTTGATCATGTATTTTAAAATTTTTGATAATTTTAAAGTAAAGAATTTTGTCCGCATGCCGTTTAGTTTATCCTAATTATGGCCTAACCATTATCAGCTATAATAATTGTGGACGAATTTCTAGTAATGTTTATTCATTTACGAAAAAAATACTTGAATAATCAAGTTCAAGTACAAGTTCACGGTCAAGTCAAGTTATGTGTCCAACTTGAACGTCAAGTTCTAATCAAGTTCAAGTTCTACAAAATGAACTTGAAAAACGTGTACTGGAATATCAAGTGGCTTGAGAAACTTGATTCATTAAGTACAAGTGCGAATACCTCGTTTAGACAATTTTTCAAGTTCAAGTCAAATTCAAGTCAATCTAAAATAACTTGACTTGAACGCAGCTCTGGTTACATTCACAGAATCGGAATTGGAATCGGAATTATTTAAAAGTATTTGAATTAATTGGTATCGGAATTCAAAATTAATTATTTGGATACATCGGAATCTGAATCTAAATCGAAATTAAATTTAAACAAGTATTGTAATTGGAATCGGAATTTTTATTTTTCCGATATTTCATCCCTGGTCAAAACGTAAATATTTGAAAACATTTTGCACGAGGTTCGGTTCTAGGCTTGGTACAAATGCTGCATAAACTGAAAAAACCATAAACGTTTTGAGAAATCATCGAACTAATGTCCTGCCGGTAATCGCAGCAGATAGCAATTGTTTGAGTGATCCGGTCATGCTTTCTAAAATTCGTTTATCCGCGGATACCCTCGGATATCCTCGGATATCCGTCGAATTATCCGTAAAACAAAAAGTCGCTATCCGATCCGATCGGATATTTTATGTAGTAGTATCCGATCCTATCCGCGATTTCTTTCGGATGGGAATGGCATAACCGATCCATTCGGATAAATATCGGATCGGATCGGACAATTTTATCCGATCCGTATCCGTTCGGATATATCCGATCCGTTGAGAACCTTAGTTCAGACCGCAAAGTTAGGGAAATATAGTTCCAGGAACGAAAGTAACTGGCTTGTGAAAAAGTAATTCTAAAGTTGTCATTGTTTTAGTTCATAAAAATATTTCAGAATGTTTATACTGTGCTTCATGGGATTCATTTAATCGAAATGATTATCATTTTCAGTAGCCTATACCTGCGAGGGGAAATTCATGACATGTTTTGAAGAGCTGGAATAAAAACAAAACATTGCTCACGGGCTCAACATTGCATTATAACTGATATTAAACAGCAATTTTGTACATAGTAGGAAAACAGGATACTTATATGAATTTCCATGACATGTAAAATTAACATTGTAAATATGTTCGAATCAGAGATGCGCAGCCTTCGAAGGCTAGCCTTCCAAGAAGGCTTCTTTGAAGGCGGAAAGGTAACTTTCTTAACGTTGCAGAAGGAATGAAGGATAGAGATACTTTTTTCTGAAGGCTGAAGGAAGCCTTCACAAAAACTAGCAGTGAAGGATTGTGAAGGAAGGCTTCCTAAATATTAGCCCTCCAAGGCTGTGAAGGCTTCCAGGTTAACGAAATATCTATAACGTGAAATCATAGCATATGCAACGACGTTTTGCTGATAGCGCAACAATGCAGCCAATTCGTGAATTGACATTGTGTGCCGCTCTCTTCACTGCACTGAATCCTGCTGGTGCAAAACGTTTTTAAGCGGATTGTAGTATAAAATTGAAGGAAGGCTATTTTTAGAAGAAGGCTGAAGGCAAAAATGAGCATATGTATTTTGGAAGGAAGGGTGAAGGAAGGCAGATTTTTTAGAGGGCTTCATTCTAGGACATGTTGAAGGGGAAATTTTGATTGAATTTTCGCCTTCGAAGGCTTCAAGGAAGGCTGTTTCCTTTGCACATCTCTGGTTCGAATGCCAAGTGTGAAGATAAAAATGGGAAAGTCAGAATACCGGTTTCCTAGGAACAGTCACCTCAGGTCCTGAAACCTTTTAAGTGCTGTTCAAAAACAGCATGTAAGCCATTTTGCTTCTGCAGTGATGATATGCTGAAGCCTGGGGATTTTAAAAAATGCGTTGTAGATTTGTTGTATGCTTTCTGTTGGATTTGCAATATATGAATGAAATCTAATCTATGCATTGGTTTTTGGAATTGCTACTATTTTTCTGTTAATGTCTGGGTGCACGTCAGAGCTGCGCTCAAGTTAAAGTAGTACTTGACAAGTATCAAGTCAGGTCATGTTCGGGGCAAGTTCGGGATCATGAGCGTTTCTACTTGGTTGAATCGGGTCAAGTTCAAGTATTTGCTGGATCCGAACTTGGAACTTTAAGCTGGTTCTGGTCCAAGTGCAAGCTCACAGAATTGACTTGAACTAAGGATCAAGTTCAAACGGACCAGACCATTGGCATCCCTACTGGAAACCATGCCTGCAGAGATATGCACAGAAGCTGGAGCTCACTTTCATTTGGAGTGACTGTTGTGTATTCTGTAAATCGTCGTGCTTAAAACTATTCTTCTAATTTTTAGTATTTTTGAAAAACTGTTGAAATGGTCCGGTGAGACTGTAACACAAGGAAAAAACCATGGGTGAACCCGAATCTGAATTTAATAAAGACGACGGAAATTGAAAATCTTAGCTCCACCCATTGGAGTGTTTTTGCGACTTCATACTACAAAGTTGTAGGGTTCAAGTAATTTTATGTAGGGATATTGTTGCTTCGGAATTTGAAATTGTAACAATAGCAAGAATCTATTAAACATGCATTGCAGGTAAGTTTCTTGCATCTACAAGTTATGAACTTTTATCTATATTCCTATATCATTTCATACTAACAATAAGTGCTGTAGTAATCAGAATCTGCATCACATTTTAAAGGCTAAATTGATTAACAATGAGTAAACAAGCCCCGTGCGCAAATTTCGAATATTATATTTTAAACACGTATTCGCTTTATACGGTCTAATAATAAAACTGTTTATTTACATGTTTATCAGGTGAATGCATAGCTGTACCTACAGTATCAGCATTTCAACTGATACCGAAATTCAATGTATTAATTCCTGCATCAGTTATATCTCCTCCCTTCCTGTTACGTTGGGACCGTAGAACAACAGGGTGATCGTTAGCATTCCCCCCTCTACCCAACATATGGAAGTGAAGTGTTTCTGTCGGTGCAAGTTTTGGGAATAACCGAACTTGCAATTACAATTAAATTGATAATGCAAGTACTAGTAATGTCGTAACTGGTACTTGCTAAAATGTGACAATTTAATCATGCACATAACCGAAGTTGAACTTGCAATTAGTTCATAAGTTACTTGCAATTTTTAAGGCAATTGCAAAAACATTTGGAAGTAATTGCACCGATAAGTACAATTGCAAGTGCAATTGCAATTTGTAATTGCAAGTTAACTGATATATACAGTATAATTCGTCGGTGAAGAGACAAAATGATGAGTGCATTTGTGATTGGTAGCAAGATGGTATACATGCTGTTTAACGAAATTGAACAGTGTATTAAATAAAATAATCTAGATGCAATGCATAATGAAACAGAGATGCAAAAATGAAATGGCCTTCCTTCAAGCCTCCAAGACTGAAATATTGTAAAATTTCATCGTTCATCATATCTTTTGTATCCTTAAAATATTTGCCCTATTTTTACATAATTTTGTGCAAATGGGAACATTTTAATTTTAATCGAAAATGCATTTAGATCATTTTGCGTCCTCACCGACGAAATTGTACAGGAAGTACAGTAACTGCACTCGTTGAGACGATACTCAAGATTATTATAATTAGTTACTAGAGCGAAATGACTTATTGAGGCATTTTATGGAATTTTGCGCTCAAATTCGAAAGGGTTTCAAGTTGCAATTAAATTGATAAATATTTTTAAAATTGCAACTTTTTGCAGTGCAAACACTTGCAATTGCAATTGAATCTCTTGCAATTTCAGTTGTGCTTAACCGGTAATTGCTTAACCGGTAAGTACTTAATGCTTTTGTAATTGCAATTTAAGTAAACACAAATTGCACTTGCACCGACAATTGCAATTCCCTGGTGTAAAATAACCGGAATTGAACCGAACTTGCAAGTTCAATTAGTAATTGCGGTTAACTTGCAATTTTTTTTTTAAGAGCCAATCAATTGCAATTGACAAGAAACACTAGAAGTGACTAATAAAATAACTGACTCCCAAAGCTTGTAGCAAATTTAGTTCCAAATTTTCTAAAATTGACTTCATTGACTAGGGTCAATATTTGACGTCACAGTGTTCAGACATGTAAAGGAAAGTCGAAATGTCAATATCTTCAATTTTATTCTCACACATAATTTTTATCAGATCCAATCGCGCTCCTCAAGCATACTAGTTCCTCCAATCATGGTCCCTGTCTTTTCCAGTCATGTTCGCAATTCTAGATATACAGACCCCTCAAATATAGCTCCCCGGAAAGCCCATAAAATCTCAAAGGATCGATGATCAAAACATTTTCCAACAAACCGTTTGTATGGGAATAGAAAAAAACAACATTGTGAAAACCAAGAGTCTGCTTCACTTTATTGAACCCTGTGACCTTAAAACTTATCCTAGGTCAATGAAGTAAAATTGAGAAAATCTGGTACTAAATCTGCTTCAAACAATGTAGGCAAAGTCAAATACCTTATGAGTTTCTATCTTATGCTGGCTTCAGTTGGTGCAAATGATAATGGCCAGCGCATTATATCAATGCATGACATCCAGAGCCTATACATCTCTGTATATTTCTCACACGAACCTATTATTTTCACACAACCCACTCCAATCTACTTTACTGCTTATGCAACATAACAGCAATCTAACCGCAGGAGACTCCACGCGTCACCACTCTATTTGCACACGGCTCCATGATTTTTCGATATAAAACCGCATCTTCCTATTCGATCATTGACAGTTGAATTTCGGAATTTTTTCAAGAAAACTAAAGTGTAAGTTTTGAAGCTCCGTTTAAAACACATTCAAAATGGCAAGCCCAGCGTTTGGTGAGTATTTTTTCAGGCATATTAAATCATTATTTTATAGCAACTATTTATATTTCTGAACTCCTTTTTCTGCCTAAAACGTCTCTAATAAGTCAAACATTAAAATCCCACAGGGACCAAATCCTGTGAATGTACCTGTGAGAAGATCCCTGGCCGTGACTCCAGCTGCGTCTGCACAGTCCCATGTGCCTTCAACTCTGAAAGCAAAACCTTCAACTGGGTCTGTGACTGTAAAAGTTTCAAGTGCAAGTTCCAAATCAGATGCAACAACAAGGATCAACCCTGCTCGGCCAGTGACACTGAACTTTTTACTTTGAAGTGTCACTGTGAAAAGTTGGAGTGCTCCTTGCAAATCCGGAAATGCAGCGGCTGTGAAATCATTCAAATGGAATGTCGAGGCCCTACTGAAGGGGGCTGTTGTAAGTCCAAGTCGGAATCAGCCTCTCAATGCTGCAAGGGAGACCATAGTCAATAAATCATTTTCTAATGTCATCCCTAACTATTACCAATTTCGACATGTGTCTTATTTTTCATGTTTTCAATTTCTGAATTTTAATCAAAAGAATAAATTAATTTGTTCTTACAGAAAGATTTACATTTGAGTTTCTTTAGATGGAATGCAGCATTATGGTTTGACAGGTATAATATTACATAAGTGCATTTGATATGGTAATTTTGTCAAACGTAGCTACAGGGACAACACGCTACTTATTTTATGTTATAGTTTCTCACAATCGCTTCTGTGGCTGAATTTATCTGTTTGTTCATAAAATTCCCACAATGTTTATCAATGGTAGTGATGAGTTAGCTCTGAAATAATTACAGCTTGTATCTATTTGGGCAAAATTCACCGCAAGATCGAAGATTGATGTTGGAAATGGGGGGAAAGGAGGTATTCTACAGTTGATTTTTCAGGATATGGACGATCTGAAGCTCATAAAAATACTTCAAAAATGTTTTGACAATTAAAAGCGCAGTCTGTTTTAAATTCAATGAAAACATATCCACCATCAATCTTGCATCCCATTTGTAATTTGTAAAAGTATATATTTAGGATTAGGGTTCCTGTATTACAGTAAAACCTGTATATAGTGACCACCTATACAGTGGTCTCCTGTTCACAGTGGCCAGTATCATGTGTCCCCGTCATGCGCCCTATGTTTTAACATTACGTTAACCCTGTATACAGTGGTTTTCTCTATAGTGGTCCCCTGTCAATAATGGACCCGGGCTTATGTCCATTCATTACGAAATGCATGCTTCGAACTCTGAACACAGTGGTCAGCATTAAAAACCATGTGCACACGAAATCGTCGCTCATAATTTCTATAGATTTCTAAGATTATTCTAGATTACGGTTTCTTAAATAAAGCATATTCCCGGTACCATACCTCCATACCACGCATAGTTCAAAAACACTTTGATTTCCATTTCGAAAAAATAAAGAATATTAGAATTCTTGGAAAATCTCAAAGTGAAAGTGGTAGGCAGGATTGCCAGCAAGCAATGGTTGGATTGAATCTTGGAAGAAGAAACATTATATTTGTTTAAATTATATTTGCGGAGAATCTGCCGAAATAATAAAGTAATTTTACATAGTTGGTAGCTATTTCACGTAGTATTCAAAAACAATATTTAGAATTACTATATAGAATTATCGTTATACAGATTATCTTGCTCAACACAAGTTGAAAAATTTTAAACGGTCAAAAATTAGTGATATGTAAAAAATGCGACCGTTTCAATTATGACTTCTTAAACGCGTTAAAATATTCATTTAATATATGCACCCTATATAGTGGTCCATGACCACTGTACTGAGTATAGGGGTCACTGTACATAGTGGTCAAATATTAGGTTCCCTAGAGAAACCACTATATACAGGTTTTACTGTATATTGAAAGTATGATATAACTTGCAATACTGTAATGATCCATAAGCCTTGCTACAGCACGCCATTGCGAAATATATAATTGGTAGTTTACTTACAATAATAGATAGAATCCAAGCACAATAAAACACACTGACCAGATCGGAAGCATCTTTATCACAAATCAGTGCCTGTCATGGGAACAGAAAAGTTGTCCCCGTTCCCATTCCCGTTCCCACAGTTCGGGTTTGGGTACAAGGCAGAACCCAATTCCCAAATTGTACCCGAAATCTTGGGAACAAAAGTGCCGCACCCAGACTCGAAATTTTAAAAATTATAATAACCCAAACCCGTTCCCGTTCCTGTTCCCAAAAATTAATTTTGGGTGCACCCAAACCCGTACCCAAAACCCTGGAACCCGTTCCCGTACCCGAAACGGAAGTTCATATATTCAAGGATAAAAGTTATACATTATATATACTTATTGTTTCAATTTTTGCTAACAATGGCTACACACAATTGCACTCATTCTATCTGTATATTTCATTCTACTTAAGTAAATAATTTTGTAATTTTTAAGTCACCTTACAACTGCTAAGCACAACATACGCATATAATTAATTTTTAGTCACATTTAAGCATTCGACGTGGGATGATCTGTTCAAACAAAGAGCGTTTGCCTCTAAACTACAACAGCGACACAAAAATAGTCGGTCATACCACACCAAAACAAATTAATCGTGTAATTGTCGTTATGCTCGCAAGATTCCTCTGTACACGGGTACGCATGAACAGAAACGGGTTTTTGAGCATACCGTTCCCGATCCCGTTGGGTACAGATCCCATTCAGCCTGTATTGCACCCGTTCCCATATGGGTTCCTGTTCCCACATACTATAATGGGAAAGGTTGGTTCCCAAACCCGTACCCACACTTTTGGGTGAAAACATTTTGCACCCATATGATACCCGTTCCCGTTCCTGCACCCAAACACCCGGGTGTGACCCGTTCCCATGACAGGCACTGTCACAAATACCAAATACATTAGGGTGCTGAATGCACTTCAAAAGCGTAAATATATAAATGGACGCCGGTAGGTGGAGTACCAATAGACTTTTTCCGTTTTGAATAAGTGAAAACGTATTTTTGGCAGAGCTGTCCAAAATACATGCTCATAATAAGTACTCAACTTCTCAACTACAAATATTAATAAATCGGGGACCAATTGAATATCGTCTGAACTGAGAAAGAAAATTTGGGAGAAGATCCAGCGATGAAGAAAATAGCTAAACAGGTTTTGCAAGTCAAGTTCGTCTGTAGAGGTTGTCTTGTCCGCACGATATCTGCAGAACCATTGCTACTACACATTACAAAATTTTTACCGGGACAGATCGTGCAAAAAGGAAGAACCCTATTGTTTTTGAAGGACATCGTGTCATTTGTTTGACCTCAGAAAATTAAATGAGGTCACGTATAAACTCATACTAATACATATGTATGTGTTCACATTGGGGAGTACAGCTTACGCCATCTATTGTAGGATTTGTTGTTCACCTTGAATTGTGTGTTCTAACCACCGGTAGAGGTCGGGAGTACTTGTGCATGGTGTTTTAAAATCGAATATGAAACGTGTTGCACAATTTACTATATGCGTACTGAATGTAATACTACATATAAGGAAACACATGTATTTATTAGTATTTATGAAATAAATCCCTAAGTCAGATAGCGGAGGAAACTAATCGTCTGATACCTCGCATCAGAATCTCTTCCTGGCAATGCCAGCCATGGTTCGACCTAAGCTGTAGACAGCTAAAGAGGAAGACACGATCATTGGCAAGGGTGCTAAAAAACTCGGGGAACAACTCATCAATTAGGGAAGAAATAGTTAAATCTCGTAAAAGGTTCAAAAATTTATGGCACGAAAAAAGGCTACAATACTATAACGATCTCAGGGACAGTATTAGTAACAGCAAAAATTCAAAGCAATTTTGGGAGGTAGTACGCAGATTCAAACCAACAAGCACAGGGTTACAAACGGAGGTTAGTAAGGTAAGCTGGGAGAGTTTTTATAAAGGCATTATGCCCAACAAAGAGATCAGTTATACATATCTAAGTAATACTGGAGAATATTTTCTAAATAAGGAGATATCAATGCAGGAGCTTCAGGAAGCAGTGAAGAAAATTAGTACAGGAAAGAGCCCGGGTGGTGACGGTATTACAAAATGATTACCTCAAGGCACTTCCTGACAGCTGGTTACAAGCAGTGTTAGAAATATACAACAAAATGTTTGATCAGGAATACTGCCAGACATCGCTAACAGAAATAGATATAATAACATTATTTAAGAAAGGGGAAGAGATGATCCGGCAAACTAATAAGCTGTATTACAAAGTTATATACATAGATTTTGTTAGAATTGTAATATGGGCAGACAGATGTAAAATAATACCAGAGAACCAAGCTGGATTCCGTAAAAAGCGATCATGTGTTGACCAGGTATTTACCCTGGCAGGTATTATACAGAACCATATAATATTTCCAAAGAGAAAGGTCTATTCTATATTTGTGAACTATAAAAGGGCATTCGACTCAGTAAATCACACATTTCTATGTAAAAAGCTACACATGTTAGGTCTGAGTGGAAAGATAATCCGAATTCTGCAAAGCATATACTCCCAGGCCAGACTTAGAGTCAGAACCTATGAAGGGTATACAGGTTTCCAGGATATAAATGAAGGGGTGTTACAGGGAGAGATTCTGTCTCCAATGCTGTTATCTTTGTATGTATCAGACTTGGAAAAATATTTCCATGACAACCAGGTATTAGGAATTAGCATAAATGAAACTACTGCTATTCTGACTTTAATGTATGCTAATGATACTGTAATCCTAGCATACAGCCCAGGAGATCTGAGGAAGAAAATACAAATTCTAGAAGACTACTGCCTAATAAATAAGTAGTAAATGCGAGTAAAACCAAGGTTATGATCTTTGCGAAACATTTACCTAAAACTTTACCAGCTTTCTCATTTCAAGGAAAAAAAGCTAGACTTGGTAAAGGAGTATACCTATTTAGGAGTCCCATTTCACTCCACAGGATCATTCCGACTAACAGCAGGTTTTTCAAAAAAAAACAGTAATAGCACAAAACGCAGTCATAAATATAATTAACTCCTCTAGATGCAATTCATGGGACTCAATGTGTTCGAGTCAATGTGCATGTATACTCTTTTGTATGCAGCAGGTATATGGGGTTTGGGACACGACGGGCTAGTGGAGAGCCTTCAAACTACGTTTTTTAGAAAAATTCTAAGAGTGAGTCCCAAAACTTTAAACCATACCATAAGGTTAGAAGCCGGACGTTGTAAAATCAGTTGCACAATAATCAAATTATCATTAGCGTATCTATATAAAATTCTGAAAATGGGTCATAAAAGATATCCATATATTACTTTCCTTAAGCTTGTAATGATCGATTCCAACACTCAGTTCCCCCAAACCGGAACTGGCTAACGAAACTTAAGGAGAGTCTTAACAAATTGGGGTTTCAGATAATGTGGGAAAATATAAACCCTCAGTGGATTGAGGTTAACTGTAAATCCATAACAGAAGCGGCAGCAGCAGCTTCAGTTATGGACGACGTAGAGAAGGTAATGTTTTCGAAGCCAAATCCGTTGTATAAATTTATGCTTAGGGGATCAGTGGTTCCAAAATATTTAATGGGGGAGTTATCATTACAAATTATTAGGTTTATGGCATATTTACGCCTTGCAAACCCGATTGACTCGAAAATTGAATTAAGAGGAAATATACTAGAAATAAGCCCAAATAAGCCATGTATAATATGTAATTACTCACAACAATCATGGCAACACTTACTTACAGAATGCTCTAAATTAAGTTATTTAAGAATTGGAGACTGTCCCATAGTAGTAGATACTCAGATTATGTTCGATATGTCTTAATGCTAATTTATCGGGAAAATGACCACCAACATTTTTATTTAAGCATATTAAACTCAAGTATTATATATTGGAGGGACTTGTGGTAGTAATGGCGTATGTTGCCATTAGGTACTACTACCCGGGAATCGAATGTTACAGTATTCGGGTATTGGGTATACGAGGTGTCGGCTCAATGCATGGGCACCCTCTATGAAGATCTTATGGACTAAGACTATATATACGTATTTGAATGTAAAGTAATGCCGTATAGGTTACTATCGTGATTTGCCTCAATACAATGATGCAGTAATTGAGCTTCATTGTTGTTTGTAAAATATCAAACATTTTATATTGTTCATTATTACTACTTCCAATCAGAATGTTGTTAATGATTAAGTAATGACAATAGGTTTACAATATTCAACGGTTTCGAGGGTTGCCATCCAACCACCAGAAGGAATAGATGCACTTATCATTTGCTCTATTTTTACTAGCTCATTTTCTCAACTCTGTCAAACAGTTTCAATTGTGATTAAGCATTATGATAACTTTTTTTGCTTTACACCGCTGCTTTCCTGCCTGCTTTTATTTTCCTCCGTGACTTATAACCATAAAACCTTCGGCATCTTCCAGCTTCCAGTTCCCGGTAGTCTCAACATTTCATTGGTCCTTCGAACCGGATCTATTCCGGTTCCATCTACAATCAAAACCGTTGCTAAGGACAACCGAGCACTATGGAATCCCTGATGTCCAGAAGGAAGCTTATGAAAACGAAGCTCACCAGAATTAAAAATAAGTTTGATGCACATAAAGAATTGCCTCTGAATTTAAATCAATTAAATATTTATGAGGAACAGATTATGGAATTATGGACGGAAAATAATCTGCTATTTGATGAGATCGTTTCAACCTGCGCTGTAGAGGAGGAGAACGATCATGAGCAACAGTTTGTTGAGATTGCTGAATGATTCGATGATTTGAAGCTGACGGTAAGACGAATAACCGAAGAATTGAGTGGGATATTCCAGACATCGTCTGGTCGACGACACTCTCGGGGTGGCGGAGATGGAGTGGGATCGGCGCAGGCTAAGGTAAATGTACAATTACCCAAGCTGAACATACCCACAGTTTCGGGGGAAATACTGGAGTGGACAACCTTTGCGGATCTTTTCACCTCTAGTATCCACAACCATCCCACATTGAAGAGATCCCAAAAATTGCAATATTTGAAGAGTGCGCTTTCGGGGCAAGCTGCGACGCTTGTCGATGCATTTCAAATATCCGATGCAAATTACGTTGAGGCTTGGGACACTTTGAAGAAGAGATACCAGAATGTTCGGGAACTGGTAAAATCCAATGTTCAAAAATTGATTGATATGCCTTTTTGAAATGTGAGTCAGGCACGGAGTTGCGGAAGCTGGTGGATACATCCTCATCAGTGGTTCGGGCTCTCAAAGCTCTGAATCGACCCATCTCTGACGACTGTGATGTAGTAATGCACCTGATCGCGTCTCGTTTAGACCCTGAAACTACCAAGTTGTGGAGACGAAGGTAGGGAGAGATCAACTTCCAAAGCTGTCACAATTACTGGAGTTTTTGGATGAACGTGCTGCCATCTTGAGTTCAACTGAAACAGGGAAATCGAAGACGAATCAGCATACGGCTTGCTTCATTTACCTGATGATTGCCAACGGTTTGGAAATTTGGACAGGTTCTCCTCATTCCCATTTGAGAACAATTTGCAAATGATTAAAAAACTTGTTCGAGGTAAAAAGCACCCACTGCAAGAAATTGTAAGAAGAATTGCAGAAATGCGGAATGTTTCATTTCAATCAAGCAGCCAAGCAACTAAAGTGAGTGATGATAAAAACAATGTATATGTAAATTCTACTGTAAGAACTTTCAGAACGCATGATAATTTCTGCCAACTTCTTTCCGGAAAAATTGTGAAAATAAAGAAAATCTTAGAAGATAGTGGTATAAAATTCATCTACGGTGTAGAGTTTTCCCGCAACGAAGATTTTTACACTACGCCTTGTTTGTCCAGAGATTTAGACGTGTTTAAAATTAAATTTTCTAAACAGCGAACAATACCAAAGTTTAAAGTTCAAGACATCAAGTGTAAGGTTATGCTGGTTTTTAAAAAAACGAATACTTTTATTTCGTTTCCAGTTCTACATTCAGCTGCGCCATGAAGTATAACGTCGTTAATTTTCCAACCGAATCTACTATTGAGGTTGTTCCTGAGTCTTGGATCAATAATTCCCGACGAAATTGCTTTTGGCCACCATCGTTTGGTCTCGGAATTAATATTCCCTCACTTTCTAAATATATGGTTCCTGAAGAGGATGTCTGGCAAAATGAGCCCATTGACGATGTTTACGGTCCATATGCTAAATATTTTTATAATTTAAACTTACTAGTAATTACTATCTCAAAATGGAAAACTATTTAATTTTTTCCCAACATTTTAGACTCCTAGCTGGAAGCTCGGAAGAAGGCCAAGAGACTCTCGGAACCAGATTGTGAAACAACGGACTACGAAGCTCCGAGTAAAAGAAAAGTGCCAACAAAACATCGGGTAGATTCTGAAAACATCCTGTTGACACCACAAACGGAGTTTCCCAGTAAATGTGAGAAAAAATCATTTCCACCAAAGCTTCCGGGGAAACGATCGGTACAATCACAGCAGCAGACTTCGGTTAACCAATCATCTGAAGGAATTGCGAAGCGTGGGCTTCCATTTACGATTACCGAAGCTAATGATCCCAAAACTACCCTAGTGGGATGTAACGAAAGTTCGCCGACAAGTGGTGCACTTCGTGCATTTACGGGAACAAGTGAAGAACACTTTTCAAAAATATCTGGAGACGTTTCTAACACTAATTCAGGCAATATTTATTCTTTTCTTTGCGTATATGTTTAAAATTCAGGGTGGCGTCAGCCTCCTAGTAAAGTACTCTTGACCGTACGTCCGTGTGTCCATCCACGCAAAGTCTCACAAACAACTGAAGCGACTGTAGTGAAATTTTTATGGACTTTTATATTGTTAACACCAAGTCTAGAATTGTATTTGGTTAACATCGGGCGGATAGGTATGAGAAAATAATACTTTAAATTTCGTAGTCAAATGAGTTATCTCGAAAACTGGTAAATCGATTACATTAAAAAAATTTTGATTTTTTTAAGTAAATCATAATAATTATCATTTATAGTTTAAATCGGCCCAATAATTTTCTCGAAAATAAAATCTGAAAAGTTTGAAAAAACTCCTGAAACTGAACTGAAACCAACCTCAAATTATTGCGTAGCGACGATTTTCATTTAACCATTGTGATTTGTTTTTTGTTCTTACAGAATTTCAAAAAATTGTCGTTTCTTCTCTGGCAGTGATAAAAATACGGCTGCAGCAAATTGAAGATTCACAAACCTTGATTTTGGTTCAACTCAAATCTCTTACTTCTTTCAAAGCGAAACGCCGCAGCTTGAGTCTACCTATATCCTCGTTTGATGAATTTTTGAAAATTGAAAACACCATTTCTTCAGATGAAGAGAAATACAACGACTTGGTAATTTTAATTATAATTTATAATATACTGATGAAATAATATACATTATTAAAGAAATCAAGCAAAATTATTGTATTGATTATGATTGTCATAATTTAATTGTAACAGGCTAACTCAGTTGATTGGATCGGAGGAAAAGACGTTCGGAATAGTGTATTCAAAACCATGCAGATGCTGATGACGGATCACGTTGCGTCAAAATTAAACTGGAGGGGGGGAATGGGAAACATCCATTTAGCATCATGGAAATACGCACCATAGTGACAAGTAAGGCTTTTACCCTGTTTTATTTACTTTAAATTGAGAATTGATTATTTAAAATTAGTCTAAATGTATTTAATTAGTTGTTAAGAATTTACCTGCACTACTATTTACTTATTTATTATTTGATTTTAATTTTTGATTGATTTGCATGTTTATAACTTATTTATGTAGAATGTTACACTTATTTGAAAATAATTCTATTTTATACGCATTTTGTATTTATTGACTACAACTATTTACTTATTTTCAGATTCAGTCCATTTTTACTTTGGCAAGAAAGTTGGTAATATGGTCCTAATTCAAACAGCAATTAAGGATTGGCTCAAAGCATCACCTAATCGTCTTAAAATGTGATTATATGAGAATCATTTCCTAATATCAATTGTTGAATGTTTTAATAATTATGTTTTAATTTCATTTATTTTAAAGGAAGTCAAACAAGCAACTTGCCGCCGTCGGAAATAAGAACCTTCGCTGTGATGAAGTTTCCTCGGATTCATCTGACTAGTATCTTAATTAGTTACTACAATTAAAATGTTGGTTACGTGCAGATTAATCTGTAATGCGGTTGTTATTGTGGTATTGATAATATGGTCCGTCCTTGCTCAAGGTCCCTGCGAGGGCGCCAGAATGTTTATTTAACTAGTAAGCGGTGCTTTCCGATTTTATGAAAATGCAGGATGGAGCACTAGGCCTTGTAAATTTAATCAATGCTAGGCTGGGTGCACACACAAGTACAAAAATAACAGTAGTTTATTTTAGTGTGATTCTAAAATACAAAGTAAATGTGTGTGGAATAAAGTTTAGTGTGTGTCTCGTGGAAGTGACAAAAGCAGACTCTTGTATGTTGGAAAAAGAGAGCAATTCCTGAGGAAGCTCTCTCTGAACAAAAATGTAGCGTTCATTCCTTAACCTTTAATTGGAGGAAAAATATCGTATGAGACAGGAACTTCCAATAAGGTATGAGGTCAAATATACAAAAAGGTAAAGATTAGGAATCTTTAGAGATTGTAGGTGAATAGCTAGGGATTCACAAAGGAATCATATTTGCATATTGATAGTGCACAAATTCCTTCACTTAATTAATTTTTCCTTTTGGCTGGCCTAAACATAGTCCCCCCATGAAGCTTGCTTCTTAAACAGAAAAATTAAATGGTTTTCATGTACATACATATAATGAAAGATTAACACAAATTAGATATCAATTGGTAAAATACATAATTTGACAATAGGGCGTTTGTATTCCCCGGAGTTGGTCTTTACGGTGACCACACGAATGAATCCGTCCTTGCCCGGGTAAGCGTCAGTGACTCTACCTAGCTTCCATTTCAACGGGGGCAAGTTCTCATCCTTGAGCAAGACCAGGGTCCCGATGCCAATGTTTGCCTTCTCGCTCTGCCACTTGGTTCGTTTCTGCAGATTGGCAATGACTTCTAGAAATGTTGCGTAAGATACTGCACTTGCTGCCAATGAGATAAACGTCCCTCTGGAATGCTCCTTAAATCTGGATCTGGAAACGAATTAATTGCTTTACCAATAAGGAAGTGCCCTGGAGTGAGGGCCTGCACATCATTGGGATCCGGAGATAAAGGGCAGAGGGGCCTTGAATTGAGAATTCCCTCCACTTGGCAGAGTAGAACGTGAACCTGTGCTCTTGTTAGAGTGGTGTTGCCCATGACTCTTCGCAAGTGATGCTTTGCGGATTTGACCGCCGCCTCCCAAATGCCACCAAAGTGGGGAGAAGCTGGAGGGTTAAAGACCCATTTGATTCCATCTTTAGCGATCTCTAGTCCAATCTTGTTGTTGAAGGCTCCAGACTTGATGAGTGCAATGAACTCCTCCATCTCCTTAGCTGCGCCTACCATATTGGTCCCACAGTCGCTTCTGATTTCTGCTGGTTTTCCGCGTCTACTGATGAAGGCACGGATTGACCCCAGACACGCATCTGTCGTAAGGTCTTCCACTAGTTCCAAGTGGACAGCGTGAGTGCTGAAGCACACGAAGACGGCTATATAGTTCTTGAAGATTTTTCCTCCCCGACCAGCTCTATCCTTGACATATATGGGCCCAGCGAAGTCCAAACCAGCGGTTTCAAAGGTGGAGAGCTCTCTGAGCCTGCTCTCCGGAAGGTCTCCCATGATCTGAGTACAACCTTCAGCCTTAAACCTGAAGCACTTGATGCATTTAGAAATAAATGCACTAACCTGTCTTCGACCTTGCATAATCCAAAACCGTTCTTGGATTAAGGAGAGTGTGAGCGTTGGTCCACCGTGCAGGGCCTTTTCATGGTACTCACAAATTACTAAAGTAGTAAGATGGTTTGATGCGGGAAGTAAAGCTGGGTGCTTCTTGTCATCTGGAAAGTCCCCACGCTGAATACGTCCACCGACACGCAAAACCTTCTTACTGTCGAGAAATGGATGCAAGTTCGATAACTTGCTTTTCTTAGGGAGTTGGTTCTCGTTGGAGAGGGCCTCAACTTCTTCCTGGAATACTCGTCGTTGAATAACTCGAACGTGAGTCATTAGAGCTTCTTCCAGTTCTGATGGAGTCAGCGGCCCGATGGTTCTGTTGGTCTTCGGTCCCTTACAATTGTGAATAAATCGAAGGATCCATGAAGTGATCCGCTTCAATTTCCAAAGATTGGAGTACCGTTGTATAAGCGCCTTTTCTGTAGTAGCAACGGCCATTACAATCCGAGCCTTCCTTATTTGCATTAGGTCCGGGTCAATCCTTTGATGAGAGTCTTCAGAATAATCAATTCTGTCCTCCTTTAACCAGGGTGGCCCAGTCCACCACAGTGAGTGAGCTGGGAGCTCGGAAGGAAGAATGCCGCGAGACGCACAGTCGGCAGGGTTGTCCTTTCCCTTCACATGGTGCCACTGAGATGATGGCAGGGATGACTGGATTTGGGAAACGCGATTGGCAACGAAAGTTTGCCAGCGACCAGATTCGGCTCGGATCCAATGTAGGACAATAGTAGCATCTGTCCACCCATGAATTTCCTGAAACTCCAATTTTAATGAGGACCTGACCAGATTCAGTACCTTTGTAAGTAGAAGGGCTCCACATAACTCCAGTCTTGGTAAAGTGACCTTCTTGACAGGGGCCACTCTTGTTTTGGCGCAAATTAGCCTTACTTGAATATGTCCATTAGGGGAAATGGACCGAAGGTAAACAACGGCTCCATAAGCCACTTCGGAGGCGTCAGAGAATCCATGGAGTTCTTGACGGCAACTCCCCGATTGAGTAATGCAACGCGGAATACGAATGGGTTCAAGCTGAAGCAGTTCAGCTTTGATTAGGGCCCAAATATCCTTGACATCATCTGAAAGTTCTTCATCCCATTCCGTAGGGATTTCCCATAATTTTTGGAATGTAACCTTGAACTTGATGGTTACTGGGGCTAGCCACCCCAAAGGGTCGAAGAGCCTTGACATCTCGGAGAGCATGGTTCGTTTTGTGAGTCCAGGCTGATGAGCTGGGACGTTGACTTTGAAACTAAATGTATCCCTGCTGGGATGCCATTGGAGACCCAGGGTTTTGACTACAGGATCCTCATCTATTGAGTGAGCATCTGATGAGTCCAAGAAATCATTCGGGATTGCAGCGAGAACCTGAGGATCATTAGAAGACCATTTCTTTAAAGGAAAGCCTCCGCACGCAAAAAGATTTACCAGCTGAGACTGGAGTTTTATAGCTGCTGTGGAGGAATGTGCCCCGGACATTAGATCGTCGACGTAAAAGTCGGTGCTGGCAACTGCTGCGGCTTCCGGGAACTGGTCCCTCTCATCACAGGCAAGTTGCTTGATACACCGGACGGCTTGGTACGGAGCGGATGCAGTTCCGTATGTTACTGTGTTGAGCTTATAGGTGTTCATAGGGAGTTGAACATCCTTCCTCCACAGTATTTGCTGGAACGATCTGTCCTTAGGGCTGACTAAAATCTGACGATACATCTTCTCAATGTCCGCCTTCAGGGCTATGGTGTGAACTCGGAATCGGAGGAGTATGTAGATTAGATCCTCTTGAACTTTAGGCCCTACCATTAGGGCCTGGTTAATGGACCCTCCGAATTGACCCTTAGAAGATCCGTCGAAAACGACCCTGAGTTTTGTAGTGCTGCTGTCAGGGCGTACTACTCCATGGTGAGGGAGGTAGAAGTGTTTGTTAGTTAAAATTTGGACATCTTCCGGAGGCACCTTAGTCATGTGACCAAGTTCCTCGTACTCTTCCATGAATGATGCGTATTGTAGTTTCAATTCAGGCTGGGAATTAAACCGACGCTCCATGGATTGGAGCCTTCTGCGAGCCACTTCAACTGTTGTTGAAATCTTCGGAGCATTGTGCTTGAATGGAAGCTGGACTATGTACCGGCCCTCCTCATTTCGCTTGACTGTTTGTTGGAAATGTTCTTCACACATTTCCTCTTCTTGAGACATGTTGTTGGCTACGGGAATTTCCTCCAGCTCCCAGAATTTCTGTAACTGTTCTCCCAAGTCAGTTTGAGCAAGATGTGCCGTGACAACCTCGGTGGACGTTGATAGTGTAGGTCCTCCAAGAACCCATCCAAACCTCGTAAGTTGTGCAATTGGGGATCCATTTTTGCTTTGGATCATCTGAGACTGAATTATTAAATAATAAATATCAGCTCCAATAATTAGGTCCACCCTGTCGCTTTTGAACCATTGGGGGTCAGCAAGCTTGATCTGATCAAGGTGAGTCCACACTAGGGGGGCCACTTTTGTGAAGCGTCAAATAAGTACCTATTAATTAAAAATTAAAAATTGATATTTAGAAATAATTAGGCATTACCCAATATGCATGAAAGTGTGTACCTAGGTTATTGGGAATACTTGCTCTTCCAAGTGTACTTCTTATCTGACTTGGTAGCTAATAAGTTCTTTATTCTCTAGAAACTGGTTGTACATACATGAGCAAGATTTGTTTTGAAAGTTGACAATAATTTGGAATTCTGAGCGGACGCTATCAACGAGAGAATTTCTCTGGTCGGTCCATGTTTGTCGCATTAGCGAAAATATTCTTTCAATCAAAATCTCGACATCATGGATATCAGCTTGAAAAGCTCAGAATCCTTCGTCCCGTTTTCTTCGAAAAACTATACGTATTTTTCAGCCGCAGAAAGAGATTTGCATGCACCAGATTCTTTCAGTTTATCAGCAAAATCTGATAATTGGCAGTATTCTGGAAACATTTTGTCAACGTAAACGTCGAGCTGAACTGATTTGGCTGCTTCTATTAGGTCTTGAAATAAAAACGATTTTTTAGGCTAAGGATGCTCACCTTTTTGTGGTAACTGTTAGGTGAAAAGTCGTGACTTGCGGTAAGGTACTTCACAAATTCGCAGAGTTTAGCTTACGACTAGTTCGGAATTAATAGTATTGCATCGCCCCAATGAACATTGTTGAAAAACTCTTCAATCTTTGCTGTTTTATGATTCAAATTATTTTCACATTTTAAAAGCGGGCTCGAGCTAATATCAGTACCTTATGGCCTCCCCATAAGATATAAGATAAGCATGCCAGAAATAAGTACAGTACTTACGAAATAAGTACTGGTGGCTCCCCTAGTCCACACGGCTGGAGCACATGACTTTCGAGGGAGAAATCCTGTAACAGAGGAAAGAATAAGAGCTGAGACTTTAATTTCAAATTTTGGGTCGAAATGAGACCCGAGTGTTAGATGTGCAATTCCACGACTGCTGCTGCACTGAGTGGAACCGACACCGTTAACTTGGACGTTAGCATGAGACCGTGGCATTTTGATGCGTCTGATACAGTCCTCACTGATTAACGTGGCTTGAGAACCATTGTCGAGAAGAGCCCTAATGAGATGGTGTTGACCAAATCTGTCTTGGACCTTCACTATGGCTGTTTGCAATAATACTTGACCTCCCTTTACGTTGGAGTACAGGGCGGCTACAGAAGCTTCTGGTGAAACTTCTTTTGAGCTTTCTTGCGAGGCAGTGGTGGACTTCTGGTTGTCACTATGGAGAAGCGTGTGGTGCTTCTTGTGACACTTTCGGCAGTCAGTGGATTCACAGCTAGCAACTCCATGACCGGGGCGTAAGCAGTTAAAGCAGAGATGCTTTGACTGAACCAGGCTTCGTTTTTCGGAAATGTTCATGGCAACAAACTTGGGACATTTCCACAGGTTGTGTTCTTCACCTTCACATAGTGTACATGAACTGGAGGACACGGAGAGATTTGAAGCAACAGATTTGTGCTTCCCACTAAGTTTTTCATTAGACTTTGTATGCTTTGGGACCGTAGATGTGAGCATTCTCAAAGAACCTACCCTTTTCGTTAGGAACTGAATGAGGTCGTTGTAGACTGGAACCTCTGTAGCAGATTGTTGGCTCTCAAACAATTCGCGAGATTTGGGATCAAGTTTCTTGATGAGGATGTGCGTCACTATAGTCCCCCATTGATCTGTTGGTTGGCCCTCATTTTTGAGAACCGAAAGACCTTGGTATGTCTGGTCTAATATCCTTTGTAGAGCAGGGGCAGATTCACTAGACATCTGGGGCAAACTGAGAATCTTCTCTAAATTGTCATGAACGATTAGCCTTTTGTTCGAATAACTAGTTTTTAGCAGTTTAATTGCCGGTGCAAAACTAGCGTCAATAATAGGAAAGTTTTTTACTGAATCCTTAGGAGGACCACTGAGGCATCGTACCAAGTACTGCAGGCGTTCGGCATCTGTTAGGGACTTGTCATCTTCGATGGCGGATTTAAAGATGGCATAAAAAGATGACCATTCATCTCTTTCTCCAGAGAACTTTGGAAGTTCGAGGGCTGGTCGATGTATTGACATTGGCTTGACCTTGGCGTCTGGAGGAACCACCCGGATGTTTTCTAAGTCCCCTTTTGTGGTCGCTATTTTGTGGATGATCAGCAAATACTCCTTCTCGTGAACTGGCATGTTCGCGTCATCGACTTCCTTGCTAATTTTCTCAAGGTTGATGTCCAGCTTGCTTTCGTAATTCTTGAGGTCCTCAATATACGTGCGAATCATCCCTTGGCTGAGAGGCAATGCTCCATGAGCAGCCACACACTTTTGCACCATTGCAACTTTATTGTTTATTGTACTACGAGCACGGACTAAATGTTCAAGCGCCATTTTACACTACAGTTAACTTCAAGGTTCAGAATTTGGAACTTTCACAATTTTTTCAAAATTGGTGTCCCTGCGAGGGCGCCAGAATGTTTATTTAACTAGTAAGCGGTGCTTTCCGATTTTATGAAAATGCAGGATGGAGCACTAGGCCTTGTAAATTTAATCAATGCTAGGCTGGGTGCACACACAAGTACAAAAATAACAGTAGTTTATTTTAGTGTGATTCTAAAATACAAAGTAAATGTGTGTGGAATAAAGTTTAGTGTGTGTCTCGTGGAAGTGACAAAAGCAGACTCTTGTATGTTGGAAAAAGAGAGCAATTCCTGAGGAAGCTCTCTCTGAACAAAAATGTAGCGTTCATTCCTTAACCTTTAATTGGAGGAAAAATATCGTATGAGACAGGAACTTCCAATAAGGTATGAGGTCAAATATACAAAAAGGTAAAGATTAGGAATCTTTAGAGATTGTAGGTGAATAGCTAGGGATTCACAAAGGAATCATATTTGCATATTGATAGTGCACAAATTCCTTCACTTAATTAATTTTTCCTTTTGGCTGGCCTAAACATAGTCCCCCCATGAAGCTTGCTTCTTAAACAGAAAAATTAAATGGTTTTCATGTACATACATATAATGAAAGATTAACACAAATTAGATATCAATTGGTAAAATACATAATTTGACAATAGGGCGTTTGTATTCCCCGGAGTTGGTCTTTACGGTGACCACACGAATGAATCCGTCCTTGCCCGGGTAAGCGTCAGTGACTCTACCTAGCTTCCATTTCAACGGGGGCAAGTTCTCATCCTTGAGCAAGACCAGGGTCCCGATGCCAATGTTTGCCTTCTCGCTCTGCCACTTGGTTCGTTTCTGCAGATTGGCAATGACTTCTAGAAATGTTGCGTAAGATACTGCACTTGCTGCCAATGAGATAAACGTCCCTCTGGAATGCTCCTTAAATCTGGATCTGGAAACGAATTAATTGCTTTACCAATAAGGAAGTGCCCTGGAGTGAGGGCCTGCACATCATTGGGATCCGGAGATAAAGGGCAGAGGGGCCTTGAATTGAGAATTCCCTCCACTTGGCAGAGTAGAACGTGAACCTGTGCTCTTGTTAGAGTGGTGTTGCCCATGACTCTTCGCAAGTGATGCTTTGCGGATTTGACCGCCGCCTCCCAAATGCCACCAAAGTGGGGAGAAGCTGGAGGGTTAAAGACCCATTTGATTCCATCTTTAGCGATCTCTAGTCCAATCTTGTTGTTGAAGGCTCCAGACTTGATGAGTGCAATGAACTCCTCCATCTCCTTAGCTGCGCCTACCATATTGGTCCCACAGTCGCTTCTGATTTCTGCTGGTTTTCCGCGTCTACTGATGAAGGCACGGATTGACCCCAGACACGCATCTGTCGTAAGGTCTTCCACTAGTTCCAAGTGGACAGCGTGAGTGCTGAAGCACACGAAGACGGCTATATAGTTCTTGAAGATTTTTCCTCCCCGACCAGCTCTATCCTTGACATATATGGGCCCAGCGAAGTCCAAACCAGCGGTTTCAAAGGTGGAGAGCTCTCTGAGCCTGCTCTCCGGAAGGTCTCCCATGATCTGAGTACAACCTTCAGCCTTAAACCTGAAGCACTTGATGCATTTAGAAATAAATGCACTAACCTGTCTTCGACCTTGCATAATCCAAAACCGTTCTTGGATTAAGGAGAGTGTGAGCGTTGGTCCACCGTGCAGGGCCTTTTCATGGTACTCACAAATTACTAAAGTAGTAAGGGATTCACAAAGGAATCATATTTGCATATTGATAGTGCACAAATTCCTTCACTTAATTAATTTTTCCTTTTGGCTGGCCTAAACAATGTTTTAATTTCATTTATTTTAAAGGAAGTCAAACAAGCAACTTGCCGCCGTTAGAAATAAGAACCTTCGCTGTGATGAAGTTTCCTCGGATTCATCTGACTAGTATCTTAATTAGTTACTACAATTAAAATGTTGGTTACGTGCAGATTAATCTGTAATGCGGTTGTTATTGTGGTATTGATAATATGGGGCAGGGCATCATGCCTTCCCAAAATGCCAGGGCATTTTGAGCATTTTCAACTTTGGGCAAATGCGTAGATTTTGGGGATATTCGGTTTGGGCATTTTCATTCCTGGGCATATTCGGAATTTTGGGGATATTCAGTTCAAATTCTTGGGTTGATTACCTTTTCCAGACGTTATTGGTCGCTGCTACTACTTCCACTTGCTACTACTGCACACTACCCCGCTCAGATCATTATAACTAAAAACGATTACTCGACGGTTTTAGCACTCAGGTAAATAAATCTGGTCAGTAGACAATTGTAGGAGTTGTTGTTTTTGAAATGTCTAACCAGTGTTACTACTGGACAAAACTCACATTTTGGAATTCAAGAAACTATGCCAACTTAGAAGCACTCGTCAAAAAATTTGAGACATTTTATTTACGCTGGAGGCGGAGCAACTGCTACAGAGGATGAAAGTTATACAAATCAAAGTTCTGCTGGGGAGGATTTGTTGATGACATATTTATCACTCGAGTCTTTTGATTAACTTTATACAAAATGCAACAAAATTGCACTCAATAATTCAATATAAATTGTCTGTATGATACACGGCGAGTATCTTTTGAAATATAATACATTTAAACAAAATTTCCATGCACACCTTTAATAGGAATGCAGAATATTCCCGGCTGAAAATGCCTAAAATGGCGAATATGCGCAAAATGCCGAATATGCCCTGCCGAAAATGCCCAAATTGAGGGCATTTTCCCAATGTGCCAATATGCCCAAAAATATGGCACGTTGGTGGCATTTTGGGCATATTCAGTTTGGCAGGCATATATGCGACGGCATTTTCAATCGACATTCCCTAAGTGTATGTACATATCTTGGAAGGCAGGGTGAAGGAAGGCAGATTATTTAGAGGGCTTCATTCTAGGACATGTTGAAGGGGAAATTTTTACTGAATTCGAAGGCTTGAAGGAAGGCTGTTTCCTTTGCGCAACTCTGCAACAACCCGAAAGGTTGAAACGAACAACAGCTAGGACAATCTAAGGTCCAGTATTCCTTCGCATTTGGACTTAAAATAGAAGAAGCTATATACTAAAGTGAATGAACAACGCAAATAGGAAACAACAGTGCGAGTTTACAGGGTTATTTAACGCGTATTTAAAATTTACTGGGTTTTTATTATTTGAAAAAGCTTTCATCAGAAATACTAATTTTTTATTAAAGCCTTGCGTCAGATTTTTGCACCACCGAGATGCACATTTTTGAATATTAAGGTCATAAAAAACTCACACGAATACCCATAAAATTTGATACACATATAATGTTTTGAAATATTTTTACAACCGTCAAGTACGCCATGAAAAAATATAAAACATAAGTTCTATTTCTCGTTACCTTTGGGCTTTCTTTCACTCCTGAATTTTCCTCAACTTTGCTTTTGTTGTTTAATTCTCATGGCGCCGATCCTCAATGTCATGGCCTATGTGAGAGCTCTTCGGAAAGACCATAAAATTTCTTACAAGAAGGATTTCATAAATTGTGTTGAAAACAGTAAATATTTAATTCTGAAAGAAATTTCGACCGTGACAGCAACAATTAACCAATGTCAATGAAACGTTTACAAAATCTTGAAAATAATTTACTACAAAACTGGAGAATCAACTGTTCTATTAGTTACTCCCTTATGTGGGCCAGGCGGCTCAGTCATTAGAAACAGTAAAGAATAAATATCCTAGGCTCAATTTTTGAAGACACTTTTGCCTTCAAGAGGTGTCCAAATTTATTTTTAGTGGTAATAACCTTGCCTGACCTCCTGTGGTATTGAAAATGGGACTTTGCGGAGATTATTGAAAAGTTTATAGTCGCATCTCCATCCAAAACAACCTTTAAAAGTCATCGCTGCGCGATAAATTGAGGCTTTGCGTAGGGTGGCGTCAGCCACCGCCGTCAAAGTAGGATGAATTTTAAGCTTTTTTCAAAATTTCAGAGTTTTTTTAAAAACAAGTATCGGGCCGATTTCAACCACATAAGCAATAACCATTCCGATTTACATAAGCAATATTCACAAAAAACTTCTTTGACATCGGTTCACAAGTTTTAGAGATAGCCGTCATTTGACTTAAAGTACAAAATTTCAAGAATTTTTTTTGAAAACCCTATAAGGTCGATTTCAACAACATAACCAGCAACTATTACTATTTACATATGCAATATTCACAAAATACGAACTCACAATCAGCCTTACTTTTGACACAAATAATATTCATAAAACATTTCATTGAAATCGGACCAGTAGTTTTTCAGTAATCGTGAGGAAGGACACACGGACGGACGTACGAACATGGTTATTTTACAAGGGGCTAACGCCACCCTAAAAATGATGAAATGCACCGCGTTTATCAATTTTTAAATACCTTAGGTATTTCACCTACGCGGTATTTTTGCCAACTGCAAGGCAAAATAAACAATTTATGCCTTCACATTGCCCTTAAAAATAAATGCCGAACGAAAGGTAAACAAGTGTATGCTTACACAAATTTTAATATGCAATAAGATGCGTTTTGACTTGCTACTACCACTACTACGTGCATTGAGATACCGGTACTTCGCAAGTTTTATATATTTTAAAATTAGCCACGTTCGGAGCAAGCATCAATGATGCCGGAAATAGAGCGTCCCGTGAGCATCGCTAATTTATGCCAATTTTGCCAAGGCAAAATATATTAAATGCCAATTCTGCCAGAATGGCATAAAAATCATTTTATGCCCATGTGAATAAATTCCCTAAATGCCTGCCAAATATGCCTGCCTAATTTGCCATATACTCCATGACATTTAAAAACAGACAAACCCTAGACATGCATCATAAAAAATGCATAATAATGGATATTACGAGTTACAGTAAACAAATTTTTGGTTTAAAACTATGGATGTCATTTCCAGTATACAAAATGAAATAAAGTACTGACGTCTAGAGCTACTTGTGAGAACGAAAATTTTGATCCCATTCCCGAACCCGATCCCGAAAATCGGGTCATCAATATTTTCGGACTCAAACCCGAACCCGTTCCCGAAATACTGGGATCGGGTGCACAAAAACCCATATATTAAATATGCTTCAATCGTTGATCTTAAACCCGATCCCGAAATCAGATAAAATTTGCTCCCAATAACGATCCCAAATCCCTTGAACCCGGACTCGTTCCCGGGACCAGTACAGTTAGTGTAAATCAAATTTTTTCTTCACATTTTTATTGATTTCGCAATACTTATGCATGCGTACCATGCAACAATAGCTTTAGGCATTATTAAAAATGGTCATCAAACTAAACGTCTGGTCTGCGTTGCCGAAAAAGCTGCAGGAAGACTGCTTAAACGATTCCCACTATGGGTTTTGCAATGACTTTCATCTTGCAAGTTAGAGTAGACAGAAATCACTACTATGCGATCCCAACTGACAATATCGTCGGTGAAGAGGCAAAATGATCTAGGTACATAATCGATTAGAATCAAAATGATCTACATAACTTTTTCCCTAAAGGCAAAATGAACTGGGTGCAAGCCTCTTTAAAAGCAAACTGATCTACATACAATTTTCCATAAAAGCAAAATGATCTAAGTGCTGGTATAATTTTTTGTGTGAGAAAAATAGCTTCTGCAAAGAGGACACGTGTCTTATAAAAGCTAACTGTAATTGACCTAGGGTTATGGGCTAATATGGTCTGAAGGGTTTGCTATTACTAAGGATCATTCCGGCAACTAAAGTTAATTTGACTTATTGCATCTAATACATTTTTTGTTATGAAATCTGCATTTATTTTTAAAATGCCGAATTAAAAGACGATTCAAAATGAGAGTTTACAGGTCCTGTGCTCATGTGTTAGTGTGCACATTGAATTGGTTTTCCCTTTAATAATTATCAACCTGGAGTTTCTTCAAATCGTATTTTACGATCATCGACATTATCATAACATTCATCTCATTATTATTAATCATTTTCAAATGTTAAATCATAATTGACAAAATATTTCAATGTTATTGAAAAAAAATGGAGGCATTGGGCAATTGAATGTATATATAAAAGATTTTTAATACCTCGCATATTTGTACCAGTGCTGCGCTCAAGTCAAGTAAATTCCAGACTTGACCATGAAAGTCAAGTATTTTTTTGATACGATCTTGAACCATGGCGACTCATGTTCAGGTAATTACTTGAAATTTCATGGTCAAGTAATCAAGTACTTTTTACGTCACTTGAATATGATCATGTCCAACCAAAATTGCACTTGACTTGACCATGACTTGACCATGCCTGGATCATGATTTGACCATGGCTTGATCATGGCTTGACCCGAACAATACATATATATGCTCATGTACAGTGAATTACAGTATATTACTATTACATAATGAAAATGTAATACAAGGGAATATTTAACCATGTTAATCTAAAGGATATGCTGTCCAAGAGGAAACCACTATATAGAAAATTCACAGTATATAATTACATATATACATGTATAAGGTTAAACCAATTCAATATATTGCTTTCACATGGTCTCAAAATTGTAAATAGTATGTAAGATAATTATAAACAAAACGAAATTTCATCTGAAAAAGATTTATCAAAGAATCTTATTCATTGAAGCAAATTCTATTAACGCCAGATGTTAAAACAGGTAACAAATTTAATCGCAGTTAAATTTACCTGCCGAACATGAGTTAAAACGTGTTGAAAAATAAAACAACAATTTGCGAAATGTTATTTTGAAAGTTTATGCGCCGTGTCTTTGACATGTGCAACTTTATTAATTTACTTGAATCTGTACATGAAATACTCAAGGTTCATGGTCAAGTTTTTACATGATCAGACTTGACCATGAACATGACTTGACACTCAAGTAATATTCTCCAACCTGACCATGACGCTTACTTGACTTCAAGTATCATGGTCAAGTTTATATATTTCCTGACCATGACCTGAATGCTCAAGTTATAATTATTTTTTAACTTGACCATGACCCGAACTTGACCATGACTTGAAATACTCATGGTCTACTTGAACTTGTGCTCAGCACTGATTTGTACACCGCAAACATGGGCCTCTGTATAACCCCAGCCTATATCGTGCCCAGATTCTAAAATCATCGGCGGCCCCACCTCATAGCCTATAAGCAGAGCTTGTACAATTTAAGCATCCCCCATTTGCGGCATCCAAGAGCGCTTAGCGGCTTAGCCTACCCATAATGGTGTATAGGAAAGGCATTCAAACGAACCCTTGCCTAGAAGGCAGCCCCTCAACCTTTCCTACACATAAGCCTATATTCGTACCCTTCATTCATACATATACATATGAGAAGCATAGTACCTTTTGTACGTTTGTACTTGTGCATGTGCTTACTACACGTTGAGTTGTATTGTCATCCATTCTGTATTTTTTAACGCAGCCTTCAGCCGCCATTTCAAGTGAATAGTGAATCCGAAAGTAAACGAATCAAAATAAAAAGCACAGAATAAAAGCGAACCAATAACGATAATTCTGAACTTCTGAAGACAAATAAGTTTGTCTTGAAAAATAAACATCTCCGAAGTCCTATGTAATAGCAAGGACGACAAACAATCATTATTTCCCATTTGCACCACTAAATTTAGAGTGTTTTGATGTAGATTTTGACAAACTACTTTGTCCGAAAAAAAAGTTTAAAGAATTGACTGTATACGTGGACCATATATGCTAGCCTACTTATAATCCGTCTAGGCAATATAGTTTCCGTTAGGCCTAGCCTACTCTAGGCCCATAATGTTCCATTATTTGGCAACTTCCCTATATCTTCCCTATACGCCCATCACTTTGTGGAGCCCATCCTAGACGTTAGCCAGCCTAGCATTTTTGCCTAGATTCCATCCTAGATCTAGGCTGGGGGCCCATCTTTGGTACACCGGCATTAGAATGTGTTTATTTATATTGTTTTTATTGTAGTTTGTATCTAGATCATTTTGCTTTTAGGAAAAGCTGCATCTAGATCCTTTTGCTTTTAAAATTTAATGCAAGTAGATCATTTTACCTTTATTGAAACTGCAAGTAGATCATTTTGATTCTAATCGATCATGCACCTAGATCATTTTGCCTCTTCACCAACGATATGCTCAAGTCGCTCACGCAAAATTATTATCTCAACTTTTTAACGAGGGACGCCGAGGGTATTTTTTTCTCCGCTAGATGGATGCGTTGTTCCCGGGAACGTGAAGCGTGTAACGGGTGTGGGAACGAAGATGTTCCCGGTTCCCGACGGGAACACAGATACCTACATCAAGCTTGAACCCGTTCCCAAACCCGGTCCCGATCCCGAAATCCCGGGTCTGCTGAGCTTGTTCCTGAACCTGGTTCCAAAGTATTTGGGAACATTAATTAGACACCCGAACTCGAACCCGTTCCCAATCCCGAACCCAATTCCCGGGTGTATCCCGATCCCAAAAGTAGCTCTACTGACGTCCATGATAATTAAAACTCTGTGGTCGAAATGTTAGTATATGTTCGTACAAAAACTTATTGCGTCGGCTTTTCGTTAATCTTCCTAAGTATTGTTCGCATTAGCGCAGTCGCATCTGATAATTTCTAAAATGGTAAATAATTCCTAGCATAACATAACAATTATCCAGACATGTCCAGCCTACGAATAAGGTTTGCCTTCAAAGAAGGCTTCATTGAACGTGGCAGACTGATTTCGTATCCGATTGAAGGTATTGGAAGGTACGCTGAATTTCTTTGCGAAGGTTGAGAAAGGTTTCATCGAATTTGCCAAAAATAGTGGGCGGGGGCAAATGGAGAACGGGTTAACAAGCACCCTTCGGATGCATTGCAGGCGTCACCCGGATGACACCTTATGCATAAAATACATGTCAGAAGTGTAAATGTTGTTATATAATATTTGTGCAAACTTTCATTCATCACATTCATATGTGACGATATTGGTGATCAAAACTACTTGATTTCGAAAATTCATGAAAGTTTTGATGCCATTTGTAATATTTTGAAATAAATGCAGGTTCAAAAGGCTTCTTCTGGAGGAACGCTGAAGGAAGAGTTAATTTATTTAAAACTTGAATATAGGCTGAGGGTATGCAAATAATTTTAAGGTTTCATTTACAGTATTGGTACGTAGAAGGAAAAGTAATTCTTTTTTAAAATTGGCCTTTGAAGGCTTCAAGGAAGGTCACTTTATTCGGACCTCTGTAATTATACAAGGAAAGCTGAAAGATCAATGACATAAAAATCAAGATTAAAAATACCATGCAGAATTATTTTTCACATTTATATTGGTTTCAGTGGAATCCATTTTTATTATAAATAGCAAGCTTTCGAACAACAACTGTGCTCATCTTCGGGCTATCTACAACTAATTTCTTAAACTATTACAGCTATCCTTTCTTTTACATTTGCTTTTGTTTTACAAAAAATTAAATTATTAATTGATATCAACTTTTTTTAAATAATTGTAATATTTGATTATTATCAAAAGCATCACTTACAAGGTAACATTTTGGGATGGTACAAGCCGATTCAAACAAATGATAGCACATGTTTTAGTACTCACCTAGTATATTTCAAAACTCATGTAACTCGAGTGCATTTTGCCCCGTTCTCTTAGGACACGTCACCAAAGTTTCAAAATTTAAAACGATACCACAGGTGGGGACCTGTCTTTTCAAAAAAAGTTTGTGTTAAATCCCATAAGGATTTTGAGTTTTTGAAAGTCGATGAAATTTTGATTTTCGCTATTTCAATGAAATTCAAGTTTTTACGTACATAGTTTTATATCCTTCAACAAAATTCCCCAAAAAGTAATCCCTCCATCATAGCGCATCTGTATGTATGTTGTCGATATGATATATTCACTCCATATTTAATCACTTATACATACGCATAAACTGGACTATTGAGATTTGCCCTATGATGTACATAAGTATAACCAGGGTTACTCAAATGAAAATGTCATGGGTCCTATGAATGCCTACCCACCTGAAATTGCACTTAAAATGCTCTAGTCTGTCAGTGCCCGGGTATTTTGGGCATTTTTAGCGTATTGGTGACGTTAGCAGAAACATGTACACTGTTGTTGGTCGATCAGCGTTTTTTCCGGAGCATTTTGATATAATCGAACCCATACAGTTTTAGAAAATTTTATTAAGTTTACGAAAAATCAATGGGTATAATTAATTACGTAGTGTTTAAAAAATTTTTTTAAGGATTCTAAAAGAGTTGGGATTTGAAATTGTAATTAGCGTAGTGCCTGTGTAAGTTCCGAATTTTGATGACGACTATATTTAAATATTTTTAACAAAAATACATAAATCTTATAAACAATTTATAACTTGGAGCTTATTTAGCAATTTTTGGGTCGACTTTGAAAATGGAATTTTAACAGCCCAAGTAAGTAAACCTAGGAGTCAAAAATGTGACAATGCAAAAATTATTTCATATAGATAACAGTTATTTAATCTTTGTTTGTTACATTTTTACAAAAATGTGTTTGCACGCTAAATGACTAGGTGCACAAGGAATTCTTACACCAAAAAAAATAATTATTATATTTTCCATAAAGTTGTCTATTTCAACTTGTAACATACTGCTTTGTGATTTAGTATGCAAAGTTAGTAGATCCATAGCTAAAGCTACATATTGAAACAATTCTAGCGAACATAGCAAAAATGCCTGCCTTAGGCTGAATATACCCAACTACCCAACGTGCCATAGATGACCAAAATACCATCAAATGAAAATGCCGAAAATGCCAGAGCAGTTTGGACAGGGATAAAGCCAAAAATGCCCAGGCATTTTTAATTTCTCTAGCGTACATATATATGTACAGTCGCCATAATTTGCCCCCCAATAAAATATCAAATTTTCTCCAAATTTATTCCCATCAATAATTCATTGGGGAGTGAAACAAATATAAATTTGGAAAGGTTACCTGTCGAGAAAATTTGACGATATTTGTGCGGGGGGGCTATCTATACAGGCTGTACATATGCACATCAGAGATAAGCAAACTATGCTGGAGGGATTCATTGAGGAAATCATTAGTGCACATGTTGGAGGGATTACTTTTCAATCAAATGTGACAATATTTGCTTGGGAGGGCTAATTATTAATGTTCTACATATGTAAATCATAGGGCAAATCTCAATAGTTATGCGTATGTATAAGTGATTAAATGAAGGGTGGAAAAGCAAAACGCGATCAGTCCAATGTTAAACAGTGGGACTGATCGCGTTTTGCTTTTCCACCCTTCAAATATGGAGTGAATATATCATATCGACAACATACATACATATACGCAATGATGGAGGGATTACTTTTTGGGGAATTTTGTTGAAGGATATAAAACTATGTACGTAAAAACTTGAATTTCATTGAAATAGCGAAAATCAAAATTTCATCGACTTTCAAAAACTCAAAATCCTTATGGGATTTAACATAAACTTTTTTGAAAAGACAGGTCCCCACCTGTGGTATCGTTTTAAATTTTGAAACTTTGGTGACGTGTCCTAAGAGAACGGGGCAAAATGCACTCGAGTTACATGAGTTTTGAAATATACTAGGTGAGTACTAAAACATGTGCTATCATTTGTTTGAATCGGCTTGTACCATCCCAAAATGTTACCTTGTTAGTATGTTACCCTTATTGACGTTCATCAAAGGAAGTTTAATTAATTTGTTGAATTATTAATCCTTCTTTCACTTCTCTCAAAAATGGCATTGGCTCTTTTAGGATGAACTAGCAATCAAGCCATCCGCTGAGGCGGATGGGATGTCTGGCAGCAATGAATTTTAATTATAATAATAAATTACATGCAACAATAATATTTCATAAACAAATACCCATTTTTTGCAGTAATTACACAAAATTATTGTATAAATACCAAAACAATTAAATAATCTTAACACAAATGGGTTTAACTATTTAATTTGCTCCATCTGTTCCCTATTTCACAAACTCTCTAATATTAAATAATACTGTTACAACATTTCGTCAATGTCTATTTGTACTAACTTCATTGCTGAAGTGGTTTTATGTGTTGTGACAATAAACAAACATCGTATGGAACCTGACATGGAGCTTTATAACCCATCGACAAAGAGAGATAGAAATTTATTTATTTCACGGACACTTCAACAGTGCTTGCCTAAAGACACGAAGTATATTCAGTTATAATATACATATATATTATAATTATAATATAATAACATAAGCTCATCCAATTTAAGTATGTCACCTTCGAAAGCACAAATGTGGGTCAATATCGGATCAGCTGTTTTTTAAATTACGTTAGGATGCCTGTAGGTTGGTTGACAAAAAATATTTGAGAATCGTTTTTAAATTAATCCGATGTTGCGGGGTACAAATGCTTTTTAAAATAATTAAATGTTGTAAATAAAGGGTATATATTGTTGGATAAATGTTAAAGGTATCATTTTCATTTCGCAACCTATGCTTTTTAAATGGCATCTCCAATGAAAATTGTTCTTTTTAGAATTTAGCCAACGATACGGTGCATCTAAACGGCAAATTAAACTATTTAAGCAGACCAAATGTTTGTCAGCCAGTCTGAAATTATTTTCGTTCATATGCATTATGCCGGACAACTTTACTAAAATTATTACACCTGTTCAGGAAGTTTTCGAATGAACGCTTTGTTTCTAGGAAAAGACGCGTTTCAGCATAATAAGAAAGGCTGTAACTATTTTCAGTCTTGCAATCTTTTTTCAGTATATTCATGACAGCAAATGGCTCGATAAACTCGAGCACCAGTGACGAATTATTTTGTAAATCGAGTGGGTTATTTATTTGTATGGTTAAATGAGCCCGTCAAGTATTTACACACACTAACAAAGTGTAGGCTACTTATTGGAGATTTTGTTCACGTGGAGGTGAAACATTCAAACATGGATTACAAAAATTGATTTACTAAAAATGTAAACATACTGTCGACGCAAATGGGAATGAGAGCTGGCCAATTAAGGACAGTTGTGTTACGCACGCCTCTTGTATCTCCGATTGGCTTATACTTCCAACCATAGAGTGACTGTCAACCATCGGTTGCTTGTAAACCATCGATTGACACTTTATCTGTAAGGAGAGTGTCAATACTGTCAACCATCGAGTTTGAGTTTCTTAAAGCCTTGAAGAGATTTATATTGCATGTGCACACATGCTTTAATTTCGCGCAGAACAGCTTGAAAATTTATGAACCAATTGGAGATACGAGAGGCGTGTGTAACACACCTGTCCTTAATTGGCCAGCTCTCATTCCCATTTGTCGTAGACAGTACCTAGGTTCTTGATTATTAAGAGTGGGTCGTCTTGGTGGTAGGCGTGTAATGTCGCCGCCCATGTTATGGTGTAATGCTTTATTTATTTTTTTTTTAAATAATTTGCAATAATTTATTTAGCAAGTTATTGCTTGCTCAACAAAAAAACGCGTAAATTTGAAACTCAAATCCATAAAAATGTAAAAAGGTTTTTAATAATTATTTCGAATTGTTTTTAACATCCTTCGTTTTCTATTTGAATGAAATATAATGAAATAATATTAATTTTATTTTTTAAAATATTTTTTATTAAGAATTTTTAACATTCATTCAAAAAATAAAGCGCGCATAAATTTGAATCTCAAATCCGTATTACACCAAGACGAAGACGGCCCACTCTTTCAACTTAGTAGAGAGGATTTAGATTTCAATTTCGTCTCATGTATATGGTTAGCTACAGATTTCTTGTAATTGTTCTTTTGAACATGTGATTTGTGCTCATTAATTCTGATTGCTTGAGGACGTCCTGCTTCTCCAATGTATGTAGCATTGCATGAATCACATTTTATCTGGTATATTCCTCCCAGGTTTAACTCTTCGTGGTCCTTAACAGTATTTAAAAAATTCTTAATTTAGACACCTGGATTGAATGTAGGTTTCCAATTAAATGTTCGTCTGAGTAGATTTGCAATAATGTTGGAAGCTCCCAATGAAAGTAATAGGTGCCCATCTTTGTTTTTCCATTTGACATTGTTCTATACTCATTATTAATAATTTCATCTATTCGTCTTGTTTCTATATCACAGATTCGAATACCTGGACTATTATTCATGATTGGTATTATTGATTCATTTGAATTTCCACGATAATGATTTGCAACATTAAATTTTGTTCGCATCCTTTCAATTCTCTTTTGAATAAATTTCTTTGGATAGCCATTTTTATCAAAGTGATATGTGTATGAGTTAACACTTCGCCAAGAAATTCTTTATTGTATAAGCTAAATGCTCTAAGTAAGCGCATCAACAACTGATATTTTATTTGAAGGATGATGAAAAGATTGGAAATTTAGGTATCTACCTTATGTGTTGACTTTCTGAATACTTTAGTTTTTAGGACATGCTTGCATCGAATAATGTTCTTATATTATTATATTAATTATCATGCAGAATGTTTTTGGGTATTTTAGACCGGGGAAGTTGAATAATTTTTTTTTGATAATGAAAAATAGTTTATTGAGAACCACTATTGAATCACTAGCTTAGATTCCTGGGGAAAAGTTTCGAGTGAATATCAATTCACATTCTTTTCACAGGTCCCCCAAAGTTTATTATATGCAGTTTTCATGTGTGGAGAAACATTTATTTACTGTTTGGGTCCAAATTGCAACAGAAAAATATATTTGATCGCTATCAGTAATATGCAAACATATTTAGGCGTACATGTGCATGTGCCCATGATAGATATTTTATGGCGTCCGGTTTAGAAAAATAGTTCCAAAATAATTTAATTATATCACTATTGTACAAGCATTTCCATACCTGTACAGGTTGTTTACAACTTGTAATCTTCAACGTGAGCTACGGCGCCCAAGTGCCTAAATGGCCGAACTAAGTAGTATGTGAAAACGTAATGACATTAATCTATTATTATTTTTTATTACAAACAGTATTTCATACACTGCTATTCCATCTCGACCTGTATGACTAATATTTAGGAACTCATTGTGTATCAGCAATGACTTTAAAATTCAAACAATAAGAATTAACACATCATAAATACTTAATTCTTATCAACAGCTAATGCTGCGACATAAACTAAAACCAAAGTAATGCAAATATTCACAACGTTTTTTCGAACGCTTTCCCTCCAAAGTTGCCAAAAAATCTTCAAGTCGGCTGACAAAATGCCTAATTTGTAATATTGTATTCCACTTCCAAGTCTAGCGTACAAATGACCAGATCAGAAAATATTTACGTGCTAATTGATAAGAAAAACTGGGAACCACAGGAACTATTTTTACTTTGATATGTAACATTTACTTTTGCCAGTTATTGCATCACGGAGGCTGATGATGTTTTCTGAAACCTGCTTAAGTTTTCGATTTCAGGGGTCGGATTTTTGTGGGAAGACGCGAAGATTCTTCCCAGGGAAAAAATATTTCTGGCAGCGAAAATCACAAAACGAAGGGATTCTTTTTTGCGAACACAGATTTTCAAATTCGTTGACCTTTTTCGGCAGGGATTTTCAAATTTGTCTTTTTTCAGGAAAATTTGATATGAAATCAGGAATTTTTAGATTGGTTGACTTTATATAAATCATAAATAATACAATCAGGAAATTGAGTAGAATTCTTGCAAGGGTTCGAAAGCCATTTTGTCGGACCAAAAACTTCATAGGCTTTTGCGCGCTGATACTATTGAAAAGAATGCAACAGAGTAATAGAATGTCAGCCAAAGGAGTTTATTTCAGTTATTTAAATAATTACCATTAAATAAACGTTGTTTGGTAAAAAATCTGCTTCAGATAATTCACTGGCTTAAAAGTTGTCCCAATTAACCAACCAATGGAATAGTTCATGCACTTCTAAACCTGGGGTCGGATTATTGTAAATCTCTGTGGAAGATCATTTCTGAATTTCCCTGCTGCATTTTATGTCCTTGCAAGGGAGTTTCTCAACTATTTCAAAAATCCCTGCTGAAGAAAAGTCAATGATTTTCAAAATCCCTGTTGGCAAAAATAATTTCCCTAGAAGGAGTCAAATCCCTGCTGGTCTGGTCCAAGTGTTAGAACGCACCCCGGACCAACCATTATAAACAAGCTCATTGGCAACCCTACCACAGGCTATGTATTATCTGTAGAAGCTTCTTTCCAGAACATGTTAAGGACCATAACCGTAATAGGTCAGTTAGTTAGGAATTGTGTTGACCGGTAAGAAAAATACTAGAAACGTTATTGGGCGTAATACCGATTCAAAGCAGGGAACTTATATGGTTTCGTAGCCTTTGAAGCTACAAGTAGTCGTCGATTTTTAGTTTAATTCATGTTTTGAGTGCTTACAAGAGCGAAAGATTAAAAATGTCTTCCTTCACAAAATAGCCCTGACTTTGCCACCCTTCATTTGAGGCAAAGCAAGCATTCACTGTATCGCCAATGTACGATGATAAGCGGGTAACAAGCGGGTACCTTACAGTTTCTTTTACGATTAAGCAGAGAAGAATTTCGTTTCATCGAACGCAGCTCTGAAATGGACGATGAAACGAAGTTCAAGTATAACTTGAAAAGTTCAAGTGCGTATCAAGTTGAAGTCAAGTCAAGTGCAGACAATTTTGTAACTTGAAACTTGGACATCAAGTTCAAGTGAAATTATAATTTTAATTTTCAAGTTCAAGTTCTATCAAGTTCAAGTTAATAATATATTACTTGATAGCAAAATCAAGTCAATTTCAAGTACACTCAATGGAAGTACTTGAATAAAACTTGAGTATAAATTGGGTTTTTGTCACTGAAAAGCAATGTAAGAATTGCGGAATTAGTGGCATCTTTGCATCCCACTAAAAATAATATTGAATGCGAACCATCATAATAATAACATCTTTGTGTTTGTTTTTATTCCATCGACTTTAAAGTCGCCTTGACGAAGCCTAGTGGTCGAGATCGAGAATAATTCTTGTGTACTGTTTCCATACTTTGAATAATTAAAAGTCCTGACTTATTGTTTTATAAGGATGTTCTTGATACTCGGGGTTCTTGTTCCATTATAAAAATGAAGTGATTGTTTAGTTCACCTGTTCTGAATCTAAGAAGAAGTTTAAGAGAAATTTATTATTCACTGTAAGAATGATTTTTGTTGATATTAAACATGATGGAGCAGATGAACAACAAACAATCTTATAAATAAGTATTGGTTAAGCAAAATTAACGACGACAAATATTCGTGATTATAACTGCTGTTTACACTCACCAAACGAGTGCAACATAATGTGAACAGGCCGATAATACGATTGCTAACCTGTTAACTATAGAAATTATTAAATTAGACTACAATGCTTTTTAATTCATTTTAAACTTTTTGGCAATTTTAAAGTAAAGAATTTCGTCCGCACGCCGTTTAGTTTATCCTAATTACGGCCTAACCATTATGAGCTATAATAGTTGTGGACGCAATTTCTAGTATTGTTTATTCATTTACGAAAAAAATACTTGAATATTCAAGGTCAAGTGCAAGTTCACGTTCAAGTCAAGTTGTGTGTCCAACTTGAACGTCAAGTTCTAATCAAGTTCAAGTTCTACAAAATGAACTTGAAAAACGTGTACTTGAATACTCAAGTTGCTTGAGAAACTCGATTCATCAAGTACAATTGTGGATACCTCGTTTAAGCAATTTTTCAAGTTCAAGTCAAGTTCAAGTCAAGTTATCTTAATTATCCAAAATAACTTGACTTGAACGCAGCTCTGGTCCATTTTTGATAGTATATTCTCCGGAATTTCTTTGTCAACTGACTCAAATGAAATCGTTTCGTTGATTGTGTGACCAAATCAATCAAACAAGAAAATAACCCGAGCATTACGGGTAAGGGGTGGATTCCCTCTTTCATAGTTGCACAAACCCTAATTAATACATTATATCGTTGTCTAAATTTTAAAGTGCAATCTTTTCAGACACGCCGAGCTTTTTAAACAGGTTCTCTGTGAAAATGGTACATTTTAAAATTTAGCTTTCTGTGGGATCAGTTAAGCAGGTCTTCGGGATGGAGAAGTACCTCCTTAAGGTTAAATCCCTTCAAGTTTGACTTACTTTGGAAAAACTTCAATCCCACCACTGGGACCAATTCCATTTATTCCCACCCCATTTTATTGTCACATCCTCCTATATGCCAGTCCCACATTTCATTGAGACCCTTACAATCTGTTGATACTGGACTTTATTTCTACATACATTTATTGTAACGCTAAACAAAACACTACTAATCATAAATGGCTTTTTGCAAATTAACATTTCCTTATTTCCACATTCCAATGGACGGTTGTCAAATATAATTCTACTGTAACATAAATGTTCCTGAAATCTGCAATATAATTGCACAAATGGTAATTGCGCGTTAAATTGTTGGTACGAATAAATATCACTGTGTAAACATTTCTTTTACGTAAATAATACGTGCATTTGTATGTATGAGTGTGTTTATGAATTTTTTTGAATTTTACAACAGCTTGCATGGCACTCTGGAATTCATTTATAATTTTTTGGTGCTTGGGTCACGGTCCACTTCCTCATTCCTGGGATGGTTATTAATTAGTACTTACTTGGGATGCGGGTTTATAAAGAATCAACGGGTCTTAAAGAGGAGAACTTAAACAAATCCGGAGTGTCTACCCGAGAGAATCAGCTCATGGGATTTTAGATACCTCTGGATGACACTGACATTGAATGAGAAGATACGGAGAAGAAGAAAAATAAAAGGGATGACGTGGATTTGGAGGAGTGTTGTTGTTGCTGCTGTGACTTCAATAATTATTGTTGCCCGGGTTGCGGATGTGAGGAGACCTGTGACACGGAATGTTGCCAAATATCCTGTGAGAACTATGCCACTCGTGAGGTTGTGATCATTGTGGTGCTTGTGGAAGTAACTGTGATTGCCATTGAGGGAACTGTCGCTCCCTGGACAATTAATTTTTATTTATTATGAATCAGATAATGACAAATACATATCTTTATGAAAGGTTTTATGTATGTAAGATTTGGTTTTAATGAAAGAATATGTTTATGAAATACGTAATCAATTAATTTCTTACAATTAGCCAGAATGTATTACTTACTCTGTTCTCTAAAATAAATAAAGACCACCTTTTAGGAAATACATTGAAGCAGTAACTTTTCTAGAACAATATACTTAACAATTTGTGACTACTAAAAACGTATTTAGAATGGAGTTTGAATAACTGCAAAAAAATTCAAATAACACTAATTTTTTATTTTCTACTTGAAATAGGCGCTCGTAATGTATTTTATGTTTGGTGTTTTGTAAGGTTCATAACCTCTACTGTATTTTGCAATTCATATCTTTAAGATCTTATAAGTGTCATGTTAGCTTGTATTTATTGATTTTGTAATGTTTACCCACCCCGCATTTCAAATACAAATTACAATTTCAAATACATAGCTCTGGCTCTTGTCGAGCTGCAATACATGTCTGAATAAACATTTTATAATGTAAAATACCAATTTGGAACGTTTTGAAACTAATTTATTGTTCAAATTTTGCCTTGAATACTATAGATAATTAGATATTGAATACAATTCAATGTGAGGGCTATCAATTTAGTTAAATTAGCCGAGTCTTTACTCTGAATTTATATTTGTATTTTTATGTTTCTGGGATTTTATTTTCATAATTGCATGTATTTTCCACACCTCTGTTTATTCAGGTTCAATCCAGTATGCGGAATTCTTCTAAATCAACAATCTTTTGATCATCATCAGAATCAGGCAATTTTATATCCGATAGATCCCGTGTAGGGTATATTCGGGGTTTTTTCCAAATTTCTTTCTCCGACTAATTACAAGCAGGAAAGAAACGCATCTAAATGTAATTTAAGCTTTTCATAACTTTACATACTGCAGGCACTAATACTTTGATTATCAATCCAGAAATCAATTAGGTTATGCATACTTTCGACGTGCCAAGCTCTACAGAACAGCTCAAACAGAAACAACTACAACCAGACCATATAAGCAGTAGAATCGTCCAGGCAAAGAAAAACATGGTTTCAGGTAGATAGATATTCCCCATTGTTTGGAGATTACTACGTGCATCAAGATATTAACAAAAAACGATTAAAAAAGGCATTAGTTCAAATTGCATTCAAATACTGCAAATCCAACAGAAAGCTTTAAAAAAAATCTGCAATCCATTTTTTAAATCTCCAGGCTACGATGCATTTATCGTCAATGAAGAAACAAATCAATATACGTGCTGTTTTTCATCACAAGGACACAGTTTTGCCTCTTCAGCGACGATAAACAACATGAATGTGATTCTGATTTAAAGGATTAAAAACACAGTGAGGGATTTTCGTACTTCTTTGCTTCCCCTTAGCCCACATAAAGGGGTGTATAACAGAATATTTTCACAGATATTTAATTTAGTATTTGTTTAATTTAAAACAGGACTTTTTCTCAAAAACATTTTGGTACGTATCTATTAGTAGAAAATTTTATGAACTTTCACAAGAGCTATACGTCAGATCTCTAATTTACAAATTGTGAGTATGACCGGTAAGAACAAAGTGCAAGGTTGGTGAGGGCGGGTGAGAAGTTATTCTGACCTTCCCATTTTAGCCTCCATGCATGGCATTCAAACATATTCAGAAATGCTAATTGTACAAACTTTCATGGGGATTCATTTAAACAAAATGTTATCTTACTATATACAAAATTACTGTCTAATGTCAAATATGACGCAATGTTCAGCCCGAGAGGAATGTTTTGTTTTTATTGCAGCTCTTCAAAACATTTCATGAATCCCCTCGCAGTTATAGGCCATGAGACAGAAAATGATATTGGATTAAATGAATCCCATGAAATACAGTATAAACATTCTGAAATATTTTTATGAACTAAAACAATGACAAGTTGAGAAATTCAAGCCAGCGTCTTTCGGTTTTGAAACTGTATTACCCTAACCTTGCTCTCTGAACTTACAAGACTTGCCAAAAATTCTCAGTCTAGAGATATTGAATGGATTCCAACATAAACCATGAAATTCCCTACATTCAAGCGCCAAAAATATTCAAGAAAAATTGATAATATAACCAATTTCTGAATTAAAAACGAAAAAACAATTCCTCATTGGTTCATAACTTTATCAGGTCACTGCCACAAATTTTAGAAACCCTGGATTTGCTATAAGGAATCTTACTACCCTGTGGGGGATGGAGTAAGAATATGAAATAATGTGTGCTTGCAGTTCATTCATTTGTCAGTAATCCGTGTAACTGAAAAAAATTATAAAAGCCCGAAAATGTTGGAATAGTACCAGATTCGAATTAAAATACGACATAACAACGCGATCTGCATTCTGAGTTCAAGATCAAGTCATACGTGCAAATTAAAAGATGGGAGAGGATTTGTCAAATCAATTTCAGAAGTGCTCCCAAAATCCCTCGTGGTCCTTCAAAAACCGGCTGAAATGAAGTCTCTATTAATTTGTAAAAGTTAAATGCGCTTAAGGTAATTTATATAATGAAATTAAAAGATATATGAAGCAAAACAATTTTGTCAGCCATCATGCATTTTTCGAGCGTCTGAAAATTTACCCTGATATCAGTATGTTAACTATATTATGTTTATCTATTCCCAGTATACATGCTATTCATGGATGTTAGTTCAATACTCTTTCATTCGTTTACTCGGTGGAGAATAAAAATGCTCTCCGTTCACCTCGTCCGAAGTGTCTTCTTTAGACTGTTCAGACGGCCCCGCTTGAGGAAGATGTTCTATTGCCGGTTTCCAGAGTTCCATCGGAGGGATCAAGGTCACACTACTTAAGAACAAATCTGAAAAGCACAGAACTTAGAGTTTATTTGCTAAACACTTCCCAGTTTATCGTCAACGAGACGGGAAGAAAATAATTGAACTTTTTTTTCTTGGTTCACGTTTTTACGGAAAACATTACCTTTGTCTAGAATTATTTGCTTCCATGGCTTCTTAAATGTAGCAACAAGCTTCACCTCGAATTTTAAAATACGTCCAGGGATGAATTTTGGGTCAATAAATAGCACGTCTTTGATGTTTCTTTGGGCATCCTCAATGTTGCCACACTTGAAAGCCTCACAGGCTTCGCCATAATACAATTGTCTTCTTTCCTCCATACTTTCTGCGATTTCGGTTTCTGGACTGAACTCTCTCATTTCATTTGTTCCTGCAAGTAAAATAATGATCATTCATTGATTTCAAAACATTTGAGAATTAATTGACAGTTACCTTCGTTGATCTTTTCATTGCAATTCCGGATTTTTTCCTTCAGTACCTTCGAATATCCCAAGTTTTGCATTGCTAAAATGGATCAAATATGTGTAATTAATTTCCTGCGAAATCTGTACATAAATTTTGACAAAAATAAACATTTCACAGGGATTTCAAAAGTCTCTAATTTTGACCGAAATTAGTACTTCTAACACCAACAACGGATCTATAAAGATCTAGAACTAAGTTTCCTATGATGAAATTTTATAAATTAAACAAACACTTTTGCAATCCTGTCGCCCAGGTTTAAAATTTTAAATAAAACTGAATTTGGGATTAATCTTTATTAAGTAAACCCTGCAATAAGTTGTGCATATTTTTGATATGTCGGTAGATAAGATAAGAGCAAGTCAATTGCTCTACACGCTGAAAATGTTTTGCAGGATATTCATAAACATTTGGTAGTCTTGATCAATATTTCTACAATCCGAACGTTGATTATAAAACCGAATGCAACGAAATGGCTTATTTGTCCCTGTACTGCTCATTGTCAGTTTACTGATTTTTCTCCTCCAACCTGCAGCCAACAATTCCACTACTCGAGCCAACAAAGAAAATTTCATAATGCTATAATTTTGGTAGATTTCAATGAATTCAAGTTAGACTTCCAGTGTTTTTATTACTATGCGTTCTAATTCTAATGGATCACGCATTCCTAGATCTGTGTACTCTCTTAAAGAACTATTTATTGTAGTTCGAAATAATTACGGTCTTTGTAGATATATATTTTGTACATATCTACAAGAAATATGATCGCAAATCTGGACAACTCACCCTGTAATTTGAATTTTCTCATTCGCTCTCTCACTTTACTCACTTCCCCTCCCTCCCTTTATTACAGCCGTAATGTTGACTACAATTTCACTGTTGGCTTTGCAATTTGCCTCATTTCAAGGTTTCTTTAAAAAGGAGACAACGACAACCTAAATCGTTCTACTCATCACAAAAATGAATCTCTAAATCATCCACCGAGTAGGTTACCTGTAGCGCTGGGAGTTATGGAGAGTGAAGGGAATAGTCATTATTCATACTCTTAAATGTGTAAAAATGTCAGCATGCCCCATTATCATGCCGACAAACCTTGCTTATGCAAAATTGCCATATACTATGTATGTAATTATTACGTACATGGCATTTTACCTCCATCGATTTTTAAACTTGAGAATATGATAAGACCCGTGAAAATGACACCACAATCTTTCCACTCATCGAACAAATCATAGTAAAATGATTGGTGGGGTATATCAAAATACTCACTTTTTAACCACATTTCATTCTGGAATTTTTACTTCGTCTTAAAGAAATCAACTCAAACTCGCCCTGTCCCAAAAATTAACTTTTGAGAAAGCTTTTGAATGAATCAAGAATTCATGCCGAAAATAGAAAAACTTGCTGAAATTTTTGATAAGAGATTCTCACGGCGGCTAACTTTACTCAGACCAGCAAGTGGAATTCTTGCAATTTAGCATTACTCCAACTTCAGCTTAGAAACAACAGCTTCCCCTGCATTCATTTTGCCAATCTCTCTTCCACAACATGGACTATTTATCGCAACGACTATACTTGAAAACCTATACGAGAACACAATAAGAAATACAACCTCATTTGTAGTATATATACATAGATATACCGCTAAACATTTATAGAGGGCTGCAGTTTTTTGAATTTTCTGTTTGAGTAATTATGCAATCTAAAGAGTTGGAAAACTTACATAGGTACCTTGTATGTAGCACACTGCGTTACTACCAGGACAAAGAGCTATAATAACATTAAGTTTCGGAACAAATATGTAACTTCCCAAAACAAAGATAATGCAAAGAACCTACATAGGTACTGCTGTATGATTGCTTTTGACTGTTTATTTGAGATGTAGTCTAATAGCAATAATAATGTTTCGGGAATGTAGTTCAGGCAGTTTGCAATAAAGAATTACAATCTTCCTGTGATTACTCATACGGTTCTATCAAAACTTTACAAGTTCAAACATTACATCCAAACTCTTCTAATGTATCCCAAATCTTGCCTTTGTGCACATATTCTATATAGTAATAGACACAGTTTTACCTTCATAAAAAAGCTCCTCAAAATGTCAATCTATGGAATAAGTAATTACTTGCACGGACTACGGGACTACGTTCTAAACAATACTGAAGCAATGACTACGATTAATTCATAAGAAATGCTCAAATAATTATTACAATTAATGTTAACATTTAAAATTTGAGACTTGATAAATTCATGATCAATGAATATTAATCATTAATTGCAAATATTTTTCTTTGACATCATTGAAAATAAACACACAATTACTAGGCTATAGAAATTTTTTTAGCGATTTTGAAAGGTAAATGATTGTACCGATTTTATAATGTAATACGATGCTAAATATGACTAAACTACAGTACATACCTTTCAACAATTTTCTGGAAGCTTGAGCATATTGTCCCATCTGAAGCAATACCTCTGACATATGTATTCGGTTGCAACCCACAGCATATTTCGCTCTAAAAAATACATTTAATTCTCAATGACCTGGACAATAAAAAAATGTAATTCACTCGTAAGGATACAATAATGTGTTTACTGTTGTTGGCTTACCTGTAAAAGGCAAGCTTGTCACCGACAATTCTTAGTTTCAATTCACTATTCATCGTCGTTTGCTAAATACAATTTTACAACTTCTCAGAGTAAGACTCAACAGAACAAGATAGTAATTATTCTCGAAATGCAGGATGTAAACAGTTTGACAGCGCACAGAAGAATGAGAAATTGGCTTACTTGAAGGAGGAAAATACATACACACAAAATTTCGTACTAGAAATAACAATAAGACCTTAAGGTAACCTGGAATAGCGGTGAATAACAAAGCATGACCTCCAAAAGCTCGAAAAATATATACACATAAACCTAATCAACCGTTGAGGTGAAGGTAAGGAAATGGTATTTAAAATCACACTGGTTGGACATTCTAAACATTTGAATATTTTTAACTTTCTTGTACATTTGGAGAGAGCTCCATCCATCCTAAAGTTGTGAATATGCCTGTGCACTTTTAAGTCCTTCATATTCTCAAATAAACAGTTAGTACGACCGTGTAGCCTTATTTTACCTTTTTCTTATCTTATTATTATAAGTCAGCACTAAGTACATAAGTACATTTATTTTGGTCCACGTTATATTTGAAGATTTTTCCCGATATATTTTAATGTAAATTCAGATTGCTGGGCGTTCTTATAGCATATACGCAAATCTGCTTTTAGGAGCACATACATCTATCTGTACTTCAACATATATATTTTCTCCTAGTGTAGTGAAAATTTTGGGTTGGAAGAGAAACAAACTTCGAAAGAATAGGTCGGAAAAATACACGTGACTTTTAAAAGGCATACATATGCATATATTAACCTTGAAATTTGAAAGCTGGTTGGCTTATCTGTTTGGCAATATCAAATTTATGATTTCTAAAAGATATCACGCAACAAAGGTACTGGTTGTATAAGGCAGGAACATGTTTTAATGTGTTTACACATGCATACAAATCTGCAGATTCACAAGTATCAAACCCAGTAATAGCTTCTTATTGATGAGGTGAAGCATTACTTGTAAGTCCGGTTGCTTACATACAAACGTGTATTATGTGCTTGTAACAATCGCACGTATTATATTTGAAGTTGCATATAAATACTGCATTCAAGAGGGATGAAAATTAATCAATAATTATCAGTATTGAATTGTTAGGACGAGTAAATATCACTTTGTCTGAATTTCTGTTACATTAAAAATATGTACTTATGCATATGTGTAAATGTATTTTTTGAATTTGTCAAGAGTTTGCATGGCAATATGGCACTCTGTGATCATTGATTTTTAATTTTTTGGTGCTTGGGTCAACGTCCCCGTGCTCATTCCTGGGATGGTTATTAATTATTACTTTCTTGGGATGTTGGTTTGTAAAGGATAAACTGGACTTATAGAGGAGAATATAAACACAACCGGAAAGATTACCCAGGAGAATCAGCTCATTGGGTTTGTGAGACCTCAGGCTGAAGCTGAGGAGAAAGATGAGAAGAAGAAAAATAAATTGATTTGGAGTAGTATTGCTCTTGCTGCTGTGACTTTAAATGACGTGGTCAAAGATGCATAATCGAATCACAGTACATATATCCTTCCTTTAAATGCTATTAAAAAATTCTCCTACATATCCTATATCTAGTCCAAATGCCAGCCTCGAGCTCTTTTTCTATATGCGTATATTTTAAAATCATGGACAACTCTGCCTTCCTATATATTCCTATTTCCTATATAGGTTCCTTTGACATACAACAATCATTCGTATGCCTATCCTTTTAAGAAACGTTGGAATCTTCATTAAAAAGTCAATGCTAATGTTGGGGAAACGGGACTCAGTCTATTGAGATGGACTTCAAAAACTGAGATACAGATACGGACTGGACTGAGACTGGGACTTAAAAATGAAACAAATACAGGGACTGGGACGGACTGGGACCAGGGTTGGCAAAGAACCGGCTTTTATCAATAAAGGCCAAGCCAGTGGCAAGAAATGGTAACAACCGGTTTTTATTGGACAGTGGAATTATTTGGATAGTATTAATTATGGCCATTTTATACCAACCTATACAACAGGTCCGGGCCGGTTAGAACCGGATTTTAACCGATAATAACCAGGCCATTTCTGACCACTTGGCAACCCTATGTTCATGCATGCGTAATATTAGCCAAGCCGGTGGTACGTTTTGGTTAAAACCGGTTTTTATTGGACAGTGGATTTGTTTGGATAATATTAATTACGACCATTTTATACCAGCCCAAGCATTTGGACTAAGCCTATATTCCATACTTTATGCTTTGTCAGCTAACTCCTACCCTTCCTATTTGTACTTTTGCTCGGAAGGAGGCTTGCTATCCTATCCCTACTTTTAGTTATTATATTTTTCATGCCTTCCTTTTCCTACATATAAATTCTTGCAAAGTCAGTTCCTATCCTATAAATATGCCTATTTGTGTAGGATCCTTGTAGGAAGGAAATGCATCTTTGGACGTGGTCGAATGACTTACAGAATGACAAAAATATTAATAAATTATTAGTTACATACATAGAATCGGAATAGGAATCGGAATTATTTAAAAGTATTTAAACTAACTGGTATCGTAATTCAAAATAAATTATTTGGGTATATCGGAATCCGTATTTAAATCGAAATTACATTTAAGCAGGTATTGTAATTGAAATGGGAATTTTCATTTTTTCAGATATTATATCCCTGAAAACAAACATACTGGCAAAGTTATTGGGAGTAGTTCCGGTCATAGATGCGCAAAGGAAACAGCCTTCCTTCAAGCCTTCGAAGGCGAAAATTCAATCAAAATTTTCCCTTCAACATGTCCTAGAATGAAGCCCTCTAAAAAATCTGCCTTCCTTCACCCTTCCTTCCAATAAACATGCACTCATTTTTGCCTTCAGCCTTCTTCTAAAAATAGCCTTCCTTCAATTTTAAACTACAACCCGCTTAAAAACGTTTTGCACCAGCAGGATTCAGTGTAGTGAAGATAGCGGCACACATTGTAAATTCACGAATTGGCTGCATTGTTGCGCTAGCAGCAAAACGTCGTTGGATATGCTTTGCTTTCACGTTATAGATATTTCGTGTACCTGGAAGCCTTCACGGCCTTGGAGGGCTAATATTTAGGAAGCCTTCCTTCACAATCCTTCACTGCTTGTTTTTGTGAAGGCTTCCTTCAGCCTTCAGAAAAAAGTATCACCATCCTTCCATTCCTTCTGCAACGTTAAGAAAGTTACCTTTCCGCCTTCAAGGAAGCCTTCTTGGAAGGCTAGCCTTCCAAGGCTGCGCATCTCTGGTTCCGGTTCTACACAAGATGTTTTTAAAAATCTTTTTCATGGATCTTATCTGGTTTGACAGCCCTTTTAAATACACAATAAATTTAGAACCTTTGTAGCTATCTAACAATAAGAACATCAATTGGAAAAATAAAAAATCATTCCTGATATTTAATAAATACATTTTAAATCATTCACAGAATTTACTCAGGATCCCGGAATTGTTTTAGTTTTTCATGCTCATGCCACTCAAACGCAATCGCCTTGCATGTAACTGCCTTCACATTCAAAACTGTACCCACAACAATACACTAGGTTTAAACGTAAGCTTAAGGAAGGGAAAAAATTCAAGGAAAGTTTTTTTTCTTCAGATAGCTGCCCCGTTTGAGAATAACATTAATTACTGATGTTGGAATCAGGCATTACCTCTCTCATCTTACAGATATGAAACCTGCTGAAACTTGAACAAAAACTAAGAAGGATGTGCTTTTGATGCCACAAGGACAGTCTGGCCTGGAGCCAAAGCTTAAATAATTGGAATTTATCAGAAATTGAGTACACATCATTCAATTGTAAAGCAAAACGCAAAACATTGACTGGCTGTAAAAGTAGTTTTTTCAAAACAGTCCCAAGAATAATTAATTTAATTTCGTAGTTTTTTTGATCTCAAAATTACAACTGTTAAAATGGAATTTACGAATATTTCCCAATCACCTACTGCTCCTCCGGAACACGCGGGTAAAAACTTAATGAACTATTATTATTATTCTTGTAATCTCCTTCATTTGTGTCGATACTGGACTTTTTCTTCTATACGCATTTATTGTAACGCTAAACAAAACACTAACAATCATAAATGGCTTTTTGACAGTGCAAATTATCAATTCCTTGTTTCCACAATCTGTTGTGGACGCAGCTGACGGATGTCACATATACTTCTGCTGTATCATTAAAATGCTCCTGGAATCTGCTAATTAAGTAGCGTTGAATTGTTAATACGACTATAGATATCACTGTAAGAATTTCTTTTACGTAAATAATATATACATATGTATGTGTGTATGTATTTTTTTGAATTTGACAAGAGCTTGCATGGCATTGGCACTGCGTGGTCATTGATTATAATTTTTTGGTGCTTGGGTCAAGGTCAACGTCGTCATTCCTGGAATGGTTAATAATTAATATTTCCTTGGGATGTTTGTTTATTAAGGATCAACGCGACTTATAGAGGAGAATCTAGACAAATCCGGAGTGGTTACCCGGGAGAATCAGCTCATTGGGTTTGTGAGACCTCAGACTGAAGCTGAGGAGGAAGATGAGGAGAAGAAGAAAAATAAAAGGGATGATGTGGATTTGGAGGAGTGTTGCTGTTGCTGCTGTGACTTCAGTTGTTGCCCGGGTTGCGGATGTGAGGAGACTTGTGACACAGAATGGTGTGAGAAATGCTGCGAGACCTGTGCCACTTGCGAGGGCTGTGATGGTTGTGATAATTGTGGTGCTTGTGGGAGTATCTGCGATTGCCTTTGCGGGATCTGTCCAGATAATTAATCTGTAGTTAGTAAGATATGGATGAGGATATATAAATATTTTGTTATTTGATTATATCAAAGGTTTCATGTGTATACTTAGGCTTTGGCTATAAGGGAAAGAAAATGTAATTAGCAATAATCAATGATTGCTTAAGCACCAGTATTACGGAATTTGCTCTCCGAATCAAATCGTGCCTCTACTGTTTTGTAGTATTTGTACAAGCAGTAAGATTTTTTAATTTATAAATTTTTAATTAAAAGTTTAGATTTACAATTAGGGATGTATACCAACTATTCATTAAGTTGTGCGCACAGGTTGTGTTTGTTCTTGATAAACACAACATATGTATAGATACTGCTTTAATTCTTTTTTTGTGCTTTCTCATTTTTATAGAATTAATTATGTATGCGTTGTTAATGTACACGAACCAAAAGATGTAATAACTATTAGTATTAAAATTTGGCTACATGAACATTATGATTAATATGGATATTCATTTGAAAATAATCCAGGCAGAGTGATATGAATTCGCTTCTGATGCTCCAGGTTCGTAGAGAAATATAAAAAATGATTGTGAAAGGTCATATATGTAGGTCTATCATAATGAAGCCGTTCTATGTAAAGGCCTCAAGAAGAAAATACAGTAGTAATCCGAAAATTAAAGAAAGTGACATTTGTTATAAGGTCTGTGAGACTGTTACTTGATTGTCTTGCTCAAGCAATGCTCTGAGTGAGTACTGTTGTTTTAATGATGTAGAAATAAAGTTTTGACATGTGTTGAGTGAGCTTTAATATTCATTAAAAAAATCAAATATAGTGGTCCTAGGAAATTTAGTGAGAATTTATTCACACGCTTTATTTCATGATTTTAAGGCCAAGATAACAGGACACTAAAGCTGGGCGCCACCCCTACATGTAGGGTCTACAGATAAAATATAGGCTAGGAAAAAATTCTCGTAATGAAGACATTATGGGATAGACAGAAAATTAACAATGTAAAACGTCTATAAAATTTGCTGGACACAATAGCCTACTTGAATGAATGTAGGTTGAATACATACCTGTGGGATTGATGTACAATGTACAGATACAGACAACGGCCGGAAATAATGTAAGTTTGTATGTATGGTCATTTACTACAGCACACCGATTGGCATTGCATTTATACACAATCCATTTAATATAATTACAAAACTGGACACTGCCCGTTGTTATAGCTATTAATATTTTGCACAATTCAAATTCATAAACACATTCATAGTCAAGAATAAGCCGAAAAATTGATACATATAATTAGATATGAATGTAAGTACTTACATAATAATTACACAAACATGTTCTTTTAGTCATACGCCATTCATTTCAAAGGACACTACTTCAGTTTAGCACGAATTGCCTTTGAAATCGGTAAATTAATATTGGCTTACGTTACTTTATGTTTTGAAACAAGCCGATTTTCGAAGAGAAAAGTAAATTCCGTAAGACACTTAGATTGACATTGTACTTTTATCTCAAAGACACCACACAATTGTGTTCGTTAGTTTTGTTTTCAGTCTCAGGAGGTTACTTTAACTTGAAAATTCAAGTTAAAACTATGGTTTTACTTTACCGGCATTTAAGCATTTCAAGTTATACTTGAACTTGAACTCTCAACTTATTATACATTTATTATCATTTGTTTCACAAATGTCTGTTATTATAGGTACGGGCAAAGGTGTCTCCCTATCCTATTTATAGGCCTATTTATAGGATAAAAATAGGCAGGATGCAAAATCCAAGTCATTATAGGTAGTAAAATAGGGCGCAGTAATTACCGCTAAAATTAATCCTATATTATATGTAGGAGCTGCAAGAGTTCGCTTTTTATTTAGGAACAAGGTAGGCAGTTTGCGAAGGTAAAAATAGGCATATTTAATAATCCATTGACAAATTTGTCAAGCAATTATTTGATTTAACCTTAAAATAAATCTGAAAAATATTCTTCAAATACGTGACATTTTAGTAGTTCGATTTTTTTCATGTGTAACGATTGCACGTACATACATAGATGATTTTTAGTTGAAAAAATAAACCTTTATAGGCTAAAAATAGGTGTTTATAGGCTACAAAAAAGGCCTCTATAGGCTAAAATATAGGCAGAAACATTACAGGAGTATATATGTAGGCAAATAGGTAGGCAATTTATTTTTGACAAATAATATAGGTTAATATGTAGGGAAGGCAAAGCTGCAAACAATATGTAGTATTTTAGGTAGACTGAACCCTTTGGACGCCTTTGGGTACGGGGTTATTCCGGAACGCGAAAATCTTTCAATTTAATAATTTTGTTGTCGTCATCAGATTCTGGTAATTTAATTTCTGTTAAATTACACTTGGGGTATTTGCGTTGTTTTTCCCAGACATCCTTCTCCGACTAATTACAAGCAGGAAAGAAACATATCTAAATGTAATTAAGCTTTCACGACTTTACAGACTGCTTGCACTAATATTTTGGCTAAAAGAAAGCAATTAATTTACGCATACTTTCGACGTGATAAGCTACAATTGAAACAACTAAACCCGGAGCATATAAGCTGTAGAGTCGTTCAAGCAAAAAAAGCATGGTCTCAGTTAAGCACATAGAAATACATACCCCATTGTTTGTAATTTACTACACTACGTGCACAGACATTAACATAAAAATAGTAGCAATTCCAAAAACCAATGCAAAGAGTAAATTTCATTCATATATTGCAAATCCAACAGAAAGCATACAACAAATCTACAACGCATTTTTTAAAATCCCCAGGCTTCGGCATATCATCACTGAAGAAGCAAAATGGCTTACATGCTGTTTTTGAACAGCACTGAAACAATTTTGCGACGATTTCAGCGACCATATACGACATGAGTGTGCCTCTGATTAAACGATTTTTAAAATTCAAAAAACTAAGGTATTTTTCATACTCCTTTTCTTCCCTCTAGCTAATATAAAGGAGTAACTCGTGAAATAATTGAATCCCTAATCTTGTAAAAAATTTGTTTCCACATTTTCTAAGATTTGTTTGATGCTTCGGTTACGAAAATTAAAAACAATATTTTCACAAATTTTTAATTTAGTATTTGTATTTGTTGAATTTAAACAACTTTTTCTCCCAAATATTACGTTACGCATCTATTTGTAGGAAATTTTATAGGTTTTCAAAAGAGCTATAAGAATCTTTCTCTAATTTACAAATTGTGAGAAGAAAGAGCAAGAGGCTGGCGAAAGACTTCAGGATCTGAAGTGACAGATACGATGAAGAAATGATATACTATTAAATGAATCCCATGAAATACAACATAAGCATTCTGAAATATTTTTATGAACTAAAACAATGATCTAATTTGATGTGAGTTACTCCCTTGTGGGGGTTGCAGTAAGGATCTAAAACACTGTGTAGTTAGATTAGAGAATATTTCGAGGATAATTAAAAATTTCGCAGTACTAGTCGGAAATCATTTTCAGTACGCCATGTCAAATTCACAAACTGAAGAAAAAAATAGAACCCTAAAAATAGTGAAAAAGTTGTCCCGATATGAGGTTGAAATTCATAGGTAACATAACTTTGCGCTCAGTTGTTTTTTAGTAATGTTTTTGTGTTTTAGCAAATTAAAAGATAGGGAGATGAATTGTCAAACAGATTTAAGAATTGTTCAGTATTCTACATTGACTAAATAGAATTGCCTATCCATTTTTAAAAGGTAAATACGCTTGAGCTGATTTATCTCATGAAATTATGAGATGTGTGAATCTATAAAATGGGTCGGGCCATTATGGGTTGTATAAACAAGTTTCACGCCATTATCAATATACTATTTATATCAATTCCCAATATATTATTATTAATTGATGTTAGTCAACACTCCTTGATTCGTTTACAAGGTGAAGGATAAAAATGTTCTTCATTCACCTCGTCCGAAGTTGTATCCGTATTGCCTCGACTAGGGCCTTCAATGAATTCTTCAGATTGGAATTTCCACAACTCCATTGGAGGTAGAATTTGAAGATTTCGTAGAAACCTGTCTGAAAAATCGACAGAGAAAATAAGCTTTTTATGCTTACTTGCTAAGGACTAAGTCTATCGCACAAATTACCAGAGCAGTAAGTATGTACGTATGAATTAATCCATAACATAATCTGGGGACCACATAAACTATTTTTACTTTTGTATGCCATCATTTTACCTTTGGAAGTTATTGCATCCCGTAGGCTGATAACATTTTTTTTCACCAGCTTTAGTTCCCATTTTAGAACTCTCCCAGCCGTGAATTTTGGATCTATATGCAAAAGTTGCTTAATAAATTGAGAACAATCCTCATAGTTCCCAGTTCGAAAGGCCTCGCACGCTGCGCCATACGAGCTTTGGCGAATATCGTCTTGGATTTCCAGTCTTCTTTCTAAGTCTTTTACTCGCAGCTTAAGTCGCATATTTTCTTGATAAATTGGGTCTGAGACTTTGATGGCATTATCAATGCAAGTACCAACTGCAAGTATGCATATTATTATCAGTCAAAGTTGCACATATTTAGAAAAGTTGAGATTTGACAATTAGTTACCTTCAATGTTTTTCTCCTCACAAATTTTGATCCTCTCCCTTAATTCATTGCTTTCCCCGAGTGCTTCAACGGCTAAAATGATTTAAGCATATTTTATTACATTTAAGCAATCAATTCAGCATGGGAATACTGAAATCAGGTTTCACGGACAATGTAGAAATTAGAACCAGGGCTAACAATGATAATCACCTTGACCGAAATTCCGAAATCATAGTAAAATAATTGGTGGCGTATTTTAAAACATCCAATTTTTAAAAACATTATATTTCGCATTTAAGGAATTAACTGAGATTTCCCCTGTTCCCAAAACTAACTGTCCGTTGAGGAAGCTTTCGAATTAGTTAAACGTCTTCAAATTTAAGCAAAAAAAGGAAAACATTCTACATTTTTTATAGCACTGAATTTGGCAATCATCTGTTTTGCAAAACTTGCAGTAACGTTTAGAAGCAATGTGGTATCTCGCTCGTGTGTGTAAAACATCACAAATATTTTCTCCCTTCAACTGATTTTACTCACAATCATACCAACGACTGGAATTCCTGCGATTTTACTCCTATTACGTTGTTGGAGGTTCAGTGTGATTACAGAAATTAAAGCTTCCCCGGCATTTATTTTGTCACTCATTCAATATGAGAACTTTTTATCTCAACGCCTATTTTTAAACAATTATAAGAGAAAACAATACAGTACGCTATTTTGTAGTATCTACAGTGATTCCATACAGGGTTATACCTTTAAACATGTATCGACCGCTAGTTTTTAGAATTTTCTGTTTGAGTATTCAATCTGAAATGCTTGAAAACTTTAACTAAAAATATAAAAGAATGAATCACTGATTCATGTAGACGAAAATGCATTCTTCCTGAGCGCAAAGTGTTGCTACCAGGCTAAATAGCTGTAGCACCATGTTGTACAACTATGCATATCTGACTTATTCTGACTATGCACATACCTCAGATGTAGTTTAATCACTAATAGCAATAATCATATCTCAGCAAAGGTAGTTCAGTCAGTTCACAATTAGGACCAATCTCCATGTAATTATTCAAACTAACATCCACGCTCTTGTAATGTATCCCCATGTCTTTGCGTATAAATTCTATATAACAGTAGGTATTGTTTTACCTTCTCAAAAAACCTCTTCAAAATAACCTCTTTTTAGGGAATACACATTAGAACGATTAGAATTATTTAAGATTACGTCTTTATAAATAATGATGACAATATAATTATTATTAATCAATATTATTGTAAACCTTAATCTCCGACATTTTTTGAAAATAATGGCAGAATTAATAGATTATACTGAATATACTGATTATATACCAATTTTGAAAGGTAAATGATTATACCGAATTTTTTATTCTAATTAATGCGATACTAAATATAACTAAACTGTACATACCTTTCAAAAGTTTTCTCGATGCTTTCGCGTACTCTCCCATCTGGAGCAACACCTCTGCTGAAAGAATTTGATTGCAGCCAACAGCGTACTTCGCCCTGAAAATTACATTTGCAGTAATCTGGATTATTAAAAAATTCAATTCTCCGGTAAGAATACAAGGGAATATAATGTTGTTTTCTAACCTGTAAAAGGCAAGCTTATCACTGTCAATTCGAAGCTTTAATTCGGCGTCCATCGTAGTTTCCAGTGTAAAGTTTTACAAGATCTCAAAATTTTAATCTCAACAGAGAAAACCAGTAGTATTCCAAATACACGATGAAAGATGTTTGATAGCGCACAGAAGAATGAGATATTGGCTTACTTGAAGAAGGAAAATACATACACCGTACAAAATTTCTTACAGCAATAAGACCTGAAGGTAACCTGGAGTAGCGGTGAATAACAAAGTATGACCTTCACATGCACGAAAAATATGTATGCAGGCACATAATCAACCCTTGAGGTAAAGGTAAGGAAATGCTATTTTAAATTCCACGGGTTGGACATTCTAGACATTATTTCAATACTTTTATCTTTCTTGTACATTTGGAGACAAGCTCGTCCATCCTAAAGTTATGGTTATGCCTGTGCACTTTTAAGTCCTTCATTGTTCGTATTCTCAAATAAACAATTAGCCCGACCGTGCAACGGTGCAACTCTATTTTACCTTTTTCTTATCTTATTATTATAAGTCAGTACTTAGTACTCATTTTGGTCCATGTTTTATTTGAAGATTTTTCCCGATATATTTTAATGTAAATTCAGATTTCTCCTTGTATAGTAAAAAATTTGGGTTGGAAAAGAAACAAAGTTGGAATTAGACATGAAATTTAGAAAGCATACATGGTTATTGGTCATACTCATACAACATACTCATATACAAAATCAAATACCGCCCTAGCTAGTCAAAATTACACACTAACAATAAGCTGTCATACATTATTATACATAACATACTATATACTACATTTAGAGAAATCTGGATATAAAGTACCCGAGTACGATTACGGGTACGACACTGAGATACACGCGTATGGGTACAATTTTCGAGTATTTTTCGGGTACGGGTACAATGCGGGTACAGGTACATAGTTTGAGATTACATTGCGGGTACGGGTATGAAAAATTTGTACCCGGATACTTGGGTATGGGTACGGGTATAGATACCAGATATTACAATACCCGCACTTCGGGTACGGATACGGGTACGGGTACCGATTTTTCGTACCCATGCCGAGCACTGGTCTGGACGAAACGTTTTGATAACCCCGCTGTATTCAACCTAAAAATGGTTAGATTGGGCCACTTTTTTGCTAATGACTGACGCGACCTTTACAGGTCAACTTGGGTCAAATAAGGTTAGACAGTGTAACTGACGAATAATGTCTGCTTTCCCCTCCAAACATATCCTCATTCAAGACCGTGATCCTGGATGTCAACTAGGTTATCAGGAGGTCAAACACTACATGAAAAAAAAATCGGAAACAAATACCGAGTTTTGCCAAAACTAATTGTAGTGGAAACCTAAACAAGGTACAAGAAGTGTATTGTGACCTGTAGAGAAAAAAAAAGAGTATGATGAGGTCAACGTCAAAATCGTCATTTTATAGCGTGGTGCCCCTTAATAATTGTCAATAGGACACAATTACCACCAGTGCCTCCTATAAATAAAACTGAAACTCTCAGATGGCTTTTATTTGGGAGAATTCCACTCGTTTTTATCGTGACCTCAAGTTGACCTATGTGACCTGCAAAGGTGATAGGGACAATCTTTGGTATCCCTGCTACACATGTGTACCACTTTGAGCCTTCCCAGTGGCTTCAAAATAATAGAAATTGCCTTTTCATTTCGTAGAAATATTTTGATGGCCCCTATGCAATTGCATGGACCGCTTATCTAGCATTGAAAATGGCGGAAATATAAGGATTTTAATTTTTTATAATTTTATTGCGGCTTTGTTTATGAACCTGGAATGTTGAAAATTTTTAAAACAGCAGAAAACACTTCCGGAAACGAAAACATTTTTTTTCAAATCTGTAGGTTTAACTGGAGTTTAAAAAAATAATAGTATTCCTCAAATTTTTCCATTTTGGACAGGCTGGACATAGGTTGGGAGCAGTAGGGTTAACCCATACTCATATGGTAATTTTGGACTGTTGAAATATAGTGAAAGTATTACATTCTATATGTCTACGAATGTGGAACCTCAACACGACGTTATGTCAAATAAACCGGCCTAATCTTTATTCAAAGGATGAATTAAAAAAGTATTTAGCTTCCTTCGGGTCACTTCAGTGCCGTTTCCTCGTATCTGAACAGCTGTACAGCTTGTAACTTTTGTTTTATGAAAATGAACACGCATTCCATAATGTGTCAAAAATGGCTAGACTTGTTTAAGAGCTTCAACAACTGGTGTGCATGTGGAGTGCATATTCGAAACAGGAACCGACTTGCTTACTGTGGAAGGATGTTTATGCAAGCTGTTACAACTAAAACTTGTAAAAAGGATTGATACAATTGTTAGGAAATTTCTCTGTGAGTTTAGTGAGTAGAATTGTTTGGCTGACTTATATTTCATATAACATTATAACCATATTCACCTGTTTGGGCTAGCTTAAACTTGAAAAACCAAGTTCAAATCCAATTTCAAATTAAATCAAATTTCGGATAATTTGTTGATTTGAAATTCAAATAAAATTCGGATTCAAATAAAACACTGAATTTGGTTTCGTCAAATAGGTTATTTATTCAGTTGATTTGATTTTTCAAATCCAAATCAATTTAGGAGGTGTGAATAAATTGTATTTGAAATTCGGATTCAAATACAATTTCGAATCTGAAAATGTTTGATTTGGTCGCAACACTGTTTTCAAGTAGTTCGTACCTGTACCTGAATTTTACCCGTACCCAAAATATACTCAATATATGGACCTGTACCTGAAAATTTTTCGTACGTACCTGTACCCAATCAGGTGCTTTATACTGTAAAAGATTCAACATGATGACATTCGATGATTTACATCATGCCAATTACAAGCTAGAAAAAATTCTGCCTCGTCATAATTTTTGCAATACTACAGGCATCTTAATGGAACTATAACTTCTATGCCATCTGAGGTATTGCCATCTCCAATTAAATCTTCCATTTCTAGGACATCCTCCATAACCAAAATATCATTTAACGCCATTTTTAGTGAATCATAAGTGGAATTTGTAATTACACGTACTTATTGCTGGCACGTTGTGCTAAGCCAACCAACAAAACACGCTGAATATCAAAATAAACCTATTGGTCGTAGAGAGAGTCAAATACTACACTAGATGCCTCGTAAGATGGATTTATTTGTAAATGTACCCACATTTTCGGGTATTAATTTGTCAGGTCAGGGTATATTGGTAGCTTGTACCTGTTCCTGTCAGGTACAACCCAAAAAATTCGAAGTTTGTACCTGTACCCAACACTTGGTTTTGTACCCAAAATTTGGGTACAAATAGCTAGTACCCATAAAATACCCATTCAGTTTGGGTACTTAAACAGAGTACCCATTTCGGACCTGGACCTGTACCTGTAACCAAATACTCAGGTACTACCCGTACCCATGCGATGCACTGGTATATATGTGTTTATGAATTTTTTTGAGTTTTACAAGAGATTGCATGGCACTCTGGAATTCATTTATAATTTTTTGGTGCTTGGGTCACGGTCCACTTCCTCATTCCTGGGATGGTTATTAATTAGTACTTTCTTGGGATGCGGGTTTATAAAGGATCAACGGGGCTTAAAGAGGAAAATCTAAACAAATCCGGAGTGTCTACCCGAGGGAATCAGCTCATGGGATTTTAGATACCTCAGGCTGACACTGACAATGAATGAGAAGATAAGGAGAAGAAGAAAAATAAAAGGGATGACGTGGAGTTGGAGGAGTGTTGTTGTTGCTGCTGTGACTTCAATAATTATTGTTGCCCGGGTTGCGGATGTGAGGATACCTGTGACACGGAATTTTGCCAAAAATCCCGTGAGAACTATGCCACTCGTGAGGTTGTGATCATTGTGGTGCTTGTGGAAGTAACTGTGATTGCCGTTGAGGGAACTGTCGCTCCCTGGACAATTAATTTTTATTTATTATGAATCAGATAATGACAAATAAATATCTTTATGAAAGGTTTTATGTATGTAGAATTTGGTTTTAATGAAAGAATATGTTTATGAAATACGTAATCAATTATTGTTTTACAAATATCCAGAATGTATTAATTACTGTTCTCTAAAATAAATAAAGACTACCTTTTAGGAAACACATTGAAGCAGTAACTTTTCTAGAACAATATACTTAACAATATATGACTACTAATTGTAAATACGTATTTAGAATGGAGCTTGAATAACTGCAAAAACTTCAAATAACAATAATTTTTTATTGTCTACTTGAAATAGGCGCTCGTAAGGTATTTTGTGTTTGGTGTTTTGTAAGGTTCATAACCTCTACTGTATTTTGCAATTCATATCTTTAAGATCTTATAAGTGTCATGTTAGCTTGTATTTATTGATTTTGTAATGTTTACCCACCCCGCATTTCAAATACAAATTACAATTTCAAATACATAGCTCTGGCTCTTGTCGAGCTGCAATACATGTCTGAATAAACATTTTATAATGTAAAATACCAATTTGGAACGTTTTGAAACTAATTGTTTAAATTTTGCCTTGAATACTATAGATAATTAGATATTGAATACAATTCAATGTGAGGGCTATCAATTTAGTTAAATTAGCCGTGACCACCTTACATTACCCAGGCATTGTTATTTGTTTAAAGTAAAATTATTCTGTATTTTGGAACATGTTAATCAACTTTCATCTACACAAATACACAACTCTAAACTCTGTTCATGTGCATGTTTTGGATATTGAATTGTTTAGCAAAATTATGTACGAGTCTTTACTCTGAATTTATATTTGTATTTTTATGTTTCTGGGATTTTATTTTCATAATTGCATGTATTTTCCACTCCTCTGTTTATTCAGGTTCAATCCAGTATGCGGAATTCTTCTAAGTCAACAATCTTTTGATCGTCATCAGAATCTGGCAATTTTATATCCGATAGATCCCGTGTAGGGTATATTCGGGTTTTTTTCCAAATTTCTTTCTCCGACTAATTACAAGCAGGAAAGAAACGCATCTAAATGTAATTTAAGCTTTTCATAACTTTACATACTGCAGGCACTAATACTTTGATTATCAATCCAGAAATCAATTAGGTTATGCATACTTTCGACGTGCCAAGCTCTACAGAACAGCTCAAACAGAAACAACTACAACCAGACCATATAAGCAGTAGAATCGTCCAGGCAAAGAAAAACATGGTTTCAGGTAGATAGATATTCCCCATTGTTTGGAGATTACTACGTGCATCAAGATATTAACAAAAAACGATTAAAAAAGGCATTAGTTCAAATTGCATTCAAATACTGCAAATCCAACAGAAAGCTTTAAAAAAAATCTGCAATCCATTTTTTAAATCTCCAGGCTACGATGCATTTATCGTCAATATACGTGCTGTTTTTCATCAGCAAGGACACAGTTTTGCCTCTTCAGCGACGATAAACAACATGAATGTGATTCTGATTTAAAGGATTAAAAACACAGTGAGGGATTTTCGTACTTCTTTGCTTCCCCTTAGCCCACATAAAGGGGTGTATAACAGAATATTTTCACAGATATTTAATTTAGTATTTGTTTAATTTAAAACAGGACTTTTTCTCAAAAACATTTTGGTACGTATCTATTAGTAGAAAATTTTATGAACTTTCACAAGAGCTATACGTCAGATCTCTAATTTACAAATTGTGAGTATGACCGGTAAGAACAAAGTGCAAGGTTGGTTAGGGCGGGTGAGAAGTTATTCTGACCTTCCCATTTTAGCCTCCATGCATGGCATTCAAACATATTCAGAAATGCTAATTGTACAAACTTTCATGGGGATTCATTTAAACAAAATGTTATTTTACTATATACAAAATTACTGTCTAATGTCAAATATGACGCAATGTTCAGCCCGAGAGGAATGTTTTGTTTTTATTGCAGCTCTTCAAAACATTTCATGATTCCCCTCGCAGTTATAGGCCATGAGACAGAAAATGATATTGGATTAAATGAATCCCATGAAATACAGTATAAACATTCTGAAATATTTTTATGAACTAAAACAATGACAAGTTGAGAAATTCAAGCCAGCGTCTTTCGGTTCTGAAACTGTATTGCCCTAACCTTGCTCTCTGAACTTACAAGACTTGCCAAAAATTCTCAGTCTAGAGATATTGAATGGATTCCAACATAAACCATGAAATTCCCTACATACAAGCGCCAAAAATATTCAAGAAAAATTGATAATATAACCAATTTCTGAATTAAAAACGAAAAAACAATTCCTCATTGGTTCATAACTTTATCAGGTCACTGCCACAAATTTTAGAAACCCTGGATTTGCTATAAGGAATCTTACTACCCTGTGGGGGATGGAGTAAGAATATGAAATAATGTGTGCTTGCAGTTCATTCATTTGTCAGTAATCCGTGTAACTGAAAAAAATTATAAAAGCCCGAAAATGTTGGAATAGTACCAGATTCGAATTAAAATACGACATAAAAACGCGATCTGCATTCTGAGTTCAAGATCATGTCATACATGCAAATTAAAAGATGGGAGAGGAATTGTCAAATCAATTTCAGAATTGCTCCCAAAATCCCTTGTGGTCCTTCAAAAACCGGCTGAAATGAAGTCTCTATTAATTTGTAAAAGTTAAATGCGCTTACGGTAATTTATATAATGAAATTAAAAGATATATGAAGCAAAACAATTTTGTCAGCCATCATGCATTTCTCGGTATTTCGAGCGTCTTAAAATTTACCCTGATATCTGTATGTTAACTATATTATGTTTATCTATTCCCAGTATACATGCTATTTATGGATGTTAGTTCAATACTCTTTAATTCGTTTACTCGGTGGAGGATAAAAATACTCTCCGTTCACCTCGTCCGAAGTGTCTTCTTTAGACTGCTCAGACGGTCCCGCTTGAGGAAGACATTCTATTGCCGGTTTCCAGAGTTCCATCGGAGGGATCAAGGTCACACTACTTAAGAACAAATCTGAAAAGCACAGAACTTAGAGTTTATTTGCTAAAAACTTCCCATTTTATCGTCAACGAGACGGGAAGAAAATAATTGAACTTTTTTTCTTGGTTCACGTTTTTACGGAAAACATTACCTTTGTCTAGAATTATTTGCTTCCATGGCTTCTTAAATGTAGCAACAAGTTTCACCTCGAATTTTAAAATGCGTCCAGGGACAAATTGTGGGTCAATAAGTAGCACATCTTTGATGTTTCTTTGGGCATCCTCCATGTTACCACACTTGAAAGCCTCACAGGCTTCGCCATAGTACCATTGTCTTCTTTCCTCCATACTTTCTACGATTTCGGTTTCTGGACTGAACTTTCTCATTTCATTTGTTCCTGCAAGTAAAATAATGATCATTCATTGATTTCAAAACATTTGAGAATTAATTGACAGTTACCTTCGTTGATCTTTTCATTGCAATTCCGGATTTTTTCCTTCAGTACCTTCGAATATCCCAAGTTTTGCATTGCTAAAATGGATCAAATATGTGTAATTAATTTCCTGCGAAATCTGTACATAAATTTTGACAAAAATAAACATTTCACAGGGATTTCAAAAGTCTCTAATTTTGACCGAAATTAGTACTTCTAACACCAACAACGGATCTATAAAGATCTAGAACTAAGTTTCCTATGATGAAATTTTATAAATTAAACAAACACTTTTGCAATCCTGTCGCCCAGGTTTAAAATTTTAAATAAAACTGAATTTGGGATTAATCTTTATTAAGTAAACCCTGCAATAAGTTGTGCATATTTTTGATATGTCGGTAGATAAGATAAGAGCAAGTCAATTGCTCTACACGCTGAAAATGTTTTGCAGGATATTCATAAACATTTGGTAGTCTTGATCAATATTTCTACAATCCGAACGTTGATTATAAAACCGAATGCAACGAAATGGCTTATTTGTCCCTGTACTGCTCATTGTCAGTTTACTGATTTTTCTCCTCCAACCTGCAGCCAACAATTCCACTACTCGAGCCAACAAAGAAAATTTCATAATGCTATAATTTTGGTAGATTTCAATGAATTCAAGTTAGACTTCCAGTGTTTTTATTACTATGCGTTCTAATTCTAATGGATCACGCATTCCTAGATCTGTGTACTCTCTTAAAGAACTATTTATTGTAGTTCGAAATAATTACGGTCTTTGTAGATATATATTTTGTACATATCTACAAGAAATATGATCGCAAATCTGGACAACTCACCCTGTAATTTGAATTTTCTCATTCGCTCTCTCACTTTACTCACTTCCCCTCCCTCCCTTTATTACAGCCGTAATGTTGACTACAATTTCACTGTTGGCTTTGCAATTTGCCTCATTTCAAGGTTTCTTTAAAAAGGAGACAACGACAACCTAAATCGTTCTACTCATCACAAAAATGAATCTCTAAATCATCCACCGAGTAGGTTACCTGTAGCGCTGGGAGTTATGGAGAGTGAAGGGAATAGTCATTATTCATACTCTTAAATGTGTAAAAATGTCAGCATGCCCCATTATCATGCCGACAAACCTTGCTTATGCAAAATTGCCATATACTATGTATGTAATTATTACGTACATGGCATTTTACCTCCATCGATTTTTAAACTTGAGAATATGATAAGACCCGTGAAAATGACACCACAATCTTTCCACTCATCGAACAAATCATAGTAAAATGATTGGTGGGGTATATCAAAATACTCACTTTTTAACCACATTTCATTCTGGAATTTTTACTTCGTCTTAAAGAAATCAACTCAAACTCGCCCTGTCCCAAAAATTAACTTTTGAGAAAGCTTTTGAATGAATCAAGAATTCATGCCGAAAATAGAAAAACTTGCTGAAATTTTTGATAAGAGATTCTCACGGCGGCTAACTTTACTCAGACCAGCAAGTGGAATTCTTGCAATTTAGCATTACTCCAACTTCAGCTTAGAAACAACAGCTTCCCCTGCATTCATTTTGCCAATCTCTCTTCCACAACATGGACTATTTATCGCAACGACTATACTTGAAAACCTATACGAGAACACAATAAGAAATACAACCTCATTTGTAGTATATATACATAGATATACCGCTAAACATTTATAGAGGGCTGCAGTTTTTTGAATTTTCTGTTTGAGTAATTATGCAATCTAAAGAGTTGGAAAACTTACATAGGTACCTTGTATGTAGCACACTGCGTTACTACCAGGACAAAGAGCTATAATAACATTAAGTTTCGGAACAAATATGTAACTTCCCAAAACAAAGATAATGCAAAGAACCTACATAGGTACTGCTGTATGATTGCTTTTGACTGTTTATTTGAGATGTAGTCTAATAGCAATAATAATGTTTCGGGAATGTAGTTCAGGCAGTTTGCAATAAAGAATTACAATCTTCCTGTGATTACTCATACGGTTCTATCAAAACTTTACAAGTTCAAACATTACATCCAAACTCTTCTAATGTATCCCAAATCTTGCCTTTGTGCACATATTCTATATAGTAATAGACACAGTTTTACCTTCATAAAAAAGCTCCTCAAAATGTCAATCTATGGAATAAGTAATTACTTGCACGGACTACGGGACTACGTTCTAAACAATACTGAAGCAATGACTACGATTAATTCATAAGAAATGCTCAAATAATTATTACAATTAATGTTAACATTTAAAATTTGAGACTTGATAAATTCATGATCAATGAATATTAATCATTAATTGCAAATATTTTTCTTTGACATCATTGAAAATAAACACACAATTACTAGGCTATAGAAATTTTTTTAGCGATTTTGAAAGGTAAATGATTGTACCGATTTTATAATGTAATACGATGCTAAATATGACTAAACTACAGTACATACCTTTCAACAATTTTCTGGAAGCTTGAGCATATTGTCCCATCTGAAGCAATACCTCTGACATATGTATTCGGTTGCAACCCACAGCATATTTCGCTCTAAAAAATACATTTAATTCTCAATGACCTGGACAATAAAAAAATGTAATTCACTCGTAAGGATACAATAATGTGTTTACTGTTGTTGGCTTACCTGTAAAAGGCAAGCTTGTCACCGACAATTCTTAGTTTCAATTCACTATTCATCGTCGTTTGCTAAATACAATTTTACAACTTCTCAGAGTAAGACTCAACAGAACAAGATAGTAATTATTCTCGAAATGCAGGATGTAAACAGTTTGACAGCGCACAGAAGAATGAGAAATTGGCTTACTTGAAGGAGGAAAATACATACACACAAAATTTCGTACTAGAAATAACAATAAGACCTTAAGGTAACCTGGAATAGCGGTGAATAACAAAGCATGACCTCCAAAAGCTCGAAAAATATATACACATAAACCTAATCAACCGTTGAGGTGAAGGTAAGGAAATGGTATTTAAAATCACACTGGTTGGACATTCTAAACATTTGAATATTTTTAACTTTCTTGTACATTTGGAGAGAGCTCCATCCATCCTAAAGTTGTGAATATGCCTGTGCACTTTTAAGTCCTTCATATTCTCAAATAAACAGTTAGTACGACCGTGTAGCCTTATTTTACCTTTTTCTTATCTTATTATTATAAGTCAGCACTAAGTACATAAGTACATTTATTTTGGTCCACGTTATATTTGAAGATTTTTCCCGATATATTTTAATGTAAATTCAGATTGCTGGGCGTTCTTATAGCATATACGCAAATCTGCTTTTAGGAGCACATACATCTATCTGTACTTCAACATATATATTTTCTCCTAGTGTAGTGAAAATTTTGGGTTGGAAGAGAAACAAACTTCGAAAGAATAGGTCGGAAAAATACACGTGACTTTTAAAAGGCATACATATGCATATATTAACCTTGAAATTTGAAAGCTGGTTGGCTTATCTGTTTGGCAATATCAAATTTATGATTTCTAAAAGATATCACGCAACAAAGGTACTGGTTGTATAAGGCAGGAACATGTTTTAATGTGTTTACACATGCATACAAATCTGCAGATTCACAAGTATCAAACCCAGTAATAGCTTCTTATTGATGAGGTGAAGCATTACTTGTAAGTCCGGTTGCTTACATACAAACGTGTATTATGTGCTTGTAACAATCGCACGTATTATATTTGAAGTTGCATATAAATACTGCATTCAAGAGGGATGAAAATTAATCAATAATTATCAGTATTGAATTGTTAGGACGAGTAAATATCACTTTGTCTGAATTTCTGTTACATTAAAAATATGTACTTATGCATATGTGTAAATGTATTTTTTGAATTTGTCAAGAGTTTGCATGGCAATATGGCACTCTGTGATCATTGATTTTTAATTTTTTGGTGCTTGGGTCAACGTCCCCGTGCTCATTCCTGGGATGGTTATTAATTATTACTTTCTTGGGATGTTGGTTTGTAAAGGATAAACTGGACTTATAGAGGAGAATATAAACACAACCGGAAAGATTACCCAGGAGAATCAGCTCATTGGGTTTGTGAGACCTCAGGCTGAAGCTGAGGAGAAAGATGAGAAGAAGAAAAATAAATTGATTTGGAGTAGTATTGCTCTTGCTGCTGTGACTTTAAATGACGTGGTCAAAGATGCATAATCGAATCACAGTACATATATCCTTCCTTTAAATGCTATTAAAAAATTCTCCTACATATCCTATATCTAGTCCAAATGCCAGCCTCGAGCTCTTTTTCTATATGCGTATATTTTAAAATCATGGACAACTCTGCCTTCCTATATATTCCTATTTCCTATATAGGTTCCTTTGACATACAACAATCATTCGTATGCCTATCCTTTTAAGAAACGTTGGAATCTTCATTAAAAAGTCAATGCTAATGTTGGGGAAACGGGACTCAGTCTATTGAGATGGACTTCAAAAACTGAGATACAGATACGGACTGGACTGAGACTGGGACTTAAAAATGAAACAAATACAGGGACTGGGACGGACTGGGACCAGGGTTGGCAAAGAACCGGCTTTTATCAATAAAGGCCAAGCCAGTGGCAAGAAATGGTAACAACCGGTTTTTATTGGACAGTGGAATTATTTGGATAGTATTAATTATGGCCATTTTATACCAACCTATACAACAGGTCCGGGCCGGTTAGAACCGGATTTTAACCGATAATAACCAGGCCATTTCTGACCACTTGGCAACCCTATGTTCATGCATGCGTAATATTAGCCAAGCCGGTGGTACGTTTTGGTTAAAACCGGTTTTTATTGGACAGTGGATTTGTTTGGATAATATTAATTACGACCATTTTATACCAGCCCAAGCATTTGGACTAAGCCTATATTCCATACTTTATGCTTTGTCAGCTAACTCCTACCCTTCCTATTTGTACTTTTGCTCGGAAGGAGGCTTGCTATCCTATCCCTACTTTTAGTTATTATATTTTTCATGCCTTCCTTTTCCTACATATAAATTCTTGCAAAGTCAGTTCCTATCCTATAAATATGCCTATTTGTGTAGGATCCTTGTAGGAAGGAAATGCATCTTTGGACGTGGTCGAATGACTTACAGAATGACAAAAATATTAATAAATTATTAGTTACATACATAGAATCGGAATAGGAATCGGAATTATTTAAAAGTATTTAAACTAACTGGTATCGTAATTCAAAATAAATTATTTGGGTATATCGGAATCCGTATTTAAATCGAAATTACATTTAAGCAGGTATTGTAATTGAAATGGGAATTTTCATTTTTTCAGATATTATATCCCTGAAAACAAACATACTGGCAAAGTTATTGGGAGTAGTTCCGGTCAGAGATGCGCAAAGGAAACAGCCTTCCTTCAAGCCTTCGAAGGCGAAAATTCAATCAAAATTTTCCCTTCAACATGTCCTAGAATGAAGCCCTCTAAAAAATCTGCCTTCCTTCACCCTTCCTTCCAATAAACATGCACTCATTTTTGCCTTCAGCCTTCTTCTAAAAATAGCCTTCCTTCAATTTTAAACTACAACCCGCTTAAAAACGTTTTGCACCAGCAGGATTCAGTGTAGTGAAGATAGCGGCACACATTGTAAATTCACGAATTGGCTGCATTGTTGCGCTAGCAGCAAAACGTCGTTGGATATGCTTTGCTTTCACGTTATAGATATTTCGTGTACCTGGAAGCCTTCACGGCCTTGGAGGGCTAATATTTAGGAAGCCTTCCTTCACAATCCTTCACTGCTTGTTTTTGTGAAGGCTTCCTTCAGCCTTCAGAAAAAAGTATCACCATCCTTCCATTCCTTCTGCAACGTTAAGAAAGTTACCTTTCCGCCTTCAAGGAAGCCTTCTTGGAAGGCTAGCCTTCCAAGGCTGCGCATCTCTGGTTCCGGTTCTACACAAGATGTTTTTAAAAATCTTTTTCATGGATCTTATCTGGTTTGACAGCCCTTTTAAATACACAATAAATTTAGAACCTTTGTAGCTATCTAACAATAAGAACATCAATTGGAAAAATAAAAAATCATTCCTGATATTTAATAAATACATTTTAAATCATTCACAGAATTTACTCAGGATCCCGGAATTGTTTTAGTTTTTCATGCTCATGCCACTCAAACGCAATCGCCTTGCATGTAACTGCCTTCACATTCAAAACTGTACCCACAACAATACACTAGGTTTAAACGTAAGCTTAAGGAAGGGAAAAAATTCAAGGAAAGTTTTTTTTCTTCAGATAGCTGCCCCGTTTGAGAATAACATTAATTACTGATGTTGGAATCAGGCATTACCTCTCTCATCTTACAGATATGAAACCTGCTGAAACTTGAACAAAAACTAAGAAGGATGTGCTTTTGATGCCACAAGGACAGTCTGGCCTGGAGCCAAAGCTTAAATAATTGGAATTTATCAGAAATTGAGTACACATCATTCAATTGTAAAGCAAAACGCAAAACATTGACTGGCTGTAAAAGTAGTTTTTTCAAAACAGTCCCAAGAATAATTAATTTAATTTCGTAGTTTTTTTGATCTCAAAATTACAACTGTTAAAATGGAATTTACGAATATTTCCCAATCACCTACTGCTCCTCCGGAACACGCGGGTAAAAACTTAATGAACTATTATTATTATTCTTGTAATCTCCTTCATTTGTGTCGATACTGGACTTTTTCTTCTATACGCATTTATTGTAACGCTAAACAAAACACTAACAATCATAAATGGCTTTTTGACAGTGCAAATTATCAATTCCTTGTTTCCACAATCTGTTGTGGACGCAGCTGACGGATGTCACATATACTTCTGCTGTATCATTAAAATGCTCCTGGAATCTGCTAATTAAGTAGCGTTGAATTGTTAATACGACTATAGATATCACTGTAAGAATTTCTTTTACGTAAATAATATATACATATGTATGTGTGTATGTATTTTTTTGAATTTGACAAGAGCTTGCATGGCATTGGCACTGCGTGGTCATTGATTATAATTTTTTGGTGCTTGGGTCAAGGTCAACGTCGTCATTCCTGGAATGGTTAATAATTAATATTTCCTTGGGATGTTTGTTTATTAAGGATCAACGGGACTTATAGAGGAGAATCTAGACAAATCCGGAGTGGTTACCCGGGAGAATCAGCTCATTGGGTTTGTGAGACCTCAGACTGAAGCTGAGGAGGAAGATGAGGAGAAGAAGAAAAATAAAAGGGATGATGTGGATTTGGAGGAGTGTTGCTGTTGCTGCTGTGACTTCAGTTGTTGCCCGGGTTGCGGATGTGAGGAGACTTGTGACACAGAATGGTGTGAGAAATGCTGCGAGACCTGTGCCACTTGCGAGGGCTGTGATGGTTGTGATAATTGTGGTGCTTGTGGGAGTATCTGCGATTGCCTTTGCGGGATCTGTCCAGATAATTAATCTGTAGTTAGTAAGATATGGATGAGGATATATAAATATTTTGTTATTTGATTATATCAAAGGTTTCATGTGTATACTTAGGCTTTGGCTATAAGGGAAAGAAAATGTAATTAGCAATAATCAATGATTGCTTAAGCACCAGTATTACGGAATTTGCTCTCCGAATCAAATCGTGCCTCTACTGTTTTGTAGTATTTGTACAAGCAGTAAGATTTTTTAATTTATAAATTTTTAATTAAAAGTTTAGATTTACAATTAGGGATGTATACCAACTATTCATTAAGTTGTGCGCACAGGTTGTGTTTGTTCTTGATAAACACAACATATGTATAGATACTGCTTTAATTCTTTTTTTGTGCTTTCTCATTTTTATAGAATTAATTATGTATGCGTTGTTAATGTACACGAACCAAAAGATGTAATAACTATTAGTATTAAAATTTGGCTACATGAACATTATGATTAATATGGATATTCATTTGAAAATAATCCAGGCAGAGTGATATGAATTCGCTTCTGATGCTCCAGGTTCGTAGAGAAATATAAAAAATGATTGTGAAAGGTCATATATGTAGGTCTATCATAATGAAGCCGTTCTATGTAAAGGCCTCAAGAAGAAAATACAGTAGTAATCCGAAAATTAAAGAAAGTGACATTTGTTATAAGGTCTGTGAGACTGTTACTTGATTGTCTTGCTCAAGCAATGCTCTGAGTGAGTACTGTTGTTTTAATGATGTAGAAATAAAGTTTTGACATGTGTTGAGTGAGCTTTAATATTCATTAAAAAAATCAAATATAGTGGTCCTAGGAAATTTAGTGAGAATTTATTCACACGCTTTATTTCATGATTTTAAGGCCAAGATAACAGGACACTAAAGCTGGGCGCCACCCCTACATGTAGGGTCTACAGATAAAATATAGGCTAGGAAAAAATTCTCGTAATGAAGACATTATGGGATAGACAGAAAATTAACAATGTAAAACGTCTATAAAATTTGCTGGACACAATAGCCTACTTGAATGAATGTAGGTTGAATACATACCTGTGGGATTGATGTACAATGTACAGATACAGACAACGGCCGGAAATAATGTAAGTTTGTATGTATGGTCATTTACTACAGCACACCGATTGGCATTGCATTTATACACAATCCATTTAATATAATTACAAAACTGGACACTGCCCGTTGTTATAGCTATTAATATTTTGCACAATTCAAATTCATAAACACATTCATAGTCAAGAATAAGCCGAAAAATTGATACATATAATTAGATATGAATGTAAGTACTTACATAATAATTACACAAACATGTTCTTTTAGTCATACGCCATTCATTTCAAAGGACACTACTTCAGTTTAGCACGAATTGCCTTTGAAATCGGTAAATTAATATTGGCTTACGTTACTTTATGTTTTGAAACAAGCCGATTTTCGAAGAGAAAAGTAAATTCCGTAAGACACTTAGATTGACATTGTACTTTTATCTCAAAGACACCACACAATTGTGTTCGTTAGTTTTGTTTTCAGTCTCAGGAGGTTACTTTAACTTGAAAATTCAAGTTAAAACTATGGTTTTACTTTACCGGCATTTAAGCATTTCAAGTTATACTTGAACTTGAACTCTCAACTTATTATACATTTATTATCATTTGTTTCACAAATGTCTGTTATTATAGGTACGGGCAAAGGTGTCTCCCTATCCTATTTATAGGCCTATTTATAGGATAAAAATAGGCAGGATGCAAAATCCAAGTCATTATAGGTAGTAAAATAGGGCGCAGTAATTACCGCTAAAATTAATCCTATATTATATGTAGGAGCTGCAAGAGTTCGCTTTTTATTTAGGAACAAGGTAGGCAGTTTGCGAAGGTAAAAATAGGCATATTTAATAATCCATTGACAAATTTGTCAAGCAATTATTTGATTTAACCTTAAAATAAATCTGAAAAATATTCTTCAAATACGTGACATTTTAGTAGTTCGATTTTTTTCATGTGTAACGATTGCACGTACATACATAGATGATTTTTAGTTGAAAAAATAAACCTTTATAGGCTAAAAATAGGTGTTTATAGGCTACAAAAAAGGCCTCTATAGGCTAAAATATAGGCAGAAACATTACAGGAGTATATATGTAGGCAAATAGGTAGGCAATTTATTTTTGACAAATAATATAGGTTAATATGTAGGGAAGGCAAAGCTGCAAACAATATGTAGTATTTTAGGTAGACTGAACCCTTTGGACGCCTTTGGGTACGGGGTTATTCCGGAACGCGAAAATCTTTCAATTTAATAATTTTGTTGTCGTCATCAGATTCTGGTAATTTAATTTCTGTTAAATTACACTTGGGGTATTTGCGTTGTTTTTCCCAGACATCCTTCTCCGACTAATTACAAGCAGGAAAGAAACATATCTAAATGTAATTAAGCTTTCACGACTTTACAGACTGCTTGCACTAATATTTTGGCTAAAAGAAAGCAATTAATTTACGCATACTTTCGACGTGATAAGCTACAATTGAAACAACTAAACCCGGAGCATATAAGCTGTAGAGTCGTTCAAGCAAAAAAAGCATGGTCTCAGTTAAGCACATAGAAATACATACCCCATTGTTTGTAATTTACTACACTACGTGCACAGACATTAACATAAAAATAGTAGCAATTCCAAAAACCAATGCAAAGAGTAAATTTCATTCATATATTGCAAATCCAACAGAAAGCATACAACAAATCTACAACGCATTTTTTAAAATCCCCAGGCTTCGGCATATCATCACTGAAGAAGCAAAATGGCTTACATGCTGTTTTTGAACAGCACTGAAACAATTTTGCGACGATTTCAGCGACCATATACGACATGAGTGTGCCTCTGATTAAACGATTTTTAAAATTCAAAAAACTAAGGTATTTTTCATACTCCTTTTCTTCCCTCTAGCTAATATAAAGGAGTAACTCGTGAAATAATTGAATCCCTAATCTTGTAAAAAATTTGTTTCCACATTTTCTAAGATTTGTTTGATGCTTCGGTTACGAAAATTAAAAACAATATTTTCACAAATTTTTAATTTAGTATTTGTATTTGTTGAATTTAAACAACTTTTTCTCCCAAATATTACGTTACGCATCTATTTGTAGGAAATTTTATAGGTTTTCAAAAGAGCTATAAGAATCTTTCTCTAATTTACAAATTGTGAGAAGAAAGAGCAAGAGGCTGGCGAAAGACTTCAGGATCTGAAGTGACAGATACGATGAAGAAATGATATACTATTAAATGAATCCCATGAAATACAACATAAGCATTCTGAAATATTTTTATGAACTAAAACAATGATCTAATTTGATGTGAGTTACTCCCTTGTGGGGGTTGCAGTAAGGATCTAAAACACTGTGTAGTTAGATTAGAGAATATTTCGAGGATAATTAAAAATTTCGCAGTACTAGTCGGAAATCATTTTCAGTACGCCATGTCAAATTCACAAACTGAAGAAAAAAATAGAACCCTAAAAATAGTGAAAAAGTTGTCCCGATATGAGGTTGAAATTCATAGGTAACATAACTTTGCGCTCAGTTGTTTTTTAGTAATGTTTTTGTGTTTTAGCAAATTAAAAGATAGGGAGATGAATTGTCAAACAGATTTAAGAATTGTTCAGTATTCTACATTGACTAAATAGAATTGCCTATCCATTTTTAAAAGGTAAATACGCTTGAGCTGATTTATCTCATGAAATTATGAGATGTGTGAATCTATAAAATGGGTCGGGCCATTATGGGTTGTATAAACAAGTTTCACGCCATTATCAATATACTATTTATATCAATTCCCAATATATTATTATTAATTGATGTTAGTCAACACTCCTTGATTCGTTTACAAGGTGAAGGATAAAAATGTTCTTCATTCACCTCGTCCGAAGTTGTATCCGTATTGCCTCGACTAGGGCCTTCAATGAATTCTTCAGATTGGAATTTCCACAACTCCATTGGAGGTAGAATTTGAAGATTTCGTAGAAACCTGTCTGAAAAATCGACAGAGAAAATAAGCTTTTTATGCTTACTTGCTAAGGACTAAGTCTATCGCACAAATTACCAGAGCAGTAAGTATGTACGTATGAATTAATCCATAACATAATCTGGGGACCACATAAACTATTTTTACTTTTGTATGCCATCATTTTACCTTTGGAAGTTATTGCATCCCGTAGGCTGATAACATTTTTTTTCACCAGCTTTAGTTCCCATTTTAGAACTCTCCCAGCCGTGAATTTTGGATCTATATGCAAAAGTTGCTTAATAAATTGAGAACAATCCTCATAGTTCCCAGTTCGAAAGGCCTCGCACGCTGCGCCATACGAGCTTTGGCGAATATCGTCTTGGATTTCCAGTCTTCTTTCTAAGTCTTTTACTCGCAGCTTAAGTCGCATATTTTCTTGATAAATTGGGTCTGAGACTTTGATGGCATTATCAATGCAAGTACCAACTGCAAGTATGCATATTATTATCAGTCAAAGTTGCACATATTTAGAAAAGTTGAGATTTGACAATTAGTTACCTTCAATGTTTTTCTCCTCACAAATTTTGATCCTCTCCCTTAATTCATTGCTTTCCCCGAGTGCTTCAACGGCTAAAATGATTTAAGCATATTTTATTACATTTAAGCAATCAATTCAGCATGGGAATACTGAAATCAGGTTTCACGGACAATGTAGAAATTAGAACCAGGGCTAACAATGATAATCACCTTGACCGAAATTCCGAAATCATAGTAAAATAATTGGTGGCGTATTTTAAAACATCCAATTTTTAAAAACATTATATTTCGCATTTAAGGAATTAACTGAGATTTCCCCTGTTCCCAAAACTAACTGTCCGTTGAGGAAGCTTTCGAATTAGTTAAACGTCTTCAAATTTAAGCAAAAAAAGGAAAACATTCTACATTTTTTATAGCACTGAATTTGGCAATCATCTGTTTTGCAAAACTTGCAGTAACGTTTAGAAGCAATGTGGTATCTCGCTCGTGTGTGTAAAACATCACAAATATTTTCTCCCTTCAACTGATTTTACTCACAATCATACCAACGACTGGAATTCCTGCGATTTTACTCCTATTACGTTGTTGGAGGTTCAGTGTGATTACAGAAATTAAAGCTTCCCCGGCATTTATTTTGTCACTCATTCAATATGAGAACTTTTTATCTCAACGCCTATTTTTAAACAATTATAAGAGAAAACAATACAGTACGCTATTTTGTAGTATCTACAGTGATTCCATACAGGGTTATACCTTTAAACATGTATCGACCGCTAGTTTTTAGAATTTTCTGTTTGAGTATTCAATCTGAAATGCTTGAAAACTTTAACTAAAAATATAAAAGAATGAATCACTGATTCATGTAGACGAAAATGCATTCTTCCTGAGCGCAAAGTGTTGCTACCAGGCTAAATAGCTGTAGCACCATGTTGTACAACTATGCATATCTGACTTATTCTGACTATGCACATACCTCAGATGTAGTTTAATCACTAATAGCAATAATCATATCTCAGCAAAGGTAGTTCAGTCAGTTCACAATTAGGACCAATCTCCATGTAATTATTCAAACTAACATCCACGCTCTTGTAATGTATCCCCATGTCTTTGCGTATAAATTCTATATAACAGTAGGTATTGTTTTACCTTCTCAAAAAACCTCTTCAAAATAACCTCTTTTTAGGGAATACACATTAGAACGATTAGAATTATTTAAGATTACGTCTTTATAAATAATGATGACAATATAATTATTATTAATCAATATTATTGTAAACCTTAATCTCCGACATTTTTTGAAAATAATGGCAGAATTAATAGATTATACTGAATATACTGATTATATACCAATTTTGAAAGGTAAATGATTATACCGAATTTTTTATTCTAATTAATGCGATACTAAATATAACTAAACTGTACATACCTTTCAAAAGTTTTCTCGATGCTTTCGCGTACTCTCCCATCTGGAGCAACACCTCTGCTGAAAGAATTTGATTGCAGCCAACAGCGTACTTCGCCCTGAAAATTACATTTGCAGTAATCTGGATTATTAAAAAATTCAATTCTCCGGTAAGAATACAAGGGAATATAATGTTGTTTTCTAACCTGTAAAAGGCAAGCTTATCACTGTCAATTCGAAGCTTTAATTCGGCGTCCATCGTAGTTTCCAGTGTAAAGTTTTACAAGATCTCAAAATTTTAATCTCAACAGAGAAAACCAGTAGTATTCCAAATACACGATGAAAGATGTTTGATAGCGCACAGAAGAATGAGATATTGGCTTACTTGAAGAAGGAAAATACATACACCGTACAAAATTTCTTACAGCAATAAGACCTGAAGGTAACCTGGAGTAGCGGTGAATAACAAAGTATGACCTTCACATGCACGAAAAATATGTATGCAGGCACATAATCAACCCTTGAGGTAAAGGTAAGGAAATGCTATTTTAAATTCCACGGGTTGGACATTCTAGACATTATTTCAATACTTTTATCTTTCTTGTACATTTGGAGACAAGCTCGTCCATCCTAAAGTTATGGTTATGCCTGTGCACTTTTAAGTCCTTCATTGTTCGTATTCTCAAATAAACAATTAGCCCGACCGTGCAACGGTGCAACTCTATTTTACCTTTTTCTTATCTTATTATTATAAGTCAGTACTTAGTACTCATTTTGGTCCATGTTTTATTTGAAGATTTTTCCCGATATATTTTAATGTAAATTCAGATTTCTCCTTGTATAGTAAAAAATTTGGGTTGGAAAAGAAACAAAGTTGGAATTAGACATGAAATTTAGAAAGCATACATGGTTATTGGTCATACTCATACAACATACTCATATACAAAATCAAATACCGCCCTAGCTAGTCAAAATTACACACTAACAATAAGCTGTCATACATTATTATACATAACATACTATATACTACATTTAGAGAAATCTGGATATAAAGTACCCGAGTACGATTACGGGTACGACACTGAGATACACGCGTATGGGTACAATTTTCGAGTATTTTTCGGGTACGGGTACAATGCGGGTACAGGTACATAGTTTGAGATTACATTGCGGGTACGGGTATGAAAAATTTGTACCCGGATACTTGGGTATGGGTACGGGTATAGATACCAGATATTACAATACCCGCACTTCGGGTACGGATACGGGTACGGGTACCGATTTTTCGTACCCATGCCGAGCACTGGTCTGGACGAAACGTTTTGATAACCCCGCTGTATTCAACCTAAAAATGGTTAGATTGGGCCACTTTTTTGCTAATGACTGACGCGACCTTTACAGGTCAACTTGGGTCAAATAAGGTTAGACAGTGTAACTGACGAATAATGTCTGCTTTCCCCTCCAAACATATCCTCATTCAAGACCGTGATCCTGGATGTCAACTAGGTTATCAGGAGGTCAAACACTACATGAAAAAAAAATCGGAAACAAATACCGAGTTTTGCCAAAACTAATTGTAGTGGAAACCTAAACAAGGTACAAGAAGTGTATTGTGACCTGTAGAGAAAAAAAAAGAGTATGATGAGGTCAACGTCAAAATCGTCATTTTATAGCGTGGTGCCCCTTAATAATTGTCAATAGGACACAATTACCACCAGTGCCTCCTATAAATAAAACTGAAACTCTCAGATGGCTTTTATTTGGGAGAATTCCACTCGTTTTTATCGTGACCTCAAGTTGACCTATGTGACCTGCAAAGGTGATAGGGACAATCTTTGGTATCCCTGCTACACATGTGTACCACTTTGAGCCTTCCCAGTGGCTTCAAAATAATAGAAATTGCCTTTTCATTTCGTAGAAATATTTTGATGGCCCCTATGCAATTGCATGGACCGCTTATCTAGCATTGAAAATGGCGGAAATATAAGGATTTTAATTTTTTATAATTTTATTGCGGCTTTGTTTATGAACCTGGAATGTTGAAAATTTTTAAAACAGCAGAAAACACTTCCGGAAACGAAAACATTTTTTTTCAAATCTGTAGGTTTAACTGGAGTTTAAAAAAATAATAGTATTCCTCAAATTTTTCCATTTTGGACAGGCTGGACATAGGTTGGGAGCAGTAGGGTTAACCCATACTCATATGGTAATTTTGGACTGTTGAAATATAGTGAAAGTATTACATTCTATATGTCTACGAATGTGGAACCTCAACACGACGTTATGTCAAATAAACCGGCCTAATCTTTATTCAAAGGATGAATTAAAAAAGTATTTAGCTTCCTTCGGGTCACTTCAGTGCCGTTTCCTCGTATCTGAACAGCTGTACAGCTTGTAACTTTTGTTTTATGAAAATGAACACGCATTCCATAATGTGTCAAAAATGGCTAGACTTGTTTAAGAGCTTCAACAACTGGTGTGCATGTGGAGTGCATATTCGAAACAGGAACCGACTTGCTTACTGTGGAAGGATGTTTATGCAAGCTGTTACAACTAAAACTTGTAAAAAGGATTGATACAATTGTTAGGAAATTTCTCTGTGAGTTTAGTGAGTAGAATTGTTTGGCTGACTTATATTTCATATAACATTATAACCATATTCACCTGTTTGGGCTAGCTTAAACTTGAAAAACCAAGTTCAAATCCAATTTCAAATTAAATCAAATTTCGGATAATTTGTTGATTTGAAATTCAAATAAAATTCGGATTCAAATAAAACACTGAATTTGGTTTCGTCAAATAGGTTATTTATTCAGTTGATTTGATTTTTCAAATCCAAATCAATTTAGGAGGTGTGAATAAATTGTATTTGAAATTCGGATTCAAATACAATTTCGAATCTGAAAATGTTTGATTTGGTCGCAACACTGTTTTCAAGTAGTTCGTACCTGTACCTGAATTTTACCCGTACCCAAAATATACTCAATATATGGACCTGTACCTGAAAATTTTTCGTACGTACCTGTACCCAATCAGGTGCTTTATACTGTAAAAGATTCAACATGATGACATTCGATGATTTACATCATGCCAATTACAAGCTAGAAAAAATTCTGCCTCGTCATAATTTTTGCAATACTACAGGCATCTTAATGGAACTATAACTTCTATGCCATCTGAGGTATTGCCATCTCCAATTAAATCTTCCATTTCTAGGACATCCTCCATAACCAAAATATCATTTAACGCCATTTTTAGTGAATCATAAGTGGAATTTGTAATTACACGTACTTATTGCTGGCACGTTGTGCTAAGCCAACCAACAAAACACGCTGAATATCAAAATAAACCTATTGGTCGTAGAGAGAGTCAAATACTACACTAGATGCCTCGTAAGATGGATTTATTTGTAAATGTACCCACATTTTCGGGTATTAATTTGTCAGGTCAGGGTATATTGGTAGCTTGTACCTGTTCCTGTCAGGTACAACCCAAAAAATTCGAAGTTTGTACCTGTACCCAACACTTGGTTTTGTACCCAAAATTTGGGTACAAATAGCTAGTACCCATAAAATACCCATTCAGTTTGGGTACTTAAACAGAGTACCCATTTCGGACCTGGACCTGTACCTGTAACCAAATACTCAGGTACTACCCGTACCCATGCGATGCACTGGTATATATGTGTTTATGAATTTTTTTGAGTTTTACAAGAGATTGCATGGCACTCTGGAATTCATTTATAATTTTTTGGTGCTTGGGTCACGGTCCACTTCCTCATTCCTGGGATGGTTATTAATTAGTACTTTCTTGGGATGCGGGTTTATAAAGGATCAACGGGGCTTAAAGAGGAAAATCTAAACAAATCCGGAGTGTCTACCCGAGGGAATCAGCTCATGGGATTTTAGATACCTCAGGCTGACACTGACAATGAATGAGAAGATAAGGAGAAGAAGAAAAATAAAAGGGATGACGTGGAGTTGGAGGAGTGTTGTTGTTGCTGCTGTGACTTCAATAATTATTGTTGCCCGGGTTGCGGATGTGAGGATACCTGTGACACGGAATTTTGCCAAAAATCCCGTGAGAACTATGCCACTCGTGAGGTTGTGATCATTGTGGTGCTTGTGGAAGTAACTGTGATTGCCGTTGAGGGAACTGTCGCTCCCTGGACAATTAATTTTTATTTATTATGAATCAGATAATGACAAATAAATATCTTTATGAAAGGTTTTATGTATGTAGAATTTGGTTTTAATGAAAGAATATGTTTATGAAATACGTAATCAATTATTGTTTTACAAATATCCAGAATGTATTAATTACTGTTCTCTAAAATAAATAAAGACTACCTTTTAGGAAACACATTGAAGCAGTAACTTTTCTAGAACAATATACTTAACAATATATGACTACTAATTGTAAATACGTATTTAGAATGGAGCTTGAATAACTGCAAAAACTTCAAATAACAATAATTTTTTATTGTCTACTTGAAATAGGCGCTCGTAAGGTATTTTGTGTTTGGTGTTTTGTAAGGTTCATAACCTCTACTGTATTTTGCAATTCATATCTTTAAGATCTTATAAGTGTCATGTTAGCTTGTATTTATTGATTTTGTAATGTTTACCCACCCCGCATTTCAAATACAAATTACAATTTCAAATACATAGCTCTGGCTCTTGTCGAGCTGCAATACATGTCTGAATAAACATTTTATAATGTAAAATACCAATTTGGAACGTTTTGAAACTAATTGTTTAAATTTTGCCTTGAATACTATAGATAATTAGATATTGAATACAATTCAATGTGAGGGCTATCAATTTAGTTAAATTAGCCGTGACCACCTTACATTACCCAGGCATTGTTATTTGTTTAAAGTAAAATTATTCTGTATTTTGGAACATGTTAATCAACTTTCATCTACACAAATACACAACTCTAAACTCTGTTCATGTGCATGTTTTGGATATTGAATTGTTTAGCAAAATTATGTACGAGTCTTTACTCTGAATTTATATTTGTATTTTTATGTTTCTGGGATTTTATTTTCATAATTGCATGTATTTTCCACTCCTCTGTTTATTCAGGTTCAATCCAGTATGCGGAATTCTTCTAAGTCAACAATCTTTTGATCGTCATCAGAATCTGGCAATTTTATATCCGATAGATCCCGTGTAGGGTATATTCGGGTTTTTTTCCAAATTTCTTTCTCCGACTAATTACAAGCAGGAAAGAAACGCATCTAAATGTAATTTAAGCTTTTCATAACTTTACATACTGCAGGCACTAATACTTTGATTATCAATCCAGAAATCAATTAGGTTATGCATACTTTCGACGTGCCAAGCTCTACAGAACAGCTCAAACAGAAACAACTACAACCAGACCATATAAGCAGTAGAATCGTCCAGGCAAAGAAAAACATGGTTTCAGGTAGATAGATATTCCCCATTGTTTGGAGATTACTACGTGCATCAAGATATTAACAAAAAACGATTAAAAAAGGCATTAGTTCAAATTGCATTCAAATACTGCAAATCCAACAGAAAGCTTTAAAAAAAATCTGCAATCCATTTTTTAAATCTCCAGGCTACGATGCATTTATCGTCAATATACGTGCTGTTTTTCATCAGCAAGGACACAGTTTTGCCTCTTCAGCGACGATAAACAACATGAATGTGATTCTGATTTAAAGGATTAAAAACACAGTGAGGGATTTTCGTACTTCTTTGCTTCCCCTTAGCCCACATAAAGGGGTGTATAACAGAATATTTTCACAGATATTTAATTTAGTATTTGTTTAATTTAAAACAGGACTTTTTCTCAAAAACATTTTGGTACGTATCTATTAGTAGAAAATTTTATGAACTTTCACAAGAGCTATACGTCAGATCTCTAATTTACAAATTGTGAGTATGACCGGTAAGAACAAAGTGCAAGGTTGGTTAGGGCGGGTGAGAAGTTATTCTGACCTTCCCATTTTAGCCTCCATGCATGGCATTCAAACATATTCAGAAATGCTAATTGTACAAACTTTCATGGGGATTCATTTAAACAAAATGTTATTTTACTATATACAAAATTACTGTCTAATGTCAAATATGACGCAATGTTCAGCCCGAGAGGAATGTTTTGTTTTTATTGCAGCTCTTCAAAACATTTCATGATTCCCCTCGCAGTTATAGGCCATGAGACAGAAAATGATATTGGATTAAATGAATCCCATGAAATACAGTATAAACATTCTGAAATATTTTTATGAACTAAAACAATGACAAGTTGAGAAATTCAAGCCAGCGTCTTTCGGTTCTGAAACTGTATTGCCCTAACCTTGCTCTCTGAACTTACAAGACTTGCCAAAAATTCTCAGTCTAGAGATATTGAATGGATTCCAACATAAACCATGAAATTCCCTACATACAAGCGCCAAAAATATTCAAGAAAAATTGATAATATAACCAATTTCTGAATTAAAAACGAAAAAACAATTCCTCATTGGTTCATAACTTTATCAGGTCACTGCCACAAATTTTAGAAACCCTGGATTTGCTATAAGGAATCTTACTACCCTGTGGGGGATGGAGTAAGAATATGAAATAATGTGTGCTTGCAGTTCATTCATTTGTCAGTAATCCGTGTAACTGAAAAAAATTATAAAAGCCCGAAAATGTTGGAATAGTACCAGATTCGAATTAAAATACGACATAAAAACGCGATCTGCATTCTGAGTTCAAGATCATGTCATACATGCAAATTAAAAGATGGGAGAGGAATTGTCAAATCAATTTCAGAATTGCTCCCAAAATCCCTTGTGGTCCTTCAAAAACCGGCTGAAATGAAGTCTCTATTAATTTGTAAAAGTTAAATGCGCTTACGGTAATTTATATAATGAAATTAAAAGATATATGAAGCAAAACAATTTTGTCAGCCATCATGCATTTCTCGGTATTTCGAGCGTCTTAAAATTTACCCTGATATCTGTATGTTAACTATATTATGTTTATCTATTCCCAGTATACATGCTATTTATGGATGTTAGTTCAATACTCTTTAATTCGTTTACTCGGTGGAGGATAAAAATACTCTCCGTTCACCTCGTCCGAAGTGTCTTCTTTAGACTGCTCAGACGGTCCCGCTTGAGGAAGACATTCTATTGCCGGTTTCCAGAGTTCCATCGGAGGGATCAAGGTCACACTACTTAAGAACAAATCTGAAAAGCACAGAACTTAGAGTTTATTTGCTAAAAACTTCCCATTTTATCGTCAACGAGACGGGAAGAAAATAATTGAACTTTTTTTCTTGGTTCACGTTTTTACGGAAAACATTACCTTTGTCTAGAATTATTTGCTTCCATGGCTTCTTAAATGTAGCAACAAGTTTCACCTCGAATTTTAAAATGCGTCCAGGGACAAATTGTGGGTCAATAAGTAGCACATCTTTGATGTTTCTTTGGGCATCCTCCATGTTACCACACTTGAAAGCCTCACAGGCTTCGCCATAGTACCATTGTCTTCTTTCCTCCATACTTTCTACGATTTCGGTTTCTGGACTGAACTTTCTCATTTCATTTGTTCCTGCAAGTAAAATAATGATCATTCATTGATTTCAAAACATTTGAGAATTAATTGACAGTTACCTTCGTTGATCTTTTCATTGCAATTCCGGATTTTTTCCTTCAGTACCTTCGAATATCCCAAGTTTTGCATTGCTAAAATGGATCAAATATGTGTAATTAATTTCCTGCGAAATCTGTACATAAATTTTGACAAAAATAAACATTTCACAGGGATTTCAAAAGTCTCTAATTTTGACCGAAATTAGTACTTCTAACACCAACAACGGATCTATAAAGATCTAGAACTAAGTTTCCTATGATGAAATTTTATAAATTAAACAAACACTTTTGCAATCCTGTCGCCCAGGTTTAAAATTTTAAATAAAACTGAATTTGGGATTAATCTTTATTAAGTAAACCCTGCAATAAGTTGTGCATATTTTTGATATGTCGGTAGATAAGATAAGAGCAAGTCAATTGCTCTACACGCTGAAAATGTTTTGCAGGATATTCATAAACATTTGGTAGTCTTGATCAATATTTCTACAATCCGAACGTTGATTATAAAACCGAATGCAACGAAATGGCTTATTTGTCCCTGTACTGCTCATTGTCAGTTTACTGATTTTTCTCCTCCAACCTGCAGCCAACAATTCCACTACTCGAGCCAACAAAGAAAATTTCATAATGCTATAATTTTGGTAGATTTCAATGAATTCAAGTTAGACTTCCAGTGTTTTTATTACTATGCGTTCTAATTCTAATGGATCACGCATTCCTAGATCTGTGTACTCTCTTAAAGAACTATTTATTGTAGTTCGAAATAATTACGGTCTTTGTAGATATATATTTTGTACATATCTACAAGAAATATGATCGCAAATCTGGACAACTCACCCTGTAATTTGAATTTTCTCATTCGCTCTCTCACTTTACTCACTTCCCCTCCCTCCCTTTATTACAGCCGTAATGTTGACTACAATTTCACTGTTGGCTTTGCAATTTGCCTCATTTCAAGGTTTCTTTAAAAAGGAGACAACGACAACCTAAATCGTTCTACTCATCACAAAAATGAATCTCTAAATCATCCACCGAGTAGGTTACCTGTAGCGCTGGGAGTTATGGAGAGTGAAGGGAATAGTCATTATTCATACTCTTAAATGTGTAAAAATGTCAGCATGCCCCATTATCATGCCGACAAACCTTGCTTATGCAAAATTGCCATATACTATGTATGTAATTATTACGTACATGGCATTTTACCTCCATCGATTTTTAAACTTGAGAATATGATAAGACCCGTGAAAATGACACCACAATCTTTCCACTCATCGAACAAATCATAGTAAAATGATTGGTGGGGTATATCAAAATACTCACTTTTTAACCACATTTCATTCTGGAATTTTTACTTCGTCTTAAAGAAATCAACTCAAACTCGCCCTGTCCCAAAAATTAACTTTTGAGAAAGCTTTTGAATGAATCAAGAATTCATGCCGAAAATAGAAAAACTTGCTGAAATTTTTGATAAGAGATTCTCACGGCGGCTAACTTTACTCAGACCAGCAAGTGGAATTCTTGCAATTTAGCATTACTCCAACTTCAGCTTAGAAACAACAGCTTCCCCTGCATTCATTTTGCCAATCTCTCTTCCACAACATGGACTATTTATCGCAACGACTATACTTGAAAACCTATACGAGAACACAATAAGAAATACAACCTCATTTGTAGTATATATACATAGATATACCGCTAAACATTTATAGAGGGCTGCAGTTTTTTGAATTTTCTGTTTGAGTAATTATGCAATCTAAAGAGTTGGAAAACTTACATAGGTACCTTGTATGTAGCACACTGCGTTACTACCAGGACAAAGAGCTATAATAACATTAAGTTTCGGAACAAATATGTAACTTCCCAAAACAAAGATAATGCAAAGAACCTACATAGGTACTGCTGTATGATTGCTTTTGACTGTTTATTTGAGATGTAGTCTAATAGCAATAATAATGTTTCGGGAATGTAGTTCAGGCAGTTTGCAATAAAGAATTACAATCTTCCTGTGATTACTCATACGGTTCTATCAAAACTTTACAAGTTCAAACATTACATCCAAACTCTTCTAATGTATCCCAAATCTTGCCTTTGTGCACATATTCTATATAGTAATAGACACAGTTTTACCTTCATAAAAAAGCTCCTCAAAATGTCAATCTACGGAATAAGTAATTACTTGCACGGACTACGGGACTACGTTCTAAACGATACTGAAGCAATGACTACGATTAATTCATAAGAAATGCTCAAATAATTATTACAATTAATGTTAACATTTAAAATTTGAGACTTGATAAATTCATGATCAATGAATATTAATCATTAATTTGCAAATATTTTTCTTTGACATCATTGAAAATAAACACACAATTACTAGGCTATAGACATTTTTTTAGCGATTTTGAAAGGTAAATGATTGTACCGATTTTATAATGTAATACGATGCTAAATATGACTAAACTACAGTACATACCTTTTAACAATTTTCTGGAAGCTTGAGCATATTGCCCCATCTGAAGCAATACCTCTGACATATGTATTCGGTTGCAACCCACAGCATAGTTCGCTCTGAAAAATACATTTAATTCTCAATGACCTGGACAATAAAAAAATGTAATTCACTCGTAAAGATACAATAATGTGTTTACTGTTGTTGGCTTACCTGTACAAGGCAAGCTTGTCACCGACAATTCTTAGTTTCAATTCACTATTCATCGTCGTTTGCTAAATACAATTTTACAACTTCTCAGAGTAAGACTCAAGAGAACAAGATAGTAATTATTCTCGAAATGCAGGATGAAAACAGTTTGACAGCGCACAGAAGAATGAGAAATTGGCTTACTTGAAGGAGGAAAATACATACACACAAAATTTCGTACTAGAAATAACAATAAGACCTTAAGGTAACCTGGAATAGCGGTGAATAACAAAGCATGACCTCCAAAAGCTCGAAAAATATATACACATAAACCTAATCAACCGTTGAGGTGAAGGTAAGGAAATGGTATTTAAAATCACAATGGTTGGACATTCTAAACATTTGAATATTTTTAACTTTCTTGTACATTTGGAGAGAGCTCCATCCATCCTAAAGTTGTGAATATGCCTGTGCACTTTTAAGTCCTTCATATTCTCAAATAAACAGTTAGTACGACCGTGTGGCCTTATTTTACCTTTTTCTTATCTTATTATTATAAGTCAGCACTAAGTACATAAGTACATTTATTTTGGTCCACGTTATATTTGAAGATTTTTCCCGATATATTTTAATGTAAATTCAGATTGATGGGCGTTCTTATAGCATATACGCAAATCTGCTTTTAGGAGCACATACATCTATCTGTACTTCAACATATATATTTTCTCCTAGTGTAGTGAAAATTTTGGGTTGGAAGAGAAACAAACTTCGAAAGAATAGGTCGCAAAAATACACGTGACTTTTAAAAGGCATACATATGGTTATATTAACCTTGAAATTTGAAAGCTGGTTGGCTTATCTGTTTGGCAATATCAAATTTATGATTTCTAAAAGACATCACGCAACAAAGGTACTTGTTGTATAAGGCAGGAACATGTTTTAATGTGTTTACACATGCATACAAATCTGCAGATTCACAAGTATCAAACCCAGTAATAGCTTCTTATTGATGAGGTGAAGCATTACTTGTAAGTCCGGTTGCTTACATACAAACGTGTATTATGTGCTTGTAACAATCGCACGTATTATATTTGAAGTTGCATATAAATACTGCATTCAAGAGGGATGAAAATTAATCAATAATTATCAGTATTGAATTGTTAGGATGAGTAAATATCACTTTGTCTGAATTTCTGTTACATTAAAAATATGTACTTATGCATATGTGTAAATGTATTTTTTGAATTTGTCAAGAGTTTGCATGGCAATATGGCACTCTGTGATCATTGATTTTTAATTTTTTGGTGCTTGGGTCAACGTCCCCGTGCTCATTCCTGGGATGGTTATTAATTATTACTTTCTTGGGATGTTGGTTTGTAAAGGATAAACTGGACTTATAGAGGAGAATATAAACACAACCGGAAAGATTACCCAGGAGAATCAGCTCATTGGGTTTGTGAGACCTCAGGCTGAAGCTGAGGAGAAAGATGAGAAGAAGAAAAATAAATTGATTTGGAGGAGTATTGCTCTTGCTGCTGTGACTTTAAATGACGTGGTCAAAGATGCATAATCGAATCACAGTACATATATCCTTCCTTTAAATGCTATTAAAATATTCTCCTACATATCCTATATCTAGTCCAAATGCCAGCCTCGAGCCCTTCCTATATGCATATATTTTAAAATCATGGACAACTCTGCCTTCCTATATATTCCTATTTCCTATATAGGTTCCTTTGACATACAACAATCATTCATATGCCTATCCTTTTAAGAAACGTTGGAATCTTCATTAAAAAGTCAATGCTAATGTTGGGGAAACGGGACTCAGTCTATTGACATGGACTTCAAAAACTGAGATACAGATACGGACTGGACTGAGACTGGGACTTAAAAATGAAACAAATACAGGGACTGGGACGGACTGGGACCAGGGTTGGCAAAGAACCGGCTTTTATCAATAAAGGCCAAGCCAGTGGCAAGAAATGGTAACAACCGGTTTTTATTGGACAGTGGAATTATTTGGATAGTAATAATTATGGCCATTTTATACCAACCTATACAACAGGTCCGGGCCGGTTAGAACCGGATTTTAACCGATAATAACCAGGCCATTTCTGACCACTTGGCAACCCTATGTTCATGCATGCGTAATATTAGCCAAGCCGGTGGTACGTTTTGGTTAAAACCGGTTTTTATTGGACAGTGGATTTGTTTGGATAATATTAATTACGACCATTTTATACCAGCCCAAGCATTTGGACCAAGCCTAGATTCCATACTTTATGCTTTGTCAGCTAACTCCTACCCTTCCTATTTGTACTTTTGCTCGGAAGGAGGCTTGCTATCCTATCCCTACTTTTAGTTATTATATTTTTCATGCCTTACTTTTCCTACATATAAATTCTTGCAAAGTCAGTTCCTATCCTATAAATATGCCTATTTGTGTAGGATCCTTGTAGGAAGGAAATGCATCTTTGGACGTGGTCGAATGACTTACAGAATGACAAAAATATTATTAAATTATTAGTTACATACATAGAATCGGAATTGGAATCGGAATTATTTAAAAGTATTTGAACTAACTGGTATCGTAATTCAAAATAAATTATTTGGGTATATCGGAATCCGTATTTAAATCGAAATTACATTTAAGCAGGTATTGTAATTGAAATGGGAATTTTCATTTTTTCAGATATTATATCCCTGAAAACAAACATACTGCAAAGTTATTGGGAGTAGTTCCGGTCAGAGATGCGCAAAGGAAACAGCCTTCCTTCAAGCCTTCGAAGGCGAAAATTCAATCAAAATTTTCCCTTCAACATGTCTTAGAATGTAGCCCTCTAAAAAATCTGCCTTCCTTCACCCTTCCTTCCAATAAACATGCACTCATTTTTGCCTTCAGCCTTCTTCTAAAAATAGCCTTCCTTCAATTTTAAACTACAACCCGCTTAAAAACGTTTTGCACCAGCAGGATTCAGTGTAGTGAAGATAGCGGCACACATTGTAAATTCACGAATTGGCTGCATTGTTGCGCTAGCAGCAAAACGTCGTTTTATATGCTTTGCTTTCACGTTATAGATATTTCGTGTACCTGGAAGCCTTCACGGCCTTGGAGGGCTAATATTTAGGAAGCCTTCCTTCACAATCCTTCACTGCTTGCTTTTGTGAAGGCTTCCTTCAGCCTTTAGAAAAAAGTATCACCATCCTTCCATTCCTTCTGCAACGTTAAGAAAGTTACCTTTCCGCCTTCAAGGAAGCCTTCTTGGAAGGCTAGCCTTCCAAGGCTGCGCATCTCTGGTTCCGGTTCTACACAAGATGTTTTTAAAAATCTTTTTCATGGATCTTATCTGGTTTGACAGCCCTTTTAAATACACAATAAATTTAGAAGCTATCTAACAATAAGAACATCAATTGGAAAAATAAAAAATCATTCCTGATATTTAATAAATACATTTTAAATCATTCACAAAATTTACTCAGGATCCCGGAATTGTTTTAGTTTTTCATGCTCATGCCACTCAAACGCAATCGCCTTGCATGTAACTGCCTTCACATTCAAAACTGTACCCTCAACAATACACTAGGTTTAAACGTAAGCTTAAGGAAGGGAAAAAATTCAAGGAAAGTTTTTTTTCTTCAGATAGCTGCCCCGTTTGAGAATAACATTAATTACTGATGTTGGAATCAGGCATTACCTCTCTCATCTTACAGATATGAAACCTGCTGAAACTTGAACAAAAACTAAGAAGGATGTACTTTTGATGCCACAAGGACAGTCTGGCCTGGAGCCAAAGCTTAAATAATTGGAATTCATCAGAAATTGAGTACACATCATTCAATTGTAAAGCAAAACGCAAAACATTGACTGGCTGTAAAAGTAGTTTTTTCCAAACAGTCCCAAGAATAATTAATTTAATTTCGTAGTTTTTTTGATCTCAAAATTACAACTGTTAAAATGGAATTTACGAATATTTCCCAATCACCTACTGCTCCTCCGGAACAAGCGGGTAAAAACTTAATGAACAATTATTATTATTCTTGTAATCTCCTTCATTTGTGTCGATACTGGACTTTTTCTTCTATACGCATTTATTGTAACGCTAAACAAAACACTAACAATCATAAATGGCTTTTTGACAGTGCAAATTATCAATTCCTTGTTTCCACAATCTGTTGTGGACGCAGCTGACGGATGTCACATATACTTCTGCTGTATCATTAAAATGCTCCTGGAATCTGCTAATTAAGTAGCGTTGAATTGTTAATACGACTATAGATATCACTGTAAGAATTTCTTTTACGTAAATAATATATACATATGTATGTGTGTATGTATTTTTTTGAATTTGACAAGAGCTTGCATGGCATTGGCACTGCGTGGTCATTGATTATAATTTTTTGGTGCTTGGGTCAAGGTCAACGTCGTCATTCCTGGAATGGTTAATAATTAATATTTCCTTGGGATGTTTGTTTATTAAGGATCAACGCGACTTATAGAGGAGAATCTAGACAAATCCGGAGTGGTTACCCGGGAGAATCAGCTCATTGGGTTTGTGAGACCTCAGACTGAAGCTGAGGAGGAAGATGAGGAGAAGAAGAAAAATAAAAGGGATGATGTGGATTTGGAGGAGTGTTGCTGTTGCTGCTGTGACTTCAGTTGTTGCCCGGGTTGCGGATGTGAGGAGACTTGTGACACAGAATGGTGTGAGAAATGCTGCGAGACCTGTGCCACTTGCGAGGGCTGTGATGGTTGTGATAATTGTGGTGCTTGTGGGAGTATCTGCGATTGCCTTTGCGGGATCTGTCCAGATAATTAATCTGTAGTTAGTAAGATATGGATGAGGATATATAAATATTTTGTTATTTGATTATATCAAAGGTTTCATGTGTATACTTAGGCTTTGGCTATAAGGGAAAGAAAATGTAATTAGCAATAATCAATGATTGCTTAAGCACCAGTATTACGGAATTTGCTCTCCGAATCAAATCGTGCCTCTACTGTTTTGTAGTATTTGTACAAGCAGTAAGATTTTTTAATTTATAAATTTTTAATTAAAAGTTTAGATTTACAATTAGGGATGTATACCAACTATTCATTAAGTTGTGCGCACAGGTTGTGTTTGTTCTTGATAAACACAACATATGTATAGATACTGCTTTAATTCTTTTTTTGTGCTTTCTCATTTTTATAGAATTAATTATGTATGCGTTGTTAATGTACACGAACCAAAAGATGTAATAACTATTAGTATTAAAATTTGGCTACATGAACATTATGATTAATATGGATATTCATTTGAAAATAATCCAGGCAGAGTGATATGAATTCGCTTCTGATGCTCCAGGTTCGTAGAGAAATATAAAAAATGATTGTGAAAGGTCATATATGTAGGTCTATCATAATGAAGCCGTTCTATGTAAAGGCCTCAAGAAGAAAATACAGTAGTAATCCGAAAATTAAAGAAAGTGACATTTGTTATAAGGTCTGTGAGACTGTTACTTGATTGTCTTGCTCAAGCAATGCTCTGAGTGAGTACTGTTGTTTTAATGATGTAGAAATAAAGTTTTGACATGTGTTGAGTGAGCTTTAATATTCATTAAAAAAATCAAATATAGTGGTCCTAGGAAATTTAGTGAGAATTTATTCACACGCTTTATTTCATGATTTTAAGGCCAAGATAACAGGACACTAAAGCTGGGCGCCACCCCTACATGTAGGGTCTACAGATAAAATATAGGCTAGGAAAAAATTCTCGTAATGAAGACATTATGGGATAGACAGAAAATTAACAATGTAAAACGTCTATAAAATTTGCTGGACACAATAGCCTACTTGAATGAATGTAGGTTGAATACATACCTGTGGGATTGATGTACAATGTACAGATACAGACAACGGCCGGAAATAATGTAAGTTTGTATGTATGGTCATTTACTACAGCACACCGATTGGCATTGCATTTATACACAATCCATTTAATATAATTACAAAACTGGACACTGCCCGTTGTTATAGCTATTAATATTTTGCACAATTCAAATTCATAAACACATTCATAGTCAAGAATAAGCCGAAAAATTGATACATATAATTAGATATGAATGTAAGTACTTACATAATAATTACACAAACATGTTCTTTTAGTCATACGCCATTCATTTCAAAGGACACTACTTCAGTTTAGCACGAATTGCCTTTGAAATCGGTAAATTAATATTGGCTTACGTTACTTTATGTTTTGAAACAAGCCGATTTTCGAAGAGAAAAGTAAATTCCGTAAGACACTTAGATTGACATTGTACTTTTATCTCAAAGACACCACACAATTGTGTTCGTTAGTTTTGTTTTCAGTCTCAGGAGGTTACTTTAACTTGAAAATTCAAGTTAAAACTATGGTTTTACTTTACCGGCATTTAAGCATTTCAAGTTATACTTGAACTTGAACTCTCAACTTATTATACATTTATTATCATTTGTTTCACAAATGTCTGTTATTATAGGTACGGGCAAAGGTGTCTCCCTATCCTATTTATAGGCCTATTTATAGGATAAAAATAGGCAGGATGCAAAATCCAAGTCATTATAGGTAGTAAAATAGGGCGCAGTAATTACCGCTAAAATTAATCCTATATTATATGTAGGAGCTGCAAGAGTTCGCTTTTTATTTAGGAACAAGGTAGGCAGTTTGCGAAGGTAAAAATAGGCATATTTAATAATCCATTGACAAATTTGTCAAGCAATTATTTGATTTAACCTTAAAATAAATCTGAAAAATATTCTTCAAATACGTGACATTTTAGTAGTTCGATTTTTTTCATGTGTAACGATTGCACGTACATACATAGATGATTTTTAGTTGAAAAAATAAACCTTTATAGGCTAAAAATAGGTGTTTATAGGCTACAAAAAAGGCCTCTATAGGCTAAAATATAGGCAGAAACATTACAGGAGTATATATGTAGGCAAATAGGTAGGCAATTTATTTTTGACAAATAATATAGGTTAATATGTAGGGAAGGCAAAGCTGCAAACAATATGTAGTATTTTAGGTAGACTGAACCCTTTGGACGCCTTTGGGTACGGGGTTATTCCGGAACGCGAAAATCTTTCAATTTAATAATTTTGTTGTCGTCATCAGATTCTGGTAATTTAATTTCTGTTAAATTACACTTGGGGTATTTGCGTTGTTTTTCCCAGACATCCTTCTCCGACTAATTACAAGCAGGAAAGAAACATATCTAAATGTAATTAAGCTTTCACGACTTTACAGACTGCTTGCACTAATATTTTGGCTAAAAGAAAGCAATTAATTTACGCATACTTTCGACGTGATAAGCTACAATTGAAACAACTAAACCCGGAGCATATAAGCTGTAGAGTCGTTCAAGCAAAAAAAGCATGGTCTCAGTTAAGCACATAGAAATACATACCCCATTGTTTGTAATTTACTACACTACGTGCACAGACATTAACATAAAAATAGTAGCAATTCCAAAAACCAATGCAAAGAGTAAATTTCATTCATATATTGCAAATCCAACAGAAAGCATACAACAAATCTACAACGCATTTTTTAAAATCCCCAGGCTTCGGCATATCATCACTGAAGAAGCAAAATGGCTTACATGCTGTTTTTGAACAGCACTGAAACAATTTTGCGACGATTTCAGCGACCATATACGACATGAGTGTGCCTCTGATTAAACGATTTTTAAAATTCAAAAAACTAAGGTATTTTTCATACTCCTTTTCTTCCCTCTAGCTAATATAAAGGAGTAACTCGTGAAATAATTGAATCCCTAATCTTGTAAAAAATTTGTTTCCACATTTTCTAAGATTTGTTTGATGCTTCGGTTACGAAAATTAAAAACAATATTTTCACAAATTTTTAATTTAGTATTTGTATTTGTTGAATTTAAACAACTTTTTCTCCCAAATATTACGTTACGCATCTATTTGTAGGAAATTTTATAGGTTTTCAAAAGAGCTATAAGAATCTTTCTCTAATTTACAAATTGTGAGAAGAAAGAGCAAGAGGCTGGCGAAAGACTTCAGGATCTGAAGTGACAGATACGATGAAGAAATGATATACTATTAAATGAATCCCATGAAATACAACATAAGCATTCTGAAATATTTTTATGAACTAAAACAATGATCTAATTTGATGTGAGTTACTCCCTTGTGGGGGTTGCAGTAAGGATCTAAAACACTGTGTAGTTAGATTAGAGAATATTTCGAGGATAATTAAAAATTTCGCAGTACTAGTCGGAAATCATTTTCAGTACGCCATGTCAAATTCACAAACTGAAGAAAAAAATAGAACCCTAAAAATAGTGAAAAAGTTGTCCCGATATGAGGTTGAAATTCATAGGTAACATAACTTTGCGCTCAGTTGTTTTTTAGTAATGTTTTTGTGTTTTAGCAAATTAAAAGATAGGGAGATGAATTGTCAAACAGATTTAAGAATTGTTCAGTATTCTACATTGACTAAATAGAATTGCCTATCCATTTTTAAAAGGTAAATACGCTTGAGCTGATTTATCTCATGAAATTATGAGATGTGTGAATCTATAAAATGGGTCGGGCCATTATGGGTTGTATAAACAAGTTTCACGCCATTATCAATATACTATTTATATCAATTCCCAATATATTATTATTAATTGATGTTAGTCAACACTCCTTGATTCGTTTACAAGGTGAAGGATAAAAATGTTCTTCATTCACCTCGTCCGAAGTTGTATCCGTATTGCCTCGACTAGGGCCTTCAATGAATTCTTCAGATTGGAATTTCCACAACTCCATTGGAGGTAGAATTTGAAGATTTCGTAGAAACCTGTCTGAAAAATCGACAGAGAAAATAAGCTTTTTATGCTTACTTGCTAAGGACTAAGTCTATCGCACAAATTACCAGAGCAGTAAGTATGTACGTATGAATTAATCCATAACATAATCTGGGGACCACATAAACTATTTTTACTTTTGTATGCCATCATTTTACCTTTGGAAGTTATTGCATCCCGTAGGCTGATAACATTTTTTTTCACCAGCTTTAGTTCCCATTTTAGAACTCTCCCAGCCGTGAATTTTGGATCTATATGCAAAAGTTGCTTAATAAATTGAGAACAATCCTCATAGTTCCCAGTTCGAAAGGCCTCGCACGCTGCGCCATACGAGCTTTGGCGAATATCGTCTTGGATTTCCAGTCTTCTTTCTAAGTCTTTTACTCGCAGCTTAAGTCGCATATTTTCTTGATAAATTGGGTCTGAGACTTTGATGGCATTATCAATGCAAGTACCAACTGCAAGTATGCATATTATTATCAGTCAAAGTTGCACATATTTAGAAAAGTTGAGATTTGACAATTAGTTACCTTCAATGTTTTTCTCCTCACAAATTTTGATCCTCTCCCTTAATTCATTGCTTTCCCCGAGTGCTTCAACGGCTAAAATGATTTAAGCATATTTTATTACATTTAAGCAATCAATTCAGCATGGGAATACTGAAATCAGGTTTCACGGACAATGTAGAAATTAGAACCAGGGCTAACAATGATAATCACCTTGACCGAAATTCCGAAATCATAGTAAAATAATTGGTGGCGTATTTTAAAACATCCAATTTTTAAAAACATTATATTTCGCATTTAAGGAATTAACTGAGATTTCCCCTGTTCCCAAAACTAACTGTCCGTTGAGGAAGCTTTCGAATTAGTTAAACGTCTTCAAATTTAAGCAAAAAAAGGAAAACATTCTACATTTTTTATAGCACTGAATTTGGCAATCATCTGTTTTGCAAAACTTGCAGTAACGTTTAGAAGCAATGTGGTATCTCGCTCGTGTGTGTAAAACATCACAAATATTTTCTCCCTTCAACTGATTTTACTCACAATCATACCAACGACTGGAATTCCTGCGATTTTACTCCTATTACGTTGTTGGAGGTTCAGTGTGATTACAGAAATTAAAGCTTCCCCGGCATTTATTTTGTCACTCATTCAATATGAGAACTTTTTATCTCAACGCCTATTTTTAAACAATTATAAGAGAAAACAATACAGTACGCTATTTTGTAGTATCTACAGTGATTCCATACAGGGTTATACCTTTAAACATGTATCGACCGCTAGTTTTTAGAATTTTCTGTTTGAGTATTCAATCTGAAATGCTTGAAAACTTTAACTAAAAATATAAAAGAATGAATCACTGATTCATGTAGACGAAAATGCATTCTTCCTGAGCGCAAAGTGTTGCTACCAGGCTAAATAGCTGTAGCACCATGTTGTACAACTATGCATATCTGACTTATTCTGACTATGCACATACCTCAGATGTAGTTTAATCACTAATAGCAATAATCATATCTCAGCAAAGGTAGTTCAGTCAGTTCACAATTAGGACCAATCTCCATGTAATTATTCAAACTAACATCCACGCTCTTGTAATGTATCCCCATGTCTTTGCGTATAAATTCTATATAACAGTAGGTATTGTTTTACCTTCTCAAAAAACCTCTTCAAAATAACCTCTTTTTAGGGAATACACATTAGAACGATTAGAATTATTTAAGATTACGTCTTTATAAATAATGATGACAATATAATTATTATTAATCAATATTATTGTAAACCTTAATCTCCGACATTTTTTGAAAATAATGGCAGAATTAATAGATTATACTGAATATACTGATTATATACCAATTTTGAAAGGTAAATGATTATACCGAATTTTTTATTCTAATTAATGCGATACTAAATATAACTAAACTGTACATACCTTTCAAAAGTTTTCTCGATGCTTTCGCGTACTCTCCCATCTGGAGCAACACCTCTGCTGAAAGAATTTGATTGCAGCCAACAGCGTACTTCGCCCTGAAAATTACATTTGCAGTAATCTGGATTATTAAAAAATTCAATTCTCCGGTAAGAATACAAGGGAATATAATGTTGTTTTCTAACCTGTAAAAGGCAAGCTTATCACTGTCAATTCGAAGCTTTAATTCGGCGTCCATCGTAGTTTCCAGTGTAAAGTTTTACAAGATCTCAAAATTTTAATCTCAACAGAGAAAACCAGTAGTATTCCAAATACACGATGAAAGATGTTTGATAGCGCACAGAAGAATGAGATATTGGCTTACTTGAAGAAGGAAAATACATACACCGTACAAAATTTCTTACAGCAATAAGACCTGAAGGTAACCTGGAGTAGCGGTGAATAACAAAGTATGACCTTCACATGCACGAAAAATATGTATGCAGGCACATAATCAACCCTTGAGGTAAAGGTAAGGAAATGCTATTTTAAATTCCACGGGTTGGACATTCTAGACATTATTTCAATACTTTTATCTTTCTTGTACATTTGGAGACAAGCTCGTCCATCCTAAAGTTATGGTTATGCCTGTGCACTTTTAAGTCCTTCATTGTTCGTATTCTCAAATAAACAATTAGCCCGACCGTGCAACGGTGCAACTCTATTTTACCTTTTTCTTATCTTATTATTATAAGTCAGTACTTAGTACTCATTTTGGTCCATGTTTTATTTGAAGATTTTTCCCGATATATTTTAATGTAAATTCAGATTTCTCCTTGTATAGTAAAAAATTTGGGTTGGAAAAGAAACAAAGTTGGAATTAGACATGAAATTTAGAAAGCATACATGGTTATTGGTCATACTCATACAACATACTCATATACAAAATCAAATACCGCCCTAGCTAGTCAAAATTACACACTAACAATAAGCTGTCATACATTATTATACATAACATACTATATACTACATTTAGAGAAATCTGGATATAAAGTACCCGAGTACGATTACGGGTACGACACTGAGATACACGCGTATGGGTACAATTTTCGAGTATTTTTCGGGTACGGGTACAATGCGGGTACAGGTACATAGTTTGAGATTACATTGCGGGTACGGGTATGAAAAATTTGTACCCGGATACTTGGGTATGGGTACGGGTATAGATACCAGATATTACAATACCCGCACTTCGGGTACGGATACGGGTACGGGTACCGATTTTTCGTACCCATGCCGAGCACTGGTCTGGACGAAACGTTTTGATAACCCCGCTGTATTCAACCTAAAAATGGTTAGATTGGGCCACTTTTTTGCTAATGACTGACGCGACCTTTACAGGTCAACTTGGGTCAAATAAGGTTAGACAGTGTAACTGACGAATAATGTCTGCTTTCCCCTCCAAACATATCCTCATTCAAGACCGTGATCCTGGATGTCAACTAGGTTATCAGGAGGTCAAACACTACATGAAAAAAAAATCGGAAACAAATACCGAGTTTTGCCAAAACTAATTGTAGTGGAAACCTAAACAAGGTACAAGAAGTGTATTGTGACCTGTAGAGAAAAAAAAAGAGTATGATGAGGTCAACGTCAAAATCGTCATTTTATAGCGTGGTGCCCCTTAATAATTGTCAATAGGACACAATTACCACCAGTGCCTCCTATAAATAAAACTGAAACTCTCAGATGGCTTTTATTTGGGAGAATTCCACTCGTTTTTATCGTGACCTCAAGTTGACCTATGTGACCTGCAAAGGTGATAGGGACAATCTTTGGTATCCCTGCTACACATGTGTACCACTTTGAGCCTTCCCAGTGGCTTCAAAATAATAGAAATTGCCTTTTCATTTCGTAGAAATATTTTGATGGCCCCTATGCAATTGCATGGACCGCTTATCTAGCATTGAAAATGGCGGAAATATAAGGATTTTAATTTTTTATAATTTTATTGCGGCTTTGTTTATGAACCTGGAATGTTGAAAATTTTTAAAACAGCAGAAAACACTTCCGGAAACGAAAACATTTTTTTTCAAATCTGTAGGTTTAACTGGAGTTTAAAAAAATAATAGTATTCCTCAAATTTTTCCATTTTGGACAGGCTGGACATAGGTTGGGAGCAGTAGGGTTAACCCATACTCATATGGTAATTTTGGACTGTTGAAATATAGTGAAAGTATTACATTCTATATGTCTACGAATGTGGAACCTCAACACGACGTTATGTCAAATAAACCGGCCTAATCTTTATTCAAAGGATGAATTAAAAAAGTATTTAGCTTCCTTCGGGTCACTTCAGTGCCGTTTCCTCGTATCTGAACAGCTGTACAGCTTGTAACTTTTGTTTTATGAAAATGAACACGCATTCCATAATGTGTCAAAAATGGCTAGACTTGTTTAAGAGCTTCAACAACTGGTGTGCATGTGGAGTGCATATTCGAAACAGGAACCGACTTGCTTACTGTGGAAGGATGTTTATGCAAGCTGTTACAACTAAAACTTGTAAAAAGGATTGATACAATTGTTAGGAAATTTCTCTGTGAGTTTAGTGAGTAGAATTGTTTGGCTGACTTATATTTCATATAACATTATAACCATATTCACCTGTTTGGGCTAGCTTAAACTTGAAAAACCAAGTTCAAATCCAATTTCAAATTAAATCAAATTTCGGATAATTTGTTGATTTGAAATTCAAATAAAATTCGGATTCAAATAAAACACTGAATTTGGTTTCGTCAAATAGGTTATTTATTCAGTTGATTTGATTTTTCAAATCCAAATCAATTTAGGAGGTGTGAATAAATTGTATTTGAAATTCGGATTCAAATACAATTTCGAATCTGAAAATGTTTGATTTGGTCGCAACACTGTTTTCAAGTAGTTCGTACCTGTACCTGAATTTTACCCGTACCCAAAATATACTCAATATATGGACCTGTACCTGAAAATTTTTCGTACGTACCTGTACCCAATCAGGTGCTTTATACTGTAAAAGATTCAACATGATGACATTCGATGATTTACATCATGCCAATTACAAGCTAGAAAAAATTCTGCCTCGTCATAATTTTTGCAATACTACAGGCATCTTAATGGAACTATAACTTCTATGCCATCTGAGGTATTGCCATCTCCAATTAAATCTTCCATTTCTAGGACATCCTCCATAACCAAAATATCATTTAACGCCATTTTTAGTGAATCATAAGTGGAATTTGTAATTACACGTACTTATTGCTGGCACGTTGTGCTAAGCCAACCAACAAAACACGCTGAATATCAAAATAAACCTATTGGTCGTAGAGAGAGTCAAATACTACACTAGATGCCTCGTAAGATGGATTTATTTGTAAATGTACCCACATTTTCGGGTATTAATTTGTCAGGTCAGGGTATATTGGTAGCTTGTACCTGTTCCTGTCAGGTACAACCCAAAAAATTCGAAGTTTGTACCTGTACCCAACACTTGGTTTTGTACCCAAAATTTGGGTACAAATAGCTAGTACCCATAAAATACCCATTCAGTTTGGGTACTTAAACAGAGTACCCATTTCGGACCTGGACCTGTACCTGTAACCAAATACTCAGGTACTACCCGTACCCATGCGATGCACTGGTATATATGTGTTTATGAATTTTTTTGAGTTTTACAAGAGATTGCATGGCACTCTGGAATTCATTTATAATTTTTTGGTGCTTGGGTCACGGTCCACTTCCTCATTCCTGGGATGGTTATTAATTAGTACTTTCTTGGGATGCGGGTTTATAAAGGATCAACGGGGCTTAAAGAGGAAAATCTAAACAAATCCGGAGTGTCTACCCGAGGGAATCAGCTCATGGGATTTTAGATACCTCAGGCTGACACTGACAATGAATGAGAAGATAAGGAGAAGAAGAAAAATAAAAGGGATGACGTGGAGTTGGAGGAGTGTTGTTGTTGCTGCTGTGACTTCAATAATTATTGTTGCCCGGGTTGCGGATGTGAGGATACCTGTGACACGGAATTTTGCCAAAAATCCCGTGAGAACTATGCCACTCGTGAGGTTGTGATCATTGTGGTGCTTGTGGAAGTAACTGTGATTGCCGTTGAGGGAACTGTCGCTCCCTGGACAATTAATTTTTATTTATTATGAATCAGATAATGACAAATAAATATCTTTATGAAAGGTTTTATGTATGTAGAATTTGGTTTTAATGAAAGAATATGTTTATGAAATACGTAATCAATTATTGTTTTACAAATATCCAGAATGTATTAATTACTGTTCTCTAAAATAAATAAAGACTACCTTTTAGGAAACACATTGAAGCAGTAACTTTTCTAGAACAATATACTTAACAATATATGACTACTAATTGTAAATACGTATTTAGAATGGAGCTTGAATAACTGCAAAAACTTCAAATAACAATAATTTTTTATTGTCTACTTGAAATAGGCGCTCGTAAGGTATTTTGTGTTTGGTGTTTTGTAAGGTTCATAACCTCTACTGTATTTTGCAATTCATATCTTTAAGATCTTATAAGTGTCATGTTAGCTTGTATTTATTGATTTTGTAATGTTTACCCACCCCGCATTTCAAATACAAATTACAATTTCAAATACATAGCTCTGGCTCTTGTCGAGCTGCAATACATGTCTGAATAAACATTTTATAATGTAAAATACCAATTTGGAACGTTTTGAAACTAATTGTTTAAATTTTGCCTTGAATACTATAGATAATTAGATATTGAATACAATTCAATGTGAGGGCTATCAATTTAGTTAAATTAGCCGTGACCACCTTACATTACCCAGGCATTGTTATTTGTTTAAAGTAAAATTATTCTGTATTTTGGAACATGTTAATCAACTTTCATCTACACAAATACACAACTCTAAACTCTGTTCATGTGCATGTTTTGGATATTGAATTGTTTAGCAAAATTATGTACGAGTCTTTACTCTGAATTTATATTTGTATTTTTATGTTTCTGGGATTTTATTTTCATAATTGCATGTATTTTCCACTCCTCTGTTTATTCAGGTTCAATCCAGTATGCGGAATTCTTCTAAGTCAACAATCTTTTGATCGTCATCAGAATCTGGCAATTTTATATCCGATAGATCCCGTGTAGGGTATATTCGGGTTTTTTTCCAAATTTCTTTCTCCGACTAATTACAAGCAGGAAAGAAACGCATCTAAATGTAATTTAAGCTTTTCATAACTTTACATACTGCAGGCACTAATACTTTGATTATCAATCCAGAAATCAATTAGGTTATGCATACTTTCGACGTGCCAAGCTCTACAGAACAGCTCAAACAGAAACAACTACAACCAGACCATATAAGCAGTAGAATCGTCCAGGCAAAGAAAAACATGGTTTCAGGTAGATAGATATTCCCCATTGTTTGGAGATTACTACGTGCATCAAGATATTAACAAAAAACGATTAAAAAAGGCATTAGTTCAAATTGCATTCAAATACTGCAAATCCAACAGAAAGCTTTAAAAAAAATCTGCAATCCATTTTTTAAATCTCCAGGCTACGATGCATTTATCGTCAATATACGTGCTGTTTTTCATCAGCAAGGACACAGTTTTGCCTCTTCAGCGACGATAAACAACATGAATGTGATTCTGATTTAAAGGATTAAAAACACAGTGAGGGATTTTCGTACTTCTTTGCTTCCCCTTAGCCCACATAAAGGGGTGTATAACAGAATATTTTCACAGATATTTAATTTAGTATTTGTTTAATTTAAAACAGGACTTTTTCTCAAAAACATTTTGGTACGTATCTATTAGTAGAAAATTTTATGAACTTTCACAAGAGCTATACGTCAGATCTCTAATTTACAAATTGTGAGTATGACCGGTAAGAACAAAGTGCAAGGTTGGTTAGGGCGGGTGAGAAGTTATTCTGACCTTCCCATTTTAGCCTCCATGCATGGCATTCAAACATATTCAGAAATGCTAATTGTACAAACTTTCATGGGGATTCATTTAAACAAAATGTTATTTTACTATATACAAAATTACTGTCTAATGTCAAATATGACGCAATGTTCAGCCCGAGAGGAATGTTTTGTTTTTATTGCAGCTCTTCAAAACATTTCATGATTCCCCTCGCAGTTATAGGCCATGAGACAGAAAATGATATTGGATTAAATGAATCCCATGAAATACAGTATAAACATTCTGAAATATTTTTATGAACTAAAACAATGACAAGTTGAGAAATTCAAGCCAGCGTCTTTCGGTTCTGAAACTGTATTGCCCTAACCTTGCTCTCTGAACTTACAAGACTTGCCAAAAATTCTCAGTCTAGAGATATTGAATGGATTCCAACATAAACCATGAAATTCCCTACATACAAGCGCCAAAAATATTCAAGAAAAATTGATAATATAACCAATTTCTGAATTAAAAACGAAAAAACAATTCCTCATTGGTTCATAACTTTATCAGGTCACTGCCACAAATTTTAGAAACCCTGGATTTGCTATAAGGAATCTTACTACCCTGTGGGGGATGGAGTAAGAATATGAAATAATGTGTGCTTGCAGTTCATTCATTTGTCAGTAATCCGTGTAACTGAAAAAAATTATAAAAGCCCGAAAATGTTGGAATAGTACCAGATTCGAATTAAAATACGACATAAAAACGCGATCTGCATTCTGAGTTCAAGATCATGTCATACATGCAAATTAAAAGATGGGAGAGGAATTGTCAAATCAATTTCAGAATTGCTCCCAAAATCCCTTGTGGTCCTTCAAAAACCGGCTGAAATGAAGTCTCTATTAATTTGTAAAAGTTAAATGCGCTTACGGTAATTTATATAATGAAATTAAAAGATATATGAAGCAAAACAATTTTGTCAGCCATCATGCATTTCTCGGTATTTCGAGCGTCTTAAAATTTACCCTGATATCTGTATGTTAACTATATTATGTTTATCTATTCCCAGTATACATGCTATTTATGGATGTTAGTTCAATACTCTTTAATTCGTTTACTCGGTGGAGGATAAAAATACTCTCCGTTCACCTCGTCCGAAGTGTCTTCTTTAGACTGCTCAGACGGTCCCGCTTGAGGAAGACATTCTATTGCCGGTTTCCAGAGTTCCATCGGAGGGATCAAGGTCACACTACTTAAGAACAAATCTGAAAAGCACAGAACTTAGAGTTTATTTGCTAAAAACTTCCCATTTTATCGTCAACGAGACGGGAAGAAAATAATTGAACTTTTTTTCTTGGTTCACGTTTTTACGGAAAACATTACCTTTGTCTAGAATTATTTGCTTCCATGGCTTCTTAAATGTAGCAACAAGTTTCACCTCGAATTTTAAAATGCGTCCAGGGACAAATTGTGGGTCAATAAGTAGCACATCTTTGATGTTTCTTTGGGCATCCTCCATGTTACCACACTTGAAAGCCTCACAGGCTTCGCCATAGTACCATTGTCTTCTTTCCTCCATACTTTCTACGATTTCGGTTTCTGGACTGAACTTTCTCATTTCATTTGTTCCTGCAAGTAAAATAATGATCATTCATTGATTTCAAAACATTTGAGAATTAATTGACAGTTACCTTCGTTGATCTTTTCATTGCAATTCCGGATTTTTTCCTTCAGTACCTTCGAATATCCCAAGTTTTGCATTGCTAAAATGGATCAAATATGTGTAATTAATTTCCTGCGAAATCTGTACATAAATTTTGACAAAAATAAACATTTCACAGGGATTTCAAAAGTCTCTAATTTTGACCGAAATTAGTACTTCTAACACCAACAACGGATCTATAAAGATCTAGAACTAAGTTTCCTATGATGAAATTTTATAAATTAAACAAACACTTTTGCAATCCTGTCGCCCAGGTTTAAAATTTTAAATAAAACTGAATTTGGGATTAATCTTTATTAAGTAAACCCTGCAATAAGTTGTGCATATTTTTGATATGTCGGTAGATAAGATAAGAGCAAGTCAATTGCTCTACACGCTGAAAATGTTTTGCAGGATATTCATAAACATTTGGTAGTCTTGATCAATATTTCTACAATCCGAACGTTGATTATAAAACCGAATGCAACGAAATGGCTTATTTGTCCCTGTACTGCTCATTGTCAGTTTACTGATTTTTCTCCTCCAACCTGCAGCCAACAATTCCACTACTCGAGCCAACAAAGAAAATTTCATAATGCTATAATTTTGGTAGATTTCAATGAATTCAAGTTAGACTTCCAGTGTTTTTATTACTATGCGTTCTAATTCTAATGGATCACGCATTCCTAGATCTGTGTACTCTCTTAAAGAACTATTTATTGTAGTTCGAAATAATTACGGTCTTTGTAGATATATATTTTGTACATATCTACAAGAAATATGATCGCAAATCTGGACAACTCACCCTGTAATTTGAATTTTCTCATTCGCTCTCTCACTTTACTCACTTCCCCTCCCTCCCTTTATTACAGCCGTAATGTTGACTACAATTTCACTGTTGGCTTTGCAATTTGCCTCATTTCAAGGTTTCTTTAAAAAGGAGACAACGACAACCTAAATCGTTCTACTCATCACAAAAATGAATCTCTAAATCATCCACCGAGTAGGTTACCTGTAGCGCTGGGAGTTATGGAGAGTGAAGGGAATAGTCATTATTCATACTCTTAAATGTGTAAAAATGTCAGCATGCCCCATTATCATGCCGACAAACCTTGCTTATGCAAAATTGCCATATACTATGTATGTAATTATTACGTACATGGCATTTTACCTCCATCGATTTTTAAACTTGAGAATATGATAAGACCCGTGAAAATGACACCACAATCTTTCCACTCATCGAACAAATCATAGTAAAATGATTGGTGGGGTATATCAAAATACTCACTTTTTAACCACATTTCATTCTGGAATTTTTACTTCGTCTTAAAGAAATCAACTCAAACTCGCCCTGTCCCAAAAATTAACTTTTGAGAAAGCTTTTGAATGAATCAAGAATTCATGCCGAAAATAGAAAAACTTGCTGAAATTTTTGATAAGAGATTCTCACGGCGGCTAACTTTACTCAGACCAGCAAGTGGAATTCTTGCAATTTAGCATTACTCCAACTTCAGCTTAGAAACAACAGCTTCCCCTGCATTCATTTTGCCAATCTCTCTTCCACAACATGGACTATTTATCGCAACGACTATACTTGAAAACCTATACGAGAACACAATAAGAAATACAACCTCATTTGTAGTATATATACATAGATATACCGCTAAACATTTATAGAGGGCTGCAGTTTTTTGAATTTTCTGTTTGAGTAATTATGCAATCTAAAGAGTTGGAAAACTTACATAGGTACCTTGTATGTAGCACACTGCGTTACTACCAGGACAAAGAGCTATAATAACATTAAGTTTCGGAACAAATATGTAACTTCCCAAAACAAAGATAATGCAAAGAACCTACATAGGTACTGCTGTATGATTGCTTTTGACTGTTTATTTGAGATGTAGTCTAATAGCAATAATAATGTTTCGGGAATGTAGTTCAGGCAGTTTGCAATAAAGAATTACAATCTTCCTGTGATTACTCATACGGTTCTATCAAAACTTTACAAGTTCAAACATTACATCCAAACTCTTCTAATGTATCCCAAATCTTGCCTTTGTGCACATATTCTATATAGTAATAGACACAGTTTTACCTTCATAAAAAAGCTCCTCAAAATGTCAATCTATGGAATAAGTAATTACTTGCACGGACTACGGGACTACGTTCTAAACAATACTGAAGCAATGACTACGATTAATTCATAAGAAATGCTCAAATAATTATTACAATTAATGTTAACATTTAAAATTTGAGACTTGATAAATTCATGATCAATGAATATTAATCATTAATTGCAAATATTTTTCTTTGACATCATTGAAAATAAACACACAATTACTAGGCTATAGAAATTTTTTTAGCGATTTTGAAAGGTAAATGATTGTACCGATTTTATAATGTAATACGATGCTAAATATGACTAAACTACAGTACATACCTTTCAACAATTTTCTGGAAGCTTGAGCATATTGTCCCATCTGAAGCAATACCTCTGACATATGTATTCGGTTGCAACCCACAGCATATTTCGCTCTAAAAAATACATTTAATTCTCAATGACCTGGACAATAAAAAAATGTAATTCACTCGTAAGGATACAATAATGTGTTTACTGTTGTTGGCTTACCTGTAAAAGGCAAGCTTGTCACCGACAATTCTTAGTTTCAATTCACTATTCATCGTCGTTTGCTAAATACAATTTTACAACTTCTCAGAGTAAGACTCAACAGAACAAGATAGTAATTATTCTCGAAATGCAGGATGTAAACAGTTTGACAGCGCACAGAAGAATGAGAAATTGGCTTACTTGAAGGAGGAAAATACATACACACAAAATTTCGTACTAGAAATAACAATAAGACCTTAAGGTAACCTGGAATAGCGGTGAATAACAAAGCATGACCTCCAAAAGCTCGAAAAATATATACACATAAACCTAATCAACCGTTGAGGTGAAGGTAAGGAAATGGTATTTAAAATCACACTGGTTGGACATTCTAAACATTTGAATATTTTTAACTTTCTTGTACATTTGGAGAGAGCTCCATCCATCCTAAAGTTGTGAATATGCCTGTGCACTTTTAAGTCCTTCATATTCTCAAATAAACAGTTAGTACGACCGTGTAGCCTTATTTTACCTTTTTCTTATCTTATTATTATAAGTCAGCACTAAGTACATAAGTACATTTATTTTGGTCCACGTTATATTTGAAGATTTTTCCCGATATATTTTAATGTAAATTCAGATTGCTGGGCGTTCTTATAGCATATACGCAAATCTGCTTTTAGGAGCACATACATCTATCTGTACTTCAACATATATATTTTCTCCTAGTGTAGTGAAAATTTTGGGTTGGAAGAGAAACAAACTTCGAAAGAATAGGTCGGAAAAATACACGTGACTTTTAAAAGGCATACATATGCATATATTAACCTTGAAATTTGAAAGCTGGTTGGCTTATCTGTTTGGCAATATCAAATTTATGATTTCTAAAAGATATCACGCAACAAAGGTACTGGTTGTATAAGGCAGGAACATGTTTTAATGTGTTTACACATGCATACAAATCTGCAGATTCACAAGTATCAAACCCAGTAATAGCTTCTTATTGATGAGGTGAAGCATTACTTGTAAGTCCGGTTGCTTACATACAAACGTGTATTATGTGCTTGTAACAATCGCACGTATTATATTTGAAGTTGCATATAAATACTGCATTCAAGAGGGATGAAAATTAATCAATAATTATCAGTATTGAATTGTTAGGACGAGTAAATATCACTTTGTCTGAATTTCTGTTACATTAAAAATATGTACTTATGCATATGTGTAAATGTATTTTTTGAATTTGTCAAGAGTTTGCATGGCAATATGGCACTCTGTGATCATTGATTTTTAATTTTTTGGTGCTTGGGTCAACGTCCCCGTGCTCATTCCTGGGATGGTTATTAATTATTACTTTCTTGGGATGTTGGTTTGTAAAGGATAAACTGGACTTATAGAGGAGAATATAAACACAACCGGAAAGATTACCCAGGAGAATCAGCTCATTGGGTTTGTGAGACCTCAGGCTGAAGCTGAGGAGAAAGATGAGAAGAAGAAAAATAAATTGATTTGGAGTAGTATTGCTCTTGCTGCTGTGACTTTAAATGACGTGGTCAAAGATGCATAATCGAATCACAGTACATATATCCTTCCTTTAAATGCTATTAAAAAATTCTCCTACATATCCTATATCTAGTCCAAATGCCAGCCTCGAGCTCTTTTTCTATATGCGTATATTTTAAAATCATGGACAACTCTGCCTTCCTATATATTCCTATTTCCTATATAGGTTCCTTTGACATACAACAATCATTCGTATGCCTATCCTTTTAAGAAACGTTGGAATCTTCATTAAAAAGTCAATGCTAATGTTGGGGAAACGGGACTCAGTCTATTGAGATGGACTTCAAAAACTGAGATACAGATACGGACTGGACTGAGACTGGGACTTAAAAATGAAACAAATACAGGGACTGGGACGGACTGGGACCAGGGTTGGCAAAGAACCGGCTTTTATCAATAAAGGCCAAGCCAGTGGCAAGAAATGGTAACAACCGGTTTTTATTGGACAGTGGAATTATTTGGATAGTATTAATTATGGCCATTTTATACCAACCTATACAACAGGTCCGGGCCGGTTAGAACCGGATTTTAACCGATAATAACCAGGCCATTTCTGACCACTTGGCAACCCTATGTTCATGCATGCGTAATATTAGCCAAGCCGGTGGTACGTTTTGGTTAAAACCGGTTTTTATTGGACAGTGGATTTGTTTGGATAATATTAATTACGACCATTTTATACCAGCCCAAGCATTTGGACTAAGCCTATATTCCATACTTTATGCTTTGTCAGCTAACTCCTACCCTTCCTATTTGTACTTTTGCTCGGAAGGAGGCTTGCTATCCTATCCCTACTTTTAGTTATTATATTTTTCATGCCTTCCTTTTCCTACATATAAATTCTTGCAAAGTCAGTTCCTATCCTATAAATATGCCTATTTGTGTAGGATCCTTGTAGGAAGGAAATGCATCTTTGGACGTGGTCGAATGACTTACAGAATGACAAAAATATTAATAAATTATTAGTTACATACATAGAATCGGAATAGGAATCGGAATTATTTAAAAGTATTTAAACTAACTGGTATCGTAATTCAAAATAAATTATTTGGGTATATCGGAATCCGTATTTAAATCGAAATTACATTTAAGCAGGTATTGTAATTGAAATGGGAATTTTCATTTTTTCAGATATTATATCCCTGAAAACAAACATACTGGCAAAGTTATTGGGAGTAGTTCCGGTCAGAGATGCGCAAAGGAAACAGCCTTCCTTCAAGCCTTCGAAGGCGAAAATTCAATCAAAATTTTCCCTTCAACATGTCCTAGAATGAAGCCCTCTAAAAAATCTGCCTTCCTTCACCCTTCCTTCCAATAAACATGCACTCATTTTTGCCTTCAGCCTTCTTCTAAAAATAGCCTTCCTTCAATTTTAAACTACAACCCGCTTAAAAACGTTTTGCACCAGCAGGATTCAGTGTAGTGAAGATAGCGGCACACATTGTAAATTCACGAATTGGCTGCATTGTTGCGCTAGCAGCAAAACGTCGTTGGATATGCTTTGCTTTCACGTTATAGATATTTCGTGTACCTGGAAGCCTTCACGGCCTTGGAGGGCTAATATTTAGGAAGCCTTCCTTCACAATCCTTCACTGCTTGTTTTTGTGAAGGCTTCCTTCAGCCTTCAGAAAAAAGTATCACCATCCTTCCATTCCTTCTGCAACGTTAAGAAAGTTACCTTTCCGCCTTCAAGGAAGCCTTCTTGGAAGGCTAGCCTTCCAAGGCTGCGCATCTCTGGTTCCGGTTCTACACAAGATGTTTTTAAAAATCTTTTTCATGGATCTTATCTGGTTTGACAGCCCTTTTAAATACACAATAAATTTAGAACCTTTGTAGCTATCTAACAATAAGAACATCAATTGGAAAAATAAAAAATCATTCCTGATATTTAATAAATACATTTTAAATCATTCACAGAATTTACTCAGGATCCCGGAATTGTTTTAGTTTTTCATGCTCATGCCACTCAAACGCAATCGCCTTGCATGTAACTGCCTTCACATTCAAAACTGTACCCACAACAATACACTAGGTTTAAACGTAAGCTTAAGGAAGGGAAAAAATTCAAGGAAAGTTTTTTTTCTTCAGATAGCTGCCCCGTTTGAGAATAACATTAATTACTGATGTTGGAATCAGGCATTACCTCTCTCATCTTACAGATATGAAACCTGCTGAAACTTGAACAAAAACTAAGAAGGATGTGCTTTTGATGCCACAAGGACAGTCTGGCCTGGAGCCAAAGCTTAAATAATTGGAATTTATCAGAAATTGAGTACACATCATTCAATTGTAAAGCAAAACGCAAAACATTGACTGGCTGTAAAAGTAGTTTTTTCAAAACAGTCCCAAGAATAATTAATTTAATTTCGTAGTTTTTTTGATCTCAAAATTACAACTGTTAAAATGGAATTTACGAATATTTCCCAATCACCTACTGCTCCTCCGGAACACGCGGGTAAAAACTTAATGAACTATTATTATTATTCTTGTAATCTCCTTCATTTGTGTCGATACTGGACTTTTTCTTCTATACGCATTTATTGTAACGCTAAACAAAACACTAACAATCATAAATGGCTTTTTGACAGTGCAAATTATCAATTCCTTGTTTCCACAATCTGTTGTGGACGCAGCTGACGGATGTCACATATACTTCTGCTGTATCATTAAAATGCTCCTGGAATCTGCTAATTAAGTAGCGTTGAATTGTTAATACGACTATAGATATCACTGTAAGAATTTCTTTTACGTAAATAATATATACATATGTATGTGTGTATGTATTTTTTTGAATTTGACAAGAGCTTGCATGGCATTGGCACTGCGTGGTCATTGATTATAATTTTTTGGTGCTTGGGTCAAGGTCAACGTCGTCATTCCTGGAATGGTTAATAATTAATATTTCCTTGGGATGTTTGTTTATTAAGGATCAACGGGACTTATAGAGGAGAATCTAGACAAATCCGGAGTGGTTACCCGGGAGAATCAGCTCATTGGGTTTGTGAGACCTCAGACTGAAGCTGAGGAGGAAGATGAGGAGAAGAAGAAAAATAAAAGGGATGATGTGGATTTGGAGGAGTGTTGCTGTTGCTGCTGTGACTTCAGTTGTTGCCCGGGTTGCGGATGTGAGGAGACTTGTGACACAGAATGGTGTGAGAAATGCTGCGAGACCTGTGCCACTTGCGAGGGCTGTGATGGTTGTGATAATTGTGGTGCTTGTGGGAGTATCTGCGATTGCCTTTGCGGGATCTGTCCAGATAATTAATCTGTAGTTAGTAAGATATGGATGAGGATATATAAATATTTTGTTATTTGATTATATCAAAGGTTTCATGTGTATACTTAGGCTTTGGCTATAAGGGAAAGAAAATGTAATTAGCAATAATCAATGATTGCTTAAGCACCAGTATTACGGAATTTGCTCTCCGAATCAAATCGTGCCTCTACTGTTTTGTAGTATTTGTACAAGCAGTAAGATTTTTTAATTTATAAATTTTTAATTAAAAGTTTAGATTTACAATTAGGGATGTATACCAACTATTCATTAAGTTGTGCGCACAGGTTGTGTTTGTTCTTGATAAACACAACATATGTATAGATACTGCTTTAATTCTTTTTTTGTGCTTTCTCATTTTTATAGAATTAATTATGTATGCGTTGTTAATGTACACGAACCAAAAGATGTAATAACTATTAGTATTAAAATTTGGCTACATGAACATTATGATTAATATGGATATTCATTTGAAAATAATCCAGGCAGAGTGATATGAATTCGCTTCTGATGCTCCAGGTTCGTAGAGAAATATAAAAAATGATTGTGAAAGGTCATATATGTAGGTCTATCATAATGAAGCCGTTCTATGTAAAGGCCTCAAGAAGAAAATACAGTAGTAATCCGAAAATTAAAGAAAGTGACATTTGTTATAAGGTCTGTGAGACTGTTACTTGATTGTCTTGCTCAAGCAATGCTCTGAGTGAGTACTGTTGTTTTAATGATGTAGAAATAAAGTTTTGACATGTGTTGAGTGAGCTTTAATATTCATTAAAAAAATCAAATATAGTGGTCCTAGGAAATTTAGTGAGAATTTATTCACACGCTTTATTTCATGATTTTAAGGCCAAGATAACAGGACACTAAAGCTGGGCGCCACCCCTACATGTAGGGTCTACAGATAAAATATAGGCTAGGAAAAAATTCTCGTAATGAAGACATTATGGGATAGACAGAAAATTAACAATGTAAAACGTCTATAAAATTTGCTGGACACAATAGCCTACTTGAATGAATGTAGGTTGAATACATACCTGTGGGATTGATGTACAATGTACAGATACAGACAACGGCCGGAAATAATGTAAGTTTGTATGTATGGTCATTTACTACAGCACACCGATTGGCATTGCATTTATACACAATCCATTTAATATAATTACAAAACTGGACACTGCCCGTTGTTATAGCTATTAATATTTTGCACAATTCAAATTCATAAACACATTCATAGTCAAGAATAAGCCGAAAAATTGATACATATAATTAGATATGAATGTAAGTACTTACATAATAATTACACAAACATGTTCTTTTAGTCATACGCCATTCATTTCAAAGGACACTACTTCAGTTTAGCACGAATTGCCTTTGAAATCGGTAAATTAATATTGGCTTACGTTACTTTATGTTTTGAAACAAGCCGATTTTCGAAGAGAAAAGTAAATTCCGTAAGACACTTAGATTGACATTGTACTTTTATCTCAAAGACACCACACAATTGTGTTCGTTAGTTTTGTTTTCAGTCTCAGGAGGTTACTTTAACTTGAAAATTCAAGTTAAAACTATGGTTTTACTTTACCGGCATTTAAGCATTTCAAGTTATACTTGAACTTGAACTCTCAACTTATTATACATTTATTATCATTTGTTTCACAAATGTCTGTTATTATAGGTACGGGCAAAGGTGTCTCCCTATCCTATTTATAGGCCTATTTATAGGATAAAAATAGGCAGGATGCAAAATCCAAGTCATTATAGGTAGTAAAATAGGGCGCAGTAATTACCGCTAAAATTAATCCTATATTATATGTAGGAGCTGCAAGAGTTCGCTTTTTATTTAGGAACAAGGTAGGCAGTTTGCGAAGGTAAAAATAGGCATATTTAATAATCCATTGACAAATTTGTCAAGCAATTATTTGATTTAACCTTAAAATAAATCTGAAAAATATTCTTCAAATACGTGACATTTTAGTAGTTCGATTTTTTTCATGTGTAACGATTGCACGTACATACATAGATGATTTTTAGTTGAAAAAATAAACCTTTATAGGCTAAAAATAGGTGTTTATAGGCTACAAAAAAGGCCTCTATAGGCTAAAATATAGGCAGAAACATTACAGGAGTATATATGTAGGCAAATAGGTAGGCAATTTATTTTTGACAAATAATATAGGTTAATATGTAGGGAAGGCAAAGCTGCAAACAATATGTAGTATTTTAGGTAGACTGAACCCTTTGGACGCCTTTGGGTACGGGGTTATTCCGGAACGCGAAAATCTTTCAATTTAATAATTTTGTTGTCGTCATCAGATTCTGGTAATTTAATTTCTGTTAAATTACACTTGGGGTATTTGCGTTGTTTTTCCCAGACATCCTTCTCCGACTAATTACAAGCAGGAAAGAAACATATCTAAATGTAATTAAGCTTTCACGACTTTACAGACTGCTTGCACTAATATTTTGGCTAAAAGAAAGCAATTAATTTACGCATACTTTCGACGTGATAAGCTACAATTGAAACAACTAAACCCGGAGCATATAAGCTGTAGAGTCGTTCAAGCAAAAAAAGCATGGTCTCAGTTAAGCACATAGAAATACATACCCCATTGTTTGTAATTTACTACACTACGTGCACAGACATTAACATAAAAATAGTAGCAATTCCAAAAACCAATGCAAAGAGTAAATTTCATTCATATATTGCAAATCCAACAGAAAGCATACAACAAATCTACAACGCATTTTTTAAAATCCCCAGGCTTCGGCATATCATCACTGAAGAAGCAAAATGGCTTACATGCTGTTTTTGAACAGCACTGAAACAATTTTGCGACGATTTCAGCGACCATATACGACATGAGTGTGCCTCTGATTAAACGATTTTTAAAATTCAAAAAACTAAGGTATTTTTCATACTCCTTTTCTTCCCTCTAGCTAATATAAAGGAGTAACTCGTGAAATAATTGAATCCCTAATCTTGTAAAAAATTTGTTTCCACATTTTCTAAGATTTGTTTGATGCTTCGGTTACGAAAATTAAAAACAATATTTTCACAAATTTTTAATTTAGTATTTGTATTTGTTGAATTTAAACAACTTTTTCTCCCAAATATTACGTTACGCATCTATTTGTAGGAAATTTTATAGGTTTTCAAAAGAGCTATAAGAATCTTTCTCTAATTTACAAATTGTGAGAAGAAAGAGCAAGAGGCTGGCGAAAGACTTCAGGATCTGAAGTGACAGATACGATGAAGAAATGATATACTATTAAATGAATCCCATGAAATACAACATAAGCATTCTGAAATATTTTTATGAACTAAAACAATGATCTAATTTGATGTGAGTTACTCCCTTGTGGGGGTTGCAGTAAGGATCTAAAACACTGTGTAGTTAGATTAGAGAATATTTCGAGGATAATTAAAAATTTCGCAGTACTAGTCGGAAATCATTTTCAGTACGCCATGTCAAATTCACAAACTGAAGAAAAAAATAGAACCCTAAAAATAGTGAAAAAGTTGTCCCGATATGAGGTTGAAATTCATAGGTAACATAACTTTGCGCTCAGTTGTTTTTTAGTAATGTTTTTGTGTTTTAGCAAATTAAAAGATAGGGAGATGAATTGTCAAACAGATTTAAGAATTGTTCAGTATTCTACATTGACTAAATAGAATTGCCTATCCATTTTTAAAAGGTAAATACGCTTGAGCTGATTTATCTCATGAAATTATGAGATGTGTGAATCTATAAAATGGGTCGGGCCATTATGGGTTGTATAAACAAGTTTCACGCCATTATCAATATACTATTTATATCAATTCCCAATATATTATTATTAATTGATGTTAGTCAACACTCCTTGATTCGTTTACAAGGTGAAGGATAAAAATGTTCTTCATTCACCTCGTCCGAAGTTGTATCCGTATTGCCTCGACTAGGGCCTTCAATGAATTCTTCAGATTGGAATTTCCACAACTCCATTGGAGGTAGAATTTGAAGATTTCGTAGAAACCTGTCTGAAAAATCGACAGAGAAAATAAGCTTTTTATGCTTACTTGCTAAGGACTAAGTCTATCGCACAAATTACCAGAGCAGTAAGTATGTACGTATGAATTAATCCATAACATAATCTGGGGACCACATAAACTATTTTTACTTTTGTATGCCATCATTTTACCTTTGGAAGTTATTGCATCCCGTAGGCTGATAACATTTTTTTTCACCAGCTTTAGTTCCCATTTTAGAACTCTCCCAGCCGTGAATTTTGGATCTATATGCAAAAGTTGCTTAATAAATTGAGAACAATCCTCATAGTTCCCAGTTCGAAAGGCCTCGCACGCTGCGCCATACGAGCTTTGGCGAATATCGTCTTGGATTTCCAGTCTTCTTTCTAAGTCTTTTACTCGCAGCTTAAGTCGCATATTTTCTTGATAAATTGGGTCTGAGACTTTGATGGCATTATCAATGCAAGTACCAACTGCAAGTATGCATATTATTATCAGTCAAAGTTGCACATATTTAGAAAAGTTGAGATTTGACAATTAGTTACCTTCAATGTTTTTCTCCTCACAAATTTTGATCCTCTCCCTTAATTCATTGCTTTCCCCGAGTGCTTCAACGGCTAAAATGATTTAAGCATATTTTATTACATTTAAGCAATCAATTCAGCATGGGAATACTGAAATCAGGTTTCACGGACAATGTAGAAATTAGAACCAGGGCTAACAATGATAATCACCTTGACCGAAATTCCGAAATCATAGTAAAATAATTGGTGGCGTATTTTAAAACATCCAATTTTTAAAAACATTATATTTCGCATTTAAGGAATTAACTGAGATTTCCCCTGTTCCCAAAACTAACTGTCCGTTGAGGAAGCTTTCGAATTAGTTAAACGTCTTCAAATTTAAGCAAAAAAAGGAAAACATTCTACATTTTTTATAGCACTGAATTTGGCAATCATCTGTTTTGCAAAACTTGCAGTAACGTTTAGAAGCAATGTGGTATCTCGCTCGTGTGTGTAAAACATCACAAATATTTTCTCCCTTCAACTGATTTTACTCACAATCATACCAACGACTGGAATTCCTGCGATTTTACTCCTATTACGTTGTTGGAGGTTCAGTGTGATTACAGAAATTAAAGCTTCCCCGGCATTTATTTTGTCACTCATTCAATATGAGAACTTTTTATCTCAACGCCTATTTTTAAACAATTATAAGAGAAAACAATACAGTACGCTATTTTGTAGTATCTACAGTGATTCCATACAGGGTTATACCTTTAAACATGTATCGACCGCTAGTTTTTAGAATTTTCTGTTTGAGTATTCAATCTGAAATGCTTGAAAACTTTAACTAAAAATATAAAAGAATGAATCACTGATTCATGTAGACGAAAATGCATTCTTCCTGAGCGCAAAGTGTTGCTACCAGGCTAAATAGCTGTAGCACCATGTTGTACAACTATGCATATCTGACTTATTCTGACTATGCACATACCTCAGATGTAGTTTAATCACTAATAGCAATAATCATATCTCAGCAAAGGTAGTTCAGTCAGTTCACAATTAGGACCAATCTCCATGTAATTATTCAAACTAACATCCACGCTCTTGTAATGTATCCCCATGTCTTTGCGTATAAATTCTATATAACAGTAGGTATTGTTTTACCTTCTCAAAAAACCTCTTCAAAATAACCTCTTTTTAGGGAATACACATTAGAACGATTAGAATTATTTAAGATTACGTCTTTATAAATAATGATGACAATATAATTATTATTAATCAATATTATTGTAAACCTTAATCTCCGACATTTTTTGAAAATAATGGCAGAATTAATAGATTATACTGAATATACTGATTATATACCAATTTTGAAAGGTAAATGATTATACCGAATTTTTTATTCTAATTAATGCGATACTAAATATAACTAAACTGTACATACCTTTCAAAAGTTTTCTCGATGCTTTCGCGTACTCTCCCATCTGGAGCAACACCTCTGCTGAAAGAATTTGATTGCAGCCAACAGCGTACTTCGCCCTGAAAATTACATTTGCAGTAATCTGGATTATTAAAAAATTCAATTCTCCGGTAAGAATACAAGGGAATATAATGTTGTTTTCTAACCTGTAAAAGGCAAGCTTATCACTGTCAATTCGAAGCTTTAATTCGGCGTCCATCGTAGTTTCCAGTGTAAAGTTTTACAAGATCTCAAAATTTTAATCTCAACAGAGAAAACCAGTAGTATTCCAAATACACGATGAAAGATGTTTGATAGCGCACAGAAGAATGAGATATTGGCTTACTTGAAGAAGGAAAATACATACACCGTACAAAATTTCTTACAGCAATAAGACCTGAAGGTAACCTGGAGTAGCGGTGAATAACAAAGTATGACCTTCACATGCACGAAAAATATGTATGCAGGCACATAATCAACCCTTGAGGTAAAGGTAAGGAAATGCTATTTTAAATTCCACGGGTTGGACATTCTAGACATTATTTCAATACTTTTATCTTTCTTGTACATTTGGAGACAAGCTCGTCCATCCTAAAGTTATGGTTATGCCTGTGCACTTTTAAGTCCTTCATTGTTCGTATTCTCAAATAAACAATTAGCCCGACCGTGCAACGGTGCAACTCTATTTTACCTTTTTCTTATCTTATTATTATAAGTCAGTACTTAGTACTCATTTTGGTCCATGTTTTATTTGAAGATTTTTCCCGATATATTTTAATGTAAATTCAGATTTCTCCTTGTATAGTAAAAAATTTGGGTTGGAAAAGAAACAAAGTTGGAATTAGACATGAAATTTAGAAAGCATACATGGTTATTGGTCATACTCATACAACATACTCATATACAAAATCAAATACCGCCCTAGCTAGTCAAAATTACACACTAACAATAAGCTGTCATACATTATTATACATAACATACTATATACTACATTTAGAGAAATCTGGATATAAAGTACCCGAGTACGATTACGGGTACGACACTGAGATACACGCGTATGGGTACAATTTTCGAGTATTTTTCGGGTACGGGTACAATGCGGGTACAGGTACATAGTTTGAGATTACATTGCGGGTACGGGTATGAAAAATTTGTACCCGGATACTTGGGTATGGGTACGGGTATAGATACCAGATATTACAATACCCGCACTTCGGGTACGGATACGGGTACGGGTACCGATTTTTCGTACCCATGCCGAGCACTGGTCTGGACGAAACGTTTTGATAACCCCGCTGTATTCAACCTAAAAATGGTTAGATTGGGCCACTTTTTTGCTAATGACTGACGCGACCTTTACAGGTCAACTTGGGTCAAATAAGGTTAGACAGTGTAACTGACGAATAATGTCTGCTTTCCCCTCCAAACATATCCTCATTCAAGACCGTGATCCTGGATGTCAACTAGGTTATCAGGAGGTCAAACACTACATGAAAAAAAAATCGGAAACAAATACCGAGTTTTGCCAAAACTAATTGTAGTGGAAACCTAAACAAGGTACAAGAAGTGTATTGTGACCTGTAGAGAAAAAAAAAGAGTATGATGAGGTCAACGTCAAAATCGTCATTTTATAGCGTGGTGCCCCTTAATAATTGTCAATAGGACACAATTACCACCAGTGCCTCCTATAAATAAAACTGAAACTCTCAGATGGCTTTTATTTGGGAGAATTCCACTCGTTTTTATCGTGACCTCAAGTTGACCTATGTGACCTGCAAAGGTGATAGGGACAATCTTTGGTATCCCTGCTACACATGTGTACCACTTTGAGCCTTCCCAGTGGCTTCAAAATAATAGAAATTGCCTTTTCATTTCGTAGAAATATTTTGATGGCCCCTATGCAATTGCATGGACCGCTTATCTAGCATTGAAAATGGCGGAAATATAAGGATTTTAATTTTTTATAATTTTATTGCGGCTTTGTTTATGAACCTGGAATGTTGAAAATTTTTAAAACAGCAGAAAACACTTCCGGAAACGAAAACATTTTTTTTCAAATCTGTAGGTTTAACTGGAGTTTAAAAAAATAATAGTATTCCTCAAATTTTTCCATTTTGGACAGGCTGGACATAGGTTGGGAGCAGTAGGGTTAACCCATACTCATATGGTAATTTTGGACTGTTGAAATATAGTGAAAGTATTACATTCTATATGTCTACGAATGTGGAACCTCAACACGACGTTATGTCAAATAAACCGGCCTAATCTTTATTCAAAGGATGAATTAAAAAAGTATTTAGCTTCCTTCGGGTCACTTCAGTGCCGTTTCCTCGTATCTGAACAGCTGTACAGCTTGTAACTTTTGTTTTATGAAAATGAACACGCATTCCATAATGTGTCAAAAATGGCTAGACTTGTTTAAGAGCTTCAACAACTGGTGTGCATGTGGAGTGCATATTCGAAACAGGAACCGACTTGCTTACTGTGGAAGGATGTTTATGCAAGCTGTTACAACTAAAACTTGTAAAAAGGATTGATACAATTGTTAGGAAATTTCTCTGTGAGTTTAGTGAGTAGAATTGTTTGGCTGACTTATATTTCATATAACATTATAACCATATTCACCTGTTTGGGCTAGCTTAAACTTGAAAAACCAAGTTCAAATCCAATTTCAAATTAAATCAAATTTCGGATAATTTGTTGATTTGAAATTCAAATAAAATTCGGATTCAAATAAAACACTGAATTTGGTTTCGTCAAATAGGTTATTTATTCAGTTGATTTGATTTTTCAAATCCAAATCAATTTAGGAGGTGTGAATAAATTGTATTTGAAATTCGGATTCAAATACAATTTCGAATCTGAAAATGTTTGATTTGGTCGCAACACTGTTTTCAAGTAGTTCGTACCTGTACCTGAATTTTACCCGTACCCAAAATATACTCAATATATGGACCTGTACCTGAAAATTTTTCGTACGTACCTGTACCCAATCAGGTGCTTTATACTGTAAAAGATTCAACATGATGACATTCGATGATTTACATCATGCCAATTACAAGCTAGAAAAAATTCTGCCTCGTCATAATTTTTGCAATACTACAGGCATCTTAATGGAACTATAACTTCTATGCCATCTGAGGTATTGCCATCTCCAATTAAATCTTCCATTTCTAGGACATCCTCCATAACCAAAATATCATTTAACGCCATTTTTAGTGAATCATAAGTGGAATTTGTAATTACACGTACTTATTGCTGGCACGTTGTGCTAAGCCAACCAACAAAACACGCTGAATATCAAAATAAACCTATTGGTCGTAGAGAGAGTCAAATACTACACTAGATGCCTCGTAAGATGGATTTATTTGTAAATGTACCCACATTTTCGGGTATTAATTTGTCAGGTCAGGGTATATTGGTAGCTTGTACCTGTTCCTGTCAGGTACAACCCAAAAAATTCGAAGTTTGTACCTGTACCCAACACTTGGTTTTGTACCCAAAATTTGGGTACAAATAGCTAGTACCCATAAAATACCCATTCAGTTTGGGTACTTAAACAGAGTACCCATTTCGGACCTGGACCTGTACCTGTAACCAAATACTCAGGTACTACCCGTACCCATGCGATGCACTGGTATATATGTGTTTATGAATTTTTTTGAGTTTTACAAGAGATTGCATGGCACTCTGGAATTCATTTATAATTTTTTGGTGCTTGGGTCACGGTCCACTTCCTCATTCCTGGGATGGTTATTAATTAGTACTTTCTTGGGATGCGGGTTTATAAAGGATCAACGGGGCTTAAAGAGGAAAATCTAAACAAATCCGGAGTGTCTACCCGAGGGAATCAGCTCATGGGATTTTAGATACCTCAGGCTGACACTGACAATGAATGAGAAGATAAGGAGAAGAAGAAAAATAAAAGGGATGACGTGGAGTTGGAGGAGTGTTGTTGTTGCTGCTGTGACTTCAATAATTATTGTTGCCCGGGTTGCGGATGTGAGGATACCTGTGACACGGAATTTTGCCAAAAATCCCGTGAGAACTATGCCACTCGTGAGGTTGTGATCATTGTGGTGCTTGTGGAAGTAACTGTGATTGCCGTTGAGGGAACTGTCGCTCCCTGGACAATTAATTTTTATTTATTATGAATCAGATAATGACAAATAAATATCTTTATGAAAGGTTTTATGTATGTAGAATTTGGTTTTAATGAAAGAATATGTTTATGAAATACGTAATCAATTATTGTTTTACAAATATCCAGAATGTATTAATTACTGTTCTCTAAAATAAATAAAGACTACCTTTTAGGAAACACATTGAAGCAGTAACTTTTCTAGAACAATATACTTAACAATATATGACTACTAATTGTAAATACGTATTTAGAATGGAGCTTGAATAACTGCAAAAACTTCAAATAACAATAATTTTTTATTGTCTACTTGAAATAGGCGCTCGTAAGGTATTTTGTGTTTGGTGTTTTGTAAGGTTCATAACCTCTACTGTATTTTGCAATTCATATCTTTAAGATCTTATAAGTGTCATGTTAGCTTGTATTTATTGATTTTGTAATGTTTACCCACCCCGCATTTCAAATACAAATTACAATTTCAAATACATAGCTCTGGCTCTTGTCGAGCTGCAATACATGTCTGAATAAACATTTTATAATGTAAAATACCAATTTGGAACGTTTTGAAACTAATTGTTTAAATTTTGCCTTGAATACTATAGATAATTAGATATTGAATACAATTCAATGTGAGGGCTATCAATTTAGTTAAATTAGCCGTGACCACCTTACATTACCCAGGCATTGTTATTTGTTTAAAGTAAAATTATTCTGTATTTTGGAACATGTTAATCAACTTTCATCTACACAAATACACAACTCTAAACTCTGTTCATGTGCATGTTTTGGATATTGAATTGTTTAGCAAAATTATGTACGAGTCTTTACTCTGAATTTATATTTGTATTTTTATGTTTCTGGGATTTTATTTTCATAATTGCATGTATTTTCCACTCCTCTGTTTATTCAGGTTCAATCCAGTATGCGGAATTCTTCTAAGTCAACAATCTTTTGATCGTCATCAGAATCTGGCAATTTTATATCCGATAGATCCCGTGTAGGGTATATTCGGGTTTTTTTCCAAATTTCTTTCTCCGACTAATTACAAGCAGGAAAGAAACGCATCTAAATGTAATTTAAGCTTTTCATAACTTTACATACTGCAGGCACTAATACTTTGATTATCAATCCAGAAATCAATTAGGTTATGCATACTTTCGACGTGCCAAGCTCTACAGAACAGCTCAAACAGAAACAACTACAACCAGACCATATAAGCAGTAGAATCGTCCAGGCAAAGAAAAACATGGTTTCAGGTAGATAGATATTCCCCATTGTTTGGAGATTACTACGTGCATCAAGATATTAACAAAAAACGATTAAAAAAGGCATTAGTTCAAATTGCATTCAAATACTGCAAATCCAACAGAAAGCTTTAAAAAAAATCTGCAATCCATTTTTTAAATCTCCAGGCTACGATGCATTTATCGTCAATATACGTGCTGTTTTTCATCAGCAAGGACACAGTTTTGCCTCTTCAGCGACGATAAACAACATGAATGTGATTCTGATTTAAAGGATTAAAAACACAGTGAGGGATTTTCGTACTTCTTTGCTTCCCCTTAGCCCACATAAAGGGGTGTATAACAGAATATTTTCACAGATATTTAATTTAGTATTTGTTTAATTTAAAACAGGACTTTTTCTCAAAAACATTTTGGTACGTATCTATTAGTAGAAAATTTTATGAACTTTCACAAGAGCTATACGTCAGATCTCTAATTTACAAATTGTGAGTATGACCGGTAAGAACAAAGTGCAAGGTTGGTTAGGGCGGGTGAGAAGTTATTCTGACCTTCCCATTTTAGCCTCCATGCATGGCATTCAAACATATTCAGAAATGCTAATTGTACAAACTTTCATGGGGATTCATTTAAACAAAATGTTATTTTACTATATACAAAATTACTGTCTAATGTCAAATATGACGCAATGTTCAGCCCGAGAGGAATGTTTTGTTTTTATTGCAGCTCTTCAAAACATTTCATGATTCCCCTCGCAGTTATAGGCCATGAGACAGAAAATGATATTGGATTAAATGAATCCCATGAAATACAGTATAAACATTCTGAAATATTTTTATGAACTAAAACAATGACAAGTTGAGAAATTCAAGCCAGCGTCTTTCGGTTCTGAAACTGTATTGCCCTAACCTTGCTCTCTGAACTTACAAGACTTGCCAAAAATTCTCAGTCTAGAGATATTGAATGGATTCCAACATAAACCATGAAATTCCCTACATACAAGCGCCAAAAATATTCAAGAAAAATTGATAATATAACCAATTTCTGAATTAAAAACGAAAAAACAATTCCTCATTGGTTCATAACTTTATCAGGTCACTGCCACAAATTTTAGAAACCCTGGATTTGCTATAAGGAATCTTACTACCCTGTGGGGGATGGAGTAAGAATATGAAATAATGTGTGCTTGCAGTTCATTCATTTGTCAGTAATCCGTGTAACTGAAAAAAATTATAAAAGCCCGAAAATGTTGGAATAGTACCAGATTCGAATTAAAATACGACATAAAAACGCGATCTGCATTCTGAGTTCAAGATCATGTCATACATGCAAATTAAAAGATGGGAGAGGAATTGTCAAATCAATTTCAGAATTGCTCCCAAAATCCCTTGTGGTCCTTCAAAAACCGGCTGAAATGAAGTCTCTATTAATTTGTAAAAGTTAAATGCGCTTACGGTAATTTATATAATGAAATTAAAAGATATATGAAGCAAAACAATTTTGTCAGCCATCATGCATTTCTCGGTATTTCGAGCGTCTTAAAATTTACCCTGATATCTGTATGTTAACTATATTATGTTTATCTATTCCCAGTATACATGCTATTTATGGATGTTAGTTCAATACTCTTTAATTCGTTTACTCGGTGGAGGATAAAAATACTCTCCGTTCACCTCGTCCGAAGTGTCTTCTTTAGACTGCTCAGACGGTCCCGCTTGAGGAAGACATTCTATTGCCGGTTTCCAGAGTTCCATCGGAGGGATCAAGGTCACACTACTTAAGAACAAATCTGAAAAGCACAGAACTTAGAGTTTATTTGCTAAAAACTTCCCATTTTATCGTCAACGAGACGGGAAGAAAATAATTGAACTTTTTTTCTTGGTTCACGTTTTTACGGAAAACATTACCTTTGTCTAGAATTATTTGCTTCCATGGCTTCTTAAATGTAGCAACAAGTTTCACCTCGAATTTTAAAATGCGTCCAGGGACAAATTGTGGGTCAATAAGTAGCACATCTTTGATGTTTCTTTGGGCATCCTCCATGTTACCACACTTGAAAGCCTCACAGGCTTCGCCATAGTACCATTGTCTTCTTTCCTCCATACTTTCTACGATTTCGGTTTCTGGACTGAACTTTCTCATTTCATTTGTTCCTGCAAGTAAAATAATGATCATTCATTGATTTCAAAACATTTGAGAATTAATTGACAGTTACCTTCGTTGATCTTTTCATTGCAATTCCGGATTTTTTCCTTCAGTACCTTCGAATATCCCAAGTTTTGCATTGCTAAAATGGATCAAATATGTGTAATTAATTTCCTGCGAAATCTGTACATAAATTTTGACAAAAATAAACATTTCACAGGGATTTCAAAAGTCTCTAATTTTGACCGAAATTAGTACTTCTAACACCAACAACGGATCTATAAAGATCTAGAACTAAGTTTCCTATGATGAAATTTTATAAATTAAACAAACACTTTTGCAATCCTGTCGCCCAGGTTTAAAATTTTAAATAAAACTGAATTTGGGATTAATCTTTATTAAGTAAACCCTGCAATAAGTTGTGCATATTTTTGATATGTCGGTAGATAAGATAAGAGCAAGTCAATTGCTCTACACGCTGAAAATGTTTTGCAGGATATTCATAAACATTTGGTAGTCTTGATCAATATTTCTACAATCCGAACGTTGATTATAAAACCGAATGCAACGAAATGGCTTATTTGTCCCTGTACTGCTCATTGTCAGTTTACTGATTTTTCTCCTCCAACCTGCAGCCAACAATTCCACTACTCGAGCCAACAAAGAAAATTTCATAATGCTATAATTTTGGTAGATTTCAATGAATTCAAGTTAGACTTCCAGTGTTTTTATTACTATGCGTTCTAATTCTAATGGATCACGCATTCCTAGATCTGTGTACTCTCTTAAAGAACTATTTATTGTAGTTCGAAATAATTACGGTCTTTGTAGATATATATTTTGTACATATCTACAAGAAATATGATCGCAAATCTGGACAACTCACCCTGTAATTTGAATTTTCTCATTCGCTCTCTCACTTTACTCACTTCCCCTCCCTCCCTTTATTACAGCCGTAATGTTGACTACAATTTCACTGTTGGCTTTGCAATTTGCCTCATTTCAAGGTTTCTTTAAAAAGGAGACAACGACAACCTAAATCGTTCTACTCATCACAAAAATGAATCTCTAAATCATCCACCGAGTAGGTTACCTGTAGCGCTGGGAGTTATGGAGAGTGAAGGGAATAGTCATTATTCATACTCTTAAATGTGTAAAAATGTCAGCATGCCCCATTATCATGCCGACAAACCTTGCTTATGCAAAATTGCCATATACTATGTATGTAATTATTACGTACATGGCATTTTACCTCCATCGATTTTTAAACTTGAGAATATGATAAGACCCGTGAAAATGACACCACAATCTTTCCACTCATCGAACAAATCATAGTAAAATGATTGGTGGGGTATATCAAAATACTCACTTTTTAACCACATTTCATTCTGGAATTTTTACTTCGTCTTAAAGAAATCAACTCAAACTCGCCCTGTCCCAAAAATTAACTTTTGAGAAAGCTTTTGAATGAATCAAGAATTCATGCCGAAAATAGAAAAACTTGCTGAAATTTTTGATAAGAGATTCTCACGGCGGCTAACTTTACTCAGACCAGCAAGTGGAATTCTTGCAATTTAGCATTACTCCAACTTCAGCTTAGAAACAACAGCTTCCCCTGCATTCATTTTGCCAATCTCTCTTCCACAACATGGACTATTTATCGCAACGACTATACTTGAAAACCTATACGAGAACACAATAAGAAATACAACCTCATTTGTAGTATATATACATAGATATACCGCTAAACATTTATAGAGGGCTGCAGTTTTTTGAATTTTCTGTTTGAGTAATTATGCAATCTAAAGAGTTGGAAAACTTACATAGGTACCTTGTATGTAGCACACTGCGTTACTACCAGGACAAAGAGCTATAATAACATTAAGTTTCGGAACAAATATGTAACTTCCCAAAACAAAGATAATGCAAAGAACCTACATAGGTACTGCTGTATGATTGCTTTTGACTGTTTATTTGAGATGTAGTCTAATAGCAATAATAATGTTTCGGGAATGTAGTTCAGGCAGTTTGCAATAAAGAATTACAATCTTCCTGTGATTACTCATACGGTTCTATCAAAACTTTACAAGTTCAAACATTACATCCAAACTCTTCTAATGTATCCCAAATCTTGCCTTTGTGCACATATTCTATATAGTAATAGACACAGTTTTACCTTCATAAAAAAGCTCCTCAAAATGTCAATCTACGGAATAAGTAATTACTTGCACGGACTACGGGACTACGTTCTAAACGATACTGAAGCAATGACTACGATTAATTCATAAGAAATGCTCAAATAATTATTACAATTAATGTTAACATTTAAAATTTGAGACTTGATAAATTCATGATCAATGAATATTAATCATTAATTTGCAAATATTTTTCTTTGACATCATTGAAAATAAACACACAATTACTAGGCTATAGACATTTTTTTAGCGATTTTGAAAGGTAAATGATTGTACCGATTTTATAATGTAATACGATGCTAAATATGACTAAACTACAGTACATACCTTTTAACAATTTTCTGGAAGCTTGAGCATATTGCCCCATCTGAAGCAATACCTCTGACATATGTATTCGGTTGCAACCCACAGCATAGTTCGCTCTGAAAAATACATTTAATTCTCAATGACCTGGACAATAAAAAAATGTAATTCACTCGTAAAGATACAATAATGTGTTTACTGTTGTTGGCTTACCTGTACAAGGCAAGCTTGTCACCGACAATTCTTAGTTTCAATTCACTATTCATCGTCGTTTGCTAAATACAATTTTACAACTTCTCAGAGTAAGACTCAAGAGAACAAGATAGTAATTATTCTCGAAATGCAGGATGAAAACAGTTTGACAGCGCACAGAAGAATGAGAAATTGGCTTACTTGAAGGAGGAAAATACATACACACAAAATTTCGTACTAGAAATAACAATAAGACCTTAAGGTAACCTGGAATAGCGGTGAATAACAAAGCATGACCTCCAAAAGCTCGAAAAATATATACACATAAACCTAATCAACCGTTGAGGTGAAGGTAAGGAAATGGTATTTAAAATCACAATGGTTGGACATTCTAAACATTTGAATATTTTTAACTTTCTTGTACATTTGGAGAGAGCTCCATCCATCCTAAAGTTGTGAATATGCCTGTGCACTTTTAAGTCCTTCATATTCTCAAATAAACAGTTAGTACGACCGTGTGGCCTTATTTTACCTTTTTCTTATCTTATTATTATAAGTCAGCACTAAGTACATAAGTACATTTATTTTGGTCCACGTTATATTTGAAGATTTTTCCCGATATATTTTAATGTAAATTCAGATTGATGGGCGTTCTTATAGCATATACGCAAATCTGCTTTTAGGAGCACATACATCTATCTGTACTTCAACATATATATTTTCTCCTAGTGTAGTGAAAATTTTGGGTTGGAAGAGAAACAAACTTCGAAAGAATAGGTCGCAAAAATACACGTGACTTTTAAAAGGCATACATATGGTTATATTAACCTTGAAATTTGAAAGCTGGTTGGCTTATCTGTTTGGCAATATCAAATTTATGATTTCTAAAAGACATCACGCAACAAAGGTACTTGTTGTATAAGGCAGGAACATGTTTTAATGTGTTTACACATGCATACAAATCTGCAGATTCACAAGTATCAAACCCAGTAATAGCTTCTTATTGATGAGGTGAAGCATTACTTGTAAGTCCGGTTGCTTACATACAAACGTGTATTATGTGCTTGTAACAATCGCACGTATTATATTTGAAGTTGCATATAAATACTGCATTCAAGAGGGATGAAAATTAATCAATAATTATCAGTATTGAATTGTTAGGATGAGTAAATATCACTTTGTCTGAATTTCTGTTACATTAAAAATATGTACTTATGCATATGTGTAAATGTATTTTTTGAATTTGTCAAGAGTTTGCATGGCAATATGGCACTCTGTGATCATTGATTTTTAATTTTTTGGTGCTTGGGTCAACGTCCCCGTGCTCATTCCTGGGATGGTTATTAATTATTACTTTCTTGGGATGTTGGTTTGTAAAGGATAAACTGGACTTATAGAGGAGAATATAAACACAACCGGAAAGATTACCCAGGAGAATCAGCTCATTGGGTTTGTGAGACCTCAGGCTGAAGCTGAGGAGAAAGATGAGAAGAAGAAAAATAAATTGATTTGGAGGAGTATTGCTCTTGCTGCTGTGACTTTAAATGACGTGGTCAAAGATGCATAATCGAATCACAGTACATATATCCTTCCTTTAAATGCTATTAAAATATTCTCCTACATATCCTATATCTAGTCCAAATGCCAGCCTCGAGCCCTTCCTATATGCATATATTTTAAAATCATGGACAACTCTGCCTTCCTATATATTCCTATTTCCTATATAGGTTCCTTTGACATACAACAATCATTCATATGCCTATCCTTTTAAGAAACGTTGGAATCTTCATTAAAAAGTCAATGCTAATGTTGGGGAAACGGGACTCAGTCTATTGACATGGACTTCAAAAACTGAGATACAGATACGGACTGGACTGAGACTGGGACTTAAAAATGAAACAAATACAGGGACTGGGACGGACTGGGACCAGGGTTGGCAAAGAACCGGCTTTTATCAATAAAGGCCAAGCCAGTGGCAAGAAATGGTAACAACCGGTTTTTATTGGACAGTGGAATTATTTGGATAGTAATAATTATGGCCATTTTATACCAACCTATACAACAGGTCCGGGCCGGTTAGAACCGGATTTTAACCGATAATAACCAGGCCATTTCTGACCACTTGGCAACCCTATGTTCATGCATGCGTAATATTAGCCAAGCCGGTGGTACGTTTTGGTTAAAACCGGTTTTTATTGGACAGTGGATTTGTTTGGATAATATTAATTACGACCATTTTATACCAGCCCAAGCATTTGGACCAAGCCTAGATTCCATACTTTATGCTTTGTCAGCTAACTCCTACCCTTCCTATTTGTACTTTTGCTCGGAAGGAGGCTTGCTATCCTATCCCTACTTTTAGTTATTATATTTTTCATGCCTTACTTTTCCTACATATAAATTCTTGCAAAGTCAGTTCCTATCCTATAAATATGCCTATTTGTGTAGGATCCTTGTAGGAAGGAAATGCATCTTTGGACGTGGTCGAATGACTTACAGAATGACAAAAATATTATTAAATTATTAGTTACATACATAGAATCGGAATTGGAATCGGAATTATTTAAAAGTATTTGAACTAACTGGTATCGTAATTCAAAATAAATTATTTGGGTATATCGGAATCCGTATTTAAATCGAAATTACATTTAAGCAGGTATTGTAATTGAAATGGGAATTTTCATTTTTTCAGATATTATATCCCTGAAAACAAACATACTGCAAAGTTATTGGGAGTAGTTCCGGTCAGAGATGCGCAAAGGAAACAGCCTTCCTTCAAGCCTTCGAAGGCGAAAATTCAATCAAAATTTTCCCTTCAACATGTCTTAGAATGTAGCCCTCTAAAAAATCTGCCTTCCTTCACCCTTCCTTCCAATAAACATGCACTCATTTTTGCCTTCAGCCTTCTTCTAAAAATAGCCTTCCTTCAATTTTAAACTACAACCCGCTTAAAAACGTTTTGCACCAGCAGGATTCAGTGTAGTGAAGATAGCGGCACACATTGTAAATTCACGAATTGGCTGCATTGTTGCGCTAGCAGCAAAACGTCGTTTTATATGCTTTGCTTTCACGTTATAGATATTTCGTGTACCTGGAAGCCTTCACGGCCTTGGAGGGCTAATATTTAGGAAGCCTTCCTTCACAATCCTTCACTGCTTGCTTTTGTGAAGGCTTCCTTCAGCCTTTAGAAAAAAGTATCACCATCCTTCCATTCCTTCTGCAACGTTAAGAAAGTTACCTTTCCGCCTTCAAGGAAGCCTTCTTGGAAGGCTAGCCTTCCAAGGCTGCGCATCTCTGGTTCCGGTTCTACACAAGATGTTTTTAAAAATCTTTTTCATGGATCTTATCTGGTTTGACAGCCCTTTTAAATACACAATAAATTTAGAAGCTATCTAACAATAAGAACATCAATTGGAAAAATAAAAAATCATTCCTGATATTTAATAAATACATTTTAAATCATTCACAAAATTTACTCAGGATCCCGGAATTGTTTTAGTTTTTCATGCTCATGCCACTCAAACGCAATCGCCTTGCATGTAACTGCCTTCACATTCAAAACTGTACCCTCAACAATACACTAGGTTTAAACGTAAGCTTAAGGAAGGGAAAAAATTCAAGGAAAGTTTTTTTTCTTCAGATAGCTGCCCCGTTTGAGAATAACATTAATTACTGATGTTGGAATCAGGCATTACCTCTCTCATCTTACAGATATGAAACCTGCTGAAACTTGAACAAAAACTAAGAAGGATGTACTTTTGATGCCACAAGGACAGTCTGGCCTGGAGCCAAAGCTTAAATAATTGGAATTCATCAGAAATTGAGTACACATCATTCAATTGTAAAGCAAAACGCAAAACATTGACTGGCTGTAAAAGTAGTTTTTTCCAAACAGTCCCAAGAATAATTAATTTAATTTCGTAGTTTTTTTGATCTCAAAATTACAACTGTTAAAATGGAATTTACGAATATTTCCCAATCACCTACTGCTCCTCCGGAACAAGCGGGTAAAAACTTAATGAACAATTATTATTATTCTTGTAATCTCCTTCATTTGTGTCGATACTGGACTTTTTCTTCTATACGCATTTATTGTAACGCTAAACAAAACACTAACAATCATAAATGGCTTTTTGACAGTGCAAATTATCAATTCCTTGTTTCCACAATCTGTTGTGGACGCAGCTGACGGATGTCACATATACTTCTGCTGTATCATTAAAATGCTCCTGGAATCTGCTAATTAAGTAGCGTTGAATTGTTAATACGACTATAGATATCACTGTAAGAATTTCTTTTACGTAAATAATATATACATATGTATGTGTGTATGTATTTTTTTGAATTTGACAAGAGCTTGCATGGCATTGGCACTGCGTGGTCATTGATTATAATTTTTTGGTGCTTGGGTCAAGGTCAACGTCGTCATTCCTGGAATGGTTAATAATTAATATTTCCTTGGGATGTTTGTTTATTAAGGATCAACGCGACTTATAGAGGAGAATCTAGACAAATCCGGAGTGGTTACCCGGGAGAATCAGCTCATTGGGTTTGTGAGACCCCAGACTGAAGCTGAGGAGGAAGATGAGGAGAAGAAGACAAATAAAAGGGATGATGTGGATTTGGAGGAGTGTTGCTGTTGCTGCTATGACTTCAGTTGTTGTCCGGGTTGCGGATGTGAGGAGACTTGTGACACGGAATGGTGTGAGAAATGCTGCGAGACCTGTGCCACTTGCGAGGGCTGTGATGGTTGTGATAATTGTGGTGCTTGCGGGAGTATCTGCGATTGCCTTTGCGGGATCTGTCCAGATAATTAATCTGTAGTTAGTAAGATACGGATGAGGATATATAAATATTTTGTTATTTGATTGTATCAAAGGTTTCATGTGTATACTTAGGCTTTGGCTATAAGGGAAAGAAAATGTAATTAGCAATAATCAATGATTGCTTAAGCACCAGTATTACAGAATTTGCTCTCTCCGAATCAAATCGTGCCTCTACTGTTTTGAAGTATTTGTACAAGCTGTAAGATTTTTTAATTTAGAAATTTTTAATTAAAAGTTTAGATTTACAATTAGGGATGTATACCAACTATTCATTAAGTTGTGCGCACAGGTTGTGTTTGTTCTTGATAAACACATCATATGTAGATATAGATACTGCTTTAATAATTCTTTTTTTGTGATTTCTCATTTTTATAGAATTAATTATGTATGCGTTGTTAATGTACACGAACCAATTTGGCTACATGAACATTATGATTAATATGGATATTCATTTAAAAATAATCCAGGCAGAGTGATATGAATTCGCTTCTGATGTTCCAGGTTCGTAGAGAAATATAAAAAATGATTGTGAAAGGTCATATATGTAGGTCTATCATTATGAAGCCGTTCTATGTAAAGGCCTCCAGAAGAAAATACAGTAGTAATCCGAAAATTAAAGAAAGTGACATTTGTTATAAGGTCTGTGAGACTGTTACTTGATTGTCTTGCTCAAGCAATGCTCTGAGTGAGTACTGTTTCAATGATGTAGAAATAAAGTTTTGCCATGTGTTGAGTAGCTTTAATATTCATTAAAAAAATCAAATATAGTGGTCCTAGGAAATTTAGTGAGAATTTATTCACACGCTTTATTTCATGATTTTAAGGCCAAGATAACAGGACACCAAAGCTGGGCGCCACCCCTACATGTAGTGTCTACAGATAAAATATAGGCTAGGAAAAAATTCTCGTAATTAAGACATTAGGGGATATACAGAAAATTAACAATGTAAAACGTCTATAAAATTTGCTGGACACAATAGCCTACTTGAATGAATGTAGGTTGAATACATACCTGTGGGATTGATGTACAATGTACAGATACAGACAACGGCCGGAAATAGTGTAAGTTTGTATGTATGGTCATTTACTCACACCGATTGGCATTGCATTTATACACAATCCATTTAATATAATTACAAAACTGGACACTGCCCGTTGTTATAGCTATTAATATTTTGCACAATTCAAATTCATAAACACATTCATAGTCAAGAATAAGCCGAAAAATTGATATATATAATTAGAGATATGAATGTAAGTACTTACATAATAATTACACAAACATGTTCTTTTAGTCATACGCCATTCATTTCAAAGGACACTACTTCAGTTTAGTACGAATTGCCTTTGAAATCTGTAAATTAATTTTGGCTTACGTTACTTTATGTTTTGAAACAAGCCGATTTTCGAAGAGAAAAGTAAATTCCGTAAGAAACTTAGATTGACATTATACTTTTATCTCAAAGACACCACACAATTGTGTTCGTTAATTTTGTGTTCAGTCTCAGGAGGTTACTTTAACTTGAAAATTCAATTTAAAATTATGGTTTTACTTTACCGGCATTTCAAGTTATACTTGAACTTGCACTCTCAACTTATTATACATAAATTAATCCTATATTATATGTAGGAGCTGCAAGAGTTCGCTTTTTATTTAGGAACAAGGTAGGCAGTTTGCGAAGGTAAAAATAGGCATATTTAATAATCCATTGACAAATTTGTCAAGCAATTATTTGATTTAACCTTAAAATAAATCTGAAAAATATTCTTCAAATCCGTGACATTTTAGTAGTTCGATTTTTTTCATGTGTTACGATTGCACGTACATACATAGATGATTTTTAGTTGAAAAAATAAACCTTTATAGGCTAAAAATAGGTGTTTATAGGCTACAAAAAAGGCCTCTATAGGCTAAAATATAGGCAGAAACATTACAGGAGTATATATGTAGGCAAATAGGCAATTTATTTTTGACAAATAATATAGGTTAATATGTAGGGAAGGCAAAGCTGCAAACAATATGTAGTATTTTAGGTAGGCTGAACCTTTTGGACACCTTTGGGTACGGGGTTAAGCCGGAACGCGAAAATCTTTCAATTTAACAATTTTGTTGTCGTCATCAGATTCTGGTAATTTAATTTCTGTTAAATTACACTTGGGGTATTTGCGTGGCTTTTCCCAGACATCCTTCTCCGACTAATTACAAGCAGGAAAGAAACATATCTAAATGTAATTAAGCTTTCACAACTTTACAGACTGCTTGCACTAATATTTTGGCTAAAAGAAAGCAATTAATTTACGCATACTTTCGACGTGATAAGCTATAATTGAAACAACTAAACCCGGAGCATATAAGCTGTAGAGTCGTTCAAGCAAAAAAAGCATGGTCTCAGTTAAGCACATAGAAATACATACCCCATTGTTTGTAATTTACTACACTACGTGCACAGACATTAACAGAAAAATAGTAGCAATTCCAAAAACCAATGCAAAGAGTAAATTTCATTCATATATTGCAAATCCAACAGAAAGCATACAACAAATCTACAACGCATTTTTTAAAATCCCCAAGCTTCGGCATATCATCACTGAAGAAGCAAAATGGCTTACATGCTGTTTTTGAACAGCACTGAAACAATTTTGCGACGATTTCAGCGACCATATACGACATGAGTGTGCCTCTGATTAAACGATTTTTAAAATTCAAAAAACTAAGGTATTTTTCATACTCCTTTTCTTCCCTCTAGCTCATATAAAGGAGTAACTCGTGAAATAATTGAATCCCTAATCTTGTAAAAAATTTGTTTCCACATTTTCTAAGATTTGTTTGATGTTTCGGTTACGAAAATTAAAAACAATATTTTCACAAATTTTTAATTTAGAATTTGTATTTGTTGATTTTAAACAACTTTTTCTCCCAAATATTACGGTACGCATTTATTTGTAGGAAATTTTATAGGTTTTCAAAAGAGCTATAAGAATCTCTCTCTAATTTACAAATTGTGAGAACAAAGAGCAAGAGGCTGGCGAAAGGCTTCAGGACCTGAAGTGACAGATGCGAGGAAACCGTTATTCTGACTTTCCCATTTTTACCTTCACGCTTGGCATTCGTACATATTTACGATGTCAATTTTACAAAATTTCATGGAAATTCATATAAATATCCTGTTATCCTACTATGTACAAAATTGCTGTCTAATATCAGTTATAATGCAATGTTTTGTTTTTATTGCAGCTCTTCAAAACATTTCATGAATTTCCCCTCGCAGGTATAGGCTATTGACAATGATAATCATTTCGATTAAATGAATCCCATGAAGCACAGTGTAAACATTCTGAAATATTTTTATGAACTAAAACAATGACAAGTTCAGAATTACTTTTTCACAAGCCAGTTACTTTTGTCCTTGGAACTATATTTCCCTAACCTTGCTCTCTGAACTTACAGGTCATGCCAACAATTCTCAGCCTAGAGATACTGAATGGATTCACAGAATGAATTTCCTACACGCAAACGCCAAAAATATTCACGAAATTCACGATTTATGAATTTAAAATCAACAAACATTATGCGTTGGTCATGAATTTATCAGGTTACTGCCACAAATTTTAGAAAACCTGGATTTGCTACAAGGTAGGAGGAATCGAATTTATTTAGAGTTACTCCCCTGTGAAGACTGTTGACTTAAATTTGAGATAATTTCGCGGATAATTAAAAATTTCGCTCTCATAGCCGGAAATAACTTAAAACATACTTTTGTCGTTATTTTCTGTTACGCAGGAGTAATCCATGTTAAATTGACAAACTGAAGAAAATATTAGAAACGTAAAACACCTGAAAATGTCCTAATACCATATTCAAATTAAAAGACAGCATAACTGCGATCTGCATTCTGAGATCAAGATCAAGTTATAAGAGCAAATTGAAAGATGGGGAGAGGAATTGCCGAACCAATTTTAGAAACCCTCTCAACATCCCTTTTGTTCCCTAAAAAGTTGTTCCCTCTGTATGTTAACTATATATATGTATATATCTATTCCCAATGTGTATACTATTCATGGATGTTAGTATACACTCTCATTCGTTTACTGGGTGGAGGATCAAAATGGCTTCCATTCACCTCATCTGAAGTTTCTTCTTTAGGATTTTCAGAAGGCCCAGCTTGGGAGGGATCCCAGTATTCCGTCGGAGGTATTACGGGCAAACTTCGTAAAAATATTTCTGAAAAACAAGCAAAGAATTACTAAACACTTCCAAGTTTGTCGCCACGAGACCAGAAAAAACATTTATTATTGTATTGGTAAGAAAATAATTAGATTTGTTTTCTTAGCTCATGTTTTACGTAATATGTTACCTTTCTCTACAATTGTCTGGTGTAATGCCTTCTCAAATTTCGCAACAAGTTTTATTTCGGATTTAAGTATTCTTCCAGGGATGAATTTTGGATCCAACAATAAGACTTCCTTGATATTTCTTTGGCAACTTTCAATGTCACCAAACTTGAATGCCTCGCAAGCTTGGCCATAATAATGTTGTCGCCGATCCTCATTACGTTCTACCAATTCTTGCTTGTACTTCAGACTGTCGTATATTCCTGCAAGTAAAATACTATGATCATTTATTGCATTTAACACTTTTGAGAAGTGTTTGGCAGTTACCTTCATTATTTGTTTGTTTGCAGATCCGGATTTTTTCTTCTAGTACCTTAGAATAACCCAGCTTCTGTATTGCTAAAATGGTTCAAACACGCGTAATTAATTTAATGTCAAAGTTCAACATAAAGTTTAACTAAAATCATAATTAAATATTTGACGTTTTCAAAAGTTTCTACTTTTGAAAAATATTATTTCTAGCACCAACAATGTTTCCCTAGGCAACCAGAACTAATTGCCAATTAATCCAGAGTAATGGCAAAATTTTCCAAATTAATAAACACCTGCATTGATGTTGCCCAGGTTTAAAAATTTACATTATGCCTAAGCCCCAATATATTGTACATATTTTTGATCTCAGTAGGTAAGATCTCTGCTGGAAGCAAGTTAATTGCTCCACACGCTGAAAATATTTTTAAATTGTTGCCCAATGTTTGGCATGATATTCACACAAATTTAGTATACTTGACCAATACTTCTAGAAACCAAATGTTGGATCTAAAGCCACATACGACGAAGTGACAAATTTATCCACGTATTGCTCAGTTTTTTGAACTTCCTCATACAATCTGCAGCCAACAATTCCACTACTAGAGCCACCAAACAAAATATCATTCATTATATAATATTGGTAGATTTCAATCAATTTAAACTAGACTTCCAGTTTGTAGTGCTTTTATTACTACTCCTTCTAATGGATCACCCATTCCTCTAGCTCTGTGTACCATCTTAAAGAACTATTTATTAAAGTCCGATATAAGTACGGTCTATGTGCAAAGACACCATGTATACATATCTACACGTAATATGAAATGCAATTGTATTTGGGCAACTCATCCTGTCATTTTACGAATATGCTTTTTTACTGACTCACAAAAAATAGAATTTTTTGCATTTGAATTCCTCCCCTCTCAAATCGAAATAGTTTTCCACCTTTTAGAGCCGTAAAAGAATCTTCGTATTGGTTTTTTTAAAACCTCATTTTATTATCTTAATTTGATTTTTCTCATTTGCTCTCTTGCTTTATTCACTTCACCCCCTCCCATTTTTACAACCGTAGAGGCTTGACTTCGACTTTTTAAAAATTGATAACGACAGCATAAATTGTTCTACCTCCTCAAATCACGAAAACAAATCACTGAATTACACATCGAGTAAATTACCAGTAACGCATGGAATCATGGAGAGTGATGAAGATGAGAGTAGTTATACTCCGGCAACAAATTCACAATGAATTACTCACACCGAGCTCTAGAGACAATTTAAAGCTCTCTTGGGTTGGGAATCACAGATTTATCTTAACATGTACTGCGTATATCTTACACAGTTAATTTTAAAGGCAGATATAGAGGTGGGATTCGGGCTTGACTTCAGACCCGAACCCGGAAGAAACCCGAACAAATACTCTATTAGCCCGACCCGGCCCGCCAACGGGTTAAATATTCGATATTCAACCCGGCCCGTTTTATGCTCTTCACATTTTGTGAAGCCCGAACCCGTTAAAACCCGGTCTCCAAAATTTTTTGTACAACCCGAACCCGCTAAAAACCCGATCTTTCAATTGTTTTAAAACCCGATGAAAACACGGCTTTTTAGTAACAACTGAATCCGCTGTAAAACCTTTATTTACATATTCTTTATATTTACATATACTATCCATCCCAACTCATCACATTCAATAAACGTGCACTCACGGAGCAAAACTTATTGGCTCTGAAAATTTTTGAAGATAATCTATCAAGCTTAAAGGATCGTTTCAAAATGTTTAAGCATGTGTACGTATTAAATGCAGTGAACGACTACAGCATGAATACACATGAAAGCAATGCTTGAACTCTGCGCAACGTCAAATATATATGCATGCCACCTATCTGTCCTAAATTCTATTCTAGTAGAATTGTCAGGTCATTTGTAATTTGTGACCCGCCCGAAACCCGAACTGAAAAATAAATACAGGCGCAAGCCCGTTCTTAACCCGGTTTCGCTGTTTTAGTGCAGCCCGAACCCGGTCGGAGCCCGACGTAAGTTCGTATTTGCAGCCCGAACCCGGCCAAAAACCTGGCCGGGTCGGGTTCGGGCCGGCCCGAATTAAAACGCCCGCCTCCGGGCCCAACCTCTAAGGCAGAACGACTTCTATTTTTAGGAATTATTACAATGCAGCCGAGAATTTTTACATGTTAAAATATAACACTATAACGACACTTCTCTGGTAACATCACATTTTTCTATCTCCTGCCTATGCTTTCCACGTAATTTTATAACGTTAGTCAATTATTATTGAAGAAAACTTTGTGAAGAAAGTTTCTTTTCTTCCAGTAGCATTACAATATATTGGCACAATAGAAATACTTTCCTCATATAAGCCACAAAATTATATGAAGATACTGCTATTATTGTATTTGTCAGTCTTGGAGAGGATTTTAAAAGTTCGTCTCCGTAGTTAACATACTTACAATTAGTTTAAGCAAACTGTAAAAGGTAGATATATGTAATCCGACTGATATTTGTAGTCCTGATATTCTAGTCTTCTGTACTTCACTATACAGTCCTTAGGACTTGAAATGATGTATGACCGACGCTTTATTTGCATCCATCAGTTTCTAATTCCTAGTTCCTAGATAGGGTTATTAATATTTCCTCAGGCTCATTTTATCTAAATTGCTTCACATACCAGAAAATATTGTCACATTACTTATATTTGTTATATACACTGTATCACTGTAGTATTAAAGACTATTGAAATACATAATTATTAATAGCCTGCACAGTTGGAGTCTTGTACTTTTCACTTCCTTCTGGATATATATATACAATGTACTATGTATGTATTTGTGCACCTTTCACATCAAAACAAAATCAAGGAGACCTACATAAAAAGCGACGTTTCTAAAGTGCTTAAAAATTGTACTCGTCCACTTTATAAATTAATCTCATCAATCTAGCCAAATGCAAGTAAAATCTTGGGAAACAACATTCAATGAAAAGCTGTCTAAAAAATGACGATATTTAATGGCAAGCTTTTGAAATTTATTGGAAATTCGTTCGACACTTGTCCAAAATTCACTATATGTGTATGTACACATATAAACCATTACTATTCCTTACAGTACAGTACATACAGTACAGACGGCTCCTTTATGACGCTCTCATGGTTCAAACACCGTAAATAAAAATTAACATAGCGTCGTTATGTATTTTCATGCGATTATAAAGGCGGTCATTCAAAAATTATTTAAAACCTTCGCATTTTTATGTACAGCAAAAAAAAGAAGGTAAGAGCCGTAAGAGGTGACACAGATGCTTTTCAGTGCAATCAAGTGCAAAACAAGGATACGTTCACTCATTCAAACATATATACATACATGTCTCCAGAACAAAAAACTTTTATAATACTTTTCATGGCCGAGAAAGGTTGTGAAAGACTGAATGGATAGATACATTCCTAGATAGAAAGGAGGCTGAAAGTAGGTTGTTTAAACAGCTCAAAGGACACATATCGCATTAACAACCAGTCAATATGTAGTTAAGGTAATGGTAGAATTACTTACTAGATTACTAATTGTTTAATGATTTTTAAAGATAAAGGGCTATCCTGAATTAAATATTCTACGGCACATCCAAATATACAAAACTTTACGTACCTTTGGCAAATTTCCCGGCTGCCTTCCCGTAATTCTCTGCCTCAAAATAGGACTCTCCCTTGAACAGTTGATTGCAACCGACTCTATACTGGGCACTGAAAAGTAATTTTATTCTAAGTAATTAATGTTACACATTATATTTTCAAAATATGATACTGTAAGTAAACAGAAGTCTAACTTGTAGTAGGATAGCTTATCCATGGCAAAGGCAAATTTAGTCTCTCTCTCCATTCTTCTGGGCTGTCCGATGTTTAGGAACTAAGCTTACTTTCCAGAGTATACTGAAGAATGCTCGAAAGAGCTCAGGTGAATGGACAAGATGTTTATTTTAGGTTGAGATATAACACAAAATATCTTACCAGTGAAATAGAACCAGGAAGAATACCTGGGGGTTTCCCTGGGGGGCTGTGAATGACAAAGCATGACCGCCAAATGAACGAAAAATAAATATGTACATACATGCTAATCACTCGCTGAGGTGAAGGTGACAGGCTAGTATCTATTTTAAATCAAAAAAGCTGCATATTCTGTGGATTATTTGAATAAGTATTCCAATTTTCTTGTACACTTACAGGTTAAGCTACATCCATCATGAAGTATGCTTATGATTAGTAATTACTCCTGTGCCTTTCCATGCCCTTTTATATTCTCAAATAAGCAAGTAGATCGACCGTCAATCTTTGTTTTATTTTACTATTATCTCATTAATATTAGTTAGTCATGAGTTTTTAAATGTATATAACTATACATCCATATCTGAACCAAGTACATTATGTGTATTCATTTTGGTCCAATCTGTATTTAGAGATCATTATACCGATATATTTTACAGTCAAATTAATGGTAGGGGGTTGCTAGAATTTTGCTTTATTCTGCCTTTAGGATCAGACACAGTTGACCTTTAACATAAATATTTTCTCTTAATATAGCTACATTGTTGGGTTGGAAAAGAGAGTTTACGTGGGAATTAAGACTGGTTTCCATGCAACAGCAAGTAAATCATGATATTAACCTTTGAACTTTCAAACCTGGAAGGTCTAATTATTTCTATTAAACCATTATTAAAATTACGTACTGTGATTTTTTTTGTTTCTAAAAATATGCAACAAAGGTACTTTTTGGATAAGTTAGGAAAAATTTAGGAAACCCCGTAATCCGTTGTTACTTGAGGTGAAAGTTTCTTGTAATTCCAACCGCTTACTTACAAACATGGATTGTGTGCTTATAGCAATTGCATACGACATACTTTTTTAGTATATTTCCAGTTGCAACTACTTCATTACATAGATGAACGTAAGTACCGTATAGTAGTATCTGACTGTGATGAGTAGGGACTTCAGATCTCAAGCTGAATTTATAATAAATGCCAGAGAGCTGCCACAACTAACCTACAAATACATACACACCACGGATAGGAGGTAATGTGGGCACGAGGTCAAATTAGGTTCGCTAGATTTTCTTTATTTTCGGTAAGGATAAGGTAAGTAATAAGTTCAATATGTACAGTTGTCTGAATCAGGATTAGACAACTAATTGTCTCATTTTTATGTAGGGAAGTAAATAAAAATAATTTAAACCTGTCCAGGAAGGCTAAAATGACATGGACTATGTACAGATATATGTACATATATACAAAACTATATTCTATATTTCAGCGCTAATCAAAATCTTGAACATGAATTCGGTGCGCCAGTTGCCACGTCAAAAATTTGATGAATTGTGTGAAACATTTTGTCCGTTACAGTTAATTTTTACTGCCCTCGTTGAAAACCTGTAACGGGATTTTGCTACAATGTGGGCAATCAAATATATATGAATTAATCAAAAATGTGGACCATGGGGGGGGGGGGCGACTACAAAAAGTCAGGACTTTATATGAGTCAACTCCATGCCAGTCGTACAACCGGATTTTACAGGTTTTCATTGGATAGTGGAATGAATTGAATATTAATAAATGTCAATTCATTCCAAGCAACAAAATTTCTAGCCATACCAGCGGCATCTAGTGGTTTATACCGGAATGTATACGATTTTGGCCTGAATTGGCAACAATTAATGCACGTAAGTATTTCAATTGACAAGCGATGCTCATTCTTTTCTACAGTTGAATTGTTGGTTAATACCAAAGTTTTCGTCCGGTCTGGTCCGAAGAAATGGATCATTTCAATCCTTCTGTTCAAAATAAATACCGGACCAGTGAATCTTTTCCTTGATTTTGGACCAGAGCAATTTGACTGTTTCTGCGTAAGGACGACACTGGGCCATGGAGCCGACGTTTTTTAAAGGTTATGCACAAGTCAGGATCGGGACGATTTAATTAAATTCAATAAGTTTTCAGCTGATTTTTAGTTTCTGAACTCAATTGAATACTATATTTTTAACTTTGATTTAAAACACAAAATACATCAGCACCGCATTGCAAGCTTCACTTCACAACCTATCATAGTCAATCAAATATGCCGTCCACAGAGTTTCAACAAAATTTAAATAGTAATTTATCGTAGTATTGCCCGTGAAAACCGTTAACTGAACCCGACAACTGTTGAACCCATAGCCCATTTACAAACTCTTCCAAGCTTTATCCCTGGAGTCTATGTAAACAAAGTTTTAACAAAATGCAACAACAAGAAGTTGAGTAAGCGTGTCCACAGTCCACAGACAGACGTATAGACGGGGCAAACCCATGAGGTTTTATTTTGAATTTCGGAATTAAAATTATTTCCTTATAGACTAGGGTTGCTAATATTCTGGTCCGATCGGGCTTTGATAAAACTGGTCTTGTCCAGGCGTAAAAAACAGACCAATAAACCGAAGACCACGTTCCGGACCACAGTCCAGGAAAATCTGAAGTTTAATTCAATAATCACATTTTATTGGGCTAATTTTGCACTTTGTTACCAAAAGTAAATTTTTAACATATGTCATGGGATTTTATCTATGTATTATTTTTTATTTTCCATACATTTAGGACCATGGTCCTGTGATCTGGTCTGGTCCTGATATTTAATAATTCCATTTTAAATCATTGACATTTACTCAGGATCCCGGAATTGTTTTAGTTTTTCATGACACTCCCCATCGCATTGCCTGTAACTGCCTTCAAATGCAAAACTGTACCCACAACAATTCTATAGGTGTAAGCATAAGCTGAATGAAGAGAAAAAATTCAAGGAAATTTTTGTTTCTTCAGACAGCTGCTCATTTGAGAATAAAATAACTAATGTTGGAATCAGGCATTACTTCTCTCATCTTACAGATGAAACCCGAAACTTGCACAAAAACTCAGAAGGATTTGTATATATTTGATCCACAAGGACAGTCTGGCCTGGAGCTTAAACAATTGGAGTTCATCAGAAATTGAGTACACATCATTTATATCCAAAGCAAAACGCAAAACATTGACTGGCTGTAAAAAATTAGTTTTTTCCAATCAGTCCCAAGAATAATTAATTTAATTTCGTCGTTTTTTTTAATCTCAAAATTACAACTGTCAAAATGGAATTTACGAATATTTCCCAATCACCTACTGCTCCTCCGGAACAAGCGGGTAAAAACTTAATGAACAATTATTTATTATATATTTATTATCTATATTTATATGGATGAGGATATATAAATATTTTGCTATTTGATTGTATCTAAGGTTTCATGTATACTTAGGCTTTGGCTATAACGGAAAGAAAATGTAATTAGCAATAATCAATGATTGCCTAAGCACCAGTATTACGGAATTTGCTCTCCGAATCAAATCGTGCCTCTACTGTTTTGAAGTATTTGTGCAAGCTGTAAGATTTTTTTTTTAAGTTTAGATTTACAATTAGGGATATATACCAACTATTCATTAATTGTAAGTTGTGCGCACAGGTTGTGTTTGTTCTTGATAATCACATCATATACATAGATACTGCTTAATTCTTTTTTGTGATGTCTCATTTTTATGGAATTAATTATGTATGTATTGTTAATGTACACGAACCAAAAGATGTAATAACTATTAGCATTCAAATTTTACTTTATGAACATTATGATTAATATGGATATTCATTTGAAAATAATCCAAATAGAGTGATATGAGTTCGCTTCTGATGCTCCAGGTTGGTAGAGAAAGTATAAAAATTGATTGTGAAAGGTCATATAGTAGGTCTGTTATCATGAAGCCGTTCTATCTAAAGTCATCAAGGAGAAAATACAATAGTAATCCGAAATTAAAGGAAGTGACATTTATTATAAGGTCTGTGAGACGGTTACTCGATTGTCTTGCTCAAGCAGTGCTCGTGCTCGGAGTGAGTATTGTTTTAATTTTGTAGAAATAAAGTTTTGACATTTATTGACTGAGAGTTTTAATGTTCATAAAATAAATGAAAATACAGTGATCCTAGGAAATGTAATAGGAATTTGTTCCGTTTTTATTTCGTAATTTTAAGCCCAAGATGAGTACATCAGGAGTAGTGCATCGCATGGGTCCAGGTCGCACCCGGGTATTTGGGTTCAGGTCCAGGTTCAGGTTCAGTATGGGTTCATGTATTTTGGACCCAATTTTATTGGGTCCTGTCTGGGCACAATATTTTATGCCCGTGAAATTGGGTAAAAATTCAGGTTCAGGTCCAGGTACATAGAAAAACCCATTTTGATTTTACCTGTCAGGACCAGGTGTAACACATAAAAGACCTGAACCTGATCACGAAAGACCTAAAATTTTTAGGTTCATGGATTGTGAGTTAAAGGCCGGAGAATTTCAAGCTTCCAAGATGATTTCCATCGCAAAAGCAATGGCAGGGTGTCTCACGAACCAGTGAACATGTATTCTTATTCATTTTAAATATATTTTGTACCTAATTGTACTTTTAATACACGATAAAATAAAAACCTTCTGATTCTCAAATACCCAAACATGTTCAGGTCCGGTTCAAAAATACCCGGGTTCAGGTCGTCTTTTGGGTACTTTTTCGGGTTCAGGTACTAATCAGGTACGGGTACTGCAAAAACACAATTGGGTCAGGTTCAGGATCGAAAAATTTGAACCTGCTAAATGGGTAAATTTTCAGGTACAGGTTCACACTTTTGAGGTACCCAAAGTTTGGGTCCAGGTCCAGGTACAGGTTCGACTATTTTGAACCCATGCGATGCACTAATCAGGAGACACAGGTGTGATGGAAGATTAAAAAGCCAAAATGTTTCTCTCAATAACATTTGGAACACTACACATCTTGCGACACTCCGTTCCTCCGTTTCCAATTTTGCATTGGGCTCTGAAATGAATTACCATAGAATTTATTACAATCCCAGTGTTTCCAAATACTTTGGAACATCGTTCATGACAAAACGGCCGCATCAGAGAGTTCTCTAACATTCCAACTGGAAAATCTTCCCGAATCTTCCGAAATAAAATCGGTCTCAGAAATCCCTTCTTTTTTCCATCTTCCACATTTTTGAAGCTGAATTCCCCCAGGCTCCTTTATTTCTGCCCTCGTACCCACAATTCTCAACCCAGAGACCTAACAGATATTAACCCTACGGACTGCGGAGAGCCCATTTACCGTGCAAACGCTCGTCAAAACCAATTAAAAATTGAAGTTATTTTAAAAAATCTCCTATACTTGCCATCCCTCTCCCATAGTGTCGCCCTAAATATTAACTTTGGTCAATGAAGAAAATTTTTTAAAATCTGCAACTAAATGTCCTACAATCAAGGGGGATTTTTTTTTTAATTTTAATAATCCTATTTTATAATTGTTTGTTTTATTTATTTTCATGAAATTATATTAGCCGTTCCCTCATCCTTGCTACCGTGCTAAAAGGAGAGGGGTAATTAATTTTGGTCAGCATGGTACAGTACTGCATTTCACCCCATTTGAGAATAAACTAATAGCTAAAAAAAGCTTAAACAGAAGTTGCTTTTGCGCCCTCAAAAGTTAAAAACAAGTTTTCTGGTGGGGTTTGTCAAAGGAATCAATATTCTGTTACTGAAAATGATGAAAACGATTTAAACGACGAAAAGCAACGCCACGAAGACAATGTTCTAAACTACGAAATTCCGCCTTAGTGGTTTCTGATACATAATTTCTGAATTTCCTGGAAATACAATAATTATGTATTTCATCCTAATATTCTATAAAATACGAAGTTCCGCCGTAGTGTTGTCAACAATACGTAATCAGTGGATAATAAATGCAGCATTTTGTGGAAGTGCATAACGTTAGATCAATCCTTATTCTAATTTATGGTTACTATGAACTATACAAATATCGTGGCGTTGCTTTTCGTCGTTTAAATCGTTTTCATCATTTTCAGTAACAGAATATTGATTCCTTTGACAAACCCCACCAGAAAACTTGTTTTTAACTTTTGAGGGCGCAAAAGCAACTTCTGTTTAAGCTTTTTTTAGCTATTAGTTTATTTCCGACTTTTTGATGCAAAAGCACAGATTACAATGGTATCCAATGCTAAGAAACAAAAATGATTTTCGCGCCCAGTAATTTTAACAACAGTAAAACAAATTATTTATTTCAAACATCAAAAATATCAAACTAAAATATTCCTTAATCTCTGGATCTCTTCCATAGCCTGTTGGTTAGCTAGATTAGAGGAGAATCGGTGAGTGTCAAAATTTAGAATACCTAAACCTTTGAGCGTTCTCACACGACTAAGGGCAACATACTCCGAACCTAAACACCATGGTAAATGTTCACATGTTAGTATATACATATATACATACATACATAGTATGTTACATACCTTTAGCAAAATGCTTATTAGAGAGGTCTATCACTGCCTTGTTTAAACTCAAACTTTGCACCTACATCCATGAGTTAAATATCAGAATAATTAACGACGCTCAATATCTGGAAAAGGATTCACCTCGTTCAATGTCAGTTTTATTTCCGGACCGGCACTTTCAGTTTGAGGGAATTATTGTGGTTTGCTTAGATTGCAGCATATTTATATCTGCAGATACGTCTGCTTAGCTGAATAGTATTAACTTTAAGATTTTAATAATTTAATAGACGAAAATACATTACAATTTTTTGAATGATTGATATTATGAAAATGAATTCAAGAAATTTAGTTTTTATTAATTTTAATATTTATTGTTCAGAAAGTTAAAAATGTTGTTGACAATGATTGTTAAGGAAAACTATATTTAAGGGCTGATCCCTTAAAGATCACAGTACCAAATTTTTATGCTAAGGTCCTAGTTACTAAAGGCACCCTCCTGAAAAATTTCATGTAGTTCCAAGGGGTGGAACGCACTTTTCTAGCTCGCAATGCTAAATGAACGGAGGCCATGGATATTTTTTTATGAAATTGGGACCAATTTTTGTTTATTTTTGCAAAGGAATGCCAAACCTTAAGGGATATGCGATTGTAAAAATTCATGGAGATTCGCCTTGCACTCCCATTGACTTTAAGCCTTTGACATTCCAAGTACGATTTTTGGTTCAAGAGTTATCTAAGAAAGTCACTTTTTGAGGTATGGGTAAAAGCATATAGGTTGCTTTTTTTAGGGGACAAACCTGGGCACGTACACAGACCTGGGCACATGTCCTTTAAAAGCAACTTCTAAAAAACGTTTATTGTGGAAAAAACCTATTTAATTTTTTTTAGCGGAAAGAATTCATTTTCGGTGGGAGACAGTGCGAGGCTGGTGAGCACTGGTCCTTTCGGTGTTTGATAACAGACGGCGGCAAATCCCGAAGGCCTGTGGTATATACATAAGGTGCTGGAAGTAAGTATGTACATACATCATATTGATTGGGGGTCGTGCTCGTGCTTGACATTCTTCTGCAGGAGGAGAATGCAGTCTCGCAGTCTGCGTTAATCTGCAGTGTATTTATTGACTGCCAAGAGTTTGAGCATGGTGTGAGTGCTGCTAAAGATAGACATTCTTCCTAATTAAATAGTCATTTCCTAGTCACTAATTTAAATGGTTACGAGATATTTACTATTTAAAGGAAATTAATTTTTTTATTTCACTTCCAACATCAACCATAAGTGAAGTCCACAAGTGTTGATGGTACTATCCAAATTCATAGTATGTTGTGAGTTGTTGTGATGTAGGAAAAAAAAAGTCAGTTCGTTGATCTCATCTGTTTATTTTTCGTGTATTTATTTATTTACAGAATTATTTGTGGCTCTGGTAGAAAAGGTATGTTGGAACTATCTCTGTACTTCAGTAAAATGTCCTATTTGAGTGAATTAGGGAGCGAATGGGAATTTTGCAATTTTGCAATGTGTATGTAGATGTTCTGTTGATTGTTAAAAAGTTGTTTGACCTGCCGTTTAAGAGCAACCGGAATGTCGGTGGTATTTTTTTTAGATATATATTGATTGTCATGAGAGTGAAATGTTCTTGCGTCCATCTAATGAATTTTTTGGGTTGTGAATTTTGGTAATTATTAGTCTAGTTTATTAGAACTGATTTTTTATTCAAAATTTCAAATTTGTAATCTATACACGCAATTTATTTGTTTTTGGGTGATTAGACACTAAGGGACGAGACGACGGGACACTGACATCAAGAATTAAACTAAGGGACGGGTAACGGGCTGAAGGATCTTTGGGGGACAGAAGAATTTCTTACGGGACACAGGACACTGACACTAGGTACGGGACAATTCCTCGCGAGTATGGACAGTTTACTTGCGAAACACCGATTTGGATTAAAAAAATGGACACAATTTGAGAGGCCGACGACGGAATTCATCCCCAATTTCAAAACTGAGTGTATGGGATCCGTCCTCATTTATAAAAATTATTTAACAATAGGCGTCCCCCGACGCTAAGGAGAATGATGAGGGTCGGGGGAAAGAATGACCCTTTGGGGGAGGGGATCGGAGGAAGGAAGGCAGAACTCATTAGACTGTGTCCGTCCCCAAATGGGAAACTTTTTTCTCCGGTATCCTTCCACAAGGGGAAAATCATTCTAGGGTAACCTTCCCGGGATACCGGGTCCGTTTTGGGGGTTTAAAAGCGGAAATGTGTTCAGAGAAAAATGTTTTCCGAATTTTATTTCAGTCTTCAGCCTAATAGTGCCTACATACTCGGCATTACATTATACATTTTTAAATCGGTGTTTGGCAAGCAAACTACACTTGTTCCAAATAGGGAATCGTGAAGACTGTACAGGTCCAGGACATGACTCACAAAAAATTCTAAAAAAAAGAATCCATTATCTTTTGGAAATTAAAGTCGAGGAAGCATCATCAAAGAAAGCTTGAGATTTGTTCTGCACTGTTGGTTGCACTCATTGTCAGATGGTGAGTGCAACACTTCCCCTCTCTTTATCACGAGAGCTGACCAAAACAATAACGGCAAGTGCTGTCTCAGGTACTCATTAACTCAATAATTGAGTGCGTGCCTTACACTCGTTCCAGAGAAATTTCGGGCGACTTGAACAAAATATTGTTCAATGATTAGGCGTAAATAATTGCTACCAATGATAATGATGAAGTAAAGCAATAATTTTCGTTGTCTAATTTCTTTCACTGGAAGGTTCTTTATTAAAGCACCATACATTTACGGTGACCTGTCTGTAAGGTCTCCCCAAAAATCAATAGTAATGCATAATAGAATAAGTAATGGAAATATTGTAATGGGGTACAGAAGTAATTACATATATACTAGAAAAAATCAACTGTATGTAGGTTTTGCAGTGTATACGCTAAGATTAGAACGGGTAATCAGCAATGTGCTCTACAATGACCGACAATGAGATTATCGGGTATCGATTGAAATATAATCAGTTTGAACAATTTTATTAGACGGAGATGCTCAAATATTTGCTCAGTTGTAAGTGCTTGCTCACATTTGCCCACTCCATGCTTATATAATTTCTGTCCAGCAAAACTGTACACAATGGAGCTAAAGCAGGAGTCAAAATATTTGCAACTAGATGTGTTCCAATTCAAACATGGAACATCCCATAAAATGAATTCAAATAAATGTATTGCAAATATTTATTTTCAGCCGAAAAATGATACACGTTTTTTGGCTCCGGGGACAAGATTGCGCTACATCGAGAGTTTTTGGGCAAAGACATGGAGCCAATTTGAATCTGGATATTTTCTAAAACTTGGGGAATCTAATTTTTTTTCTATCATTGTCCCATCTATGTGCTAGCGGGAAAAATATATTGCTCCACCCCAGGGATCAATAATTAGAAAATATTTGGGTACCCCTCACCCTAGCGTTTCATCCGGATATTCTAAATTTTATTTAATAAAGCAGTAGCCTCAAAATCTCGAAACAGTGGTGAAGGAAATTAATCATACTCAGGATTTTGTAGTCAATTTACAATTCAAAAATAGATTGTTTGTAGCAAATTTAAGCAGTTTTCAAACAAGCACAACATGGGACCACCGCTGTAAAGCGCCGCTTCAGAAAGCGGCAGCAAAAGTGTGATGCAAGGTTTATCACTAGCACGTAAATGGCAAATCTTAATCAAAACTAAGAAAACCCCCAAAAAATATCATCTGTATCTTAAATACTCAAGCAACACAGCGAATTTTAATCTTTGTCGCTAAAGTGAACTCTGTCCATGAGAGCGTCTTTTGCGCATTCATTTTTCCGGTTATTATTTTCATACGATTTTATCCAGCGAATTCCAGACTGTCACTAATAACGAGGTGAAAAGTCGTCAAACCCAAAACAATCAATGTGATCGTTAACAAACAGGCTTGCCGTTCAGGAATTTTTTCGGTTAGCGTAAAAAACTATGATGATTAAAAGATTATGAATTTTTCAAAAATTAAAACAGTGACGTAGGAGCCTGTACCCAAATACCCGGGTAAAACCTGCACCCATGAGAGGCACTAATAACCAGTGTTTCACTCTCCCTGCCTATTTCCAACTTGTCCTTTTCACATCTCATTTCCTGCAACCCTGCCTCTCGTGTAACTCAAGAATACGAAATTTTGAAGGCCATAAAATTGAATTGTTAATATAATTTGTTGAACATATTATTTTAACCGGAGAGGACTGATCGTCTTTCTAAGATTTCAGAACATGAGACATGAGTACAGATCATTAACGTATAAACTTTCAGACTCGTAATGATTCTAATGATTATAAAGCTTTTTTCTGGAATATGCTTTCCTGGGGACCCTAAACTTGGGCTCCCATCATGGGATAAGGACCGTTGCCGTGAAAAATTGATCTGTCACGTGTTCTGTTGTAACGTTCCATACCTTAGTTTAGTTCTTGGTTTCATTGCCCCATCCAATCCCCACAATTAGTGTAGTATCACCTTCATTTTTCACTGTTTTGCATCAAAATAAAAAAAAGCTGGGGTAAACTAAAGTTTTCTCTAAAGAGGTTCAAGAATTAGTGAATTTTAAAGTTTGTTTGAATTCTTGTTATATTTTCCTGGGTCGTCACTTCGTCAGTCGTCACAAGATCTAGGCGCAACGAAGAGCTTTTAGCTCGAGTAATGATTGTTCTTACTGAATTGAGGCAAGTCGTTGAAAGTTAATTGCACTTGCATTCCCTCTAAAATTAATATGATTGGAATTTTTTCAGTGATTGAACCAAGATTGTAGGATTATGAGTGACAGCTAAACCAAAACATTCTGGAAATATTGGGATGGAGCACTTGTATAAAACGTGCTGATAGTCACCTGCTTCTACTCATCTAGTCATGAACATGATATCTTCCCTTGATTGTTGACGTGAGTTTGCATTTGATGGCATCAACAATATCCTCGCTGAAGATGGAAAATGATCTACATGCTCATGCTTTTGTACAGTACTTACAATTAGACCATTTTGCCTCTTCAGCGACGATATGTAAGTGTATCAAGGTTATGGCTCCATAATTGACAAGTAGTTTTTTATGAATGTGTGGTCCTCACCTCAAGTCATGCAGTCAATTTCTGCTTGTCAAGCTCTGAACCTTAGAAAAACCACTCTCTGTAGAGAATTACTACAAGTTGTTTTGGTGAACTTCATCTTGCCGTTGTCCTGATGCTCGGGATTATCGTGATTGTTTGTGAGTTTCCTGGATGTATTCACTTTGGGATATTGCCTAATCATATTGCTTGCATTGTGGACCCCCCTCAGATTTTGATTGATGGCTTTCAATCTTCAAGTCAGTATTTGCTTTTTCCGAGTGGCCACTTTATATTTGTGCCAGGCTTTTTAAAACTTGTTGTCCTTCGGGAAAGTATTAGCATGTTTGAATTACTATACTAGAGAAGCTTATGAATTTAGGCTTCATCCTTTTGTACATGAACATAAATTAGGGGGTAGGCAAGATATGACGAAGATGACAGGTAGTAGGGTAGAGATGGTTCGATAAAGTTACGATTTTAATCATCTGCAAGTCTCAACTCAAAAATGTAATCATTTAAATTCTAGTGCTGACGTAATAAACAGTAACAAACATGTAGTGATGTGGTAGAAAGGGCTGTATATAAGTTCATGGATGATTTTCTGGTTTATTGTAAGCGGAGGGGGGAAGTGTAGGTCAAACTGTCAAACATTTGATGACGTGATAAATGAGTGAAGCCTGACAGCAATCGAAATGAATTATTTCATTGTTCCAAACATTCTGGGCTCCTTACAGCAACCTTCAGAAAATCTTGTTTTTAACACCTGGCTCATTATTGGCTTGCCACGCTTTCCTGGCTTTATATTTTGTGGAGTTAATTGTACGCAGTATATAAATTTGTTTCTCATGACTTCCTGATGAATTACATACGATAAAAATTAGCCATTGCATACCCATTGTCATTAGGTTTGCCTTTTGCGTTAACTCTGACGCTGGATTACACTGAGCCATAGAATCCTTTCCCGTATATGGTATGGCTATGTGTCTCATTGTCAGACGGCTGCATGAGAGATCTATATATATTAATTGTAATTCTGCATTGCCTTTACATTTATCAACATTATTTCATCATATATGTACATATATCTAATTATATGCTTCCGTAATTACCCAAGCAAGTCAAGCTCATAACGTCTAATAATTTAAGCAAGTGTTATAATGGTTGTCTCGAACAGGTTAAAATCCTAAAATTGTTTTCTTTTGAGTCATAAATAAAGCGTTGGCATATCTGATGAATACTTTACACATTAGACTCTGAATTCGTACACTTTAGGATATGGAGTCTCTTGGTGTCTTCATTTGAATGTCTAACTAGTCCGTGATTCAGTAAGGATCTTTGTTTAACTTGCTAACTTCAGGCAGAAGAGCTTCTCACAGTCCTATGTCTAAGGTCTTTCTGACTTCGACAGTGACACAGAACGGTTTTTGGTAACCGTGTGCTTTAATACATGAAAACTGTTAATTGTAATCGCAAGGGTCAACTGACCCTTGCGATTCTGTTGGAGTTACAATTCCGACCATCAATTTCTTCCAAAATCCTCCTTGTCATGATGATTTTTGAATGAGCGTCTCATTACAGAAACATTCGTGCAAGAGAAAATATACAAAAGAGAGATTATGCAGTTCAGTATTGCAGTACTTGTGAATTCTTACAATGTAATGTGAACGTGGTCTACATAAAAAATCCAAGTATAAATATCTATCAGTAAAGCAGTTTCATAACAGACATTACATTTTTTCCGATATCTGTGAGACTCCAAAATTAGTCAAAAATGCAAAGTAAACAATTTTTACAGGGACATTACAAAAGTTCTCCCAATCAAAATTTGTCAACGATCAAATAACCAAAATGTTCGGCGTAAATTTAGCATTTGAGCTTACCAATCTCAAGGTTAAATTGTGTATATATATTGTGTATATAATTATATAATTAATTATATATAGATATTGTACCTTTTCGTAATAGCCGTTTCTGACAAACGCAATTATTGTGTATTGAAAGGAAGGGTATTTACTGGCTGCTAAGTCATCAGTGCTTTGTTACAATTACGAAGTACCAATTCGCACATCCTTTAGGCGTTTTTCCCTGTGAAAGTTCTGTTAATCTATGAATAGCCATCGAGGATCCCATCATCTGAGCTGAAGTCCATTGTTCTTTGTCCCACTCTGAGTTTAGCTTTTAATGACATTGACGTAATTATTATAAAGGTGCTTGATGCGATTCTAATCCATAAAACGTGTTTGCTGTAATATACAGTAATAAAATGAATCCCAATGAAATTTTCTATCTAATTTCTATGTAAATCTGAAGAAGAATTTGCTACAAACGGGGAATTAAATATTTGATTATTCATTCCCTTATGTGCACTGAACGGGGTTAACTGATATAGTGGCCATTATTGTCACATTGGGTGTATAACAAATTTTAGTCTGAACATGAAGGACAGAGTCAACGTGACCTTTGCGTGTTCTGAAATGAGGAAGTTCATCTGATTCACTGTCTGTAACAATGGTTGTCCCATGCTATTCAAAGAGTGATGACATGGCCCATATACTTTAAGGTCGATTTTTTATCCAGTGAGAGTGCAAAAATAATCTTTTTATATTCTCGCCTTTGTGATGGCGGAATTACTGCGCTTGACTTAAGCAAGGGTCAAGTGTTATCTGAAATACTCGGTTTAAAACCCTAAAAAATAGTAATCCCCAATAAGGAAAAAAGCATTCTAATCTGTAATCTAAATGGTAATTATATTGCACTATCATGCATGACATTATGGCATTACAAGCTGCTAACTGGGAATCAAATGGATTTAATCGACACAAGGATTATCAATTATTGAAGCCATTAAATTCCAGGGGAAATGTATGCGATTGTGATGGTTTGCGTTTATGATTTTTTATTAATGACATGTGTTCCGCCGGAGACATCCAAGAAGAGTCAAGTTCGTAGAAGTATCGTCGCCGTCTTGTTATGATATAAGAGGCAGTGCTCGGAACGGGTACAGAAAAGCAGCACCCATCATTAGATGCTCATTACGTGCGAGTATACTATCGTCCCAGTACTCTGTAAATGCATATTTTACACTTTTTCATCCGGAAAAAATTAACCTGGTACATTTGTATGTCTCCAGTTCGTAATGTCCGGTTTAAGGATGCTAAATCATGCTGTTGAATGCACCTCTTAAATGATGAGCGTGAATATTTGTGCAATTTTAAAAATGTTGTAAAAATATGTAGTATATGTAATTACTACCCAAGCAAAAGAATTACCAATGAACCAATTATTACACCAATTAACTCTTTACCCGATTGTCGAGTAGTGACCGTTCACGGGACGAACGCTGATTCGGGGCGGTGTCTTCTTGATGTGATATTTTCCTCCATTAACTTCGCTCATTAATGACTAATAATTTAATGAATTCTCAGTCTTGATTTAACAAGTCCATAGATCCGAGGAAGTCACACTACCCATTCAATGTGCTGAGTACGTCAGTCGCATTTGGGAGATAATCCCAATAGCCACTTGTCCCCTAATTCTGTGATAACGCTACCATACCCAGTCAATAACTTCTAATCACTTGTACTTACTGTGTTTTGCAGAATGAGCATTTCGGATTTGTTTGTCTCTATTTGCGTGCTTACATGTTGTAAGCATGTAAGCACGCTAATAATAGTAACACATTAGCAAACAAGTTTCTTTGGATTTGAATGAAGTTTTCATTAGCCTCGTGTCGTATGTATGCATGTGCGGTTGCCTACGCCCCTCTTGTGAAATAATTGGCATGGCCGAGATCAGAAGTACCAAGTCCCATCTGCTTCCATTGTTGCTTATATTGTGTCATAGAAAAGAGAAATCACTTTTAGTATAATGAGTAATTGTCTAGTCAGATGATCTTAAGAATAACATTTCTATTTGAAGATCTATAGATGTAGTTTGAGGTACCAACCAGGCAATATTTTATTTTTTTCCCTATGCTTACTTTTATGTATTGCCTTGTACTCTCCTGCCTTACCCTGTTGTTGAAGTGTAAGTATATTATTTATTGTCATGACCGTAGCTGGCAAAGTGCAAGCACTTTTCGCTTGTGCTTGTAATTGGTAGGGTAGGAAGTACGGAGCTGTCAACTTGAAATTTTGTCGATAAATTGTTTTTGCGCACACAAGCTAGTGAGTTAGATACGTGCTCAGCTTTGGTTAGGACATTTCATATTTGTTTATCGTAAACTGCATTATTTACAGTGGAGCATCACATGCATTTTATATTACTGTATTTCTTATTGTATGCATTTTTATTATTGCAGGAATGCTGAATACCTCCCGCCAGCCCTAATTTTCTCAATTATTTATTTCCGTGGACTTAATACTGTCAATCAACATCAGCAGTAGCATCATTATTCAGCGTTTCAGCAGTTTCATGTTGAACGGGAACGGGATCTGTGGCATACGGAGACATTATGAGTACAGTTGGGATTTGGGATGGATGCATTGTCTGCAGAGCTTGATTAGAGTTAACCAGAACACCTTTCTCCAACAGTTGCTCCTTGGCATCAGGTAGCGTAAGAGCAGTTGATCCTCTATCAAGTCTGACAACCTGTGGCGTTACTCTGATTCCAACTAACTATAAATACACAGTAGTTCTAATGGTTTTGTGAGGTAAAGACATTCAAGGAAATGAAGTGAAATGTGATGGACACATTTAAATCCTTGCAGCGTTCATACTTTTGTAGAGTAGCACAGTTTTGCCGATTGTGGGGAAACAGAGTTCTTTTCAAGGAAGGATTGTAGTTTACTGGTGAAAGGAAGCGGGGTTGGAAATAGTGAAGACGGTCATGTCCTGCCGAAGTGTTACCGTAATGAAAGATACATTTGTCCCGGATATTGAGACAGAGTCTTGCACTACAAATGACAGTCTTGAGCCGGAGTCGGATCAGCAGCATAAAGGTATTTTTACATTCATGGTACAAGGTAACTAGGTTTACGGGGTTGAGTAAACTGTTATAATTACGAAATTATTTTTATATAACCGTGGCCTTGAGAAGTATCTCCAATTTTTTGCAGAACCAAAACCAAGGCGGTCCTTTTTAGGAAAGCTACTTCGCAGGAGGATACCGATCATCAAGTGGTTACCGAGCTATAAGAAAAATTACTTGATTAATGATGCTATTGCTGGTATTACTGTTGGGCTCACTGTGGTTCCACAGAGCATGGGCTTTGCTGCTCTGGCCGGGTTAACTCCAGAGGTAACCTTTTTATTTTGAGTTCAGCAATTTTATTTGTTTACTAAATTATTTTTATTTCTTATGGCTGGTTGTAAGGCTTCCATCCGATCGGATGATCCTCGGATATCCGAAGATCGGATATCCGAAATTTCGGATCGGATACATACTTATCCGATCCGAACACAATCCGATCGGATCGGATACGTACCCCTTATCCGGTCATCGGATTCGGATCGGATCGGATTTGGAAAAGACTTTATCCGATCGGTTCGGATCACAAATAATAAATATCGGATAATCCGACGGATATCCGAAAATCAAATTTTTAGCGCGTTCGAGCGACCAATAAGAACGAAGTGTGCAACAACAATTTGTCCAAAGAGTAACTGTGCCGCTTTTTACTTGTTTTCTTCTTAATTCTGTGCTTCACATTTACAGCGTTGTTTGTAAAGTTTTTCTTCAGTTTGTACATATGACGTAATGCATGCAAAAATTATTAATATTGTGATGTAGCAAAAAGCTAATGCATTTTTGCAGTGAAAATTCCTAATACTTTTTTTTATCACCCAATGGTATCAATTCGGATAATTTCGGATATCCGCGGATCGGATCGGATACTGCACTTATCCGATCCGAAAATTTCGGATCGGATACGGATGAATAAAATTTTTATCCGAATCCGTAACGGTCGGATCGGATATTAAGAAAACTTATCCGAAAATTTCGGTTCGGATCGGATTCGGATCGGATATTCGATTTATCCGGTCGGATGGAAGCCTTAGCTGGTTGCAAGGGAGTCTTAAGAGCTTAAGAGTGCGTCCGAGTATACCCAGGGTTTTCAGGAAACGGACATATGTCATGCTTATTTATTTTATCTAATTAGGGTCTGTGACTGTGCAAATATTATCTACAATGGGTCTAATAATTATTTAAATATCGACATATGTATGTTCTTATATTTTTCTACAGTATGGACTTTACTCCTCGTACATTGGGTGCTTTCTGTATATTATTTTGGGCTCTTGTCGGCAAGTGACGGTTGGTCCGGTATCCTTGCTTAGTCTGCTGGTATTCCAGACGTGTGGAACAGAATTCCCTCAATGTGCTATCTGGATAGGTTTCTGGAGTGGAGTCTTCCAGCTGCTTATGGCTGGCTTGCATTTGGGTGAGATTTGCTTTAAAACATGTTTTTGTGAAGTAGCTTGAATTTGTTATAATGAAATCATGTATGCTGGGTTCCAGAATCTGTACTGATCCATAGATCAGGGGTTTGTATCATCCCTGATTTTTGCTACTTTTCAGTAAAATATCCCTGAGAATTTTCTCCGATCGTCCATGTTCTTATAATAAACAAAACAGTTTTCCCAAAAAATCCCTGAATTTGTTCGCAGGCCGTCCATGGTTTTCCCAGGCAAAAACGGTTTCTTAAACAAATTACCTAGGAAAATGTCATTCTTGGAACATTTGGTCCCGAGTTTCTGTTTTCCTACAGATTCTGGATAATGTATGATAGATGTGCTAGTATTCCGCATAATGGCTATAAGTTACAATTAGTCATACTGTAATAATACAAATTGTTTTCTTTGGTTCAATAATTTTAATGTTTTGGTGACGCTTAGGAGTGATAGTGAGTTTTATTTCGGAGCCAGTTACAGTGGGATTTACAGCAGGTGCTGCTATTACTACTATGTCTGCTCAGATTAAGAACCTACTTGGAATGAAAGTTGCGAACGGCTCTGGAATCGTTAGCATTTGGAAGGAGCTATTCCGGCATTATGATACTGTAACAACTGGGGATGCTGTGATGGGAATCACCTCATTCTTAGCACTGCTATTCCTCAAAGTATACTAACTGTTTATTTTATCTCGTTCTATTCACTACAAGGAGAATTAAATTAACTAAAACTCAAATTGAATATGTACACGGATAACATTCGCTTTTTTAGGACATTTTATTTTTGTTTACGAGATTACTCTTATTTATATGCTTTGATGCTACTATTGCACAATAACTAATCTGAAACTCAAGTTGATAATTTTTTAACCTTTTATCTTGATTCAAATTCAACAGCGTGTCAAAGATTTCAAAGCTCCTGAAGGCCGTAGAAAGCGTTTTTGGAAGAAGTGCTTTTGGTACGTGACAGTGGCTCGGAATGCTCTCATCGTCGTCACAACAACCATCATAGCATTCATTTGGTCAAATCCCCCCTTCAAACTAACTGGAAAAGTTCAAAGTGGTCTTCCTGCTGTTGCTCCACCTAAATTTTCTCTTCCAGCTGAAAATTATGCAAATGGGACAGATTCCACGGAGATGTTAGACTTCTGGGAAACCTGGCAAAAGTACAGTACTGCCCCTCTTGTGGCAGCAATAATTGCAATTCTTCAGAATGTAGCAATCTCCAAAGCTTTTGGAAGTGGACAGTCAGTAGATGCTACGCAGGAGATGCTCACACTTGGTGTTACAAATGTCTTCGGGTCTTTCTTTAGTGCCATTCCTTCCTGTGGATCTTTTTCCAGGTCTGCAGTCAACGACGCTTCAGGGGTGAGAACACCCATGGGGGGTCTTTTTACTGGTATGTTTCAGACGCTTTTTAACTCTAAATACGTGATTAATATTTAATAATTATGTCATTCATTAATTTGTTGATCAGGTTTTATTAATTCGTTTTATTAAACATGCGTTTTTAAAAATAGGAACCTTGGTGCTTCTCTCATTAGCATTTCTTACGCCTTCCTTTTATTACATTCCAAAAGCTTCTCTAGCTGCAGTAATTATTTCCGCCGTGATGACCATGATTGAGTACCAGGCTCTTATTCCAATGTGGCGGATATCTCGTAATTACTATAAGAATATATTTATTAAAATAAATTTGTATATAATATATAAGGTCATACAATAATTTATTAATCTTTTTATTTACCGTTTTATTATCCGCGCGTTTACCAGTTTTTTATATCCATAATGTTTTTTATTTGTATGCAGGCTTGGACGTCGTCACGTGCATGATCACGTTCGTCGGCTCAGTTTTTCTTGGGATGGAGTATGGGATTGTGATCGGGGTCGGAATCAGCGTGGCAGCATTGTTAATCCAAACTCTGCGGCCTCCCATGGGTCCGGAAGTCCGAGTAGATATTCAGACAGGTCTCAAATATCTTTTAGTGAAGCCCGAAGGAGGTCTGAAATTCCCCAGCATAGATCATCTGCGAACGCAAGTAAACAAAGTAACGTACCGCTACAGTCATGTACGCATTATCGTGATTGACATGGAGCGGTGGACATCCTGGGATTACACGGCAATCAATTCCCTCGTGGCTCTTGTGAGAGGCATGAAAAAAATTGACATTTCCTTGATATTCTACAACTGCAGTCATCAGTGGACCAAAGCTTTTGAGGCTGCAGGACTCAAGAATCCTCCATGCTGTGAAGACTCTGGACAGTTATCAGAGTTCCTGGCAAACACTACTAAACCTAGGTTGTCCGTTTGAAATTCCATTAGCATTCTCTGAAATCTTTTTCTATTGTGTTTTAACTTGAAATACTTGCATTGTAGTGTAACTTGATTAAGCGCTATCTGTTTGCATGTTTATATAATTTTATGATAATTACATGTTTGTATTTACTGTTATTGTTGTCAGTACTTTTAGTACATAGATTATTTAAGGTTCTTCCGAATTGTGTAGATTTTCTTACGAGTTGCATGGACTTGAGTATAAGCTAATACTGAATGTATGTATGTAATTGTCTGTTTATACTCGTACGGGGCAATGAGCTCCTAACATGACTCAATATTATCGCATGTATAGATACTTAATATCTTCGATGTAAAATAATTATCAAAGGTGGACACAGCTGTAAGGAACAACTTCGGTGAGAAATACACTGACCCAAAGCTGGTGCATGCATAGGATACTGAACGAATTACGAACCAAATAATTATCATGTGTGATACTCACGTTTCTGTGAGCTGATGAAACTCCACTTTTTCGCAAATCTGTTCTCTTATAAGTATTGATTTAATAACTGTTCAACCTTTACCTAAGGTCTTGTTGAAATAAAATCCTACGCACAAAGGTTTATGGCAAGCCAATATTTAGTGTTTAGTTCAGAAAAATTACTAACTGATCAAACATCATTTTATTAATAACAGTGTTTAAAACGACTTACACAGTACAATGTGTAAAATATCCATTGCATGGTACAACGTTTTTACTACACAGCAGTGAGCTCTAAGGAAACAAACCAGCCGAAAGCGTTGTAGCAGCAGAATGTGACGAGAATTCCCGTGAAAATACTTTAACCCTACCCGGACCCTTCTGCGTTGGAATTTTGAAGAAAATACAACGGTTTGGGATAGACAGGTCAATTTCCGAGTATTCGGTTAGTCCGGATTTCCCCCACAACCCGTAGCCAGATTTTACTCGGGGGAATAAAGGTTTTCTTGCAGATTTAGTCAGTTATAATATGTGTGAAATATACTTGTTCACAGACTGAGGAAAATGTGCAAGCCGCATTTCATAAATTTATATTAATCTTCACTAGGAATCGATTTTTTAAAATTCGAACGCAAAAGGGTCCAGGTAGTTGCGGAGTATTTCATCTTCTCTTAGTTCTGCAACTACACTGCTTCCGGCTGGTTAATTTACTCCGAGCCAACTGAAGTCCAAACTAAAACATTAAATAATCGGTAATTTGAATATAAACAAACCAACTTGGAAAAAAACCAAACAAACGATACAATATACAATGTTAGAAAAGAAAGTGTTTCTCTAGCCAAATTTTCGTTTTCTGTACAAAAATGCCTAAATTCTTAAATCCACAACATACATAAGAATCATGTAAACAGTTTCCTTTGCATTGATTAACTAATGCCAATAATTATCTCAATTTTGCTCCAACTTTGGTTGTTTCGCTACACTTTCATCCTCCTGGGTTTGGTCAGGTGAACTGGATCGCTTGACTTTTGCCAAATCGTTAGCAGATACCAGAGGTTCCACTCCCTGATGATGACATACAGCAAGATACGCCTTGCCAATCTTAGAGAATTCCCCAGGAATTGTCACTCCCGTGTCATTAGCAACCTCATCCCTCACATCGTAAGTGTGGTAGGCCAACGTGGCTAACCAGTTGATCATGCTCTTATCCTCATTCTCGGCCTTGGTAATCACAGGATAAATAAATTGGTCACAGAATTCCCGGACTTGGTCTTCGGCACTGTCCCAAGTTATAGGATCATGCATGCCATCGGACCCAAAGCGTTGATCATATCTTTGATAGTGCACATAGTCCAGCATCAGACCTACTCCAGGAGCCTTGGGTATATCAATACGATCCGCAGTCCAACACTTGTTAAATGTCTCTAACGAAGCAAAGCCTCGCATGTAGGCCATTACTAGTCCGATCATTTTCCTAATTTGATGTAACATGAAACTTTGGCCTTTGACACGGAGGATGACGTACTCCAACCCATCCTTCACGAAGGGTTCTCCACAAGTGAAGCTAAATATCCGACGCATGGCTGAAGGATCATGAGGTCTTTTCCTAGAAGTAAAATTATGAAAGTTTTTATTTCCTAAGTACAGATCCAAAGCGGACTGGATTTCCGCAACTCTTTCCGGACTGATTCGGTACGCCTCCGTCGTCGGGATATCCACTGGAGTGAAGGCAAAGGTCGGGGTCATGTACATGTAAGTTCGGGCATCACAATTGTTTTTACAATCAAATCCCTGCGTCACCCTCTTCGTCCCCATGACCCGAATCTCCGGGGGGAGGAACTCATTCACTTTAGCAATATCAAGGTTCTCATCCACCTTCAAGGAACAAATCTGTCTCGCTGCCGAAACATGCTTGTCCGTTCTGGCAGCCCTTTGGAAGTTGACTGTTTGAGGTTTCTTGAAAGACTCATCATCCATGTAGCCATTCTTGAGAAAGGATTTGAATAGCTCTTCCTCAATTGTTTTCGTCAAGGGATTCCTTTGCATTCCAAAATATTCTTGACCACAGTAACTCAACATGATAACCAGTTTCCTTTTTCGAATTCGCTGGAATGGTTTCTCTACGGGTAGGGATTGTTCCGATGATTCTGGCTTTTGGGAGGGTTCTGTGACTTTCACAACGGGCTCTAGTTCTTGTCCTTCTAATTTAACCTCTTCCTTTACTTTAACTTCCTCCACCGGTTGAATTACAGAGACTGAGCTGGACATCCTTGACACACTAGCGTTAAAAACGGATAAAGTCACAATACTTTTATGCTTCTTGGGGTATCGAAGAATAAATGAAGTCCTTAAAGGCACTACTAGGGAACTACTACTTGTGAAGAGCATACGAGCGGCAAAACCTGCCATGCAAAACACTGAAAAATACAAAATTATATTCAGTTAATTAATCCAGACTAATATTTAACTTTTATATTTTAACTTAAATCAACAAACCAAATAATGTGTATTTTTACCAAATTTGTTGAAATGTGGTGATGAAATTACGACGGAAGGGAGAATAAATAAGGTTTTTTAAATTCACACACGCGGTTTGATGTATGACTGAGTTTGAGCTCTAGCTCTAAAATCAGCCTGAAAGGAACTTGCTCAGTTGTCGACTGTGCAATGGTAGGCGCATCATTTAATTATGACGGCTCAAGGCCTCGCACTCATGAGTTGATACTAAAAACACGAGTTTGTGTGTTCTTCTTCAAGCGCTCAACACGTCATGTAAAAACTGAGACTATAAAACTCCGACTTTATGTCAACACTAGTCATATGCTCATGCCCCTACCCCTACCATAATGTCATCGTTATCTGGCACAATATTATGCACGATATACGGACCCAACGTCAAAACTCATTATAAGGCGTCCGTCCCTACAGGACTCTTTTTACGATCATCGCTTTCTTCAAAAGTTTCGGGAGACAAGATTGAAAAAAATACAAATTCGTATTATAGATTTTTATTTATAAAATTTTTGCCTCACCTGAAAAAGTTCTGGGACCGAAATTTTTGACAAAGGAATAATAGAAACCCCATGCAGTTGACAACAACAAGAGGATTCTGGAAGATTTTTACGATCGTCAAGCCGTTCAGGGGAAAATGGCAATCGATCGGTGGATGTAAAGTTTGACAAGTTTGACTTGTAACAAGTCAACTTGTAAAACCAAAATTTTGTTTTAACGTTGCCCCGCTCTGTAAAATTGAGGTTCCGGCTCAAATTCTTCAATAATATATAATACCATTATCTCTTATCATACACAACCACGATGTCTACGGAATGCTGCCTTCAGGGGATATCAATAAAAGATGGCAACACCAGGTCACGGTGGAAAAATAAATTTTTATTTTTCAAATACTTTTTTGATGCTTGTTTGTGGGAAATTTTATGAACTTCCTAAGGAGATATTTCATGATCATCGACGTTTAAAAATCAAGAGAGAGTAAACAATTTTGTTCTCAGGACCTAGGGGGCAAGATTAAAGTAAAACATGTTTATTTTTATGGTAAACTTTTAAATCAATTCATAAACTTGGTTTTACTTTTCTGGTTGATAAAACTGCTAATATTGTTGTCTTATCAAGATTGTGTTTATTTTTTTAAAGGAATAAAAATTTTGGCCTCACATATTCATTTTCTGATACAGTCATTTTACAGTTGGGAAGGTATTACACTCAAATGAATCCCCATAAAATTTGTTATAAACAAGGAAGCCAGCAAAAATTGTATTAACTTCTGATCGTCCTTGAAAAATTGACAAAATCAGAAATTTCTTTCTTCGGCATTTTGCTTTTGATGCTTAATTTCTCCAACCTTGCTCCGAGTCTTTTCCGGGCATGTTCACAGTTCTCAAAGACGATACATCCATTGCACAGCCTCCTAGAAAAGCGATTAAATTTCCTGAAAAAAGCATAAAAACATTACTTGAAAAAAATGCAATAATATAAAATGAAGAAATCAGCATTCTGAAAAGTCGACTTTGGCTGATAGTGTGTTTCCTTGTGACCTCAAATATCAGTGCATGTACATGTCAATGAAGCAAATTTTAGAAAATCTAGAAAATAATTTGCAATAAACTGGGGTAATCAAAAGCTTTAAAAGTCAAGCCCTTATGAGGGCTAGAGGGGATGTAAATGTAAATGACTATTGTCACTCTACACATACATTATCATGTACTTTCACTATAATTGGTCATTAAAATACGTATACATACAGGTGGGGTTAAAATGTTTTGGATAAACTCGTTTTCGTAGTGTTAGGCAAAAGAGTTCGAGTTACAAAGTTATGCCCATCAATGCCAGTATGCCTTGACGAATTGGGGGAAACTTGAATTCTCCACAGATTTGAACCACGTGAATGAATGAATGAAGGTTGCAAGTTGCAATCGGGGTTGAAATCGTTTCCGTCTAAAATATTTTGTTCCCGACGGGAACATGTTCCTGGAAATAATAAATACTTCTTGATGTGATGGTTTGTAACAATGTACATAACAGAAGTCACAGACAGTGTGAGACGAATGTGACGGATATTTTATTGCTGTCACGATTTCAACCCCTTAATGTCGTTAACCAGCGGGACATGCAAGTTGTGGGTTCTAGTTCTACACTTTCAATTTTTTTACCCGAACTCCAGAAAAATGACAAAAGCACTAGTTCACGTGAATATTATAAATGCAAACTGGACTAAACGTCCATTTACAAAAACACCGAAGAGCTTTTCAAAGCCCAAAACGCTTGAGAAATAATGCTGCAGAAATTTTTAAGGGATGGAGTGAGAGGAAGTTCTCTAATGTGAATGTCATAAATGTCTGGTTATTTGCGTACGCCAGAAAATTCGAACATGTTTGAACGACACATGACCTGATTTCTGTCTGAAACTAAAGGAGGAGATCAGGTCATCCGTTTGACCACTTGAATTTCTAGACGGTCTAATACAAACACATGGGAATAAATAAACAACTCCAGTTGGCTCCTCTAAACTTTAGGATTTTTCTCATCAATGACATTTGTTCTAAATAGAGCAGTCACGCTCACTCCGCTATTAATACTTTGTTTTCTATCGCCCGTGAAACTGTTTCGTTTATGGTGTACACTCCTGCACATTTTGTTTCACTCCGTCCCTAGAACTTTGGTTCACTCCGGTTCTAAAACTGGGATCATTTCGCCCCTGAAAATGAAATTTATGTTCAGAAATTTGGATCCGTTTTAGTCTTAGCTGTTACGGATTATCTGGGGATTGGGGATCGTTGCTGCTGTACTTCGATGGAACTTGCCTGACGAAACGTCCCATGTGAAGAACTACTAAGGCCTTGATTATCAAATGAGATGACAGGGACATGTCAATATCCAAATAACCTAGAAGAAGATCCTCAATGGGAACTGGGCAGGCTAATGTAGTGAATGAAAGATACCAGTAGCGTTTTGGGGAATCTCGGTGTTACCTGACATATTATCAGGTATGATTAATGGGGTCCAACTAATAACTATCCAAAGATAAAATTGAAATGTCTGGCTGTTTTAAAATATGTTTAAAAATGTAGCAGGGTTTTATTCATGGAAGTAATAATATTCACAATTCATGTGTCATTTTCATAATTTTCCGGCTAAGGCTAATTGGGTAGTAGTAATATATATTTTATTTATTTATTTATTTTATTTAGTAATATATAGGTTCCACTGAAACTAATTTAAATTTGAAAAATATATATTTAATTTTTCTCACATTACATGAGGACAGGCTTTACAACTAGTACCCCCTTACTTTTTTCAAGAATCAAATTAGCCCTTACTAACTTTTTTGTTGTCAGTAAAATTAGCTATTCACTGACTTTTTGCTGTCAAAACTGCAATAAAGCTTCAATTTTCTTTTTAAATCCTGTACAAATTACTATTAACTGTATTTAAAAAAGTTGACGCAATCTATTTTTTCTAAACAAACATGTTTACACAGTGTTGTCAAATATTGTTCTCATTTCAGCACATACAAGCAGGAGCAGAGGTGTCCATTTGAAATCACCTTCGTTCGTTCCCATTCCATTATTTCTGCAAAGAGCAGAGGTCTTCGTTCAGCCTTTGTTTCCTTTCCAGTAGAGCTACTTGTGGGAACGAAAAGTTTGATCCCATTCCCGAACCCGATCCCGAAAATCGGGTCATCAATATTTTCGGACTCACACCCAAACCCGTTCCCGAAATACTGGGATCGGGTGCACAAAAACCCAGATATTAAATATGCTTGAATCGTTGATCTCAAACCCGATCCCGATCCCGAACCCGAAATCAGATAAAATTTGCTCCCAATCCCGATCCCGAATCCCTTGAACCCGGACTCGTTCCCGGGACCAGCGTAGTTAGTGTAAATCAATTTTTTTCTTCCCATTTTTATTGATTTAACAATACTTGTGCATGCAACAATAGATTTAGGAACATTAAAAATGGTCATGAAAATAAACGTCTGGTCTGCGTTGCCGAAAAAGATGCAGGAAGACTGCTTAAACGATTCCCACTATGAGTTTTGCAATGACTTTCATCTTGCAAGTTAGAGTAGGCGGAAATCACTACTACGCGCGATCCCAACTGACAATATGCGAAACGGCTCAAGTCGCTTACGTAAAATTATTATCTCAACATTTTAACGAGGGAAGCCGTGCATGCTTTGTATTTTTTTCTCCGCTAGATGGTTGCGTAGTTCCCGGGAACGTGAAGCGTGTAACGGGTGTGGGAACGAAGATGTTCCCGGTTCCCGACGGGAACGCAAATACCTTCATCAAGCTTGAACCCGTTCCCAAACCCGGTCCCGATCCCGAAATCCCGGGTCTGCTGAGCATGTTCCTGAACCTGGTCCCAAAGTATTTGGGAACATAAATTAAACACCCGAACTCGAACCCGTTCCCGATCCCGAACCCAATTCCCGGGTGTATCCCGATCCCAAAAGTAGCTCTACTTTCCAGCCTTCCTTCCGCTCCCTTCATAATTGCCAAAAGCTAACGCTTAATTCGTTCAAAGAAGTCTTCTTTGAAGGAAATCCTTCAAAGGATGGACACCTCTGAGCAGGAGTAGATATAGTATTTTCATACTTGTGGGCATTAGTTTATCTAGATAACTATCAAAATTATCCTGATGGTAGATCAGCAGGCTAAATTAATTATTTAGTAAAAACAATTCTATCCGTTCGATATAGACAGAAGAGCACTAAATCACGAAATTGTGGAGAATTCTTGCATATGGGTCCATTTGTTCGAATTCCAAAAGAGAAGAAAGAAAAAGAATGAGTCGAGCAGAGCAATCAACAATTTTACGAATGGGACAAAATTGAATTGACAATTCGGGGTCGTGCTACGGAAGTCCGAAAAAGCAACCCTTTTCATCCTTGGCAATGATTTTGAATTTATTTAAATAGTTTTAGGTCATTCAGTATTGCAATAAACTTTTAGGATTGAAACTGTGTTGAGTTTTCAAGCTCCCAATTGTGTTTTAAGTCTATTAACAAGTATTTAATCTTTTCGTATTCCATTTTTGCACGAATATGTTTGCTCACCAAGTTTAAAAAATCCAAAACTGCAATCGATTCATCGATTGCAACAAAAGCGAAGCCGGATTTCAAGGCAGGGAAGGTATTTTTTACGACCTTAGTGATCCACGAGTTAAAATCTAGTTCCTGTGGTTAACCCAGGTTTTCACGTCAATTCGAAGTTTTTCGAAATTTCATAAAATTTTGAATATTGTGGCGGGGAATGTATTTTCGACGATTTTATTGATCAAGGAATTCTTTCGAGCGGGTAAATCAGAATTTTACAAAAATTCGGAATATTTTCGAAATTTCAGGAAATTTGGGCGGGAAAGGTATTTTCCACGACTTCAGTGATCAACGAATTCGTTTGTACGGTTAAATTAGATTTTTAAGTGAATTCGGGGATAATCTTCGCTTTAATAATTAGAGACACTGTGCAAACTTCTTACAACAACATAAATATAATATTGTTTTTCATAAAGTTGTCTATATCAACTTGGAACATACTGCTTTGTGATTTAGTTGGCAAAATTAGTAGATAGCTACAGCCACATATAAAAAAAAATTGAGCGAGTATGCCAAATATGCCTGCGATAGACTGAATATGTATATCCAAAATGCCAGGGAATTTTGGCCAGGCATTACGACGAAAATGCCGTGGCATTTTCAAATGCACAACCCTGTATATAATATCAGTAATAACTATAGATTTCATTTAGCCCTCAAGCTTGGTTTTAATTTACGGGAAAAATTAATGAATACCATTTAATTATTAATTTAGCAGTGTATTATTCAAGCTGTTCTTTCCGTCAAAGTGAATTACACCACCCGGATAATTATCATTCATATACCGATTTACTTTCGAATTTTTACTTTAAAAGTTCAAGGTATCACAATTAGTCTAAATGGGGCAATGCACAAATTTATCGGGGACAAACTTGTCCTGAATTTTTTGAATTTGAAATAATTTTTGAAAAATACATTCTCAGAGTCTTACTAATTGGCGGTCTGAAGGTCGGAATGCCCGGAGGTTGGGATACATTGAGTTCCGGACGATTTTAATCCTGACTGTGTTCAATTACGCTATTCACAGGGTGTCAAGAAACGATCCAGCCCCTCTCTACCCCGTAGAAGTAGGGACAGTGAAACAAATTCAATACCCCATGTTTTAACAAATATTTCTCATGCTGTCGTGTGGAGTTATTTGTATTTGTAGTCATAAAACTACTGAAGATCATGAGTTAGCAATATGCATTTTCAATTAACAGCAACTCTGAAAATAAAATTGGTTTGAATGATCACTGGGCATAATTATGAGTCTAAACGCCGTATTTGAAGGATAGACTTGTACTAAAATATATTATATTGGAAATATCTTAAATTGTTTTGGAAAATACATTGGATTCTTCAATGTTCAATGGTTTGCGATCCATAATTCTAAATTAAACTTGTGCTTAACTTCGTGGAAAAAAATCCATTTGGTTTTGGCCTCAGTTCGTTGACCATAATGGTTTCATAACCTATTCATAAAAATACGATTTATTTTCCTCAAAAAGAAAGAGACGGTGCATAAATTGACATCCTCATTGTGAGCACTTTCCCCGTCACACACACGCTTATAATTACTTTATTTGCATAAAAGCTGGATTGAATTTTTTCTTACATTTAGGACAGTTACCTCAGATGACTTTTTTATCCAATACAGTAGACTCTCGTTGTATTACCAATTGTAAATGGCATTACTAAATACACCAAAATTTTCCAAGTAATAATATTTGCCGGATCATTGGTATGGAGTAGAAATGGCTGCATAGAGGGGATTCTTAAGATTTCAAATATGTTACCCGTGGTTTTAATTTCAGTAAAATTTGTAATCACAAATATTTTTTAGTAAATTCGATAATCAGTTATGTGTACCAACCATTTACAAAAACTTAATCCGGAGACTGTACCTAGGAGGAACTAAAAAATGCTACCTGCCTCAAAAAAGAATTTATATAGCGAACTACCGTTACGAAAGCCCTCATTGTCGAATGAGGATATTGGGAGATGTCAATGTCCAAAACATAGTGCAGGAGAAAAGTGTACCTACAGACCAAAAGTATGTTGGAAAGAAAAATTGTGATGCTACCCAAGATATGATCAGGTATAATTAATTAGGTCTTATAGCTCAAACGTAAAGTTCCAGCAGCTGGGGGTGTTTAAATGTGTTTTAAGTTTTGCCTAAAGCCTGTTATAAAAAACAGCGGGTCCATGGAAAGCGGATGTGTGAAAGTGGTGGGTGTCAATTGAATACGGCGGTGCAAGTTGTGAAATACAGTAATCCCGTGTCCGGACAAGTACAGGGTTCACGTTAGTGCTGTCCATGGGAACGGAAATTTGGTACCCATACCTGTTCCTGTACCTGTACCCATTTTTTCAGGAACTAAAGCAATGGTCCTGTTCCTGTTCCCATAAAAATGGGTACCAATTCAAAGTTCCTGGACCTGTTCCTGCAGGAACAGGAATGTTCCTGTTCCTGTTCCCAAAAGTATTTAAAGACTAGCAGAAAAGTACAACCTACACATTTATACCCCAGGTAGCTCTAATTATGCGTAGATTTAAAAAACCAAATATCAAATCCACTTTATTAAAAATAAATAACAGCACACCATCTCCAATACCTTTAGCTACTCGAAATTAAATGAAAATTCAGTAACAATCATTAAATTAATCATCGCAGCGCAAAGTACAGTAGTAACTGAAATTAGCTAAGAGAAGTAACAATTTCAATATACTTTTGCTGAACTAACAAGGATAAGAGCACGCTGGAGTTTTCTGAGCTACAATTTTGGATTTAAGTTAATGAGAGTTCCATTTTTGCCACTTGCTAAATAATTAATATTTATTATTTTGTTAAATAATAACGTGCGAAAAAGTGACGTATTTGACATGTTGCGACGTAATTTTACAATAATATTTTATTTGTGAGGTATTTTTATATTATAAACTTCATGTGAATACCAGGTAGGTACACGTTTTGTTCCTGTTTCCAAACCCGCTTTTGTTCCCATATTTTGGGAACAATTTCTATGTTCCCAAATGTTCCCAAAGTATTTTGGGAACAAAATTTGTGTTCCCGTACGCACCCATTCCTGTTCCTGTTCCCAAAAACCTGGGTGTCTCCTGTTCCCATGGACAGCACTAGTTCACGTCCAGGAAGACGCAGTTCAGAGAAGAACGAATTTGTATTTATCATAGACGAGGACAGTTAGAGTTTAAAATTCTTATTACTGAATGCAATTTGAATCTCCAGTAAACCATTAGGATTCAGGGAACGCCTGATCGTGGTAAAAGGCTTCAAATGCTTGAAATACGTTTCATCTATCTGATGACCTGGAATGAATTACAAACCAAGACAAGTTTAAATATTGATGCTAATTTAGATACATCTACATACAGAGAACAAATAATTACATTATTTACCATTGAGTACACAGAATATTTCATAATAAATTCTAACTATATGATCTCTGATCTTCAAAAGGAATTTCAAAATTTCTCACACAGCTCACAACGGCACGGAAAGCGTAATATGACCTTAAATCCCGGAAGTTTGGCTCGAATCATCTTCGCAGCATGAATTGAGAAAATTTTTGTAGCTTCATCATGCGTCAAAATACTGGATCTGGAATGCCGGACGTGAATCTCAGTACTTCTCAACTGATCTGTGAAGTAAATACAGGAATTTATGAAATGTGTGAAACATAAAGTGAATCTTAGGAACATCACGAACACCTGATCTACATCTGATCTACAATATGTTGGATTAAGACATAGTAAAAAGATAGTGATGAACCAATCATAAATTATTGAGTTCAAAATTTCATATAAACAACAATTAAGCCAAAAGGAAATTACTTTTGTTAAAAATGGAATATTGTTTGGAGGCCAGCGTGAACTTCCAACGACCATCCAAGTCTCCGATTTTCTTCTCACACTCTACGTATCCCATGTAGTCATCAAAACTCACGGCAGGCAATGAGCAAACAAGTCTCACAGTTTTGAGGCGCTGGAAATTATCATTGCTTCCCCAAAATTGAAATATTTTCTGTAAATCCTGACGGGATGCCACTGGACCATAGTCCATGTCGATTACTTCCAATAATTCCACGTTTGGGAATATCCTGGCAATTTCTGCTAAACAGTCTTCAGAGAGCTTGTGAATGATCTTGAGATGGGTTACGGAGCTGCTCTTGTACAATCCCGGAAGAAGAGTTATCTCTGGAGAGAGAAAGGCCTTACCCCCTTCTAGAAATTTGATTGTCATTTTCCGAAGGTTCGGAAACATCCGGTCGAAATCTATTGCCCTTAAGGTACTTTCACGAATGGAAATGACGGTTGGGCTAGGACATACAAAGTTTGAGCGAAGGCTTAAAGACTCAAGTTTTAAAAACGGTTCCTTAGCATGAGTGGCAATGAAAGCCGCAGTACTGCAATAACAACTAATTTTTCTCAAAGTTTTTGTAAACATTTGCTGGGGTAGAGTTAGACCTGTTTGGAAATGTCGTATCTCACTGGGCCAGAACCTGGACGTCATAGTATTTATAAATTTTAATTTTTCCAATATCATCCCTTCCCCTGCCAGTGTCACCAGTTCGCGAGGACTGTAGATGTGGAAATAAGCGAACACCCCGAATTTTTCTTTCGGAATATAAAGTGGAAATCTCTTACGTATCATTACGTTAGGGGTTTTTAAAGGGCCACGAATGACAGCAAGTTTTGGGGACGACATAATAAATAGGCTGATCACATCGTAACAATTAAAATTAATCTCCAAGATTTCTAATTCCGGGAAGCAGAATTTGTTTTCCTTCCTATGTAACTTAATGTACATTTCCAGGTTGTCCCGGATTACAGCGGAGTCCCCGCTGAAGCACAGTCTTCTGACGGATTTGGCATTCTGGAAGATCAACATCCAAAATAGTTTCAGGGACGGGCAATTTTGGTCACAGTGATAGGGCACGAAGATCCCTATACTTTTCCATTTGTTACATTGTAATATACTCGGACACATGTCCTCCACTTTCCCTTCCCTGCAATTGTTCGAACAGCCGAATTCGAATGAATGACATTTCCTAGGCTTGAAGAGAGCTATGCTGTTGTAGGGACTGTCCGTGGAATCTCGGATTATTTCCTCTGCAGCTTCCAACCTCTTGCAAGGACCGTCAAAACTTATACTGATACCCAATGGTAGGAAGTGGTGATCTCGTAGGCGCTTTCGAGAAATAACACAAAAAGACCGGCAAACGAGGGACAATGTTCTCAACGTTTCCATTGAAAAATGTCTCCATATCGTGTTCACAAGCTAAAATAAACAAAACTAGTTAGAAAATATTGGCTTCAATGGATTTCAAATTTCATTCCAACCGCAGGTTCATAATACAATAATTAATTATTATTGGAAATTCAAGATTAAAAACTGTCATATTTAAACACTTATATATAATCAAACTTTTATTCAGATATGAAATTAATTGATGGCGTCAATATTGATTATGTTAGATTTACCAAGTGATTTGAGAAAACTTGGTAGGACAGATGTCCTACGTAAGCATACTCTTCTGGATCCATGCTGGCAGGGAAATTTTCCAAGACTGAGGTTAGAAAATATTTGGGAAAGTATAGTTGGTCGATGTTGACAATATTGGGTGTAGGACGAAGTCAAACTATCAAATTAGGTATGAACTATTTATAAACTGTTTTTCTTACTTGCCCACCAATAAGGGAAGCCGAACGAATCAAGGGCTTTAAAACTTTCTTAAATTTATTGTTAGAGGAAAAATAGGGCGTGAGTTTGTCTCTGGAATGGGGCTTTAACTATTTATATGTTGTTGTTTGGACGGTTTTTGCTTGAATTTAAATAAGTGTCGATCTGTATGCAAAAAAATAAGTTTCTAGAATGGATAAATGATTTACCGTATAACAACAACTCCCGACAACATTTCCCAACTTGGACTCATTGACATGTGTATATAGTTTATGATTGTGAAAAAATGATAATGAAAGTTATCATGTTAATACATAGTTGCAACTAAAATTATATCTGCAATTTACAGCTAAGGATGAAAAGAACGAATTTAGGATATAAGTTCAAGTCCCGAATTCACAATACATGTTAAAAAAATCAGCTTCTGACTTATTTTTATGTAAAAGTATCTATGAACCTTGTTAGAACAGATATCTACAATGTAATTAATCCTTTTTCTACTCCAGCATATGGGGTAAGTTAGTAGTTCATAGTAGTTCATTCCCATTTTCAAGCATTTTTTTCAAAACTACAAACAATTATACCCAGACCCATAGGCGATCAAATATGTTCACAATTTTCAAAAACCTCGAGCAAAGGAGAATCCCTCAGTTGGCATTTTTTTCCTGAGTATGTATTTTTATTTGGGATATTTATTTCCGAAACCCCTACCATCTGTACACTTTGCAGGCTCATTTGAAGAAATATTTGTGACCGTATTGTTAGTCACTAGGTGAACTAGGTTTCAAAACATTACTTCCAAGAGAAAATAAATGCTAAAAATGAATTGACAAAATTCTGACCACGGTATCGAAAAGATGATTTTATGTGTGTGTGCGTGGAGGAAAAGAATATTTCGTTGGCTAAATTCTAAAAAGTACCATTTTCATTTGCGAACCAATTGAAAAGCATGGGCTATGAAATAAAAATGGTACTTTTTAGAATTTAGCCAACGATATAGTGCCTAAATATGTAATATTAAATGAGATGCGGCATTCTGGTAAAATATTATTGATGTTATTGTGGTTTTTATGAAAGGACCAGAGCTGCGTTCATGTTCGGTTCAAATAGCGATTCGAACGTGAACATGACTCGAACATGACAATTTTAAATAAACCACGATCTGAACATGACCTGAGTACTTCAAGTTCACGTCATAACTTGACCATGAAAGTATGATAAGTTCAAGTTGATTTCACCGAACTTGAACATGGTGCTAACATGAAGATCAAGTTAGCTCCGTTACTTGACCCGAACATGCACTTGAACTTGAACATGATCACGAATTTAAAGTTATACGGGTAAAAAATAAATTAAGTAAGGACTCAACATTGCAACCTTTTATGTTATGTCAGCTTAAAATGCAATAGACAAAATTAATAACCACAATATTTTAATCAACATTCCCCCAGGGGTTTCTCTGAAACTTTGACCACCGGACGCTTTTTCAGTCAGTATAAATGTGGACCACTTCTAATTAACTTAGTTTTATTGATTTCATTTACTGTATTTCAGCTTTATGATATGACTTTACTTTACCATGCGGTTGACGGGAATAAGCACGTTGAGTTTTTTTTATACATGCGTGTATGTATTTTAGATGCTCCTGTTTGCAAACCGTTGAAATTTTAAATCAGGTACAAGCTGTAAATAAAGGATATCTTGCAATCACGTTTTATTCATCGTTTTTAACATCAACTTGAAATGACATGCTCATGTTCAAGTTTTTCCAGATGGCTGAACCGACCATGAACATGACAATGTTGTCAAGTTGGAGGATGAAGACTTGAACTTGAACATGATTCGGACTTGAATGTCGAGTGAAAATTTGACGTAAACTCGAACATGATGCTTCATGGTCAAGTTAAAATAATCGTCAAACCGAACTTGACATGAACTTGACCTTGACATGAACATGACAAGTTTTAACATGAACTTGACCGCAGCTCTGGAAAGGACACCGCACAATCCTTACGAGAATATGCCCCCTGTTTGATCTCGATAAGAAAATTACTGGAGGGTGCACCTTGAAGAGTAGATCATTTTTGATAATTGGCCCAAAGAAATCGTAATGCAGGATTCGGAGATATCCCGGGTTAAAGTTACCGAAAAATGAGGGGGGGCTCAACGGGTCCCAAAAATTTCAAACCGTGAAAATTAGCGATTAGAACATTTAGAACTTCAAAAATGACAAGAATAAAAATTAAATAACGTGTAAAAAAAATTTCAGCCAGATATGACCTCAACTTTCCAAGATACTGACCTCAAGAGGTCAAAGAACGTCGATACCGGTTTCATATTCTAAACGCTGATGAAACTGGCCCAGATTAGAACTAGGGCTTTCATTAGACATATATTCAACGTGTGCCGAGTTTGGTTCCATTTAGTGACACGATGACCAAGCTGTGACCTCCGAGGTCAATATCTTGTCCATACCGGATTTGGTGCCTTAAAATCATTCGAATTGCCCGCAAATAGACTAGAACTTTTAGTTTAAGCCCACATAAGCTGCTTGTCAAGTTTGGTTCCATTTAGTGACACGATGACCAAGCTGTGACCTCCGAGGTCAATATCTTGTCCGTACCGGATTTAGTGTCTACAAATCATTTGAATTGCCCGCAAATAGACTAGAACGTTTAGTTTAAGCCCACATAAGCTGCTTGTCAAGTTTGGTTCCATTTAGTGACACGATGACCAAGCTGTGACCTCCGAAGTCAATACCTTATCCGTACCGGATTTAGTGTCTACAAATCATTTGAATTGCCCGAAAATAGACTAGAACTTTTAGTTTAAGCCCAGATACGTTTCCTGGCAAGTTTGGTTCCATTTGGTGCCACGATGACCCAGATGTGACCCGCGAGGTCAATACCTTATCCATACCGGATTCGGTTCCTAAAAATTATTCGAGTTACCAGCAAATAGACTAGAACGTTTAGTTCAAGTCCAGATAAGTTTCCTGTCAAGATTGGTTCCATTTGGTGACACGATGACCCAGATGTGACCTCCGAGGGCAATATCACACACATACCGGTGTTATTGCCTAAACATCATTCTAATTTCCAGCAAATATGCTAGAAGATTCGGTTTAAGCCCAGATGAGCTGCCTGTCACGTTTGGTTTCAGTTAGTGACCTTGTGAAGCATCAGTGACATTGTATACAAACAGCGCATCTATACCGGTTTCCCGCCCCTAACCTTAATGAAATCGGCCCGGAATAGATCTTTCTCATGTTGTACCAGTAAGTCGCCTGCCAAGTTTGGTTCCAGTTGGTGACCTCTGGGCGTTGCAGAGAACTGATGGGTTCATAAATATATTACTTATACTTAGATAAAACGTGTTTGAGTGGTCTCAAAATTACCTCAATCCTTTTGAATATGTACAATTTTTGCAGTTTCTGAGTTTGGTTCCTTTTTGAATTTGGTCAGTGACCACGTGGGTAGCTTTAAAGTATCGTTTTTTCTACATCGTAGTCGACGACTTCGAGATTATACTATACGTTTCTCATATGCTCCATTCACTATGATGGTATTTATGTTTACACTGTTGACGTAATATCCCGGCAATGACATCGTATGTCAGCATAATCTCATACCTGTTGTCGTAAGAACAAGTATAGCAATTGTTCCAAAATTGCTTAAAACTTTAGTTAAAAATTAGTACAGGTATGCAAATATATTAGCATAATCGAGGTAGAGGAACATAGTATGTTCGCATAAAATTAAGTGAGAAGAGGAGCTTTGTTTAGGATCCCAATTTCGATACCTGTAGTACGAGTAGAGGTAGAACCAGTGCTCTAAATTTTATTCACTTCTTGATTTTTCATAAAGTGAGTAAGTGGGTATTGCACTCCCTTCCGCGAGTATGATCTTTAAAAAAATCTTTATTTTAGATTCTGACGAAAGCTTTAAATTTCACTTTTGATTTTTGCGTATAGCCGTTATTTGTAACAGTTCTTTAATAACTGCTAAATGTATAATAATGTAATACTAATAGATATGTATATAATTACTATTCATACGATTTCCAAAGAACCGGGCAGTCCGGAGCTTTAAATAACGATGTTATGCGTTTTAGGATGCTCGGAAATGTACACAGCCATTAGGGGTTCCAATAATAATAACTGCGAAGATATATATGTATATATACACATATTGTTTCATTCCCTTTATATTCGGGTAATTTTTTAGCTGTACTGATGAAGTACCGATCTTATTGTATTCAATAATACCTCAAAAGCTCTTAACGTGAAATTAGCAGAAATGGAATTATAATTCAGATTCTTAATGACCATTTATAGCCACCAGTGACGACTATTGGATCTAACTTCATTACTGTTTGTATTAAATTCTACTACTTTATTCTAAAACACCATGAATTTCTCTTTAAACATTGTATTTTTGGGTAGAGGCAGTAGTAGCTAGCAGAGTTAACACAAATTTGGAGAGTAAAATAGAGTTAGTGTAGCGCCAATAACTTTAACTTATAATTGAATAAAATAATTGCTAGCAAGTCAGCAAATCATAATAGCAGTAGAGCTCGTCTATTCTATCCAAACCCGCTGGTGGAGTAGTTTGATAGTGGCGGCACCCGTGGAAAATATATAAATAAATATAAGTACAATAGAATAGAGCTTGCTAAAATGCCCATCACTGCTGTTGTGAGGAAAAAAATTGATTTCACAAATTTTGTATATATATTTATATGAATATTTACGGGCAAATAGAATGATTTTTAGGCACTAAATCCGGTATGGATGTAATATTGACCTCCGACGTCACAGCCGGGTCATCGTGTCACCAAATGGAACCAAACTTGACAGGAAACTTATATGGGCTTCAACTAAAAGTTCTAGTCTATTTGCGGGCAATTCGAATGATTTTCAGGCACCAAATTCGGTATGGATAAGGTATTGACTTCGGAGGTCACAGCTAGGTCATCGTGTCACTAAATGGGACCAAACTTGACAGGCAGCTTATGTGGGCTTAGACTAAAAGTTTTAGTCTATTTGCGGGCAATTCGAATGATTTTAAGGCACCAAATCCGGTACGGACAAGATATTGACGTCGGAGGTCACAGCTTGGTCATGGTGTCACTAAATGGAACCAAACTTGACAGGCAGCTTATTTGGGCTTAAACGAAAAGTTCTAGTCTATTTGCAGGCGATTCGAATGATTTTAGGGCACCAAATCCGGTATGGACAAGATATTGACCTCGGAGGTCACAGCTTGGTCATCGTGTCACTAAATGAAACCAAACTTGACAGGCAGCTTATTTGGGCTTAAACTAAAAGTTCTAGTCTATTTGCGGGCAATTCGAATGATTTTAAGGCACCAATATTCACGGTTTGAAATTTTTGGGACCCCTTGAGCCCCCCCCCCCTCATTTTTCGGTAACTTTAACCCGGGATATCTCCGAATCCTGCATTACGATTTCTTTGGGCCAATTATCAAAAATGATCTACTCTTCAAGGTGCACCCTCCAGTAATTTTCTTATCGAGATCAAACAGGGGGCATATTCTCGTAAGGATTGTGCGGTGTCCTTTTAATCTCCGGGAAATTATGAAGGCTCAGGGTGAGGCAATTGTTTATTTGGCTCAGGACTACCAAAAATTTGATAACTCCATCCTTAACGATAATTTCGATTTTTATGAACTTTCTAAAGCATAAAGTCAACCATTCATGGTCCGCTCAAATGTCCTTAACCCTTACAGCCCATGACTACCAATTCGAGGAATTATTTAATTATATCTATGGAAGCAACTTCTCTAAAGTTTAATATATTAAATAAGGGTAGAGGTTCACTTTTTAACACAAGGCTTATATTTTATTCGCAGCAACGTTTCGAGCTTTTACTCTTCGTCAGGCAAATGATATACTAGTAGTAACATTCAATATATTGCATATTACAATCAATAAAAATTGAAAAATTGAATATTGATTTTTCGATTATTTAAAATAATCATTACTGTTATTTTTAAAAATATGAATTAGTTAAGCCATTTAAATTTTTTTTTACATTTCTCTAAAGTTTAACCAGTTCAAGCATCCTTGTACTACCCTGTATTCAGATGTAGTAACAACAGACGTACATAAATATTTACATGTACGCCATTGTTTTAAATGGTGTAATTAATACTATGTATAAATTAATTTGTATAAATAAATATTTTGAACGTTTATTGAAGTTGTGCCCACCGTGTACGTGAAATTATTTTGCCAATCATTTTCGTGGTAAATAACTAATTTTATTCATGGAGGTTATTTGACCTCAAATTCTACCCCCTCACTTTCAGCATTTAATGTGTAAATTTTCCAACACATGAATTGCATGAAAAGCAATAAGAAAACACAAGTAATTATTGTAAACAATAGCCTTTAATTACTTTTAAAACGTAATTAGGCAGGAATCAGGAACTGATGCGGGAGCGGGAGCGCTAACTGCATCTTGTTTCGTGGTTGGAACTGTACATAAATCCTGTGTATAATTACGTTCCAATAATACAGGATACTTTTTAAAAAGATCTTCATCTTGGTCTGTGAAAGTCATTACACGCCTACATTTTAAGGCTCTTATTCCCGAATATTATTTTGATCTCCAGTAAACCATGAACACTTAGGGAATGAGAGATTGTAGAAAAGGGTCTCAAATGCTGGAAATAAGTTTCATCTATTTGATTGCCTGGAAAAAATTTTTAAAACAGTTCAATTAGATCCAAATTTCGACACGCAGTGCACTTTCGATGAAAATGATGTCCACTGACCAGGGAATTATTTTTCTCTGTGTAAATACGGTCAATACTGTTCCTTAGATGCGTAGTCTTAAATATTGTGTAAACGGGAATTGGGACTGTAAAACCTTTATATCATAAATCATCATTGTTTTACAATAGTATCGCTTATATAGTGGGAGTAATCTCATCCTATGCATGTATATACGGAAAGAAATAAACATTACTCACATCGTTTACAACGGCAGGGGAACCGTAATATGACCATAAATCCCGGAAGGTTGGCTCCGATCATCTTCGCAGCTCGAATTGACAAAATGTTGGAGGCTTCATCATGCGTCAAGACACTGGATCTGCAATTCCGTACGTGAATCTCAATGCTTCTCAAATGATCTGTGAAATACAGTAAGAAGCTGAATGAAGACATGCATAGTATAGTATCAGCTGGTCATAAATAACTGAATTCAAAATTTGATACAAACCGCAGGAAAAAGGAAGTGAATATAAGACGTTACTTTTGTTAAATACGGAAAATTGTTTGGAGGCCAGCGTGAATTTCCACCGACAATCCAAGTCTCCGATTGTCTTCCCACACTCTACGTATCCCATGTAGTCATCAAAACTCACGGCAGGCAAAGAGCAAACAAGTCTCACAGTTTTGAGGCGCCGGAAATTACCACTGATTCCCCAAAATCGAAATATTTTCTGTAAATCCTGACGGGACGCCACGGAGACATAGGTAATGTCGACTACTTCTAATATTTCTACGCTAGGGAACATTCTAGCAATTTCTGCTAAACAGTCTTCAGAGAGCTTGTGAATAATTTTCAAGTGGGTCACGGAGCTGCTCTTGTATAAACCCGGCCGAAGACTTACTTCTCGAGAGAGAAAAGCATTTTCCAATTGTAGATATTTAATTGTCATTTTTCTTAGACGAGGGAAGGCGCGGTCAAAATCAATTGCTCCTAAAGTACATTGACGCATGGAGATGAGTGGTGGATCAGGACATGAAGATCTGTAGTAGCCTAGGCTCAAAGATTCCAGTTTTAAAAGCGGTTCGGTGGCACGAGTTGCTATGAAAGCCGCATTTCTACACCAAGTACTCAGTTTTGTGAGAGTTTTTGTAAACATTTGTTGGGGCAGAGTTAAACTTGTTTGGAAGTCTTGGGTGTCTTCTGGCCAGAACATGGACACCATGCCATTCATAATTTTTAATTTTTCTAATCTTATCCCACAGGCTGCCAGTGTCATTAATTCTTGAGGTCTTGCGACCTCTGAACACGTGAACATTCCCCACTTATCCTTAGGAATACAAGGTGAACAAAAATTAGAATTCATTAGGTGTTGCAGAAATATTGAGCCACGAATTACTGTTAGCTTTGGGGACGACAGAAGAAACGGATTCACGATATTCGCACAAGTCGTACCAATCTCCAAGAATTCTAATTCTGGAAAACAGGGTTTGTTGTCTGTCCCATTTGTTTTAATGTAATCATCGAGGTTTTTTCGAATTACAGTGGCGTTACCAGTGAAGCATAGCTTTTTGACTGATTTGGCATTCTGGAAGATCAACATCCAAAATAGTTTCAGGGATGGGCAATTTTGGTCACAATGGTAGGGCACGAAGATCCCTATACTTTTCCATTTGTCACATTGTAATATACTCGGATACATGACCTCCAAATTCCCTTCCCTGCAATTGTTCGAACAACTGAAATAGAAAGAACGGCATTTCTTGGGCTTGAAAAGTGCTATGCTGTTGTATGGACTGTCCTTGGAATTTCGGATTATTTCCTCTGCAATTTCTAACCGCTGGCACGGTCCATCAAAACTAATACTTATGCCCAATGTTGTGATATGATGATCTCGTAATACCTTTCGGGAAATGGCACAAAAATCCCGGCAGACAAGAGACAGCGTATTTAAAGTTTCCACGGAAAAATATCTCCATATCGTTTTGAGGAGCTGAAATAGAAGTTTGGTTAGTTAAGAGAATGATTTTTGTGGGTTTAAAATAGCCTACAATTTTTATAACAACATTGGAAAGAAAATCGTATTGAATTTTGTATTGATTACCACTTAAATGTGACTATAGAAAATGTTGAAAATAAAAGGTAATAAGAGATAATAATTATTACGCATCGCTAGTTAAGCTTCATATCTATGTAGTACAAATGGTCTATATATGAAATGGATGACTCAAAACGATTTGAAAATGTTTGATTTAAAACTGTATACGTCATTTCGTCTCTTTAGCGCTGATACATGATTATATAAACATTTCAGTTCTCATGAAATATATTGCGCAAAATACTTGAAAAAAAGTAATTGTAGTAGATACTTTATACGGTACATGCGCAAGTACACTTTAAATATACATAGGTAGACACACTTGTGCCCCCATGTATTTCAATCGAAGATATTGTTAGATAATTAGCTATACATAGTAGTCATGAACTGGGTTGCCTTAAACCTACAAATTATTGAGAATAATTTGACAAAATATTTACAGACAAAGTACTTAAGCAACTTGGCTTCGAGGCAATTTTAAACGCGTCGAGATAGTTGATAGTGAGAAATATGTCGGCGCACGGACACGACAGTAATTAATCCTGTGCCCAATTTCCAGGACTTAATTGGGAACTCCATTTTTTTAAATATCGGGCTGGGACGGGGACAATAACCGGGATTGATAATCTGACGGAATTTCTGACCGAATCACAAGCTCTTATTCCAATTTGGAATGAAATGAAATCTCTGAATGTTTATTTCCAAATTCTTAAATAATTCCGATTTTGGTTCACGTTTTCTAATCGTGTGTCCCCAAATATTCACCAAGTTAAGTCAACCAAATTTGAGGAAATTGGAAACAAAATTTATATGAAACTGGGGGAATCAAATATTTTATGATTTATATATAGGTACTTTAAAATGACCAATAGTTTTGAGCCGCCCTGTGTGGATGTATATCTATGTATGTATGCATAGAGATTTATGAGCGCTGTAAAAATTAATTCTCTCTTAAATAATAATTAATAGTAAATCTATTAGATTTACCAAATGATTTGAAAAAACTTGGCTTGCCAGATGTCCTATGAGATTGTATTCTTCTTGATCCATGCTGGAAGGTGAATTTTCAAAGACTGATATTAGAAAATCTTTGGAAAAGTAGTTCTTAGATTTTGAAACCTTTTGAAGGTATATAGCGTTGGGCAAGTCCGACTCTGAAAATAGGTTAGAACTATTTTTAAATCGCTTTCTCTTTCCCTAGAAGTAACAGAAGACCGGAGGCTATAGAGTACTGCAAAAACCTGACTGCATGGAAATTACATTCCTATTTACAAGTATGTAGATACATACATATGTATGTGTATCTCTCTTTCTCTCTCAGGGAATACGTTGAGTGTGAGAAGGCAATTAGAGAATTTGATTGTTGGTGTTTCACGCTGGCCTCCAAACAATTTTTCATACGTACATATTTAACAAAAGTAACTTTCATTATTCACTTCCTTTTTCCGCTGTTTGTATGAAATATTGAATTCAGTTACTTATTTATGACCAGCTGTCTACAATTTCAACTAATTACTATATCTTCAACCAGCATTGTATGACAGGGACGCTGCTAGTCTACATAAATTCTTACTGTACTTCACCGATTATTTGAGAAGTATTGAGATTCCCGTACTGAATTGCAGATTTCAGTGTTTTGATTATTGATGCCAATGGTCTGGTCCGGACCATTATTAATGGTCCGTTATTGGTCTGGTCCGGTCTGGTCCAAGACTTGTATGGTCTGGTCCGGTCTGATCCAACACTTGGACCGCACCAGATACAATTGGTCCAGCTTCAGGAACAGACCAGACCAGACCACAGCACCATGGTCCCAAAAGTACGCAAAATAAAAATTTATGAGTGAACGAAATCCTATGGAACAAATTATAAATGTCATTTCTGGGGATAAAAGAAAAATTTACTGGACTAAATTGTGATTCTTCAATTGCTCTCAATGGTTTTCTGGACCATGGTCCAGACCGTGGTCTTTGGTCTGGTCTGGTCCGAACGAATGGATCAGACCATTGGTCTGGTCCGAAAAACTGGGCCAGACCAATGGTCTGGTCTGTGCTTTGAACCAGACCATTTTCATAAAATCTGGATCAGACCAGTCCATTGGCATCACTAGTTTGATGCATGATGAATCCCCCAACATTTTGTCAATTTGAGCTGCTCCTTGTCAATAATGTTTTAAGGCCCACAGGGGCGCATTTTATTCTTGCACTTGAGATTACTCATCATGCCATACACAATTTTTCTAACTTGTGAGGTTACAACCGAGAAGCTTATACCGGCTCTCCACGGTTTATAGAGGGTTGGGAATCATATGTACAGGGTGTCGTACACATTTCTTCCCCTAAAGCACGTAGGCACAGAGCTAGACTAGTGGGACAAACACCCCTCAGTCCATTCCTCCCATTAAGGGAGTATATCACTAGTCTTTGCTCCAGCCGAGGAAATGTAGAGTAGAAGGAATTGGGAGGGAGAGGTTTTTTGGGTTAATTGAAGGAGATTAACGGACGCTCATTAGACTGGAATGTCTAGCGAGCAATGCAGATTGGCAGCTTCTCCTGGTTCCTCTCCGTCTAAAGGATGTCCACTGCTAGTTCCCCTTGTGCATCCAGGCCATGGTTTCAGTCTTCAGAGTGCAAGCCCCTTTCACGCCCTTCTCCTCACCCCACCCAAAGCTATAGTAGAAGATAGAAAGAGCAGTGGAAATTATTAAAGTATCAGAGCTTTACTGGAATCGAAACCGCCTCCAGCCGCATAGAACGGGACGCTCTGACAACTCAGCCACCCATAATGTTTTGTACGGATGGTCTGGTTAATTCGTTCGGGACTGGCCAGACGGATGGACCAGATCAAATGCTTCTCAAGAAATCCGGTCGGGTATGTGTACAGGTACAGAAACCGTGTACCCGTACCCATACGCGTCCGAATATCAGGTAGGACGAAATGCTGTACCTATACCCGTACCCGAGTACTCGGGTAATTTGTTCAACCGTACCCATACTCGAAAATAAAAAGTAGTACCTGTACCCAGAATTCACCCGTAATGTACTGTACACAAAACCTGTACTCTCACCCGAGTACCTATAATTTGTACCCGGGTATTACTCGGGTACTGCAGGGTTGAGAATGTTACACGATTTTTGGTTGCCTAGTTCAAAATGCCAAATATGCCCAATTTGTCCTGTTTTTGCCCAGCATTGAAAATGCGGGGGATTTTAGGTATTTTCCCTAGGCATTAAGAGTATCTTTTTTCAGATTGTTTAAAAAATTATTTAAATTCATTTATGGTTTATTATAAATAAACACTGAAGAATTTCAAATGCTACTATGCCAGAATAATAACCAGATGTGTGAAATGAAAGATGCTCTAGCGAATTGGTTATTGCACAATTCTTGTATGGTTTAACGATACCCAATTGAAACGAATTCTTTAATACCAAACTCTTTATAACCGAAAATCTGCTTTAAACTTCGAGAACATAAAAAATTTTGTTCCTGGCTAAATATTTTTCTAAAAAAATCTTTAGTCATAGAAGATTTTAAGATACTTTTCAGGAAGCTTCTCTGTATATATACCCCTACGTAGATTTTGTGTACATTGCCGTTAGCATAGGAAGCTAGATAAATAAAGTAGGAGGAAAGTTGGATTTTTTGTTCTTGCAATTTTTCCATCAACGATCTGCCTCCTCTATTAACACCAAAATTATCAAGAATAATCAAAGCAGGGAATGATAATGTCCAACATTTCATGAAATCCTAAAATTTATTGAATATTTACAGCAATAAATGCCCAGGATTGAAAAAGCCCCAAAATGCCTTGGCATTTTCAAATGGTCAACCCTGGGTACTTGTATCATCAATAAGAAACTGATTTGCCTTGAAGCTAACAAATGAATATTCATTCGGAACTTATCTCAACGCGTCTTAAAATAATTAAAATGTTACGCTCCCAATGAAGCTAATTAAATTTAATCTCAAGAACCTGCCCCTTGAAATTCTTCTTTGATTCTTTCTAGCTCCATTGTATGTCGATAAATAGGTGATGTGTCTGACTCTTTACATGCTATTTGTTTATTAGATTCCTGCGAGGAACCATTAGAAAGGTTAAAATGCAAAGACCGCGTAATCAGAAATTACACGAAGCCCCGTGGCTTTTTCTGACACGAGTTTCCATCTACAAAGGAGCAAAACAGATTTAGGCCCAACTCCACGGTTATTACAATTAGCCATGGTAATCCATGTCCAGTAGGAAATCCTTGAAGTACCCAAAAATACTCGGGTACAACAAGCACGGGTAAAAATATTTTACCTAGTGATACCCGTACCTTTTGGGTACTGGTCGATTGCCGCTCACTGAGTACTCATACTCGTACCCGTACCTGTACCTTTTTTAATGTTTAAAATCCAGAGTATTCGGGTAGTACGCGCGTATTTGCTAGTACGCAACTTCTGTACTAGGGTAGTACCTGTACCCGTACCCATACCCATTTACCCGAGTATTACCAGTACCCAGTCCGAGCACTGTGTGAAACATATCATATGGAATAGTCCTGCGCATGGACCAGACCAAACCGGAAATCTTGGAACAAACTGGAACATTCACAGCGCTAGTTGGGGGGGGTTGGAGGTGAAGTCAAATATCGTGTATGAATAAAATTAGTTATTATATAGTACCCCGAAAATTACATGGGTAATACTTTCACGGACACTGTGGACACAGCTGTAATAAATATGTTCATAATCTGCATGTACATATACAAATTAATCTGTAGTATTAATTATACCATTTAAAACAACGGCGTTACTTAATTAGTTGCTTCGATATAATTCCTCGAATTGGTTGTTGGAGTTGACGATATTTGTGCGGAAAATTAAAAAAAACACAATAACATCATTAATATTTCACCAGAATGCTGCATCTCATACATATATTTTTACATATTCAGGCACTATGCATGCACTTCCTCCATGCATATACACATAAAATCATCTAAACTAAATTTTCGATACCGTCAGAATTTTATCAACTCATTTTTAGCAGTTACTTTCTCCTAGAAGAAATGATACTACCTACAGTCCCTCTAAATATGGTTGTCATTGATGAACTTTTACAAATCTTGAAAACGATATGGTTTAGCATAAATTTCTGAAGATCACCAACATTTCTTTAAGCGGGTATGTAAAATGTACAGAAATATGTACTTACATGTAATGGCTCCCATAAAATTAACAATAAAAAAACTTAACTAAAATTTTGCTTGTGAATTTTTTTTCAATGCCTTCATTCATTAGAAATCTTCATTTTGCTTCACGTTCTTGATGATTATGTACAGGGGTATGAAATCCCTTTTCTACCCCAGCAGATATTACCAGATGGGGTACATAGTTTAGATTCTCCTGGGCTACCAAGAATTTGATAACTCCATAATTCCTTGATGATGTAAACGTCGATTTTTATGAAATTTCTAAAGCAAAATTCATGGTCCGCTCAAATGTCTTTGACTCTAACAGGCAATGACTAACCAAAACGAAGAATTATGTATATGGAAGTAACTTTTCTAAAGTTTAACCAGTTGAAGTATCCTTGTACTACCCTGGATGCGGATATAGTAGCAACAGAAGTACATAAATATCTACATGTACACCGTTGTTTTAAATGGTATAATTAATACTGTGTATAGATTAATTTGTATACATAGATATTATGAACGTTTATTGAAGCTGTGCCAACAGTGTACGTGAAAGTATTACGACAGTCATTTTCGCGGTAAATAACTAATTTTATTAATGAAGGATATTTGACATCAAACCCAATCCCAGCCCCCCCAACTAAATGTCTACTCTGTTCCAAAATTTCTAGTCCAAGTGTCGGACTATTCCATATGATCTATTCCACACACTCAGACCAAGGAGCATGATCCGCCGAATTTCTTGGCCAGAAACATTTGATCTGGTCTATCAGTCTGACCAGTCCAGAACGAATTAATTGTATCATTCGGATGAAACATTATTGATAATACATCACCTACTTCAGCTCACTTTCAGCATTTAATATGCGCATTTTATAACATATGCGTTGCATGAAAAGCAATAAGTAAAGCACAAGTAATTATTGTCAACAAAGTCCTTTAATTTGTTAAAAATCGTAATTAGGCAAAAACCGAAGCTGGAAACCCTTACAGTAACTTGTTTGTGGTTGGAACTATACATACATATATTCTGTGTAGAGAGAGAGAGAGATAGAAATTTATTTAATTCACTGACACTTCAACAGTGCTCGCCTAAAGACACAGTATATTCAGTAATAATATTGTAACTTTAACTACAATTATTTCACATTTTATAGCATTAACTTTATTTACGTTCCAATAATGCAGGACACTTTTAAAAATGATCTTCATCTTGGTCTGTGAAAGTTATAACACGGCCACATTTTAAGGCTCTTATTCCCGAATATTATTTTGATCTCCAGTAAACCATGAACACATAGGGAATGCGTGATTGTAGAAAAGGGTCTCAAATGCTGGAAATATGTTTCATCTATTTGATTGCCTGGAAGAAATTAAAAAGAAGTTCAATTAGATCCAAATTCTGATACGCAGGGCATTTTTGATGAAAATGATGCTCCAATGATGGAATTATTTTTCGGTGTAAATATTCGCAATACTGTTTCTTTGATGCATAGTTTTAAATATTGTGTAAACGGGAAAAGGGGCTGTAAAGCCATTATATCCCAAATGAATTGTTTTACAAGAGCATCCCCTATAAAGTGAGAGTGATCTCATCCTATAAAGGTATAGATATGAAAATTACTCACACCGCTCACAACGGCAGAGGAACCGTAGAATGACCATAAATCCCGGAACGTTGGCTCGGATCATCTTTGCAACTCGAATTGACAAAATGTTGGAGGCTTCAACATGCGTCAAGACACTGGATCTGCAATTCCGTACGTGAATCTCAATGCTTCTCAAATGATCTGTGAAATACAGTAAGAAGCTGAATGAAGACATGCATAGTATAGTATCAGCTGGTCATAAATAACTGAATTCAAAATTTGATACAAACCGCAGGAAAAAGGAAGTGAATATAAGACGTTACTTTTGTTAAATACGGAAAATTGTTTGGAGGCCAGCGTGAATTTCCACCGACAATCCAAGTCTCCGATTGTCTTCCCACACTCTACGTATCCCATGTAGTCATCAAACCTCACGGCAGGCAAAGAGCAAACAAGTCTCACAGTTTTGAGGCGCCGGAAATTACCACTGATTCCCCAAAATCGAAATGTTTTCTGTAAATCCTGACGGGACGCCACGGAGACATTGCTAATGTCGACTACTTCTAATATTTCTACGCTGGGGAACATTCTGGCAATTTCTGCTAAACAGTCCTCAGAGAGCTTGTGCATAATTTTCAAGTGGGTCACGGAGCTGCTCTTGTATAAACCCGGCCGAAGACTTACTTCTCGAGAGAGAAAAGCATTTTCCAATTGTAGATATTTAATTGTCATTTTTCTTAGACGAGGGAAGGCGCGATCAAAATCAATTGCTCCTAAAGTACATTGACGCATGGAGATGAGTGGTGGATCAGGACATGAAGATCTGTAGTAGCCTAGGCTCAAAGATTCCAGTTTTAAAAGCGGTTCGGTGGCACGAGTTGCTATGAAAGACGCATTTCTACACCAAGTACTCAGTTTTGTGAGAGTTTTTGTAAACATTTGTTGGGGCAGAGTTAAACTGGTTTGGAAGTCTTGGGTGTCTTCTGGCCAGAACATGGACACCATGCCATTCATAATTTTTAATTTTTCTAAATCTTATCCCTAGTGTCATTAGTTCTTGAGGTCTTGCGACCTCTGAACACGTGAACATTCCCCACTTATCCTTAGGCATACAAGGTGAACAAAAATTAGAATTCATTAGGTGTTGCAGAAATATTGGGCCACGAATTACTGTTAGCTTTGGGGACGACAGAAGAAACGGATTCACGATATTCGCACAAGTCATACCAATCTCCAAGAATTCTAATTCTGGAAAACAGGGCTTGTTGTCTGTCCCATTTGTTTTAATGTATACAATACATATAATTATGTATCATTATGTATTATGATTATTAATCGTTGAAAACCCTGAAAATAACAATGAACTGTGAAGTTCAATCTTCACGTCCACATTTGAAGATTTTAAGATGATCTTATTTCTTATGTATACAGATGTTTACTCGGACGACTATTTTCCCGCTTCGGCTTTTCTTGTGTTGGAGAAGATATTCCAGAACTTTGTAATTTTCATCCTCAATCTCAAGCAAACTTCCAAACTGAAATAGGAAGCATTTTGGGAATTAGGAAAATTTGATTGTAGAACGAAATTTCATTCATTAACCAAGTGATTCACCAGGACCCAGGACAATATCAGTTTATAACCCCGGTCTTAAAATAAGGATAAAAGTCTCCCATTTTTAAGCACATTATCTTCAGATTATTACATACTCGTTTCATTACGCTCGTTATATTGGTCCACCAAACCATTTGATTACTTTTTGGCCATTATATAGGTATATGATTTTAAAGGATCGAAAAAACATTTGCAAATTAACTCAAATTATCAATTAACCAAAACAATTAACCAAAAATTTAAATGAAGAAAAGAATTAAATCAAAATGTGACAATATGGCTTTTTAACTCTACGTTTGTTTCATTAAATCAATTTGTCAACTTATGTGAGTAACATGAGCTCACTGGAAAACTTTCTCTCTAATCTAAGCGCACCAAACTGAGTTTCTCTCGTCCCTTTCATTGAATGGGGTCTCACTAATAGGCTGCAGGGCTGGGTATCATTAATTAGCTCGAGTGCTGGAGGTGAGATATAAATATTAAGTATAAATATTGTAAGCTGAAAGGGTGAACAATTCAGCCAAATATTAATTTTGAACAGAGCATAAATGTCCAGCCTACTAGCCAAATAATAGTATTGCCGCATCCAGAATATGTCAGGTACTCCAACTTACAGTATTAGTGAGAACCCGCGTTGAATGTTGAAAATAGAAAGAAAATTGAAAGTTTTCTATCTCATTCATGTAAGATTTAAGGAGAGAGAAATTCACTATTTCAGAGAAGATGTGGTTTCAAAACAATTGCAGACTACATCTCTGACTTTGAATGAGTACAAAAGCTTAACCGTGACTTTAGAAAAAAACAAAAAAAACTATTTCAGCTTTTCCAGGCATCCCTAGCTATCGGCCCTAGTTCATTGCTAACTGTATATAATATTTTGACCTAGTCAAGTAAAGAACTTCGATAAATTAAACAAAACAAATGGGAGTGGTTGGGCTACAGGATGTGTTAAATTAGGCAAAATGTTCCTTGTCCACATTTGTGTATCTGTCATCCGTGCTGTTTCAAAAACCTTACATTATTGATAGCAATCGTGAAAAAAGACGAATTCCAAAAAGTAATGATGAAAAACTAATTCTAAATATTTTCTTATAATCATACATGTTCCTTTTTTTCTGAACGGCAGTTTGTGATCAATCCGGTGTCATTCATGTCGAACGGTAGAATTTCTTCTGCTTCGGTTGATGGCTTGAAAAGCTTCCCATACATCATCCCCTCAGCTTTTATAGAGAAATTAGGTTTTATAATAAGATTGAGTAGCTGAGAACCCAGTGCAAACTGAAACGAAAAGTTTCCGTGTTCCCTAAAAACATTCACAAAAGAAAGAAAATGATTATGGAAGGTCAGAAGCGTAGATTTGTATTATAATTATATACCACCATCCCCAAAACGTTACTAAGTTTACCATGGGGGCACTGACGAATGAACGGCTACGCTATTTGAAATAATTTGCTTATTATATTCCAGCGAATTTTCAGCAGTCGTTTGGTTTAGCAAATACTCCCCAAAAGGAGTCCACATCCTTGTCAATCTCATTTCAACTGGTGTAAAATTCCCTATTAATTTTAAAATATGCTTGTATTTTTCTATGATTTGCAATAAAAAAAGCACAAATTCATTACTATTTCTATATTATAGGAACTACTTACCAAAAAATATTTCAAGTTTCTGCATCCTGGTTTCTTTTGCGTGACCTTACAACGGTGAGTGTGCGAGTATCTTTACACAAGTCTGTTACTTTTAGTGCATCATGCTCTAGAAGTCATTACGTGACGCAGCGTACCTCAAAACATTTTTCTTCCCCAATCCCATATGAGGGGCAACGGTAAAAACATTAGACTAGCAGTTAGTAACGAATTGTCCTGTCGATTTTTTTGAAAATAGGTCCATCCACGTGTGGCTAAAAATTTCTAAATGGAGCGCTCAGGGAAGGAGGGCCGAGTCAGGAACTAAAACCTTAAAACGTTTTTAACTTTTGTAAAAATTTTCAAAAAATAAAATATGCACTTTTTTGGTAGTCAATTTAAGGGGCTTTGAAATAAGCCCAAAATTTAACTGTTAAATATTTTGCACAAGCCGAAATAGAGTGTAGCAAGATTTAACCACAAAATGGGGGCAATCATCTTCAAAATCCTTGTTTAGCCTTATTCCTTGTAAATCAAGATAACCGGTCACCTCTTGACCTTGCTATGAGTCAATGACGTGATCACATTGAAGCTATCGGAAATAAAATGTCTTTTTCTCTATCTTCTTGTAACGGGTCAAAACGTTAAATTTCCAGCTATTCAAAGCATCTTCATTGATAAGAATTGACCACGAAGTTAACAGTGGGATGAATTGGAATTGCTAACAAAAGTATCTCTGCTGACAATGAATTGATGTCAAATCCAACATTTTGAAAAATAGGAACTGGTAGCAAAATTAATATTCCGGAGAGCAGAGTTTGCTAACAATAGTAACATTGCGGAATTAGAGTTTAATACCAAAATTAACATTGCGACGAGTAGAGTTTGGCTTATGTCTTAACTATTCAACATAGTGAACTCTTGTTCATGCTTGTAAGCCCTTTAAATTGATAGCAATTAAACGTCGACTTTATTTTTTGAAAAATCCAAAAATTAAAAAATAAAATCAATTTTTTAAATCCCGACTTTGCTCCAGATTGCTGGGCGCTGTATCGAGACGTTATGAGCTACGAGGATGGAACAAATTGTTAAAACTCTGGACGAAAATTTGCTACAAACTGGAAGATCAAAGCTCAGTTGTGTTTATCGCTACATGGGCTGGTGGGACGACGAATATTTTGAACCACCCTTTACATCATCTCTTTATGAGAACAAACTCTGGTATTAATTAGCATGAACTGATTTCTATAGAAAATGTTCCCAGCATTTCTAGGTATGTACAACTTTATTGATTATACATAATTATGTTGTAGATGTAGGAGCCGCAGTACTATTTACATGTTTTGAGTAAATTATTTTAAAAGCTGTTCCAGTGCTGCAGAAATTAAATTTTTATGCTATCTTATCTTCCCCTCAGGTAAGGGTCGTGGTAGTACAAATACTTTTATGCACCTACTGGTACAGACATATGTAGATAGATAAGTAGACACACAAATGTAAATGCTTTATGCAGCGGAAATGTTTGCATATCGTTGATTAGTAGATAAAAATCTAAATCCTGAGGTTTTAATTATAATTACTCAAATTTTCAGGTCAATTCTTTCCTCTGTGCTTTAGTTTAAATGATAATTATTACAGTTAATGTTTCAAACAAATGCAACTCGTGCTAAACTCTAAAACCAAACTGGACTTTTAAAGGATACAATACTATTTTGAAAACTTTTATGTCAATTACATAAAAACATCAAAGGACTTACAGAGGATTATTAGCCTCAAAGGAAATACAGTAAACTCTTGCTATTAGAGATGCTCATTGGACCAGGATTATTACCCCTTGTCTCTTATTATTACCCAACCTTGTATAAATAAGGTTTTAATCGTTATTCAAACGAGATTAGGTAATGCAAGTCCACTTTCCTCAATACTGAAAAATCCTAGACAGGCATCCCCAATAAAGAGTGTTTACGGGAATACTTGAATGAAGACTACATTTCGCGCAGCACATACATTTCTATGCATATATACGTACATACATACAAGAGTGTATCTACCCTTCTGTGGGTAACTTAAAAATATGTACCTCTTGTGTTTTTTTCAACATCGGGTCTACTTAAATTTTTGCATAGTCCATGTTTGGGGCTTCTAAATGAAAATATGACTGTTGGACCACAAGATATTTTAGAGAAGACACCTCCTGAATGTAAATCAGTTTGATAGAAACTGGGAAGACCCATGAAATAGCTAGTTTTTGATGGGGAGTGGTTCTAATTGAACCTGATCATTTTATCTTCGCACTTTTATTAAAGAAATGTTTGTATGACTACTTTACAATTTAAACCTGTAATAATTGGTTTTTTTGTGGATAATTTCAATCTCTCTGGCATAGACTTCTAATAATAATTATTGTATCTGAGAGGAACATTACAATTTACAATTTTATTCTGGTTAAAATTTAGAATTTAATTACGAAATGTATCTATAATTAATTTTAATTTGTAATAAATAAATAAATCTATAGCCTATGACAGGAATTATAAAGTAAGTTAAAGTAAACAATTCAAAAGGATGTCAGACAGATCAATTGCAGTGATGCAGAAAAACATTAGATTAAATGCTAATCGGACTCGGGCTGGCCACCGTCACTGTCACCTCCGGCCTTATCAATCTCATTGGTATCCGTGGGTTCAGGAGTTTCTACCGATGGTTTCTTCTCAAACTCCGTGATCTCAGTAAAAGATTCTTTCAAGTTCTGGAGAGCACTTCCCAGGCCGCCTTTGATCATATTAAACTCTTGTACCACGAGCGACATCCTCCCGAGAAGGTAGTTGAGATTATCATCCACCTCTCCCATTCGGTAGGTAATTGCTCCCACCTTCCCATCCATGGATGTCATTGTGTCCAGACTGTTGTTTACGTACTTGGAGGTTTGAGAATGTATCTCATCCAGAAGATTAGCCGACCGGGACATCTGGTGGTAGAGGATTCCAATTTGTCGCCATACTTGACTAATCTCTTCCTCCATCCGTGACGTGAGATTAGTTAATGCAACACTCTGGTTTCCGAGGACGGCTGTTGCAAGGCCATCAAATCTAATTCAAAATCCTCTTTATATTTTTCCCTGGGAATACAAAATACAGATCTGTACTAATATTTTTTTAAACCGCTATGGTACAGTACCTCATCTGAAGGGATTCGTTCAACTTGACAGTATTCTCCGTCAACTGATTTTTCATTTCGCCCATGATCTGTTGTACACCATACTCCAGCCTTCGCTTTGTATCCAAAACACTGTCTCCAGTGTCCAGAAGAACACTCTCAACGTTGGACAGCCCTTTGAGTTCCTTGCTGAGATGGTCATAGCCAGTCTCCATCTTGGTGAACAAAGTCTCAATAGCAAACTCCGCCTCTTTCACCTTCCCCTCCAAATGTTTCTGCCCACTTTTGAGTATCTCCTGAACTTTGGACAACTTGTCATCCATGTCTTCAGTAGTGTTGCTCCTCAAAACATCCACTTGCTGGTCCAGCGTCTCAAAGCCTCTCTTCGTCTCATTCTCCAATTGACCCAATACTTTTTGGAGAACTCCAGCAGAGGTCGTCATGTCTCCGAGGAGTGTCACTGCTTTGCTTATCTCTTCTTCCAACTGAGCCAGTTGCTTTCGTTGACCGTCCATAGACTCCATCAGCTCACCTTTCCAGTTGGTCTCACTGGAGGACGTTTGGGTCGCTAGGATTTGGTTCTCTATCTCCGCCGTTCGAGCGAGGGCTTCCTTTATTTCATTTAACTCATTCATGAGGGACTCACTGAGTTCAATGCTAGAGTGCGCTGCCAACGCCGTAGAGTTTTGATTGGATGGGCTGGCATTGTAAGTAGTTACAGCTGCAGCTGCAGAGGCAGCAGCTGCTGCCGTAGCTGCTGTTGACTCCTGGATTTGCTCTTGTACTTTGTCTAACTTCACTTGTACTTTCTCCACGGATGAGGAGACCTCGTTGAGCTAGTCACAATGACAAAATGTAGGCAAGGGGTTAAATAGTTCCAAACTTCAAGAGATCAAACGGAAGTATTTACCTTGTCGTTCAGACCATCAAACTTAGTCACAAGTCTCTGTGTGGCTTCACCAGAGTCACCAGTATTCCCCTGGCTTTTATTCGAAGACGCAAGTGCTAGTTGCTGAATTTGCTTTTTAGTTTCCTCCTGCTCCTGCTTGCGTTGTTCTCCTTGCTGGAACCATTATTACAAGCAATATTAAATATGTGTACAAAGTGATATGTGCTATTGATTTACATATAGTATGGAAGCTGTCACAGCAGCCGCCCAGTTCCTTGGGATTTTGTTTTTGGTTTGTTCTGTTTTGGGGAAAGCAATCCGAAGTGCATCAAGGAATGTAATTAAGCCATCATTCCCTCACCCAAAGGTGCACATCCTTCCTCGAAGGATAGGACTTATAGGCATATACATAGGATAGGTATTAAAATCGGGCTTCTTATGTAGGTAGGATAGGATAGTAACCGAAATATTCAGCGTGCAAAAATAGGAATAGGATAGGCAGCGTTTTGTACTGCAAGTATGAAGGAATATAGGCAGGACTTGGTTTCATATAAATGTTGCCTAAAATATAGCAAGGAATCCTCGGATTTAGTGTATATGTATGTCGGATAAGGGAGCGTCCATGTTAATGATGTCATCAAAATTTTGTATGTTTTAAGAAGACCCCCCCATACTGCCATCACCTCCTGTCATCAAATAGTGTAGTGACGGACCCGCCCATGATGATGACGTCAGCAAGACTGAACGCACTCCAGAATCGCCCAAAAATTATGAATGTCTTACCTTTGTTAGGTGGAAACCATTGCGATACGATTTTCGCTGGAGGATCCGTGGGTAATACATAATTTACTAAGAAGACATGCACAATTTTTGGGCGATTCTGGAGTATTTTCAGGCTCTTTCAACGTTGTAAATTCAGTGTGGTTTCTGCGGTTTCAGAATGAGTATTCATTAGTATCGTTGCGGTTCATTCTTCTCAACAGCTTTAAAATATTTAATTTTCTTTTTCTGATTGCTGCTTAGTTTTTTCATTTTGATATGTTTGAGCAATGTTTAATTTTCCATACAGACTATTATGTCGAGTCGGAAGCGGTTAAAGGATGAATGAACAAATTAATTGATAAACTTATTGCTTGGTAATAATTTTGACTAAAATGCGGAAATTATCAATTATTAATATGTTGCTTAAACTTTAGCACATTGTAATTACCTTCCTGAGATAGTTGGATTTTTGAACTGATTTAAAGAGTATACATATAAGTATGTGCGGACGCAAAAGGATCGCTGTTCATACACGGAATGAAATTTATATCGGCCCACCACACGAATTGATCACACTTTACGCCTTTCTTTCACGCGGAATTTTCTCATGTAAGGTTAAACCTTCCAACAATGCTCTGCTACTGGAAAGAGAAGCTGTATATGCAGATTCTTTGTTTTCATCTTTATTCCTCAGAGTGGAACTAACAATTAGCACTATTAGCAGAAACCGAAATATGCTGAAATTCAAAAACAAATAGAAGCAGCAGACGTATGTTTGTATGACACTAACAATACACAAGTCGAAATTTACATGTAATGAATCTGACAATAAGCAATTTATGTGTACTAGGTAAGTAATCAGTGTAAATATATGTACATACATACATCATACTCATGTAAAATACGTTTACAACATTAGCCAAGTATTCAAACGGCATTCATTCACGTTGATTTCAATCGACAGTTGGAAGTTGGAGTACTGGTCGCCTTTACAGTTGGAAAAAAACATAAAATAACAGTATTTTTTCCGTTTCGGTTTTGGTTTTTACTTAAACACACATTTATCGTTTGTTCCCGTTTATCGTAAATATTTGTTTTTTGGTTTGCGGTTGGCTTTCAAAAACCGTTGTCATTTTTCAGGAAATAACGTTATTCCATAACGTTATCCAGGTCTGACAGAAACCGTGTACCCGTACCCATACCCGTCCGAATATCAGGTAGGACGAAATGCTGTACCTATACCCGTACCCGAGTACTCGGGTAAATTTTTTCAGTACCCGTACCCATACTTGAAAATAAAATGTAGTACCTGTACCCAGAATTTACCCGTAATGCACTGTACACAAAACCTGTACCTGCACCCGAGTACCTATAATTTGTACCCGGGTATTACTCGGGTACTGCAGGGTTGGCCGTTTGAGAATGTCACACGATTTTTGGTTGCCTAGTTCAAAATGCCAAATATGCCCAATTTGTCCCGTTTTTGCCCAGCATTGAAAATGCTGGGGATTTTAGGTATTTTCCCTAGGCATTAAGAGTCTTTTTTCAGATTGTTTAAAAAATTATTTAAATTCATTTATGGTTTATTATAAATAAACATTGAAGAATTTCAAATGCTACTATGCCAGAATAATAACCAGATGAATGAAATGAAAGATGCTCTAGCGAATTGGTTATTGCATTGTATGGTGTAACGATACCCAATTGAAACGAATTCTTTAATACCACTCTTTATAACCAAAAATCTGCTTTAAACTTCGAGGACATAAAAAATGTTGTTCCTGGCTAAATATTTTTCTCAAAAAATCTTTTGTCATAGAGGATTCTAAGATACTTTTCAGGAAGCTTCTTTTTAGACCCCTACGTACATAGATTGTGTGTACATTGCCGTTAGCATAGGACGCTAGGTAAATAAAATAGGAGGAAAGAAGGATTTTCTGTTCTTGCAATTTTCCCATCAACGACCTGCCTCCGCTAGTAACACCAAAATTATCAAGAATAATCAAAGCAGGGAATGATAATGTCCAACATTTCATGAAAGCCTAAAATTTATTGAATATTTACAGCAATAAATGTCCAAAGTGAAATAAATGTCTAGGATTGAAAACACCCAAAATGCCTTGGCATTTTCAAATGGTCAACACTGGGTACTTGTATCATCAATAAGAAACTGATTTGCCTTGAAGCCAAAGATGCTAAACTTATTTTGCCTACCCTACATCCAACCTATACATTTAGTTTAGGAGGGGCCTTCCTTCTTCCCTACTTGTGCAATTATAGGGCCTATATCCTTCCCTACAAGTAGGCATTTGTGGCTGCCTACATTTCTGCCTATATAGGGATACGGAAAGTGTTATCCCCTTCCTACATGTGACCCTATACTGCAGAATTAAATTATATTTTTATTGAAATTCACAAATTACATTATTACATTATATTTACATTATATTTTAGCAAAATTTTGGACATATAACATTAGTTTAGAAAAAATTTAGGATATCCCTCATGTGCAACAACTATTCAGCAAACACTCGCAATTGTTTGTTACTATGTATCATATATTTAAACAAACTAATTTTGAGTACTTCTTCAAAATTAATGTTACTCATGCACAGAGATGGCCACACTACTCTACTTTTTAGTAGTGGTAGTGGAATAGTGGCAAAAAGTAGAGTAGTTGTTGAAAATGAAATAAAATAATATTTATTGGTAGTGTAGAACGAAGGAGACATCAGCAGGCAAGTAAATAGTAGTAACTACTAGTGCCCGTTCACCATTGTTCCTAAAATGTAGTGTAGAATAGTGGTACCGACTTTAGTTTGGATGTAGTGTAGAAGTAGTTTACATGCATACACAAAGTCCAATAAAAAGTAGTGCTACCCGAGTAAGCACTATACTTAAACATGGAATGTGTGATTATGTGTTTTTTCATAACTTTCTATATCTTACACCGTTACGCCGCGTTTAAATACTCGAAATATTATTGTGCGATTGCGTGGATGGATATAGTAACATCTTGTATTTGTATTGGAGCATTGCGGATTCTACTTTTTGGTACTTTTCAGCAGCATTTGAACTTGCAAAAACAAAATCTTAGTATTGATTTCTTTATTTAAGTGCTTTAATCCTCCGTTAATTAACAGTTCTGAAATTCAAGCCAAATCCAGAGTAAGGCAGATTCCGTACATAAAATGGCAACGGACAGTCCATTGCCAATTGTAATTTATTAATCTTTTAGTCAACTTGTAACAAGTTTTTATAGTCAGGTTTTTATAGGTATAATCAGTGGTTCTCGTTCTCATGTATGTACTTGAGTTATACACGCATGTGAATGTTGTCTAAAACAATAAACTAGTTTTTCAAAATGCCGAACCTACAATTGATTCTTGTAAAGATCGGTCCTGCATGCCTTTAATTTAGCATAAACGTCTAGCTTCATCGACAGAGGATAAACTGTATTTACATACGATGAAACGGGATTTTTTCGCTAGGAATCATATTTATAGCATATATTTAGAAATTAGGAGCCTTTTTAGGCATATTAAAATTATTTGATTTTAGGCTGAGATTAAATTGCACGGCTATTCAGTGAATAGGTAGTATATTGCATAGTGTGGCTTTTCTTACTGCGTAGAGTAGTGTTATAGTTGTACTGTAGAGTAACGCTAATTTTTAGCTTCCGGCAAGTAGTGGTAGAGTAGAGTAAAGGTGCTCTCTGAAAGTAAAACTCTACTGGAAAGTAGTGTAGTGGTAGTCTTGATTATCGATCAAATAGAGTATTAGTAGAGTAGTTGTCAAATATCATTCTTGTTGGTAGTGTAGTGGTAACTAGTGGTATTTACCCTGAAAAAGTTTTTAGAGTAGTGAGTGTAGTGGAAAATTGAATGGTCACCTGTGCTCATGCATTATAATTTGAAACCTCGTATTGATCGGGCCTATTGCACGTTACAGTAAGTATAAGCCATCGAGCAATCACATACAATACATCGTTGCCTAAATTCTAAAAAGTACCATTTTCAATGGTGTTTGAGATGGAAAGAAGCTTTAGTGCTGGATGGATGTATGAATGATGCGTGTATGTATGACTGGTGTTCATGAGAAAATGAGCCCGAGTGAGAACTTGTGTTTTGGGGCAGAGTGACTCCACTAATTTTAATACACAACAAATAATACTCTGTACATACAACTGGGGTTTGGTTTGGACAAGGCTAAAGAAGCTAACTCCTCAACTCCCAAAATCTCACTGTTTGTTGAAGGGACAAATTGTTGAGTTCGCAACTTTGAGTGTGAAGGGAATGTTAGGTTATAGGTTAATTTGAATTTAGATAAGGTGGATTTAGAGGGAAGAAAATTTCTGTGGAAGGTAAAGTTTTATAAATAAACATTCTTATCGCTAAGGTTTAGGAGTGACTAACCGGTCAAATGCAATGACATTTTATCGCTAAGACCAGGCTACTTAAATAACTGAGGACCAGGAATATGTAAACTTCTCAGGTCTGAACAAATGGAGATCCCATTTAAAAAGCACGTAATACGAAATGAATATGGTACCTTTTAAAATTTAGCCGACGATATGCACATGTACTTATTGTTAGTTATGTATGGATATTATTTTGAATGGGAAATCTCACATGTCCATATCCCTGCAGTTGCAGTAGCTTGATATTTCAACGTTTAAAAATCGTTATGGTTTGCATTGAGATAAGACTTCCATAATGTGACAAATGTGACAATAGTTATGTATATACATCCTATATATTTGCCTTCATACAAGCGTGTTCTTGTGCTGTCTACATATTTGCCTATATGACCTGGTGTATGCAGGCGCGCATTTCCTATTTATAGGCATTTTTTCTGCAAAAACCAGTGCACCCTATTTTGCCTATAATTTTTTCTGAAAATAGCTCGCACCCTATAAATAGGCCTACAAGTAGGCCTACATGTAGGATAGGCTAGCATCTTTGCTTGAAGCTAAGAAATGTATATTTATTCGGAACTTATCTCAATGAATCTTAAAATAATTAAAATGTTACGCTCCCAATGAAGCTAATTAAATTTAATCTCAAGAACCTGCCCCTTGAAATTCTTCTTTGATTCTTTCTAGCTCCATTGTATGTCGATAAATAGGTGATGTGTCTGACTCTTTACATGCTATTTGTTTATTAGATTCCTGCGAGGAACCATTAGAAAGGTTAAAATGCAAAGACCGCGTAATCAGAAATTACACGAAGCCCCGTGGCTTTTTCTGACACGAGTTTCCATCTACAAAGGAGCAAAACAGATTTAGGCCCAACTCCACGGTTATTACAATTAGCCATGGTAATCCATGTCCAGTAGGAAACCTTGAAGTACCCAAAAATACTCGGGTACAGCAAGCACGGGTAAAAATATTTTACCTAGTAATACACGTACCCGGGGGTGGAAAAAGTTCGCGATCCCGCGATCCTGGTTCATACCCAAAATGATCATCAAATTATGGCCAATTTTGGAAATTGTTTTACCAAATTTGGACAAAGATCTCTACCCACATACATGCCCAATCTCTGAGTAGATACCCACTTTCGAAAGCACATGCCCAATTTCGAAAAAAATGGCTGTATACGTGCCCAATCTCTGAGTACATGCCCACTTTGGAACTTTTTCCACCCCCGCCCGTACCTATAGGGTACTGCCCGATTGCCGCTCAGTGAGTACCCATACTCGTACCCGTACCTGTACCCACTTTATTGTTTAAAATCCAGAGTATTTGGGTAGTACCCGCGTATTTGCGAGTACGCAACTTCCGTACCCGGGGAGTACCTGTGCCCGTACCCATACCCATTTACCCGAGTATTACCAGTACCCAGTCCAAGCACTGTGTGAAATAGATCATATGGAATAGTCCATACCAGAAATCTTGGAACAGACTGGAACATTCACAGCGCCAGTTCGGGGGGGGGGGGGTGGAGATGAAGTCAAATATCGTGTATGAATAAAATTAGTTATTATATAGTACCCCGAAAATTACATGGGTAATACTTTCACGGACACTGTGGACACAGCTGTAATAAATATGTTCATAATCCGCATGTACATATACAAATTAATCTGTAGTATTAATTATCCCTTTAAAACAACGGCGTTGCTTAATAAGTTGCTTCGATATAATTCCTCGAATTGGTTGTTGCAGTTGATGATATTTGCGTGGAAAAATATAAAAACTCAATAATATTTCACCCAGATGCCGCATCTCATATATAATTACATATTAAGGCGCTATAAATTCACTTCCTCCACGCATATATACATAAAATCATCTAAACTAAATTTTTGATACCGTCAGAATTTTGTCAACTCATTTTTAGCATTTATTTTCTCCTGGATAAAAACGATATGGTTTAGCATAAATTTCTGAAGATCACCAACATTTCTTTAAACGGGTATGTAAAATGTACAGACCTATGTATTTACATGTAATGGCTCCCATAAAATTAGAAATACAAAAACTAAAATACTTGTGAAATTTTTTTCAATGCCTTCATTCATTAAAAATCTTCATTTTGCTTCACGTTCTTGATGATTTTGTACAGGGGTATGAAATCTCTTTTCTACCCCAGCAGATACATATTACCAGATGGGGTACATAGTTTAGTTTCTCCTGGGCTACCAAGAATTTGATAACTCCACCATTCCTTGATGATGTAAACGTCGATTTTTATGAAATTTCTAAAGCTAAATTCATGGCCCTCTCAAATGTCTTTGACCCTAACAGGCAATGACTAACCAAAACGAAGCATTATGTATATAGATGCAACTTCTCTAAAGCTGAACCTAAAGCAGCACCTTTGTACTACCCTGGATTCAGATACAGTAGCAGCAGACGTAAATAAATATCTATATGTACGCCGTTGCTTTAAATGGTCTAACAAATAATGTGTATAGATTCATTTGTGCATAGACCTTCCTTCGGGTTTCCGAAATCCCGAAGTTCCGGGTTCGGAAACGGAATGGAACAATTTCGGGACATTTTTGTTTTCGTCATTGAATCGGGACAAAACCGGAACATGAGCACTTGTACCGATGATATTGGGACTGGGACGGTTCAGAGCATTGGTACAAAAAATGTCACATATAATTTATGTAATCGGAAAGCGGAATTGCTCTGTTCCGTTCCGATCCGATCTCGGTGCTGTTTCAGAAGTGTTGCGCCATCGTTCAACAAAAATGGAAACATAGGGTGCGTTGTTTTATTCTTGCCTTGCCCCAGGTAGCGAAGGCAAACCTGGGGAAAGTGTGACGTAAATAAACCAGGCAGAATAAAGCAACGGCCTGTAAGGTTTTGCTCAGACTAGGCAGAATAAAACAACGGTACTGCCTGCGCCAAGTGAAAGCGAAAAACAGGGCGCGAATTAAACAACGGTCTGCTCAAAACCTTGATCAATACTTCATAAAGGCAGCCAGACCGCTCAAAACTAGTCTGACTACTGCCTTACCCTTTATTATAGTACATTTAATAATTGTACTCGTTTTTATGAAGACATTTGAATCTCACAATTTTGCAATTAAATAATTCCACTGTCCTAACCAAAGAACACTATTGGGGAAGTTACATTTGTGCTTCAAAGCTTGGATTCGGAAAATGAAATCGGTGAGTAATCTGAATTTATCAGATTTAATTACAATTACCAAATTGTCCTTTGTCGTGCTTATATTCAATGTAATAATGAATATTAGTGAGTTGAGGTACAATTTATTATTATTGTATTTTACCTTACTTGGAATCAAAATAATAATTTATTTACATAATTCGACACTAAAATCACTGTTTTAATTTTGAAGATAACTGCCGAAGAAACCGAAACTGTAGTGTTTGACGAAAGGCCAAAGAATTGTGCTGAAAGTGATGAAGGTAGGCTAATTAAAATAGAAATCACTGCTTACTGTTCTTGTCGCTTATAGTAAATGCTTACTGTTCTAGCCGTTTACAGTAAATGTAGTGAGTATTATTGTAAAATTGTATAATAAAAAAGCACATAATTACAAATTAGCAGGGTTTTCTTGGGATGCTGGAAACGGTGCACCAACATTGCTACTAATTGAACTACGAAAGCAATTCAACCATAAATTTGACAATCCAAAGTAAAACTTTTATTTTATTTATATTAACGTGTTCACCAGAATGCATTGTTAAGAGCAACTATAAGCAATATCAAAAATGTTCATGATATTTTTAGAAAAACGAAGAAATCTCTTTGGTCCGATATCGCCACCCAAATGCAGAAGAAACAATACGAAGTTGATGGCTTCAAGTGCAAGAAAAAATGGGATAATCTGGTGTCAACGTACAAGTCCCGAAAAGGTTAAAACAGTAAACTATGAGTTATTTTACTCAATTTAATGTTGGCCGTCATTTTTTAATGAAATAAAATTATTACTAATGATCAAATGTGCTTGTTTTATTTTCAGGAAAACAAAATCTCACTGGAAGGGGTGCCTTAAAATGCTGGAAATTCGAGAGGGAAATGGAAGACATTTTGGGGAGGAAACGCTCAATCGCGCCTCCATCAAACTATTTAGCTTCTACAATAATTTCGGGTCCAAAATCACCAGGTCAAGACAGCACTGTTTCTGATTCCATCATACATGAAAATGAAGAGTTGGACTTTGGCAGTGAAGATGTGGATGTCTGTGCTAAAAAGAAACGGAAACAGGAGAAGCCTCTCTGGGTTGCGGAAGTGCTAGGTACAACTAAATGAAAAATAAACTTATGTGACGCATATGTTTTTAAATTTTAGATTCCAACTTATAGCGGTCATGAGAAATGAATGATTGTTTACGTATGTATTAGATCAAAATTTAATTTGTCAAGAACAAATGTGGGAAAAATTTGCAGCCTTGGAAAACTCTAAGCTTGAAAAAATGAAAGAACTGGAAGAGCGAAAAATAAACGCTATAAACGATATGGAAGAGAAACGCCTGGACTTGGAGAATCGAAAAGTTGGCCTTTTACAATCTATTCTTGAAAAATTAAATAAGTATGCTACTTTGTTAAATAAACAGCGCCCATGTTTAAAAAATATTAAATTTGTAATATACGTGAATTAATTTATTGCGCGCACAAATTACAAATCTTGCGAAATTAAGTCACGCTTTTGCACACCTAAAAGTTCCACATAAGCTTCTTCAGCATTATTGACATCATCCCATCCTTCTTCGATTTCATCAAACTCAATCACATCATCATTCAACAAGCATAAATTATGCAGGACACAAGCAGCTACTATTACAATAGGCAGCAGTTCCATGTTGCTCAGTACACATATACAATCAGCTGGAAACATCGGATTGTTCCCACCTTCAGCTGCAATAAGTTGAAAAAACGGCGAATTTTTCCAAACATGTGCATCGTGAGAACTGCCTGGCCATCCTACGAAGACATCAATAAATTGCATTTTGGCGTCACAGATTCCTTGCAGTATTACAGAATGAAACTTTTTCCGATTGTAGTAACTCTGTGGATCATCCATGGGTTGTTTAATAGGAATGTGACAACCATCAATGCAACCAACAACTCCTGAGAATGACTGAACTCGAAGGAGATCAAAGCTTCTACGATGAATCTGTAAATGGAGTCAGCAATATATTTGTAAAACAGATAAAATGTAAATTTATACATTACTGAGAAATCAATTATTTAAATATAGCGTTACGATTGTCATTACTTGTTGTTCCTCCCCTTTTGGAAATCTGATAAAAGTTTCCCGTTTAGAGAAAATGAATTTCACGAATCGAGTAAAAATCCTGTGTGCTAATCCACGTTCCACATCAAATCTGTCCGCAATACCTCGAAACGATTCCTGGTTAGCCAACGTCCAGAGGGACAGTAATAATTGTCGATCCGCATCACAACAAGGTCTTCCCTTGGAGGTTTCAAAGCTATTTCCCCACAAGTTCCTTAAATTCTGTCAACACACATTTATATGTACACTACTTATGCAATTTGAAATGACATTGAGTAGTAATTTAATTGCAGATTTACCTCAAATGTCTCCATGGTAATACGGAAATGTTCTTTAAACGTTTGGTTGGAGAGAGTTGGCAGCTTTTCAAGTACAAAATAATTGTTTAAGTAGCGAAGCTTACGCTTGAATAAATCATTTTGATGTGCCGCATATCCCTTGATTATTGATGAATTAATTTCGGAAGTAAACAAACCAATTGGAAATGTTGTTTCGCATTGTGTGCTTTCAATTTTTAGCGGAACTTCAGCACTTTCACTTGCCAAAAATAAAGCTAAATTCATTTCTAATTTGATAAAATAAAACCTTTGAGCGGTTAAGCATACATTTATTGAATATTAGATACTATAATTAGATATTATTAGAAATAAGTTGTGCCAATAAAAATTGTTGGATTAGAATCTTGTAGACTGAATGTATACTTGCCTTGTGGCTTTGATTTCAAACAAGACAAGGTTTTGTCTTGGCTTTTACCGGCTTTGCCTGGCGCCTGGTTGCCTTGACCAAGGTATTCTGGAACCAGACAGTGGTCAGACTAGCCTTATGCCAGGCAGACTTGCAAGGCAGCCTGGAACCAGGCAATAATAAAACAACGCACCCATACTTATCGCTCTGGCTTGTAAGCATGCTTTATTTGGCAAAATAACGGTGTTGGATAGATAAAGTTATCCATTTCATTTGCATTAATCTTCGCGAAGCCCGCGAAACTGCACATATATAATGTGAGTATCGATTTCCATAAAAATTAACGGCAGCATAGCTAATTTTATTTGCTTTAAGGCTTGGCTTAGAGCAAAATCGAAGACTTTTACTATTGAAAAAATGCAATTCATTGCAAAGAAAATGTGCAGTTCTAAGTAGTACAGCTCGTTATTTCAATTATAGATTGTCGTTCCATAATTATAATAAAATCCCAATTATCCTAAAATCCGTATTTTAAAATACAGAATAGAAATTATTTATAATCAAATACCAAACTTGAACATCATTATCAATTATAGTTGTAGAAATATTATAGGTAGTATAATTGCATTTCATGTACATGCAGTGAAACATTCCGGGATGTTTCGGTACGGATCGGATTTCGAACAGAAAAACTAGCATAATCCGGAACGGAACACAAACTGTGACGGAAACAAAACTTTACTTCTTTGTTCCGAACGATTTCAGTTTAAATGTTCCGATGTCCCGAAAATCGGAACGGAATCGGGAACAATATTTTCTGAAGGTTTCGGAACAGAACGGAATTTCCTACGGAACAGAAATGTTGAACACATTGGAAGCTCTATTTGTGTACATAAATATTATGAACGTTTATTGAGGCTGTGCCCACAGTGTACGTGAAAGAATTACGCAAGTCATTTTCGTGGCAAATAACTAATTTTATTCATGAAGGATATTTGACATCAAATTCAACCCCACCCCCCCCCAATTAGTGCTGGAAAATTTCAGGTATGTTCCAAGATTTCCAGTCCAAGTGCAGGACTATTCCATCTGATCTATTCCACACACTCGGACCAAGGAGCATGATCCGCCGGATTTCTTGGACCAGAAACATTCGATCTGGTCCATCTGTCTGACCAGTCCCGAACGAATTAACTGAACCAGGCACTCCGGAACAAGGGGGGCAGGAGGGACATTGACCCTCCCAAAAAACGTCAGGGAGGGACAGGCTGTACTACTGTCCCCCCCCCCACTTTTCAAGAATCAAATTAACCTTTTCTTAACTTTTTGCTGTCAAAACTCCTATTCAATTTAAAAAAAATCTCCACAAACTGCTATTAGTTATGTTTAAAAAACTCGAAACAAACTATTTCTTCTAAACAAAAATGTTTACATAAATTGTAAAATATCTTTTTCATCCGTTCATCTAGGTTACTACCAGAATTGAGTAGTGAAAGTAGTGGGTCATAAAACTCCAGTCCGAAATATATTTTTTAAATCTACCGGTTTCATCCTTGATAATGATTTTGAACTTATGTTATTTTATGCCAGTACTGCAATAAACATTCCGGGTTGAAATTGTGGGATAGTATGATTATTCAAATAGTAACTTAGGAATTCAATGCAACGCGGCCCATCAAGAAAATAAAGGATATTTTTCTATCCATCATTCTTTCCTATTGTTAAATTTAGAATATTATTTCCCGCTACGTTTGCCGAACATATTGACCTCCCCTTGCCAGATTGATCCAGGCCAAAATCTTGGTCTGGATCAAAAATTTGAACAATTTGAAACTTTGGCTTTAAATTTCGTTCCAAACTCATAGCAGATCAATAAATCTGTTCCAAAATGTCGGACCAGACAGTTGATACCATTCTTGTACTACGAGCTTAAAGGACAATTTGCTAGGAGCAATTTATAAACTCGATAGATTTTAGCACTCCAATGTTACTGAAAAGAATACAACTGAGTATTAAAACGTCGCCCAAGGAGTTTATTTCAGGATATTAATAATTATCATGAAATATTGTTGTTGGGGAAAAAATTATTTCATTTACATCAAAAAATTCACTGACACAAAATTTGGTCTGTTCCAACGGATGGAAAAGACCATGCACTTTTAAACCAGTAAATCTACTGGAGAATGTTCTTTGGACGAAAATTGTGGAACAGATCTTGTGAGAAGGTTCTAAACTTGGACCAGACCAAAAATCCAAGAACAGATTGAACCATTCCAGGAACTTGATCGCTAATCAATGCAATGATTCTTTGATACCTCTATTTGAAATCCATAAAATTTTGATAGTATTTACTGTGTGTAAGTAATGTTCTAATATATAAGATTGAGTTGGTGTTTTCTATGAAAGCTTGTTCTTTTAAAAACAATCTTGCAATAAAAATTAAAAAATCTACATTTTGCATGCTTATATGAGCAAATTAACGAAAAATAATGTATAACCTTATACATACATACGTTTGTATGTGGCCACTAGCAAAGTAACGAAAACTAATTTTGAAATGTTGTCCCCCCCCACTTTGTTGGACGTTCCGGAGTGCCTGAACTGAACCATTCAGACCAATCATTATTGACAATACATTACCAACTTCAGCTCACTTTCAGCATTTAATATGTACATTTTATAACATATGCATTGCATGAAAAGCAAAAATTAAAACACAAATAATTATTGTCAACAAAGTCCTTTAATTTGTTATAAATCGTAATTAGGCAGGAACCGAAGCTGGAGCGGGAACCTTTACAGTAAGGGTGTACTCACATAAAACATGTTTTGTCCGTACACGTAAAATTTTTCTCCGTTACGGCGAGACCTCTCACATAAGTTCAGACCGTTTGTAATTACTTGCGGAAGTGTGAATGCGAGATGTCTGTTCGTAAGCGGTTGGAATGTTTCTTCCGTGATGCCGACAAAAATATTTACGGTTACGGAAGGAACATGTTTTATGTGAGTACACCCTAACTTGTTCGTGGTTGGAACTATAATAATTACATATATCCTGTGAGTGTATAATTACGTTCCAATAATGCATGATATTTTTTATAATGGTCTTCATCCTGGTCCGTGAAAGTTATTACATGCCCACATTTTAAGGCTCTTATTCCCGAATATTATTTTGATCTCCAGTAAACCATGAACACTTAGGGAATGAGAGATTGTAGAAAAGGGTCTCAAATGCTGGAAATAAGTTTCATCTATTTGATTGCCTGGAAGAAATTAAAAAGAAGTTCAATTAGATCCAAATTCCGATACGCAGGGTACTTTCGATGAAAATGATGCTCCAATGGCGTAATTATTTTTCTGTGTAAATACTCTCAATACTGTTCCTTAGATGCATAGTTTTAAATATATTGTGTAAACGGGAATTGTGAGTGTAAAGCCCTTATATCATAAATGAATTGTTTTACAAGAGCATCCCCTATAAACTGGGAGTGATCTCATCCTATAAACGGATAGATATAAAAATTACTCACACCGCTCACAACGGCAGGGGAACCGTAATATGACCATAAAACCCGGAAGGTTGGCTCCGATCATCTTCGCAGCTCGAATTGACAAAATGTTGGAGGCTTCATCATGCGTCAAGACACTGGATCTGCAATTCCGTACGTGAATCTCAATGCTTCTCAAATGATCTGTGAAATACAGTAAGAATTTATGTAGGGCAGCCGTGTTCCTGTCATACAAAGCTGAATGAAGACATGCATAGTATAGTAACAGCTGGTCATAAATAACTGAAATCAAAATTTGGTACAAACCACAGGAAAAAATAAGTGAATATAGGAAGTTACTTTTGTTAAATATGGAAAATTGTTTGGAGGCCAGCGTGAATTTCCACCGACCATCCAAGTCTCCGATTGTCTTCCCACACTCTACGTATCCCATGTAGTCATCAAACCTCACGGCAGATAAAGAGCAAACAAGTCTCACAGTTTTGAGGCGCCGGAAATTACCACTGATTCCCCAAAATCGAAATATTTTCTGTAAATCCTGACGGGACGCCACGGAGACATAGCTAATGTCGACTACTTCTAATATTTCTACGATAGGGAACATTCTGGCAATTTCTGCTAAACAGTCTTCAGAGAGCTTGTGAATAATTTTCAAGTGGGTCACGGAGCTGCTCTTGTATAAACCCGGCCGTAGACTTACTTCTCGAGAGAGAAAAGTATTTTCCAATTGTAGATATTTAATTGTCATTTTTCTTAGACGAGGGAAGGCGCGATCAAAATCAATTGCTCCTAAAGTACATTGTCGAATGGAGATGAGTGGTGGATCAGGATATGAAGAGTTATAGTAGCCTAGGCTCAAAGATTCCAGTTTTAAAAGCGGTTCGGTGGCACGAGTTGCTATGAAAGCCGCATTTCTACACCAAGTACTCAGTTTTGTGAGAGTTTTTGTAAACATTTGTTGGGGCAGAGTTAAACTTGTTTGGAAGTCTTGGGTGTCTTCTGGCCAGAACATGGACACCATGCCATTCATAATTTTTAATTTTTCTAATCTTATCCCACAGGTTGCCAGTATCATTAATTCAGTAGGTCTTACGACCTTTGAACAAGTAATCATTCCCAACATTTCCTTATTAATACAAGGTGAAGAAAAATTGTAATGCATTAGGTCTTGCATAAATATTGGGCCACGAATTACTGTTAGCTTTGGGGACGACAGAAGAAACGGATTCACGATATTCGCACAAGATATACCAATCTCCAAGATTTCTAATTCCGGAAAACAGGGTTTGTTGTCTGTCCCATTTGTTTTGATGTAATCATCGAGGTTTTTTTGAATTACAGTGGAGTCACCACTGAAGCATAATCTTTTGACTGATTTGGCATTCTGGAAGATCAACATCCAAAATAGTTTCAGGGATGAACAATTTTGATTACGGTCAGGCACTGTGATTCCTATTGTTTTCCAATTGCCAAACTGTAATATGTTCGGAAACATTTCCTCCACATTCCCTTTGCTGCAATTGTTCGAACAACTGAAATGGATAGAACGGCATTTCTTGGGCTTGAAAAGTGCTATGCTGTTGTATGGACTGTCCTTGGAATTTCGGATTATTTCCTCTGCAATTTCTAACCGTTGGCACGGCCCATCAAAACTAATACTTATGCCCAATGTTGTGACGTGATGATCTCGTAATACCTTACGGGAAATGGCACAAAAATCCCGGCAGACAAGAGACAGCGTATTTAAAGTTTCCACGGAAAAATGTCTCCATATCGTTTTGAGGAGCTGAAATAGAAATTTGGTTAGTTAAGAGAATGATTTTTGTGGGTTTAAAATAGCCTACAATTTTCATAACAACATTGGAAAGAAAATCGTAGTATGGTTTGTATTGATTACCACTTACATGTGACTATAGAAAATGTTGAAAATAAAAGGTAATAAGTAAAGCTGCCATATTCAAATAAGCAAAATAGTAGGCTTTTTAATTTTATGTCAAAATTTATTCCGTTGTATAGAAACAATTGATCTATTCTACCGTTAGCATTTTCTTAAAGCGATTTAATAGCCATTCTCTGAAAATAACTACGGTATACATATTGCTTATTGGCAAGTACTTCTGCTGTATGTTAATTTTAGTAACTAATACTTGTCCGAGGAATTTAATTTGTTTCAACAAATTTGTGTCACCAAATAGCACATCATGAAATGATACACAAATCCATTCTAGAATAACTTTTACAGCTGTCATTTCTTCCAGAAGCTCCATGGACATGTTAGATTACACCTGCGTCCATAATTTATTGATAAAAGCGAATACGCGGCTCAAAGGAAGCAGAACCCTGTTTGTGTTGACAAAAATATTTCTAGCAAGACAATTTAATAAACAATAAATGCCGAAAGAATTTTACCTGGAAGCGAAAGTAAATACTCAACTAGGACTGTCATATTCTCGCAAGCAGATTCTGCGATCCTAAAGTAATTACTTTTAGATGCATTTTTTGTAAACCATCGTTGAAAATACAATCTCCTCCCATTTTAATTTTATCAGGTCAAATAATATAACACGGAGTACTTACATTTAAATAAAAACATCAATTCAGTACTAACGGATACAATAAAAATATTTAATGATGATTTCCACTTCATTTTAATTTTATGATTTCTACTACTTCACATTAATGCACTATTGCAGTATGCTGCAGAAATGGAACAATGAACAGAATTTGAGTTCAAATTATAGACCTACTTTTACATGGAAAGACGTTAATGATTCGACAAGTTACAGATACCAAGTTTTAAAATGTCGGATAAATGTCGCTTCATCGTGCTCATATTTCTAAGCATAGAATAATTTTACAATTATGTTAGGCAAATCTAAAAAAGTAGAGTTTAGAAGCTTTTTAAGTCAAATAGTAGACTTAGTAGATCCCATGATTTTTTAGTAAACTGCCTTCCCAAATAGTAGCTAGTCTACTAAAAAAGTAGGCATCTGGCAGCTTTAGTAATAAGAGATAATAATTATTACGCATCGCTAGTTAAGCTTCATATCTATGTAGTACAAATGGTCTATAAATGAAATGGATGACTCAAAACGATTTGACAATTTTTGATTTAAAAATGTATATGTCATTTCGACTCTTTAGCGCTGATACATAATTATATAAACATTTCAGTTCTCATGAAATATATTGCGCAAAATACTTGAAAAAAAGTAATTGTAGTAGATACTTTATACGGTACATGCGCAAGTACACTTTAAATATACATAGGTAGACACACTTGTGCCCCCATGTATTTAAATCGAAGATATTGTTAGATAATTAGCTATACATAGTAGTTATGAACTGGGTTGCCTTAAACCTACGAATAATTGAGAATAATTTGACCAAATATTTACAGACAAATTACTTAGTTAACTTGGCTTCGAGGCAATTTTAAACGCGTCGAGATAGTGAGAACTATGTCGGCGCACGGACACGACAGTAATTAACCCTGTGCCCAATTTCCAGGACTTAATTGGGAACTACATTTTTTTAAATATCGGGCTGGGACGGGGAGAAAAAAATTGCCGGCATTGATATCTGACGGAATTTCTGACCGAATCACAAGCTCTTATTCCAATTTGGAATGAAATGAAATCTCTGAATGTTTATTTCCAAATTCTTAGATAATTCCGATTTTGGTTCACGTTTTCTAATCCTGTGTCCCCAAATATTCACCACGTTAAGTCAACCAAATTTGAGGAAATTGGAAACATAATTTACATGAAACTGGGGGAATCAAATATTTTATGATTTATAGGCACTTTAAAATGACCAATAGTTTTGAGCCGCCCTGTGTGGATGTACATATATCTATGTATGTATGCATAGAGATTTATGAGCGTAGTAAAAATGAAATCTCTCTTAAATAATAATTAATAGTAAATCTATTAGATTTACCAAATGATTTGAAAAAACTTGGCTTGCCAGATGTCCTATGAGACTGTATTCTTCTTGATCCATGCTGGAAGGTGAATTTTCAAAGACTGATATTAGAATTGGAAAAGTAGTTCTTAGATTTGAAAACCTTATGAAGGTATATAGCATTGGGCAAGTCCGACTCTCAAAATAAGTTAGAACTATTTTTAAATCGCTTTCTCTTTGCCTAGAAGTACTAGTGAAGACTGGAGGTTAGAGTAAGGTAAAACCGACCTCCAGTGTTCCCAACTGCACGGAAATTACATCCATTTTTACAAGTATGTACATATGTATGTGTATCTCTCTTTCTCCCCCACGGAATACGTTGAGTGTGAGAAGACATTTGGAAAATTCGATTGTCGGTGTTTCACGCTGGCCTCCAAACAATTTTCCGTATTTAACGAAAATAACTTCCATTATTCACTTCCTTTTTCCGCTGTTTGTATGAAATATTTTTAGTACTTATTTATGACCAGCTGTCTACAATGTCAACTACTATATCTTCAACCAGTATTGTATGACAGGGACGCTGCTACTCTACATAAATTCTGACTGTACTTCACAGATCATTTGACAAGCATTGAGATTCACGTAAGGAATTGCAGATCCAGTTTTTTGTTGTTGAAGCCTCCAACATTGTGTCAATTCGAGCTGCAAAGATGATCCGAGCCAACCTTTCGGGATTTATGGTCATTCTACGGCTCCTCTGCCGTTGTGAGCGGTGTGAGTAATTTTTATATCTATCCCTTTATAGGATGAGATTACTCCCACTATATAAGGGATACTGTTGTAAAACAATGATGATTTATGATGTAAGGGTTTTACAGTCCCAATTCCCGTTTACACAATATTTAAGACTATGCTCTAAGGAACAGTATTGACCGTATTTACACAGAGAAAAATAATTCCCTGGTCATTGGACATCATTTTCATCGAAAGTGCACTGCGTGTCGGAATTTGGATCTAATTGAACTTTTTTTAAATTTTTTCCAGGCAATCAAATAGATGAAACTTATTTCCAGCATTTGAGACCCTTTTCTACAATCTCTCATTCCCTGAGTGTTCATGGTAGTGTTTCTATCGGTAATAAATAGTTGGGCTCGACTCGACTCGAAACAAAAACCCGGTGTAAATTCCCCTTTTGGGCTCGAACTCGAACTCGGGACATTCGAGTCGGGAAATTTTTTTGTACCCGAAACCGAGACCGTTAAGAAATGTTATGCCCGAAACCAGACACAAAATTTACATAAAATACAACATCACACAGTCCCGAAATATGAGCATCAAGCAAAGCACTTTTTTTTGTAAAAGCAAAAAAATGCAGCAATCACTGTGTCGTTTGCATTTTTTTCAATATAATTTCAAATTTTCATTATAATTTGGTACAACCGGCCATCCCTCCGTAATGCTCTTCATTGTTGCTTCGATAAACTTGTTATATGCCAACTTTAACCACGATATTAAAAGCGGTAACTAACATTTCGTATCTCCTTGCGTAGCCAAACATTTCAGTGTTAAAATGTCGGAGCCAACGAAAACGCATGCTCGATAGGAATGCCAGGAATACCCAAGAATTCACGCCCCATCCTTGCCATTTTAGGGGTCTTAACTTTGTGGGCTAATAAAACTTAGGTATGAGGAGTGCTATACGGTCATGTACAAATACTTGCTGCGTACAGACTGCTTTGTTTTCTTTGATGTTTTCCACAAAAATTGCACATTTTTTTAATCAGAGGTGGCAGGAAGGCCAATTTTTATTGTTAAGGTTACATGAATCAATAATTCCAAAAAAAGTTTTTAATTTCGAGTTTTGGTAGGGACCGGTAGATTTTGCAAACTCGACCCGATTTTTTCGGGTTGAAATCTTGATACCCGAAACCGACTCGAAGGCAAACGGTACCAAAAATATTAGGCTCGAACTCGACTCGAACCCGACTCGAACTCGAAACCTCGAGTTTCCCGAACTCGATCAGAAACACTAGTTCATGGTTTACTGGAGATCAAAATAATATTCGGGAATAAGAGCCTTAAAATGTAGGCATGTAATAACTTTCACAGACCAAGATGAAGATCATTTTAAAAAGTATCCTGTATTATTGGAACGTAATTATCCACTCACAGGATATATGTATGCATAGTTCCAACCACGAACAAGTTACTGTAAGGGTTCCCACTCCAGCTTCGGTTGCTGCCTAATGACGATTTATAACAAATTAAAGGACTTTGTTTAAATTACTTGTGTTTTATTATTGCTTTTTGTTTTTTTCAATGCATATGTTGGCAAATTTACATATTAAATGCTGAAAGTGAGTTCAAGTAAGTAATATATTGGTTAATAATGTTTGGTCCAACTGGTCCGGTTTGTTCTGGTCAGACTGATGGACCAGATCAAATGTTTCTGGTCCAAGAAATCCGCCGGTTCATGCTCCGAGTGTGTCGAATAGCCCTGTGCTTGGACCAGACCAGACTAGAAATGTTGGAACTGGTTGGATTTGATGTCAAATATCCTCCATGAATAAAATTAGTTCTTTACCGTGAAAATGTTTTGTGTAATACTTTCACGTACACAGTGTGCACAGCTTCAGTAAACGTTCATAATATTTATGTATACAAATGATTCTATACACAATATTAATTATACCATTTAAAACAACGGCGTACAAGTAAATATTTATGTACGTCTGTTGTTACTACATCTGAATCCAGGGTAGCACAAGGATTCTTGAACTGGTTAAACTTTAGAGAAGTTGCTTTCTTATACACAATTCCTCGAATTGGTGGTTAAGGACATTTGAGCGGACCAAAGATGGGCCCCTTGCCTATATCTAGGCCCTTTTATAGGCAAAAATTCTACTGAGGAAGAAAAAAATCAAGGTTCTAGGCAGACCTAGATAACCGAAAAATAAGGTTTCCGTTAGTTCGTCATACGTTATTGGCAATTTTTTCCCGTTTTTGTTTCTGTTTTTGTCATTTTAAAATACCGTTATCGGTTAAAACGGGTTTTAATCCCAATGAATTCGGCTAAACGGTTAATAACGGTATTTAACAAATTTTATTGATCTATTTTTAAATTTATTTGACTAGACTAATAACACAAGTATTATTCAAACATTTCAAAACCACGGAACTTCATAACGTCATTCACCATCATTCGTCTTTCAGATAGGATAAATACTAAGGCTGAAAACAGGCGTTTAATTCTTCCCACCATTCGAATTGATCACACTTTTTATTTTTTTCGCGCGGAATTTTCTCATGTAAGATTAAACGTTCCAACAATGCTGTTCTGCTGGAATCAGAAACCGTATATGCAGATTCTTTGTTTTTGCCTTTATTCCTCGGAAATACTTCAAACGGGTCTTCCACGTCATCAGAAACATTAGCTTCAGGCAGGTCGACAGCTTGTTAATAAAGTGGAAATAACAATTAGCACAATTAGCAGAAACCGAAATATACTGAAATTGAAAAACAATTAGCAAACGCAGATGTATGTTTGTATGAAACTAACAATACACAAGTCGAAACACACCTAATTTTAATGAACCTAACAATAAGCAATTTATTTGTACAAGGTAAGGAACCAACGTACCAGTATGTACATACCTACTCATATAAAATACGTTTAGAATTAGCCACGTATTCAACCGGCATTTGTTCACGTTGAGTTCAATCGACAGTTGGAAGTTGGAGTACTGGTCGCCTTTACCGTTGAGAAAAAACCTAAAATAACCGTATTTTTTCCGTTTCGGTTTCCGTTTCGGTTTCCGTTTCGGTTTTTACTTCATCACATTTATCGGTTGTTTTCGTTTATCGTAAACAGTGGTCGTCATGGGTACAAAATGTTTGTTCCCGTTCCTGTTCCCACTCAGTGGGTACTCCCCGTAAGTGTTCCCGTACCCGGACCCGTTCTCGTGCTAGTGGGAACAATTTTTTTGTGTACCCGTTCCCACAAATGTAATAAAAATTCGTACCCGGACCTGTTCCTGTTCCCGTACCCAGAAATGTAAAATGTTCTGGACAAGTACCCGTTCCCACAGCTAGTGTTCCCGGTCCCGTTCCCGGGTCCAGGTCGTGTTGTACTTAGGTGTGGTAAAAATTATTATCAAAACTTCTGTAAATACCAAACCCCCCGTTTTGCAGATAAAAGACAATGTGCAGGGCGGCTAAACGCACCCCTATGGCAAACGTAACGACGTAATAACCAATTATTTAATTCCTCCGAGATTATGCACCGAGTAGACGAATACTGTATCAACACTAAAATGCCATACTGGAAAAGGATACAACAATGAATGGAGCAGTGATGTTGTTTTTCCAACAATAAAATTGAATGTTGACGAGGGTTTCAAAATGGTATATAATATTTAAGAGCATAGCTAGCCCATAGATAATTTTCTGTATACACAAAATATCTGAAAAATATATGGATTAGTTTCCCTTTGTTAGTCTTATTTGAAAAAAACATTAATTCGAGCAATAAATTTCAAGAGAAAAACTTGTAACAAAAGAATAAACTAAAAATGATTATTTTAATATTTAATTAAAATTATGTGTAAAATTATTCTAGTAAATACCTCAATTGTACTGAAAAAGGAGTTCTAACATCATTAGGCAAGGATATGTGTGTAGAAATTGCAGAAAAAAAAGAATACAATGGAATATGCAACTATTGTTTACATAAATACATAAGTCTTCCAAGATCCATTTCGAGTGTGTTCCTAGAAAATGGTAAAAGTACCCACTCGATCCCGGGAACAACAGGTATGGGAACGGGAACATGCGTAGACCGTACCCGTTCCCGATGGGAACGGGAACAAATTGAAAATCGATGTTCCTGTTCCCACTCCTGTTCCTGTTCCCCGTGATCGGGTCCACCTGAACGTGTTCCTGTTCCTGTACCCAAACAGGTTGGGAACAAAATATTTGTTCCCGTACCCGTTCCTGTACTCGTTCCCGTTCCCATGTACCCGGGTTTTACCTGTTCCCGTGACGACCACTGATCGTAAATATTTGTTTTTTGGTTTTCGGTTGGATTTCAAAAACCGTTATTGTCATTTTTCCGGTAATAACGTTATACATACCATAACGTTATCCAGGTCTGGTTCTAGGCTAGGACATAGGCAAGGTTCAATGGGATTTATATGCAAATAAAATATTATAGAAAGTTTGGGGAATAAATATAGACACCAAGGAAATTTAGGCTAGGGGCTTCATAAATAAATATAATATGAAGGGAGCAGGTATGCTATTGATGCCGACTTGCCGAGTAGGTGTATAGTCGTGCAACTGATGCACTGGATAATAAAACGTATGTATGTAATTATGTATATAATTTCGAATAGGAATGCATAAGTTTCCATTGCAAATTCCCCACCTTTTACAATACAACAATGGTTGTAAAAATGCGGAGAAGTAAAGCATGGTATAGCACGATTGTTAAGACATCTGGACATTCTGGACGACACTGATATAGCAAATTTTCAGCGTGGAAAAGACCAACAGACCAACGTAGCAATAAATAAATATACAGTACTATTATGTACAGGATATTTGGACATACACATATGCGGGGTTTTCGGTTTTCTGTAGGGACTTTAAGCGTGTACTTATATAGGGAAGCAGTAGTTTTGGATTTTAAACTTCCTAATAGGGTATAGTTGTATGATACTCTCAACAGGAATATTATAAGAACATTTATAACAACGATATATGTAGGTAGGCATCTCCCTGTTTCCTATATTATGGGAAGGAACTTCGTGTTGCTTTAGCTTTTATAGGATTTAAGGACAGCGTTTGGTTGAACACTTACTTAAAAGGGGGAGATAACTTGACCAGGCTAAAAATTATAGGCATATAGTGAGGCGCTTTATGATAGTTTAATTATAGGAAGGAATAGGTTAGTTGAATTAAAAGGCCCATCTTTGGAGCGGACCATGAATGGTTGACTTTATGCTTTAGAAAGTTCATAAAAATCGACGTTTACGTCATCAGGGAATGATGGAGTTATCAAATTTCTGGTAGTCCTGAGCCAAATAAATAATTGTCTCACCCTGAACCATCAAAATTTCCCGGAGATTTAAATTTCATAAGCACCACAATAGCATCAATAATATTTTACCAGAATGCCGCATCTCATTTAATATTAGATATTCAGGCACTATATATTCTTTTCCTCGACGCACACACACAAAATCATCTAAACTGAATTTTCGATACCGAGGTCAGAATTTTGTCAATGCATTTTTAGCATTTATTTTCTCGTGGAAGTAATGTTTTGAAACCTAGTCCCTCTAAACAGAGGCTACTTGTCGTTGATGAAATTTTACAAATCATGAAAACGACATGGTTTAATATAAATTTTGGAAGGTCACAAACATTTCTTCAAATGAGTCTGCAAAGTTTACAGATAGGAGTTTCTTTTCGGAAATAAATATTTGAAATAAAAATATACAGGAAAAAATGCTAACTGAGGAATTCTCCTTTGCTCGAGGTTTTTGAAAAGTGTGAACATATTTGGGTCTAGGTATAATTGTTTACATTTTTGAAAAATATGCTTGAAAATGGGAGAATCTAAACTATGTACCCCATCGGGTAAAATCTGTTGGGGGCTGATCAGCGTTTTCATACCCCTGTACATTGTATGTATGTATATATTCGGTCTAAAACAAGGTTCATGGATCCTATTACATAATAATAAGTCAGAAGTTGATTTTTTTAACTCTATGACTATTTTCTTATCAAATTTTTCTACATTCGGTCCCTATAGAAACGCATGTATCTGTCAGAACGGACCCAGAAATGGATAATTATTTAGGACAGCTGACAAATCTAGTCTTTTCGTATCAGTTGGTAATCTAATAGTCTGTACAGCAGCATATATTCCTTTTCAAGCCCAAGATAAATGAATCTTTTCATAGAATATTGTTCAGGAAGAAAATATAGAGGAAATATATCCCAGCCTATTACAACTTGGGTTGTATATTGATCTTCGGGCTTTATTACCCTAACCAAACATGCCGACCGCTGAAGTTATTTTGGATGCTGATCTTAAAGACTACAGTGCACTCTCTCTATAAGAGCACCCCTAAAAGCACTCCAAAAGCGCTCTTATAACGGTATGCTCTTATAAGGAACATGTACCTAAATACATTACAATATTGGCTATACATTATTAAGAATTGCGCTAACTAATACATTAAGGAGTGCGCTAAATAAGACATCACTAAACAATACATAATATTCGAGGGCAAACCAATTTTTATGTATAAATAATCTGTTATTATACCATTCATTTTTGGTTACAATGAAGTAGTAATTTGGGTCTGTAGAGAAAACATTGCAAGATTTTTGTCAACAATATTTTATTTGCACCAAAAGAATCGACTAATGCATGTTCATATGAACCTTTATTACAAATTAGCCTGTTTTGCTTTTGCTACATATAAGAGGTTGTGTATAATACTTCGTCGTCACCAATTCCACTACACTGTAGACATTGGCGCTCTTGGTGTTTTTGTGCAAACGTTTCATAATCGTTTCTGTCTGCTCATATTCTCTTATAAAGGATTTGTTTTAAACGTGAGGAAGTAAAATGCCAGCTCTTACATCGAAAATGGTCTTATAAACGGTGTTCTTATAGTGAGAAATTACAGCACTACAATCCCATTGGGAGGACCTGGGAGTGCTCTTATACAGAACATGCTCCTATACGGAGGCCTCTTATAGCGAGAGTACACTGTACCAAGTCCGTCAAAAGACTGCTTCCATGGTGATTGGTGATGCATATTGCTGTAATAATCTGAAAACTCGAATTTAATTAGCAATTTAAAGTTTAATTTAAGTAGAATTTAAACAATTGTTTTAGGTTAACAGATTTTTCAATGTAAATTTAGAATACATGTTTTACATTGACCCCAAAAATCCAATGCATTTCGCTTCCAGTAACCGACTTATGGAAATATCAGAGAAATATATCAAATTCAGAGGAATCATTTGATTTGAATTACATATTATAATTCCACAATTAATATATGTTTGTATTTCTGGCAGATGACAATATTACTCCAAGAACTTATATATATAATACCAAGCAGGCGCGTAGCCAAGGGGGGCAAAGGGGGCAATTTCCCCCCCGCCATTCGAAATAAAATAAACGTTTTTTTATTTGTAAACAATAGAATCACTGCAAAAATCAATATAAGCAGTAAACCATGTAAATATCTGCGTATAAACAGCATATATTTTTATTGAGGTCATCCTTGCTTAGCGGGTGTTTTGAATGCATTAACGATATCATTTTTCCTCGCCCGCCAGGCTAACTCGCTACCTAGTCAAGTCTAGTCTACTCTTTAATGTTTAGAGCCACAAATAGTCAAATCTAGTCAAGCCAGCTGTATGTTTAAGTAGCCGTGTTCAAGTATAGTTCTAGGAATTCTATAGCTGGTCACATTGTAGTTTTTGTAAATTCTCATTCACTCTGATTAGCAAAATATGAAATATTTTATTTTCAAAAACCTGAGTTTTGTTGAGTTCAAAATTTTCAGATTTTAGCGAATGTATCTAGCAAAAAACTAGCTCATGCTAATTTTCATCAAACGACATACAAATGAGAAATAACACGTGCAGTTTACAATATCAATACAAGAATAATGTTCATTAAAATTTTATAATTATTATATATATTATAACGCAATCAACAATTGACAGTCTGTAAAGTAGTAGGGATTTAACATTCGGATATTATCTAGTATATGTATTATATCAAATTTCACTGGGACGTACCAGGAAAAATACGAGGTACATGTTGGGGAATTTGAAGTAGGTTACACCGAGGGGTCGGATTTATGTGGTAAACGGAAAGAATCTTCCCAGGGAAATTATGTTTTCAGCAGGGAAATTTTCAAACGGGATTACAAACAGGTATTGTCAAATCTGTTGACCTTTTTGCCAACAGGGAGTTTTAAACTTGCTTCGAACAGGGACATCACAACCAGCAGGGAAAATCAAAAAAATCTTACTAAAATCCGACCCCTGGTTGTACCATGGTATAAATTCATTGTACCAGGCAGTTACTCAACCGCAAAATGACGGAAGGTTAGAAAGATTGGTTCTTTGTTTTGCGGCGGGGGTTTGGGCTGACGGACCGACTGGTCCATAGATTAGCAACCAAAGCATTCAAATTTGATGGAATCAGAAAACGTGAACAACACAAAAATCTGAAATTCAGTTTACAAACATTTGATGCGTTTTACAGTCGTTAATTGGGTTTCCTATTATTGTTATTATGTGTATAGTCTAAAAAATGTCACATGTGCATGAAGCTATTGTTACAAACAAACCAACACGTAAAATTTACGAATAATTTCGATTGTTCAGCATGAAATTCATAGCCACGCTCAAGCATTCACTCTGTGATCATTATTAAAGTAGGCTTAATTATAAAGTAATCAAAATGCGAAGGTCATTTGATTTGAAGTTCAAACGATATGCAGTTACATTTGCATAAAAATCAGAATAATGTTACATTTGTTATCTCGAATAAAATAAAATTAAAAGACGCTTATGCGTGTTTTTAACCAATCTTTATGTGTAGTAGAGATGACCGGCTAATAAAGGTAGCCGGACCTCGAAAGATACCATATAGGTTTAGGCTAATATTGGGAACTTGACTCGGGTCATCTTTGGGGTTTTTACGTATCTACAGCTTCAAAATACTTTTTATCAAGGATTACACGGGATCGATCGTCTGGGTTTTGAGTCATTTTGATAGTCACACTCCACTAGTATCTGCTGTTAGTTCATACTAAGTTACCTTGTTCTTCGGATTTATGTTTATTATACATGTTGAAACTATAACGTGTGTCACGAGTAGTATTTGAAAATATTAACTTTGCAAATGCAGACTGTGATACAAGAGACACATCCATAGGATATATCTAAATAATGCCGATATTTGCAGAATAATGCATGCTAATAATAATGGGATACTAATATAATATAAACATACTGGCAGCACAACGACCCACTCTGTACACAACTTTGCTAACTGAAGTGGAATTTGAATTTAGGATTTACCACAATGTTTATTAATAATTGGATTAGGATTAATTCATAGAATGAAACTAAATTGAATCAGAATTATGGATTAAAATAAACAATGAACTGGGATTTAGAAGACGGGATTAGACTCAAGTTTCTGCAACTCTTCGATTAGATTTGGATTGATTATATACTTGTTTAAAATTGCAATCCGGGATTAATTTAGTCCAGGATTAACAATCCAATCTGAATGTATAAACTAATTATTTATACATAAATTATATCTAATCACTTTCTTACCGCTTCTGCTCATTTTTGCATGGAGCAGATAGCCCGTGACTTTAACTTGTTCATCCTCGATCTCAAGCACTGAATTGTGCCACTTCTGACCAATGTAGTATCCAAACTGAAATGTGAAACATTTTACGCATTAGGAAAATTGGATTGGTTGAAATCAAGTTTCATTCCTCAGCCTTGTAATGACATGACCATATGAGCTGACAACAGTTTTAGCACATCTGCTTCAAATGTTTCCAAATTGGTTTCATTAGGTTCATTGTATTAGCCACCAAACCACTCGATTACACTTGAGGCATTATATAGGTAAAAAAACTTTTAAAGAATGTGGGGAAACTGTAAATGAACTTCAAAAATCAAAACCTAAAATGAAGCACAAAAGATAAGTGTGACAACTATTTACTCCATGTTTGTGCCATTTTAAATTAATTTGTCAACTAATGCCGTCATTGTAATGTGAGTAATATGAGCTCACTGAAAGAAGTTCTTCCCTAATCTATCTTAGTGCACCAAATTCGGAGATTCTCTCTTCCCTTTCATTGAATGCGGGGTTTCACTAATTGGCTGCAGGGCTTGGACATCATTAATAAGCTGGATTGCTGGAGGAGAGATACAAATATTAATTTACGATAAGCTTTTTGTAAGCTGACAGGGTGGAAAATTCAGTCAAATATTAATTTTGAACAGAACACATTTTCAACATACTAGACTAATAATAATGTTGCCGCCTCCAGCATATATGTTAGCCAGTTTCCCGGTGTCCAACTTATTAGTCAGAACCCGCGTTGAACGTGAACAATAATACTCTCCTTCTCAACTATCTCCCCAGCCTTACATCACAAATAACTTAATCGGTTCGTGAGTGGGAATTTCAGCCAAACCTCGGAAGTTTTTTATTTCATTTATGTAAAATTTAAGGAGAGCGAAACTCGCTGTTTCAATCGGTGAACGGAGAAAGTAGTTGCAGAATATATATCTGACTTTGAATAAGTGCAAAAGCTTACCAGTGACTTTAGAAAACATAAACCAAAACATATTCAGCTTTTCCAAACAACCCTAGCTATGGTCCTTGTTCATTGATCATTGCATCTAGTATTTTAACCTAGTAAAGTCAAGCATTTTGATAATTAAAGAAAGACAATTTGTTAAAAATATGATAATTTTCGAGCTACAGGGCATGCTAAGCAAGGTCAAATGTTAATGGTCAACCCTGCTGTTTCAACAACTTTACGTATATAATAATAATTATAGGAGAAGTACCATTCCTAAAAATAATAAGAAACTAATTTTAAATAATTTCTAATGATCGTACATTCTCCTTCTTTTCTGTGCTGGAGTTGAATATAAATCCAGTTTTGTTAATACGCATCGGAAGTTCGTCCTCCCCGCCGAAAGCTTTTGAACAACTAAATAGCTTGCCGTACACTAATCCCTCCGATTTATTTGCAAAATTTGGCTTGATGATTTTATTTATCATCTTATCTTGCAGTTTGAACTGGAATGCTATGTCCCCAAATACCCTAAGAAACATTTATACAAAAATGAAAATAGTTATTGAATGTCAACATCATCCCCAACACTCTACTAAAACTTACCACGGAGGGGTCGATGAATGTACTCTTAATCCCTTTGGTGGGAATGGATCATTCAATAACAGCGTGTTTTCTTGAGTCAGCATGTCCATTAAATATTCCCCGAAAGGAGTCCAGATTTTCATTAGTTCCACAGCATTGCTTGTGAAATTTCCTATTAATTTGGAATGTTGCTGTTTATCTGTTTTTTAATAAATAAAAATTACAAATCATTATTATTTCAATATTAAATAATTTTTACATACCCATAAATATCTCCAGCTTCTGCATTTCTGTTACTTGTTGAGGCTTGTGGAAAGGTTAGTGTGCGGGTATGTTTACACGAGTCTGTTACTTTCAGTGTATCATTTTCTAGAAATTATTACTTGACACAGCATGCCTCAAGAGATTGTTCTCCCTCAAGCCCACATAAGGGGCAACTGCAGTAATGTGAGACTACCAGTTTTTACAAATTGTCTTGACACTTGTTGCATTCACGTAAAGCGCACAATAGAGCGCTCAGGGAAGGGATGCCAGGTCAGCAATTTTTCGATAAAACTGAGACTGATATCTTTTGTAAAAGTTTTCAGAAAATAAAGCAACGTTGTTGGTCGTCATTTTAAGGGGCTTTCAAACGTGCACAAAAAAGGTAACTGTGTTGAATATTTTAGACAAGCCGAAATGGAGAAAAGCAAGATTTAACCACAAAATAATTGTAATCAGCTTCAAAATCAATGTTTAGCTTGATTGTTTATTTCAAATTCAGATAATTGGTCACTTCATGGCCTTGCTAAGAATGAATGACATGCCCTCATTGATGCTATCGGAAATAAAATGTCTTTTGCTTTATTGTTTTGTATCTGGTCAAAACGTTAAACTTCTAACTCTTCAATGCACCTTAATTGATAAGAAGTGATCACGAAGTTAACATTGGGCTAAATTGGAATTATTAACAAGACTACAACGTTGGGCTGAATTAGAATTGCTAACAAAACTAACATTAGGTTGAGTTCGTATTGGTAATAAAACTAACATCGGGCTAAATTGGAATTACTAACAAGTTAAAAACGTTGGGCTGAATTAGAATTGCTAACAAGGATGGGAATCGTAATCGGTATCGGAATTATATTCGAAAATTTGAAGATTTTCATTCATATTGGAATACCAAATAATTCCCAGGAGGTATTTTAATTCAAAATTGCATCCAAAAACGTTTGGAATCTCAAGTGGTATTCAAATATTTTTCACTGAATTCCGATTAAATTAAGTATTGTTATTAATGGCACAATATTTCATCAAGTGTACTTAATATACTTAAATATAAATTAAAAATTTCCACAATTTTTTACTTACAACGTAAAGCTAATCAATGAATTGATGAACGTTTTCTTCATCTGAAATGAACATGCTTCTACGTAAAATAGAGTCGAATTATTGGCACTTGTCATAGGTTTTTAACGGTTGTGCTCAAAACTATAGTTTGTCCTACAAGTTAATTACTCGTAATTTAAATCGTTGATACTAAAGATTTTTTTATGTAACTAAAAATGGGTGAAAAGAAAATAAGTAATGTTGGAGTTCAAGTATCAGTTTAGTGTTTCTGTTCGGTATAGGGAATTCCCGAGGTTCCGGTTCGGTTTCGGTTCCTGTACGGTTTCGGGTCAACGATTTAAAGAACCGTTAAATTTCTGTCCGGTTTCGGGTCAACGGTTTAAAGAAACGTTTCTTTCTGTCCAGTTTCGGGTACAAAAATCAAAACCGAAAGTTTTCGGGAAAGGTTTGTTAAAGCTACCTTTTTGGATGAAAACGCAAAACATGCATTTGCCAAGCATTTGTCAACTATAATTTGAAAACGCGACACAATTTTGACTTCCATTAAAATGTATCCTATGCATTTTCTGCCGGTTCGGGAAGGAACCGGTCCGGGAACCGATTTTATTTTCCGGATCGGTTCCGGGAAGGATGTGTCCCGGACTCGAACATATCGGTTCCGGTTTCGGGAACAGAAAAGGGATTTTTTTCGATTCGGGAAAACGAGCCGGTTCGAGTCCATGTTTTTGGACCGTTCAGGAACACTATATCAGTTGAACGTGTTTTTTCAGCGCTTAAATTGATACTTAATGACCTGCGAGGGGAACTAGCTTCCCAAAACATTGATGCTATCGTGTATCTAAGGTTGAACTTTTTCGTAATTAAATTCTCTGTATTTTCAGTATACTAGTAGTATTCAAATAAATATTTAAATCGGAATTCATAATGAACGAATACTCGAGGATATTTAAATCCGTATTAGAATTCATGTTTTCAGTATTGTTATGGGTATTTTAAATAGGAATTCTTCGTCTTGAATATTTTAGTTCAAATTAAAATTCATATTTTTCCGATTTCCCATCCTTGATTGCTAACAAAACTAACGTTAGGTTGAGTTCGTATTGCTAACAAAACTAACATTGGGCTGATTTGGAATCGCTAGCAAAATTATCTGTGGTAAATAGGAATTGGTATGTATATATATATTTGTGAAATCAAAATTAACATAGCGATGAGTAAAGTTTGGCAACATTGCTTTGAGTAAGTCTCAACTTTTCAACACTGTGAACTCTGTTTGTTTTTGCTTGAAAGCCCTTTAAATTGATTACAAATAAACATCGATTTTATTTTTTGAAAAATCTAAAAATTGAAAAAAAAATCCTTTTTTTTTAAATCCTGACTTTGCTTCAGATCGCTGAGCACTGTATCGAGAAATTATGAGCTTTGAGGATGGAACAAATTTTTTAAACTCTGGAAGAAAATTTTCTACAAACTGGGGGATAAAATCCCAGTTGTTTATGTCGCTGCCTCTGCTTGGCCATGCTTTGTCGCTGGTGGGACGACGAATATTTTGTAGCACCCTTTACATCAGCTCTTTAGGAGAACAAACGCTGGTATTAATTAGCATGAACGGATTTCTATAGAATATTTTTCCAGCATTTCTAGGTATGTATAACGTTATTGTTTACACATATATTGTAGATGGATGAGCCGCAGTACCTATACACATGTTTTGAGATAATTATTTTAAAAGCTGTTCCAGTGCTGCAGAAATGAAATATTCATGCCATCTTATCTGCCCTTCAAGTAAGGGTCGTGCGGTATTACAATTACTTTTACGCACCTACTGGTACATATGTAGTAGATACATAAGTAGACACATAAATGTAAATGATTTATGCAACCGAAATGTTTGCATCATGCTTGCAGTTTTGGTCCAAAGTTCAAATTCAGTTCCATTCACATCCCCAAATTTTTTGTGCCGTTCAGTTAAGTTCAGTTCTCCTTGTCCCAAGCTCGTCGTAGTTCAGTTCAATTCACTGCATACTTTGCAGTCGTTACGTTCAGTTCAGTTCACCCTTGCAGTATTTTTTCAAAGTTCAATTCAATTCATTATATACTTTTCAGTCGTTCAGTTCAGTTCGCTTTACCTTTCATTAGCGAGCCAATTAGTTCAAGTCATTTATGGTATATTTAAGTGGCATTTAGTTATATTTTTATAGCTGACTTTGAAATTTGACTAAACACGATTTTTTGCTAAATGACTGATTAGATAACTACTTTAAAATCTCCGGTGTTTTGAAAGCAGTATTGACTTTGAGCTTTCTGTGCACGATCAATCTAAGAAAGCCAAGCTATTTCAAGTTATTAAATCATATAAATATGCTCACAATTATTGAGCGTTTTATTTCATACGATTTCGTCCAAAATGTGCCAAATAAGCGTTATTAAATGTATGATACCGGGTTGCTTGAAAATAACTATTTCTTTGATTTGTAATTTAATGTCATTGAAATGAATAGTCAAAACCCAGCGAGCAAGTTTTTGAGATTACAACTATAAAATTTATGGTCATGAAATTTAGAGATAGAGTATATTCGTGGTGTGTTCACGAATATAAAAGTTTATATTCAAACCCGGACTCTTAAGTTCAATTCAGTTCAGTTTGTGTTACTTGAACGTACGATGAACGTTCATTCACATTCATAATACGTTCTGCTGAGTTCAATTCAAATTCATTCAATCAAAATTTTGCATCTAGCTAGTTCGTTCAAGTTCATTCAAAAACAATGAAAATATGGGCTAGTTCAGTTCAGTTCACCAATTTATGAACTGAACGACTGCAAGTATGGTTTGCATATCGTTGATTTGTAGATAAAAATCTAAACCCTGAGGTTTTAATTATACTCAAATTTTCAGGTCAATGCTTTCCTCTGTGTTTGAGTTTAAATGATAAATTACAGTTTATGCTTCAAACCATAAAGCGTACAAAACATTAAGTGTGCAACAACTCTAAAACCAAACTGGTCTTTTTAAGCATATAAAACTATTTTGAAAACTTTTATGTCAACTACAGTAGAACCTGTATATAGTGACCACCTATACAGTGGTCTCCTGTTCACAGTGGCCAGTATCATGTGTCCCCGTCACGCGCCGTATGTTTTAACATTACGTTAACCCTATATACAGTGGTTTTCTCTATAGTGGTCCCCTGTCAATAATGAACCCGGGGTTACGTCCATTCATTACGAAATGCATGCTTCGAACTCTGAATACAGTGGTCAGCATTAAAAACCATGTGCACACGAAATCGTCGCTCATAATTTCTATAGATTTCTAAGATTATTCTAGATTACGGTTTCTTAAATAAAGCATATTCCCGGTACCATACCTCCATACCACGCAGAGTTCAAAATACATTGATTTCCATTTCGAAAAATATAGAATATTAGAATTATTGGAAAATCTCAAAGTGAAAAAGGTAGGCAGGATTGCCAGCAAGCAGTGGTTGGATTGAATCTTGGAAGAAGAAACATTATATTTGTTTACATTATATTTGCGGAGAATCTGCCGGCGTCAATAATAAAGTAATTTTACGCCAGGTTGGTAGCTATTTCACGTAGTATTCAAAAACAATATTTAAAATTACTATATAGAATTATCGTTATACAGAATATCTTGCTCAACACAAGTTGAAAATTTTTAAACGGTCAAAAATTAGTGATATGTAAAAAAAATGCGACAGTTTCAATTATGTCTTCTTAAACACGTTAAAATTAATAATTTAATATATGCACCCTATATAGTGGTCCATGACCACTATACTGAGTACAGTGGTCACTGTACATAGTGGTCAAATATTAGGTTCCCTAGAGAAACCACTATATACAGGTTTTACTGTACATAGAAACATGAGTGGACCGATTATACGCTTTGATATTAGCCTCAAAGTAAATACAGTAAACTCTTGCTATTAGAGATGCTCATTGGACCAGGATTATTGTCCCTTATTATTACCCTACCTCTTATAAATAAGGTTTAAATCGTCATTCAAACAAGATTAGGTAATACAAGTCCACTTTTCTCAACACTAAAAAATCCTAGACAGGCATCCCCAATAAAGAGTGTTTACGGGAATACTTCAAGAAATACTTTACATTTCGCGCAGCACATACATTTCAATGTGTACCTATTCTGTTTTTTCAATTTCGGATCTCCTTAAATTTTTGCATAGTCCATGTTTGGGGCTTCTAAATGGAAATATGACTGTTAGACCACTTAAGATATTTTGGAGAAGACGCCTCCTGAATGTAAATTAGGTAGTTTGAAAGAAACTGGGAAGACCCATGCGAACGGCTTGTTTTTGATGGGGAGTGGTTCTGATTAAACTGATAATTTAATCCTCGCACTTTCATTAAACAAATGCTTGTAGGACTACTTTACAATTTGAACCTGTAATAATTGGCATTTTGTAGATATTTCAATGTCACTGGCACACCGGAAAACTTCTAATAATAATTGTTTCTGAGAGGAGCCCATTAAACTTTACAGAGTTTTATTGTGATTAAAATTTAGAATTTAATTACGAAATGTATAATTAATTTTAATTTGTAATAAATAAATAAATCTATAGCCTATGACAGGAATTATAAAGTAAGTTAAAGGAAACAATTCAAAAGGATGTCAGACAGATCAATTGCAGTGATGCAGAAAAACATTAGATTAAATGCTAATCGGACTCGGGCTGGCCACCGTCACTGTCACCTCCGGCCTTATCAATCTCATTAGTATCCGTGGGTTCAGGAGTTTCTACCGATGGTTTCTTCTCAAACTCCGTGATCTCAGTAAAAGATTCTTTCAAGTTCTGGAGAGCACTTCCCAGGCCGCCTTTGATCATATTAAACTCTTGTACCACGAGCGACATCCTCCCGAGAAGGTAGTTGAGATTATCATCCACCTCTCCCATTCGGTACGTAATTGCTCCCACCTTCCCATCCATGGATGTCATTGTGTCCAGACTGTTGTTCACGTACTTGGAGGTTTGAGAATGTATCTCATCCAGAAGATTAGCCGACCGGGACATCTGGTGGTAGAGGATTCCAATTTGGCGCCATACTTGACTAATCTCTTCCTCCATCCGTGAAGTGAGATTAGTTAATGCAACACTCTGGTTTCCAAGGACGGCTGTTGCAAGGCCATCAAATCTAATTCAAAATCCTCTATATATTTTTTCCTGGGAATACAAAATACTAATATTTTTTAAACGGCCGTGGGACAGTACCTCATCTGGAGGGATTCGTTCAACTTGACCGTATTCTCCGTCAACTGATTTTTCATTTCGCCCATGATCTGTTGTACACCATACTCCAGCCTTCGCTTTGTATCCAAAACACTGTCTCCAGTGTCCAGAAGAACACTCTCAACGTTGGACAGCCCTTTGAGTTCCTTGCTGAGATGGTCATAGCCAGTCTCCATCTTGGTGAACAAAGTCTCAATAGCAAACTCCGCCTCTTTCACCTTCCCCTCCAAATGTTTCTGCCCACTTTTGAGTATCTCCTGAACTTTGGACAACTTGTCATCCATGTCTTCAGTAGTGTTGCTCCTCAAAACATCCACTTGCTGGTCCAGCGTCTCAAAGCCTCTCTTCGTCTCATTCTCCAATTGACCCAATACTTTTTGGAGAACTCCAGCAGAGGTCGTCATGTCTCCGAGGAGTGTCACTGCTTTGCTTATCTCTTCTTCCAACTGAGCCAGTTGCTTTCGTTGACCGTCCATAGACTCCATCAGCTCACCTTTCCAGTTGGTCTCACTGGAGGACGTTTGGGTCGCTAGGATTTGGTTCTCTATCTCCGCCGTTCGAGCGAGGGCTTCCTTTATTTCATTTAACTCATTCATGAGGGACTCACTGAGTTCAATGCTAGAGTGCGCTGCCAACGCCGTAGAGTTTTGATTGGATGGGCTGGCATTGTAAGTGGTTACAGCTGCAGCTGCAGAGGCAGCAGCTGCTGCCGTAGCTGCTGTTGACTCCTGGATTTGCTCTTGTACTTTGTCTAACTTCACTTGTACTTTCTCCACGGATGAGGAGACCTCGTTGAGCTAGTCACAATGACAAAATGTAGGCAAGGGGTTAAATAGTTCCAAACTTCAAGAGATCAAACGGAAGTATTTACCTTGTCGTTCAGACCATCAAACTTAGTCACAAGTCTCTGTGTGGCTTCACCAGAGTCACCAGTATTCCCCTGGGCTTTATTCGAAGTAGCAAGTGCTAGTTGCTGAATTTGCTTTTTAGTTTCCTCCTGCTCCTGCTTGCGTTGTTCTCCGTGCTGGAACCATTATTACAAGCAATATTAAATCTTGTACAAATAGATGTACTAATATTGATTTACATATGTATAGTGTATAGTATGGAAGCTGTCACAGCAGCCCAGTTCCTTGGGATTTTGTTTTTTGTTTGTTTGTTCTATTGGGGAAAGCAATCCAGAGTGCATCAAGGAATGTAATTAAGCCCTCAATCCCTCACCCTTTCAACAGTGGCCTGCACAAATTTAACTTTCTCATCTAGTCTGGCAATGTACTGTGCCATGTTCTCCATGTTCTTCTCCTCCCCCCGACTTCGTTTCTCCAGGATACTGAGAGAGCGAGTGAGCTGCTCTCCCAACTGACGCTCTCGTACCTCATGACGCTCCAACTTGTCCATTTGGTCCCGGAGGACGCTGACTAACGACAAAATGGCATCTCGGATGTCCAAGTGACTGAAAAAGTTGATAATGTCAAGATGACGTGAGATGTCTTTGTATCTGTATCAGTATACTTATTGAACTGAATGAATTATTGAAATTGTCTTAAGGAATTGATTCTAGCGATTGTCTTTACGTCACGGAATAATCCCCCCGTTGAGGACTGGGCTGAGGAGCTGCTTGGCCTTGATCACAACAATGGAGTAGGAGCGTAACAACAAAGAGTAATACTGGACCAATGCTCCCCTGCATTTTTAGCAACTATAAAAATGAGTGAAGTCCTTATTGGTAGAAAAAAAAACTAATTACTGGGAAGGAAAGAGCAAGGGAAGGGAGCTGGATGTCAACTGCAGTACTATGTGGTGTACGGTTTCGGTTACAGGATTCTGAGGAACTTGCTCATTCGTGAGGTAGGATTTTGGAAATGAGGCAAATACCCTGTTAACTCTCTCCCTCTCAAGTCTTATTTTGGGTATTTCTACGCTCTTGGCTCTCCTCTGGATCTCCTCTACACACTGCAATCTTCCCCACAACTGCAACTGTCAGTGTCAATCAAGGATGGAGGTGCATCTGAGGAGGGAAGGATAGAGCTGAAGGGTTAGACTATCTGAAGTTGGAGCAAGGACACGGGTACTACACATTCAGACACAGGAGTCAAACAATTTCCCCCTTGACTTTTTATCCGCGTTTTGGGCAGTGAGTCAACAAAACGGAAATATATCAAATACGGAGGATACAACAGAGGAGTGTTATGTGATGGAGCTAAAAAGGAAACGAAGATGCGTTTCCTCGCTTGAGTAACTTTGACGTATTGGCAATTTCAAGTTGATGACTTCCAGATCTGCACTTTTCCTCTCAAGTGTAAATGATTGTGAAGGGTGTACACGTAAAAACTGTTTTGATTACATATCTATTTCTTGTGAGGAGAGATTACTTGAAGTTGATAATTTGCAAGGGTTTTACAATACAGCCCATGGTTATTTTTTCTGTATAAGTTCATAACCTTCTCAAGATCAATAATGCCTCTTGAATGAGAGATTTGAAAGGGGAAAAAATCAGTCTTGGGCTATTCACTCTATAATGGTGTATGACGTGGAGAGAGACACGCTGCTGTCAGTTGGGATTAGAAACAGTTTCAGTTTTCAGCTGACGACTCTGAATTTCTGACTACTTGATCTAGTAGTATAATATACCAGGTCTAATGCAAAGCCAGAGAGACAAGCATATCCGGTTCAACCAACTTGGCCAACTTCTTGCATAATAAAGGATACTCCTCTACTCTCGTGGCTCTCTCTCGGAACATCCTTAGTTTTTATTTTTATGCTCCACATCTCTTTCTTTCTCTCGATAATTAACAACTTGACATTATAGCATTTCCTCGGTAACGCTCCTCGGCATATCCTCCCTCGGATTTTTCATATGGAATTACATACTTGTATAAATTTAGGGTTTAGAACGAGTCCAGAGATAATAAGTCAGTTGGAGGGACGTTATCTGCCAACACTTCCGTCTCTATTTTGTCTGGTCCTCTTGTCCCTTCCGTGTCCGTGATAAAAGAAATAGAAGGAGTTTTGGGAGCCCATGAGATTCAGTTGGAGGGTTTCATTTCTTAAATAATTATTATTATTATAAAATCCCTTGAGTTGGCCACGTAATTCCGAGGAGATATCATGAGGCACAATAAATATCCCATTTTGGCATCCCTAAACCTTCATCCTGGAACTTTCCCGTTTGGATTTTAAATTGCAAAACAAGTTGTTGACAAAGAAAAAGACATGATTGCTCAAAGCATTCATTAAATTCCCAAGACCTTTTTGGTTCTAAAAGGGACACATAATTTCTTACTTTTAATAGGACTGTATAGTCTTTTAGCTGTATAGTCTCATCAGTGTCATGGTGTAAAAAAAAATCCTAGGCTTTGATGCTAATTTGAGTGAATTTATTTCCCTGATGCTACGATTCTCTAGATTTCATTCTATGTATGTTTGTATGAATGAAGGGTTTCTTCTTATTCGGACACTCAATTATTCTTTTGCAGATTATTTTTAAAAATAGATCCATGGGGACTCTTTTTTATGCTCTTGTATTGGTAGAACCAGCTGATTCATGCTACTAAAGTTTCCGAAGGCAAACCTCCATACAGATTCCCTCCTTGGATTTAGAACTAATTTAGTAGACACTCTGAGGGAAAATCCAACCTTTTTTAAGATCCTGTACATGGACGTGTACATATGGTTATTTTTTTGTACTTTGGGAATTTTACGCTTATGGTAATGCCTATATCTATATCGCACTATAGATCTTTAAATGAGCAGTGAGGGTAGAGGAAATATATGTATCTGTATCTATAGGTATCTGTCTCTATTGGTAGTAATTACACATACATGCATAGATACGTACATAGATATATGCATGGGCATCATTTGTATTTGGATTGGAAACATGTGTTGACAGCTGGGAAAAGGAGAGTTTGTTAGTCACAAAGTGAATGACACATCGTTGACAGAGACAGCTTGGCTCCCGTATACACACTTACTCGTTTATTTCCCGAGACGTTTTCTCTTTAACAGAGTGCACATAAAATCACACTGATGAGACGGTACACACACGTCATGACTGTATATACTCTATAGTAAAAGTTTGTATAGCATGTCCACGTACAAATCCATATCAAAATAATAGTACAACTAATTAATTGTTTTCGGTCATATGTATGTATGTATGTATGTATGTATGTTGATAGTAGTGATATTTCCAAGGAAAGTTTAACGACTCAGGACTCCGTAATACTTGATTTAAATGTAATGGAACTTTAACGGCAGAACTATATAGATAATTGTATGTATGTACCTGACATGCGGGAGTTACAGGGCATATCCAGAAATCAATAACTATATTTTTTATATAATTAGATAGATATTACATATAGTAGCAACATATAGAGATAAAATCTGCACTGCAGTTGTAAATAACAATGGATTAGGTTTCACACTTTTCCAGCTATGTAATTATATATCTATACCTATATGTCATTATGTATCATGACCTATGGTCATAGGTCAAACAATTATAACAATGATTATTACAGTTCGTATATATACGCAATATAGCAAGGGATATATTTTCTCACCAGAAATGGTAATAATTGTAATTATGTACAAGCATATTATGTAATACAATCGTACTACTACATGAATAGTTTATTAACAAGAATAAGTTCATTTGGAGGGGACTCTTGGAGCCAAGGTAATTGACGCTAGGGATGAAGATATTTTTTATGAAAGAACCTCAAAGGATGGGTTCGGTTTCATTCCAGTCCACGTGAGCATTGCGCCACTTGGTCCGGATACATTTGTCAATTGGGGGAACCAGCTCGTCGTCATCACCGTCGTTGTTGTTGTTATTGTTATTGTTGAAGGAGGCGGCGGAGCTTCCTGCTTGGATCCGGAGGTGGTCCGGTCTCCTTTTGGGTACCAGTGCCCGTCCCGTCCTGTTTATTTCTGTTAAGAGTGGAGAAGCCAAATAAATATGTTGTAATTAATATAATTACCCCCAGCACACACACAAAAATGTCCAGGTTTTTAATGTGCATCGAACAGTGATGCAAAATAATGGTGAGATTTGTAACAGTGGTTCCTACTACTGTACCTATTGTCAACTTGATATGATTATGTTGTCTAGCTAGGCCGTCGTAATAGTACAACTCAAACTTGTCCAGTGGGGGCTCCAGCACCAGGGCCATGTCTGTTGAAAATAGTAGGGAGAAGTGACTCTCACTGCAAACAATCCATAAAGGAAACTTCGGACACTTGAGGAAGTTTCCCACCTGTAACCAAAGTTATTCTCTTACTAAAACACTATTGATTTGTTTCTCCTTTTTTCAAATCCTACACACACACACAATAGTATCTTGAGCTACATAATTCAAATCAAGAAGGCTGTGGGAAGACTAGTCAACTTTTGTTGTTAGTGACATTTAGCATGAAAGGTATACAGAATGGAAAGGGAAGTTTGTTCCAAGGTTATTTTCCAGAGTTCAGGGTTAACGTCTCCAAGGTCAAGGGGAATAAGCTTACAAAAGCGTACACATTTGAAGGGAAAAAATAATTAGGGAAGGGTTGGCTCGGGGATGTATTAAATTTAAGGAAGCTACCTGGCAGGAGTCGTAGTGCTCAAAGAGAGACAGAAGCCCGATATCTGAGCGACTCTCAATGCCCTTCAGTATCTTCTCGTCCAGCGACACTTGATTGTCGAAAACATTGGAAATAGCCTTCCCTATCGTCAGAAGATTAACCAGCTCCTGGGAGCAGTAACCATGGCTCACAATCAGGGGACAGTTTGGGAAATCCAGATCCTCTTGAACACTATACGACGGAAGTAATTATTCAAATAAAATTATATTCAACTGTAAATCTCTCTAACGAGACAATCTTTAAATAATCGAGTAATTAAATTATTGTCGATAAGAATGTTAAAACATAATTTCAACTTACTTGTCGATTCCCCTGGAGAGGACTGCGGAGTACACGAGGGTGACGCAGTCGAACTTGGCGAGATTCACATGAATGTAATTTTTCAAATGGGTCATCTGCTCAAAGGTCCGGTACTCGGACCCAATGCTCGCTCCACTAAAGCAGACAACAGCACTTCCCGTCTCATGTTCGGCTCTCACAATACTAAAGTCACACAGGGACGCTGACGGAGTTTCAACCTCCAAAGCCTTCTTCCCGACGTTCGCACAGCGCCAAACAATTTCCGTGAGAGCGCAGACCAGCGCCTTGCTTTTACGGTAGTTGAGCATCCTCAAAGACATGGGCTCCGTAGCATTGAACATAATTGAAGGATCCGGCAGGGGGATGTCGTCATCCTCACAGTACGGTGTTCCAAAAATGAGGTTTCGCAAAACCAGGGCCTGCACAACAGCCAACACTCCACAAGGACCTCCCTAGTTAAACAACGTATAGTAAAACAACGTTTAAAGCGTTTAAAAAAATGTAATTATTTTTTTTAACTTTTGAATAATTATCTATTATGTGACAAAAATGGAATTACCCTCTTCTGGACAAGTCCATAAGGAACCTGAGTATCGAAATTGAACCCTTGGTTCAGCCAGCCTTCTTGAAAGGAGCCATTGGGTCCGACAGTTGCCATCTTCAAGTCCCTGTACATCTGGGTGTCCATGACCTTAATCTGAGGTCTCCCATCCCCTCCGAACCTCCTCCCAGACATATTCCCATTGCCAGGAGGATGTTGTCTCGAAATGCACTCCGTCTCTTCCGGAGTGACCTCCCCAAACTCAAAATCCTCATCCTCAATATCCCTGAGATGGATCTGACCCTCACTGACCCCCCTCCTCTCGATTTTTGTGGGGTCCTTCACAAAGAAAGTACTGTCCTGATGAGCTGAGTCCTCCCCATTACTCCCCTGTCGCTCGAGATTCTCCTCCGGAGTTAAGGACACTTGAGCCAACATGTTTTGCTTGGAAGCAAGGAGATTTTGGGCGAAGCTAGCCGCAGAGTTTACTTTAGTAGCAGTAGCTGCAGTTCCTCCTAGTTTCCTCGTCGGCCTGTGACCACTATCCTCATATCTGTCTCCAAAATTCAAATTACTGGAGCCCTCAGGGCTCAAATCCGGACTCAGCCTTTCCACCTGGGAGTCTTCAGGATTAGCCGGACGACTTGGATTTGTGATTAGTCCGGATTTTTGACCATCTGTAAAACAGTTGATACAATTATGTTCAGGATTATGTTTACGTATAGGATAATTCCCTCAGCTTTCACTGTCTGCGCTACTTTCACCAGCAGAGTTATAAGTACACACACAAAAAAAAACAAACCACCTTCCAGAAAATAATTTTACCGGAGAGGAATAAAAGAAAGTCAAGTATGTCAGGTATTAATGGACTGCTTTTGGGAGTAGCGGGGCTTTGTCTAATAAACTCTTAGGTTGACTATAGTTACGAACTGTTGTGTTGTTGCGATGAAATGGCCATCGATCGATTCCTCCTCGTAAACATTGGGTTCATACTGCTTTCTTTCTCTTGGACCAACACACACGCCAGAATGTATATGTAGTGGTATGGGAGTCAATGTCAACACATGATAGGTCCCCTCCAGTCCGGTCTCTCAACTTTACCGTAATACCTCTCACACCCGGCCCAAGTATGACGGACTGAGTAACGATCGGATATCTATTTTGGTCACAAGCCTTACAGACGTCTAATTATCACTGCACTCGGGGTATTTACATGGCAGAGAGCCGGTTCGAAATCCATACTCAATAATAACTCCCCCAATATTTCTACATATTAGCTCAATATATAGTTATTACTGTTAGTACAGCTCATTTATATCGACGAATCCCTCCACTGGAATAATGGATATTTGATAATATTGGTAATTATTTACTCCTCAATTACATCTACCTACAACCCATGGAATTAAATATAATTACTTTTATGAACCAGTAAGTAATAATTTGGAGGGGGTTACATACAAAAGGTTGTCAAAACCCTTGGAGAAAATCTGGACCGTATACTTTGACAATAATTATTAGGAATTAAGATAAACTCGAAATCCACTCTAAATTAGAGTATCTGGATGATGACTCTTAAATATTCAAAATCCAAGTTGGAGAAGTTACGAGTTCCTATTCGAGAAATTATCCCTTTTAACGGGAGCTGGCAATAATTACTCTAATGCTAATAACTAAAGGGGGAAAAAGGTTGGAATGATTTTTAATACTACTACTGTATGACTTGGAGGAAGCACTGGAGGAGTCTGAAGGAGACTCCGTCTCTTCAGTGCGGGTAGTAGATATAGATGAAGAAGCTCCTTCAGGATGCCCAGATGCCTCCATATGGAGAGCAACTTCCCTGAGCCTGGAGATTGGGAGTGCATGTGGGAGAGTCGAGAGATTAATCGATAGTGAGTGCTTCAGACGGTGTCCATGCAAATGGTACTGCTCAATCCTACCCCTTGTTAGTAGGTTTCCCTGGGAACGGTTTGAGGGGACTCAAGTAGCGGACGAACCTTCCTCACGCATCCACAGTCATGGATCACACCAGGCTGGATCAATTGCTGGAGTAGAGTGAGAAAAGAGAGAGAGAGAGAGAGAAAGAGAGAGAGAAAGAGTGAGGGAGATGCAGGACGAATATTTGGCACAACACTACATACGTACATATAAGGACCCATAAGGATGTTTACACACTGAAGCTGGGGAGATGATAGATACATCCGAACAGCAGTCAACAACTGGTTGCTTAATATTAGCACGCGTTATTATTTCTTGGCTCCCCCGAGAGAGAGTCATGAGGAAAGTTAGTGTTAATTAGCGCTCATGCAATTTAAGCTATTATGTAGATACCTATATACATAGATGCACTGCTCCCTCCCTACACCTCATGCCTGCCATAATTTAATACTCACGAGAAGCTCCTTTGAGGAAGGTTGGTTCATTTTGGAAGCACGTGAGATTTTTGTATGGGACGGGGTTCCGACTCTGTCTCCGCACAGGGGTCTTCAGTTCTTTTAATAGGGGAGAATGGTGTAAATAAACCTGTATGACTTTCTCCAGCAAGGATCGCAAGTTTTTATTCCCATGTTGGAGCTGATGCTGGAGCTGTGATAGGATATATTTTCTCTCATTGTCCGTTGATTTCCTTTCTTGTAAAAAAATTCCTTCTGCTTTTTTGCTCAGACCCTGAATGTTTATTCACGAGGGAAGTTATTTTAGTTGAGTCTTGTATTTACTCATATGTATATATCTATGTATCTATAGATATATCTACTCTATGTATAGTCTGGTGTATCTTACCCATTGCTGGAGGTAATCCAGCACCAAAGCAGCTCCTACTTCCTCTGCATTGTAACACGCCCGGGCCATTAGTATACTTAAACAACATTTGCTTCTCCTTCAATCTTGATTTTCTGTTGTTATTAGTGTTTGCCCAACATTTTATGTATGTATGTTTGCCCAGCGGAGGGAGATGAGATGGGACGTGGAAAATTATTGGAGTATTTTTTTTTCTCTAGATTATTGCAATAAGAGCCATTGATTATCATGTGGGTGGATGTCATTCATCAAAATGTTCCCATGGTGACTAGACATGCATTGAAATATCTATGACATGGGGGAGATTATATTTACGTTGGGGCAGTATCTATCCATACATAATACATAATTATAGATATATAGGTATACATAACCCACATTTTTATGTGCAGGAACATTTGCATTAACGGTCCTTGGATCTATAATGTGACATTTTTACTGATTAATGGCCCACACTAATATTCATAAGTGCACTTGATGTGCAATGCTCGTAGTTGGAATTTCCGACTGAGTTACCACTCCTTGGTAACTTTCTCCCCTGAGCATAATTAAATTTTGTTTAATGTTCCTCTAGCGTGATCCGCATGGCTTTCTAACTTCCATGTGTACTTCCCCCCTCTACCATTGTCCTTCCATTGTTAATCCTACCGTTTCCCCCTCCTCCTCCTCTTCCCTACCCACCCCCCCCCCCCTCACCCGCAATCTTTTGTGTTCCAGACTTTCACAAAGGTAGAAAAGCCTGGCTCTGCACCATATGGAACATTGAGTGGGATCCGAATTGAAACCGCGGTCTGGGGTTAGTATGCTAAATAGCGTATGTACATATGTATCTATCTGTAGATAGTAGTACTCCACTCCAGGGTCCTTCCATGCAGATTTACTCTAATTCCATGTATTCTTTAGGTTAAATCCATGTTTTTTAGTGTACCCCATGTTTTAGTGCCTTCCTGAATTTTTTCTCTACAGCAAAAAGAAAAAAAAACAACTCAAAAGTTTATTATTCTACGTTTATAAAGTACCTTTCACATTCCATACTGAACTTCCCAGTTAGAACGATACTGATATACTATGCCACACGTCTAAACCACTTCATAATTTTTATCCTACGAAGTACAAGCGTACAATTCCAACTCACATTCAGAAGAACTCTACGTGTATTATTTTAATTATTCATGGAATATCCCTCACTAGGTTATATCACTGGTCAAATTCCAAGCTCCACTCATACATCCATGGATCCACGTGTAGGAGGTACATATAATTAACCGAAACCTATATAGACGCAAATCATACAGTTGTATCTATATGTATCGTATCCCTAAATCCTTATATTGCATATATTTTGTCATGTTTTTAACAAAATTCCAATTGCTATGGTATCTACCATTCCGGGGACTATACTTCCCCCGCACGTGCTGGACAGGGCTTTCAACAGATCCTAAATGGGTGATGTACATGTATATAGTCGTACGGTGCGATAAAAAGCATAACTTCCATCCTGTTCTGTATAGGATGTATTGGAACATACATACGTGCATATGGGATCCTTATAAATATTGCTGCTACAGATCGTAAGTGCCGGCCATAAAGGGTTGAGTGCATGAAAAGAGGCGCATACTTGAATGTAGGTGAGTAGGTGAGAGCATAAAGGCTGATGACCAACACCACACTAGCAAATTCCAGGTAAAAGTCCTCGGAGGAGTGAGAATAGCTCCAGAGGAGAGAGAGAGGGAGAAAGAGGTGTATTGGAAGGAAAGTGGGGCAGTAGATATCTCCTCCTTGTGAATTGTACACACATCCATGGATGTAATGTCCCTGTATGTAGTTCCCGTCGGGACATGTGCAAGGTAACTATAATCACTGACCTCCCCCCACCCTCTAGCCCATATAAGGAAATGACTCATAAAATTACCCCAGTTTGTAGAAAATTCCGACTAATTAGGAGGATCAATTAAAGAAAAAACATTTATTTTTTGAGCAACTCTTTAAAGCAATTCCCAAACTCTGCCTCATATTTCTGATTCCGAAGTCCGGAATGTTTTTCCTAGGAAGTTGCTATTGAACTCAAATGAATCCCTACAAAATTTACTGCAAGTATACATTTTCAAAAAAATCTCATGAACGCTGGACCGTCCAAAAAAAAATGACAAGATCAGATATTCGTTTCCACATCTTTGTCACTTTTGCGGAACCTAAATTTCTTGTGTGTTTTTTTCAGGTCATGTCCACATTTATGAATGCAGAGACATGAAACGCTGCTCCCTGGAAAGCCCTTAAAAATTCCTACAAACTAGCATAAAAAATTATCCTCCAAGAAATTGTCTGCAAGAATTAAAAAACTGACTTTACTTGACATTAATTAATCCTGTGACCTCAAATCTTGACCCAGATCAACCCAGTAAATTTCAGAACCGTATTAGTTTTTGTGAACCAAAATTGAAGATAATTGGCATTCTGAAAGATACGAATTTGCATTGACATTTCTTGACCCTGTGACCTCAAATACTGACCCAGATCAACCCAGTAAATTTTAGATTTGTATTATAGTCTGTAAGAATCAAAAATCGAAGCAATTAGCTTTCTCAAAGAAACGATCTTGGCTTGACGTTTCTTAACCCTATGACCTCAAATATTGACCCAGGTCAGCCAAATAAATTTTGGAGAATCCGGAACTCAATCCCTTAAAAAATGTGAGAATCAAATGAATTTTATGAGTCACTCTCCCTCATATAGGCCAGAGAGGGGGAGCCAAATGCTTCTGGTCCGCCCGTACTACCCGCATGTGTGTCTCTCCTATATGCCCATAATTACTTATATAGGGTTCCAGAGGAGCAGGAGGACTGCATGTATATAGCCTCTCTCTCCAGAAAAGGGAACATACACACAGGAGGAGATCTATCATATAGGATTGCATATGAGGACCGTTTTGAAGTATATATAAGTATCTACATTTTTTTACGTAATCCATATGGGCTCCTGCTCTTCATATCCTGGAGCCTCTCGCATACACTCCAGACGGGATCCTCTCCATAGCCACGTACTCGACGAGAAGGAAGGAAAGAGCCTTGGAAGGAATTTGGACTGCCCTCTGGTGACACTGGACCCGAAGCCCGTCCCGAGCAGTACTGCATGTGGCTCTGACTGGAGAAGAGGAATAAAGAGACGGAATCATCCGAAATCGAATGGATCAAGTTGACTCGCCATGGAAATAATCTAATGGCTCTCCTCTTCAACCTCATCATCATCATCTCCATCGAGTCAGTAACCATCATTTAGCCCTCCACTGACCTCTCCAACCCTCCTCACTGCCCAGTCCCTCAAGTACCCATATTCTCCGAGAATGTAGAGGCAGTGACTGTAGGTCCTAGGAAAAAAAAAAAAAAAGTAAACACTGGGGGTAAAAAATACGACAAGCTCTCTCTCCACTCCAGTCTATACCAAAGTGTCCTCCTGTGTGATCTGACTCTTGTTGGAGTGTATGTTTTTCTCAAAACAACCCAAAGAAGAAAAAAAAACAACAACTATTATATTATTATCTGGGTTTATTTCCAGGCCCCTGTATCTCCCGCCTGTGGTCCTCCTTCCTATACGTCAATTATTACCCAAGGGCTCAAAAGAAATGGAGCATTTATTCCGGGACCGAAATTAGAAACAATCAACTCTGACACATCTCAAGGGGAACATCTGCAGAGACTATACCGAGTGTATCTGCAGGATCTGCAGTAGTGGCCGTCAACCTTGAAGCATTTGGACGCATTTTATTTTTTGATTTCAATAATAATATTTAACCTCGTTTTTTTTTGTATTCCTTGATATTTTTCAAAGAATTATATTTCCTGATCCCCATTGATTTCAAATTTTTGATTTTAATTTTTGCAGGATCTTGTATATATCTGTACAGAGAGAGAGAGAGAGAGAGAGAAGGTTCCAAGGATTTTTTGGATTGATCCAGATTTTTGTTATAGTTTTTTTTTTATTCTGGAGATTCTGTCCCCTTTGCTTATTTATTATTATAGAGTATATACCTGTATTTTTTTGGGGGTACATAAAGTGTGGGATTTGGTTTAGTTAGTTAGTTGGGAGTGAATTAATTGGGATATGTCCCCTGTGAGCATTCAAATGTATTGTTTAGGATTGTTTTGGTTTTTTTGAAGTGAGCTCTGGGAGTTGTATGTATGGTGGGGATAGTTTATCATTTGTTACCCTTTTGTTGCTCATCTCCATCTCCATGTCCAATTAAAAATAAATGCTCGGTGGTCAGGAGTTCTCCGGACCCTGCTTTGGAATGAGTTGAGTGAGTAGTTCCAGCAAGTGCGGTAATTTACTATGGGCTGGAGATGTGACTGACAATCTGGACACTATGACAGGACTACTATGGTTTTGGAACTTGTGGTGCGGGAATTGACCTAGGGGTCAGTCAGCTTGTGGGAATATTGGGCTGAGGGCCTTCTGTCCAGAGGAAGTGTTTCGAGTGGTTGAGCTATTATGGTGCTTATAAGGGTTTTTGGGATGTGTCCCCATGTGTCCAAGTGGTCTGTATAATGCATTTATGCTACCCAAGATAAAGTTTCTGTCCAGTCTGTGTGGGAAGGATATTTAAATTAGCTCATTACATTTATGGAGGTACTATGGTTATCAATTCAAATTATTTAGGATATTTTAGTATTGCTTAAGTTGTTTATAATTCAGTTGATTCTTGGTCAGTGTGTGGTACAAATCGAAGAATTATTAGACTTTCAAGGAGTGTATGTAGTAGTTCTTATACCAAAACATACAGTATACTTGTATTCGAGTTATTTGTTTGAACTCAGTGTAATAATTTGCGAAGGAATATTAATTGATATTTAAATTTCTAATGAAGAATATTAACATTTTTTTATTTTACAGATTCTGCAATATGCCTGTTCCAGCGTCAGATCTCGTGGTGAGTGCTACTAAGCTATGAAACAAGCTGAGAATGATGAACTGAGGGACAGTGAGGGAGATCAAAGTTGTTGTTGGTGCTGAAGGACTGAACCTTGTTTGTAAATATCTGTTTTGTTGTTGAGCTGATCCGCATCGGAAGCATTCCGGAATTTGAAGGATTGATTGTGTGTGAAAAATCAGTTATTGTCCCATATTTGTATAAGTGTCAGTTCCTTATACACACGACGAAAAAAATAAACAGTACTAGGAATCCACAACAGTCTTCCTCTTCAGCTGGCTGGAAATGTTGCTATTCTATAATCGTTGTTTTTCTCATCTAAATAGGTCTAAATAGAGTTTACTGCATCAAGGTGTGTGTGTAACGAGCCTCCAGAAGTTGTCTCCCCTTCTGATATATAGTGAGATGTGTGTCGACAGGATGTAGAGTTGATGTGGAACTCTGGATTATTACATCAAAACTGTACATTCTCGTCGTAATTAGTCCTTGCTCAACGGGGTGGGGATCGGAGAGTGCGATATATAAACTTTGGGATTCACCTTATTGGCTACATTTGCAAGGGAACCTGTTATCTGTGAATTGGTACGAGTTTTGAGTCACTGCCATGTATTTATTCTCTTGATATATAAAGAAGTGATCACGTACAAAATTAATTGGGAAGAGTTGGGACACCGACTTGAACTCAACTCAGACTCAACCAGAAGAAGGGATCCTCAGTAGAGAAACCTCCAGTCCAACGAATAACATCTTTATTCGAAAAATATTTTTTTTAGAATTATTACTAAGAATTAATTGACAACTGAGAGCTCGACCTGTTTTCGACACAAGGAGTTGTTCAAGTGTGGCTCTTCATCGTTCATCTACTCTCAAGTGTGGGATTGTTTTGGGTGGGAATTTTAGTAGAATTTTTTTGTGATATGGCCTCATCGAGTCGAGGTATCCAAGTGGGGAATGCATGGTTTCAGAGGAAAATTAACCTCCGGCCACAACACAGAGGGGTCCATCTCGTTACCGAAGAAATTCTGAGACAGATTCCTGAAATCTGTAACTTCACCGTCGGCATCTTCCATATTCAGAGTGAGTTTCCTTTTGGTATTATTGACTTTTCTTAAAATTTACAACAATAGTAATTGGTAATAGTGACAATTAAAATGTGTATTAATTATAGTCATTTTTAATTATTTAACTAATATAATGATAAAAGTAAATATTAAAAATAATTAGATATTCCTAATAGGAATGTAGATATGCTAAAGTATATTCTATTTGATTAATTTGATATACGAATAATCTAGGGAGGAGCAGGAGGGACATAGTTCACTTGAGTAATATAAAATTTCATTATTTTATTCCAGTTCTGCATACATCAGCCAGTCTGGCTTTAAACGAAAGCTGGGACCCAGATGTCCGAGATGATATGGAGATGATGCTTAATAAATTAGTGCCTGAGGTGCGTGATCCAGCATGTTCATCTTTCAAAAATTAATACTTTTATAATGTTCATCCTGCTTCGATACACAGCTGTCAACTGATTTGAACATTCCCAATGCATTCTCTTGTTTTTATTAATTATTACTTGATTTGATATTTTTCAGCAGCAGCTTTTACAAGATTTTGTGTCCTTACGAACAAATTAGAATTTAATAGCTAGGCCAGCCATTTAGTATCCTCCTGGAATCTAGTATCTCCCGCAGTAATTGAATGTTTTCCAGTGAATTTTAATTTACTGGAAGTTTGAATTCTAAAGTAGAAACCACCCCAGCTGTGCCTTCCCACATCCTTAATCCAAATTCTATGTCCGAAACTTGCCCCTTCTCACGAATTGAAGGCGAGCCCACATGATAAGACCTTGAGTAGTGCCGTATCCGAAAAGTACACTGTTAATTATCGTTTGACTTGAGTGTTGAGCCGGGGACATTGTACACGGAAGCCCAACGTTCTACACCCGTAAATCCCACTGTTTCCATCAAATTACTATTACACGAGACGGGATTCGTGTCGAACAAGTCCTCAGTCACTCATTACCTTTATGGGTTGGAACAACTGTTGTGAAACTGCAGTACATGCAGTATTCACCAAATCACCCAACAGCTGGTTTCCCTATATATCCTTCCTCCAGTCACACCAGGCCGTTATTCATTACCGGGTAGGGGGTATAAAATAGTAAAGTTTATAGCCAGTTAAAGTCTGCTGAGTTTTCACTTGACTTGACATTGTGTCAGTGTCGATTATTGCAAATGCATGTAGTATAGGTGAAACAGTCCCTCCCTACAGACACACATTTGAGAGTCGTGTGTGAAGCTAATTGAACGTCTCCTCTGGCCTCATGTTGTGGTGCTGAAGACGAGCTATAGAATAGTTGATGACATGTTCATTTCATTAGCTATCCAAGTCTGAATACTCCCAAGTCCCAGCTCACATTCAGTCATCTGAATTATGCAAGCCGGCTGGAAACTCTCTTCCTGAACTAGTCCCAAGTACCAACACATCATCTCCTCAAATAATGTTCCCTAGCAGGCGAGGGTATGTCCTAATTGCAAGAGTCTACCTGGCAGTTCAAGTTTAAACTTTTAGCTGCCTTAAGTAGATACTACGGGCTCTGGCTCTTACCCACAGCGTCCTGAATACCAAAAATCCAACCGTTACCTTGTTACATTTACAGTTTTTTGAGCAATCAAGTATGAGCCAGTGGGTAGTAGGCCCAAGCATTGAAAAAAAACTATTACTGGGTCTGTAATAGTGCCGTACGGTTTTGCGGTTTGACCATGGTTGGTCTTGCTCCTAGAACACTCGTATTAAATATTGCAGTTCAAAATGGAAACAATAATTTAGTCTACAGCTTTTTTTTAGGAGGGGTTGCTCGTAGCAAGACATACGTACATGTACTTTCACCTATACCTTAGAGGAATTTAGTTAGCAATTCACGCAACTTTACCGTTGCGTGTGCCCTTCAGGTTCCCACTCCTTTTCGATATAGCGTGTGGCCCACATGTGGAAAATCACGGATTGAGCAAATCATTTCTTTTCCTTTCATGATTGATGGAGTTTTTTTTAGAGTAAATACTTTTTATGCTTTCTCGCTTTGTTCTTATATATGAATCAGTGTGAAAACCTAACTCTGCGGAGGAATGACAGAATATCAAAGCATAAAAGGATTGGAACACGCTAGCTTTCTGATTCCCAGTGCTTACTAGTCTTACCTTTTATTTTTCCTAAAATTCACTATCAGTCTATTCGAAGTATAGTATCGTATTTTTATTCTCACAATCAGTCAACCGTTTGTTAGTAAAAATTTCATTTAGTCTCTGCTTCGTGGTTCAACTAAATTATATTGCAATTAAGATTCGAATGAATCAGGTAATAAACGAGCTCAATTGAATTGATTATTTGTCAGAGTCTACGTTTTCCCTGTTTAGGTATAGAGCTCTTGCTAATGTGACCAAAAATCAATATATGCAGCATATGAGCGAATTCAAGCAAAACTAACGAAATGCTGGGTCTAAAATGCAGCTATGCAACTTGTCCTTGTATGTAGCTCAAGTAGATTGCTGCCATGGCAGGATTTCTTTGGAATTGTTACAATTGCCTGATTGTGAGCTATTCTAAATCTTGCATGAAATGGAAGAAATGGTTAAGAATCCAGGGAATGCTCACGTTTTAATGTACTCGCTCGGCACTTACATTTTCGGAGCTACTGCAAATAAATATATTTATCTATTAAGTTCAAACCGTAAATTTTTACGGATTTTAGGATTACACTATCATGCGAAGGTACATATATATTTGATGGATGCTAATAAGAATCTAGACATGGCAAACACTGTCTTTTAGCCGGGTTTCGGGGTGAGCCGATGCATTGGAATTTTGATGAATGCATTGACATGACCCACATTAGCCCCGGTCACGCCTCAATTTCCACAGCTTTTTAGACAATTCCCTTTTCCTTTATTATTTAATTGGGATTGTTCGTGCTGCACCTTAGATTCACTTTCTCGAATGAAAAATTCTACAACAATAAGGACAGAGTGTGACTCCTACTCCTTTCGGTTTGACTCTTTCCCTCGTAGATAGCAAATGATATTTCTCGTATATACTTCCGTTGAATAGCTGCTTCAGCAAAAATACTTTCTCTTTTGTCCTGCATACTTATTTCCACACTCCACACCTTCCTTTTGCATGTTAGGGGCAAATTATTGTCGGGGTTTTGTACAAATAACAATTATTTTGGTATTGGTTGGGAATTGGGATATTGGGAATGGATTTAAGTGGACTTTTGAGTTTTGCGTTTACGTAGATGTAGATAACGTGTAGATGCGTATGTATGTATTGTAATATTGCAATCTTGTTGTTCTTTGATTACAGGGACTGCCTTACAAACATTCATGTGAGGGTCCCGACGATATGGTGAGTCCTCTTAAAATTCTATTCAGCCGTTTGTCTGCCTGTTACATACATTTTAATTGACTAGAAACGACTCAATCCAAGGTCACTGTATTTTACAAATAAACCTTTACTGGTACGCATGCACTAAAAAATCCAATATGCTGATGGATCTTCCGTTTTTTTAAATCAGATTTAATAGAAAAGTACATAATAACTATAACTATGCTTCTGTAACTATTGCGAACCTGTAAATCGTACAACGCCATCTAGGAAGTATAATATTTGAACGTTTATGTGCCTGATAATTCATTAAAATAAATGCTAGCAAATTATAATCAAAAGTTTGTATGCTCAAAATTTATCGAAAATGTTTCTATAATTATTACTTCTTAGGAATTTAGTAGTGGGCCAGAGGAATTGCAGATTTTTAAACTTATTTCAATTTTTAAAAAAATTGAACAAGGCCTAGTATGAAAGGGAAAACTGTTTAAACATGTTTGGATTAATATTAACAATTTACAAATGTATTGTTTGTTATATTTAGCCTGCTCACGTGAAGGCATGTCTACTCGGCTCATCCTTGTCGATCCCGATCTGTGAGGGGAAACTGAGTCTGGGAACGTGGCAAGGGGTTTGGTTATGTGAGCACCGGAATCACGCGGGGTCACGGAAGCTGGTGGTGACGTTGAATGGTTGTCTCGCACCTGGAACGCCACTCTCAACCACCTCCTCGACGCAACAGACCCACGGCCATCCCTCTCACTCTCATCACAGTCACTCTCATAGTCACAGCTAATCACGCACCTCCTTAGTCAACACTTACCATATTATTGTTACTAACTCCAACGAATCACTAACTATACTAAATACTACTCATCCGACCGAATCACTTGATCATCAATATTGGACACCACTCTCTCCAAAACCACTTTGTTCCAACAGTCTCTTCTCAGACAGCCAACTACTGCTACACATACAGTCCACCATTCCAATTCAGAAGTGCTACTGTAATGTTGTTCGTTCACCCAGCGAACCAGCTATGTTTTGTCAATCATCTCATACAGAAATAATTATTACTTAACTATGGAGCAACGAATCGTTTGTATGTTGATGTTATGCACTCATCCTTGTTGGTGTACAAAAAGGGTGTGGGCACAAACATTATTGCCGTGAATAGCTCGAGAACTATTTCACCACGCTTTAGTATCTATATAATATGTTCGAATGATGTTTTGATTATGGATCTTGCAGCTACGTCAAACTTCTCTTTAATTGACTTGCAATATTTGTAAAAATATGTACACTAGTTTTAATACTGTTTGTTGTTAGTAAGTAATTATTAGTAAGAATTATTTCTCTATACGTTGTATAGTTTTAAGTATTTGAAAATCTAAATATTTTATTTGCCGGTGTTTGGTGCACATAATTGTTTTAAAATATTATAATTAATTCCTAAGTGTTGTGCAATTACTTGGTTAGGGGTTTATTTGATCATTTATGTACAGTAGTGAGGGATACAATCAAAGGGTTTATCATGTCAATGCTTCAATTGAGATTTTGCCTTGTGGATGACATGTTGTCTTGTGGCAAACTGTCTCCATCCATAGATTCCATATTGGATTACAATATGTGGACAGGGCCGGGAATGTTTCCGTAGGGCTGAGCTTTTAATAAGTGACTTGATCCTACATTCAATAACCGTCAATGTTTTGATATACGTAGTAATTATGCCTAAGTTTAGATTTTAAATGAAAACTGAAGTTTTAATGGGAAAGCTTTTATTGCAGAGGCTTAATGACATTTGGAAATGTTTATTAATTTATATGCATCACCATTGTTCTAACCCAAAGTGACTGTTGGTCTTTGTACCTTATGGAAATATTATGTGGTGCAATATCAAATTGTTTTTAGAGGAAATCTATTATTAGCCTTGAAAGGCACGTGAGAAATCTGTGTACTATTTTATTGTTGTGACTAAGAGTAGACAACGCATAACGAGAGGTACTCATTGTGTTCCGTCAACTTTAATAGCTGCCCCTAAAAATATGCAAGTCTGGTCCGGGTGTGTTACACTGTTAGGAAAGTGCAATGTCACAGCCTCTAGCTGTGCGTCATGGCGTAATGAAAGGGTTAAAGAAGGGTTAAGGTTAATTCATCAAAACTTCCGGACAATGGTGAGCGAGCACAATTGTGATCCATCGTACAAAATCAGAAAAACAAAGATTGCACAGACAACATTAATTACTTCTTACATGTGCGTGTGTTATAGTTGCGTAACATGATTTCCCATTTATTAATTACATGTAGAAAGAATGCTGTCAATTTTATTATATATTTTTAAATTGTACTGCCATCCTTTGTAAGCAGCAGTTTTAATGTTCGAATTTAGGTTATTCAGTTAAAATAATTTTAATTTTGCTGTAGTACATTCCTTTAATTTTTCATCCGTATGTCTCTTGTTGTATACTTTCTACCCTTTCGAGGTAATTAGTTGAGGATAAATTTTGTTTAGTTAATTTGTAATATCATTTGGCTATACCTAGAAGACATTCCGGTTAGTCGGACCGACGCGCCCTTTGTATAGTTGGATATATACAAGAGGAATGAATGCTGGGAGACTTGGTAAATTGAATACAATAATTAACACTGGAAGAGTCGAATGAGCAAGCAGAGAGTCAAGTGATAAAACAATAATAATGAATAAATATTAATTACTATAGTAACAATAACTAAAAGGTAAACATAGTAAACCTGTGCATTAGGACCGCATGAACCTCACTCACCACTACCAATATACTTATCTATACAGGGATTCCTCTATTTCAACCAAATCTTACGGGTACTTATACAAACACATAAAAATAACCTTCCTTGTCCCCACTGTAACCCCTGTATGTATAATTGCATGCAATCTCGCTCCGCAGAGTATCCTCCTTAATTGTAACTACTGTAGCCTCTCTCACTCAGTTCCGTATTTTAATTCCGATAAATAATATCTCGAGAAGTTGATTGGTCAAACTTGTGGGATGAGATAGTGGGAAGCCCTGTATGTCCATCCATGTTGTTCCATTCCAAACAAAAAAAGAAGATACGTGTAACAAATACAATTATTATTAATGGTAATGAGTATACATACATACATACTTATTAAATACGTAGTCGTTGCTTGAGATTGTAATACAGGGGAGGATTTTCAGTTGACTCCTCATTGTCCTCATCGTAAACTGAAAAAAGAAATTAGACATTTAAACAAAAATCATCCCAGACTAAAACTACTACTCTACATTATTAACCACTACTAAAAACTTATTTCGGTCTTGGTCCAATAATAATTGCGCAAAGACTATTTGTTATTGGATATTAACAAATCAATTCTGTATTGACAAAATGTATGCTAAACATACAATTATAAAAATATGTGGAAGTAGTAATCAAAATGAGGGTTGATGTCCAGGACAGTATCTGGCAAATAAAAGGGTGAAGGTAGAGATTTTTTAATGTTTAATCCTAAAATTATAAACAGAATATACCGCACAAAAAGGGAGGAAATATAGAATAACAGTTACGGTTAATTTTTTAAATACAAAAATATTCGGATACAATTTCCAGGGGGGTCAATTTCAAGGTTATTCAAATATAGTCCAATGTAATAGATGTGGGTCGATATAATGAAAAATGTAGAGGATGCAATAGTACTTTTAAAAAACGATCCGGTAAAAACACATGTAGTGTTAAATTACTAAAAAAGAAAAAACGTAATGGTTAAATATAGGAAACACCTTTCGGTATAATGTGTGTTGTTGTGGTGGGTGCTGGGGGCAGAGTCAACATTATCATCAAGTGTTCCAATTAAGAATTTTCCCAAAAAAGAAATATACTATAATAATTATGAATGAAAAAAAAACTTTTAATCTTTAGCCATTAACTCGAGCGTCATTGCTACATACATACACTTAAAAAAAAGAGGAACGGAATTTTGCCATGAGGATATTGTGTGTATATGACATATAATAATAATTGAACAACAAAAAAGAATATTCTGTATCAACTATAATTATATGAAACTATTATGCGTGGATGTTCGTTTGTATGTGTGTACTATTATATATATACATACAATTATTACACTATACTGTATATATATATATACATAGAAATAATTGAGTGATGAGTATATGAGAGCATATGAGTAAACTACCTGCCAGGATTGATGTACCTCATAGGAGTATAATTGTTAAGGGTGTTAAAAACTGGACAGGGGTGTGACCCAAGGTCACTGGCCTGGTCAGGTCAAAAAATCCGCCATTTCTGATGACTTATATACCAAAAAAAAACTCTTTACTCTTTCCGCCCTTTTTCCACACAAGAGAAAACTTAAATAAAAAACTTTTTCCTCCTCATTAAAATAACCTCAATAACCGGTTTTTCTGCATGCTCTCTAAATAATAACCGCTCACATGTATATTTATACCAACCCAATCTACAGTAATATTCCATAAATAGTATGTTATTTTACTACTAATTTAGTCTCCTTGATTCTATGAGTCCCATTCTGCCCCCACAAATTACTGGATTGGTATATAGACTACTCCCAGATTTATGTATTCATATTTCCATGTATAATCTTCGTCTTATATACAAATATGTGCGTAAAATTTCAAATTATTGTGTAGCGTTCATGTCGACCAACAACAGTCTTTTATCATTCCGCTCCTTCCAGATCCTATCTTGACTCTGTGTAAAAAACTGTCATTTTTTATTAAATTGGTTAACCATATATATGTACGACCCTTCTAATTATATTGTACTTTTGACTGGAGAGACGTGTCCATGTATGATGTTAAATAGGGTTGCTATACATAAATATACTTGGTACACACAGAAATACACACACACACACACAAAATTCAAAACAGACAGGAAAATAAATCAACGAAGGTTTATATACTAGTAGATGCATGACATTCTTTATTTATCTGTTAATTGTACGGAATAAGTGACTCCAGGGATTATGCAACAAAAAAAGGTAATTATTGCTATTATACAACAGTATATATAGCAGCACTTAAAAAAAAATACAAGGAGTGTGAATCAATTTTTCTTTCGTTTTTGGAATTTTTCGTGCCCCACGCACGCGCACTCCAGTTCTTTGATATTCCCCCCTTGAATTTTCTTGGGGGAAAAATGTGCAAACACAAAACTAAACGGGGGAAGGAGAGGGGTGAGTGAAATAGTTGGCACACAATTATGATTATACATGCTACGTGTGTTTACACATCAAAAAATTGTAACCTCTCTTTAGGCTACATAACAAAACAAAATAAACTAGAATAATAAAATGTTATGAAAATAATGTGGGGTATATAGGTATCTGCGCATAACTGTAATAACAATATCTCCGATATTCTGACGTCATCGAACAAAAATATAAACAATTATTCAATAAAAATCAAATCATGCAAAAAAAACCTCTTTTATTTTAGATTACTTGGATGAGGTCCTCTCATTCCTATTTCATTACTCACAACCATAAGTTGCAATCTTCGAGTAAAAATGGAGCTAGAACATTTTGAACTAAAGCTGCAACTTTGGTTTTTCCTAAAGTCAATGAAACCGCTATTTTAGAATCTGGAAATATTTGTCTCCCCAAACTATAAAGAGAGTTTTTACTGTTTTTTAAATACTTGAAACACACGAATTCACACACATACCGTTATTTTTATAATTTTCTGATAAAATATGCTTCTTAAAATCTGTCATCCCACCATTAGCACAACTTGCATCAAATCTACAGATGTTGCACCAAAAATATTTGTATTTGTCTCCTTTGCTGCTGCACTTAATAAAACAGTATTCATTTCCCCACTGCACATGGTACATACAACTATTGTTATAGGCATTCCGAAAATGTAATACATAGACAAATTTTACCGATTTTAACAACCAGAAACGAAATCTTCTCATTAAGCTTTTAATATAGGCGCATTTACTTAATTACCTGTAAGATATCATAAACTGCTATTGGTAATCGTAAGTCAACACTTCATATCTGTTCCCTGCAACTGTAGTGTCAATCAGTACGAAATTAAACCCAACCGTTCAAAGTTAAACTATTAAAACCATTTTATATACTAGGCAATATTTAGGTATAGGTTCATGTGTGTATAATTTCTGTTAATATATTATTACGAGCTTTATAAAAAGTAATGATAAATTTTTATCACTTTACCCCAAAATGCTGCAAAGTTATATTTATGTCAGCTACTTTGAAATCAGGACTAAAATCAAGCTCATCAGGTCATCAGATGACCTTAGGTCAAATCAGGACAGTCCTGATTAAATCAGGACTTCTGGGATTCATGCTCACAAATGACCATGAATGAATCACATTAAAAATGAACCAAATTTATAGCAATTTTCGCATATGGGATTCATTTAACAATCCCATGACTATTTGACATCTCACGATGGGAAGTTTTTAGAAGTCTGAAGACACAATAAGCCCACAAGAACCACCTTCGTGCTCACGCGGAGCGCGTTCAAAATGTAGTAAAAACAATTGAAATCGTCATTCTTTTCCGTGACAGTGGTATGAAATATTGAAGTAATTTAACTAAACTAAACTAATTTAATTTTAGTTTAATTTTGAATGCCCTAGTTTCATGAAGTTTCGAAAGTATAACATAATTTGAATGAACTTTCAAAGACAATACACAGGATTTGCTTTATTATGTGTGTTTTATTTATTTTGAAGGAAAGACATATTTAATCATCCATATGATATTGAGTACTACAATTTTAATTAATGCCCATTCATATCATGATAATGTTAAGTACAATGAGACGGAGATGCTCAATAGTACTTTCTTCGGTTAATTCTTCTCCAATAAGGTGAGTTTGACTAGAAGCATATAACAAACACTGTTGTCAAAAGATTTTAGTAAAAGCTTAGACAGTATTTTCAGTTTTATATGAAAGTTCCCCTTATTCATTTTTACTACGTATGTATGCTACTGGAAACTTTAAGGAGTCGCTTATAAATGATTCCAGTACACTCTCTCTATATTAAAGAACCATTTAAAGAGTCAACAGTTTACCAAAAATGCTCACATGAAGGGAAAAATAAGCATGTGGAAATAATGGGGCATAGCAATAAATTGAAATGGGTCTAAGCATTCTTGCCCCAATAGAGAAATTATTATACTTTGATAATTAGGTCTTTCATAGACAGAGAGTGCACTGTACATGTTTACACGTACCGGGCTCCCGTCATCATTGACAGGTGATGGGACGCCTGAAATAAAACGGGGTTCTGCGAACGTAGAGCAGATCAGCATGACCAAGGCACACAACAGAAACTGCAATAAATTAAAACAGAGAATGAGAACATAATAAAATTATTAGATTTTTCCTTCAGACGCAGTTACACTTAATATTATTAAATCCTTGAATTCTTTGACGTTGGATAGGGTCACAAAATTATACCAAAAGATAGCACTCCAGCATCGTACGAACCGGACTCACTCATAATCGGTGTCGCATTCAAATATCTCTCTTTAACTAATTTAAAATTCTAATAAGCTCAGATATTGTTTATTGAAATGCAAAGAGAATTATGTAACAGTTTGGATTTGGCTTTAGAAGTTTATAATAAATGCAGGGCAGGTAAGCCGCTTTAAAAATTCCAAAAAATAAAAACCATGGTGTACTGCATATCTGCATATATATACATATGCTCAGACAGTACACATAATTATACTAATTTATCAATGTAATGACTTTCCCATGCCCAGCCGTTTTTAAACACAACGAAAGAATTCCAAAATATTTTACCGTGATTTTCATGATGAACCCTTTGAAAACTTTGCTTTATTTCGTACTCCTTTATTTTTATAATTGCGAATTCAAATGTTTATCTGAAGAGAAATGAAGGCTTGTACATCCACCTGTTCAAGCTTGTTGGTTATAAAGCTTTTGAGTTGCGATTGAAAATATTTATCGTACATTTTTTATCATCATAAATGAGTTCCCTCGTCAGAAATGCCTTTATAACTTGAAGGTGAGTGGTGACATTCGTGAAAACTCAACATGCTAACTTTATCTCAATATTATGACTCTGGACACGGACCATGAGACTTTCAGACCTTCAGGTATTTCTATAAAACTTTGTCCAGTGCACTCATAGTAAGGTAAATTCACTGTGTGGTACATTCAGTGATTGCTGGTACAGTTATATTTCGTCCTAAGGAATTTCTAAAATCTTTTAACATAATTTCAAGTCCTATTTCATGTCCTTGAATGGAAACATACATTCCGCCCCATTCATGCCCGTATAGAAAAATGTTTTTATTTGAGGATTCTAACTTAAATAAAAGAGATAAAATTTTTGGGTGAGCTACAACCTGAGTTATTCGGTACAGTTAAGAAAAGTTTGAGTAAAATATGTTTCGGACAGGTCCGAAAGTCTCCTTGTCAGTAAAATCAAATTTAATAAGATAATAGTTGAGGAACTCCTAATGTAGTCACTAATGAATTTTCAAAGGAAAGGATCAAATTATCAAAAACTAGTTTCAACAGACTCCGCATTCAAGATGGGACAGCTTCAACTTAGTGCTACTAATTAACAATTTCACAATATTTTACAATCACATCATGTACAATAATCAAGTGTTGTAGCAGTAATCACTGCAAAGTTCTTTTCATACGGCCCCGGAACGATGGAAATTTAAGTGTATTCTTAGATAAACGTAAGCAACTTTCTGGAAAGCCCATTAAATTACCTGCGCAAAGTAGCCTCAAATGATTTTTTAAAATCTTATGATTACATTTGAATTAAAACTATTGAAAAACTTTCGGCTTCGCATCATAATTACTCCTCTGACATAACCATTTCATCTTCCAGAGCACGTGAGCAGCCTCACTAAATTGTAAGCATTACTCAAAGCCCCACGGTTCAAATTTACCAAAGCGGCGTACATGGTATGTGTCCAAGAAAATATACACACCAGTGGTCGTCACGGGAACGGGTAAAACCCGGGTACATGGGAACGGGAACGGGAAAGAAATTTTTAAATGATCACCTAAAACTTGGCCCAAATGCTAGAATAGTACGTTTATGTGCATTTCCGAACAGTTGACGAACTCTCTGTGCTAGTTCCTCAACCAATCACTAAGTTTCTGTGTGTCGAAGTATATAATTATTACACTTCTGTTTTTACTCAATTCGATGTTTCTACTTTATTAATTATTATATTATTAGTCAGGTGTTTGCATGTTGTAATTCGAAGAAATTAAGTCAGTATGCATAAACAGTCTTGTTTATAATTTAGGAAATTACATAACGAATTTTATCCGTTATATGCATACAACGGATATTTTTTATAGCGGACAAATTTTACCGGTCCCCTGGAAATCCGTTATATCGAGTTTTTACTGTAGTCGTAAAGGCAAGAAAATCTTTAGGGCTCAAGTAGCTCCGGCTATTACAGAAAATATATATAACTTGTATATATATTAAATTGTGCCCATACGCGGGTATCTCAGTGCCGTACCTGTACTCGTACTCGGGTACTGTATATCCAGATTTCTCTAAATGTAGTACATAGTACGCTATGTATAATAATGTATGACAGCGTAGTCTGTAATGTTGGCTAGCTAGAGCGGTATTTGATACTGTATATTTTCATTGAAGAGTAGAAAAATTAGTAGCGTTTTTGATTAGAAATAAAATTAACTTGCATACTTGCAGATTCATCAAAATATTACCAACCGTACAAAATTCGGCTGAATCCTATTCTCCACTTCTATTTTGTTATTATTTCTCGTTTGTACTTATTTATTTATACTTCCTAAAACCTGTTTCCCTAAAAGCATATATTTTAGCAACACAGTTTAAAATACATTTACTGTATGTTTTAAGGGTAAAAAGTATTAACAGTAAGCTATATGTAGACAGAACAGGGTTGCTAATTTTTTTGAAAAAAATCAAAAAAATCGGATTAATTTGATTTAAATCGGATTTTTTGATTTAAATCAACATTTTCTGATTTTAATTCAGAATGCTACCGCACGATTGAATCACCGTACAAATTTGTGGATTTTAATTGTCTTAATAATGTTGTACACTGTTAGTACCAATGAAACTTGAACAATTAGTAACAAATATCGAGAGAAAATTGCAAAAGCAAGCCAACTAATATGAATACAAAGCTGGCTGCAGATCAATCTCAAATATCAAAAGTATTTTTTTGAGTTATGTCTGCGAAGTCAAACGCTGTGTAGGACAAATACCAGCTGTTTCATTTGGATTTTTATTACTTAGTTACACATATTGACGGGATGGTTGAAACTGTCGGGGCAGAAAAATTATTCACAATTTGGGAATGTTCAGTTTAAACAAATGTGGATATCTGTCGGCACAAAATTCTAACATTTAAATTGTGCCACTTTCAAAACGGTACTCATTAAGAAAGATTGGATGTTGGGATGTTTTTGTAGATTCTGGTTTATTTTCGGGATGGGATAATTTTGGGACATGATTATTGTCCGTGCGGTATTTCGGGACGGGATCGAGATACATATTTTTGTTCCTGGATTTCGGAACGAGACAGAATCTTCTGTGGGACAGAAAAAAGCATTCCCGGCAGAAGCTCTAGTAATATATAATATTTCAAAACTCACTTGTATGTAACTTTTATGGCACCGCGACAGCTTGTCCAGAAAATCAAAAAGCAACATAACCAAATTATACTGAAAACGATCAAATGAAATTTGGTCCCATGTCCAAAATTCACAAAAATGCACAAATGTCCGTTTTTTAAAAAAAGCCACCCTGATTCAGAAACACTAAAAATACGGACAGAATTTTCCAACGTATGATGGTATAAAATTAATCAAAATATATCAATTCTCAACGTATCCAAAAACTCGGGTACAATGGTCGTGGGTACGAGTAAATGACCCCGTTATACCCGTACCCAGTGGGTATATACCCATTTTGAAATCCTTGTACCCGTAACCATACCCGTATCCGTACCCAAAATTTTGAGCCGACCAAAGTGTACCCGGGTAGTACCCGAAATGGATCGGGTACACAAAATCGGTACCCGGGTAGTACCCATACCCGTACCCGTTTACCCGAGTATTACCCATACCCGTGCCGAGCACTGGTGAACACTAACATTTCTGTAATCATGAGAAAATACACGAATATGATATGCACAAAATGTGTGGATCTTATGATATACAGATGAAAGTACTTTTTAATCAACCGTGAAGAATTAGAATAGGTTTATGCAAATCAAAAGACATATGGTTTGAATAATAATGTAAATACATGAGAATTTTTTACAATTATTTTCCCTAACAGGCCAAAGGTCACGTGTTATTAATCCAAGTCGTAACTATACAAGGATCGTCAATAACCTTTTGGCTCACCTGGGCTCTCTATAATCTAATCAGGCTACAGAATTTTGGAAGGTACTCTTTCATGTACACTTATGTTGTTACTGATCTAACAGTATTTTGTTCAATGCAAACGGTTCATAAACAGAATTTACAGAAAACGATTTCTAAACTAGTTATAGAAATTTAGGCGTATTTAACCCAGGAAGAGATACTTTTCCGACTCCACGGAGTCCGAAGAATTCAATTGAACCGACAGGATGGACTATGGTTAGGGAATTTTATGCAATTATGAACGGAGGAAGACATTCTGCACCGGTGATACTCGAATGAAATCTTGGTTTATTTGATTCGGCGGACCAATCATCGGAATGATTTCGATGATTGGGTCAGTTGCCTGGAAGAAATTACGATGTTCTCTGCTTTTGTTGCAGCTTGGAGAGCTCATAGGGGGCAATGGTTATTAACTACCTGTGCATACTGTATATGTATACCAAAACCACTGTTATTAATGATATGAAATATGTAGACCAATCCATATACATATATTCAGAGGATTATGCCTTAATATTTCGTACAAGGAAGAGAATTTTGTTGCTGTCCTCTGTGACTGTTCTCATATTTCCTCAATGATTAAAAGTTATTTATTCATTCAATAAAAATTTCTATTAACAATCCAAAAAAACAGGAGTATCTCGTATTACGACTCACAAAAAGTTTCAGTGTAACTTGATAACCACTTTGAACAAAATGTCTTGTATATTAGTTGCTCAATTCTAAAGAATCTGGAATTTGGATCTTTACACGAATTTTTGAGCCCTCTGACTACATGTTCGTAACTATTGACCTATACAGCTAAATAAAGCAACATTGGTTAATCCTTGCTACAATACTTCTGGTGTTGTAATAATTTTGATCATCATAATCCGTAAATCGCTGTATCTAAAAAATACTATAATAATGAATCTACTAGTACTGGCTGGCATTTTAATAATCTTGGTCTTGGCCACACTGGTTCTGTACGCACGCTGGCATTACGGAGTCCTGGAATCCATGGAAGTACCAGTTGTTCCACCCACATTTCTCTTCGGCAGCCTCCCTGACTTGCATCTTCGAGTCACTCATGAGGAGGATATGAAACATTTCAAGAAATACGGATCAATATACGGGGTAAGGTCATTAAGTAATTCAGATACAAAGCTACCATATAATACATTCGAACACTTACAAATATTAATATTGTTCACTTCATATGTGTACATATTAGGTGTACGAAGGACGTCAACCCGTTCTTTATGTCTGCGACCCAGAGCTGATTAAAAGGATAACTGTGGATGACTTCGGTTATTTCAAGGACCGACGACAAATTGATTTTGGAGATGAGTATTTTAACGAAATATTCGACTTTTTAAAATGTAAGATAATAATATAATAATAGGAACCAAAATAGAAAATTACTTTTATATTGCATACTCGGATTCTCCCCTTAATCCATGTAAAAGCGAGCTTGGTAAAGCATATCATTTAGCCCCAATTTTTAGAGAATTGTAGTACTATTCTATTACTGTAATTATAGGAGCACACAATTTACTTCCCTTTGGTGCCCATAAACGTTCAATTTTTTTACACCATGTGTTAAAAAAAGTGTCATAGTCATTTGTTCCCTGTTTAGCCCACATAAGGGAGTTTTATTCCCTCAGTTTGTAGCAAATTTAGCTCCAGATTTTGTAAAATTTATTTCATTAACCTGGGTCAGTATTTAAGGTCACAGGGTCAAGGAACAGGAAGCAAAATGGTTTTCTCTACACCTGTATGTTCATGTGCATGTGTCATCTGTACGTATGCTTACTGCGTATACTGTACATACATACATGGGAACATGCTACAACGTTAATCATCGTGAGATTTTCCCTTGTGACTGTGTCCGTATCTGTAATTTCTATTGTTATATTTTAAGAACTGTTTTGAACTTCCAATTAGATGAAAAATGGAAAATTGTCCGGCAACAACTCTTGTCAGCATTTACCCCAGCCAAGCTGAACCGCATGAAAATTGGGATGAACAACGCGATTACAGAGCTGATAGAAACACTGGACCTCAAGTGTGAAATAGAGGGCAGAGCAAATATTGACGTTCAGGAGTGTGTTCCAAATTCATTAAAAATATAGTCTAATAATACTGAATTTGGGATTTGTCTTAAAATAACTTTTTTTCTGTATCAAAACAGAGAGATAACCAGCTACAATTTGTCATTCTCCTTTCAAAACCTGTACGGGCGGATGATTTCATCTGATGATAATTTCATACGCAGGGCAGTGGAAACAGCGCTGGGACAAAATGAAACATTCAGCATGCTTTACTCTTTATCACGTAAGAACTTTCGTAATAAATAAATGATTACAAGAAACTCCAAGTAAGGCGTACTTTGTGATTACAGTAAATGTTAGGGGTTACATTCAAGCGATTTCTATTATTTTAGAAATAATTTTAATTATATTATATACATATAAGGACATATAATGAATTATGATTAAATCTTGACTTTAGTTACCTTCCCCATCCTTACAAAGTTTTCCCCCACGTACGTATCTCCTTATGTGGACACCATGAAGAAATTTGTTCATCAAATATTGTCGGAAAGAAGAAGTAATTCAAATTCGGGTTCCCGTAGAGATTTTTTGGATAAACTAAATTCCCTTCTGAGTCGAACCCATACCGAGGAATTTAAGAAGCTGAAAATCACGGAGGTGACGGTGTTCTCTCAAGCAATGGTCCTCTTCTTCGTCAGCTATGAAGTTTTGACGGCTACTCTCGTATTTTTATTTTACTTTCTGGCCGAAAATCCCAAAATACAAAATAGGCTCCAGGACGAGATTGATTCCTTTTTTGACACCAACGAAAGTATCGAATTTTATTCCATGCCCCAACTCCCATTTTTAAATGCCTGCATCAAAGAAACACTTCGTTTGTTCCCTGCTCAAAGACGGCTTGAGAGGATGTGCGTTCAGGACTACGACTACAATGGTCTCAAAATAAAGAAAGGAATTACAGTCATGGTTCCACTGTTCCCTTGCCAGCGGAATCCTCAGTACTTTGAGAATCCTGATGAGTTCAATCCAGACAGGTTCATGCCGGAGAATAATTCCAAAGTGGATCCATTTGTTTGCAATATGTTTGGACAAGGTCCCCGCGGTTGCGCTGGAAGACAGTACTCACTGGAAATCCTCAGATTTAGTGCAGCACGAATTCTACAAAAATTTCGATTCGAACTCAAACCCGATTCACAACTCAAATTTAAGCCTGGACGACTTTTCATGATCCATTACTACCCCGTACAATTGGATGTAATTCAACGGCATCACAACAACAACATTTAATCAATTTGAAATATTTTATAAGATTTAATCCACTATGATTTGCTTTAAATTATTCTGATTGTTTTAAAAATGTCAAATTCTCAATTTAGCAAAATCTAGATATAGGAATGCTTTGAGCAAGGAAAGGAAATTGTAACAATGCTATTATGTCGACAGTAATAAACTGCATACAATTAAGTCGGTATAGCAGTAACAAGACAAAAGGGTCCACATCGGTGGCTATGAAAGGCTCTAAATTGTTATTTTTAGCACCTGATGGGATTTGTTGAGAGTATGTTTCATAAATATACATTAAATACACGAAATATAGGAAAATACACTTTTACAAGAATCATAAGTTATTTTCAATAAACAATAAGCGATCTCAATACATTTATGTATAATTATATAATTATAAAAACGTTTGTTATCTAATTCGGTTTGGACATCCATCAAATTCACTTAAAATAGCAACTGGGTTGACAATTCTGTTGACCTTTTTATAGTTTGTTACGACAAATCAAAAGTTCTCGGACCTATTAAAATAATTGCATCTATTTGGAAATCCTTATATTCGAATAGAAATTGACGCAAAAACCACTTCTAAAATAATTAAGTATACATACTTACAAGTTTTCAACCAGTTTTTAATATATTTCTCGTAGAACTATAACTATCAGGAAAAAACTGAAAAGAAGCCATCCAACATCCAAACCATGTCTTAGAGATTCCGAAGCGCTTTAAATAGGAAGTTTCATATAGTCATTTCATGGCTTTACTAACTTTGTAATAACCGCCCACACTTAACCCCTGAACCCAAAAACTTCCGCTAAGGAAAAAAAACTAATCACAAATTAATATCCGGAAAAAAAATCGAATGGCACTATTTTGAGGAAATTGAACTTTGTAATGTAGGTCTCCGGTCTGGCCCAATTTGCACAATTTCACTTTAAATACAGATACATCAATTCCTTACAATGCTCATGCCTTGTCATCTAGAAACTTTCATTAAGCACAAGCACGAGAGTGGTCAAATATCATAAGGAAAAAAAATAGGGGTATGTTGAGAAGGCTATCCGCAGTTGTTGGGATAGCGTGGGGGAAATTATACCTGGCGTTGTTAGTTTCTAGCTGTATGAGTTTGCAGTAAATGAATGATAAATAAAAAAAATACCAATGAATTAGAATTTATTTCATATCCTCCAGGTTGATCATTCAAAGAGTAATTGAAAACATGTATTCAACTTACAATCCGTGGTCGAAACTTCAAAAATTGTAGTAAAATACCCTAACAATAAGTAACTAATTGTACGTTCACTGAACAATGTTTTCAACATTGTAAGAAACAAATAAAAACATTAACAAAAATTCAGATTCAATTCGTCAACGTGCACAACGCAAGCTTTATTTTCTTTGGCGTCATAGCAAAATAATAGTAGCTGGAATATTATCTGGAGAATAGTCAAGATATTCGTCTAGCAATGCTTCAACTCCCATGAATTTAAAAAACAATCAATCCAACTGATTTAGAAATAACCCATCAATGGTGGACCTACAATCATAACATTATGGCTCTTAGGAAAATGTGGTGGCCCTTAAAAGGGCCGTTGGGTTGAAGCTCGCACAAATTGTCCAGTGATTATTTATTTGGAGGAAGTGTACTTGGTCACAGCCTTGGTCCCCTCAGACACGGCGTGTTTCGCAAGCTCTCCCGGCAACAACAGTCTCACTGCAGTTTGGATCTCCCGAGAGGTGATCGTGGTCCTCTTGTTGTATTGGGCGAGTCGGGAAGACTCCGCAGCGATCCTCTCGAACACGTCGTTGACGAAAGAGTTCATGATGGACATGGCTTTGGAGGAGACCCCAGTGTCGGGATGGACTTGTTTCAATACTTTGTAGATGTAAATAGCGTAGGATTCCTTCCTCTTGCGCTTCCTCTTCTTGTCCCCCTTGTTGATTTTCTTCTGGGCCTTCCCAGCCTTCTTGGCTGCCTTTCCACTAGTCTTTGGGGGCATGGCGAGAGTTTAGTAGACAGATCTAATCGGAGCAATATCCAGTAATGGAATGAGGTAGGGATCTGCCGGGCGGAGGTTTATATAGGGAGCGGCCGAGTAGAGTGGGATTGTTGTGCATCAAAGTTGTTCCCTCTCTTTGGGCAGTTACCGTTAAATGAAAGCTATACTTTTTTCTTGCTTCTATCCTATACTTTAAGCCTCTTTTCGTTCTGTATAGAATAATTTATTATTATGGTCAGTGGAATTCTATTTTGGCTGAAAAATAATGTTTTTTTAATTTTATTAATAATTATTATTTTCGAAGGAAATGTTTTCCTGCTCAGCATTAAAAATTACAAGTGTCTCAATAATAGTTTTTTTTTACTTGCCTTGGGGATAATTCTTCCCTGTATTTAATGCTAAAATTGTAAGGAAGGTTAATTTACCTTGGGAAGGCGTGCATTGATTTCTTAAAATATGTACTAAATTTTTACATATACTGCGTTAATACAGAGTACTGTATTAGTTTATAACATACTGATATAATGTGCGGGAAGGATTTTTCTTCTCCGAAAAACCTCTTCATGCAATGAGTTAATTTTTTAAATTTGACATATGTACACTAAACAATCTTATATGGATTCGAAAAAATTCTCTCGTACTCCACTTGTCAAAAACATTTAATGCATTATGATTATAGCCATAATAATTATTAAAGTCTTGTACTTCCAGGCCTTTCCTAAATATAGCTGTAACTCTTCCAAGCATTGTACGGAAATTCCTTCGGATTCAGCTCATTGTAGTTTATTACTCTTAGGAAGAAATGTTGGCCCTTAAAAGGGCCGTTTGTTTCAATTTGTACAGTATCAGCCACCATCGGATTTATGCAGCTGTCTTCTCGGTCTTCTTGGGCAGAAGGACGGCCTGGATGTTGGGCAAAACTCCATCTTGGGCAATCGTCACTCCCGACAACAACTTGTTCAACTCCTCGTCGTTTCGGATCGCCAACTGCAAGTGACGGGGGATGATTCGGGTCTTCTTGTTGTCCCGAGCCGCATTTCCTGCCAACTCCAGAACCTCAGCTGCCAAATACTCCATGACTGCGGCCAAGTACACGGGAGCCCCAGCACCCACTCTCTCCGCGTAGTTCCCCTTTCGGAGCAAACGATGGATACGACCCACGGGGAACTGAAGACCTGCTCGGCTGGACCGGGTCTTTGCCTTTCCCTTGACTTTACCGCCTTTACCACGTCCAGACATGTCTGTACTGCGAGATTGAGTTTACTATAACCTTCTAACTTGAGTGCTCGTTCTGGAATGATTGACGAAAGATAGCTAATTGTAAGCCGAATTTATACTCTACGGTAGGGTTAGGCTTCGGTTGGGCGGAGTAATGTAATAATTGTGGGCAATGCTTGAATGTTAAAACATCTCAAGCTGCCCCTTATTAGCATGCTCTAAATTATTATTTACTTTATTTACTATAGCTACTTGTATCACTTGTACATTCCCCAAGCTTTCCGTCCTTCATATATCTACATATAAATATATTTGTAAAAAATTAATTAGTATATTCTGTATATTTCACCCCTTTGTCAATTTCCTCAAAATGAAAGATCCTTTTCAGAATATTTTGGAAAGCAATAATAATAATTTATTATTTACTATGGTTGTGTTCGTTTATTTGGGGTCTTTTAGGATTTCACCCCTGACCCAAGAGTATTTTGTGGTCAACTGTTGTATAAACAACTTCATGATTCTCATGTCAAGCTATACGTAATTATAAACCACAAAATTAATGATTATATACTAACTTCATAGAAATGGAGTAATAATACTTTTTACAAAAGTTACTTCTGCATAGATTTTTAATGTAGAGTTAATAATAATAATGCATTATGACTGGGGGAAACTTCTTTTAATATTTTCGGCCACCTTCGCCTTTAATAATATCGAGTTCATTCAATCAATGAATTACTTGTTTTAGTGTATAACCATTTTGTTAATTTTATTACTTACTTTAGGCTGTATCCCGCTTTTTTAAGTTCTAGAATCTCAACATTTACGATAATTATTACATGAAGACTAACCTAACCATAAATTCCCAATTGTTCCAAGTTTCAATCAATATATAGGTACTCCTTTTAATTCCGAGATTTCTGCAACACGCTGAAGAAATCAAGCTTGAAGAATAATAATTATTATTACCACGAACAGCGAACATTATTTCTATTCAATGTGATACAAGGATTAAATTCTCTAGTAAATCCTTAATTTAATGACAAAAGTCCTTGCTCTCAGGAAAATGTGGATGGCCCTTTTAAAAGGGCCGTTGGTCAATTGATGAGATCATTGTTCGGCTGATGGGGAGATCAAAATGTTTAACCACCGAATCCGTACAAGGTTCTTCCTTGACGTTTCAGGGCATAGACCACGTCCATGGCTGTCACTGTCTTCCTCTTGGCGTGTTCAGTGTAAGTGACCGCATCTCGGATCACGTTCTCCAGAAACACCTTCAGAACTCCTCGGGTCTCTTCGTAGATCAAGCCAGAGATACGCTTCACTCCTCCACATCTCTACTGTATTTTGTATTTCGTATTTTGAAGATTACAAACGCGGTAGTATTTTGTATTTATTTATCTTGTAAAATTTACCCACCCCGTATTTCAAATACAAAATATAATTTTAAAATAAATGACTCGGGCAATTGTTAAGGTTGTCTCTAACGCATGTTCATATAAATATTTTTAAGGTAAAAGCACTAACATACTAACATTTTGAAATCAGGGTTTAAAACTTTTTTGGCGGGTTTGAAGAACTTACCTACTGGACAAATACATAAAATTCAATATATCTGAGAACTATATAGTTAGCAAAATTAGTGACTCGAATATAACCCAGGAGTTATAAGATTACTTGTTTTAAGGAAGAATATTCTGTAGCTGGGGGAATTTGCGGTTGGGAGCTGAGAGAGGAAGGTTGTACAAAAATTAGCTCCGAAGGACAATAACGTTTGGTGGACGTGATAGAAGCTAAAAATAAAATAAACTACGATAAGTTAGGGAGATAAGGAAACTTGAAAGTTGAACCACAAGTTAAACAGTTATCCTCAAATGTGTATACATAATAAACGTTCAAAGTAAAGTGATTCCAGTTATTTTCGTTTCTCTGCTACCTTCCATCACCCCTGCATTCATCTGAGGCCTGGCAGCTAAAATCTGTATGCACCGCAAGAATATTATTGCAAAGCATTGTCTGTAGCTGACCAGGCTACCGTCAACAGATAAGTACCCAATTGATTACGTAAACTATATGAATCTGCAAACGCTATTTGGATAATGACAATGCCTCTGTCACGTTCCCCCAGAAGAGTTGCCAACCCAGTAAGAAGGATGGATAACAGATTTACAACTGGAAATTTTGCCAATCACCCGTATCAGCCCACTGAATACCAGGCAACCATAGCACCTGCCCCATGTCCCTACCCGGAAGACATAGATGAAGAAACGGCTGATGAGAAAATGATGCTTAGGCAATTACTGAAGCAAAACAAGCACATTCATAGCCAACTGAGCACCTTCTCAACCAAATTACAGGCCCTTGATGGAAAATACAACCAGCTGAAGACAGAAAATGAAGAATTGAAAAAAGAAAACGAGAAGCTGTATTCAGAAATCCGACGCAACAACTTAGTTCTCTGCGGACTAAAGGAGGCACCGGAAGAAACCCCGGACAATATAAAGGCATCTGTACAAAACTTCCTTGAGAATGAACTCAACCTTAAGGATATGGACATTGATACAGCAATGCGAATGGGAACAGCGGCACCAGGATGGAACAGGAAGATTCATGTCAGGTTTGTGAGAAGGTCTCATCGTGATGATGTATATGAGAAACGGTTTGAACTGAAAGAGAAGAAAATCCAGGTATACATAAATCCTGACCGGCCTCCAAGGCTCCAAAGTGAATTTGTGGATAACTCGCGAAGGAAGAAAGCAAGACATGACTACTACACGGAACAAGACAAAACAAAATCATTCATACAGGATTCATTTAGGCAGGAATGAGAAACTGGCGGGCCCTTACAACCTGAAGAAAGAAACCGAATAAACAACTGCATTTATTGGAACTGCAGAGGACTGCTGACAAACTCTTATGTTAAGACGCAACTAATTATAAGTAAGAACCCCGATGTTTTCTGTTTAAGCGAAACCTGGATCCGGGAGGGTTCAAAATTTAATCTTTTTAACTTAAGTGAGGAGTATGATTTAACCTTAATTTATGGAAAACAAACAACAGGAAGAACTAGCGGGGGTATGGTAGTAGGACTCAAAAGAGACAAGAACTGTAGAATTGTCAAAAAAACAGAATTTCTGTGTGTAATAAAATGCATGGCTATTAGACCCACATACTTTGTCTTTGTTTATGTCCCCCCACGTAATGAATTGAATACAGACATATGAACATAATCTTTAACACAGCAAACGAGTATAAACATTTTGATACTATAATAATGGGCGACTTAAACGCAAGGATAGGAAATATACAACAAGCAAATGAAATCAGCTGTCCTAATTTTATGAGTGAGCGATCCAGTAAAGATGTAAAGTCAAACGCAAGGGGAAAGGTATTGCTCAACTTGCTAGATAAAAACAAATACACTATAATCAATGGTCGCAGTACATCAGATTTGAAAGGAGAATTGACATATTTTAATAAACAAGGTGCTAGCCTTATAGACCTAGCAATATGTAAACCAGACACCCTTAATAGACTTAAAGATTTTGAAGTACTAGAAGCTGAGCTATCAGACCATCTACCAATACAAGTAAGTTTTGAGCGACAAAGACTGTGCGTACAAAACCAAGTCGCATGTAATAAAGTACACTGGAAGCGAGATAAGGCTAACTTATTTAAACAGGCACTGAAAGATTTGTACCCACAATATTTAAATCACGACAACTCTAACTTCACAGATTTCAATACCCTGATACGGGCAAAAAATCAGGCATGATATGTAGTGGCTCACATGTAAAATGTCAGACTATAAAAGCTGCATGGTTCGACAACGAATGTAAAAAAAGGAAGCAAGAAGTAAACAAGGCGATACGTATCCTCCGTAAATCCAAAGGAAAAGTCAAGGATGAAAACTTTTCTAGAAAATTAACTATTTTACATAATGCAAAGGCTGAGTTTAAGGATACATGCAAATCTAAACAATCTAGCTACTATAGTGAACTAAGAGAGAATGTCAATAATAGTAAAGACTCCTACCAATTCTGGAAGTCCATAAACAAATTTAGAAACTGTAGGTATAAACATGTTAAAAATGACATAACAGAAAATGAATGGCTCACTCATTTCAAAGCTGTCTTTGAAAAAACCTTAAATGTCAACGAGGTTTCCCTAATCTCAAGCGATTTCGACCCAAATGTATGTACACAACATATTTTAGACAGAAATGTTACAGTAAGTGAAGTGGAGGAGGTGTTAAAAACCTTGGCTAACAATAAGTCGGTAGGCACGGACGGCATTCCAAATGAAGCTTATAAATGCATAGACGGTCATGTATTACAATACTTTACTGAGTGTATCAATAATGTAATGGTTTCAGGTATTCCTGACTACTGGGGGGAAATAATCACTGTCCCAATCTTAAAAAAAGGTGAAGCTAGTAATGTCAAAAACTACAGACCCATTAGCCTACTAAATACAGTAACCAAAATATTCAACAGTATATTATCCAATAGAGTAAGTATTGTATGTAGTATATACGACAGTATATCAGATAACCAGGCGGCCTATAGAAAAGGTCGTGGATGCACGGAACATGTTTTCTCTCTACACTGCATGATAGCAAAAAGGCTAAAAGTAAAAACTGGCAAACTATACGCACTCTTTGTTGACCTGTCACAGGCCTTCGATTCTATCAACCATGAAAAACTATGGATTCGACTGCGCAGAGTAGGCATAAGTGAGAAGTGCTTGATGAGAATACAAGAACTTTACGCGTCAGCCAAAACAAAAATACGTACAAACGAAGGATTTACAGAATACATTAGAATACTTACTGGGGTATTGCAAGGAGAAACGTTATCTCCCACCCTGTTCAATATATATATAGATGAAATCTCAAGCATTTTAAAAGATAGCAATATTACTGGTATAAAGATGTGGACCACTGAAATTCTAATCTTGATGTATGCGGACGATATGGTCCTCGTTGCGTCTACAAAGGGAGAATTACAAAAGCAAATCAATTGTGTGAGAAACCTTTTTGAGAAAAATGCCCTGAAAGTAAATCTAGCAAAAACAAAGGTAGTTATCTTTAGAAGGGGTCATAAAATTTGTAAAACAGACAGTCTACACTGGGGTAATAATAAAATTGAAATTGTGGATTCATATGTATATTTGGGAGTCCCTTTTCATTACAGTGGATCCTTATGTTACGCCAAAAATAATTTGTTTGCTAAAGCCAACAAGGCAGTATCACAGCTGTTCACTATCTTCTGTAAAAGTAAAACCACAAATATTGATGTACACATAGGATTATTTAAAACATTAGTAAGCTCAATACTTATGTACTGCGCCCCTGTATGGGCATTGCAATACTTAGATCATATACAGATGTTTCAAACTAAGTTTCTTAGATCGCTACTTAACACAACCAATCTTGCCCCAGGATTCGTGCTGAGACTTGAAACTGGATTTGGAAACATTAAGGGTATGATATTCAAAGCCACAATAAGCTTTATCAAAAGAATGCTCAACAGACCAGAAACATCAATTGCTGCAAGTTGTTACAAAGAAATGTTGAAGTACATGACAAGTAAATACAGCTGGATCAAAAATGTCAAAGCAATGTTCATGGAAGCAGACCTATTAAGTGAGTTTGAACAAATGGACAAAGACTATATAAACAAGTGTGGCAACATGATAATCGCCAAGTATCACCAGTGGCTAATAAACAAGGACGTATCTGAGATACGGTCGAACCCAAAATGGAGTCAATTATCAGAAATAAAAACAAATATTAACCCCAGCGAGCACTACCTCATAAAAATCCCATGGGATGCTATCAAGCTAATGCAACAATTGAGAATCGGAACTCCGTACATTCGAATTAAAGGAAAGAACATGCAACTTAATGGGATTTGGAAACATTGGAAGAATGAAGATAAAACAACCATATGTGAACTGTGTAACAAGCGTGAAATTGAGGATATCTATCACATTATTTATGTGTGTACTCATTATAGAGCCGGAAGAAAACTAATAACTAATCATGAAGAATGTAATAGGAGTAACTACATAATCAAAACTTTTGGAAAATCCCTGACAAAGAAGGAATACATGAACATTTATATTTTTTGGTGCTATGCATTTAAAGTAAGGCAGTATTATTTTAATCTCATTGAAGATATCTCTTAGTTAAGTAAGATAATGATTGTACAAACTTGGTTGTAAGGGCCTGAGCCATAGAATCAACCTGAATAAATTATTATTATTATTATTATATTCTGTAGCTGGGGCCATGTTAATTTACATTAATACACACAAATGCACAACTCAAAGTTTAATCTTGTCACGTGCCTGTTACCTTACGTTTGCTGATTAATTAAAGGCCAATTTATACAAAATACTTTTAGAGAAAAAACTTTAGATACATCTCAGATATCCATTTTGAGATAAATTTGAGAGTATTTTGACGTGTATTTCGTATTTCAAATACGATATTTTCATTTCATATTTTCCCTTTTTGCTGGAAGGAAAGTATTTTATTTTGTAACTTGCCCAAATGATTCCGGATATCTGTATTTTATTTTTTATCCTAGCTTACACCTGGTATTTTTTTGCTTGTATTTTAACTTTTCTGGAAATGTATTTTTATTTTGTGAACCTGGAGCAAATACTGAAGACCTTGACCAGAGCGCTCGAATAAGTCGACCACAATCGTCTGCATCGCATTTTTCAGATGTGTCCGTACTTATGGAATCACAGCCAAACAAATTTAATTGGGAAACATTTGGGTCACATTTGGGTCACATTGTCGCTCATGTTCATTTTCGAAGTACGGAGTGGAAGATTTTTAAAGGTTCCGGAGTTCCAAAACAGCCTAATGGATACGATTGCGGGATTTACGTGATCTTCTTTTCTTACAGCATTGTAACAATGCAGGATTTTAACAATATCACGGATTCAGATCGAGCTCGTAGCTGGGTATTGAATTGCGTAATAGGAGAACACGATATTCCCACACTGAGGAGAGGCAGACGCATAAAGAAGCCTTTGCCATCGTTTGTTGCATCAATTCTGCCCAAGTTAAAAATTTTTGACCACTTTGCTGACAAAATATTAAACGCTACAAAGTGCAAGGACATCCTGAACCAATGTCGAGGAAGTGACAAGCACTGGCAGATTTGCAATGCTGTCAACTGTATGGAAGATACGAAAAAACAGCTTTTTCAGGTTTACTGTGTTTACTGTCACTGTTGGTTCCATGGTGCCTGCATAGGTGTCGATAAAGTTACAGATGATTACTTCTTGTGTCAGTCGTGTAACGTCCACAGAAATGGGACCGATGTAACTGAAATTGTATTCCGATGATTTCATTTATAATTTTAAAGGTTTCAAGAACCAATAAACCTATGATAAAAAATTAAAATGTGGTTTGTATTTCATTGGCATTTATTTTTTAAGTTTAACCTCCCTACGGTGTGTCGATTGAAAATGCTTTGGTAATTACGGTTGTTTGGCTCCATGGATTGTCCCTTCATCATCTCGAGTAACGAATTCATCAGGGCGAGTTTACTATCTGATGTTCACTTTACTCCCAACCACTTCTTTCTTTCAATCAGTAAATTAAGTCGAATTGTAATCACATCAAAGCGTTTTAAGTTTTTAACTTTACTTGCATTAGCTAAATATATATCATTTATTTGGTTTTTAAAACGATATATTATGTATTAGATGTCGACGGACTGGAATTCCTTATTGACCATGGTTTATGGATAGTATTGACCTGATGAACAAAATTGCAGGTTGGGCCATAATAAACATGAGGCGTTCATGTCCGGATGAACTCTAAATTCCAATTGAAACAACGACAAAATAAAATGCTTTCAAACGGGTTTTTCCTTCCCGAAACACACGATTATGTGGCGAGGTGACTTATTTGGATAGAATAAAATTCTGAAATACTTCAAAAAATCTCTTTTAAATATATGAACCGTTTGCTTTCTTCGATAAAGTTTGGTACACACGTACCTTCCGCAATTCTCAAATCAGTACAAATCTTGACGAACAATTATTACGTTGAAGTTTCTTCACAATTTCTGAAATACCCATAAATCTTGGCAAATGTGTAGTAAGGATGTAGTCAGTTTCTTATTCCTACCTTCAGCGCATGTCTTTCTACCTCCGAGTTTCGTAGGGAGACCTTTTAACTTTTCCCTCATATGGAAAAATCTAAGGGTGTACGCTGGAAGCAACAGGTGGCCGTTTACATCCGCATGTGTAGCCCCAAAGGATGCTCTGACGGACCCTTAAAGCAACACTGACGTTTACAGTGTAGTCTCTTTATAAGAGCACCCCTAAATGTTCAATGATTTTGCCCTTATAATGGAAAGCTCTTAAAAGAAAAATAATTAAATTTGAGATGAATTTGAATTTGACTGAAGTTTTATGTTTCAAATAAGAAATTGCTCTTATAAAGAGGTCTCTTATATGGAGAGTGCACTCTAAATGTAATCCTAATCATTTTCGGAGTAATCTCCTCGCGATTGCTTGTATAGCAGAATATCACAATCAATCCAATTTTAGAGACAGTTTCATGTGTCCAGTGGTCCGATAATAGTTACCCGATTGGAAATGTGGCTGACAAATGTGGGCAAAATGATTTTGCCCATAATTGAACAGACAATCTTGGGCAAAGCTCAAAATAATTTCCGGTGTTAGAAATTGTGCACAAATGTTCTGAAAATATAAAGTATGACTCTTCTAACAATTGTGCAGAAATATATGAAGTATAACAATAACTTTGTTTTTTCATCGTTCTGCTGTTTATATCTATAATAATAAATAAGTCACAACATAATCAAATATTTTTAACAATTTTTTTTATTCTAACTTTACACGTCGATTACACTTCACGAGCAAATCAACATTCAATACACATAATACACATTCTGGCTTGTGAAAATTACTCCAACTCAACAACATTAGGAATTCTTATTAGATACTTGAATTTATTGTCTGCGACTTCAACTAGTATAAATTTTTGACGGCAAATTTCAGTTAAATTGACAAATGACCATGCATCATCAATTTGGGTTACAACAGTAAGATACGAATTTACGATACTTGGTTGACCATGAATCCTGGAAGCAATAGCCACTCCTTTGCCACCAGACAACCCAATATAAATAAGCTTGTGAATTAGCCACATTTTACCGTCGTTAGTAGCAATAACAGAGTTATTTCGTTTAGCCGTAGCCTGGTCGCTGCGGCTATACACTTTACCATGAACTATGCATCGTCTGAAACTATCCCCAAAAGCTAATGGCATGCCAAATACATCATGTAACTTGCGCTGCTCTTCAACCGAAACAGAATATTTTTTGAATGGGCCCAAAAAAATTATATCATCTGAGGTTTTTCTGGATTGCTTTGCAAATGTTTTCGACCACATCATTGACCTGAAAAAATCTTGTGCTGTTGTATTTTTAATCATTTTCTTTCCACGTCTCTGAATTTCCATTAATTCTAATGCTCTGGACTTGATCTGCTCAACAACGCGATTGCTGCCGTTAAAAAGGTTGTTCAATATTCCATTGTAGTTTTCAAACTGAAACGCAGAGTAACTCCAAAGAGGGCCCCAGTTTCGTACACATGTTGTAGCATGTAGCAATATGTGAAGGTTAAATGTACAATATTCAGTTCCGTAAAGATTTTCAGTCTGTTTTACAAAAGAACGCAATACATCCTCACAATATGATAAGTCAATCTGCGTTATATTCTCATCGGAAAGAAGCATTAGACTGTTCGATAACTTCAGCAAGTGTAATCTATAAACTTCTGGCAGATTTCCTTGGAGCACAGTTGAAGCAATGAATACCCACGTTCTCCACTCTGTAGCCTTCCACAAGTTTCTTTGCAAGATTGAACGAACTTTCCTATCATATTCATAGGGAACGTTGCACATTTTTAGCACAGAATCTATTTGGTCCATTTTCTTCCCAATATACCACAATTTGTCATGGTTACACGCATCAAACCAAAGTGATGTCAACATTTTTGCAACACCTAAATATGCAGAATGCATAATATCATATACACAACCATTAGTAATATCAAATTTTGTTATTAGTAACAGTTGGGAAGCCGATTTTATACCCATATAGGAGGAACGAAATGGAGAGACTCCATCGGTGTTGAACGAGCAAGTAAAATCCAAGGCGGAAATATTCAAGGATTTGTACATAGAACCATCACAAATGTCACGGAGAGTTTCGGAATTGTCACTGTTTCTATGAACTAAATTGTTGTACAAATTAGACGCTATTTCGGTGGATTCAAGGAGACTTGATATCATAAAGCGAACATCAAAGCTAAAGAAAAAGCTTTTTGAAGACTTTAACGCTTCAAATTCGATTTCTGTTTGACACTTCGTATACACATTGTCAGTGAGTCCGACAATTGTTCTAACTTTACTGCAGAAAAAATTAATCTTGCAGTGTCCTTGATGTGCATTTATATGCTTTTTTAACATATAGCTACTCGATGGAACAGATTTATCAGACGGGTAGAGCAGTTGAAGCAACATAAGGAGGTCATCAGTAGCTTCCCTTGTGAGCACGTGCTTAAGTACATATGCTGAGAGCAGAATTACTCTTTCTTCATTAGTTAGGATCAATGTTGAACTATCCTGCAAATTTGCCAAACTATTTGTAATTGGAACTCAAAATATATTTAGCATCTTAAAGCTGTCATAATTCAACATTTTCTTAAATCATCTGCATTGTCTGAGCAGTGAATTTCCTCTGCTTCAAAGTTTAAATTAATATTTCCATCCGAGACTGGAATTTCCTGCATAAAATTAAAGCATGTGTGTACAGTAAGGAAACTCGTATGTACATAAATAACTTCTTGGAAACAAAGATATATCCAATTGCATCAAATAAGATTATTGTATTTAATACATGAAGATACATATGTGTAAAAAGTATTCTGTTACCTGCGATTCTCGACTGTAAAGCCTGTCTTCCAAATTATGGCTTAGAATGGATGACAAAATAGGTTTCGAAACCAGTCCATTTAATATATCCTGCCGACATTAAAAAATTCTTGCTAATAAAAAACTAAAAATAAATCAAGCATTGCAACAATACTTTGGAAATAGATAGCAAATTAAATGAAATTGTGACAATTGTTGACAACAACAAGAACCTTACCTTCAAATATCTGTGTCTGGTTCGTCTTGGAAGACGCTTAACTAAAGATTTCTGGTACTGCTTGTATTTTCTTTTAGGGGCCATTTTTGTCAAATTTTTCAGCTATTAATAATATTAATAGTTTTCAATACAAAACTTGAAGTCCTTTGAATGATCATATACATTTCGTCTTTCTATGAATGAAGGTAACTGAGCGCGAGGTTAGAGACAATGTATGTGTGGACGTGACGTAATGTGCATATAATTGCACAGTTGTTGCACGTATAACGATTTATTGGCTTTAATAGGCTCTATTTTAGTCGACAGTCTAACAATAAGTACATAAGTGCATAATCGGTGCATGACCAAACCTTTGTTTATGCCACAGCCCAGTGACTTTATGATGAAGAATGTTTCGCGCCAACCATTTGTTGTAACGGACAGAAACCACCTCTGTATTTTTCTAGTGTATTTCTATTCCTAAACTTTAAAATCGACAATGAATATTGTGGTTGAATTTGTGTGTGATTCTAAAAAACGAATATTCTGTTGTATCCATTGATAAAATTATCGATGGAACTGTTCGACTGGAGTACCAAAACATGATTGGAGAGAAAATTAAAATTCTTTGGGGACGCAAGCATTATGACGTGATTCTGCGGGCATTCGGTAAGTAGAACAATCAAGACGATTTAGATGATATGATTTTTAATTGTGTAACAGGTTGTAATAGTTTTAAATGTGTAAAAGCTTGCATTAGTTTTAATTACGTAAATACTAAAATTATTGTAAACATGAGACTTTAATAATTTAAGGGTTTTGTTGCCAATAGGAAGTAAGGTGAAGATGGAATTAGAATGCGATGCTCTAGCCGACAAAGCTGCAGAGGATGCACGTGTGAACAAAACAACCATGAAAGAACCAAAAAGTAAACCGACTCCCCGGAAGGTAATTGTATTTGTAAAATTAAACACATTTTTCTTCAAATTCTTCTAACGTGGATACGATTTTTTACTACTAAAACTTAATATAGGTATCAAAGCGGCATGCTGGTAGTAACACCACAGCAGCTAATATTTTGACAATTCTGAAGGAAAGAACAACTATAGTTACTGCTGCCCGAAACAACCCGAACACCGGCAGCCATAGCACGGCGAATCAAAACGATGAACCCTCTGAAGACCAATTGGAGAGTCAAGTAATTTATATATTTACGTATGGTATGCTGTTTTTAATGCAAATAATTTTTGTAAAGTTTCTATGCAGGCAGGGTGCTCGACGTCGCTTCAACGTTCAGCAGATTCCAGTCGAAATGTGAAAGGTGATGTTTCACATCATCACAGTGCAGCTGATGCATCGCCAGAAGCAAAGTTGGAGGTTTTGGAAGCCAAACTTGAGAAGTTGCGGAAATCCAAAAAGAAGTACCAGGGTAATTATGTTTATTTATTTTGAAGTTTCATTTTTCCCCTTCACTTATATTCACTGGCTCAAATTTTGATACCTGTTTTTAGAAAAATTCCACAATGAGCGGGAGGCGACAGAATCTATGGAGAAAAAGTTGACAAAATCTCTTTCGTCTTCAAAGGTTACATCATAGATCAATATACGTACAATGTGTATACGTAACAATATTTGTTATTTATTTTTTTTAGTGATAATTAATACTGACGTTTAACAGAAAAAAGTGGAACTTGTAGCCGGAAGTGGTGTTTTTCTGAAAGGCAGTAAGATTGCAGCAGCAAAACTAGGATCGAAAACGCCTCCAATACTTGCTCGAAACTTATTTCGGTATTTGTTCAGACCTGAGGAGCTTAATGAACGTTCGCTCATGGGTCGTACCTGTAATGCTAACAAGCAACTTGAGGCTCTTCCAACTGTGGATCCTGTGAAACGAGACGCAGTTATTGGTACGTTTTCTTACGAGCACCTTTTTATTCTTATTTCAATGCCAGTTTACTGTCAGCTCATCTCTTCGGATTATATTTAATGTAATTATTTTTATTCTTATTGTCTCTTTTGTTTTCAGATTTTACTCTCGCATCCTTCAACTTACAGCTGACTGCTGGTAGCAAAGGTATAAATGAATATCAAATACAGAAGTTTAGAATTCTTACTTCCTTGACCAAGCTGCTTCTTGAGGGTTCCAAGAAAGCTTCTGACTATTGATTTCTAATGTATTGCTCATAAATCACAATATGTTATCACATGTTTTTCTGTTTTTTGATAATTTGAACATGTATTTCTGAGTAAATGATAATGTAGAATCTCTCCTCTTAAACAAATTTTTGTACATATTGATTTCCACAAAAGTATCTTTACGAAAATGGTCTCCATTCTGTGTACTAACATTTACACACCCAATATTGTAAACAAAATACTACCTAGTCCTTTGTGCACACTATTCAATGCACAATACCTTTCTTTCAAACGTATGTGCACACTATTCTGTGCACAATATGTTTCTTTCAAACGTTTGTGCACAAATGTCTGTGCGGGAATTTGGCCCAATTTGTCGCAGAGAATTTTGTGCACAAGTTTGCACACGATTTCCAATCGGGTATACTTGCCCCTTGGTTTAGTGTGACCCGCAATTTAGCATTTTGTCATATCCAGGACTGAGGAGGACTTCACGTCTTCCCATTGAATCAGCCCAAATGCTATGGCCGTGAATGAATCTAAAGCGCGCGTAAATTTTAATCTCAAATCCGTATTACACCAAGGCGAAAACGAAGACTGGCCACTCTTTCAACTTGTTAGTAGAGAGGATTTCTCAATAATCTCAATGAAGTAACAGAAGATTAATTCAATGACTCTGTACACGAATCATAATTAATTTCAGCCCCTTATCACATTGACCGTAAGGTTCCTCACGGATAGGATAAATGACTTATCCTATCCGTATCCTATCCTATCCGGAAATTCTCGGATAAATTAAAATCTAATCCTATCCTATCCGCTAATTTCGGATATAAATTTCTTGTTATCCGAATCCTATCCGAAAATTTCGGATCGGATATAATTTGTATCCGTATCCGACGGATAATTGTGACACCTTATCCGATCCTATTCGCAGATATCCGAAATCATCCGCGGATATACAGTTCTAATTCTGAAATGACTCTTGCACACTAAAATTTATAAAAAAATAATTTTTAAAATACAGACTCATAAAAACACTCCAGTTTATATGTAGAGTTAATAAAGGATTACATAGAACACTTAGATACCACTTACTTCACTAAAATATTCATTCTTCTCTTAGTAACATGAAATGTACAATTATCATTAATAGGAGGAACACCATCTGCGAATCGTAAATTCTTATTCTAATTCAGATTATTTCCGTGGCCTCTGAATTGTTGGTCGACATTTTGAAACTCAAGTTTGGATTTGATAATATTGTATGACAGTTAATTTCCTTAAATGGGCTTTACTGGAAATGATTTAGATGGGTAACTTTAAGTAGCAATACATTGCACTTTTTTGTACTTGTTCAAATAGAAAAACGTATTTTCATCGTTTTCTCCTCATTAACTTCATTCTAATTGTAAGTTTACAATCAAAATTGATTAGGCCGGTAATCAACAGATGGCAGATGGAACTATCCGCGGATAACCGCAGTTATCCGACGGATTATCCGAAACTGAATATTCTGTTATCGTATCCGTGCGGATAATTTTGCATATGTATCCTATCCTATCCGCATTAGTTGATCGGATAGAATGTGCCTATCCGATCCGAGCGGATAAATGCGGATAGGATAAAATCATTAATTATCCTATCCGAAATTTATCCTATCCGCGGATATGCGGATATATCCTATCCGTTGAGGAACCTTACATTGACCCGTCTTCAAATTAACTCGTCCCACATTTTACTGACTCGTCCCGTCATCCCGCGGTCCCGCCATCCCGTCGTCCCGCATTTTATTGAGCGCCCTGAGAGCGCAAATTCCCTCTGGTAACTGTCAACTATATATGAGCTGAAATTACGACGCTTGTCCTCATTTTGGGTTTGAGTCGTTGCAATGTCGCTCATGCAGTTAAGCACATTTATTTAATTATTTATTTTATTATTTATACATTTGGGTTAAAGGCATGACAATTTAACCCAACATTGATGTCATTTTATTTCCAAGTTTTTTTCAATATATAGAATTCTGACAATAAAATATTCACACTAAAGTAAAGAAGGTAGGACTGTCGGACTTCCATGCTATTAATAAGCATGATAGGAAATTGGACCCAATTAATGTTTCACAAATTACCTATTAGGGTCTATTGCACTTGTCAAATATTTCATTTACAAAAGTATTTTGTAAGGAGTGTTAAAATATATTCGACTTGTCTATACTTTAGAGGGGAATAAATGACGGGATGGATTTTACTTGCAGTATACGGGTATCGGTCTTTATTTGCCTTGCAGTAAGTACTTTATTTTATACGGAGTTAACTTTTGTGGCTTATACAGTATCCACCATGACAAGACTGAGGAACTTTATTGTCATTCGCTCCTTCATATAGATTTATTTTCTATATTTAATTAACAACACTAAGTACACGATGTGTAAGAATTATGTGCGGGATTTGTGCATGTTGTTTAAGGTGGGGCCAACTCTCACATCATGCACCAGAGGGCTCTTACATTAACGTCAATTCTTTGAACTCTACCAAGGACCGTGCAAACTATATATTTTGAAGTTGGACAAGAATCAAACGGAATATCTGAAATACTTTGAATGGAACAAACGGTTTCAGGTAGACCCGATTTCAATGTTACCACGGGCTTGTTGTACTCTGTGTGGATGACTCACAAACGGCACTTTACCAGTTGGACAGGTTATCCAAGATTAAAAAAAAATAGTGGTTTCACAAACAAGATACTAATTCTCCAGTCTGTTCAGTGTGCCATCGTTACCTCTCAACGACTACATTTTCATTTAGTATTTTCGGTTTTGCTGGAAACAATTTTTTTCAGAAAGTGAAGCTTTCTTATACATCCATTCAATCCTCCCGGACAAAACAATTTTGTAACCCCCGTCTGTCGGGAACGGAAAAACTTAAGCAATGGTACTTGTACTAAAAATTTCATATTCACTAAAAAAACGTCTTTAGCTTATACTTCCCGTGGGAAATAACAGACACGTTAATTGTAATTAATTAAAGGAACAAAAATGTGACTGCAATGACAAGCAACCACATAATGTCACAATTGTGAACCACGTAACAGTTTGAGTTTGGAGCAGCCGGTAGGATAGTTGTAATTAATTAAAACCTCCAAAAACGTGACAGCGAGGTCCTACAACCGTCACATAGTGGACAAATAGTAAACTGCGTAATAGTTTGGTATCAATCAACATGAGCGACTAATTATAAAAAACAAGCAGGGATCACCATGGGGTTTTTTACAAATAACGTACGAGCTACACCAAGGTGTCATTTAAAAATAACGTAACGAGTTTTATCTAGTGAGAATTTTCTCATAGCTCTACGAGTTACGTATAGATAAGTAAATGTAATCGCTCACCTGAAATACATTCTAAATTATTTTTCCTTGATTGACTAATAATTTAAAAAACTGTTACAAGTGCGCAAGTTTCACTTTCCTGCACCTTAAATGCATCTTTAATGCTCCTTCAATCGATGCATTGCATGGATTTTTATTTTGTATTTTGAGTAACTCTATTTCACAGTTGTAAACTGCTAGAGCAGTAGACATTCAATTTATTTCCTCAAGGCGGAGTTCAACCTAGGAATGGGACTGTTCCGGAATGTTCCAGGATTTCTTGGAATGGTCTGGTCCTTGAGCCTGGACCAGACCATTTGATCTGTTCTCAGTGTCGGACCAGGACCATAAGGTCTTTTAGACTGTAGGACCGGAACCATCTGGTCCGTACAAATTGTTGGAACAGGAACATATGTTCTGTTCCTCAAAATAACTCGGACCAGACCGGAACAGAACAGACCAGACCACTAGGACCAAATAGGTTTATAATACGATCACAACATGCAAGCATTTGACAATTTAGATAATGTTTTAAATAATCGATCGATATCATGCTGTACGATAAAGCAATGCTATTTTATTCGCGGGAATTGGAAATACTTAATGGTCACCTATCGAATCTGGTCCGACCATTTGAAATAAATGCTGGAACGTTCCAAATGGTCTGGTCCAAACAAGGGACCAAACATTCTGGTCTGTTCTTTGAGCTGGACCAGGTTTAATTGGTCTATCAAGGTTCTTGGACCAGATACATTTGGTCCTTTCGTAACCAGGGAACAGACCGGAACAGACCATGGAACAGACCAGAACGGACCAAAATTTCTGGTCCGGACCGGAACAGTCCCATTCCTAGTTCAACCTGTCTCCTGATGGTCACACACAATAATCATTAGTGTTATAGCAGACTTATGGCTTGCTAAAAACATTTTTTTGTTCGCAAACAAGGGTAAAAATTAAGCAGTTTTAAATCAATTTACAAGTACAAAAAATGATTGTCTCGCTAACATGTTGATTTTAGTTTGGCTTTATACACAATGTGAAAATTTAGGAATCGTTAATAATGCTTCATTTAGCAAATGACTGGCGGCCTTTGGCCAGTTTCATGTCGTTTGAATTAATGCATATTCATATTTAAAATTTCATTGTAAATACTGAAAAAAAAAATGACATTGACAATCCAGTGTTTCGCGGTGTTCACGATGTCAATTTACAATTTTGTAATAAATGTTGGTTTACAATTGATAATCCATGACTATAATAAATTACAAATGTTCTCAAATTAACTAACAATAAGTATGCTGCCAGAATCTTCATATGTTTTGGAACCACGAAAAAATATTTGACAAGTCGGGAAAATCAAAATTAAATTAATAAACATCAACAGCTGATGTTACTTATTGTAGTTACAATAAAAAATGATTTTCGGTTGTATAATTTGCTTGATTGTAGGAAGCAAAACTGGAATAACTTTAGAATTATCACGTGTCCACAGAATTTTTAATTATTATTATTTTTTAAAACGCCGAACTTGAAATTGAATAATTAACTTGTTGGGTTAATATAAAATCACGGACAGCGACAGCGGCTTTGCACAATTGTATCGATCTGAAACACAAGTTTAGCATATCAGGTCAGGATATAGGAGCCCAAGTATTATTTTTGTTCATACAAGAGTTATTTAACATTTAAGATTGCCACTTACAAAGTGTATGCCTCGTGTCAAGTTCATCATAGCAAGTTGTATTCCATGGGTAGTCACACACGCAGTCAATGAAATTCCAGCTCAACAATTCCATCTGACCACTTTTGGATAAGTAGAAAGGACAGATGTATTCCGTAGCCATTGGGATACCCGGAGAAACCTCCCAACAGAACCAGAACGTGGAGCAATTTCTGGTATTCGCAAAATGTTTCACATATGGAACACCTACGGCATTTAAACAGCTCTCTTGGGGCATCTTGCCCTTTTCGTTGTCTCTGTCAGTATCTGTGTTTAGTTGTTCAGTGAATTCAAAATTATTACGTCAGGTTTTAAAAGTATGTAAGAGTCTCCATGATTTGGCTATCCGCTTCCGAACACACATGATAAAATAATTTCGTACCTGTGACAAAGTAGCTCGGTGGAGTAGGACCATCATGTCTATTGGTTTGACAGTTACGGATTATTAGATTCAATACAAAAATTGTCAGCGTTCGAAAAATTAGCTTGAACATTTTAAACTTATTTTAAGAAAAATCAGAAAAATTTCGGCGCTTATGAAGGATGGACGATTTAAATTTTAAATGGCTCGGTGATCTTTTCAAGAGTGACAAATACAGGAAGAGTGGATGAAAGAAAGTACTGTTAGAGTTAGAATAATGCACGATAAGAGAATAATTTATTTGTGTTGTTCCCTAATCATTTTATAACTATTATATTTGAGGATTATACAGATATGACGCAGGATGCTTGGAATGTAAGCATTCCTTTTGAATTACGCTAATTGCGGGTTTATACACTTTGAACAAAAATGAAAAGAATAAGTATGAGCACGATACTGATTTCAGTGTTTTACAACTGTTTAGTTAAACTGTCAAGTTAATCAAAGTGCAATTCATGTTGTATTGTCAAAGGCGTTGATTTCATTGTAGCTTATACATACAACATTGAATCAAAATAGCTTTAGTTTCTGTTACTACGATATTTCGATAAGCAAATACAGTGTACAATTACAACCTTTCTCTCACAAACAAAATTTCAAATTCTATTCCTGTCGGAAACATTCCTGGATTTAAATACAAATGACAATGACGTCGGTATAGCTAATTACAATATTGTTAGGAAGGATAGACTAAGACACGGAGGTGGACTCTTGGCATATGTACATTCGGACATTAACTTTGAGATTACTGACACCGCTAACTGCTTTATTGACACTGAAATAGAGTCCATGTCCCTCGTTATTAAACCTAAGAACAGTAAACACTTGATTTACTCTTTAATATACCGCCCCCCGCACTCCAGCCTTAAAACCTTCCTAGACTGTTTTGACACATTCTACAGAACCACCAACCCAGTCACTCCAAATGTATAGGATCCTACATGTAAAATCTATAGGATAAAAGTATCAGATCTGCGGACGATATCTCAAACGATTTTACTACAGGATCCTATACTATCCCATAGTTACTAGTCCCAACCTCGCATGGGATTTTCTCTAGCTTGTCCTATAGTTGAAAATTTATTATTATCTTATGCACTTCTCTACTTCTACTCCATTTTCCTCCAAAATTAAAACTACATAGCCATCTGTACTACAGTTAGTTTAATTTTTAGACAATTGTAAATATTTACAATATTTACAATTGTCTAAACAATTAAGCCAACTGCCATTAACGTTTTCATACATATACATCTCAAATTGTCAATATTAATACACCCTTCACTGCAGTTCTGTGGAAATAACATGTAACACTACAAAATAAAATTGCAGTCACAAGTAAATAATTTCACGTATGAATTGAAAAAAAAGAACAAAACACACACTTTTTGTATTTTTCGCTTGTCTTACTATTACTAATTGTAAGTTAAAATTGAAACAATCTAAAGAACAGGTAAGCCGATTTGACGTTCATCACAACCAAAGAACATGTGAATGACAACTGCTGTTGATTAAGTATGGCGAATTTGGCGGTTATAATATATGTCTTGTACAAACGATGAGGAGCGCAGAATCCTTGTCAAAGCAAGTACAGGATTTTTATAAAAATGTCCTATGGTACCCGAAACCATAGGATTTTTCTGACAATGTCCTATAGTACTCGAACTTGCAGGATATGCGGCACCCAACTTATAGGATTTTTTTAAAAACTTCCTATGGTACCCCCCGCTTATAGGATTTTTCTGAAAATGTCCTATGGTACTCGCACTTGCAATATTTGTGCTACCCAACTTATAGGATTTTTCCAAAAACTTCCTATGGTACCCTCTCTTATAAGAATCGAGTGCCAGTTTCTGACGAGCTGAATTATTTGTATAAGATCCTATATGGCTTGTGGGATTTCTGGTACATTTTCTCACAGAACTTGCATCCTATAGGAATCCCATACAGTTTGGAGTGACTGGGAACCCTCTGCTACTGGAAACACATATCTTTGGTGATTTTAACGTAAACCTCCTTGATGATCCTGTAACAAGTACTTACCTTAAAACATTCAAATCGTATAATCTACATCAATTAATTAATCAACCTACCAGGGTAACCCTGAAAACATCAACACTGATTGATCACATTTTCGTTAACAATAAACATAATGTTTTGGATTATGGAGTCATCCCCACTGGTATGAGTGATCATGATATTATCTACACAATTAGACGTAAATTCAAAATACCTGGCACACGTGAGGTGATACAATTTAGAAATTACAAAAATCTGAATTCCAGGGATCTTATAGAAGATTTAAATAAGATTCCCTGGATTGTAATGGATGTTGTTGAGGATCCCGATGATATGTACGACATTCTAAACAAACTTTCAATTCCTGTTATAAATAAGCATGTTCCTATTCTCACCAAATCTGTTAAATCTAAAAAATCCCCATGGATGACTAATGCTATACTCAATTGCATCAGACTTAGGGACAAGCTTAAACGTAACTTCTTGAAAACACATGACCCTTATCACCATTTATTATACAAGAAATGCAGAAACAAACTGAATAACCTTATCACTACTACTAAGAAAAATTACTTCCTGAACTTGTTTTCCAAAGGTAAGAGCGCTAATGATACTTGGAAAACATATTTTGAGCTGACTAACCAAAAACGTAAATTAATGCAAATCAAAGAACTACACACGGACTTAGGAGTGGCATGCACTAATGAAGCTATAGCCACTGAGCTTGCTTCTGCCTTTTGTATTAATTCAATTGATGACAGTCCCCTCATAGACGACTTTTTAAGTGAGCATAATAAAAACATCGAATTTCTCCCAATTAAATACAATGAAGTAGAACATGCCATAAAATTAACAAAAATCAGTCATAACTGTACAGCGACTTCTATCCCATCTAGAATATTTAAAATCAACATTGAAATTCTCAATATCCAACTATGTAAATTCTTTAACTTCATTTTCAGCACTGGCAGATTCCCATATGTATTTAAGAAAGCGGTCATAACCCCAATCCTTAAGCCTGGACAGGATCCTAAGAAAGCTACCTCTTATCGCCCTATCTCAATCCTACCATTTATGAGCAAAGTTCTTGAAAAGGTTATCTACCGTAGATTAACTAATGAAGTTCGGGATAAACTCTCCCCCAGCCAGTTTGGATTTAGGGATTTTCTCTCCACTCAACTAGCTACAACTAGCTTTTTGCATGACATATTCCAAAGTTTAGATAAAGGATATATAGTCGCATCACTCTATGTCGACCTTAAAAAAGCGTTTGACAAAGTGAGTCACCTTTTGCTAATTAAAAAGCTATACTCTGAATTCAATGTACCATTCTACCTCACAAAACTTATAAGTAGCTATCTTAAAAACAGAACGTTCTCCATAAAAATCAACGGTAGCATTTCGTGTTCATTTCCACTGCTTATTGGCGTCCCACAAGGAAGCTGCCTTGGCCCACTTCTCTTTATTATTTTCTTTAACAGTCTCAACTCCAGTCGTCTCAGCGCTATCTCCCATACAATTGATTATGCTGATGATGTGGGTTGTACTGTCAAGGAACGTAATATTGAGAAGGTGATGGAACTACTCAAGTCATGTATGCAAATTATCTGTGAATGGTGTGACTTAAACTGCATGGAAGTCAACTTTTCGAAGACTAAATATATGCTATATAAGTTCCCACATACTAATATTAACCTTGATAATGCCCCTCCGACTATAGGTATTACTCCTGATGTGTATATTGAACGTGTCTATGAGTTTAAATATCTAGGCATATTCATTGACGAACATCTAAGTATGACTAAGCATTTAAGTTATATCAATGGCAAAATAAACCAGAGACTTGGAAACCTTACTTATCATAAAAGACTAATACCTAAGGAATGCTTAAAAATAATTATCACAGCTCTTATAAACTCAATTATTGAATATTGTATTCCACTTTATTGTTACAACTTTGAATCCTTATCTAGAATTGATACTTGTGTGCGTAGATTTCTAAGTAACTACAATCCTACCTCAAAAAATGTATACCACGACCTAAATATATCAAATACATACCAATTGTATAATTACCATATGTTAACTTTTACGAGAACCATTCTGACCTCAGATTTCATACCTGAACATCTGAAATGTATATTTCCTAAACGATCATGTATCCGGGAGAGTAAATTCGCCCTAAATATTGCACTACCTAAATTTAAATATGAGCATTTCAGAAAATCCTTTCAATATAGAGCAATCAATGCATGGAACTCTTTAAATACGACTCTGAAGACTATTAGAAATCATGAAGATTTTAAATCAGAAATTCAAAAATTGTATAGAATAAATATTAACAAGACTCACTGACTGTAATACATAGATTTTATAACCTCTACTTTCTACACATTATATTTTCCTCTCTTAGTTGTCCTCTACAACTAAGGGTGTTGTTCATCGGAAAACAGTGCCTGTCACTGACATGAATTAACAATAAAGGATTAAACTAAACTAAAACTAAACTAAAGTGTATACTTTATGCATAAGCGCCCTTCAAATGCAGTAGACACTTTTGAAAGGAGACACATTAACACTGTCGTAATTAACCCGGACGTCCAATAATTTTTGCATCTATAGAAAAAATTATCTTATCGGTCAAGTCGATTATAGTAAGTGTAAACTGTATCGTAAATACTGGATGTATACTTGGTATGTTAAATTAAAAAATTGTATAATAAATTAAAAAGAGGACATGAAAACTGTACTATAAGTAAGTAAATTGTGCATTTAGTTTTTTATACACTTTTATTGTCGGCCCGTTGAAAATAAATGACACAATTAAGCAAGAAGGAAGAATCCGATAAAAATAAGATGAGGGAATGAAATATCTTCATATTATTATATTAAGCGTACAATCGACGCTCCTTATAACGACACCCCAATTATTTCAATTATTGAATCCGTAGCTCTAAAATTTGAGATACAGATTGATTTGAGAGAGAGATGCAGAGTTGAGATATCTAAGAATCATAATTGAATCTCATCCTTCTAAATATATTTCTATTATCCTACATAAGTAAACACTCCAGTCGCTACAAAGTGGGATGAATAATAAAAACGCACAAACGAAAATAATTTTTGCTTGCCCACCTGAAATTGCCTGAAAACCCCTAACTTTGGAAATTTCAGGTATTTTGATCCACTCCATGCAAAAATATGCAAAGAGTAAGAATAAACGACATACGTAATTACATATGTATGTAAACTTCAAGTTGGGGGACATAATTTTTTTATTTTAAAAACCTGTTACATAATGATCTATAACTCTCTTGGATTCTGTTGCTACTGCTGCGCTTGCTGGCACAGTATTTTACTAATCTGACTAAACAGTTTCTGAATATTGTTCACGATGTAAAATTGTTCTTGGCCAGGCTTCATTAGTGTAAGTAAAGAGATTAAGGAAGCGCTTATAAAATAAGCAGGGTAACTCTGGCGGATCAAAAACAGTTTAATAGTAATGTAAATTCTCATTTGATCATATTGTTACATCGCCCCGCCCCTGGTTGGGGACATGGTCTTGTAAACCCAGATCTTTGTGTTTTGAACCGAGAAATGATGTCGTTGAAACGAAACCTTCGGATGGAAATGTTTGATTCTGTTTGTAATAAGATCTATATTTGATTTATTCAATGAAGAGTCATTTTATACATAAATAGAGCACTAAATACAAAATGGACTTTATCTTTTCCCGTGTGTACGGCCCTGTACGGGTATCTTATAAATAATATAAGTGAATCGAACAATCTACTGTCCCACATTGTATTTGGTACTTCTTACAAATCTGCTGACCCTTGGGTGACCTCATGACCCACAGGTCAACCAGGTGATCAGTACATTCACCACACTCCTTGCTTGAGTTCTCTGTGTGACTGGCAGGGAGTACATGCTTCCGTATTTCCCAGCTAGCAAATTTAATACCCGGGTTTTTGAACCTTCAAACCATGTATCTTTATTTCATCAAGCTTCATCACCTTGTACACAAACTGAATGTTACAGGTACTATATATGGTAGTAAAATTATGCCAAGAGACAGTGGTCGTCATGGGAACGGGTAAAACCCGGGTACATGGGAACGGGAACGAGTACAGGAACGGGTACGGGAACAAATATTTTGTTCCCAACCAGTTTAGGTACGGGAGCAGGAACACACTCAAGTGAACCCGACCACCGGGAACAGGAACACGAGTGGGAACGGGAACGGAGATTTTCATTTTGTTCCCGTTCCCATCGGGAACGGGTACAGTCTGCACATGATCCCGTTCCCATACCTGTTGTTCCCGGGATCGAGTGGGTACTTTTACCATCTTCTAGAAACGCATTCAAAATTGATTTCTACAATTTCCTCCAATTTCTACACACATATCCCTGCCTTAAAGATACAAATGCTAGAAATCGTGTTTCAGGTTTCAGTACAATTGCGGTATTTTCTAGAATAGTTCTACAAGTTAATATAATAAATATTAAAATAATTATTATTAGTTTATACTTTTACTGCAGGTTTTACCCCTGAAAAATGGATTGCTCGAGTTAATGTTTTTTTTAAATAAAACTAACAAAGGGAAACTGATCCATGTATGTACTGGCATGTTTTTTCAGATATATTTTATATGCAGAATAATTATCTTTGGGCCAGCAATTGATCTTAAATATTAAGTACCATTTTGAAACCCTCATCAACATGTAATTTTATTTTTGGAAGAGCATTTTCCCAGTATGACATTTTGAAGTGTTGATATTCGGTTTACTCGGTACATAATCTCTGAAGAATTAAACAGTCTGTTATTACGCCGTTACGTTTAGCAATGGGGGAGCGTTTAGCCGCCCTGCATATTGTCTGTATTTATCTGCAAAACGAAGGGTTTGGTGGCTACAGAAATTCTGATAATAATTTTTACCACACTAATTGTAAGTACAATACGACTTGGACCCGGGAACGGGACCGGGGACACCAGCTGTGGGAACGGGTACGGGTCCACAACATTTTTAATTTCTGGGTACGGGAACAGGAACGGGTCCGGGTACGTACTTTTATTAAATTTATGCGAACGAGTACCTAAAATACTGTTCCCATCATAACGGGATCGGGCCCGGGTACGGGAACACTTACGGAGAGTACCCATTGAGTGGGAACAGGAACGGGAACGGGAACAAACTTCTTGTATCCATGACGACCACTGCCAAGAGATGATTTATTTTAGCTTGTTTTCATAGAAACACCCATATTGGTAAACAATTGTCTATGTTGGAAAGTATAAAACAATTCATGTATTTTGAATGCATGATTGATTAGATGTAGTTTCATAAACGATATACATAAGTACAATCAATAGTGAAAGAGACTTCAGAGCACAAGATTAAAATGGTTTAGAAAATACACATTGCTGTCAAATAGTACGCCCAAATATTTAAATTATTTAACGTATTAGATTTCAGAATTGTAACACACTAACTTCGGTATAGTATTGGGTAATTGGTCTCGTGGTTTGTGAAATACCATAAATTTAGTTGTAACAAAATTTATTGTAAGTTTTATCTTTGTGCGCTAAGTTCAAAACTTCTAGTTGTAAAATATGCACAATAGTAAAAGCCCTGTGCTTCACAGGGACAATTACTTGAAGAGGTGGTAGTGTGATTGTAGAAATTAAACGCCCAACGGCTTACGAATCAAGCCCTGTCGTAGAGACTTGTTGTATGCCTAAATCGTGAGCGCTTGTATTAAGAGTAAGCAATACTTTATTTTAATCGGAATTCAGTAAAACATATTTGAATACCAATTCCGATTCCAAAAAAATTTTTTGAATGCGATTTTGAATTAAAATACTTCCTGGGAATTATTTGGAATTCCAATATGAATTAAAATCCTCAAATTTTCGAATATAATTCCGATTCCGATACCGATTCCCATCCTTGGTCCACCGGCCTAAAATATTCCACAGGGAGACGGTCTAAATGAAGCTGGGATCATTTTGGGACCGTTAGTTTAAGTTGAATGTGTGATAGGAATTTTGAAATTTTAAGTGGAAAAGGTGGAAAAAGTGGAAAAAAGTGGAAAAAAGTGGAAAAAAGTGGAAAAAAGTGGAAAAAAGTGGAAAAAGTGGAAAAAGGTGGAAAAAGTGGAAAAAGGTGGAAAAAGTGGAAAAAGGTGGAAAAAGTGGAAAAAGGTGGAAAAAGTGGAAAAAAGGTGGAAAAGTGGAAACGGCCGGGATTGTAGAACTTAGCCGTTACATGTAATTACCTATGTAGTTAATTCAGAATTCAAAATATTTTTCTTGTAACATCACGCAATGGTATCGAAAGCCCCGTACAAATGGTCATGATTTTTCTTAAAACCAAATGTTACGGTTACAACATTTGTCCATATGGAAGATCAATCTGACATTCCTTGCCCCGCGTAGTCCCAGATTTAAGCTATTTTTTTTTATTTATTTTTAGCTTATTCTATACATTGGAATCTTGAGCAACGTATCACAACAAGACTCAAGGATTTTGCAAGAGGATATTTCGAAAAATGAGTTTAGAAATGAGTTGACATTTATCTCGGATTTGTTTTGCCCATCGTTTCCTTACGCTTTAAAATAATTTCTCTGCTTATCTGTCACACTACTGCATTTCACTTCGCCCTTTAGTCAAGTTCTAATCAACGGATTTTTACTGTGCAAACCTCTACGCTTCTGCATAACAGCATGAGTTCAAATCAAAGCCATGTAGGATACTTATAAATACTCATGTTTAAGTTTCTAGATCCTTTATTATTGTTCTTTCATTTCAATTAATTACATTTTGTAAATAAAATATTGAGTAGGAGGGTTTTCATTATGAAACCTATTGGCTTCGACTAAACGTGACCACCGTAAAAACGCCTTTCTTGGTGCGTTTCTTTTTCTGGCGCTTTTCTTGCTGTTTCATCGGTTTTTCTGGAATGTCCAGTTCCCCGTTTATACATTAGTGGCAAGTACTTCTATATAATGAGAAATAATGAATGAGACTTACACATGTTAATTGTCTCAATTCTAAGATACATACATTTGTTGGTAATGAAATGATATCAAACAACCTGGGTGTGACCACTGGACCTCACAAGTGCATGTTTTGATTTCTCTTTCCCAACTTTCGCCAGAGTTGCTGATGAGCACAGCAGCAGAACAGCACAAATGATCAACTGAGACAGGGTTTAAAATTCAAAATTTAGATGCAGACATGGAATGATGAACTAATAATAAGTTATATGCTTATATTAAAATATCCTCAAATTATTTACCACTGTCTTCATTTTGAAGGGCCCACGACGGTTTTGACGCCCTGTGACGGATAAGCAATTATTACTTCTCCAATATTTTCCTTGTAAAGTGCAGTAGTAGAAGCCTCGAACGAAACTGACTCAAACCTCAAAACAGTGGGCTTTAAATACTCAACAAAATCTGATATGAACTGTAGATATCTCTAACGAGGCTTCGTCGCAATTCATTTGTAATCAGCTTAATATAGGTAATTTACAGACATAGATCGAGGAGTTCCTCAAATGGAATTGATTTTATTCTTACCGTAAGGAACCAATTAATTTTGAATAAATTCAAATAATGAACTTAAGAGATTCTAATAAGCGTTCAGGATCCAGTAAATAAGGATGTTGTACTAGAAAGGGACTTATACGTAGTATTTATCCTAATACGAAATTAATCACGTTCTATATAATCAATTAGGATAAATCTCAAGGTAATTCCAACAAACTCCAGACATTCTATGAGTCAGACGTTCTACAATTTGCATCCATGTCATCATCTGGGTTTTGTACAGGTTCGATTATATTCTACACAAGGCTGTCTCCCCCTCAAATTTGACATTGCAATATCAAAGTCAGTTCTGAACAAAAACCCCCCTGTACTTAAGCTATTTTATGGGCTTTGATTCCCACGAAAAATCTGAAGACGGACGTTTAATGATTATGGCACTGCAGGGCGGAAACAAATGGTTACAAAAGCTAACATCCAGCCTCGAATGTACGAGGAATTAAAAATATGGAGCAAACTAACAGAAATGAGAATCTTTCTTAAAATTTAACAAAAGCTAGTAAGAGTATTTTTGATTTTGGGCACCAGGTACAGTCACAGCATTGGGGATTTATTAATTTCACATGTTCTACAAAATTTCGTCTTGTATAAAATATAAACAAACATCTCACTTCATATGCTGAAACGTTGTTCATTCACTGTCTGTTAAAAATCCGTCAATGTTCGCAGTCCTAGCATCTCCCTCTATCCGTAATCAAAGACACTGGCCAAAAAGCATAGGATTCCTCCAATCCTAAACCCAAAAGCTTCCCTATGTGTAACCTAGAATGCTCCCCCTATCCGCTTGATAACTTAAAACACAACACTTATCATAAAAATCAAATAACCATTCGCTAACACTTATTGTTCGATTTCCCACTACACCTTACCTTATAGATACTATGTCCGAGTATTTTATAATAGAGCTTACATAATATTTACGTACATTCAGTAATTCAGAAGAATTATTCTTCTGTTTCCGTAAATGTTGTATAATTTAAAATGTAATAAACGTTAAACAACAACAAATAATGAGGGAAATCAAAACATGGAAATAATCATTGAAAGGTGGAAATACTTTCCAAATTATTCCAGTCAAAGTAATCGTTTGAAAATAGCATCCATAAAATAATTTTTCCGTTCTTAATATTTTATTTCATACGTACTATTTTGAAAAATCTTTCTCGGTTATTATTTCAAGTTGTGTAATATTATTGAACCTACGCAAATAATTATGGAGCACAGAATTTCCAATTATTATAATCATCAACCTGCTGTAAACTTAAATAGCTACTGAACAAGGAGCACACATGTGTGTGCATACGTGATGAAATCAATAACACTGCAATCAAATGTGGAGCGTACAAATTATTACCAAATATATAGTATACTGACCACAAAAAACATGCAAATACACCCCCAAAGAATATTATGGCACAAAATGAAGTAAAATCCATAAAAGTCTTATCTACACAAGTAATTGTCAAATAATTTTCCCCAATAATTACGGAAAAGTAGGACAGGTGGACGGATACATATATCCAACCTGTCACCGACGTTTTATATAATATCCCTATACATACATTGTAAGAAGTAATAGCATAAGTTTATAATAACACATTTCTACTTGCTAAGCACACCACAAATTCGCTCAGTCTCACCATCCGTCAAGGTATTTTTCTTAGGTTCATATGAATCCCTTCATAGCTTATTTATGGAGTTCTTGTAAATTGTCTTGTTGTGTAAGAAAATCAAGGGAAACTAAGGCAACATTACTACAATTTTTGATTTATTGTTATTAGTGTACTGGCTTCGTGGTTTCTCACAATAGGGATTAAATCTTATGAGGATTTACGATACCTTTCCATTTGGATGTCGTCCCAAGTATCTAACTATAATGATATGTACGGATTAAGTTTGTACACACACACAGTTGTATGATCCAAATTAAATTATATTAAGAAGGAGCAATTTCTCAAAGTAATAAATATAGGGCTCAATTCTGACAGTCTCAATCAGACACTACATTTGCTTCAATGGACCAGGTCATTCAGGACCAAAAGACAGAATAGTACAGAGAATGGACGATTAAAGATTCAAATAAACTACCTTGAAGAACTCATAGCTTGTATCATAACATGAGAACAATATTTTGAGCTTGTAAAATTTGAGGTTAATTCAAATTGGAACAGGGATCATGCAGTTAGGAAACTCTTGTTTACAATTCTTATCAGTCCTATTCGGATCAGTGGATTAAATTAGTAACCTTGATTCATCAACGTGAGTCTTAAATGTGCTCCAACAGCCTGTTACTATATTAGCCAGCCAACTTTAAATCCTTACATAAGTTCCTTGTATCTTTCTCAAAATCAGCTCACGCAACACTAAACCTCACACATCTTAACTTTCAACTGTTTTGCTACAAGTCATCCATCCAATTTTTGTAAAAATTCACACGCAACCTTGCTTCCCTCAAAATATTTCTTAATAATTGTTATTTCTTGATCCTACAACACTAAAATTTAATCCACACTGATGATTTGTACCGAGTCTCGGATTTCAGCCTGCTATGAGTCTACAGCTCATTTTGTAACTCTTGAATATATAATCTTCCATGATGGGATCCCCCAAAAGCTTTCCACTTATTTATTTTCTAGTGCCCCAATGTCTAAAAGAATCTGTAAGGTCCCTACAGTATGTGCAATGTACATATCCCAGCCTGCATGAAAAATGGGAAAAGGGAGCAATTATCTATTTTTTGGCAAAGGCTGAGCAGCACCTATATCATGTTAAATTTTCAGAGAACTTATGCAAATCCCCACCTGGCATATACCCTCACATTAAACCTTGGAACAACATTAATCGACCCGTAAATTAACTAGACGATCTTTCAAATATCTTATATCATCACCATATTCATTTATCATCAGTCGATAAACATCCCTCCATGTCAGATGAAATTCTGAGCTCGGACGTCTCGAACTATTCTCAATATCTGTACATACACTCTTGAAAAGAATGGATCTATATAATAATATGCACTCATAGGTGAGTTCCATTGGAAAGCCTTATAGCATTTATAATTCTCGAATGGATAAAGTAAGCTCATTTTATAATAGCCCCTTAAATCAAGACAATTTGGCTCACGTTCGTCTCTCTAGAAATGCATTTATGAGGGGAAAAAATACCATTGTAGTAAATTACCTGAATATTTTCCCCTTCCGGAAAAAATACCCTTTGGAAATCTTCTACACTTCAATTATATAGAGAGGAATCCTTAGGGTCAAGAAAAGACCCATGTTTATGTACATACGACGTGACAAGTGCTCATAACACATTCACATCAACTACCTCCACTGAAGGTGCTCATATCTCATTGTCAGACGGCTCTTGCTGACGTAGGTAAAGGCCTGTGTGTGAGCAATTACTTAATATTTTTATCACAGCACTCAATTTGACAAGTTCACGCGGTTCTAAGTGACATCACGAAGATGCTTCTCCAACAAGAAGAGCCCCATACACACACCAAGGAATTATTATGATGTAAAAGAAAGCAAGTTGCACAATAAAAATGACAATAGACTCAATGAGACTCGTTGTTTCTGTAGACCTGCCTTGAATTGGATATATTACAGAGAGGAATTAGTATTGCAATAATTTGGCACAACATCTTCTCCCGAATGAGTGGACGACTATCACACACACATAGTTTCTAATGACACTTTTTCTCTCTGACACGTTTCTGGCTTCCACCAGTCCATCCAGTAACAGTAAGTACATACACATAATTATATGTAGGTACATACATAATAGTCCATACATTATAATAAGATATCCCTAGCATAGACATAGTCCCTACACTATATCCATATACAATGATAGAGAGCCAGACAGCAATGATATAATGGCAAAATTCTTTTTTTTTCTGCATAAATTGGAACTTGCACTACCTGCTCTGCTTATACACAGATATAGATAGATATTGTACCTATGTACATACAGTTATAGAGATGCTCCTACAAGATTTGATTCTGTAATTATTATATATGGTAGTGGTTTTGTAAGTGACAATGAAATATAATGTGAGCTGGCAGATTAAGAACAATGAGAATACGCTGACCAAATTAATCATCCGACAACAGCGTTTACCTTCAATGATGCGACGAAGAGCAGTATCTTCTTCTTCTTCTTGGCCTTCCTAATCTCTTGACTTCGTCTCTTGAATAATCTCGAACAAGGGGGGGGGGTGATCTTCTCATTCTGTGTGTTCCAACGCAGGGACATGAGATTTCATTACCATGACTCTCTGGTTGGTCTGGGTGTGCAAATTAGTGGAATGACAAAAGTAAACAAAGGAGTCCCATACAGGATTATTGTGGGGTTGAGATATGTGAAGGATGAGCCATAGGGAAGTCCCATGGAGATGTGGAGGATAATAATTACTCTGCTCTGCATTAGTTCTCCCAGGGTGATTAAACAATGTAATTGGGAGCTGGAAGTACTTTTTAAACGGGTACAACTTTTCCTACACACACGTCCTTTCTTCTGTTTATGTGAGGAAGGAACTGGTTCCAGGTTAGCTCTCCTATAGTTATAAATAATTATGTAGAACATATGTATGTATGTACATTTTCATATTTGTAATCAAATATCATGGGGACATTTGTATCCTAAATTTTGAAGATTCCGCATATCGGACAGGCTACATATAAATATATGACAAGGCTGTCCACGTTGAGTATTATAGGTATAGGATAGGGACTCGTTGTAGGGGGAAATCTTCATAGTGTTTGAACTATATTTTCCATTCCACATGTCTGACCGACCTGACGCATCGCATAATTACATTACACCATCACAATTTAACTAACAATAAGAACCACAAAAGCATATATACATATCTGGGCTATATAAGCACACGCTTGGCTTCCTTCAGACTCTTGGGGTCCCTTTCTGATGAGTTTCCCTCTGAGGCCTCAAATCGACACTGTACATTAACAATTAACTAGACGGACCACTTCCACTCCGCACATTATTCCTCTCATTTATGACTTTATTGATTCATGAATTTAGCAATTAAATGCCAAGCCATCATAGAGATTTCGTCACTTGAGCAGCATTGTAAAAGCAACGTGGTCCGATGATCGTCCCCTATATTACGTTGAGCATAATAATCATTGCATCAATTGCTATCTAGTCTCTTCAAGAAATTATCGTTATATTAACCAAATAAATATTTTCAACTGGGACTGGCCTAGCTCACGGGGCCCTGTGTGAATTTGTTTGTTGAACCAACCACAAGTCACACTTGCAATTTATTTCTATTATCCTCCCTAATAAGGTGAATGGCATCATTTACATTGCAGATTACAACAAAATCCCAAGTAAACTCACACTCCTCATTTTCCTTTATTTTTCACATTCCCTCGCATGGGTCATTATTTAATGTGAAAATTAGTTCAGTCTCATAACTCTCAAACTACATAGAATCTCTCCTTATTTAGTTTTTTTCTCTTGTGTTGAATTTTGGTGCTAATAATATTTTTCAAATAATAATAATTACTATTAAAATTCCCTTTCGGAAATCTTACCCACTGCAAATAGTATTTTTGTAATCAGAATTATTATTGACCTTATCAAATATCAAGTGCCAGGAGATCACACCCTAATAATTTCCATGCTCCATATTTGAGCATTGCTTTGACTCGAGAGATTTTTTGGGGGGGAATAGATTACATATGTACACTATGAATTGTATCAGAGGATTTACCCTCACTACTATTGCAAATCCCATAAAGTCTCTTGTGAGAGGTGTCTCCCTGGAAGGACTCATAAAGCACGGAAAGTGACGTTATAGTAAAAGAGCCAGCACGAACTATGTATGCATTTTCATACCCTTTGAAAGCCGAGTAGAAAAAGAGGATAAGCGAGAGTGGACGGAGACTCAGAAAAGAAAACTCTGTTGTGTTCAAGAGGTAAGAGATGATGATGATGATGAAGAAGAAAAAGAAGAAGAAGAAGGTGTAGGAATGGAAAGGTGGTTTGGAAGTATTGTTGTAAGAGACATATGCATTGAGATTGTGTGCTGTGTGTCTCAAGGAAGGGGGTTGAGATTTTTGGAATCCTCTCGAGGGTTGCATTTCACTCGATCCTCTCTCTCCTCACTCACACACACGTGAAAACTACCTGTGGATTAATTCCTCCTTACCTGGGTGTCATTTCCGAGTCGGACTTGGTAGAGGTACTTTGTCACGGATCGGAGTTATCATCTTCTCAATGCCCTTGTACAGGATCTATAATACATTGCTAATCCTATGATAAGCCCTTTGAGTAGATAAATATACGCATTCCCTCGTGTTATTCTAAAGGATTGCTCCCTTCATTGAGCCTCCTGCTCAGAAGGCTCTATTTGTGAGGACATAATTAGTATTTACTGATACGGACTCCTGTCGATATTTTCGGAACGTGCACTTTTTGTGTCTATGTCAAGGAGAAACGTGCTGTTCGGTGAAAGGGACTCACGTGACTGTATTCCGTAGGACTGTGCCCTGGGGATGAAGTAACGGTGTTGGGATTGCTGGAGCATTTTTAAGGAAACGTTCTTTTTCGGAGGAGATTGATACAGGGATTTAGTATCAGAGCTGAGGAGAGATGCTGAGTCTCACGTCTCAGGAATTTGACTGTATTTCCTGCTCCTTTGCTATCTCTTCCACGTGCTAGGACTAGTAAAACCTGGACAAGTCCAGACTCTTGGGGATTCTTAGCTCAGTGACCATATAATAACTAATAATTGTTTACCAACGGTCAGGTTGGTTGGGGTGATTCGACTCTGTAGTTTCTGTTGGCTACAGATCCTCAAAAATCAATATTATCGTCAATCATTGAAGATATCTCCGAAATTCTGGTTGCAAGGTAAGATGATTTCCTTATTTTTTGCTCCTGTAGAAAAAAACATTTCCATTTTTGTTAATCAGGTTCCAATATCATATTTATTTAGTCCTTGGAAAAGCCTCAGGCTTTTTGACTCATACAATTGATCGAATCCTAAGATTTGCTCTTTATTTTTGAACAGCAATATTAATTATTGTAATCTCACAATTCCTTATTTAATTCTCTTCTTCTTCTCTTGGATTTTATTGATACTGAAAATTTTGAGAGAATTCAGAGATTAAAAAATAACGTAAAGACACTTTGATAAAGAGGACTATATTTGATTCAAAGTTTTGTCCCAGGAGCTATGGTGAGTCCATATTTGTGCTCTAAGGGAATTCAAACCCTGAGACAGGCTTTCCGGAGTAGCTCAAACTTATTTGACAAAATATGATGAGATATCTACAGGAAATAGTTTTGTCATCTTTAGATATGGAACTGGGATATGTCCCCTTTGATTTATGGACGTCCCGTATTTCCGCACCTGGCTGAAGTGAAATTGTTTGTACGAACATTTAGTATCCCGAGCTGTATAAAAATAAAATCTTTCCCAATTTCCTTATTTTAGCTTCTTTGAAAATAAAAACTAGTTCCGACGTTCATATGCATACAGCTCCGGTCCAAAGGTATCTGGTTTGATGGCTGCCTTTTCATAGAGAACCAGATCTTGAGCACCGATTGGGAAAGGGAATCAAAGTCAACCAAAAGAAAATGATGCAGCTATTTTTCAATAATTCTCACTAGCCCCTTCCTATATCTATACATTGTGTGATTTGACAGGGCTCCTCTCCTCCTTAGTATATATAAGAAGCGCGATGGAGCTTACAACAAATACCCAGGGATAATTATGCTCTTGAACAATGTGATCATGACTTGAGCAAAATTTTGATTGATTTTAAGGAGTGACATTTATTTTCAATGGTTCCTTTATTATTGTCCGGGACCCAATAAGTCCGAAATTGGAAAATGATTTGGAGTTTTGTCTCTGTACAAATGTGGAGCCGTGTATGTAATTCTGTAATCTTGTAGAGCTATAGAGGGACAGTGTATATAGGGTTTGAAATAAATTTAAAATTGATGTCTCCTCATGTCTACATTTGGAAAATAGATGTTGATAAATGTTCAAATTTACCAACAAAAACAATTTCACACAAGGAGTTTACACATTCTTTTTTTTAAAATCTGTACTAAGTCTTATAGTATATATTGTATGTGCACTTTGTAAACGGTGACTGGGAATTTAAGCAACGAGATCATGCTTGGCTGCTAATAGGTATCTACAGATATTATGAGAGTTTGTTTGGTGGAACGGATTTAGCGGCGGCTACTTAGCACAAGTGATAAACACACTGTGTGACATCAACCTTGCAAAATTTGGATTAAAAATTAAAAGGTACACACACACACACACAAAAAACACAAATGAGGTAATCATAATAATTTCAACATTAATCACACATAATGAAGTTTCACACACAAAGGATTGGGTGCAAGGTCTTGTTTCCCAAGTTTTTAATTTGTCATATATAAGTAAAAGTAGTAGAACGGAACTGAGTTGGATTCCAACCGTTTTTGACGTGATTTTCATGATCACCCTATTTGGAGTCTACTTTCGGAAACCCATTCCAATCTACCACATCTGTATTTGGAGAGTTACAATTTTAAGATTATATGCTCAAAATTAATAGTCCTCTGAGGCCCTCTCATTGAGAAATCTCACAATGAGCTGTTAACTATTGGTTTATCTTTTGGATCTTTCCAAATTTGCCCAAGTGTCAGAATGTATAACCGCTGTCAAAGTATAAGCTCTGTCCAAGGGAACTGATATTTAAATCCTATTTGATTATTAAACGTCCCTCAGAATAATAATTCTTACTCCAATACAATTCCTCACAAGATCTTGCAAGAGCTTCAGCAAAGACATGAAACACAACTTGGAGAGTCTGCTCCATTATCTGCTCCATTAATGTCTACTTATTATTTTCGACTATAATAACAGTAATAATAATTATTGAGGGATATACAAAAAGTTATTGCATAAATTATTAGACTCAAAATGTTTTCAGATTCTGAAAAAAAAATTAGTTTCAGCTAAAAAGATTTTTTCGCCTGGAGTTCCCAATAAAAAAGCTCAAAATCTCAGGACAGTCGTAGTTCAATATTATTCTAATGTATTGAATTTTAATTAGTAATTATTGCAATTATGAGTCCCAGACAGAACTAAATCCACACGGAAATATACAGCAGATTACGTGCAGGGGCTAGCGTTCGCAAGACACTCAACTACTTTCCGAACATGATTTTTCTGAAGCAACAAGTAGTCTCCGGGACAATCTGGACTGTAGGCTCTCTGCTGTGTGTGCGCATTCACAAAATCCCTTAATTGCATGAGGATGGCTCACATCTCTCAAATGAATAATTCCCTGGCACAAGAGCACAGTAGATTAGATATGAAGACTGAAAATTAATTATTCATTCAAAACTCTGAGCAAAATTCCCAGTCCAAATCATGCATGAGGTTGCATGAGAGGAATAATTGTCGAAAATTGGTTTTAAGGTATAGACACACACAAAAAAAAATAATCGAAAGAAATCGACACCTTCAGTAGTTTTATGGAAGGGACTCAATACAAATCACTGGAGCTTCTGCGATTACTATGACGTGAGTTGGAGATTGCATGTTTGGGCTTTTTGCTGGTCAATAATCTCCGATGGTACAACATACTAGGATGGAAGTACACAGATGAGTGCATGCGACTCATATCTGTTGATGAGGAAAAACTAATGGGGACTATTTACACTGAATAAACGCGCATGATTAAATGGGCTCACAATATAAATTGAATTAACATTTCAAATATTTACCAATAATTATTACAGCATTGGCTCAAGGAATAATAATTGAAACTAAAGCTGGAGAATCCGTCTGTGGGAGTTTTCGTATTCAGTGGTTTCATTTGAACTCATTGGTTCGGAACGCTTCTCTGGTTTGCAATCGATTCGTAACAAAACGTTTCCTCACCGAACTCTTTATCCTCACAGGACTTGATCATTAAAAAAGAATTATAAAATATGAGGGGAGATAAATCATTCCACAACTGGAAACATTTATCCGGAAAATAGTTTTGTTATTTGCATGTATATGTAAGATTGCGTAAATAAAAAACCACGCGTTTTTGTAAGCTTTATTTACTCAAGTAAATGAATGACAAATGATTAAATTGTCAAGCGTTGATGCTTTTAAGTATGAAATTGAGCCTGTGACAGGATAAACTCCCCTGAGTCTCCTTCAATAGTCTTTGCAAGCACCCAGAAGGGTCTGGACCATTCGAATGTAAATTTTGTTTGACTTTATGAAATGGATAGGGCTCCTATTTTTTATTCAGAGCGAAAAGCAATCCTAACAAAACTATAATTATACACAGGAACAACAAAACCTCTCAAGTTTTTAAAGCCCAATGTGATGAGATGGATTAAATAAGTGAAAATTGAAGGGAATTCTAGAAAAGGATGACATTTCCACTTGTTTGTAATCAGAATAGAGAGAGTTTTGATTCAATGGACTGCTCCCAGCATATACACTCAAATGACATCCCCAACATTTATTAATGTCTCACACGTTTCTTTCCTACCAAATAATATTTTAGTTAGAAAAGGAATGAATTACATTCAATAGACTCACTTTTTTTTTAAATTCAAGAGCTAAGAGAGAGAGAGAAAGAGATATGTGAAATCATAGAAACAGTCTAGAATGGAATGAAGGATTGTACTCCTCATGTAAAAATCCCAGTGAGTCCTTATGTGTTCACATTTAATGATGAGAAAAAGAGTAAGAATTTCGATTTGAAAGAAGAGTTGAGGAGGACTTTTGTGGATGGAGGAACATTGAGAAACGTTGGGGTCGGTCGGAGAAACCCAAAAGTCTGATTGTGTCTCGATCCACGGAGAGTGGACGCAGGGAACGGGCCTGTTTTGTTGTTGTGACACAGTTTTTTCCCCTGTAAATTTTGATAAATTCGACGTCACCCACTTGAAAAGCTGGGAAGAGGAGAGGGCAGAAAGGAGATGTCATAACAAACAAAGAATCTCCGACCAGATAAATATTGCAAAAAACTCAAGAGACACAATTTATACATTTCCTCGGGAGGGTTACACACATTCGTATACATATGGCTATGACCCTATAAATTAAATTTACTTTTCCTTAAACGTGTCGTAAGGCTCTGTGTGTATTGTACAGTTTTCAGACCCTGATCTCACGTGACAGGGTGTACTGTATTTGGGTGCATCTGATACATACATACATAGTATGTCATTGAGAGAAATAAAAGCCAAGGTGTGTGTTTGTGTATGTGTATATGCAATGTGGATCAAGGAATAAGTATGAGCTGGTAAATTTGGACATATTAAATGAGGCTGAAATGTTCTAAACCCAGTGTGGATGATGCACTCCCTTTGGAAGGGTCTGAAGAAAAGAAATGATCCCGGACATGAAAAATTGAGCGCTATGAAAAGAGCACTTCACTTCATTCCACTCCATTCTCTCTGTCATAATGTCCACAGACTCAAGTCTCTCTCTCTACTTGTGGATAGTTCATCTGTAACTGTGGAGAGAGATCATTGGAACAATTCCACACAAATCATATTTATTCTACCTTGCAACTGTATTCTCCAAAATAAAAAAATAGTCACTCCAAAAAATACAAAAAACTTCATCCCGCTCAAATCTTACCCTCCACAGCTCCATAGAACATTTACCTCTTGAAGCTCCCGAGAAGGAGCTCCCCCCGAAGTAGTAACGCAACAATTGATAATATACATACATATCTACATGAATCTTATTGTGAATTTTAAGTACACATCAATTTAACATTCCAATAAGTAAGCTCTTAGGAGTTGCAAGTTGGAACTCCCAGCATGTCATCCCAATATGTATGTTTCCACGTACGAGCATTTAATTCCGTCCTCGCATACTTCTGATGGAAAGAACAAATGGAAGGATTTCCATTTGTAGTAGATAATTAACTATAGTTACTCTGTATAGATATATCCCTAAGTATCTATCTATGCAAAATGAAGATCTCATCTTCGGCCAATTGTAATGTCCCTTGATCATTTTCCACCCCAGTGACTAATTTTATAGCTTGAGAGAGGGGCATAAAAATAAATCACGCTACTTTATTTAACTTTTTCAGCTGGTGATTCAGAATTGATTGGAAAGTTACCTATTTTTTCGGAATCTTATATAGTAGAGGAGCATGTGTGTATGTATGTAATTATATCAACCAGTAGGACGGGTTGACATCAGCAAGTTCTCACAGGCCTAATATATAAAGCCTGCCGCTATTTCCAAGCACGTAATTACTAGGTTTTTAGTACCTGTGACAAAAAATCATCCCAGGGCTCGGTCGTAAATTTAGTTCATTTTAGATCCCCATTAAAGATACCACCTGGGATCCATTGACAGGACTTGGATTGAGGGGATAAAATATTTAATGTCTTGTTTGCCAAAATAATTATTTCCAAGATAAGCCGTGCCAATTGAAGGGTAATGGTTAATTTAATAGCGCTTCTGAAATAGTCCCATCACAATGGGCCCAAAATTTAAATAAGTGATTTAGGCACAAAAATCCCCTGAAAATTGCATCATCTTTTACATAATTAATTAACCCACGAGACTTATATTACGGGCTCTTCGTACATAATTTCCACAAGAACAATAACAACTATTGGGGAGAAGGGAACGATGAACTGAAGATCCGCATCAATGTCAAGGGATAATCTTTAGAATTTGGAAAGGGAAATTCTTTAAATTCTTCCAATCGTACCTACCGTAAGATAAATAAGAAGGCTGAAAAGGTTGAGCCCAAGTGATAGTCAATGTGGACTAATTTTTGCTCTCCAATCGAACCTCAAGTGGAGTGTAGTCGGGGGTGGAGTGAGACAGGGCTTTTCACCGGCATCATCCTCAAGTCCTTCACTCCTTGAGAAATTTGAGAGGGAGAGGAACATATACATAGATAAGACTATTATATATAATGAGAGTATACAGAAGAGCATTTCTTCTCTACTCCCTTTTAACTCTTCCGCTGTAGATCATGCCGGGGCTTCTGTGGGCGTTGTTATTTGCAGCGTGTGGACTCACTCAAGTCCCATGTACATATTACATGACATGCTGAGATAAACGAGCATTTAGCAAAAGGGATATGAGATACGAAATCCTGGCAATCCTGGCTACTTTTCTTTCTTGCTCTATATAATATTCAAAGGGATATTCCTCCTTATGTTGAGTGAGAGCGTGTGTGTGCGTCTGTGTCTGTGGCTACTCTCCTTGATCTCATTTCATGTTCTTCTATTTACAAGCCGTCCATCATCAAGTTCTCTGAAATTGCTCTTATCCTGCTACTGTCGGCTCATCCCGTCCTATTAGCACATGATTCACTTATATCTGACTAAATACCCCAGAGATATGAGAACTAGTTCGAGCCTCTTATAAAAACATTCAATTATGTATAACATAGCTCCGAGAGTCAAAGCAACTCCTCCTCAATTCCCTTTAATCAGATTACACTTCTCCTCAATCAACAATCAACATTTACAGTAATCAAATCAATTTATAAAACAAACTCTTTTCCTCACCCTACTATATCTGTATCTCTTTCTCAGGTGTACCAAAATGTCTGGGTACAAACAACAAAAACCAATAATAACAATTTTACAGAATCTTATCCTACCTGTAGATAATTTACTTACTAAGAAAAAGACCCACGGAAATTTTTATGAAATCACAGTTTCTGATCTGTCAATTATTCTGTCCTTAGAATTTATAGGAATTACCATATACTCAGTATAAAATGAGACAGAGGTTTCTCTCTTGTGCTAATTCTATGTCCTCTGACTCACAGTTGATTCACTCACAGGGAGAGAGATGCTTGTGTGTCATATATATGTATCTATATAAGTTAATGTTATGAGGACAGTTCATCTGAAAGACTGTGGGAGATCCTGTGATGATAGAAGCGGAGTGAGGAGCGTAGACAGGATTGAATTAAAGACGAGAAGACACAGAACGGAGTAATTACACGTTTGCTCTTGAGAGCCTCACCATCAGCTCACTCACTATGTTTCTGTGCAGGGATAGAGAGAGAGAGGGAAGGAATTGAAGATAATTAGTAATATCTATGTATCTGTAATGGAGGAGATCGGATATTGTGGATCCTCTACTTTTTCTCCCATAAACACTTTATGTGATAGAGTCAGTCCCGCGACATATCTATGTGTCTTCCGTATGCCGTGTGTCCCCATAAATGGAAGCAATATGGGTGTAAAGTTCAGTGAATGCTGTCCGTTCTGAGGATTTTCTATAAAGCCCTATGGACACCATTGGAGATTTGTGTTTAAATGTGTATAATTTACTCGACTTTTTAAGTGTAGGTGTCCATGCATTGGATATATATGCAAAGGAGTTTTTCCACCCAAAGACCATCATTAGTCTTTCAACATTGAAATTTTTCTGCAACCATTAATTATTAATGTTTTTACTCATAGTTTCTATGAGGGGGGGGGGTGATTGGATGTCACAAAAATTGGCTTGGATATTCTGAATCCTCTAGAGATTTGAATTTACGTTCATAACGTATCTATCCAAGCTACACTCATGTAATTACCCAAACCATTGAGCAGCTCTTGTATTATTAACAAATGCCTTTAGGGTGGATTAAGTTATAGTAATTATATGTAGTTAAATAATTAGCGGGAATTAATAGGGACTTAACCAGAATTAAACTACTATTCCCATGGTTGATGGTATGTATTACCAATAGGAATACATGTTACCACATTACCAATGGGATATGTATCTACATATGTACGAACAAGGTAATCCATGGGCTTCGTATGTGTTCTCATACCCCGTCCGCTTATTAAATATTCTATGAACTTGTGCTCGAGCCAAAGAGCACATGTAAGAATTCTAGGAGTACTAGGCAATTTCTGAGATTCAAATAATTATTATAGATAGATAGATAGATAGAATGTGTGCTATATGGGAATTACAATGCAAAGTGTATATGTTAATGATTAGTGTCGTACTAGAAATTCACAGTTATGATGAGGGAACTGTATACCTATACAATTCTTATATGTATGTTGAAGGTGCGTGTCTTATGCGGGGACTGTCTAAAAAAGATGACTTGTTTTAATCACAAGGTTTAGTTTTACACCTTGACGCTTGAGAAATCCCCCCATTTATTAGTCTTCAACTGTCATTCATATGGGACCTGATCATTACTTACAAATTATTTCTTTCTTATTGTGCCCTATCTCCTGTGTGCTGTAAGTACAGTTAATTACGTACCTGGACTTATCAGGAGTGAGATGAAGAAGAAGAAGAAGAAGAAAAAGAAAAAGAGCCGCAATTGAGGAACATCATAAAGTGAGGGATGACGAGTCGGAGTGTAATATTACCAACAGTTTTGAAGCTGTCAAGTGTAATTGTCTTACTCATTGCTACCTTCAGCCGTCAGCAAATAACCTTCAGTTCAATTTTCTATGTCTCTAGAAACATTTCATTAGTTATTAGTAATGCTCACTGTCCCCTCCCCTTATCATGTAGGAAAACATTAGGCTCTTTGTACTAAACCTTTCCCACTGACTCCAATCATTACACTACAATTTGCTCACAATTAATTCCAACTGTAAACACTTGCATGCAACTCCTCTTCGCATAGTCACGTTCGCAATATTTTGATCCCCTCAGTTATAATTACATATCCCTTCATGCAATCCGTACAATAATATTATAATTATTGCGCGGTCCATTGGTATAATAATAATTATTATAGCTATATACTTTCCACTGCCTTGAAAATTTCTTTGAAATACTTCCCTATTTATTTTGATTTAAAAAAAAAGTTGCTTTATTGTATTTACAAATATCTACAGCTATTTAAAATTTTGAAGAAGAATTCCTGTAGGTCAAAGTTTCCAAATGATTACAATTTTTTAAATACTTTTTCTATTATTCTATTTTACTCCAACTTTTGGCTCTTACTTGGAGGAGAGGAGAAATGAAAGAGCGTTTGGCCAGAAATGCTTGGGATTTTTAACACATTCGCTCTCCTCCTAAGTGTTATGATGAATTTAGGGGCGTGAGTTGTTATGATAGCAAATATGAATATGGCCGTAAATTATATGTAAAAGTAGGTTGGAGAGTGGGGATTGTATAATTTTCCAGGAGAGAGAGAGAGAGAGAGAGAGAGAGAGAGAGAGAGAGAGAGAGAGAGAGAGAGAGAGAGAGAGAGAAAATCTCTTTGAGATTTGGATCGTCCAGGGTGGTAAATTGTTCCTGGCATATGGAGAGCAACTTGACTTGGCTCCAAAACTTGTGGAGCATTACTCAAGGCATGACTCTTGGATCCAGGGGAAGATTTAAGAGGAGCAACGGGAAATATCGGACAGGTTGAGAGGAAAAAGTGGAGGATTTTGATGGGAAGATGAAGATGTGTCAAGGAGTCCGTGAGGTTCGCATCAAATCAACCATCAACTATACTTGACTCTAATGAATTTCCCTACAAAACATTATTTTATGTGTGATCTATGAGAATCATAAAATTCCGTCTCTTTTTTTTTATATAATATTCACCAAAGCGGTGCTCCGTCCCAAAGGGACCTCTGATGAGACATATACAACAAATATGCAAATGACTCTTCAATATTAAAATCCCCTTTATGACATACTGCCCATTCCTGTTGTATCTATCTATGTGTATGTGCCTGCCCTCTCTTCTTCACTCCTACACCCAGATTTTTCCAAGAGCAGTGTTGAAGTGTTGACTTCTCAAAAAGAGCGTACTTGACTCATAATTTCCATGCATAAATAATTCCCTCTTGAAGTTAATTACATGGGGGAAAAATACTATCGAAGAATTCTCAATGTGAAGGATTCTCCCCATACAATACATATCTATAGACATATAATAAATGATCAAATATATACTGGTATAATTTTTTTTAGAAAAAATAAGCTTTACTAAAAAAAAGAACATTATGAGGGAAGTTTAACTCTCATGGAGGGAGATGAGGATGCACCATAAACCCATATTGAACAGTGTATTATGTATTGAGCAAAAGGGTGCTATTACTTCATATGCATATGTATATATAGATAGGTGCGAGTCAAGGAATGAAACCACGTTCGAACTGGCTCTTCCTCCTCCTTCTTGTATGCATCCCGACGAGTTTTTTTTTAACCCTGATTGTGAGTCTTCCTCTCGGGAAATTAATGTTTCACAGATGAGCTTCATTTTCATTATGCCAGGCTTTGGAGGCCAGAGCGCTTTGGCTTTATGGAAATGAACAGTTCAGAAGAAGAAAAAAAAACTAGAATCAAATGCAGCAAGTTACTGCGACTTTGTGCACTGGAGTGATTGATAGGCCCAAACTCGTCCCTCCATCAGATGCCAGAGCATCCGCAAAAGTGCGCAGACCTTTCTTTTTTATTCTTGGATCCTCCTTTCCTCTCATCTCCCTAGCACCAGTCCTCTCGCCGCATCCTCTATATTTATAATTATTCTCCCCACCGAATTTATTCCCATCCTTCCCTGCGAATAGTCCATTAAATATGAAGGGGATTCTCATGTAAATTTCCATGTCCACACATTAGCATTGTCCGAATAATTATAAAAATCTTCGCCATATTTAATGCTCCAAGTTTTGTAAACACTTATAATATTAGTATATGTGAGAGTCTACTTTTAATGTTACTGTGTACATTGCTCATCGTGTGCCTACAACAGAGCTCCTTGGACTGGCCTTTCCCTGACACATGACTCTGCAAGAACGTGTACTTTGTTCTAGTCGCAATGCTATTGTGGAATTGCCAAGCGTGCTTTTGAGTATTTGTTGAAAAGAAGGAAAGTCGTAACTTGTGTCTCAAAAGCTAAGTCTATAAATCAAGAAGTTGAAGAAGTTGAAGAAAAAAAGGGGAAATAGGGAAAAAATCCAGGTTGTTAATGAGCCATTTTTTGAGCGTTAGTCATGATAGAGTTGTTCAGACCTTTGTTGAGCATCCTCTGGTATTGGTTTTTCTCTCAATAAGCCAACCCTCCCTTTTTCTTCGGAACTACGATATGTCATACCTATAATAAAATTCTTGGTCTCTCATGAGGTTGTACATCTGTATAGGAAAACTATCCAGAGGAGACTCTCACTCAGAGAGGTGGTGGAGAGATCGAAGCTTTAGAGTTTTTGAGGTGGGAGATGAGACTCCTGCTCAAGATTTATAATCTCACGTCTCTGCGAAGACTTCTTAAAATTTAACTATCAGACTCATGACATGGATGTGACTCCTCTCTCTCCCTTCCCAGACTATCTGTACAGGCGGAATGCATAGAGACATTTATGTACTGTAGATACATAATTATGTATAGATACATTGTACATAGTTATTTCTATATCTGACCAGCCCTGCTACCTTTGTTTACAGATGTTACCCATTACTTTTGAGGGACACTGTTTCAGAGTCATCCTGAACATATATACAGCTGAACTGGCATATGTAGATACAGATATCTGTACAAGATTTAGAGAAACATATGAGAAATCCCAAACCGGCTCATTTCTTTGGAGCTTGTTGCAAGTTGGGAATCCTTCGAAGCTCTGTCATTTGCTACAGATTTTACTGGAGGTAATTATTCCTGTAATTACATCTTGAGTGTGTAAGCGGCTTGCTTTTTATTCGTCCAGGGCAGCATCGTAAAGTTAGTACTTAGTCCGGCTCTAAAACCTTACAGTGTGTGGTGGCTATGTGTGTGTGTGTGTGTGTGTCTTGTGCAGTGGGACATAACATTAAAAGTCTCGTATGTAATACATTGAGTATTAGGAGGAAATCCTGGCTTGTAATTATGTATGTACACAGAGAACGACAGGCACAAACACACACAAGGAGGAACTCTATACTTAAGGAGCAAGGCTGGTGGGAAGAAAGTTGTACAGTAGTACAATAGTGGGACAATAAGCGTATGTGCACTTGTTTCTATGATGCTTAATAAGAAGTGAAGACAAAGATAAGGATTTTCTCTCAAAATCCTTTTCCACATATGAAGCCCAAGCTCGTCGTTGTTGGAAAAGTGTCAGGGCACAGGACTTGTCAATAAATTCCATTTTTGCATAGTAAAGCTTGTCTAACCTCTGGATCTCTCTCCGTGTCTCAGGCATTAATTCGCCTTCGTAGGAATTCTAATTGACTGTAATTTCCACTCCTTAGCATTTTTGTCACATCAATTCTCCCTCCTTCGCAGAGTCATGACTCTCTGGGTCGGGTTGTGCAGAGTTGAGAGAGATTGTAGTTTCCATCGAAATCTGCAGAGAGAGAGAGAGAGAGAGACATAGTTTTGAATAATTTTTCAATAGAATTTTAATCTGACAGTTGTAATTGCTTCGAGGGATGAATATTACAGAGTCAATTCATGGAAACGTAGTAAGTTACATATATATATAGATATATATATATAATTATATATAAATTCCATCCTACAAATATATATTTATTTGTATCTAAATTTTGAGCACAATCACCACCGGAATCTACTTCGGGTGTGGAGGGTCTAAATGCTCTATTGAAGTCATACATTGTCCCTTGATTTGACTCAAGAGAGAATATTCTGTATTTAGGGCGAGAGAGCTAAAAGATTGGGAAGGTGCGGATACACTTTTTGATACAGTGGTGTTAATAATATTACTCCGGAGATGAGTACCTAAAATAATTTCATGTTTTGTATCTATATTTAAATATATATACGCCCGAGACCAAGGTTCAGTCCAGTTTCCCTTCCTTCTCAATTCTAAGAGTTTTATTTTTGAGTGGGGAACTATTCCTTATGGACAGGTGAGGATGCTCTTTCATTTACCTTACACTATGTATATGTATACAGAGGAAGCTATAAGTAGTAATCCCTGGCTCTCTGGGATAGGTCCTCAATACAACAATAAAGGCTGAGAGTCAGGTGGAGGTGAAATTTTCAAAGGAATAAGGGGGGCTCGTAAAATTAGCTCTCATTTCACTCCCGGATACCTCACACATTTTCTGTACAAATGATCTTCAGACAACATAACCTGTTACAGTTCAAGTCAAAAGGGAAAAAACACAATATTTTTTATGTTGTCTCTGATCCTCTTCTTATTCTTTCGTCAAAAGTTCAAAATATACATAGGTATACAGATATATATACGCTCCCTCTCTCAAAATAATATAATATCAACAGGCGTTCCCATCCAATATGCCCAGACGTGTCATGATATGTACAGGATATGATGGGACTGCCACCGATATCTTTCTATAAATGAATGCCATAAATGCAGGTGTGAGTCTCTGTCCACTGCTGTGTCCTATACTTTATAAGCATCGTCTTTCCCCTATTTAAATCTACATGAGTCAATTTCCAAGTCACGCCTAGGACAAAATTTACAATTAAATCTGAGATATGTATTCTGAGGCTGTCCCCTCATATGTGAGGGTTAACGGTTCCCTATGTGTCCTAACTATAGACAGTAACTGTAGGGATGATACAGCATCAGATTTCAACTAGTTTACATTTTGAGCTTTCACCAAAAGTCAAACTATTAATTCCACAAGAAACTTGTAACAGAACAACTCCGAGGATTTTAAATAGGGAATTGATGAGAGATTTAAATGCTGTGAGCAGGGCAAATGCTTAATACGTGTAAGTATCTAATGGGTGGGTTTTTCTCTCTGAGTTTTATATAATTAGTTAGTCTTGCGTCTTGAAGAAAGCTTAATTGTAAATGCTAGTGCAATTGTAACAGGTCTGATTGCTAGGAGTTGTGTGATCAGACATTCCTTATTTTATAAACGGAGGGACCAGAAGCCTCACAAGAAACGCTTTGATGTGATTTTTGGGACAGTAAAATTCGTATTAGAGGATTTACAGGGAAGCAGTATCTGTCTATGTATGTACACGTATGTAAATAAAGGGGGAAGCTATCACGGTGGGTGTTTCCTTCCTTGTTTTCCTTCCGTGGTTTATTGCTACTACTACTACTCAATCTCTCTCACTGTGGATGTAGATTCCTCCACTCTGATTATTTGATTGAGCGGGATCATTATTACTATTATTTCCTTGGGAAATTACTCGGTTTGGTCAAGGGATGCTTAAACGTGCCCATTCATTTCACATGCGGTATTTTCCGCCTATTATTATCTATTATCGCTCTCCCTCCGTCCCCACAGAAGAGAGATGCAAAGGAACGAACACAGCACATGTGCTCAGAGAATAGTACTTATGTAAAAGAAGTGAGCAAAGAAAATAATCCCACACAAGTACACTCAAATATTACAGACTAAATTCACGTTTATTCTCTCTCTCTCTCTCTCTCTCTCTCTCTCGCCGTTGAGTAAAAATCAGACACTGGAGTTTATACGGAGAAATAATAAATCCAGATCTCCAGTCCCCCAAAATGCTCAACTCTCTTGGAGCTGCATTCTTGAGATTATCAAGGAGTCAAGTTTTATTCACTTCTCAAGGAAATTCACCTGAGACTCCGGAGGTGGATGGACCAGTTCCCTCCACAGAATGCCAAAATTGCTGGTTTTTCTCCCTTGAGTTTGTTTCCTTCACCCTGACGTTACAGTTGTTTTTTTCTTCTCCTACGCATTTAACTCTCCCTCCCTGAACTGTGTAATGTTACTAATGTGGTCTTCTGTATACATTTCACACACTCGAGTAAGTAATAAAAACAAGTTGCTATCTTGTGCTCTCCCCAATACATAACCACGGCCTTTTCCTAGGATTATCTCCTCACTCAACTTTTGTGGTAGCTACAAGGAAGGCGCTCTCTGTCTCTGTCTCTGTCTCTCTCTTTCTCTCCTCACACAATCTCCTCTACAATGAAGCTCAGCATTGATAGGAGCCCGGGACATTAACATTGGGATGGAATTCCGCAAGAGATCTTTGAGGAAATGTTGTTCCTGTCCTGTCCACTCCATCCTAAATGTCCTCCTCTGGAACATCCATCAGCAGCTTTTTTGTCACTCGGATTTTGCACGTTTCTCACATCTCTCTTATCTTGTTTTCCTCTTTGACTCCATCCTAGTGAGTGTGTGAGTGGGACCATGTGCACTGGCTAGTGTCCACCGTCCTCCTCATATCATCCCATCGATATTTAAAACAACCAGTCGATTTTTTATGGACAACTATACTCTCCTACTTTGTGTGCTACCACTTTTATTTCATCTCCGTCCTCTCACATTTTTTCCCTCCGTCGTCATCATCGTCCCCTAAACTCCCATAATTGGCAAGGCATAAAAAGTAAACAAGAGCAGGCTCAAGACAAAAAGAGATTATTAGCGAAATCATAAAAAAAAGTAGATGCGATCTAGCAAAGGGGATAAATGCCAGACGAAGGATTGAGTAGATAGTTGGAATTTGAGAGTGTGTACAAAAGCAGGAAAGATGCAAAGAAAGAAAGAGAGAGAGAGAGAGAGAGAGAGAGAGACAAGATTAGAAATAAATGGTCTCTGAAAATCAAGAGGAGCAAAACCAACAAGTTTTTGAATTGAGGGGAATCAAAGCAAATCCAAAGGTCAGACTGTGTACAGTGGAATTAACAAGTTGTTTTTATTGCTGACGACTTTACTCCAAACATTTTTCTCTCTCTCTCTCTCTCTCTCTCTCTCTCTCCCTCGTCATCTCTCCTTCTCTATTCTTGATTTTTCTCTTGAGAACTTGTTGGGAAACATAAATTCAGCAAATTCGATCAATTAGGACTTGACAAATAAATAGCTCCAAGCACGCATGTTTCCCTATGTTAGCTCCCCATATAATCTATACATGCCGCCTGAGCTCTCTGTGTGTAAAAGTCTGAAGTCATCTCGCAGATATCTATTCCGATGATATTCATGCTCACGTCTGATCATCCCATATTATTACATTATAATATTTCATGCTGGCTTTTAGTCCCTTTTTCCCCCAAACCAGAATGAACTACAGGCTTGCTTCAAAAGTCAGTGTTCACAGAATAGTCGTGACTCTCCACTACTCCGTGTAAGACAAAAAGCAGCCGTAGAAGAGAAGAGATAACATTTGCGAGGAAAAAGATCAAATGAGCATGTTTATTGAAAACTTTGTTCGTCTCCGTAAGAATGATGCTGTTGGTGGGTATGAATGATTCAAGGCTATAAATTTTGAGGAGAATGGAGTAAAGGTGTATAGACCCAGTTTTTTGTGAGAATTACCTGCTTTTCATCTCCTTCCTTTCCCTCGTTCACCTCTTACATGCAAATCGCTCTGTATACCTATACCATTACCTACACTTATAATATATACATACTGTATCTATCCACATGTTGTACTAGATGTATCCACGCTCAAGAATTCCTAATACAGTTCGTCCTCTTTGGACGTGTTGTGTGCTTTTGAGCAGATTGTACGTCTGTCCTCTCTCTCTCTCTCTCTCTCCATCTCTCTCTCTCTCTCATATTATTTATGCAGATTCATCCGGCATGACCATTGGAAATGATATTGAAAAAGGTGAATTATTTACCAGACCAAATGTTTGCCTAACAAGGGATTTTATATAAGAAATCCTCTTCCTCTCCTTCTGTTTTCTGCTACTGCTCCAACATTTGACAAATGATAGCTCAGGCCGAGCGAACTAGTTTGCCTTTTTCATTAAGTGGGCGCTTGTTCTTCGATGATTACTATGATGATGATGAGGTGGATGATGATGATTACTTTTGTACATACGCGCCATCCCAAACCACAGCAGATACACAGTCTTATTCCCCAATGGAGGAAAGAGAAGTACAGATATGTGTAGAAATTAGAAACGATTACAAAACCATTTCTTGTTTCCCTTTGAAAAAATCCTCCCTTTTATGTCCACCATTATCCCCAGCACACTTAATGAAATGATCCATAAATCTCCTTCCTTTTCAATTTTATTTCCCTTCCTTCGATAGTCTTCGAACAATAACTCCCAAACCAGAGTCATATCAAATTGAATTTATACTCCTCAGCCTATCTCTTCGTAAAATGTTATATATTGCTCATTTTTCTTCCTCCATCCTCCCATCAGCTCTTTTTTCTCTCTCTCTCTCTCTCTCTCTCTCCCTGTTTCTCCATCTTTAAACTTATTTCAAAGGATGCTGTGTGGAGCTATGGAGTTTTTCCACACAAAAAAAATATGCACATTCCGTCCCATGGATGTGATGTGTGTGTGCACTGAACGTCCATCTTCACAATTGATTTGAATTGTATACACAAACAATTTGTTGATTTGACTCCAAAACTTGCTTTATTTTTTTTTTTTTGTATTTAGGGATGTTATTGAGGGACGTACATATGGACAGAGATGCTCAATTACTATGAATCCCCTTCAATCGATACTTATTGTGAGGGGAGTTTTTAATAGGACGCCTTTTCAAAAAGGCTTCCCTTTGAGTTTTATATGCGATGTTTTTGACAAACAAAGTGCAACCTTAGGGGATATTGTGTGTAGAATCGTGGAAAATAAGCTTTGACTTTTTCAATAGAAACAACCAGAGGAAAAAAAAAATTTAATGTTCCTTATCTTATATGACATGAACTTGTTCCGAGCCACTTAAGCGCAATGTATCCGTGGATCCATCTGAGCTTCGTTGTGAGTCTTCAGTTGCAGTTTGAAGGATTGTTATAAGTTGTGTGTACTTACATGTGAGGGAATATCAGATACTTTTAGTGTAATTCTGAAGGGGAGAAAAAAAAACAGGAATGACTGTTAGTGGGATCCGTATACCTTCGAAGAGCCACAATGTTGACAATCAATTATGATACTGCCAGCTCATAATTCTCCCATGTTCTTATTAACTTCAATTTTGACCAGACCACTGGGGCATGGAGGGACAGATCGGTAGAGCTCATGTATGCTGTGGGGAATAAATTTCCAAGAGCTTTTGAGCACAATTATGGTCAGTGTGTACAGATAGTTAGATAGTCAAAACATAGATGTGTTACATATGTAGAATGTAAATACCTACATATGTATGTACTTTGGATATTAAACAAAATATGGAGAGTCAAGGATCCCCGGAGAAATAAGTTATGAATCCCAAGTTTTAAAAAAGGCGTGACTTGAGCCAGCCTTTTGACTAAAGGTTACTTTTTTAGGGAATGGAGAAGAATGAGATGCGGGAGATGTGAGGGAGGGAAGCTGCTATTAACAAGTCTTTGGGTTATCTTAACTTCCACGGAAAAACACGACTGTGGTGGGTGAGTTGAGCATTCACCTGCTTCCTTGGACAAGGCCTACTCTTTCGAGGAAGATTTCCTCTCGGCTCTGTGCATGCATAAATGTAGATAGATACATAGAGGCTTGCTCATATTCTATATAGATAGTTATGACCAGTGAAATATTGTCTTGTTAGACACTTGTTGACCAGAGACTCGAGTGTACGTGAGGGCTCAATGGAAACCACTTGATGATAAAAACAAGTGCGCGAAAAAATCTTGGCTCAACTCATCTTCCTCTCCTCCTTTGACTTTTACATTTCCTCTTGAGCCTTTATGCAACTCCAAAGTTATTTCTTGGGGTCTGTTAGCATAATTATGTAGATACATACAGATGGATATCTATACATACTAAGAATGTAGAGAGACTCAATATGTAACGGCGTCTCCACCTCCTCAGCATTTGTTTGGCTTTTTGAGAGCTCCTTCAACTCAATTCCCTTTGATTTCTCTTTATACATTTCCATTGATTATTCGAGTAATTCACATTTAAAAGAGGTCTTTTGGGTCCCGGATGATTTATAGCCTCAGAGGAAATAGGGACTTGAGCTGACTGCCTCGGACTCTGAGCATCTTCCCATTCATCCGCGTAAAAATATAAAGGCTCATTGGAATTCATGGATGTAGATTATTATGCGAAAAAAGGAGGGACAATTAGATATCCCCTTCGTACAACTTGGACTCTGTCCATTGACACGAAATTATGTGCTGCGTAATTGTCTCCATACTATATGTCCACTACTTGACATATACATAATTACATACATAGATACATGTAACTGGCTCTACTACCCTCAGGGACTGGTTTAATTATTACTTGAGCATCTACTTACACTCTAATCCCTCGGAATCTCCAGTCCTCTGTTATGTATGAAGGTGTCAAATGTATCTCCCACATAAAGATTGCTCCGGTTAGGATACTTTTCATCCGAAGGCTACTCTATAAATTAAAATGTGTCCGTACGTATGTATTTACCTTATAATTAATATACACAAATGTACGCAGAGTATGTACACTCCTATGAAATCCCTAGCATATCGGATTTCATACATTAGCATACTTATGTACATAAAGTCACTTACTCTACAAGGCTCTATAGAGTATATGTACAATCTCACTCATAAGGACTTTACATATGTACCTATGGTTGTACATACATAGGTACATTCTACATACGCAGATCATATGACACTTGTACAATTCGACGGAATGCTTGTAAGACCAAGTGTTCAGGGGATATGGGGTGTCACTTCATTTGTCAAGGTAATAGGAAGCCACCCAGAGAAACAGAAGAGCACGTAATATATATTGTACGTTTATGGCTGTAGGAAATTTTGAGGACATAGTGTAATTACACTTAGATATATCTATCTATTATGCTTATATACATATATACCTGTGGATATCAAGAGAGGAGACTTCTATAAGTATCTATCTGTCCGTAGATACACTCAAGAAGGGAAATGCTAATAGGAACTGAGCCCTATATGACGGAGTCAACGTGCGCGTGTAAAACTCTTTGACCAAGTGCATATAAACATTGGAGTGTGACTCTCAGACTTTGTATACTACTAAGATCTACTTATATGCAGAGCCTTGTTGTTTTGAGAGGTGCGACCCCGTCGGTGACAGCCGTCATAAAAGACCAATTGAAGAGCAACCCTTATCTTAACACTTGGTCAAGTGACATGAGTTGAGTCAGTGGTGGAAAAGTTGGGAGAGAGAGAGAGGAGATAGTGATAAGTCAGCGGACCAGGGAGAGAACCTCTCGTAATGACAATAAACTAACAAGAGAGAGAGAGAGAGCATCTGAGTATTTATCACTTCGATGAGTATCTATAACTGTGTGAGGATTATGATTTGGTCAGCCCGTATAGTCAGACACTGGGAAAGCTAGGGCCAGATAAGCATTTAATATGTATCTAGTCTAATGGTGGTAATAAACTGATTTCCCCTCCATCTCAAAAATGCAGGAAATCAAAGGAGACAGGACTCTCTGACAAGTTTGCTAAAAATTTTTGATGTCCCTGCAGATTGATTGCCAGGGTGAGATAGGAGATCCCTCGACGTCCTCCTCTCTGCACTCGTTTCTCCATACATGGCTCTAGTGAGTTAAATTTTTGAACTAATTTCCAAGTGACTTTTGAGACACAGAGAGAGAGAGAGAGAGAGAGAGAGGTGACTTTTTGAGAGGACTCAGGAGGGAAGAGTGTTGCAGTGAGTTGTGCTATTAAATGAGCAACCGTATGGACGATAAGGCCGTAGAGAGGAACCATAAAGATAATGGAACAAGTACTTGATTCCTCTCAATTACCAACACGAGGCATCCTTAAACAAACAAATGGACCATAAATCCAAGAGAAAATTTTTCAATCAAGTCAGAGTCACTTGCTCCTTTGGACTTTTTGTATTTTTTTTATCTACTATATACTTATTCGTCGTCGCATTGTCCTCTTCAAATTTTCGCGACATCCTCGCTTCCCAAACCTTCCCTCAATTCTTTATATAATTATGCCTTTTTGTCATCCGTGTGTGTGTGTGTCTTGTTGAGTTGAGTTCTAGTAACTACAAGAGGATCCGCTATATACTCGGAGCCTCTTGTCAATTGAGGTCTTCCCTAATGCCGCTATACTTCTAGGTATACTAGAGGAGTAGTAATTTACTACCAAGAATGTGGTTTACTCCTGATTTCCACCGCAAGTACTTGCTCTCTGGATCTATAGTCATTACGGAGATTCACATTTGTATATGTATGTATGTACCTGTCATTGGGGAGAATACAAGAGCTGGGCATGGAACTCACAGTGTATTTGGGTATAGGGAGCTAAAATTCCAATGAGGAAAGACTCCTCACACAAAATCTTTCATTAATATATGCAGAGTCAGGGGAAGTGGAACAAACCTGTTGAGTCTGTTCCCTTTTTTTTCCCTAAAAGCTTACTCACAATTAGTGCAAGGAGGACTCAATCAGCATCAGCTTTGTCGCTCTGCTGATGTGCACACAAAAGTCAAGGAATTAATAGCCATAGAGCAATACTAGCTAATAGCGCGGAGCCATACGCAGTCTCAGTCCCAAACATGGGCATCTAGTTTACTCATTCTAAAATGTCCCAAAATATTAAGCAAATTTTTGAAACAGCCCTTTGAAATCTATTTAAACCTGATACAAAAATCTGAGTGAAACATCAAAAACGCCAAAAATCAAAATACAATGATAGTAAATAAAATAATAATAAAATATAATAATACAAAAACATCTGTGAAATTAACTCCAAGGGATACAAAAATCTTTGAATTTTTTCGAGGCAGAATGAATTTGATAAGTGAAAAGTCGAATTTGAGTAGAACTTAAAGGTGGACACATTTGAGGAATGGAATTCTAAATATGGAAGCCAAACTCTGGGACAATTCCTGGGAATCTAGTCAAAGGCACGCGGACATTGACGGAGATATGGAAAGTGGAAGGACTGGGCCTGCCTGCGTGCTGTAGGGAAGATTATCCAGCACATTCTGATAATTGTAGGGAAGATGAGGTAACTCCTGTGACTGAGTATGGTTTCAAAGTGGGTTTCAATCTTACGACACGCAGGGCAAGAACAACGACACGGGATGGGATAAACAAGTCAGGTTACACATGTCACACTGTGCCGTGCAAATCGCAGTCCCTGTACAGAGGAAATGAATGACTGCTAACAAATGTACAAGTTGGATGTGTCATCCGAGGCATCCTATAGCTATAGATATACTGTAGATACGTACGTTTCTATAAGTCTGGACTATAAGTCTCTGTGATGGATACGAAGTTCATGCAGGCCAGTCATATTATTGAGTACACACACGGAGACTCACAATCAGGCATATACGTATGCTCAGGGCTGTTTACGTACATATGTGCTCGGGCTGTGCTCTGAGTTGTATTTTATGGGCCCCGACTAAAAGAGAAGGATAGGAAGCACTGGGGAAGGAAGGAGATGTGCAGATAAAATGAATAATGGCAGTCTTGTTTGTACATGGGCTGCCTCCTGGACAGACATCCAGTCAGGCTCCATCGATTACAATCACAAGAAAACAAAAGGAAACAACTCCAATAAACCTAATCATTTCTCTCCGTAAGGGACCACATCTTCTGTGGAGAGCGACCTGTGGAACCTCGTGCCTCATCTTCACCTCTCGCACACAACCCTTCCTTTTTTCTCCCGCTATTTAGTGTCAGAGTCAAAGTTATTGGATTTTTAAACGAAATTGTTCCTAACATCATTTTCAGACACATGATTTTTGATTTACAAAAAAAAAAAATACCATCACGGAAACTTTCCCTAACTCTTTGATGTTTCTTTTTGTAGAAGATTTTTTTTTCTGAGAGGATCGAGTGGGGAGGGGGGGAAGGAAACTAAACAAATGTCAAATGCGCTGGTAATAACAAACAAGAGTGAGAGAGAGATACCATCTTCAATATTATTGTTGAAAACAAAATTTAATAACTGAAACGTTTTTTTATATGCAGAGAGAATTGAAATCTTGTTCCAATATTAAAATAAAGGAGTTTGTTTTTTTTTTCAATCGTGTATCTTGTAACAATTGTGCAGATTTTTATTCCTTCTCCTGCTCAATGGTCGTAAAGTATTTTATGATGATGATGGTATCAATATCTACGTACATATATAGATATTGTTTGGTGTATGACATCATACATCCCATGTATACATCTTATGGACAGTTCCTTCAGGAATGAGTACGGATGACAAATTTATTTCCTTTCGTGGACTTGTGAAATGATTTAAATGGAAAGGAAAGGCAGAAAATGTTCTTATTATACAGTAATTAAAAAAGATGTGAAGATAAAGGCAGGGAGCTGTGTACAGATACTCAAAATGTGGTAGCTCTTTTACACGTGTGTAATTATAAAAGTGTACTTGGATTTTGTGTGTTCTTCTTATTGTTTTAGAAATAAGATAACTATGAGGGGCACATCTTTGGTGGTCTGATTGGGAGTCCATTCGTCCATTCATATGCAAAATCTCTAGTTTTCAAGTTTTTCAAGAGCGAACTGGGCAGGATATGTTTTGAATTGTGACTATGTATAAGGCTTTGCTTTTCTGAAATGATCTTGGGAAGATAATGATTACAAATATGATTGCGTACATATATTAATCGATTTCTGACGTAATTATGGGCGCAAACACGCCTTCTATTCATAGACTCAATTATTCCACCTTTTGTCCCTTATTTTTCGCTTCGTGTTTGTTTGGTTCCTGCTCATACGTACTGCAATGCATATGCCATTGGCTGAGATGTCTATAAAAAAATCATGGATCTATGTATAAGGGTCGTGCTACCTTTCGTACAAGATGGAATTTACACATGTGGCATGTGACTATGGGGCTTTTACAGAATCTTCGTAAGAAGTAGTCGGGCCTGATGGAGGGGATCTGTACATATCTGAGGGAATTAAAGTATAAACTCTACAGAGAGCACTGCGGCAGAAGAGCTAGGGACTCAATCAATAATTTGTGCTCTCCTGCTATTAATCAAATCACAATTTGCATATGATTTGTGCTAATGGAGAGGAAATACCTTATGAGTATGAATAGATATAGTTTAGCACAAGGGAGTCTAATGGCTGGATTCAATTCCTTCCCCCTTGCACTTATGCATTACAGGGCCATGTAATGAGCTAAAATGCAGAGTATAGAAATTACAATTTGTAAGATGTGAGACGCTGGGACTCTCAGTCATCATCTATTACCAGGTAGATATGTATACATTCTTCAGCTAAAAGGATGATTATTGCTTGCCCATAGTATACAGTGGAGTGAATGGGTATAGGACAAGAGCTGATGAGAAATAAAGTACTTTGGAAGTAAACCCAGAGACTTGTGTCTTAATTTATGACTATCAAGAAAATAAAGCAAAGCGATTAAGGTAAATGCTGGAATAAATTACCTCTTGCCCATTAAAATCCAAACAATAGTCCGACAATAGTCAATTCAAGGGAAACACATATGGATATGTGCATACCCAGGAATTGCATACAGCAGGAGTGCTTTTGAGTGGAATTTCAGGATTCATTTACTCAGTCGCTGTTGACTCGGCATTGCCTTTGACTGACTGGCCAAAACGTATGTACATATGTACAAGAGATGGTGGTGAGTCAAGAGATTTTCTATAATGTAGAAATCTCTTGCCTCCCATGGCTTCTCCGAAGATCAAGTTTTTGATGAAACTTCGTTAAACTCTCCTGCTTTTGTTTCCCCCTCTCATACAAATAAACAAGTTCGAGGAGGGCAATTGATTTCCTATTCATATTTAAGTGACTCGGCCGTATCCTCATCTACCGTTTCACATCTCCCATATTTTCCGTATCCTTTGACGTCTCCAATGCTATCGTGTACTTTTTTTTGTGTATAGATATCTACAGATTTTTTTGGGGGGATTTTATTTCACTCAAAGTTTATAATAAATAGGAGAGAATGTTTGAGCGAGGCAGAGACACATGATAGAGGCTGAAGCACATGACAGTGTACAATGCTTTTGTAATAAGGTGGAATGAAGGAAAGAATTTTTTCGCGTAGCTCCACATTGCTTTTTTCCCCCTTTGAATCCCTTACATGAGTAATGCTCAGGAGACACTAAGATTCATTATGGCCTTGAGGGTGAAATTCGAATAAACACAAGAAAAATTGCTTGACTTGCAAATATGGTCAAAATATGCACGCCAGCATTTACATCCATAATTTTAACTTATCCCTAGTTCTCCTTTTATTTTTATTTTTCTCTCTCTCTCTCTCTCTCTCTCTCTCTCTCTCTCTCTCTCTCTACAATAATCACTTCAATCCACACAATTCTCCATTATTACTATTCACATTTATATGAAAAATCAATTTAAAATTGGTAACATTTTTAAACTTTACTTATTCCATTGTTCTTACAATTATGTATGTAAATTCCTGTAAATTCATGGAAACTCACTCTTCCTTGAGACTCGTACATTATATTGGTTTTTTCACACAAAAACATCGGCATGCCTTTGCTTTGGCTTGTTTACCTCACTACTACAGATTCTAAGGAAAACATTTTCATACAAAAAGTATTTACTGTACACACGGTTTAGAATTGAATTCCGTGTTATGTTAATTTTAAGAGAGAACGGAAAAGTTGAGGTAGACGTTGAATGACACATTTGTTGTGTGAGAAATGTAATGTAATGTGTGTGTGTGTGTGTGTGTGCGGAAATGACTAGAATTAAATCAATTTGGAACATAAAGTTAACATGATCTGCATCTTGGAGGGAGATCCCATACCCTGTACATACATAATTACATACATACATAAATGCATAGCGTAGATACATATAATTATACATACGTGTTTACAAAAACCAGTCATTTAAAAAAGTGTGGCGAGCCAGCCTCTCCGGTGTTAAATTTTACAAATAAAATCCTAATTGCCGAGACTTGGGTTGAGTCAAGTGGAATATAGAAGCTATTATCATATCTGTATTTCCCATTATCGTTTATCAAGTTAACAATTGAGAATTTACAATGACAACAAGACGAGTCAGATTTTTTTTTCTTGTATTTTTTTCCCTTCCGTCTCTCTCTCTCTCTCACATACACACACACAACATATAAACTTCAGTTTATGGGCTAAGATATAATCCTATGATGTACACTCACCCCCAGTGTGGACTTATGCACTAACCAATAACCATAATACCAAGAAATCTGGTTATGCACAATAATTTCCTTTCTCTCTGTGGTTGGTAGCAACTAATTCTTACGGTTATTACTATGGCGATAGTTTTTAGAATGGTCAAAGTAGATTTGTACAACTGGTCTCTTTCCTTTCAATTTCTGCTCAACTCTTTGGATGGAGTTCCTCTTACACTACTACTATCTATACTAAACAGGGCTCAGGAGTTAATCTCATTGTTTACCACACGTACCAGTCAGACTCAGAAGCTATAGCTCCTTCCTTGAGGGGCTATAAGTCACCAGGAGAGATTCCGACAATGTAGTCACACAAAACACACACACACACCCTCATACATACATACATACAATCCTGCCAGAGATCAATGATGGTTTCAATTCTTCGAACAACAATGCCCCCATATAGTTTGCGGTTTGTCGGATGGACTCAAGAAAGGAGATCTTCTGATGGGACGGACTCACACCTCCGGATAATTGTCTGACTCATATATCTTCTATTATCTCTCAGCACGCTCGGCTGATCTGCGTGTTCTTCCTATCAGCACTATATTTGATCATGTATGTATGTAATTATGTACGTATACACATCCCTCGTAAGGATCCTCCATGTACTTATTACTACAGAGCTTCCTAGTTCTTCGTCAAAGAGTGTCGTAAGAGGAGACTTTTACCTCATTAGGGCCTGCATTAAGACTCACGGCTCTCAGTATTGTTACAGCTGAGTGCTAGGATTTTAGTAATGCTCAAGGATTAACACACGTATGGCTAATATTACAGGGAGGATTAAGGCTGACCAAGAGCGGTAGTTCGTATTCCTCTTTCATACTCGTACTTTGTGTGTTGTTAGCAAATAATAGAAATCTTACCATGTAAGAACGCATACGGACAATTATCTACCCAATGTTGCAATTAATTATATTCCTATCCTAAGGTTCCGTCCGGCTCACAATCAGTCAGAAGGGACAATTCAAAGGGTGGCTAAAATCGCAAAAATTAATTCCTATTAACCACAATATTAATCTTCCTCCTTATAAAAAAATGCATCTCAATAAGGGTCAAACTATGCTCCTACATTAGTGATGCTCTTCTGTTGACTGGAAATTCTACTAAATGAAGGACGAAAACAAATTCCGGTTAAACTTTTAAAAGCAAAAGGGCAAATCGTTCAATTCTATTATCAATATCTATTCTTAAAATTTGTTTTGTTAACAAAAAAAAAATCCGACGTCATAAGATAAATATGCCTCTCACAATCATTGAACCGTTATTAGGTCTCTATACGTAATTAGTATTTGGGAAATATACACTGGATTTGTCATGTACATAATTATAATTGTGTCTCATCCTTTGAGAATAAGCTAATGAAAAGAGTCAAGGTAGCATTATAGTAACGACCCCGAGTACTTAGTTTCAAATTTTAATGGAATCACGACGTGGAAATCATTTCTATTAAATAAATTGGTAATTCCCCGATGACCTATTGCACATTAACTCATCATTAACTCCTGCTGTTTTTTCCTAATAGTGAGTGAGAATGCTTCAAGTATCTCCTACACGTACATATGTACATATATTCTGATGGTCTATGACTTGGAAGTTGGAACGCCTCTGTAACATTTATGGCTAAACGCTTCATCATCTCTCTGCTGGGGAGCACTATTTGTTGTCTTCAGGTTGTTACACTTGAATTACAATAAATCATATCGTCGCTTAAGAGGCAATTATGAATTTTAGATTTGGAATCTCAGCGTATCTCCTTGGACATGAACATACCTATAATACAGTTTTGTTTTCAAGAGCTGAGCCTTCCGATTCAAAATTATACACAGACTTTGATTTAGGTATTCCCCTGGCAGGATCCTTCTGTGGGTTTCTTGCTTCTTAGCCCGTTCTCAGCATAATTTGTGTGTAACTCATACAGGCAAAGTGATAGAACACTGGTCCTACTGGTGATGGTGCTGGTGCTAATAAGAATTACAATGTAAATCACACAGGGATTATTAACGGTGGTCGAAATGTTTTCATTCCTTGTGGGATATCTCACTCACCTGTGCATATAAAGATGATGTTTGTAGCCAAAGACACACACACAGAGGCACCCACATTGTATGTTCAAAGGGGAATGCTCTAATGAAATTAAATGGGTACGGCAAGATACGTGATTCTAAACTGGATTGAAATTCCTGGAAGGGACCCTACCCTCATCTTATTGCCTCCTTCCTCATCCTTTTTCTCCTCCTGATCCGTGTTAGAGACTCTTTTGTAATCTTGTAAGATCCCTTGTTCAGAGCTCGGACTCTTCTCTTCCCACTCCTACAACATCATCCACTCTAGATACATACATACATACATAATTACATACATCTATAGATATAGATAGATACTCAAACACAAATTGAATGGGACTATTAACAGGCTATGGCTCATCTCTCGTCATCCCATGAGATCACGGATGAAGATAAGAGCAATGAGGATGTAATAGCCGAAACACCTCCAAATAATTTAGGTATATCTAATCATCATGATGGGCAAAATTACACGGAAAATATACACACTTACCTTCACAAACGACAATGATGCTGCTGGTCAGTAACTACCCCAATTTCACACTCGTTTATCCTCCCATGACTCATCATCTGGCGCCTGGTCGTGTGTGTCCATTCATCCACAATCCCATATATATACATACAATCCTGACAGAACTGTAGCATACAAGATCATTTCTTAACCTCCTCAATAATAGTAATAATATTGTAAACTTAATTAATATTTAACCACAAAAACCCAAGTATTTTTTCATCCCTTCAAAACACACCCCAATGGCAGAATCACAGAATCATTGAAGAGCAGTGGAAAAAATTAATAAGGGAAAAATATTGAGACCAAAAAAAAATTAATGAGAGGAAAAAACTAACAGGAATACCTATACAGTAGATACGTGTCCATATAATTGTCCCCATTAAATTAATTTTTACATAGTAAAAGTAATTATTATTACTTTTACAATCAAAAAAATTAACAAATGACTTACAATAGATGGTTGAAAAATTGCTATATATCTACCTCTGAGATTAATAACAAGTATTGTACCTTCCATCAATCTTTATATGAACAATCCTGTATCCAGCCAAAAAAAACATATATAGTTCTGATATGTATATATTCTTGTAATTATATACATATACGCTCCTTGACATCTAGATCGGCCACAATGGTCCCGTCCCAATCTCAAGTACTGTATTGGTGTGAGAATTCCAATTGAAATGGTCTTTAGGAACTGTGATAGATATTACCTTGTATTTTTTTTTAGTTTCAATGCTTGGATATTTTTTTTCTCTGTCTCTCTCTCTGTCTCTCTCTCTCTCTCTCTCTCTGTGTTTGTACAGTTGGATATTAGTGTGTGTGAGTAACATTGAGTGTTACATGGTGAGGTAAGAAAATAATGGAAATTAGATTGATCGCTGAGGCATGAAACGTTCCGGAGGTATAGAGAATAGAATGAAAGGATTTGTGTAATAAGTATCCCTATATAACCATCAGCATTGAGATTGAGATAGGGATACAGAATGATATCCTGAGATGGTAAAAGTATATACACGAGGCTCTCTCTGCCTAAGGTTAGTGTGCAACATGGTTCTTGGGGTAATGTTGTGGCCCGTTGTATATTCTTCCTTTTTTTGAAGTCTGAAAGAGAATAGAAGGATGCAGTCATTAGATTGAATAAGATGTTGACTAACTCAAGAATAGGAGGGAAATTAACGACATTTGAGAACACCTTGAGTGATAGGGATTTATACATACATAGGTCTTGTCTTGAGACTATGTATATGCTAAAACCCATATAGGACAGAAGGAATTTTTTTTTTAAACCTAGTATTCCATTTGTGTAACAATAAATGGAGGAGGTAATAATATCAGGGATTAATTGGACATTTGTAGGGTATTGTTCAACCCAGGACTGAGATACGTGCAATACATCCATTATGCAATGTCATATACATAATTATTATATTAATTCATAAAAATATTTATACTCGTACCGATAGTTCACCAACCCTTCAGTGTATGGATATCTACAATGTTTCTTTTTCCTATCTCCTCAGATTAAAACGCACGGCTCAGGGTCAGATTTAGCTTTTGAGGTTCTCTTTGAAACAGAGAAACTCTCGTAGTTTTCCTTTCCTCTGTTGACTTGACACCAAGTCAAAAAAGTCTCCTCGCTCAGCCTAGCATCTGTGTCAGGGTTGTCAAGGGACCGAAAATCTGCGGCCAACAACTGTATCGATATCATTATTATAGATATTGTGATAGAGTACATTAAAATTCCCAGCCCTCAAATAATAGTAATTATTATTATCTATTACTCAAAAATAGTTTCCCCCCTCTTATTGCCCCTCCTGCTATCCGGCATGCCAGAGCGGCCTAAACTGTAGCAGTGCATATGTACATATGTAATATTTTGCTACAGAATTACATTTTTATTACAAGCACTACCGCACAGAGACATAAAACACATCCATGTACTTAGCAAGAGCAGAGAGCTGTAAATACTTTTTTTCCCTCACCTCATATAACTACTATATACACCTCTTTGACTATATGTACTTATATGTACATATGTTATTACTACAATAATTTAAACTTGAGCAATGTTTCCCTAAATGACTCTTTCATTCAGTGTCAGGTTAATGCGTACGTTCAGGGCTGATATGGTATGGAGTGCCTGACTCGCGTGTGTGTTATGTGTGTGTGTGTATGACAATGTCTCTGACCGTATTAAATCTCCCTTGCTCAAAATTCAAATACTGTAGTAAGTATATCTACTCGAAAGGTTTTCAGGAACGACATAATAAAAACAATATCCCAAAGTCTCACTTCTATTAAATTATCCAACTATGTTTTTATGAGCCTTTAATTTTTTTTAATGTTCCCCCAAGTTTACATTTTTATGACATTTGGTACAACTATGGGAAGTCACAAGGTATCAGCACACAATTGAAACGTATGTACATATGGTCTAAAGTCAAGTCTCAGATTGCATTCTAAATTACTATCCTTGTTTTAGTTTCAGATCATGTGGGGATACATGGACGTGTGAGTGTATGAGTGTGGCTGTATTAGTGCACTGTGAATGAGATTATGCATTTTTTTTTAATGAATACAAAGATTTGTTGTAGGAGCGCGTCATGAACGTACGTTCCGGTGTGAGGAGTCCAAATTGCTCCTTTAGTAGATGGATCCTTATCACATTGTAAACCTTGTTAAAGTCACCCATTCAGAAATGGCTTGTAGTATAGTGAGTATCTACATATGTAAATACCTGTATCTATGTACATATGTGTATGTATAGGGTATAGAGAGGCTTGTGCCAGCTGTAGGTAAACACATATACGTCAGTGCATACGTATCTGTATACGTACACATTTCTTGTAGGTAAAGTATTCCAAGGCCGGTGGTCAAGCTTTACTTTTGTAAACACAGAGGATTTGGGTGAAAATGATAAAATAATTACGGCGAATGATATTGCAGAACTCCTTTTACACACGTTATTCAATGAAATAAAAACAATTTGTGATAAGTAGATATATGTATATATAGATATGTATGAAGGGGAAAAAATGTGGCAATGTGTTTGTAATTTGTTTGCCCACCGCACGCGATAAGGCTGGACAATAGTGTCAATAATGGAGGTCCTACAGTCTCCTATATACAGTAATACTGTAAGCTTCTGATTGTTGAGGGAACTTTTTGCAAGTAACTTTTCGTGATAATAATTCTGTGTCATTTCCAAATTGGTATTCCAATGAAATGCTCACTTGAAGCATATTAAGAGTTTAAATTCTGCATTATTATTATTATTATTATTATTATAGAAGCTCAAAAATATGAGACAGTGGGTATATGGTGGATTTGCTGCCTTGATGGAACAATGTGAGCAATGACTTGGACAGTGACAGTCAGCTGAGGAGTCCCAATCAAATGACATTTATTGTTAATACCGAAGGATTAGATGACGTTGAGGGACATTGAATCGATGAGAAACAAGGTGACATTTTTTTAGAGCGTCTCCGACGTTAGAATACTCTCTCCTATATATTATGCAAAATGAAATAGAAGGATATATAGCTTTTGTGGTGAACTGATGGCTCTCAAGACTCTGACCATCTTCCTCACCATACATCACCAACTCATTACAGTCTGGGACGGTTGTGGGAAGGTGTGTGAGAGTTCCTCGAGACTCGAGTGAAGGATGAGAGACTCAACAGAGCAAGGAGTCTTTTTCTTATGTAAGGAATTACTATTTCAAACCAAGTTGGCCATATCCACTTGGGAGCTGTATGGATTTAAGCTCTGTATATATCTATGTATATTCTCACAGGGCATATGTAATTATGTACGACAGTGTGAGGAAAAAACTGAGATGCGCTCCAATAACTTACATTATGACATAATTTAACTTTCACTCAAGCTCACCAAAAATCACTGAGTCGTTGATTGTGTTGCATAACCCCGCTCCAACTTGCCATTGAGTCATGCATCTCTTGACTACATTTCTGGTGCTCCTGTGGAACCATTCCCAATTCAATATTGCACTCTCGTGGTTTAGTCTGATTGCATTTTGAACACCACTGACGACTGACATGGTCCTATTGATATGATTTTTTGAGCCTGTACTTTCCTCAGCTGTAAGTAAGTACAAGGTGCACTATCCATTCCATGTGGTAATATACCCATGATTTCCACACCCCCATTATTCGAGTCTTATACAAGTGTCGAGCTTATTATTGTCAACCGTTCCCGTCAATTGAGTCTTTGGAATCAATAATATTGCGATATTTATTACGAGTCCGTCGGCCAAAGTCATACATTGGCGGTTGGGTTTGAGTGCACATTTATAATTGTTTTATGTCTTTGTTTCTCACATTATTTCTGAGGTAGTTGGGTTATGGTTGTATATTTGATAGCTCGCAAATTACAGGTAATATCACATTCATGGCTCTATGATTATTTCTATACGTGAGCATGTGTATTCAAATGGAGAAATATATATGGAGTGTTGGTTATTTCCAAGGGTTCGATCCCAATGACTGTATCGGCTTCTTGCTGAACTCTGGGATTTGATTGTTTTTGTATCGGGAACGGTCAAGACGGTTTTTACAAATAGACAAAGTCGTTGCGCGTTGTTGGGATTACCAAGCTAGTACATAGCAAGCAGAGGTTGATTCTGAGACAATATCAAGGTAAACAGATTATCGCGATTTGAATGCTCACTTGTTGCTCATTTCGAGACGGTTTAGTGGAAATATAGTTTAAGGTAACCATATAGATCCTGTGAGTCAATACGTACCTATTGGGATTCTTACGGTTCCTCAAGCACTCCTCAAGCAAGTTGCACATGCTGTAGGTCTATACACAAGTATAGATATATGAAAGGTAGGCACCAAACACTTGCTTGCGTGCAGCGTTGTTTTGCTTGATAAGGATCGAGAGTAAGGTGAGGGGATGCGGAATTTTATGATAACTCAATGAAAGCAATGATAAGTTGAGTCCTTTGTTGCTCTACACGCTCATTCTTGTTAAGGAGATGGATTGTTGGCCCTAAATCGTCAACTGTCTCAGTTTCTTTTGTAGCTTGTGACTTTGAACATGTTCCTCTCGGAGCGTCAGCATTCTTAGCATTTTTTGCTCCCAGTTCCACGGCACTTGTGCTTCTGTCCCTCTCACGTGCATTTTTCCATCCGCTTTTTTCCCATTCATTACTATCTATACATTCATGGAATTGGAACCTGATCCAAAGTTAATAAGTCAATTGAAAATGTGTTTGTGTGAAAATCCTGGCCTGAACTCTATTCCCCTATAAAGTGTGGGGAATTCTAAGCTGGGGATTTTTTTTGACTGCCGTGCTCAAAACGTAATATTTCGGAAGGAGCGTGGACTTGATGAGTGATTTAAATGTTGAACTGTTCTATGTTACAGATGAATCAGTTGTGCAAAGTGTGTGGTGAGCCGGCTGCTGGATTTCATTTTGGTGCTTTTACCTGCGAGGGTTGCAAAGTAAGTGGGGAAGTTTCAATTATTTTTTTTGTAGCAATTAACGTTTACATAGACAGCACCTTCATTACAATGGTAAGTGTTTACTTTGTGTGCATATATTGTGAAGGCAGTTGACGTTCAAGTAAAAACTCGGTGTCTCTCTCCTGTGGCATGAATTTTTTCTTCCTCCTAATATTAGGAGGAAGGCTTCACGTTAGGCTTAAAAAAAGCTCCCCATAGTTTGCATGTAAAATGAGGACGGAACAAACACTTTGGGAAGTGGGTATATATGTTTCCTTAGTATAGTAATAATTATTGGTAAACTGGGAGGGTGCGGGGAGAGTTTATGTGAAAGAAGAGAATTCTCTTGAGAGCTCACACATACATTGTACATAGGCAACGCTTGTTCGTGTGGGAAATGAACTTAGCCCGTTTTGGGTAAACAGATATGGAAATTTGTCGAAATATTTGTGGAAAAGTCTGGCGCTTGGAATATTAGGGATCTCATTATGTTACAGTTAATTACTTGACCCCAAATTGGGTAGCGGTAGATTTTCAGCTAAAAAGCATTCCCAAAAGTTCATAATTTTGTCGTGAGAGACTTACATTTTCAAATAATATTTGCAAGGTCGTTAAACTAAGAGAAAAATAAATTCAGGAAATCTATCTATCGGGAAAGGGTATAGTTAATGTATGAGAGTGTAGAGGTGTATAGACCGTATATAAAAAATCCAACATGGGGAACATATCGTGGTCCATTTAAAATGTGTAATTAAATATTAGTGCAAGCCCTTTTTGTATATGCAAAAATATTAAAATTATTACAACGGCGAGTCAGATTTAAATGAATGGGATCATGTAAATTAAATGTAAAGTGTAACTTCAGAGAGTGTGTATATATTTGCACAATAGTTTTATTATTTGTAAGAGGTTCATGAAATGAAGGGAAGTAGCGGAAAATCATGTCTGATTATGTGAGTTTCCTCCATATTGGACTTGGGCGTTCCACCAGAACTAATTGAGTTAGGTGATGAAGTTAAAGTTGCCATGTCCATGTCGTTTCCGTACAAATAGTTTTTTAAGCCCTTAGCTTTTTTTTTATATATCTACTCTTCGTCTCTGTTTCCTTCACCATGAATCACTTGATTGAGTTTCACCTGTCGCCCCACGTTTCCCGTTATAATCCTTGGCAAACGCTAATGTGCTTACTGCCGCATTAAGCACTAATTCCTTTTGTCAGGGGTATATTTGCCCTCTGGGTTTTATTTTCTTAAAGTTTTTATTTACACAACAGTTAAGACGACATTGACACGCCAGGATTGAGTTTTAAATATTATGGAGATAGAAATTAATCTTTCAGGATGTAGTACTGCATCTACATATGACTGCTTACTTTTAGTTATAGTTGTTAGAGGGAATATTTACATATACATTGAAACAGTAGGGCACAAGGATTTTTAAAATATTCGTACGTGCATTCGTTGGCATTGCAAATCAGGACACAGTAGTTTCCAATTCTAGAATCAAGTGCTTTCGGAACACTTCCGAAAGAATTTTTAGGAAAATTTGTAATTTTGATTGCTTTTGGATCTTGCAGTCATTTTTCGGACGGACGTACAGCAATGTGACGGGGGTGTCGGAGTGTAAAAATGGGGGCCGTTGTGAGATCAACAAGAAGAACCGAACCTCGTGCAAGTCCTGCAGATTACGCAAGTGTCTGTCCGTCGGGATGTCCAAGTCTGGGTCCAGGTACGGTCGGAGATCCAACTGGTTCAAGATCCACTGCCTCCTCTCTGCTCAAAACCAGAATGGGAATGGCTCTTCCCCGGAGACCAACAACAATAACTCCACTGTGACGAATAATAATAACAACAGTGACAAAAACTTTACTCATAGTAAAAGCGGTGACCACTCTAGTTTAAGCAAAGGCTTGCTGCCACCAGTCCTCCCAACATTGAATTCCCTCAGTGGACACTCTGGGAGTGAGAGGGAGCGAACTCCATCCTCAAGTGCTTCATCCCGTCTCAATGGAGGAGTCCATCCACCTCTCACGAGTTTAGTAGGTTTGAGTCCCGAGTCCCGAGAGCAGTTCTTATCATCCCTCAACCTCAGCATGGTCAATCCCGAGCTCTGTGAGTACTTTCGAAGCACTGGTCAGACGAAGCCCTTCTACCCGGAAGAAGGAGCTGAGGACATGTCACGCTCAGGGAGGAGTCCGGGCTCTCTGGAGTCTCCGAATTCCGAGGCGTCACTCGATGAGAAGAGCAACACCCCTGTGTTTAATTTACCACCCGGCTCTCCACTTGATGTGAAGCCCGGGGACTTCTCCCCATTTGACCTATTCACTCGTGATCTTCTCAAAATGGGCTACGATCCACTCCGACTCTGGCCCTCAATGCTCAACACGCCCCCGAATCTCCACTCCTTCAACCCGTATCGATTCATGTTCCCGAATTTCCCAGCCGCCGCTGCCTTTCCCGGTGGATTTCCATCAAACGTTCCATCATTGGGTGTTCAACTGTCAGGACCTCCGAACGGAGGTCATCATCATCATCATCATCCGTCTAAAGTACTTTCCGCAGCCGCAGCAGCAGCAGCTGCTGCTGCTGCTGCAGCAGAGAATCTCTCTCTTCCACTTTCCTTTCGAAATGGGAATTCAAAACATCAAGGATCCTCATCCCCAAATCATGTCAATCGTCGTTTCAATTCTACAGTTCTTCCACCTTCCTCTAGTCTCACCATTACCCCTCCCGTCTCTCAACATGGATCAGGGGATTCGTTTACTCCAACCAAGGGAATCATATTACCAGAGCAAGACACTCCGATTGACCTCTCCGCGTCCAGTAGCACGTCTAATATTGATATGGTACGGGTCAAGAGGGAAACATTATCTTCGGATTTGGAAGATGATGACAATATTGCATCCGACCCTGAGATGAACAACTCGGATGAGGATTTAAAATTCAGGAAATCTGCTTACTATGAGGACTCGGACGAGGAAGGCTCAATTTTGTCCCAAAGAAATAGCACAAGTCACAGTCGATCATCGTGCAGTCCCAAGATTGACAGAGTCCCATCCCCTCTGGACCTGACTCGCACGACTACCAATAATAATAATAATAATAATAATAATAGTAGTCCTCCTAAAATCGCCACGTAAAATATGACCAAAAAAATATAAAATATGAAAAGTTATTAAACACATAAGCACGCATCCAAGCAATTCTCAGAGATTCAATTTTTGTGTAAATTTATTCGCACGAGACAGAAAAAATAGTGTTGACACACATTTTCTGGAAATATTTGTCACTTGGTATTAAATCATCAAGGGAAATATAGATAATTATATCATTGGTCAGTACAGTTATATTTTTATCATTATTATGAAATATGTAGCATTGGTAGACCTTATAATAATTATGAGATTTAATGAAGAATGAAAACCTTCAGAAGGGACTCCCAAGGAAAGTGGAAGTGTGGCAAAATATAAGGACATGAAACTGATGAAGAGTTGATCGGAAAATGTGACGCTGCCATTGCCATTTTTATAGTGAATTATTGAGATGATGATGATGATGTGACGACGCATTTAATATTTTTCGTCCCTTTTGAACGAAACGAGTGAGAGACATTGTGATTCAATTTAATAGTTTTCTCAATTTGGGGCTAATTGACCAGTAACGACAGGACAAGTGAGCGTTGTTTGTTGCCTTGTAGTCTGAGGACGTTGCAATTCCCATTCTTTTGTAGGATTTATTTTATTATTATTATCAACATTTGCGTTGTCATGAGAGATAAAAAAAAAGTTTTTTATTTATTCCACTCATACCTTCATACTTATATGGTATATATTATTTTTTTTTTCGCACGGACACAGTACAAAATTAAAAAGTTGTTTTACATAAGTATTAATATAGTTAATACTTGCTACTTTACTGCATTTCAAAGGTTTTAGTTTCAATTGTCTTTTATATGGAAGTTCCTCTGATAAAAATCTATTCTGATAAAATATGTACATCAAATAACATCTGCTATGGCTCTAGGACTGGCCAGTGAGTTCTTTTTACTACGGCATTGATTATTTCATTTACTTCTGATCACAAATCACAATCTTCACAAAGATTCATTCCGGACCACTATGTCCACAGCAAAAGTCACTCATCCAAACTTCCACGCACTAAATACAAAACATGCATATTTTTTAAATGCCCTTTGCACCAAATACATCCAATGGGTCAAATAATTACTTAATCCCGAAGGCGCTATTCGGGCACAATCTTAGAAAAATATTTGGCTTGCATCAAAATCTCACAAAGGCACCTGCAAATGAAACTCTGGGGATAAAAACAAGTCAAACAGCCCTTACAATCACAAGGAGAAATTTAAAACAATGTTTAGAAAAAAACTACTTTTGGAGTATAAGTTCGTAACTGAGTAGCAGCAGATTCGTCCTCAAAATTTCCCTAACAATAAAAGTAAATGATTCATTGGACCATTCATTGCTTTAGAAAAACTACGTGTAATTCTATGCCCAATTTTGACATGAAGTCAAAATGAGTTAGGAATTAAGGAAATCATGTTGAAGCTTTCTACACACATATTTTGTTCTCCCTAACTTGAGCGTCAATGCTGGACATGTACCCTGGACCCTTTTTGCACCACTTAATGTTAGGGGAAGTAATTATAATTATTAGGTTTTTTTTGAACCAACCTGTAATTACAGGCACTCGTCTGGGCTCAATTAGTGCGGCTTGTTAAAGTGAGTATGCTACAAATGCTGGTGTATGGCAGGCTATGGCCAGAAAAAACTATGCAAAATCCATTTAGTTAATTATAGTTGTGCGATGAAGGAGCCCTGTTATCATCAAAACACAATTGCTACTGTACTTATTAAAGGACCATTAAAGATACAGTTCCCAATTGACTGTGTACAAAAGCCGTTCCTGGAATAATTATTACTTAAAATGAGATTATGGGCTTGGAATAAAATTGAAGGACTTGTTCATCCCCTTAACTAAATCTCTATTTTAATTGTACATGTTAACACGTCTAATTTATTATCATAACTTTTCTCATGTGTAGGTACTTACTGGCCAAAGAGTATCGGAAATTATCCATCCAGAATATTTTTTTTAGTATTTATATAAAATTATTGTATGGAGTTGAATTTTAAAAAGCTTTTAATCATTTTAAAGCCCCTGAATAATATATTGAATCAACAATTTATTTTTTCATCATTTCATGTTTCACAATTAGCATTTGTTTGTCTTATTTTAATCTGGCATGTGTTTTTATGTGTATGTGTGTGTGTGTGTGTGTGTGTTTGGAAGGGAATTCCCAGAATTATATTTGCATCTTAATTACTCCAACAGCAGGATCCTTTGCTATTGTTTTTAAATACAATTTATGTCAGGCATCATTTAGCATTTGCATTGTTTTGGAATGGGGATTACTTGCATCCTTGCATTTGTGATTCATAATTTGATTGTTGGATGAAAAACTGTACCTCGAACTTCGACGGCTAATTAGTTTTTGTTACTCATGCTGTGATGATTCAATCACCTGAAATTTTCAGTGTTTTGCCCTTATAATGGTTCAGTGTAATTCTTATCATTAGACTTGTAAAGCGTGAGGAATACAAATTGTACAGGCCCATAGTCTTCATCGGGTAATTTCCATGCAAATTCAGTGGCTTGTGAAATTATGCTAATGTACAGAATCATGAATGGGGAGATCTTATCTGCAAAAAAATCCTATGCTGCTTCTTCTTTTTCTGTCTGGACTAAATTAATTCATTAAATGCAAATAAAAATAGGAGGAGCTGTATAATAATAATAATTATATGCATTGAGGAAATAATTCTATTTTTTTTTACTCCATAAATTCGTTTACAGTAATCACTTTATTAGCATCAAGCCAGAACTTGAGGTTCTGCTCTTAGGAATATTTGGTGGCCCTAAAAAGGGCCGATGGTTTTGTACTATACGATCAACATTTTCTAGAGGCAAGTTCATTCCCAGTAATTATTTTGACAGATGCATTCAATAACCAGGAAAATTCAGGAGCCACGATGCCACTCCAGATATCAATATCCGATAACGTTTTCAGCTCCTCATCACTTCCTGAAGGCTCCTGCTTTCAAATAGCATTGTGTCGTCCTGTGGCTTAAATCCAGGGTGAGTTCTGGCCCCAAGAATATCAGCAATAAATACTTTGTATTTGCAAAAGTCCAGGAGCTTCCCAGAACACCAAAGTGCTGAATCAGCCCTTACGGAGACACATGATTAGTTGCTACCTGGGAAATTAAAAACCAGATCCTGTATTCCTGTTTTTCTGTAAAATGTAATAAAAGGAATTTTTTAGTAAATCTGTCTGGTTTTCAATGCAAAGCCCAAAGCTAGATCTAGTTTTTCACTGAATCATAGTTACATATACATAAAGTGGTATCTAATAAATAGCAAACGACTTGACAGGAATGAGCATATCTGTTCTATAGGAAAATATCATGGAATGCCCTTTGGCTCAGACATTTCTATTGGATAGAAAAACGTTTGCAAACATTCCATACTTAACATTGGTATTTCAGCAGATCGTACAAGCACTCATGTATAATTGTGTGCAAATATTTTCAAAACGTTTTGTTCAGCCAGTTCGTTGTTCCTATTTATATTTTGTAAAACTTTTAATAATATGTGCGTTCTAAAATAAATTTGTGACATGAATTTAATCATTCAAATAGATTATTACATGCTGGAGAGAACATACCTTGTAGGGCAGCCCGGTAACTTTTCAGATAGCAATTTTGGATAAGCTGATTTTTGTATTACTGCTAGGTCGAGTCAAGTCCAAAGGTTTGGAGGGTCGTTCACTCCTTCGACTGCGTGATGATCGATTACTTTTACCATTTCTATGCGACAAAATTAAATCTTCGTCAGGGGATTCCTCGTGGTTCAAATTGTCCAGGTCTGGGTCCATAGCATTGTTTTCATCTTCCATATCTGAAGATATGACTTCGGTCTTGATCCGTACGATATCACTATCATTATTATTCCCACTTGCTGACAGGTCAATAGGTGCGTCTTGATCAAGATTAGATGTAGATTTATTTAGGAAATAGGGATCATCCGATCCATTCTGAGAGACAGGAGGGGTGATGGTGAGACTCGAGGAAGGTGGAAGAACTGTAGAATTGAAACGACGATTGAAAGTACTTGGGGATGAGGATCCTTGATGTTTTGAATTCCCATTTCGAAAGGAAAGTGGAAGAGAGAGATTCTCTGCTGCAGTAGCAGCAGCAGCAGCTGCAGCTGCGGAAAGCATTTTAGACGAATGAAGACATCCGTTCGGAGTCCCTGACAGTTGAACACCCAATGATGGAACGTTTGATGGAAATCCACCAGGAAAGGCAGCGGCGGCTGGGAAATTCTGGAACATGAATCGATACGGGTTGAAGGAGTGGAGATTCGGGGGCGTGTTGAGCATTGAGGGCCAGAGTCGGAGTGGATCGTAGCCCATTTTGAGAAGATCACGAGTGAATAGGTCAAATGGGGAGAAGTCCCCGGGCTTCACATCAAGTGGAGAGCCCGGTGGTAAATTAAACACAGGGGTGTTGCTCTTCTCATCGAGTGACGCCTCGGAATTCGGAGACTCCAGAGAGCCCGGACTCCTCCCTGAACGTGACATGTCCTCAGCCCCTTCTTCCGGGTAGAAGGGCTTCGTCTGACCAGTGCTTCGAAAGTACTCACAGAGCTCGGGATTGACCATGCTGAGGTTGAGGGATGATAAGAACTGCTCTCGGGACTCGGGACTCAAACCCACTAAACTCGTGAGAGGTAGATGGACTCCTCCATTGAGACGGGATGAAGCACTTGAGGATGGAGTTCGCTCCCTCTCACTCCCAGAGTGTCCACTGAGGGAACTTAATGTTGGGAGGACTGGTGGCAGCAAGCCTTTGCTTAAACTAGAGTGGTCACCGCTTTTACTATGAGTAAAGTTTTTGTCACTGTTGTTATTATTATTCGTCACAGTGGAGTTATTGTTGTTGGTCTCCGGGGAAGAGCCATTCCCGTTCTGGTTTTGAGCAGAGAGGAGGCAGTGGATCTTGAACCAGTTGGATCTCCGACCGTATCTGGAACCCGACTTGGACATCCCAACGGACAGACACTTGCGTAATCTGCAGGACTTGCACGAGGTTCGGTTCTTCTTGTTGATCTCACAACGGCCCCCATTTTTACACTCGGACACCCCCGTCACATTGCTGTACGTCCGTCCGAAAAATGACTGTAAGCATAACCCCATTCATTTAACATCTCATAATTTGCATTCCAAGAGTTTATTCTTATTTTTTAACAATTATTATTAATTCATCCCAAAATCATTGCTCTCTATCTAGTTTGGAGATTACAAGGATAACGACAAAGAAATTAAAATATGCTTTCCTTATTTAACTAGGTTTTGGCAACTGAACATTTTTGACTACGGGATATGAGAAACAATGAGATTCCTAAAATTCCAAGAGCAGTCTACACTCAACATTTAGTATTCCTCAAAAACAACTTCCAAAAATTCCTTTCCCGTTTCCCTACACGGGCAAATGACATTTCCCACAATGAGAACTATGCCAAAAATCTTTGGCCAAATGACATTCTCCTGTAAAATTAAAAATCTGCCTACACTTCTTATGCAAAACTCTTATGGACGCATTTTAAGATTAATGCTTATCCTGAATATTACAAGGAATGAATTCATACGACAGAAGAAGAGGCTTACAGCTTACTACTTGAGCGTCTACTGCCTTCACAATATGTGCACACAAAGTAAACACTTACCATTGTAATGAAGGTGCTGTCTATGTAAACGTTAATTGCTACAAAAAAAATAATTGAAACTTCCCCACTTACTTTGCAACCCTCGCAGGTAAAAGCACCAAAATGAAATCCAGCAGCCGGCTCACCACACACTTTGCACAACTGATTCATCTGTAACATAGAACAGTTCAACATTTAAATCACTCATCAAGTCCACGCTCCTTCCGAAATATTAAGTTTTGAGCACGGCAGTCAAAAAAAAATCCCCAGTTTAGAATTCCCCACACTTTATAGGGGAATAGAGTTCAGGCCAGGATTTTCACACACACACTTCAATTGACTTATTAACTTTGGATCAGGTTCCAATTCCATGGATGTGTAGATAGTAATGAATGGGAAAATAGCGGATGAAGAGATGCACGTGAGAGGGACAGAAGCACAAGTGCCGTGGAACTGGGAGCAAAAAATGCTAAGAATGCTGACGCTCCGAGAGGAACATGTTCAAAGTCACAAGCTACAAAAGAAACTGAGACAGTTGACGATTTAGGGCCAACAATCCATCTCCTTAACAAGAATGAGCGTGTAGAGCAACAAAGGACTCAACTTATCATTGCTTTCATTGAGTTATCATAAAATTCCGCATCCCCTCACCTTACTCTCGATCCTTATCAAGCAAAACAACGCTGCACGCCAGCAAGTGTTTGGTGCCTACCTTTCATATATCTACTTGTGTATAGCCCTACAGCATGTGCAACTTGCTTGAGGAGTGCTTGAGGAACCGTAAGAATCCCAATAGGTACGTATTGGCTCACAGGATCTATATGGTTACCTTAAACTATATTTCCACTAAACCGTCTCGAAATGAGCAACAAGTGAGCATTCAAATCGCGATAATCTGTTTACCTTGATATTGTCTCAGAATCAACCTCTGCTTGCTATGTACTAGCTTGGTAATCCCAACAACGCGCAACGACTTTGTCTATTTGTAAAAACCGTCTTGACCGTTCCCGATACAAAAACAATCAAATCCCAGAGTTCAGCAAGAAGCCGATACAGTCATTGGGATCGAACCCTTGGAAATAACCAACACTCCATATATTTCTCCATTTGAATACACATGCTCACGTATAGAAATAATCATAGAGCCATGAATGTGATATTACCTGTAATTTGCGAGCTATCAAATATACAACCATAACCCAACTACCTCAGAAATAATGTGAGAAACAAAGACATAAAACAATTATAAATGTGCACTCAAACCCAACCGCCAATGTATGACTTTGGCCGACGGACTCGTAATAAATATCGCAATATTATTGATTCCAAAGACTCAATTGACGGGAACGGTTGACAATAATAAGCTCGACACTTGTATAAGACTCGAATAATGGGGGTGTGGAAATCATGGGTATATTACCACATGGAATGGATAGTGTGCACCTTATACTTACTTACAGCTGAGGAAAGTACAGGCTCAAAAAATCATATCAATAGGACCATGTCAGTCGTCAGTGGTGTTCAAAATGCAATCAGACTAAACCACGAGAGTGCAATATTGAATTGGGAATGGTTCCACAGGAGCACCAGAAATGTAGTCAAGAGATGCATGACTCAATGGCAAGTTGGAGCGGGGTTATGCAACACAATCAACGACTCAGTGATTTTTGGTGAGCTTGAGTGAAAGTTAAATTATGTCATAATGTAAGTTATTGGAGCGCATCTCAGTTTTTTCCTCACACTGTCGTACATAATTACATATACCCTGTGAGAATATACATAGATATATACAGAGCTTAAATCCATACAGCTCCCAAGTGGATATGGCCAACTTGGTTTGAAATAGTAATTCCTTACATAAGAAAAAGACTCCTTGCTCTGTTGAGTCTCTCATCCTTCACTCGAGTCTCGAGGAACTTTACACACACCTTCCCACAACCGTCCCAGACTGTAATGAGTTGGTGATGTATGGTGAGGAAGATGGTCAGAGTCTTGAGAGCCATCACTCCACCACAAAAGCTATATATCCTTCTATTTTATTTTGCATAATGTTTAGTAGAGAGTAGTAGAACGTATAGTCGGAGATGCTCAAAAAATGTCACCTTGTTTCTCATCGACTTCAATGTCCCTCAACGGCGTCTAATCCTTCGCTCACAACAATACATACATATGTACATGTGTCATTAGGGACTGTGACGCCAAATAGGAAAAAAAAATCCGCTCGTTTCTCATATATATACATTATAATTATTGCCCTTACTACTAACTAAACGCCTGTCAACTGGTCCTATCTACTTGGCGCGTGTTGTGATGCAATGAGATTACCTTACCAAGGGACATGTAAACATTTAAATAAAACCATTCCATGTAATTATTATTTTATCGTTTTCACCCAAATCCCAACCCCAGTGTCTGCTCAAACTTCTACTCTCCTGTCCTTGGTTTATTTTGTCTCTAGACAAGACAAAAAAATCCTTTTCATCCTGCTATGGCACTCCCCCCTCTATCACTCTGTGCAAATACTCCTTTGAATGTTTTATTATAACAAGGTTTACTTACTCACACTATTCTATGTGAATACCATATAATAATTACTATGTCCACTGACAATCAAAAGCAGTTTAAAATCCTCACTATGGAACATTTGACACATTCCTTCAAGAAAAAAGGGACAGTATATGTGAATTACAAGTAAATTATACGAGAGGAATTCCAACTATAACAAAGATATATACTAATTAGAATGCAATCTGGGGTCCCCTAACATTGAACAAGCGTTTCAGTCACACTGATACCTTGGTATCTAGAGGTAATGCAATATCTCCATACATACACTGTTGTTGTTGTAGTAAAATGTCATAAAAATGTAAACTTGAGGGAAACATTAGGGAAAAAAATTAAGCCTCATAAAAACTCTTGGATCATTTAATTGAGGTGAGACTTGAAATTGTTTTTATTATTCCATTCCTGAACACAAACCACTGAATACATTATTTGATTTTGAGCGAAGGAGATTTAATACGGTCAGAGAGAGAGAGAGAGAGAGAGAGATATTGTCAGTCACAATGGGAGTCAGGCACTTCACAGAGCCATGCACGTCCGCACTAACCTGACACTGACTCAAGGAGTAATTTAGGGAAACACATATTGCTCAAAAGTTGAATTTACGGTAGTAATAGTAAACGAGTGTGGATAATTATATGAGGTGAGTGAGAATGTATATTTGAAGCTTAGCTTTCTGGTCCTATATGGGATTTAGTAGTCATTAATTAAGAGTGTGTTTTATAGGGGTGCAGTAGCCTGTGTAATAAAAATGTAATTTTGTGTGTGTGTGTGTGTGTGTGTGTGTTTTTGTGTACCTCAGGATTTAGGAATATGTATTGCCACAATTTTGGACGGTGGCAGGAGCAGACTCAAGAGAGAGGAAACTATTTTGAGTGATAGATAATAATAATAATAATTACTATTACGAGGGCTGGGGAAATGTAATGTGGTCTATCACAATATATAATAATGATATCGATACAGTTGATGGCCAGATTTTCGGTCCCTTGGAAACCCTGACACAGATGCTAGGCTGAGCGAGGAGACGTTTTTGACTCATGTCAAGTCAACAGCTCAGAACCCCATAACATTAAGACAGATCTGACCCTGAGCAATTCCGCTTCTGCACAAATGTGTTTTACATCCCTTTAAAATAAATCCTCTAATTACATCTAAATGTACCCAAATAAAATGTCAGAGCAGTAGTAATCAAATGAAGATCGTTATTCTCAGACTATTACTATAGAAGCTAAGCACAGGGCTTGTTAAGCCGTAGTTATAGTTTTAAGGTAGACACTTTTATAGTGTATAGATATAGTCACAGGTTGTATTTGTATGCACTTTAATGCTTTGCACAAGATCACAAATACCCAATTTGTAGAACAGTATTGCGTCTTGCGTCTCCTCTATAGTTAATAGCATTGTTACAAAAATCCAGCTTCAGCGCTCGTCTCAGAATGCATCAATGAGAGACAAATCCCTGACTCAAGGTGTTCTCAAACGTCGTTAATTTTTCCTATTCTTCAGTTAGTCAACATCTTATTCAATCTAATGACTCCATCCTTCTATTCTCTCTCAGGCTGAATAGGAAGATATGCAAGTGTCCCAAAACATTAGGGGTTTTATAGCTCATATAGAATGTAAATACATATGCTTACATATGTACATAGCTCGCATCTTAAGGTTTATATCCAAAACAAAATACCAATGTCTTAATGTCTATTATTCTCTCCCTCCGGAACGTTTCACGCTTCAGCAATCAATCTAATTTCCCTTTATTTTCTTATTTCAATTACTCTCAATGTTACAGTAATTCAAGTGTAGAGTCTCTCTACTCCCAAGAACATAACACGACCATTGGAACGAGAGAGAAAAAAAACTACACAAGGTAATATCTTTACTCAAGCGCTCAGTTCCTTAATACCATTGTGATTCCGAGCACTTCCTCACATATAATACTCTTCCAATGTTCTCAAATGAAATCATCGTTGCAGAGCAAGGTGTCAAGGAGGAAAAAATAATTAATTTTCAATGGGTACTTACTTCACAAATTGAATACCCTACATATTAGTATGCACACACACACACACACACACATACAAACATACACACAATATACTTACACAAAAACCTAGATTCCAGTCCAATCATATTTAATTCCCAATATTTTTTCACGTAATTACAATTTAGGTTTTTTAACATAATTATTTCAATAACATATTTTTAAATTTCATATTTTTTACGTTGTTGAATATTTGCAGGGGAAGTTAATTTCAAAATTCAATAAATCCTCTCCAGATGATCCTATTTAAAGAGTCTAGTGTCGGAAAATGAAGCAGTACTTTTTAATTAGCCGATGAGATAATAATTACCATATCCTCAGAAAAGGAATTTGAACCAAAAAAACTGGTATTTGAACTTTTCGGGATGTTTCAGGGCGGTGAGATGATGATGAGTCATAAGACAGGATGAAATAATACTCTTGTGAGATCTGGCTAGGCCCTGACTATAAGTATCTATACATATCTACATATGTATGACCAACAATGTCAAATATGTACGTTCATATGTTCCCAATGGACACGTATTTACATGTGTGTGTGTGTAATTGTGCCCGTCACGACTATTACTTGGATATTTTGGAGGTGAATCGGTAATTGCATCCTCATTCCTCCTTAATCTGTATCTGAAACAAGCGTGATCTCATAAAAGATGATGATAGTCGTAATAAGCGCAACCGCCTCTGTATGTAATGTAATTCAGTTGGAGTTGTTTCTGTCCAGTCTAAATAATAGCAACAATAATTTCCTACAGTATGGACTCTCACACTATAAGAGCCAGCTTTTTTCAAGAGCAAATCTTGTTCCTACCGTGACAAAAATAGGATTCATTTATTAAGATAATTATTTAACTATAGTAAAGCTTTATGAAGATATGAATTGAATTGCGGATGTTTACTCGTGTAAGAAGATTTTATTATTCCCTTATTTACTAGCATATAGGGATATGATGGCTTAGGGAGACTGAGACTGGACTGTCAAGTCAGGACAAGGATCCAGAGGAGAATCCTAAGACTGGGGAGAGGTGAGAGGGTAGGGTACCTTCCAGGAATTTCAATCTAGTTTTTTCTAGCCCACGCCATGCCCAAAAAATAAACTCCTAGTAAAAAGAAAAAGGAGTCCAGCATGTGGGATCCCAAAGGAAAACATTTCAGTCACCGTTGGTAATTCCTGTGATTTACACTCCAATTCCTATTAACACCAACAGGATCAAAGTGGCTCGACTCTCATGAGTTACACAGCCTCATATGTAGTACGACTCTCAACCATATTTTCCTGCTTAAAGGGTTTTACCTGATTACTAATTCACTCTCATTTTTTTTAATGCATGGGATCCATACTAAACAGCCTCCACTATATGGACTTTAATCCCATACCACCCCGCCATAGTACACACACACACACACACAAATGATAAACTGGAGTGTTGAAAACTTAAGGCATCTATAACCAAAGGGTTGAAGATAATACTTCAACTATCTGTAAGGACCTACACATCTATAGGTACACTGCACACGTACGGAGGCATAACTCCCATGTGAGTAATAAACTATCGGACAATTACTAATTTATGTAATGTGCAATGATCTCGTGCACTTCGTGATTTCTTTTGGATTATGGAACAACAAGTAGAAGGTGAAGTTGATTATTTATTCCTTCCCGTGTACATTATATTTCACAAGAATTGCATCCCCCCATATATGTAGATATGTATGTTCCTACATACATAGAAGTATACTTATAGATATAGATACACACACTACCACTATCCCTCCATGACTCACAACTCACACTACCACTTTTGGTCAGGCTTAATCTTCTTTATTATTAACCTCCTCTTAATCAGCAGGCAACCAGGATCTCAGAGAGGCTCTAAAAATCCCATTGGAACAACAATTCACATCCAAGATCAACAAGTGAAGGAGAAGCCCAGTCCTGTCTGCTTTTATGGTACTCACTCCACGGAGGGAGTTTATGTAAACCACGGAGCTTTCCCTTACTCATCCTATTTTGATCGGACAATTTAATTACAGAGGGCTGGGGCCTTATAGTGTTACAGTACAGCATACACATTTATGAAGACCATTATTTTTAATTGCTATGGATAACGAAATCCTAATTTTGTAATTACTTTATACTGTAAGAATCCTGCTGGAGCTATTTGTATGTGTAGATTTAAAATGAGCTGGAAATAAAATCTATTGAGATAACATAATACTGTATAGGTATTTAAATGGAAAGTATTTTACAGCAAAGGGATATAGGACTATATGGACTTGGAATTTTAGCTTGTGTTGGATCCGTTGTGTAGGTCTTATTGTTAGAGTCGCTGTCCGGGGTCCCAGGTTGGGATTAGCTCGTGAAGCTTATTGAGGGCTTAGTAACTAAATCCGAGCCGATTATTTAAATTTGTTCCAGTCCCAAATGTTTGGTTTGTGTTGTTAGCTTGTCACTGTGGTAAAGGGAGGGGAAGAAAGGGTAGTGGATCTTTACAGATTACTTTCGCCATGCAATGTTAAAAGAGTGTTGATAGGAAGAACACGCAGAGCAGCCGAGCGTGCTGAGGGATAATAGAATATATGAGTCAGACAATTATCCGGAGGTGTGAATCTGTCGCTCCTGAAGCTCTCCTTTCTTCAATCCATCCGACTACATAACCGCAAACTTCTGGGGTATTGTTGTTGAAGAATTGAATCTATCATTGATCTTTACATGGTTTCCCATCTCTCTGTATCTCTCTTTTGCAGTGTGGAGTCTGTGTGTGTGTGTTATTGTCGGCTGTTCCTCAAACTATGAGGCCCTCAAGCAAGGAGCTTTTGAATGGTACGTGTAAACAATGAGATTAACTATGAGCCTTGTTTAGATATAAGCCAGAAGACTTGTATAGAAACTGAAAGCCATGTTTGACTTGTACAGGGTATAATTCCCAAAAGTTACTCTACAGTATAGGGAACACCTAGCGCCTGACCATTACGCTCCCTTGATGTATGGTAATGAGTTTAACACCATTGAGGCTGCCTCGCCACACTTTAAATGACTGTTTTTCTACATGTCCTGCCACAAACAAATCTTGTCCGTTGTAATATTATGCATTGATTTAATAACAATTCATGTCATTTCTCCCAATGTGATGTTGGATTTCTCACACTGAACGCAAATCCTTCCCTGTCTCTCTCTCTCTCCCACCTCAAGTACCTTCTTCCATTCTCCTTTCCAAATTGACCAAAGAGTCACTCAATCTCAAAACATGGGTCATATTTTCTTGTTTTGAGTCCCTACATAAGAAAAATGAAATCCCAGTGGTTTCTTCAAATTTATGAGGGAGCAAGTCTTATTAGCACTCCTTACATCCATGTATCACATGTATGTATGTATATGTGTATCTACATAATTACGCATAGGAAATAACCATTGCGGAAGGGATACAATTGTGGAGAGTATGGAGATACAATTATTTTCTGGGATTTCTTTTTTGCCTCCTTATTCTTGTAGTATTGTAATTTGGAATTAGAATAATTCCACGAAAATTATTTTCTGTAAATACCGACGGAATTAATGAAAATTCATGTGCATATTTTAAGGAAGGTGTGGAGAGAAAAAGGGAAGGGATTAATATTAGGGAAGTGGCTATACATACATAAGTACTTGCGTGTATAGACTAATATTACACGTGCATAATATATAATTATGTTATACATATTATATCGTTTGGGGATAGATACATACATACATATGTACCTCCACAAGTACTCCTTGTACTAATCACATGTGTATAGTTTACTTGGCCCTAACTGCAAGTAAGGTAATTTTTCTTGTGTTTATTCGAATTTCCCCCTCAAGGCCATAATGAATCTTAGTGTCTCCTGAGCTTTGCTCATGTAAGACATTCAAGTGGAAAAAACAAAGTGGAACTGCGGGAAAAAATCCTTTTGCTTGATTCCACCTTATTACAAAAGCATTCCACAGACTGTCATGTGCATAGTGCCCTATCATGTGTCTCTGCCTCGCTCGGACAATCTCTCCTATTTATTATAAACTTTGAGGGAAATAAAATCTCAAAAAAAATAAATCTGTATCTACACACACAAAGTACACGCTAGCATTGGAGACGTCAAAGGATACGGAATATATGGGAGATGTGAAACGGTAGATGAGGATACGGCCGAGTCACTTAAATATGAATAGGAAATCAATTGCCCTCCTCGAACTTGTTTATTTGTATGAGAGGGGGAAAGAAAAGCAGGAGAGTTTAACGAAGTTTCATCAAAAACTTGATCTTCGGAGAAGCCATGGGAGGCAAGAGATTTCTACATTATAGAAAATCTCTTGACTCACCATCTCTTGTACATACATACATACGTTTTGGTCAGTCAGTCAAAGGCAACCGAGTCAATTGCTATATAGTGAGCAAATGAATCCTGAAATTCCACTCAAAAGCACTCCTGCTGTATATGCAAACACACATGTAGATACGTACAGTACGCTTGGAAACACATCCATGTGTGTTTTCCTTGAATTGACTCAGGTGCCGGACTATTGTTTGGATTTTAATGGGCAAGAGGTAATTTATTCCAGCATTTACCTTAATCGCTTTGCTTTATTTTCTTGATAGTCATAAATTAAGACACAAGTCTCGGGGTTTATACTTGCAAAGTACATTATTCCTCATCAGCTCTTGTCATGTTCCCCATACACTCCACTGTACTATCATGCATGGGCAAGCAATAATCCTTTTAGCAAGAAGAATGTACCTGGTAATAGATGACTGTGAGTCCCAGCGTCTCACATCTTACAAAAATGTAATTATTTCTATACTCTGCATTTTACCTTATTATATATGGCCCTTTAATGCTCATTGTAAATACATAAAGGAAGAATTGAATCCTAATATAATTTTTTTTCTCCCATCAGTAGATAGATACAAATCATATGTAAATTGTGTATTGATAAATGGCGGAAGCAAACTATTGATTGGTTTTTTTTCTATAGTCCACGTATCTAATATGTACACAGATCAGGATAATTTAGTCCTACATTAAAAACGGAATCACTAGCAAAATACATTGGATCCCAATATATTATATGCTCTGCCTAATGGAAGTATCAAGACAAGGGATGGAAAGGATTTATGGATGCTCTGTATCCCTCATCCGAATGGAATGCCAGGGAGTAGGAGCCCCATATGCACAGAATAAGCCACAAAAGACGGAGTAATTGAGTCTATGAATAGAAGGCGTGTTTGCGCCCATAATTACGTCAAAAATCGATTAATACATGTACGCAATCAGAGGTGTAATCATTATCTTCATCCAAGATCATCTCACACAGAAAGGGCCCAGAGATGAGCCCGAGCCCTCCATAACTCCAACCATCCCCGGTCAGTTTGCTCTTGAAAGCCTCGGATTTTTGCATATGAATGGACCATTGGTCCCACAATCAGACCACCAAAGATGAGCTCCTCATAGTCATCTTCCCATACGATGAAGACAGATCAGCACCCTTTATCTCTAACTCTATAAGCTGCTGCTACCTCAATCTCTAATGGAATTCACCTTTGCTTCTCTTTTCCTTAATTGTCCCCTTGGAATGCTTTTCCTCTGCTTTCTTTTTACACCAGCCCCATTTGCCATAATGGTTATAAGGAACTCAACTTTTTTTAGTCTGTATACCTTCACAAAGCCACTTATATGGTCAATCTGCATCATCCATCCCTATTAATTTCCTTCTCATACACAAACAAACTCATACACACACACACATACACACACACACATACACACAAAATACATAAAATCATGTCCTATTAAACAAAACAAGAAAATACATTCTCTGTCCTGCAAATAAAGACACAAACAATAAATCCTACTAATTAAAATTACAATATAAGCATTTTCAGTCGAAAACTTAAGAATTTTATTTCATAATTATTTATTCAAGCTGGCAAATGAAAAGCCGAAGGTGATTCCCCAGAGAGTGTGCTTTTCTATAAAGATCTCAAACGCGTTTGTTTACTTCCAATAGCCCAAGCTTGACTGTGATGGATGAATCCCCTCGACAGTATGTCTGGTCAATTTGAGCCTCACCTGCCATTTTATTTAGATACTTTAATCGGACCCTCTCTCACATTTATATTTCTGCATATCCTGTCTATATAGATCCTTTGAAGGTGGACATAAGAAAGACTACAAGAGCTCTCATAGATTCTACTGTGGATATCCACATAGAGACTCGCACTTTTATAGCCATTTATTTTCTGAAGACATTGACTGCTATTACTCCGTGACATGTGTAACATTACTTGTTTATCCAGACCCGTGTCATTCCTTGCGCTTCATGTCGTGGTCGCGAGACAGAGACCTATTTCAGGCTATGTATATGGAAGTATGACGTGTACATACAGAGTAATTAAAAAAACCTTGTCTACTTGAGTTTACATCCTACAGACATCACTCGGCCCAATTTACACTGATTGAATCTCATCCCTCTGAGTGAGTGTGGCGGACCCGGCCTATGTTTGTGCTCAGAATAACATACTCAACAGGTTTCACACTTTTGCTATTTAAATCAAACGGTTTCGTCCGTCTGCTCTCCTTGCAATTTAGGACTGCTCCTTGTGCATTTATTTACAGATAGATATCTATATATAGGTATACATACAGTCTCTCTGGTCATGTACACTAAGTGTGTGTGTGTGTCTTGGAATTGAATTCGACTGTCACAATATAAATAGTTACAGAAGAATGTAATGTCCTTGTAAATCCCTCTGAGCTGTCTCCTCACAGCCCGAGAGTCAAGTTGCGGTGAGAATGTGAGAGAGTCTAAACCAGATTCTGGGTAGTAAATCTCATAAGTAGATATAGCGGTAGATGAAGTCCTCAATTCCAATTGAGAAAAGATAGCGAAGAGCTCTAAGATTTAGTAAGGAACAATTTGCATGGGAATTGATGGGGGATGACAAAAATTGGAGGAGATGTGAAAGAGACCCGATGAGGTTGCAAAAATTCCAAGGAGAGAAATGAGACCGTTTGGATGCCAAAAGGACAGGAGTATATTATGACTCTCATCTGTGACTCGGTCGGAAATTCTCTCTTGGATTTATCGTCCATTTGTTTGTTTATGGATGCCTCGTGTTGGTAATTGAGAGGGATCAAGTGCTTGTTTCGTTATCTTTATGGGCCCTCAACGACCTCATCCTCCATATATTTACTCATTTAATGGCACAAGTCAACCCCAGCTCTCCCCTCAAGTCTCATATGAAGTGAGTCTCTCAACCTCTAGGTATCTATAGATATCTATACAAAAGTTGATATAGAAATTAGTCCAAAGACTCTATCCCAGACGGCCATTTATGGACCCACCAATAGCTCCCACAAAGAAGAAACATTATCACTCATTTAATTGCAATCAGAGATAAGATCTTGAATAAAATTTTAGCACAGTTGTCCGAGTTGAGGATGCCTTCCCTTGGGAATTGATTCCTATATCTACAATTTCGGGTAAAAATTTATTACCAATTGACTTTATACTGTAGATTGTGCATAATAAATGTTTTTCCTTTCAAACTTTCCCCCATCATCCCTTGGAATTGAGAGTAGAGCAATAAAATCCCTATAGTTATGGATTTATAAACACCCTCATAATTATAATAAGAAATGAAGATGAGCTCGTTGATTACGTCCAACGGGGCTGTCTTCCGTTTGGCTTATTATCATAAAGGTATGTTATTCCTCCACACACACACACAGCTTTTATCACTAACTCTCCATGTTCCTTGGTCCAAGTGCTAAGATTTTAAGTATTACTCCTCATTTGGGCTTTTATGATCTTGTCCCTCTCACCGTGGGTCGGGGCTCTCAACATTCAGACTACTTTCTTGTATGTAATTATATCAATCATTCCGGAGAGTGCACTTGTTTAAATTCCCCATTGAGCATGCATCATCTACATATCTACATACAGGCATTTTGACATATGGTTATAGAAGTCCGAGTTATAAATAATTACAAGTAATTTTATAAGGTGCTAAAAACCCTACATTGCCATATAAAATCTATGGGCTCTGGTCTGGGTGGCTTCCTTATGGCCCTTGACAAATCCAGTGACACCCCGCGTGTAATAACACTTGAGGTGTGGAACAAACATTTAGTACAACTTGACCAACAGCATGTCTCTCGATTTGAATTTAATTTCGACAAAATAACCATAGGTACAATCAAATAATAAACCAAACCAGAAATCCTGCTCTTCCCAGGAGATAATCCCAACTGACGGGAAGAACAAAGCATATATGTTTATTTATATTTAATTATAAGTCACATCATGTCTGTACATATGTAGATACAGGTGCTTGTACACACTGAACATATCACCTTTTGAAAAGGGTTTTTTTTTTCAGAGTCAAAACATGTAAATATTTGATCGTATTTTTAAAGCTATGGGTATTAGTCTATTACAATAAGTGATGCATAATTACTCGGAATAGCATATAGTTATATACAAATCCTATCTAATTGTTACATTATAATTTCAAATGGAGCTAAAACCAGCCGAGAGACTTTGAGTCCTCAACTGATGATGATGATGAGGTTGACGAGAGGTCTGGCAGGCCAGACAATAATAATGCGGACAATTACGCAGTGAATCTCACGTCAATGGACAGAGTCCAAGTCGTAGGCGACTCCTACCTTGTCTGCCCTTCCTCGCAATTGAATTCCAATGAGTCTGTTATATATTTACGCAATTGAAATGAATGGGAAGACCACTCAGGACAAGTTAGTCAATGCAAAATAAAGTCCCTCTCTGCTCAAGCTATAAATCATCCGGATCCCAAAACAACCTTTGATAACAGTGAATAAATAACTGGAATAATTACAATTAAAGCATTTATAAAGAGAAATCACTAACATAGGCTGTCAAAGGATCTGAGGACTCAAAGCCAGGCAGACATTGAGGATGAGTAGGTGGAAGGCCTTTGAGACTCGTCCACGGACTCACATATGTATCAACCCCAGCTCTGGACTTACATAAGGGAAAAAGGGAAATGTGTAAAAGCAAGTTGAAGGATGAGATGAAGACGAAGACTTTTGAACCAAGAACTCTAGGATTTTTTCGCACACTCATTTTTATATATCCAAGTGGTTTCCATTGAGCCCTCACGTCCTCTCGAGTCTCTGGTCAACAAGTGTCTAACAAGACAATATTTCACTGACCATTGCATATACATAATTATACATAGATACATAGAAACGCATCCCAGAGCTACTACTAGTAAAGAGCAGGCCCCTGTCATAAACAGTCCATACACATAATTATATATTTATATTCCTTATTCCTCTAATTGTAAGAGTAACATTAGTTTTACTCCTGAGTCACACCTGCGTTAAAACTTCATAAATAATCAGAATTCATAACTTATTTCTCGGACGCAGCTTGAGACTCCATTATGCACATCCCTGGTGTTACTAATTGAGGGGATGAGTATATGGTGCTGGCGTGTGGGGACGGATCCATAAGGAACTTTCCCTTTTAATACCATATGTCCCATATAGTATCAGTAGTGGTCTGGTATTAAAAAAAAACTCAAGTATGACTAAGACACCTATAAATTATGAGCTGCTTTTTACAGTCCCGTATAATTGATTGTGAGCATTGTTAGTGTATCTATCTATATGACTACAGTATAAGGTACGATTCCAAACTCTCATAGTCTTTTGTAACCTTCCCAATCGAAGGTGTTCCATTGGGATTCACGCTATATGGTTCTTATCTGCATCGGGGAATTCTGTTCAGGTACTATTACCTTCCATCAAAAGTGGCTCCATAGGAACAAGTTCATGTCAAATAAGATAAGGATTTTTTTCTGGTTAAGTTTCCATTGGAAAAGTAGATATATATAATTTCCCATGTTTTACGTAGAATACCATACCCTAAGGTCCCACTTTGTTTGTCAAAAACTTCGCATATAAAACTCAAAGAGAAGCCTCTTGAGAAGCCTCTTGAGAAGCCTCTTGAGAAGGCGTCCCATTAAACTCCCCAAACAGAGTAAGTATCGATTGAGGCGATTCCCATAGAATAATTGAGCATACATATTTGCATGATGTTTCTCTCAAAAATATATATCTATAGATACAACAATAAAAAAATAAAGCAAGTTTTGGAGTCAAATCAACAAATTGTTTGTGTATACAATTTACAATTGGGATCCATTGTGGAGATACATCTTATACAGAGGCGGACCATAGCACATAATGTCCATTGTTTCGAGAGAGAGAGAGAGAGAGAGAGAGAGAAAAACTCAACTTCTACAACAGCTTTTAAATAAGTCAAAGAAATGTGGAGAGAAGCTAGTAAAGATGAGCTGACGGGGAGGATGGGATAAGGAAAAACTATCTATAAAAATGTAGGGAGATAGTCTGCAAGCAGTAGTATAAATTCAATTTGATACGACTCTCCTTTGGGAGCTATTGTTCTCGAGGACTTGTATCGAAGGAAGGGAAATAAAATTGGAATCCAAGGAGATTTATGGATCATTTCATTAAGTGTGCTGGGGGATAATGGTGGACATAAAAGGGAGGATTTTTTCAAAGGGAAACTTTATAGATATAGAATTTGTTTTGTAATCGTCTCTAATAATTCCTACAATTTCCCTCCAATCCCATCTCCTATGGGGAAGAGACCATATGTAGATACATACATAAGTAAGTATCATCTATCCAACTCATCATCATAATCAACCTCATCACCATCACTGTAATCATTGAGAACAAGCGCCCACTTAATGAAAGAGCAAACTAGTTCGTTTGTACAAACTCCCATTTGTCAGATGTCGGAGAGCAGTAGCCGAAACAGTAGAGGACGGAGATTTCTCACGTCAGACTCCCTTGTAAGGTCAATATGTCCTACTATCTGTAACACACTCACCTTTTTTTTTCTGGATCAATTCAGAGAGTCCGAGTGTGGATGACTTTGCATTACAACTCATATATGTACCCAGGACGAGATAGGAGATGGAACTATAGTCTATATAGAAGTCTCTACCTATACGTATGAGCTTATGCACAAGACGTCGTCCAAAACAGGCGGAACTGTATTAGGATAAATCCTAAGCGTATGGATAAACGTATGTAATGTCTTGGATAATTCTCCACAATTATGTACGCTCAGATCACAGAGGTGAGGGAGAGAAAGGAAGGAGATGAAAAGCAGGTAATTCTGGGGAAAAAAACTGGGTCTGTGCACCTTTACTCTATTCTCCTTAAAATTTATAGCCTTGAATCATTCATATATATCTATACCTGTACTAGGAGCGCATCTCTCTTTTACGGAGATGAACCAAGTCTCTCCAAGACACTCTCATATTGTCAGATGTGATCGTATAGACAACAAATTCAATCCATACTAATGATATTTTCCTGTATTATAGATATTCTATTCCAATGTTTTCTTTGTAGAACTTTGTAATCTTCTTCTTGCTTTTCGCTCTGAACAGAAAGAAACTATTACTTTTGGTTTATTTGACAAAGTTAAGACACGGCCTTCCTAATATTAGCAAAATGAAGACAATGGGAGGGAGGATTATAGGAGGATTTCACATAAGTGAGAAAGCTTGGAGCTTTTTATTTCTTGTCGTTTAATGGATCAAATTTGCTCGATTTAATGTTTCCGAACAAGTTCTCAAGAGAAAAATCAAGAATAGAGAAGGATCGAGAGAGATGATGAGAGGGGAAAAAATGCTGGGATTGAAGTTGTCAGCAATAAAAACAACTTGTTAATTTCACTGTGCACAGTCTGACCTTTGGATTTGCTTTGATTCCCCTCAATTCAAAAACTTGTTGGTTTTGCTCCTCTTGATTTTCAGAGACCATTTATTTCTAATCTTGTCTCTCTCTCTCTCTCTCTCTCTCTCTTTCTTTCTTTCTTTGCATCTTTCCTGCTTTTGTACACACACTCAAATTCCATCTATCTACACTCAATCCTTCGTCTGGCATTTATCCCCTTTGCTAGATCGCATCTACTTTTTTTTATGATTTCGCTAATAATCTCTTTTTGTCTTGAGCCTGCTCTTGTTTACTTTTTATGCCTTGCCAATTATGGGAGTTTAGGGGACGATGATGACGACGGAGGGAAAAAATGTGAGAGGACGGAGATGAAATAAAAGTGGTAGCACACAAAGTAGGAGAGTATAGTTGTCCATAAAAAATCGACTGGTTGTTTTAAATATCGATGGGATGATATGAGGAGGACGGTGGACACTAGCCAGTGCACATGGTCCCACTCACACACTCACTAGGATGGAGTCAAAGAGGAAAACAAGATAAGAGAGATGTGAGAAACGTGCAAAATCCGAGTGACAAAAAAGCTGCTGATGGATGTTCCAGAGGAGGACATTTAGGATGGAGAGGACAGGACAGGAACAACATTTCCTCAAAGATCTCTTGCGGAATTCCATCCCAATGTTAATGTCCCGGACTCCTATCAATGCTGAGCTTCATTGTAGAGGAGATTGTGTGAGGAGAGAGAGAGAGAGAGAGAGAAAGAGAGAGAGAGACAGAGACAGAGACAGAGAGCGCCTTCCTTGTAGCTACCACAAAAGTTGAGTGAGGAGATAATCCTAGGAAAAGGCCGTGGTTATGTATTAGGGAGAGCACAAGATAGCAACTTGTTTTTATTACTTACTCGAGTGTGTGAAATGTATACAGAAGACCACATTAGTAACATTACACAGTTCAGGGAGGGAGAGTTAAATGCGTAGGAGAAGAAAAAAAACAACTGTAACGTCAGGGTGAAGGAAACAAAACTCAAGGGAGAAAAACCAGCAATTTTGGCATTCTGTGGAGGGAACTGGTCCATCCACCTCCGGAGTCTCAGGTGAATTTCCTTGAGAAGTGAATAAAACTTGACTCCTTGATAATCTCAAGAATGCAGCTCCAAGAGAGTTGAGCATTTTGGGGGACTGGAGATCTGGATTTATTATTTCTCCGTATAACTCCAGTGTCTGATTTTTACTCAACGGCGAGAGAGAGAGAGAGAGAGAGAGAGAGAATAAACGTGAATTTTGTCTGTAATATTTGAGTGTACTTGTGTGGGATTATTTTCTTTGCTCACTTCTTTTATATAAAAGCATTTTACTATGAGCACATGTGATGTGCTCACTCCTTTGAGTCTCGCTTCTATGGGGAGGGTCAACGATAATAGGTAATAATAGGAGGAAAATACCGCATGGGAAATGAATGGGCACGTTTAAGCATGTCTTGACCAAACCAAGTATTTTCCCAAGGAAATAATAGTAATAATGATGCCGGTCAATCAAATAATCAAAGTGGAGGAACCAAGTAAGAGGGAAGAGTAACCACGGAGGGAACCTTATAGCAGCGGAGTCGAGGCACACATAAATTAAATACATACATCCATAGGGAACTTTAACCATAGATAATAATTATCATTTCCCATTTCCACACGTTCACCAGCCCTCACGTACGGAGCTTTAACAATCAAATCAAATATTTTTTATCCCCAGCTCCTCAAGAAGACCAGCTCCTCTCAATCCCCCAAAATTCAGAGCTCCTTAAAACTCCGTATTTACAATCAGGCTGATGGGTCCCACAAATAAGAGCAGAAACCACCCAGTGCTCATCGTTACACTCAAAATCCCCTCATTACTTTCCAATTGGACTGCAAGTGGGAATCTATTGGGAATACCTCCCTCATTTCTGAACCCAATTTCTCAAATTACCTTAAATTTTATCTGGATTTTTTTTTCAATTCAAACCTTTTATTTTTTGAAGCACGTACAATTTACAATCTACTGCTTACAATAAATTATAGACACGGAACAATATTTTGCTAACTTTAATTTGGCAATTTGTCTTCATTCAGGGGAAAATAACACTAAGAAAAAAAAAGCAGGACAATTTTTCTTTTTTAAGGGAAAAATAACACTAAGAAAAAAAACGATAATTTTCCTGTATTTATTTATTTGTAAAAATCCTATTCTTGGCCTTCCTTAAATGTCAGATTTTTCAGTCAGATCTGGAAGCTTAAATTAATTGTAAGATAGTATTTTTCCTGCAGCTGACGCTTGAGGATTAATTGTCAACTGATCTTGCATTTATTATTTTCCAGACTGTGGAATTCTTGTGACACAGCCTTAAGCTCTAATGGACAATGGCTAGATATCAGGTGGATTAGTACGAGCCAAGTGATTCAACAATAATAATAATTGTTATCAATGTAGCCGAGTGTTCAACGACAGTACTTTTGTTGTCCTTATAATCATCCCTATGTTTTACATACAAAAGACGTAATCACATCTGGTTAGGGAACGTATGTATGTGCATGCATATGTAGATACGTGAGTTTGCACTAAGCAGTAATAAGTTTACGACTCAGCCCATGACGAGTAAAAAGCAAGCCGCTTGCTCACTCAAGATGTAATTACAGGAATAATTACCTCCAGTAAAATGTATAGCAAATGACAGAGTTTCCAAGGATTTCAAACTTCCAACAAGTTCCAAAGATATGGGCAAGTTTTTTCTTAACCCCCCCCCCCCTCTCCCTATTCCCCTCCATCTCCTGTCTTCTACCCTCATCCCTGCTCCGCTCACTTAGTATCCTATAAGTGCAGGGACACACTTTACATACGCACTTCCCATGTAAAAATTTACAGCTCCTTGGCCAGGGATACTACTACACGAGTCGCATTCCTTTCATGTCATGATTCTCATAGATAGTTATAATTGTTCAATAGGAAAGTCTTGGGCCAGGAGAGACGTGAGATTGTAAATCTTTTTGCTGGGGTCGGATCTCCCATAACTCAAAATTGCTTTCAATGTACACTCTGTAATCTGTATCTTCGGTTCCCTATGCTTCACCAGTCACTGGACTTTTTTCAATATTTCCTTTACATGTTGTATCTATTACAGATATAGTGTATGTATAGCGGGCAGGTTATGGTTTATTGGGAGAAAAACCAATATCATCATGCTCATAACATCTTCATCATACTGTACATGACTACAGTAACGCTCAAAAAATTACTCATTAACAGGTGGATTTTTTTTTTCGCGGATTTTTTCTTCCCAAGTTTTCTTCATTAGTAATTATTTAGGGCTTGATTTATAGTCTCAAGACAAAAGTGTTTCCCTTCGTTTCAGAAACAATAACAATTACATGGACATTTGTATTTACTGAGACAAATTGTGGTGAGTCACAAGTGTCAGGACCAATGTAGGGATGGATTTTGTCTACAGTGCTATGTAATTAAGTAGGAACAATTTCTACAAAAAAAAATATATTCTCGCAAAATTTAATGGTAACAAAGGCAATGGTTAGGAAAGGCTCCTTATTTATGGGATACAACGAGTTTCTAATGAATTCCAACGGGAATTTTGCTGACTGTGAGTCTTGGGAATGTGATTATTATTACGTGAGCCAGGGCAATAAGGATGGGAATTAATTGCTGCATTTAAGTCCAGTATTTAAAATTAGAGTACTAGAACCTGACTCTTGATCAGTGAGGAGTCGAGTGAGGAGTGAGTGAAATAAGGAAGGGGAAAAAATAAGGAAAAGGTCTGCGCACTTTTGCGGATGTTGTGGCGGGTGATGGAGGGACGAGTTTGGGCCTATCAATCACTGCCCTGTACCAAAGTCCACACTTGTTCCATTTGATTCTGGTTTTTGGACCGTTCATTTCCATAAAGCTGAAGTTATCTTGACGGTAAAGCATGGCATAACGAAAATGATGCTCATCTGTAAAACATTAATTTCCCAAGAGTGAGAGAGAGAGAGAGAGAGAGAGAGAGAGAGAGAGTCGAGGAAAAAACTAGTCAGTGCATCTCTCAGTATATACAAGGAGGAGGAGGAGAGCAACTTGACTCGAACGTGGTTTTATTTCTCTCGCACGTATCGCCCAACACTCACTGTCCAATATGGATTTAAGGTCCATTTTTTTCCAAAGTGCACACACACACACAAAGCTTTCTTTATTTTTTATATTTTTTTTCTCCAAACTGTAGAGGTATTTTTTCCCTGAAAGAATTTATGCCAGTGTATTGGATCATCTATTACAATTTTTTTTCCCCCAGCTTTGGAAATTTTTTGGAGAGGATCCCCATATGTAATTAACTACAGAAGAATTTATGCGAGAGGAAGAGCAGATACTCTTTGGGAGTCAACACTTCAACACCACATCTCTAAATACGAGGTTAATTGTGAAGGCATATGAAAATTCCAGTTTGGAGGAGGAAGCAGACATTCTTATATAGGAGACATATCCCTGTATCGTACCAACATAATTATATGTATGTACATATGTAATTGTATGAATTTTTAAACATATCAGACCCATTTCCATCTCCATTGGTCATCTGCTATGAGATGAATAATCTGAGGATATATAGTAATTATCTATACATGATTCATAGATCACACGAGGGGGAATCATTACCAAGTGGATGGTTGATCTGTGTAGTGATGTGAACCTCACGGATGCCTTGACACATCTTCATCTTCATATCAAACTCATCCACTTCTCTCATCCTGTCTGATTATCGCCCTGAACTCCTCTTAAATCTTGGCTTGTTTCTGCACATACTCCCTTCAAAAATCCTTTAATGTTTAATCCTTGTCTAGAGAGAGAGAGAGAGAGAGAGAGAGAGAGAGAGAGAGAGTAATATGTTCACAACATATAAGTATAGCACAAGACGTATTAGTACATCCTTATAATTACGTGTATGTAAATACCACCCTCGACGCTCCAAAAAAAATAACCAAGCAATTTTATTCCCCGGCTTGGAAATGATTCATTTTTTTATCTCCTTTTTATCCTCATAATATAAAATAATTTGTATTCAAATTCAACGAAAATTCATCCAAAACTGCAGAGTGCAGAGGGCAAGTAATAGTAAAGTTACTTCCGCATTTTTACTAAAAAATATAGTATTACCGGATTCGAATATTCACTACGTACCTTTAATATACCAAGTAATATGTGGATTAAGTATTTAAGGGATAATAGTAATAATTATGGATATTAATTATTTAGAGAGTGTATATACTTGTGTGGAGACACCCTACTATATAAAATTTAGAGGAAAACCCACAAGTGTGAAAGTTAATAAAAAGGAGGATTTTCCCCTCGTAATTAGTAGTTGCTAACAAATTACAGTTAAATGTAATAACAGAGGGGGGAAACTGGAGAGAAAAATTATGTTGAGGTATCAGACAGGCTTAAGTACACCATATAGTCAGATTTTAGGGATGAAACTATACACCTTTATTGTGGATGTGGACTGTGTTTGTACATAATTATGTATACATAATGTAAATATATCTATAGGACACGCATTAACTCAAGCTTGTTATTTGCTGACGGTTGGAAAAGGTAGCTGAGAGAGTGAGAAAATTACACCTGACAGGTCTAAACGTGGGTAATATTATCCGTCTTCTTGTCATACCTCACCTTTGTAATCCCCATTATGACTCCTCTCCCTCATCACAGTCCCATGGTCTAGTAGGCTGGCTGTAGTGCTCGTATACAGTGAATAATTAGAAGCGAAGACGAGAGAGAAATAAATTGGAAGTAATGATGAGCTCCTATATATATATCTATATATGTATGAATGACAGTTGAAGACTAATAAATGCAAAGGTTTCTCAAGCGTCAAGGTGTGAAACCAAACCTTGTCATTAAAAAAATCTTTGCCGGTGTATATAGTCACTAACGCACATTGGACAAACTTATACTTACATGTGTATTAAGAACGGACAGACACATATGTACATATGAGGGGTATGCTTGGAACACCGTCGAAACAAATCTGTATTGGAATTACTCTATATATAATTACATATACATACTGTAATTACACGTATATTGAATTCAGCTTATATGTATCTATCTATACATTTAAGATCCACGAAACCCATCCGTCTAAGCAAATTGTTATGCTAATTGTGAGCAAATTTTTGGAACTTGTACAGACATCTACTGATGAGATACTACTGACTCCAAACATTCACGTCCATACAATTTACAAGATTGCATGCTAATAATAAGCTGCCACCTTTTTTTTGTGATGTACAAACATTGTAACTGCACGACACACACAGTAAGGAAACTATATCCTAATAGTTCTTATGTAATTTCATTTAATTGTGCATACATTTGAGCAAATATAAATGTGCCTAGCCTTAATTATCTTCGTAAGTTTTATCTATCAACATGGATAATTTACGAATCACTTCTGCGCTTGCGCAATACATATTATGCAGGCCCGCTGGTTGGACGGGCTCTTTTATATTGATCTGTTCTGCCTCATGTTATGGCTATGGATAAGATGTGCCCTCTGAGATGTGAAAATTTGCATTTTACCCTGACATCGGAATCTTTGAAAAACATTAAATGTTTAAAGGAATAATAAAATTATAGTCCTAATGTAAATTTAAATACTGACGGTGTCTATAATATGTAAGCCTGACCGCCGGAATTCAAAGACTAGTTAAAATAATTCTTGCAGCAGGTTTCCTTCCAATTTTAATTTGAAACTGTGGGGGCTGAGACTACTCTTACTGTAAATTAAATGTAATTTTATAGTACGTATAAATAATTGATATTTTCAAGTTTTAAAATTCGGCTCGCTCCTTTGCAAAGTAAGGAAACGATTCCCAAATAATCTCTAAACTTTCCTGACAAGTTTCCGCCGGTTTTAGGATTACTGTAACCATAGACAAAACTGTAGTTACAGGTAATTGCACGTGTAAGAAAAAGCCTGGTGACTCTGAAGTGGTAGTGTGGTGCGGGATGGAAACTAATTACAGAGTTTTGACTTGAAAATAGGAAAATTCACTCAGATTGCCCCTCCAAACAGGTGAGTTCCGCCAGAGAAACGTGGAAGTAATTATAGATGTACATATTTAAGTTTTAATCCCATATAGATTGCAAAAGGGAAAGAGTTGAGACGAGGCTTGAGACTCCTTGAAAAAAAAAACTTCGAAGCTCAAAGATAGGGAAGGATTGAATTTCAGAGCCAATAACAACAATACACGACAGCTGCCTTGCTGTAATATATTCTAGCGGGAAAAAAGGTTAATTAATGGTTGCGGGGAAATTTGCATGTTGAAAGATTGATGAGGGTCGTTTGCGTGTCGAAACGCCTTTTTATACATAATGTACACAGATATATTTCCATACATTACCCTAAACGCGGACATACACGTTCGCAACTATACTATAGAGGTAGATATCAAATGGTCCCACAGTAGACTCTATGGTTTATGTACATACAGTATATAAAAGCATTGTATGTGCAGATACTTAATTACTGCTAAAAGGACTATATTCAGTAAATCCAGTCTGGTTCTGGTTCCCTATAATCCTCCAAGAGTACAATATAGGCAATTCTATATATATATATATATGTAACGTATATATATATATATATATATATACGTTACATATAGAAAGTGAAGCCTAGACACAAGACACATGTCATGTTCGAATCCAGCCAAATGTTGGAGAATAAAAGAAAATTTCCCTACAATATCCAATCTCTCTATGGAGAGTTGAATGGAGCCAAGTTCTCTCTCAACTTCAAAGGTATAATTATTAATTCGGCGAATGTCTTCTCCTCCGTCTTACTCCAACCCATTCCAAATAGTAATGGAAGGTCTCCCACAGTCTCACAGATGAACTACCAAAAACTTTTTTCCTTTGAAACATTATATACAAATTATACGAAAAATATCTACTTCGAGTCAAACTTACAATATATGCACAGTAAGTAAATAGTCGATGCTTCATCGAGACAAAATTCTCTTTTGGTAGGAAATGTAGCACGTAGGAAATCTTACAGGATGATGATGATGGGAATCACTTGAGAAACGTAGATATGTACATACATATCTAACAATAAGGAGCGATAAGGGCAGGACTCAAGACTTATCATAGTCCAGTAATTAATATGCACGAGACATTGCGCCAGAGATGACAAGGTGACGAGAGTGTGCTGTGAGAACTTCTTTAGACCATTGGCTCCTGCCCAGTTAAAATTCTTCCGAGGTTTCAAATCAATGCTGAAAAGCAAGAAACACACCAGAGCTGTCAGGAGCTCCCAATATTTATTACTCATTCGTTTCCTCCTATCCCATGACTTGTCCGAACATCTAACTAAAATAATAATTTGAGGCATTTCAGGCATAATTCTCATTTTTTTTTGACACATTATAATCTCTCTTTATAAATTTGCTTAGGAGCAGGAGAGGATTTTCAGAAAAATGTGAACATCAATGATGAAGAGCTTTGGTCATACAACTGGGTGCGGGAAATCTCAAAGCCTTCCTATGGTGAGTATACACAGTGGATTTAAAGTATAACATTTTTAGAAGATATATTTTAAGAGGAGGATATCAAACTAGTTTTAATATCTTACGGGATTTTAATTGTATTTAATATATTAAATTGTATTTTATGGGCTAGTAGGACGGGATGAGCGGACAGTAGCTTAGAAGATGAGCAATTTTTCAGAGGAGATGATGATGGACGGCTTGTAAATAGAAGACATGAGAAATGAGATCAAGGAGAGTAGCCACAGACACAGACGCACACACACGCTCTTACTCAGGAGGAGGAATATATCCCATTGAATATAGAGCAAGAAAGAGGTAGCGGATTGCCAGGATTTCGTATCTCATCCCTTTTGCTAAATGCTAGTTTATCTCAGCATGTCATGTAATATGTACATGGGACTTGAGTGAGTCCACACGCTGCAAATAACAACGCCCACAGAAGCCTCGGCATGATCTACAGCGGAAGAGTTAAAAGGGAGTAGAGAAGAAATGCTCTTCAATCTATATACTCCCATTATATATATTATAGTAGAGTCTCATCTATGTATGTGTGTTTCTCTCCCTCTCAAATATTGCTCAAGTGAAGGACTTGAGGATGACGCGGGTGAAAAGCCCTGTCTCACTCCACCCCCGACTACACTCCACTTGAGGTTCGATTGGAGAGCAAAAATTAGTCCACATTGACTATCACTTTGGCTCAACCTTTTTAGCTGTTATATACGGTGCCATTGGAAGAATTTGAGCAATTTTTTTCTTCCCAAATTCTTCCCAGCCTTAAGCGTCATCTGACATATACTAGATGCGGATCTTCAGTTCAGTCCCTGCTCTGTAATGGTTATTGTCTTCAGCCCATTTAGGAAGACCAGGAATATTTCTAGTTATTGATGGGACTACTATAAAATATCGTGGATTTTTATGGGGCACGCTTTTACTGTATGAGCTCTCAATGTTTGTATTATTTGGAAGCCCTTCCTATATTAATTCTTTTTCCTTAAATTTGCACAGATTATACCTCCGAAATAATCATTCCTTATGGACGTTAATAATTATTGTAAAACTTTTATTTGTTCAAACCAAGGGTTGTGTCAATACTTCCAACATTTGTTATTTGACATATGGTCAGTACCTGAGTCAGAATCTGACGTTTATTGTCATTGTTACAATAAAACCCTCGGAATTGGCGGTACTTGGGAATAGCGGCAAGCTTTATTGGGCCTTTGATATACTTATAAATCTCCTACTGTCAACATACTTCCTCAAAAAAAGTAATAAGTATAGATGTAAAAAATTCATGGATGTATATTTTAGGGAAGCTCTTTTCTAATCACGTGGAATTAAATTGGAATAAAATTTGACTTATCTATTTGTATATGTATATTTTTAAATAAACGTTTCGAGTGCGAAATGATTAAAGAACGTTACAGCCGACGGACTGAGATTTGATGACAATTGCATACAATTACTTGGAAATGTCAATCATCCAAGTCATTTAAATTTTGTTACGTAAATTATAACCTGATGATTCCAGATGAGGATTTTAAATGTTGTTGTAAAACATTAAGAACTTTAGAAACAAAATTGTGAAGGTGAAAAGGAGTTGAGTTGAATTGTGTAGAGAGGATCAGGTTTGAACGGGACGTTTTTTTTAGATTTTGAGTGACTTGGGAAACACACTGTTGCAAGGGAGAATAAATATGATTTGTGTTGAATTGTTCCAATGATCTCTTTCCACGGCTACACAGATGAACTATCCACAAGTAGAGAGAGAGACTTGAGTCTGTGGACATTATGACAGAGAGAATGGAGTGGAATGAAGTGAAGTGCTCTTTTCATAGCGCTCAATTTTTCATGTCCGGGATCATTTCTTTTCTTCAGACCCTTCCAAAGGGAGTGCATCATCCACACTGGGTTTAGAACATTTCAGCCTCATTTAATATGTCCAAATTTACCAGCTCATACTTATTCCTTGATCCACATTGCATGTACACATACACACACACACACACCTTGGCTTTTATTTCTCTCAATGACATATGTATGTATGTATCAGATGCACCCAAATACAGTACACCCTGTCACGTGAGATCAGGGTCTGAAAAGTGTACAATACACACAGAGCCTTACGACACGTTTAAGGAAAAGTAAATTTAATGTATAGGGTCATAGCCATATGTACGAATGGTTGTAACCCTCCCGAGGAAATGTATAAATTGTGTCTCTTGAGTTTTTTGCAATATTTATCTGGTCGGAGATTCTTTGTTTGTTATGACATCTCCTTTCTGCCCTCTCCTCTTCCCAGCTTTTCAAGTGGGTGACGTCGAATTTATCAAAATTTACAGGGGAAAAAACTGTGTCACAACAACAAAACAGGCCCGTTCCCTGCGTCCACTCTCCGTGGATCGAGACACAATCAGACGTTTGGGTTTCTCCGACCGACCCCAACGTTTCTCAATGTTCCTCCATCCACAAAAGTCCTCCTCAACTCTTCTTTCAAATCGAAATTCTTACTCTTTTTCTCATCATTAAATGTGAACACATAAGGACTCACTGGGATTTTTACATGAGGAGTACAATCCTTCATTCCATTCTAGACTGTTTCTATGATTTCACATATCTCTCTCTCTCTCTCTCTTAGCTCTTGAATTTTAAAAAAAAGTGAGTCTATTGAATGTAATGCATTCCTTTTCTAACTAAAATATTATTTGGTAGGAAAGAAACGTACGTGTGAGACATTAATAAATGTTGGGGATGTCATTTGAGTGTATAAGCTGGGAGCAGTCCATTGAATCAAAACTCTCTCTCTATTCTGATTACAAACAAGTGGAAATGTCATCCTTTTCTAGAATTCCCTTCAATTTTCACTTATTTAATCCATCTCATCACATTGGGCTTTAAAAACTTGAGAGGTTTTGTTGTTCCTGTGTATTCTAGTTTTGTTAGGATTGCTTTTCGCTCTGAATAAAAAATAGGAGCCCTATCCATTTCAAAAAGTCAAACAAAATTTACATTCGAATGGTCCAGACCCTTCTGGGTGCTTGCAAAGACTATTGAAGGAGACTCAGGGGAGTTTATCCTGTCACAGGCTCAATTTCATACTTAAAAGCATCGACGCTTGATAATCTAATCATTTGTCATTTCCTTCACTCATTCATTTCAGTTCTTTTCTTTTCAGTGTAGTAATGCCGATGCTTACAAAAACATGTTACTTGTATTTATACGCTTATGTTTGTAAATAATTACATGTTGGGATTATATTTTCATGACAAATGCTTTTCCAGTTTCAGGATGAAGTACTTTTACATTTTAATTCTTTTTTAATGATCCGCAGATCTCGTGTGGATCAACGGTTTGGTTTCACGGTATTGTTAGGAATCAATGCAGTAAACCAGGCTGTATTCCAGAGGTGAGTTCTATCATTAATTTACATTTACAAGATCAAAAGATGCGCTCAAGGTAAGGTTTCAATAGTAGCGTCAACCAGTGATGCAAAAAATTTCTGAGTTCATAATTGAACGGATTTGATAATCAATAATAAATCTTATGCTTTATTCTATTTAAGAAGAAAGGCCTCAACAATTGTTGACCTGTCTTTGATAGTATCATGCAGTCTTTGACTTTATCCTGGCAGACACAATGTGAGCTGCAAAAACCCAAAGCATGCAATCTCCAAATCACGAAATAATAAAAGTACACAGGAGCTCGGGTCATTTGTATCGAATCTGCTTGTGATCCATTTTTTGTTTATTCCTTTCCATCATTTTTTTTCTGACATTCCCTTAAATCAATTTTCAACAATGGATCTCATGCAATCTGGTTTGATTTCACTGAATAATTAATTTTCTGCCCACACCTGGGCCGTGTTCATTTAGCGCTCGGGAATCACCATCCCAGGAGATGTATCTACCTCTTAGAAAAAAAATGTTTTAAAGCCCCTGTAGCCCTGGTGAATTTCCTCGGAGACTACTTGTTGCTTAACCAAAATCATGTCCGAATTATTGTAACTAAACTGCCGAATCCAGCTGCACGTCACCTGTACAAGATATTTCCTTCCGTGCAGGATCCTTCCAGCTATGTTGGAATATTTATGGTTTAAAAATATAATAATTACCCCAAAGATCATATAATTACACGTAACTACGAATTTGCGTGAGTACTTTGAGACCGCAGTGTAAAAATCCCTAGTGCTTCGAGGTGCAAAAAAACAATTTAAGTAGTACTGCTTGCTATTATTCATATACTATATACAACCATATATGGAGTGTTTTACGCGATTTCAGAAATCTCGTTTGATATAACTCTCAGTTTCTTTTTAATATTTCATATGCAATAGGGCTGCACACATTTTATGACTCCTTCAGAGTGGGATATATTAGGTGGGATTTCACTACATTTGCAATTTGCCATTTTGAGATTCCAGTTCTGAAACATGTAATAAATTCCTCCTTGCTGTAAGAACTAGTAAGTAGTAAAAGGATATATCCCTGGGATACAAAAAGTATTACAAATGACTGATTTTCTTTGGGAGATTAATACCTTGGATGTAATTTTGAGGGGAGCAATAGATAGAGAAACCAATAGTTAATATAACACTCTGACGTGGAATTTCTCAAGTTTTATAGAACCATTAAATTTTTTTATGCACTAGATATAGTAGCCCCAGAATTGCAACCGCCCAGATGGGCTGAATTATTTTATGAAGAGGATGTCTGCCAAAAGTTGCGATTTTGAATCATATGAGAATTAAGAACCACTTCAATATTGTGAGACTCTCAGTCTGTTCCGCTCCATATATCTTGTACTTACAAATAATTACAACTTCAAATACAATTAATTACTTACGCAGACATTATACCAGCTATGGGGCAATGTAATTAATAAAAATTAACCTAAAGACATAATCCATTCCCGACATTGGATTCAACATTTTGAATTTCAAATGGCATCCATCCTTGTCCTATCTCAAATCCAGTGAACATACCTAGAACATACAACCCCCAAAAGCCATTTCCCGTCCCAACGTAATTATCAATCGGGACAGAAACTAAGGAAATCTAAAAATGTCACTCCTATTTTAAAACCCATCAAAAATTTATTACAAAGTCATGACAGGATTGTTCAAAATTACTCAAGTATCCGTGACTCCTAATAATAAGCAGAGCCCTAGACCATATAATAGACGCATAAAGCCAAAGGGGGCAATGTAAAGAGAAATATTTGAGAATAACAGATGAATTCTTTCCCATTCCTTGGGTTCCCTTAAATTTGAAACACGTTGATCGAGATCAAGCCTCTCTCAGACGGGTGAAATAGATCTAGAGCTAGAAGAGCTCCCCAGCTCTGAATAATTTTAAGGACTGTTAAAAAGGAACGGGACTGGTTTTTTCCCCCAAAGAATTCGATTTAAAATAAAAATCTGTTGTTCAAGTTTTAAGTTAGTCTTCCTATGTACATATGTACATACATGTCCCAATGCTGTCACGGACTATGGGGCAGCAATCAACCATACCTCATATACTCTCTGTACAGAGTGAGCCAGGTGCGGAAATGCGCGACAGTCATAAATCAAATTGGACGTAATCAGAGGGAGATATCTGAAGATGACAAAACTGTTTCTTGTCTCTCGCGTATTTTGTCAAAGTCTGAGAACACAACCCTGAGAAGCACATCTCCTGTCTCAGCTCTCTCGCCTCTGCAAACACGCATGGAGACAATCACACAAAAACATAGACACACACACACACGAGCCCTGGGTCAAAACTTGAACCAATTCGCCTTACATATTGTCAAATCAAGTTCTTCCAATTAATCTCCCCAAGATCAAGTGACTTGGAATTTCCCCCCTCGTCTCTCTCTCCCCTCCCCCCCTCCATCCACTCTCCCCCCATCAGAAATCCAATATCTACGAACATGTTTGGTAACAAAGTGCGAATGGTAACGAGCTTCATTTACCACACACTGATAGGGACAATAATTAATCTATGTACGCTTGGAAACAAACCAGTAGCTTTGATTCCCTTTACTAAATAATACTAAAGCCTTATTAGAAATCCCATGGTAATCTTACCTTTATTTTTTTTTTTGTATTTGCAGGAGATTCTGTCACTGACGGAGTGAGGGTACTAAAAGCGTCGTCGTCACACACCACAACAACAAGTCCACGGAGAGACACCAAGAAACCAGAGCGGGTTTTTTTCCCCTTCCTATTTCGACGATGGAATATAGAGTTAATTGGTCCTTATATCCAACCGAAAGCTTTAATCACCAATCCTGTATCTATATAATGGAATAATTTTGTTCCGTCTATGTATATGGATGGACCTGATCTCCACACCAAATCAGCACGTGTGCCAGGGAGAAACTAGAGCAGGTGTTGAGACAGTACAAGGGAGTGATTACAAGATTGATTAAACATCTCTCAACAGATCTCCTATGTATATGCTCAACAAGACTCAATTTTATGATGTAATTGTCACACTTGGACCCTTTCACACTGATTCACAGAGTAAATGTCACACACACACGTGCTTTCCTTTCACCGGTCTACTTTTCTCCTTTGTAGAAATTCTCTCTTGAGGAATAATAATAATAATTGTTATTTAATTTTGTTTTAATAGGGAAGCTTCAAGAGCTTATTATTATACAACCCTCGGATGTAATACTGCCTTTTTGGAGGAGCGGATAGCTATAGCTACACATAGAGACAGTGTGCTGAATTATAAGAAATTGTAATAATTCAATCAAGGTCTGATCCGGAACAGGTACTTCGAAAAAGGTTATGGGGAGCTATTGACTCGGATCCGTGACAAAGTAATTACCTCTACAAAGTCCGACTTGGGAATGACACCCAGGTCTATACACGGAGGGGTAAGTCCACAGGTACAGAGTTTTCACGTGTGAGGAGAGATTCGAGTGAAATACAACCCTCGAGACCATTCCAAATTTCAACCCCCTTCGTATGGACAGAGCAACACATCTTGATGAACACTGGATGTATGTACTTACAGATCTCTATACAACAATACTTCCAAAGCACCTTTTCATTCCTGAACTTTCTGCTTCTTCGTCTCTCATCATCATTGTTTATGTAGAGATGGATCTTTTTGTTGTAATATCTACATGTTAAGGAATCCCTTCTGAATCTCCGTCCACTCTCGCTTATCTTTTATATATACTTATATTCTGTTATCTTTACGCTAGTGTTTCAAAAGGAATTAATATCATTTTGTTTTTTTTTACCTTCTGATGTCTATAGGTCAATCTCCCTGTGCTTTACTAAGAGGCCTTCAGGGAGCTATATGCTCACACAATAATTTCGAGAGGATTGATATAACGTCGGTGAAGAGGCAAAATGATCTAGGTGCATAATCGATTAGAATCAAAATGATCTACATAACTTTTTCCCTAAAGGCAAAATGAACTGGGTGCAAGCCTCTTTAAAAGCAAACTGATCTACATACAATTTTCCTTAAAAGCAAAATGATCTAAGTGCTGGTCTAATTTTGTTTGTGAGAAAACTAGCATCTGTAAGGAGGACACGTGGCTTATAAGGGCTAACCATGACTGTAATTGACCTAGGGTTGTGGGTTAATATTCTCTAAAGGGTTTGCTAGTACTAAGGATCATTCCGGCAACTAAAGTTAATTTCACTTATTGCATCTAATACATTTTTAGTTACGAAAACTGCAACATTCATTTATTTTAAAATCGACGAATTAAAAGACGATTCAAAATCACAGTAAGCTCATGTGTTAGTGTGCACATTGAATTGGTTTTCCCGTTAATAATTCTCAACGTGGAGTTTTTTCAAATCGTATTCTCCAATCATCACCATTATCATAACATTCGGAATCATTTTCAAATGTTAAATCATAATTGACAACTTTTTTTTTCAATGTTACTGAAAGAAAGAAATGGAGGCATTGGGGAATTAAATGCATATATAAGATTTTGAATACCTCGCATTTTTGTACACCGGCATTAGAATGTGTTTACTTATATTGTTTTTATTATAATTTGTATCTAGATCATTTTGCTTTTAGGAGAAGCTGCATCTAGATCATTTTGCTTTTAAAATTCAATGCAAGTAGATCATTTTGCCTTTAGTGAAACTGCAAGTAGATCATTTTGATTCTAATCGATCATGCACCTAGATCATTTTGCCTCTTCACCGACGATAAACTACATATGTGGATAAGGATGATGAGGGTCTCATATCTGTGATCCATTTCCACCAAATTCCTCGAATCAACCGAGAGAGTCTGTACAAATACGGAGCATGGGAATTACCAGGGTGTGATCTTGAACTTGCTGTTTGGTGTAAGGTCAACAGTGTATTTTTATGACAAAAAATATATACGCTCAAGACATTCTATCTTTTTGAATTGTTTTAGAATTATTACAGTAATCTGTAATATGGAGACTACTCCAACTCTGATCCTATATGAGTTTGGAATATTCCCTTATAATTGAATGATGATGGGGGATTATACAGGGGGATGAGGAGTGTGTGAGTTTAGTTAGAGTTTTGTTGAAATCTGCAATTTAAATGATGCCATTCCCCTTATTAGGGAGGATAATAGAAATAAATTGTGAGTGTGACTTTTGGTTAGTTCAACAAACAAATTCACACAAGGCAAGGCCCGTGAGCTGGGCCAGTCCTAGATGAAAATGTTTATTTGGTTAATGTTAAGATAATAATTCTTGAAGACTATATAGCAATTGAGTTTTGGAGTAATAATTATACTGGACGGTGGGGACTCTCATCGGACCACGCTGCTTTTACAATGCTGCTCAAGTGACGAAATCCCAGCTGATGGCTTCCTATTTAATTGTTGAAGAGTTCGTGAATCAATAAAGTCATAAAGGAGAAGAATAGAGTGCGGAGGTTGGAAGTGGTCCGTCCAGATAATCCCAGAGCGTCCGTCGATTCGAGGCATACAAGTTGATACAAAATTGAATAATTCAGAAAGGGACCCCAAGAGTCCGAAGGGAGAAATGCGTGCTGATTACATAGCGCCGAGCTATGAGGTACGCAGTTAAATGGTAATGGTGTAATGTAATTATGCGATGCATCAGGTCGGTCCGACATGTGGAATGTAAAATACTCCTCAAGATTATTGTCTATACAACGAGTCCCTATACTATGACAGGCTGTCCGTGGTTAAACTTTCCGATGCAGAATCTCCAAAACTTACGAGAGTCTCTTCATACACTACGACAGTTCCCCTGATGTTTTGGATTGCAAAAGTTATATAGATATGGAAATGTATATAGGAACTCAGCCTATACTATGGTACCAGTTCCTTCATTCCATCCACAGAAAAAACTTGGAGGAAACGTTGTATGTACATGTTTAAATGAGACTTCCAGCTTCCAATTACATTGTCTAATCATCTCTGGGAGATCTAATGCAGAGCAGAGTAATTATCTCCACATCTGTGGGACTTCCCTCATCCTCATCCTCCTCTGAACCCCACAATGCTTTTATTTGCTGTGACTATACATCCTCTGTTTACTTTTGTCATTCCACTAATTTGCGCAGATCAAGTAGAATCACGGTAATGAAATATCCCTTGCCCTCAGGAACTCTCATATATATATGAGAAGAGTCTGTCTGAGATTATTCAAGACGAAGTCAGAAGATTAGGAAGGCCATGAAGATGCTGCTCTTCGACGCATCATATTGAAGGTAAACTCTGTATGTTGTGTCTGATGATTAATTTGGTCAGAGTATATTCTCATTGTTCTTAATCTGCCAGCTCACATTATATTTCATTGTCACTTACAAAATCACTACCATATATAATTACAGAACCAAATCTTGTAGCATCTTCCCCAACGACAATAACAATAACAACAACTGGTATTGCAAGTGACCGTTTGCCAAAAAAAAAAAATTTGAGCGTGCATATGCACATATGAGGATCGGTCTACATCTTATTAACTTTATGTTATAAATGCATGCAAGAGTACCCCTCTATCAAAATACATCGTACAATCATCCTTTTTGCTTTCCATGTCTCTATAACTTCCACAAATTACGTACATATGGACAAACAAGGTAACAGACGCAAACTATCATTGAAAACAATGTGTGTGACTTTTTTTTTGATTTTTTTGTATTTTTTTTTTGTATTATTATTATTTAAAATATATGCAGTGCTAAATTGTTGTAGGAAAGCCTTCACCATAATATTACATATGTACATGTGTGTGTGTGTGTAAGCACCCAAGCCTGATTTACATTTGTATGTACATATTCTGCATGCGTACAGGATTTGTATCTATGGCCCATAGTCTAGAGTCTAGGGATATATCAAGACAGAAGAGTCAGAGTCAGGGAAATCTTCGGAATGTGATATGAATTTTTTGTCGTCCAACTAGATTCCTTTAGCTCAGCATAATTTCATTTGTACTCCTCGTCCTCACGAGCATCTTCATGATGTCACTTTAACTACTACACAACTCCGAGAACCTGTCATCATGAGTATCTCCACATTTAATAAAAAATGCTAAGTACTCATGTATCTCCTTATGCTTAGCGACACATACATACATACATAATTACATATGTATACATACGTAAGCTTCTATCCCATGTCAGCAGATTTACTCGGTTCAAATATTCTGCACCCCCATAAGCAAGTGAATGGATGATTATTGACACATTTCTGACCTCTGCCATGCTACTATATGAGTGGGGATCGTGGTAAAAAAGGACTTCGCAATAATGATTTCTGATCGTAAATTAAAACATTTTGAATAATATGATTTAATTTTTAATTATGAATCTTTTTTTTAATTAGTTGAACAATTATTACTAATCCTTTATTGTTCCACGTACAGGTGTGTGTGTGTGTGTGTGTGTGTGTGTGTGTGTGTGCAAATAATACAGAGAGCACGTAGACGCAATTACTCTATTATGACTCCTGCAAAAATGCATCTTTGTGAATATAGCATTGATTGTGGGCAATAAAAAATTACCGTTTGGAATCTCTTTTAAATACAAATTTTTCATTAGTTTCAATTAGGCTCCTAACCTTTAAATATATATGGATTTGTGAAAACAATCCTCTTACACTTGCATCATTGTGACCAACAGGTTCTGATACCTGTCTCTCCCTCTCTCTCTCTCTCTCTCTCTCTCTGTCTCTGGGAAATATATTAGGATTTTAGGACCCAATCAGAAGAGTCTGTGGAAAAGTGTGAGGAAATCTCAGCGTAATTTGCATGAGTGACGGGCCAGGACTTGAAATGTGAGCTGAACTTTGTATATGCAAAATCTTGGGGACTATTTACTCGTTTTGTGATTTCTTCCTTTAATTCTTATAAGTCCAAGTTGAACAATTTCATTCCATCCAATTTGACACTCTTGAGAAGGAGGAACTTTTGAGGGAAAGAGTCGACTGAGGATGAAGACTGATGAGAATTTACACGCGCTCAGACATGTGTGTGCACCCTATACAGACCCAAATATTTTAAAAAGTCAAGAACTCTTTGTAACTTGAGATACTTGAAGAGTGAAAAGTAGTCACTAATTTTGAGGGAGACTGTGTGTGATGCGTGCGTGCTCACAATTCCTTAGTATTAAGTACACACAAGCGTAAGTATATATGTACCTATGTAAGTATGTACCTGAACCTCAGATTTGAGGGCTATAAGGTGAATTTGATGCGTGTGGGTTTTGTGACGCGTGAGTTGAGAATTTAGACATATGAAAAAAAAATTGGATATAAGGTATTAATTGTAGTGATCACTTAAACGGAAAATGTCTGCGTGGAACAATGGTTCTAATTTTTATGCATCATTTTCATCTAATTACTGGTTGATTGCTCCCCTGAAAAAAGGAAAGGTCACAGAGGGCCAATGCATATGTCAAAGTATGACAGGACCAATAATACGCAGCTCTCCTTTTTTGTCCCACTCACTCAACGCACGATCCATAAAGCGTCTTAAACAATGTATACACATGTACAATATTATTATGTATATAGATTACAAACTATGAGAGTCAATTTCATCAGCCGGATTCATTCCTACATCACTTCCTTCCCTATAATAATTAATATTTGTTCTTTGGCTGAAAAATAAATTATTTCCAGTTCTCATTTGAACCAGTTCCCTTTTGAAAATTGTGCAAACACTGAGGTTTAAGATATCATATCATAAGTATGTATGTACATGCACATATGTATGCTTGTCATTCATCACGTTATTTCAATTTGACACTCATGTCAAAATTTTCTCTCGGAGAGAGGAATTCCTTGGGGAGAATAAATTGTAATGGGTACCGTTTCGTTAACCTTTTTGCATCACTTCCCCACAAACTAGTTCCCTCATAAATCACGGACAGTCATCATTATTCCAAGCATGCCCTCATACAGTAATGATAAGTAAACTTATTAACCAAAAAAATCAATAAACAATTAATATTTCATTATCATAAAACCAGAATTCAAATTTTTTCCAAAAGAATTTAACGCTCGGAAATAAATTCAAAAGTGACGGGGTAATGTAATACTTAATTATTTATTTACATAGAGACTGTCAGGTCTCTGTGCGTCTGGATGGAGAGCTACTGTAAAAATCCTCAGACATCATTATAAGAAAAAGTAAGTAGGATTGGGTAAACATACTCATTTTTCATGAGTAACGGCTCCTGTCGATTAGATTCCATGGGTGTCATGGAATATTTATCCTTTTATCTTCAGCGAAAATCAAATAATTGTTTTTTAAAGTTTACATATCCACTATAAGTGATTAGATTTGATATAAAGGAAAAATTTCACTGGCTTCTTTTCAATTTGGCTGGTTATGATTTACGTAGAATTTAGTCGGTATATTGATTATCGTATCAATGATTAGCATAGACTGTGGATGTAGAAACTAAATGTGTGAAATCTCAAGTGTTGCAATTGATATGTATAAAGTAAATATGTACTTATATTCATATTTAATGTAATAATTTGATGTTCTCATTTTTATCAATAAATTGAGCACCACGGAAGCCCTTTTTCTAAAATATTCATTTCCTGGGAAATGTATGCATAGAAAAGTACATATGTACATATTTTCTGTGTGTTTTACTAGACCACTTTCTGTATTTATTTACTTATGTGATTTTTACAGGATTCTGTTTATTTTGAGTGTTGGTCTTGAATGTTTGGAGAGATAAATTTTAAGCTACAGAATGCATTATTGAAGATGAGCTTACTAACTTACTCCAATGTTAAGTCGGACTCATTATGAAAGGGAACTATCCATAGGTGGACTAGCTGGCGATTGTTTTGCATTTGCATAATTTTTTAAATGAGAATTTACTAAAATTTGAAATAACTAACATTTACAACAATTATTTCAAAAATGATCATTCAATTAGTATTGTTATTCCAGTTCGTCGTCTCTGGAGTTAGAACTTTTGAGGACACTGTGGAATTGGAAATGTTCACTGATCGGGATTATAAGGGTGAGAATTTTAAGAAAAACTAATTTTGAATAACGATACAACAAATATAATTGTGAAATCCCTCTCTCTAGGAATTATTTGTTTGAATTGTTTTATTAATTTGAAGGTTATTATTACTAATATTATTATTTTATTATTACAGGAGAAGCAAAAAGTTACAAAATCGAAAGATGCACATTCTTCCCCTGGATGGGTACTCGAGTGTCGTCAATTAAAATCTTGAAGGGATCTTGCTTGAAAATCTTCTCCTCAAAGGGTTGTAGTGGTGAGCACGAGTTCATAAAATATCCTACGTTAGTGGTCCCTTTACTCCAAAAGGGGAAGTGGAATGATAGGGTGAAGTCCGTCCAGCCTTGCCCCATCCAGCAAGTCCATGTCAAGTGTCCCCATCTGACGTTCGTCCGCAGAATGGACTTCATCCCTGGTGACCTCACTTCCGGTATCACGATCCACTGCTACAAACCGGGGAACAAATCCCCCAGTAAGATTATCAACACTCATGACGTCCCTCTGGAGGATTTTTTCAGTAGTACTTGCAAAGCTGCCGTTAGAGGAATTATGTTCACCAAAAACCATACTCAAGATTTCCTGGAACGGATTGTACCTATCTGTAACTTCACGGACTCCATTGACCACGGGACGCTGGAATGTGAGGAGGATGAAGCCCTAATTGGTCTTAGAGTTCAAATTGAACATCCAAGTAAGGGATTTGAATTTTGAGTGAATGGTCAATTTTAACTGTTATCTAATAATCTTAATGTATTTATAGACAAAGTAATTTAATAATTATTATTGTCATATTCTCCTGCTAATTAAATAGGGTTGACCATAACTTGTGCCTCCCTCTTTTGCCAAAATAAGGGATGAGGAACCTATCAAACGTTCAAAAGCTCATTACTATATATGTACATATATACGTACGTATTTATACATTTTTAATTTTGAAATTCTAAAAAATCCTGGCGCTACTTCATGTTATTGATCACTGTGACCCCACATTGACCCCACATTGACCCAGGTCAATGGATTTTTTTAGAAAGTTTACGTTTAAATAGTAATAATGGCCTATACGAAAATTTGATGGAGGTTACTCCCTTACATTGACTTAAGTGGGGGGGGCAAGAGTTATTACCTCGACCGCTTCATTTGAATGAATTACCTGATATTGGGTCTATTTCCAGCTAAATTAATCAAAAAGATGGAGCTGGAATGTCACAAAGTGCACACTCCAGCTTTGAATTGCACTCCAACCGAGACCTTTCAGTCCGTGTCCGTCTGTGATAATAGCGCCGGACTCGAGGACATGGTATGCAAATTCAGTCAAACTATTGGAATTCAAGTCTCACAGTCATCCACTAAAGCCGAGAAGAAAGCACATCGGTTTTACTCCGATTTTGAATTGAATGCATCCGGAGGGTTGGGGTCCATACTTCAGGCTTCATTTTCAACGAAAATCGGCTTCAGTCAGGAAAGTCACTACAACTGGGTCTCCACAACGAGTAGCATTTGGAATAAGGTGACACAAGTGGAGGTCTCAACTTCGACACCTCCAGGGGTCATTACCCGGCTGGAGCAACTCGTCGGGAAATGCTCCTTCTATAATGTGGATGTCAACTATTTCAAACGGATTGATTTTTTCTCCAATTCTACCTCCGGCTCGTACGATTTCACAAAATTTAAGGAAATTGACTCTAATAGTAGTTTACCCCTGCCATCTATCGATCTTGTATTCTGAATTTCCATTTAATTATTTATTTTGGTAGGACTTGTAGTATATAGTACTCAATGTATATTTCCATTCATATACTTCGTGATACTGTCATATACAAATGTTTTTAAATAATAAATATGAATTTAAACTGCATTTCATAGTAAGAAGTTGTCATTAGACTTGTTCCTGAAAAATATTACAGTAGTATTCTTTTTTCCCATAAAAGTTTCTTAAAGCACTAAAATTTGGCTCTTTTAAGGAAACAAATTTTTGGTTGACAACCTGCCTTGTCATTTTTGTCCTTATACAGAAAATGCTCTTATACGGTCTCCAATAATGTGAGTCAACTACAGCTGTAAATTTTGAGATAACGAGCATTGATAGGTAGTTATTAATGTACACAGGAATAAAAACGGCGTGCCTCATGGTAAGTAACTATACTTAAAATGTCATCAAGATTCCCAAGTAGCTCTTGATTGATCTGTGCATCATCTACTGTGATTATTGCTTTCAGGAAGATGTGATGGCCCTTAAAAGGGCCGTTGGTTTAAAGGCATCCCACCCGTAGTGTAACGCCGCATACAGCTAAAGCTAGCTATGTAATTTTTAATATTGTTCGCGTTTAGATTTTATTTTTGTTCAGTTATTGTATTTCGAAGAAAACAAAACAAATAATATCAGTTTTCGTTGAAAAAAAAATTATAACAAACAATTTATTTGTACCAGAGCAGGTACTACATTTTCCGAACTTGTTCAATTTGAGTTTGGTTACGAGGGATTACAAGAAGGAGGCTAAATGTGTGTATAGTTCTCAATATTTACAATCGGAAATGTATTTAAATTACGCAAGGTATTCCCTGCGATATATAGTCCATGCTATACTCACATCGTTACAAATATATCAATCGGAAATTTTTATATAGAGGTCCAACCTTCCATGACAAATTGACTACACCAAAATCTCTATACTTTACCTTTACTTAAAAAATTTAGCCTTGACCATCCTTGGTCTTTGTATACGGGTCATGCCTACAATTCTCAACATATCGGTATCTATTTAATACACGTTTAAAAGCCAATAAAATACCCTATACATTAGCGTCAAAAGATATGTGATAAACACTTAAAAATTTAAGCAAATGTTCGAAAATTCCCCTTTTTTAAAGAAAATACAGAGTTTGCTTCCCTTCCATTCCTTTACTGCTTTTACAGTTTTTAAGCTAAAAGGTTGGAACAAATTTTAGAAATTCTGTAAGATTATTAGGCACTCAAATATATTTTGACATTGCGGCCCTTATGTGGGCTGATAGGGGAAAGGTTTTGCGGATACCTGTCCTTTAAACTGCAACAACAGTTTGAAGAATTTTTAATGTCTTTTAGCTCCGTAGAAAAAAACAAACTCGGTGAAGAAAACAAAATTGTTCGACTTTTGCTCATTTTCGGAGAGAACAAAACAAAGTAACAATTTCCAGCACAATAGCGTAGCATCCCAACTTCTGGCTTTACTCGCCCGTGCTCTACGGGCTACTAAAGCTTGCGTTGAGGTTAAACCTTAGAGGAGCGCGCGGGATTCAACATCCTGTGGTGGCACCGAATAGAGTGCACGTGCATTGGCCGTACGTCCACAAACATCCTGTCACAAACCCACTCTCCGCCTATTAGGTTTGTAACGATTGTATAAAATAAAATACGAAATGATACTCATTTGATATCTAGTACTTGATAGCTTCGTTCTTGAAATGTTTTTTGATTTTAGTGTAACGACAGTTTGAAGCAATTACTTCAAATATTTCCTTCATTTAAGCCCAAAGCCGGAACGACATTCGTATAGCGTAATAATATGAATTCATCCATAAGTACTGAAAATAAATCTGTAGCAGGGGAAGGGATCAAAGAGGACGAAGGTTATGAGTGGGTCATTGATGAAGAGGAAGGAGTTCCGAAAAGGAAAAAAATAGAAGACAGGACGAAGGTCCGAGTTTTGAATGTCCAAGCAAATGATGGGACTTTTGTAATGCCAGGTAAGTGGGTGTAATTTATTTTGTGTGTGTAGTGTCAATTGATTAAATAGTTAGAATTTTCCTTACAAACGATAATCTGTGTTTAATTACAGGTCAGAAACTGGCAGTAGCGAATGAATATTTTGAGGCCGGGGAAGGTGCGTACGAGTTTGCCAATGTGATTTATGCTGCTATTGTTGGGAAAGTCTGCATAGAAAAATTTCCAGAACAAGAGGTAGAATGAGATACGTTAACTTGATGAACTGTCTTCCTCCAAAATACCAGGAAGCTCCTTTACTGAAATTTGCTCTAAATAGTATAGTTAAAACTTTGTAGAATCCCCTACCGGAAGATTTTGGACCTAACTTCAAAAAATCTTCGACCGGGGTGGGGGTTCTACAGGGATTTAATTATGTAAATTTCAGTAAATTTGGAGCTTTGCGGTATTTTTGTGGAAGAAAGCTCATAAAACATTATACATATACTTATTATACTGTGTTCCCAAAGTATCGTTTATTTAATTTGTAAACAAATGTTTTTCTCCCACGGTTTATGTAGCTTACTGTGGTCTCGGTCAAACGGAAAGGCAAAGCTCCGTTCATTTCACCCACAATCGGTTCCATTGTTACATGCACTGTAAGTGTGCTTAATTAGTTGTCAAGGTTTAATCAATGAAATAATTGGTTTGGAATTCTTGTTTAACTGTGTCTAACTTTTTTAAAAATCTATTATAAGGTCGTAAATCGGACCTATGGATTAGCCCGTTGCCTTATCACGCACGTAGAAGATGTGGAATTGGATGATACAATGCGGGGAATCATCCGGCGAGAGTATATTACGGATAAAAATCGCGACGCCGCAGAAATCCAGAGTAGTTTTGGAGTGGGTGATATCATTTTAGCCCGGGTAGTCGGTATTGGAGAAGGGGACTTTATCATGTCTACATCGGAGGATGCTTTAGGTGTTGCTAGTGCTACAAGTCCAGCAGGTATTTTCGTATAATAATTATTGGATCATTCCGTCATTCCCTTTCATGTTAGTTTTGCAATATTGCAATTGTTATATAACTGTTGTAATATTTTTCAAGGTTACCAAATGATACCAATAGACTGGACTACAATGGAGTGTCCAGTCTCCAAAGCACGCGTGTCTCGAAAAGTTGCCAAGATTGTTCAGCCACAGATTTTAAAATCAGAACCGTCGTGAAACTCGTAGAAATATGTCTATATATTGTGCAAATAATCACTCTCATGAATTAATTTGTTTACTTCATCCAGCATCCGTGACCACCAGTTTAAAATGAGTAGACCTTTTTGCAATGTCACTCATAATGAAACATCTAAGTATTTAAAAGTCTGTTGAAGTCATAGGCTGTTGCAGTGTAAGTAAGAATGCTACAGGAGCATGCAAAAATAACGCGTGTAAGTTTCCTATTCAGTTTACCCAAGAGAAAACTCTTTTACTTAAAGTGATCTAATACTGCATTGTTTATGCTTACAGTCAGGTTGTTACACTCATCACAGCCTACAAGCTGTCAAGAGTTCTTATATATTTATGTATTTGTGCATAAATTAATGGTGAAATAAATACATTTATAAAATTTTGTAGATTATTGTTGTTTGCGTCTACCTATACAATATTGAATATTGTCATTGTCTATATTGTCCGTCCGTCACAATCGTTTCCTGGAAATATTTGTAGAATATTGCCGTTTTTGGTATTGGTCTCGGAAATAGGCCAAAGTATTTACAATTGTGATGCTAATTTTGCTACAGCATGTAGTAGAGGTTTCGGTTTATGTTTTCACGTCTTCAGGGTTACAATAACCACATCAATTTTTGCTGTACACTTTTTAGCAAGTTGAATTACTTACAAGTGACAGAATTTACCATTTATTTTAGTAAACTTCGAATTTATTAAAACAATTTTGCATTATTATAATTGCAATATGTAATTACTTTATTCAGGCACTCCGGAATACGGGGGACATTGTCTCCCCTAAAATAGTCAGAGAGGGACAGCTTATGCAATTGTCCCCCCAATTTTCAGGAATCGAATGATCGTTTTGATGACTTTTCGCTGCTAAAATGGTATGAAACCTCAACATTTTTTAATTTAAAAAAAATTCATTGTGATTAAAAAGAAATTACAGTATTCTACTTCTTCTGAAGAATATGTTTACAACTTGTTACAAAATATTTTGCATGCGTTTTTCACCCTGCTCATACAAGCCAGAATACATAGTAAATTAAATACATACATCGGAAGATTAGTTCATCAAGATAATAATAAATTAGTAAAACAAATTAGCCTACATATGCATCTACCTATTCAGCACGCCTGACAGACAGAAGGTCACTAAATTAAAAATTAGAGTAGAATTTGTGCATGCGTCTCTGAGTTCCAAAGTCGAGCAGTGAGATTAGCAATTTCGGGAAAAGAACGAAATTGGATTGACGAGTCGTGGGTCATGTTACGGCAGTCGGACATCTATTTTTTAAACGCAACCAACACACACAGAGACAATGTTAAAATAAATATTAAAATTAAATTTTAATTAATTCTTTATTCAGGATTCTTTTCGGGTTGAGCCCATATCATGCGTACATTGGAAGTGTATTTGTATTTAAACATGTTAAAATAAATATGCCACGAGAAATATCGAGAAATTACATAAAGTGTAATAATAACAACTTTCGCCAAAACTAAAATCACTCGACCCAAAAAAAAATGACCAGGTGTGGTCTATCATTTATTTTTGTATTATTGTGTCTTCATAGCATACTTCAAGAGTATCAAATAATATTTAAAACACAGTCACCTATATTTTTACAAGCATCACGAGAAAATATTCATTAATTCAATTTGTAGTTTCATTTCTAGAACCCATTTCAAGTAATTACTTTCTTATTCCCATATTTACAGTAAATTATACAAATACTATTCAACCACCCCAACCAAAATGCACACTAAATATACGTATCACGAAGACCTGCTTACACAAAGTTTATGGCACCTGACCCAAGTTAAGGAATTTCAAGCAACGGTCGTAAACTTCCATTTTGGCGTTCTTTGCATAAGTGAAATCATAATGGCTGAATAAGGGATCCTGGACTTCCACATCTGCGACAACGTTACCGAGCTCACTAACGGTTCGATGGATATCCTATAACATTAAAAAAATTATAAAATAACAACTCAAATAATTTACTAATTACTTACTCCTAATCCACTAAATTCTAGACTTTTTTTCTTCGTCTAATAATTCACATCATAATTGTTGTCATTATATTAAGATTGTAAATGAAAAACTGACTGACTTTAGAGACTACAATCCGGTCGTTTTTCCCCCACAAAACCATGACAGGAACGTTTACATTGGTTAAGTTGTACACTGGAGGCTGCTGAGTTCCGTAGTTTATGACATTGAGCCGCTGACCGTAATCAAACCGTTGAAACCTGGAGTGTTTTATATACTGGATAAACTGGGCACCTGTCTTGGCTGAAGCACTCGACGGAGTGTGTCCAGCCACGATGCTAGCTGTTTTCTTTAAAAAAAACACAATTTTTACAATATTTAAATATGCAATAATATCTGACCCGAACTATGAAAATTGTTAGCTTAAAATAATATGTACCACTGTAGTTTGAGCCTTGTTGAACCCTGAAAAAAGGAAGAACAAATTTTTGCAAATAGCTCCTCTTGTACGGCCAAAGCATATAAAAGGTCCTGCAATGTTCAAAATCCTGTTCAAAGTTTTTGGAACTACCCTTCCGCGATGGAACTTAGCCGTGTAAGCCTGTGAAGTTCAATATAACTCAGTGAAAATTTGTGGTTATTATAGATATGACCTCGAAACCATAGGAAATGACAATACATTTAAATCCTAACATTAGAATAAGGCAGAAATCTTTATGAATTATTTATTAGCAAACCAGTAATGTTTCCGATGAAATTTTAGTCAGAACTCGAATGGGGTTTTTCACATTCGACATATACACAGCCGGCGCCATTGCTATCATCCGCTTAACCTTGGATTGCAAATGCGGATGAGTATCCATGGCGATGAAAAATATCATTGTTCCCATGGAGTGACCGATGTAGTTTAGCTGCTCAGACCCTGTCACATTCAAGATGTACGAAAATGCTGCGGGGATATCGTACATACCCATCTCATCGAAGCTACAGTATTAGAGTAAAACCACATAAGGAATTAGTTCTCACAATATAATTAAAGCTCGCATAATAGGGCACTTAACAAGGAGACACATAACAAGGCGCAAACATTAGAGCGTATGAAGTAGTAAACAATGAACAAAAAATGCAAATTTTTCAAATGATGATTAATAAATTTCACAAATACAGGGGTGTATTTACGGGGTGGAACACCCTGGCCCGGCCAGGATAAAAAAAACTGACTAAGGCCCAGATTATTATTAGATTCCATGTGTAAAGGCCCACAAATCTATTCTGAGGGTTATAGGGCCAGGGTAAAAATTATTTTATTAATCCACCCCTGGGTTCAAGTCAAGGTTACCACTCCCCTCTTTAATGGTTAAGACTTGAGACCGATATGTCGTAAGTCAATTTTTTTAACACGACATGCCTTTTATTATTGTATTGTAAACTGATTTTGATGAAATTTGTAGTGTAGATTTTAAAAATATTCCATACTGGACTTCAAAATTTACTTAAAACTGTACATAAGTACTGCGGTAGTGCGGTGTATGTAAGTAAATCGATTTTGGAAAACATTTTGGGTTTATTGTTTGTGCAAATATTTAGTTAAAATTGAAAAACCGTGAAATATTTTTGCAAAAAAGTATCAAATCCATTTAGGCGTCTAGACACATAATTTCATCAAAATTTGAAACTGTAAAAATTGGGTACGGAATCATACTTTCGGAATATTGACGAGTAATTACGAGTATTGAAAAGATACGGATGCCTAAAATGTACACAGACGAAACATGTACAAATAATTTGAGATTATTATATAAAATGAAAAATTTTTTCGTCATACGTGAAATCCCAAAATTTGAGGCTAGTTTCCGGGTATCTCAAGTGCTTATTGGAATAACTGTTACCCCTCGAATTTCCCAACCACACATCGTACCCCTGGTCAGCCAATATAAGCGCTATTAAATATTTTTAACAAATTATTAGTTTTAATAACAAAATGATTAAAACAATACCCTTCAACTCAAAAATGAAAACATATATAATTAATCATTATGTAAGGTATGACCGCGTTGAACCTACGAAGATTATCGGATTTGTCGAGAAGAAGCCAATCATCGGACGAGCACGTGAAGCCATGTTGTATAAACACAGGCCCTTTTCCGGTCTGATTATTCATTCCGTGAGGAATCCGAAACAGCTGCAGGATATATCCATCATCCGTTGTAACACTATGATTCTCATGTGTATAATTGTAGTGTTCAATAAGTTCCGGCTGAAAATATAATTTGAAAAAATCATGTTCCAAAAATAAAGCTGAAAAATAAGACTGATCCTTACGGTATTTAAAAATGCTTCTATTGGTGGAGGTGGCAAGAAGGTTCCATAAACTCTTCTTAAACGCTCGGGGAAATCGGAGAGTCCATGCGTAATAGTTGTTTCATACGAAATAATTAGAAAAATAATTGTACAGGATCGTGTCCAATGCATGGTTTCGGTAAAAGAAGACAGGGTTGATTTCCATGTAACGCATTTAGAAAGTCAGCGTACACTGTGCTTTTGCTTTATGCAAACAATTGATTTTCATCTCTAACAGTAATCTAGACACGAAGCAAAAAACTCACTGAACTTTTGAGGGAGCTCGAGTGGAGGCTATAAATAAGACTATTGGTGCTGATATCCATACATATGTATTGGCGATTGGGAAAAGGCTGGCAAAATTATTTAATTTGTGTGAACAAGGAATTGAGAGCCGGTCATTTTTAGTTCCCACAGTAAGTCCATCAAGAATGTGCATACTATATGTTACGCATTCAACCAAAGGTGTCCAAAAGGTTCAGCCTACCTAAAATACTACATATTTTTTACAGCTTGACCTTCCCTACATATTAACCTACATTATTTATCAAAAATAAATTGCCTACCTATTTGCCTACATATATACTCCTGTAATGTATATTTTAGCCTATAAAGGCCTATTTTTTAGCTTATAAAGAACTATTTTTTAGCTTATAAAGAACTATTTTTTAGCTTATAAAGACCTATTTTTAGCCTATAAAGGCTTATTTTTTCAACTAAACATCATATATGTATGTGCGTGCAATCCTAACTCATGAAAAAAGTCGAATTACTAAAATGTCACGTATTTGAAGAATATTTTTGAGGTTTATTTTAAGGTTAAATCTTTGTCAATAGATTATTAAATATGCCTATTTTTACCTTCGCAAACTTACTACCTTGTTCCCAAATAAAAAGTGAACTCTTGCAGCTCCTACATATAATATAGGATTAATTTTAGCGGTAATTACTGCACCCTATTTTACTACCTATAATTACTTGGATTTTGCATCCTGCCTATTTTTATCCTATATATAGGCCTATAAATAGGATAGGTGGACACCTTTGCATTCAACTGAGCTTCACAGCTCATTATTACGGAACTTCCTCAAGTCTCACCTTCAGGTAGTTCAGGTGCAATTATCCACACAAAAAGTTAATAAGAATAATATGTACAATTATTTGTGTCCGAACCTGAGATGCATGTAAACATGATGTAGAATGATGTTGCTAGTAGGGTTTGTACTTATTTAACAAAACTTGTTTGTTGGCGAACACGGTTTTTTCTTAAAGGGGAACCTAAGTTTGGTCATTTTTGTTCACATTTTTTCAGACATTCTTCTAGATCCGGGGCATGATCCCTTACTCCGTCATGAACTTGGGCGTCATCCAGGCGTTGATTACTGTATAAAACAGCGTTCATAAAAGTTTGAAATACAACAGTTTGTAGGTGCATTTAATAGTGACTATAGTGATGCTCGTTGGTCTGCACGCAAGCACTTGCGTTCGTGGATACTTCCAAACTTTTGCGTCGATTTCATTTTTGCTATTGGGGAAGTTGTTCCTTGTGATAACTGTTAGAGTGAGTTCCAATTTGCTGAGATCCTAGCGTTAGTTCCCGAGAAAATATTACGTATTTCTAAAAATGTAGGAAGATAATTCAAGGGTCCATTGATATATATAATAATATCATCTGACTATCTTGCGGCTGTTTAATAAAATAATACAAGAACAAGAGCACACTTGGCAAGAAGCAGAACAATAGATATGTATTTTCACTACAAAGAACGACAACGTGCATTAAAATTGGCGATGCACTGCTTTGCCTGTTACACAAGTAAAACTCAAACACCAAATTTTACAAATTACGTTTCAACCCTCAAAGAAAAATAGTCATGCCATTTAATGATCGGCACATGCAATACTCATTTCAATTACATAATTGTATTTCACTTATGACATATGTATGCTGGGGAGAAATTCTTGAAAATATTTTCCCGGCTATCGTGCTAATTGTAAGACTTGACTTTCAGTGTTGAATATTACAAACATTCAAAATATTTTATCAACTAATTATATGGTCATAGGAATGCATGGGGACTTATTACAACAATTAATTGCCACTACATTAGAAGAACTGGCAAAAAGCTACAAAATGGGATTCTATAAGTTACTTCCTTTGTGGGCCTGAGGTGGAGGTCAACATTGTATTTATTGTACTTTCTAAAGAATGTACCAAAAGAATCTCAAATAATATTTAAAAAACATTCTTCTATGTTTTTGCAATCGTCACGAGAAAATATTCAGTGATTCAAATTCATTTCTAGGACCAATTTCTGTGAGTAAATGAAGAGTATGAAAGTTATACAATATATAATAGAGGATTTATTCAGTAAAAATGATAATCAATATAAATGAGAAGACAGACAGAGTAACGGTGTGGGATGACGACTGACTGAGTGAAGGGGAAACACTTGGTTTATATAGGACTCAGCAGAGTTATCAAAATAAGAAGGGATGAACACAGAAGAGAAAGGACTGAACCCTTGAACTTGTTGAGTAAACAGTAAGAGTGCTAAGATAGTAATGACCCTAAATATGGGATTGTAAATATAGGTATTACTCATATTCATGAGTCAAGTATGTAAACTCACACCTTCCCTCAATCTCAATATTTAGGATTTAAAAATTAAAACAAAAATCAATAACTACAGGAATTCAAATAACATTCGATATGTAAAGACCTTGATGAGCTTACTTACTAACAACTTGTGTCATCTCATATGTCTCTGTAGTTAAAGGTCTAGCAATAACAGATATTTGTCCGTTCGATCCTCGCTTTACTTTACATAGATAGATAATGACAATCATCAAAGATACAATAATTACTATACATATCAGTGTAGTGTATGTGGTAACATTGTGAAAGCCATGTTCAGTTAACTTGTGCACTTGAAAATCGCTTTTATTGAAGTCTACCATCAATGAGGACCAGTTTACACTTGGTTTTAAGTGCCAATTGGTTTGCACAGTAAATGTGTGATCTAATGATTCATGATGAACGGCACTTATTCGGTTGCCTTGGAATTCCATATCGTTTACATGAAAATTGGTCTTCATCGGAATAGTCATTACATCGTTGGTACACTTTCCGGGACTTCCTTCGATAGTCAGGTTTGACTCGGGGCAGTAGACAAGGTAAAACCCGTTGTAAGGCTTTATCTGAACAAAGTTCTGCTCATCCCGTACGCTTCGCTTCTCACAATGGGAAAAGGTGAAGTACTTCGTCTCGTTTCCTCCTTCCATCTGCGGTAGACATCCTTTCGTAGGGGCAAGGATATGGTCATACCTTGTTGGTGGCTCCACATTTACCGCTCGAATGCAGTGGTCAGCTTTTGATAATATTGCATTTGTCGGTCCTGTGTATTTAATGGTACACGTTTGATCACCTTTACGGGCCATGAGATGAAAGGCGTCAGCTTCCACTAGGGTTAGGTCATCGCTGATCATAGGCAGAGCAAAATCCATATACATCTTTGTACCGTCTTCAGACATCGCACACTGCTGTGGCCGAGCAAGGTGTAGAGGACATGAGTCGCCACATCGTAGACTATAATTAAAGTAGTCAAGAAAACCTGCATTTACCAAACCCTGCTTCCACTGGCGATGGGCTTCGCGGATGACGGATTTTGCTGCTAGGAGTTGATTGGTAAGGTATGCGATGGCAAACGTAGTTCCAACCATCTTCCCCTTAAGCTCATCATGGTCAACTTGAAGAGAGCTTAAATTACGTAATTTAGCATCGAAATTAATTTGCAATTTCTTAATATTGTCCAAATTTTTCTTAATTTGCTCTTGGGCACCATTCAGGATAATTTCTTCAGCAGAGATCCGATCCTCAATTGATGAAATCCTGTTGGAGTTTATCACTGCTATCGTGGTACCGGCGATGCCAATCCCTGCACTTGCAATTACAGCTATAATGATTAGTCCAATGATCAGATCAACTACACGCTTCTTTCGCAATGTGATTTCCGTCCACTCCTTTCGTTGACACATTTTCTCTAGTTCACTAATAAAAAGTTCCTGGTATAGTTCATTACACTTTGCTTGGGCAGATGGTAAAAGGTCTGAATGGACAACGGTCTTTGTGAGAATATCACAAGGGTTGACGAAATTAACCTTCAAGTTCACTTGGTAGTGGCCAATGGTAATGGGGGTCTTACTTTTGCGCCAAATTACTTGAGAGTTTTGATGGGAGCTTGCACATGCACTAAGGACAAACATGGCCAACAATGCAAAAATGGTCCAAGGGGACGATAATGACAGATTTGCTCTAATGATACCCCTGTCATGAAGACCTAATTCATTTCTGTTTTCTACCAGCTAAGTTTTCATCAATGGCTTAGTAAGACCGTCAGCTAGCTGCTCCGTAGTGGGTATATATTTAATACTAATTTCGCCCTGTTCTATCAGATCACGGGTATGATGATATCGCACATCTATGTGCTTTGTGCGAGAATGCATTTCGGGATTTTTAGCTAATTTTATAGAGCTTTGGTTGTCTACAAAAATGTCAGTGGGGTGTGGCTGGGAAACTGATAGTTCTGACATGAAGGATCGGAGCCACTTAACCTCTTTTGCTCCGACATTGAGGGCAATGTATTCTGCCTCAGTGGAGGATAATGCTACACATGGCTGCTTTTGGCTCTGCCAGCTTATGGGTGTCATTTAGCGTTACCACCATTCCACTGGTAGACTTACGCGTAACCTTGTCACCGGCTTAGTCCGAGTCTGTATAGGCTTTGAGAGTTAAGGATCCTGCTTTCCGATATGTAATTCCATGGTCCGTTGTTCCTCGTAGATACCTCAGGACTCCTTTGGCGGCCTTCCAATGCGTCTCGTCGTGACCGTTGCTGAATTGAGCCAACTTGCTAACAGAGAACGAAATATCCGGGTGCGTGCATTTTGCCAAGAATAACAGTGCACCTATAAGCTGTCGATAGGGAAATTCCGTGTGAACTTCCGAAGTGGGTACCAAGTCTGTATAGGGTTGCATAGGAACATTTGACGGATAACATTCAGACATGTTAAACCTTTCTAAGTGATTTTATGTAGCCACACTGAGAAATTGTGATGTCCCCGTTCTCCTCATCTCGAAAGATTTCCAAACCAACATAACTTGAAGGAGGGCCAGTTGTGATTTCAAATGCTGCTGCAATTCCATCCATGACAGCTTGGATTGCTGATTCATTTGGTGACAACCCAACCAACCCATCGTCGACATAAAGAGCCAATATTACTTGAAAATTGTCCACATAGCCTATAAAAACACTCGGGTCATAGCTAGACCGCTTGAATCCAAGAGCTAAATCTAGAAAATTTGAAAATGTCTCATTCCAACATCTTGGAGCTTGTTTAAGTCCGTATATGCTCTTGAGTAACTTTAGCACGGTGCCTGACTTTCTTACGTTTAGCCCTTCTGGAAGCTTCGTAAATATTAGTTCTTTTAGATCTCCATGAAGAAAAGCAGTCTTTACATCAAACTGGCGGATGCAGTAACCTAAGGATGAGGCAATCGCAAAGAGTAGTCTTATAGACTCATACCGTACCACAGAAGCAAATGTCTCCGAAAAGTCCACGCCTTCCTCTGGACGGTAGCCTCTTACTACTAAACGTGCCTTGTACCGGGCTATAGAACCGTCAGGGTTTCTTTTAAATTTGAACACCCACGTCATGTCAAGGAGTTTAGCTGCATTAGGCTTTTCCACGACTTCCCATGTGCTATTGGCTTCCTGACTGGCGATTTCATCTTCAATTGCCTTCATCCATTCGTTCCTTTCTGGAGATGCTAGGGCTTGTTTGTAGGTCTGTGGCTCATGAACCACACGGGTTGTTTGCTCGAGGTTTTGTGTTGTTACCACGGTCTCGCAATCTACTGGTCAGGACTTCAGGGACAAAGTCCTGAAATTTCTTTTTCGTGGGAAGCTTGATCTCTACCTCCTTTCCTTCTGGGATGGTGGCAGTAAAGTCTCCCTGTGGAGTCCGAATTACTACCTCACGTGTTTTCTGGGCCGAACTTGAAGTGGATGGGGTGGCGTTGTCCAGCGTCGTTTTCTCATTTTGATGTTCTTGGGTTGAGGGAACTGATGAAGGTGTGGGCACTATGGGACACACCAATGATATTTGTTCTTCCTCCACAGCCGGTTCCGGGTTGTTTCCAGTAGCTTCGGGAGCTTCAATTGCTATCTCAGCCTCTGCTATCTGACGCAAAGTTTGGACTGGCAATGGTTCTACTTCATGGAAAGTAGCATTCCGGACTTCGACGACCCGATCAGTTTCTTCGTCGTACATCCGGTACTTCCTGTCCAGACTGGAGTACCCCACAAAGATACACTTCTTCCCCTTATTCTGCCAACAGGTGCGCGTTTCTTCAGGGCTATGAACGTAAACTGTACATCCGAAGATTCGGACATGTGCAAGGCTGGGCTTTCTACCGAATATTGCTTCGTGCGCTGTAATTTGTGGGCTCTGCTTATCCAGCACCCTATTATGGATATATACAGCTGTTCTCACTGCTTCTCCCCAAAACTTCTCAGGAAGTTTGCTAGCCAGTAGTATTGTCCTGGCAGACTCTTTTATGGTACATATTTCACGTTCAATCTTGCCATTACTTTCGGGGCAGTAAGCTGCTGTCGTTTCATGACAATTGCCCTTTTGGCGAAAAAACCGTCCCAATTCTTGATTAACAAATTCTCCACCGTTGTCACTTTGGAACAGTTTGACGGTGTTCTTCGTTTGGTTTGCAAGGTATGCTACACAATCTTTGATGCACTGTGTCGTTTCATCTTTCTTTTTGAGAAAGTAGGCGAGGCGGAAACTAGTTGCATGGTCCTTTACGAGAAGAAAATATCTCGCACCTCCAAGAGCTGGTATGGAAAATCTACCTGCTAAATCTGCATACAACTTTTCCCCTGGCTGATAATTATCTGTACTAGTTATACGTGGGAAAGGTTTTCTTTTATGCTTACCTAGCTCACAAGATTCACAAATTACTTTGTTATTTGCATCAATATCTGACAAACCTCTGATTGCATTTTTGCAGGCTGTTTCAGATATGTACTTGCAATTTATATGCACAAGGCGCTGATGCCAAAGTCTAGTATTATCCTGTCTGGATATAGCTACAAAAGCACTAATTCGTTCTTGCAACGGTCTGAACTGCATAACATATACCCCACCCTGAAATATCGCGCTAATGCTAGGTATGGTTCTATTCTCATAGTACATAACACAATCCTTAACAGTTTCTACTCTGAAGCCTTTTTGAGCCATAATAATTTCAGAAAATAAATTGGCAGCTCCTGGTATATAGATAACGCTATTGAGGGTACTCTCTACCCACTCGCCGTCCATCAACGCCTCCAAGACAACTGTTCCTTTCCCTGCTGCTTTAATGGAGGTGTTACTAGCTAAAGAAACTGAGTTTTGCGTACCGTTTTCATTTAGATGTGCAAACCAGGCCTTGTTTCCGCAAATATGGTGGGTGGCACCAGAGTCACTTATCCATTCTCCAGATGGAAGTGTAGCGGAGGAGGTACTAGTAATCCGTCCCATGAATGCTCGCGTCTTGTAGATGGGCGCTTCAGTTTCAGATGAGTCATTCTGTGCACGTGAGCTTGATCGTTGAGATGAATCAACAGTTCTGCCCATGAAAGCACGTCCTCGTTCTCCGTGTCCACGATCGCCCTGTCCTCGATCGCCCTGTCCTCGATCGCCATATCCACGATCTGCATGTCCACGATCGGCATGTCCACGGCCCCCTTGACGACGGTCTCCTTGTCCACGATCCCCCCGGTTGCCATGAGAGTTTCCGCTGTTACCACTCCGGCAGTTGCTTCTGTAGTGACCAATTTTCCCACATTTAAAGCACTTCACATCAGACTTTCTGCGTTCAGATGTATTCTTATCGGTGTGTTGGCGATCATTTCCGGCGTAGAAGGCTCGTGTAGATTCTGCATCTTCGGTTTCATTTGCCACACGCTTTTCAAGTTCTTCGGTCTTGAGTCTTGCCATCAGTGTTTCTGATGTTTGGGACTTCACAGGTACTGAAGCCCATGATTTCTTGAAAGGTAGATATTCGGCAGGTAGACTTGACACAACTCTGTTGACGAGCCAGGCATCTGATACTGGATTCTGCATGTCCGCAAGCATCCTTGCCAATTCTTGAAGTTCCAGCATCGCCTTTACTGGAGATACGTCCTTTCCAATCTGGTAGTTGAGGAACTTGGTCATCGTATGCTGCAGGTTGAGTATGCTGGAGTCTGAGTGCAGGTCCCGAAGCTTGTCCAGCATTTCCTTAGCCGTTTTGCAACTGTAGATGTGGTTCTTCTGTGTCTTGTCCAAGGATGGCACAATGATTGCCCGGGCTTGAACATCTTTCAGTTTCCATGCTTTTTTCTTAGTGTCATCGGCTGGTAGCGTTTCACTTCCGTCTGCTACCTCCCACAACTCCGATGCTTCTAGTGCTAGCTGCACATCCAGCTTCCAACAGTTATAGTTGGTTCCGTCGAGCTTCTCAATTTTCACACTGAATTTAGAAGCCATACCTGACCACAAGGAACTTTTTTTAAAAAAAATCACAATTATAAACTTTTCCAAACCTTTCGTAGCACTGTCGATATCACTAACAAATTCCACAGAAGAGCTTGTTAAACCGGTGAATTACTTCGTTTGCTATAGAAAATTTATTTGGAATTGTGAAACGAAACCTAAACGTTCTGCTACCATGTGAGTAAATGAAGAGTATGAAAGTTATACAATATATAATAGAGGATTTATTCAGTAAAAATGATAATCAATATAAATGAGAAAACAGACAGAGTAACGGTGTGGGATGACGACTGACTGAGTGAAGGGGAAACACTTGGTTTATATAGGACTCAGCAGAGTTATCAAAATAAGAAGGGATGAACACAGAAGAGAAAGGACTGAACCCTTGAACTTGTTGAGTAAACAGTAAGAGTGCTAAGATAGTAATGACCCTAAATATGGGATTGTAAATATAGGTATTACTCATATTCATGAGTCATGTATGTAAACTCACAATTTCAAGTATTTTCCTATTTCCACATTTACGGCACATTATACAAATATTCATCAATCGCATTCAAATGCACGCTCTATATCTGTATTTTGAATATCTACTCACACAAAGTTTATAGCACCTGGTCCAAATTAAGGAAATCCAAGCAACGGTCGTAGACTTCCTTTTTGGCATTCTTTGCATAAGTAAAATCAAAATGGTTGAACAAAGGATCCCGGACTTGCACATTTGCAACAATGTTACCGAGCTCACTAATGGTTCGTTGGGCATCCTACAACAATCACAAATTTTGTAAATAACAACTTAAATCCACTACTAATTGTTTACAACTAATGAATTAAATGAAAGATCTTTTTGCATGATCAATTATTTTTCGTAACAATAATAAAAATATTATTATTTCCCTACTGCTATACAATTCTTAGGAGAAATCGATGAAATTTCAGAAGTATTAAACATAGAACCAAGAAGTAAGTTGTATAAGAAATACAACCCAACCTGTCGTGGCAACCCCAAATCAAATTTTGATACTATTAAAACAGTTTCCAAACTTTTGAGAGGAATTTTTTTAACGGAAAATCTTTACATTTTATCCCTAATTCGATAATAAAAGACTTCACTAGGGCTTCCATAGATCCAACGGTACTTAGGCACAGTTTGGGTCCATACACCAGCTGTGGCTACACGTTTTTTAATAAAACAAATTACGGGTTCGCGATCTGATTTTAAAAAACCGATTTTGAGATGTCGTGGTACTGCCAAAAAACTGCAAAACGTTTTGATTACTGTGTCGGAACTAAGCAAATCACGCTTCACTTGAAAGGTAACTATAACTATTTGCTCGACAATATGTAATCCTTTTAACTGACATTTCGAAATCCTACTCAAGATGGAGGGGGGGGGATATTCAAAACTCCCAATTTTGCGAACATATTTTCGCCATTATTTTTCACAAGGAGCAGGTAAGGATTCATTCGAGACCATGCGCTGGCCCCCGAGGGTAAAGTTTAGCGTGATGAAGTTCTCAAACAAATTTAAAAAAGTCAAAAATAGCTATTGGTTGTCAAAATATTCCAAAATTCCTAAAATACTGATCCTGGACCGTCGTATTGGTATTATTTATCTAATTTAAGATTGTAAATTAAAAACTGACTAACTTTAGGGACTACAATCCGGTCGTTTTGTCCCCAGAACACCATGATAGGAACCTTTACGTTGGTTAAGTTGTACACTGGAGGCTGCTGAGTTCCGTAGTTTATGACATTGAGCCGTTGACCGTAATCAAACCGCTGAAACCTGGGGTTTTTTATATACTGGATAAGATGAACCATTGTTTTGGCTGAAGCACTCGAAGGAGTATGTCCAGCCACGAGGCTAACTGTTCTCTTTAAAAAACACAATTTTTGAAATATTTAAATAAGAAATAGTACCAGACGGGAACTAGGAAAATTGGTAGGTTAAAATAGTACCACTGTAGTTTGATCCTTGTTGAATCCGGCAAATAGGAAGAACAAATTTTTGCAAATAGCTCCTCTTGTGCGACTAAAGCATATAAAAGGTCCTGCAATGTTCAAAATCCTGTTCAAAGTTTTTGGAACTACCCGTCCTCGATGGAACTTAGCCGTGTAAGCCTGTGAAGTTCAATACAACTCAGTGAATATTTGTGGTTATTATAGATATGACCTCGAAACCACAGGAAAGGACTATACTTTTAAATCCTAACATTCGAATAAGGCAGAAATCTTTATGAATTTGTGATTAGCAAACCAGTAATGTTTCCGATGAAACTTTAGTCAGAAATCGAAGGGGGTTTTTCGCATTCGACAAATACACAGCAGGCGCCATTGCTATCATCCGCTTAACCTTGGATTGCAAATGCGGATGAGTATCCATGGCGATGAAAAATATCATTGTTCCCATGGAGTGACCGATGTAGTTTAGCTGCTCAGACCCTGTCACATTCAAGATGTACGAAAATACTGCGGGGATATCGTACATACCCATCTCATCGAAGCTACAGTATTAGAGTAAAACCACATACGGACTTAGTTCTCACAATATAATTAAAACACCCATAATAGGGCACTTAACAAGGAGACACACATAACCTTGGAGCGTGTAAAGCATTAATTGATAGACAAGAAAAAATGTTGAAAGTATATTTTTGGAACAAGTGAAATTCTCTGTGTAATCCAAATAAAGGAAAATACTTCAAAACGCTATTTTGTATGAAATTTTATGTGGGAATCATTTGAGTCACATACGAACAACCCAAATCAAATATTGCGAATAAGGGGTCCCAAAAATGAGAGCCAAGGCTTACATAAAAATAAAATGATCTTTTCTGGTGAAATAATAAGTAACCATACCTCACATTTTGGGATCCTGCAATCTTTGACTTTCAGCTGTTCAATGCTTTCAGCTGTACAAATGATTCCCATCAAATTTTACTTATATTTCAAGCTGAAAATTCCTGAAATACTGGTGCAAAGAAGTAGCAAATGCATTTAATTTTAGTAAATAGGGGGTTGGGCATAGGTTATATCATTTCAAAATAAACTGTATCCATTTACATACATATGCATACAGGCGTTGTTTTTTTTCTTATTTATCTATCAATTCTTGCAAGTTTCACGACTACTGTAAAGTTACACGTGTTGGGAATTGTCCATAAATGAAACATGTACAAATATTTTTGAATTTATTAAACAACGAAAAATGTGTTTATCATACGTGTAATTCCAAAATGTGAGGCTAGTTTCCGGGTATCTCAAGTGCTTATTAGAATAACTGTTACCCCTCGAATTTCCCAACCACACATCGTACCCCTGGTCAGCCAATATAAATGCTATTCAATATTGTTAAAAAATTATTAGTTTTAATAACAAAATGATTAAAACAATACCTTTCTACTCAAAAATGAAAAAAAATTAATCATTATTTAAGGTATGAAGGTGCTGAACCTACGAAGATTATCGGATTTGTCGAGAAGAAGCCAATCATCGGACGAGCACGTGAGACCATGTTGTATAATCACAGGCCCTTTTCCGGTCTGATTATTCATTCCGTGAGGAATCCGAAACAGCTTCAGTATGTATCCATCATCCGTTGTTACACTATGATTCTCATGTGTATAATTGTAGTGTTCAATAAGTTACGGCTGAAAATATAATTTGGAAAAAATCATTCCCAAAAATAAAAGCGCTGAAAAATAATACAGGTCCTTACGGTATTTAAAAATGCTTCTATTGGAGGAGGTGGCAAGAAGGTTCCATAAATTCGTCTTAAACGCTCCGGGAAATCGTCCATGCGAAGTCCATGCACAATTATTGTTTCACACAAAATAATTAGAAAAATAGTAGTACTGGATCGTATAAAATGTATGGTTTCAGTAAAAGAAGAGGATTTATTTCCATGTAACTCATTTAGAAAGTCAAAGCACACTGCTTTTGATTTCTGCAAACAATTGAGCTTCTTCGCTAAAAGTGATCCCAATGAGTTGGGAGCGTGAACATTGAGAATACTCGAGAAACGTGGACAACGTATGCGATAATGCAGGTCCCACCAACACAGCATGTTTAAAATTAGAAATAATAGACTCGTCCTTTTTGATCATTATAACTTTCATAGTCGAAAACTGAACAAAGGGTAAATAGGAATAATGTTTGGAGATCTTTGTGTCATAACCTGAGACACAAGTAAATAAGAGCGAGAATGATTTTATTATGGGGTTTATATAGCTACAACTACGTACTCGACAAAAAATCGAACCTGAACTTGTTGGATGACAAACAAGTATTACGCGTAAAGATGTAACCTCTATGGACATTTTTGATACTCACACAAATGTTATTATGCAATTATTTTTTATTCCAGCGTAAATACGATATTGGTGTGGAAGAAACATATTTTTACTTTTATTTATTTACATACTTGGCAAATACAAATAATCGCAGAGAGAATACCTCTGAAATGTGGGTCCATCGGTAGAAGAGAACCAATCAGTGTTTGTAATGAAGTACTTGTACCTTCTTCTATTATTATAATGAGGTTTCCGTTCGCACCAACGCCTTTCTGTGCCAGAGACTAACTCTCAATTATAGCTCCTCACGTGTCGTCGACAGACCCGAGGACAACAACAACACTCGGCCTGCAATAACTCAGGGGAGAATGACAAAGAACAAAATTGTAGCACTGGATGAAAAATTACATTAATTTTTCTTCTAATTGTATGGATAATGAATGGGTGTAGAATCCACTAGGTGTTTTTGGGAAAATAAGTATTTACTGCAATTATTTTAACTCATCAAATAATTCACGACAATTAATAAACGTTTTCACTTCATACCATTTTTCAGGCACAAATATTTCACCAAACAGGACAATTAATATTTAAATTAATAGTTAAATACTTTGACAAAATTTCTAAGAACTCTTTTTAAAATATAACAGTAGTTAAATAAAATAACTTCAAGGAAATATAAAATACGAAAGTGCGGAGAGATTTACGAGTACACCTCGACTCTACGGCTTTAGGACGAAGAATAATCTCCTCCAACAAATTCATTCCAAAAATGGACCACAGTAAATGTCCACATCGTAATACAAAACATCCAGCCCTCAACAGTAATAATTATTATTATCATAACAACATTCAAACTTATTATTAGTATTGCATTCCTAGATAATATTTATTCCCCAAGGGCTTGAACACATGGTCCTCATAAATTCCCAGAACGTTCCTTCTCTCCAACTCCTCCAGCGTTCCTGGAAATTCCATAGCCGGAGGCACTACACTATCCATCCACAGCTGCAACTCCGCCATTGTCAGTTGGTGCTGCCTCCTCATTGGATCCCTTCGCTTTTTCCCCTACCTCTACGTTAGGAATGTCAGCCATGTTATTCTCAACTTTACCAAGAACGTTACTTGAGAATGTCTCTGTTGCTTCTTGCGACGACATCACGAGTACGAGTAGATACTCGAGTTTCGAGTTCGAGTACGAGTACGGGTCGAGTACGGTATCAACTTAAATTGGTACTTGTACTCGTCGGTCGAGTATCCGGTTTCGTACTCGAACTTGAGTATACTTCTAACGAGTATCATAGCCAGTACGAGTACGTTCAAAGTACTTAAACCAAAGCACGAGTACGAGTTCGGGACATAAATTCAAAAGTACTTGAACCCGTACTTGGATTTACATTTGATACTCGAGTAATTTCCTCCAGCACAAAGTCCACATCCATATTTCCTTGATTACAAAAAAAAGTTGTTGTTATTCCGAAGCAAAAAAGGAAAAGCGGTTAAATTCAAAATTACTCCGAATAGCATGAAACGTTACACCTACAGCGTAAGTTATTGTTACAGCTCCGAATTGAGTACTACTGTAGTTACTAACTATAAGTATTTACCTATCGCCGTAAAATATAATGGAACAGGAGTGGGCAGAATTAGTGGAGGTTAGGTAAAATTGACCTGACTTAGGAGAATCCAGTCGATATGACTGGCAGAATCAAATCTTGATCTATTGTTCATCGGCATTTTAATCTCGTTGGAGAAAATTTTCATTGCAAGCACTGTTCGTAAGTTGCAGTTACAAATTCTTGTTAGTTGAATCTACTATTTGTTTTCTATGTCAATATCTGTTTAACAAAAATTAACATCTAAAAAGATTTTTTTCAGTGTACTTGATACTCGAGTACGGTTCGAGTTCGAGTTCAAGTATGGGTCGGTCGGTATAAACGTTTTATACTCGTAAGTACGGTCCAAGTTCGGTTAAAAAATTTAGAAATATTGTTACATCTGCCCTCCCTTCCCCGGCTGAGAAAGAGAGGGACTTGATGTATCCCGGTTCGGGCGCCTCATTCCCTGCTCGTAATGTCCATGATGTTGTTATGGCGCTAATCACTAATGAGGCTTGCTTTGCTTTGCTTTGATTTCTGTGTGTAGTTCACTTTTATTCGGCCTTTAATAATGTTCCTTAACTGACATAAACTATAATTATAACGCTTAACATTTAACACTAAATTTGGTAATGGATCCTTTTCCATTTCTGGAAACTGTCTTCTCTTGAGAATCCACTACGTGGGATTTCTGATGTCCGTGGCGGGTTCCATTCCGGACGGAATGGACCCATTGCCAATCCCTGGGTTCCAATCCTGGAGATGTTGTTAGGTTGAAGACTGAATTAGAACTCTCCGTCTTTCTCTAACTCTAACTTACAGCTAACATTTATTGTTTATACTTAATTATGCTTACGCTACTTAACCTACTTAAATCTAATTCTTTATTGTTTACTTCTTGCTCCATTTCCGTTGATTTGTCCTGAGTCAGGTTTAACTGCCTACGTGCATTTCTGACTCAGGTAATTCCTTTCCTATTATTAATACGTAACATTCCTCTTCTGGGTCATTGTCGACCTCGGCAATGCTACATTCAAGTTCAATGTTAATTTCACAATATTTCATTCATGTTACATTTCATACATTTGTTCATATTTGTTTACATCAATGGTTATATTACATACATGATTTTATCAATTGGTTTTACATGTGTTCATCTCTCAGTTCTTTTCATGTCATCTCTCAATTCTTGGTATTTATCATCGGACAATTTCAATAAATAATACCTTTGTAAACTCTATAAAGTTTTAGACGAAACATATTCATTTGTACTCCGTTTGATTATGGGGTTTTCGCACATCATTATCATGTTACACTTGTTGCTATTTAAACACAAATATTTTTATTCGGAAAAGTTGTATACAAACAGGTGGTCAAGTAGTTATGACAATTATGACTAATTTTATTTTAACATTTATTCAATTTAATACGTGTGTGGGTTTTGTGGGGCTAATGTGTATGTGGTTGTGATATTTGTAAAGGTCATGTAGATGCAATGACATTGGTATTTGCTGATTTATGATAGGTTTTGAAGATGGTTAAACGTCTACTCCATATCCGTACGTTATTACCATTGTTATTGTGCATTTACTTCAAGTTATGGTGATAGATTTGTAGAATTCAATGTGGTATGGACGCCAGTATGGCGGAAGCATATTTTGTAATGGTCATAAAAGCTCATTTTTGGATCAATTCCTATTCTGCTTTCATTGTCGATGAAATGGTGGTGAGTAACCTTGTGCAAAGTACTGTACATTGAAATGTCTAGTGGAGTTGAATTCGACTAGTGCGGAAGAAACTGTTGCCATTAAAGTTATAAACTTTCTCTGTTAAAAATTGCTGTTTGCAAGATTCTTTGTTTGGGATTGGGATGAAAAGCATTGGTTACTAGAATTGTGGTATGCCGTAATTTGGCTGTATAACAAGAGAATTGTGAGCTGAAACTGAAAGTCAGCTAGTATCTGGTTGATCTTGTTAACCTACGGGTCAAAAGTAAACTGTAACTTGTAATCGATCTTAAAAATAATTTGTGCAGTGCCATGAAATCATACTGCCGTGACTTATTACTACCTGTGTTATACTTGTACTTATTATACATGTTATATAGCGTTCCTCTCTCTTCCTGAGTTTAGATCTTTATCGTGAGCCATAGACCGTACAGAACAATCTGCGAACGGATGGATGACTTCGAAAGGACAGTTGATCGAAACGATTACGTGACATTGGCGACTGTGAGTAATTTCATGTCGGGGTTTGTCAAAACTTATTATTAGATGTCATTCTGGTTATTGCAAATAATTTGAGTGATATAAGATCATTTCTATTTCCTCGTTACACATGATAAACTTATTAACGATAAAGTGCAACAGATGTTAGTTATACGTGGTTCGTTTAGTCAAGCTTTTGAGTTAGGATATGGGCTAAATCACAATGGAGTTGTATTGTTGCTCATGAAATAATACATAGGATGAATCTTTAGAAACGAAACGCGTTGGTATCGCCGTGCTTTCTGACGCATCATCCATAGACATCAATCCGGTATATGTAACCATGTATGTTTATTGTATCTCGAAGAAACTGATGTTTAAGAATTTATGCTGATCCTACCGAACTTTACCTCAGATTTCTGGACCTTCAACGTTATTTTGTAAATATTATACCTTGTATCTTATACTTGCTTATAGGGTCGCTGTATGGATACGGAAAATTTACGAAGCCTTCGGAGTGGGAAATACTCCTGTTTCTATACTCACGAGTGTGAAAGTATCTGTCTCTATCTTCTATTAGCTTTCACCTCTGAACTTTCTCCGTCGGTTTCCTGTTCGATACTATCGACCTTGGAATTGTACCTGGTTGTATAACTTCTAACCTACCAATACCAAGTTCTAACATACCTTTCGAACGGTGACGCTTCTGGATGCATTTGCTTTGTTCAGAGTAACTCGAAATGATGGTTTAAACTGAAATTCAAATTTCTTGGTCAAGGGAATGAACGAGTGGATATACTCAAGTTCAACATGTTGATGAAAGGTATTCTTTTAAACGCGTCAGGATTTGAAAATTGTTTCGGGGTATGTTATTGGAGATATTGATATTATTTTTATGATGCTGTTAAAAATTTGTTTTAGAAATCGAAAATACCGAAGCTTCGACAATCGTCTTCGCCTCTGTGGAAAATTGTGTCCAGATGAATAATAACATTCATCTCCGTAACTTGCGACTGTTAGTGTTTACTAAAGGGTTGGAGTTTACGTGGCAAGCTGTAATTGTGTACGCTGTGCCTGAAAACATTTTGTAACTCTTTCTGGGTTGTCGTGTTGGAAAAAATAAATAATAAATGAATAAAAGTGTTTGGATACTGTATTTTACTAGTTCGGCTAGCGAGAATGTTCGCATTCCTGATTTAGATCATGTGGCTATATTGGGCTGGGGTTCGTACTTCTTTTAAACGGTAATACCTATCACCAAATTTCTTCAGCCGCTTATTGAATTGAATCCCATGCTTTATTTGTGACGTCCATTGCCATAGACAAAACAGAAATTTACCTCTTCCAAAAAAATTGTGTGTGACATTCCATAAATTTGACCTCAAAGAGATTTTAGTTGTGAACTGGTCCAGTGCGAACCGGTAGGCTAGGGATTATGTGAGTTTGGTGTCTGCTGTGACATACAGTAAATACAAACTTATTGCAAGTAAATAATTCGCCTCCTCCCGTGGAGCGAGCGCTACACCTGACTTTCTGGTTAAGGGAATGACTGTTTGGATTCATCAAAATGGCTTAGGCTAATGAAAATTATTTTGCAGGTAACCGAACTAAATTTCCGCTGGGGAAAATTATCCGATCAATGAAATGAGTATTGTTTTGCTAAAAGGATCATACAATGTACGTAGGTCTCCTTAGGTACTATACTTAGAGAATTAAACGTGTTTGTATACGGAAACTTAATTCTGAGTGAACAAAACATCCTTTGTCACCTGTCTGCAATACTAAATGTCTTCTGGCGTTGAAGGGAACAAACTTATATGAGTGTCCCTACTATTTCTATGGTTTCTTATATCTTCATAATATATTGATAAGGTTAGTTAATGGAATTATAATACTCCTCTTAGAAATAAGGAATCTTTCCGAAGATTATTCTGCCTGTGCTACCCCTAGGATTTACTTTCTTGACCTAAGGTACCTGCCTGGCATACCTTCATGCTGTGACTATTCCGTATTGTAACTTGTGATTGTGTATGCTCAAACTCATAGTTATATGTATCCTACTCACAGTGTTTCCTGAATTCTCTCGAAATTGCTCTATCGGCGTTTTATTGACCGTCTACACCTGGTTTGAGGTGGCTTAGTCTAATCGGTCGAGAACACTGTCCGAAAAATCTCAAAGGAACTTGTGAGTATATGCGAACTCTCGTGATTCTAAGTTTAGTTTCCAAGCAAAGTCTCAAGAACATAAAAAGTGCAAAATCTGGGACACCGTTAATAAACTTACTCAAACTCTGATTTCCCAATTATTTTACTTTCGCTAGCGTGGGAAGTGGGGAGAGAAAATTAATGAGCTGTAATTTCACTCTGCTACCCATTCACTCACTGTTGTTAAAGTTAAAATTATCACAATCATCTGTTTGGTGCTCAAGGTGTACAATTACGATGGAAATAACGGCAATAGACTGAACCTGCCGTATCTGTGTTCTTACAGAAAGCATTTTTTCTTCTCAAGTGCCTGCGTACTCCGGTAACCAATACAATGAGTTAGCAATCGTTATGCTCCTGCTGGCAAAAGTTATTGAAGCGTACTTAAAAATATGTCTGGGGATAGAATTCAAAAATAAAACTTGTTACTCGTAGTTGTTAGAAGATAAACATTTTATCCAAATTGTTCAATTGAATGCGTGTGAAAAAGGTGAAACTGATGAATGACTTCATGTCGGTGCGGACTGCTACGAAAGTTTACTAGTCCTAACCTTTCAAGTCGGTTTCTTGTCAAATGTTACCGTTTGATAATATGCATGTTATACTCATGATGATATATATGTGTAAACTATAGATTCTCGTGTATGAATGTGATGTGTCTAAAACTTGGTTCTTTAACCTTGATACCTGTAGATATTTGCGAAAACGTTGGTGGAATTGTTTATGTAATTGGTTCGCATAATGTTATTACAACGGAAAGTTGAGTCATTATTCTAGGTTACATCTAATTATCCTAACTTAAAATTACCTATTTATAAAATTATTAATTATTAATAAATAAATTAACAGTTTTATCCATACAGTTTGATGAATATAGTTGTGTTGTTTTTGTTGTCTTCTTTCTTCTTTCTTGCGTTGCCCCTGCTGCTTGTATCCTCAGATCTGCAACGTGGCCCTGCTGGTCTGCCGGTTGGCATTGGTCGTAGTGGGTCTCACTAGTTTACAGCCCATCAGTTGCTCTACGGAATCCTGAACTAAGGCCGCGGTTGCGACACTATCCATCTCCTGGTCCCGTACTAGCTGATGGCTGCCGCTCTTCCGCATGCTCCTGATCCGATAAAAGATGATGGTTACAATCGTGATAATGATTGTTGATACTCCTCCTATGGATCCAATGATGAGTACAGTGTAGTCCGCCTCGGGTGGTGGAACCTCATTGGGCTTCCATTTTGCCTCCAGGAATTCCTGTACCCATGGTGGACGTTCATCCTGAAACCGTGGCTGCATCAGCGGTTGCTGAGCTTGCCGTATGGCTTGTTGTTGGTTTTGTTCCAACATCTCCTGGGCCCTGACCGTTGGTGCCTCCGGGTCGTATGGGACTATCTGGAGTTGTCCGTCCTCCTTGTGGTGTAGTATGTGCACCACCGGGTCTTTGTGCATCAGGGCTGAGGTTGTGATGGCTGCACCTCCCACTGTTATCGTTGGTATCATGGATTTCGCCAACCACGATCCTCCCGATGCTAGTGCTGCCGCGAGTAATGGATGTAACGGCTCCGGGTTGGGCCTTGGTAAAGGCTTGCTGTCCACTATTACGTCCGTCACAATAAGCACCATTGTGAGGCACAAAAGTAGTTGATACTTCATGTCGGGTAGTTCCGAGAAAAATTTCCTGGTAAATCTTGAGTTTCCACTGAGTAGTCTCAGGTTTTGAGCTCTCTAGAGTGTTTGGAGTGATTATGAGAATTCTCGGCTGAGAGTCTCGGTCTTATACCTTCCCTTTGTTTAGTGTTTATAAGTTTCCCGAATGCGGAAAAATTCTTTTGCGGTCGAGATCTAGGTTGAGATCTGACCTGTAACTTCCTGTGGCGTAACTTATTACATCCTAGGAATCTGAGATCATTAAATAGTTAATACTTTCCTCATCTTTTTGTTTTGTTTTTCGATACATTTTGTTATTATTTTTCTTTAATTTTCTCTTATTGTTATACTGTTTTGTTGACTGATTATGTAATATCCGCCGTAAATCCCGATGGTTGATATTACATAAGGTCATGTTAAATGTAACTACGCTAGGTCATTCCTTTACAGAAATGATCTAATCTACATTCCCCTCAGGAATTTCTTCCGTCATTGAGTAATTTAGCTCCCCGCTTGGTTCTTTTTGTGGCCGTGACTCAGTTGTTGGTAGTCGGCCAACGTCCTCCTGGTTAGGTCATTGACGTTCTTCTTCCTGGTTGGACGGTCCCTTCAGGGTGTCCGACTCTGCTTCTTCGTCTATTCTCGTCCGGAAGGACAGTACTACGAATGGATGAGTCCTTGTTAGAAGTAGATCTCGTTCCGCGTTGTACCGTGTCCTTCGCAGTTCTCGTATGAGTTGTTCCCTTTCCGTTGGTATTGAGATAGAAAGGTACGACATTTGTCTTGTCGTGTAAACTGGGTCTCCTCTAGAAGCCGTGTTTATGACATCCTGTCCGGGATCTCTGAAGATGATCTCGACGTCCGTTCGCTCTCCCAGCGTGTGGACTAGGTTTTCTAACTCTCTTTCTACTAACCTGGCTTCCACAACTAATGACTGCCAGAATGGTGTTTGAAATCTTTCTATGGCCTGATTTACTAGATGTATTGAAGTCACTCCAGGCCTTCGTTCGTCTTGTTCCCTCATGGTGTAAGGTTGTTAATGGGGTCCTATTGGTCGTTCGCTAATTCTTTCCCGTATCCGGTGAAATTGTTCTTTCTCCCAAAATCTGACCGTCACGAGTTCGTCTAAGTATAGAAACCTTCCAGCTCCTCGGGGTTGTCGTAACGTGAGGATTCCTCCCGCCTTTCCTTGCGCGTGAAGTTTTGTTGGTTTCTCTCCTTCAGCTGCGCTTGTCATTGCGAACATCCAATCCTCCCATTGCCCTATTTCCTGTAATATTTCTGAAATTTGATTTGGTCGGGTTCCGGTGCTCTGATTGTATGACTGTAGGCCTTGCCATTCCTCTATCGCTGCCTCTTGTTGGTATAGGGTTATCATCCTCTCTGCCATGCTTGCGAATTCCGTGAAGCTGAGTAAGTGCGGAGGTATGTCTGCCAACATCTCCAAGGCTTTCTCTCCTCGTGGGGCGATTGCTTCACCTTTCACCAGGAAGCTCTCCATCCAAGTCTGTTGCTCCAACCATGTTGGTTGTGACCCTATGTCGTACCACATGCGTGTGAGTAGACTTCGTATTTCATTTCCCGTTAGTCCGTGAAGCGTTCCTTGGTGCTCTCTGCATTCCAGTCTGGGTGGGATGGTAGCTCCTCTGTGACTTCCTTGCTGACCGTTGAACAGGATTGTCCATAGCCTAGGAATCATTGCCCCGGGGGAAATGCTGAGATTCCCTGCCATAGTCTCCAGGCGGGTATTTTCCATTGGGATGTTCCTCCGAGTTTGTCCGTATAGTAGTAGGATGTCCCTTTCCCTTGCGTCTAGGCGGCGAAAGTCCGTTGGTCTGTCCATTGCCTCATATAACAGAGCTCGTCGTTCCCGAATGACTTCCCGTCTGTCGTTGAAGTCAATACCTTCCTGTTGCTCGTAGTATTCTTGATTTGACTCTCTGATGTTGACGGGTGGCTTTTGAATTGTGTTCAAAGCCTTTTGGAGTTGTTCCAAGTTAATTTGAGGGGGTTGTCTGTTTAAAGGGTGTGCATGCAGTCTTCCTATGAAGGTTTCTCGATACATTCTATTGACCCAACTAACTAAATGTTGTTCTGGGGTCGGATCGTATCTCCTTTCTCGGTCACATGCTGGAAATTTTTCCGGGTCTTCGGGGAATTGTCTCCGACATTTCCCACACCTGCGGAATACGTCTCGATTTCTTCCTGTCAGCGGAATATTCCATTGTAGTTGGTTAAGGTCCTGACGTGATTGGTGACGTTGCCTTCGCTCGTCCAATGAGATGTCATCTAATGTGTCGTCCAGTGAATTGTCTGGTGTATGGTCCAGTGGGTTTTGGATTCGTTCTTTCAAGTCCTTTATGTACCGTTGTACCACGTCCAAGTCTTGAAATCTTCGTGTGTGGTCTGGGTGTGTGAAGATGACCGTCTCAGGTTGATTTCTTTCCCATCCTGTACCGACCATCCAACCGTGGTCGTCAATGTGAAAAAGCGCGCTAGACAAGTCAATAAATCGCACGTTAGAATCGTTCTGGTTTCCAGGTGGTCCATCCGGTTCCCGTAGTTCATCTACTTCCGGTTCCTCCTGGTTTTCATGGTCATCTCCCTGTCTTCGCCTTCGTTGGCGACCTCTCCTCCTTTTCCTGGCATTTTCACCTGGTGGGGTTAAGGTGTCCTGGGTGTTAAGGTTATTGATATTTACGGAGGGCGCTCTACTCGCCTCCGGAGGGTTTTCGTCATCTAATCGGGGTGGTCTTGGTGTCTCGGGTGAGACACTTCTTGACCTGATTTTCAGTCCCGGTCTCTCTTTGTCTTTCGTGGCTGGTTTTTGTTGTCGTACCTGTTGTAGTCTTCCTGTCATGGTGAATGAGCAGGTGGGTAATGTGCTGCGTCCGAATATTCGGTCCAATTCGGGTCTTGTTCGTCGGACGTACTGTACTGGAAGTCCTTTCAGTCTCTCGTACCTTTTCTCGGCTTCCTTGTCTGCTTTCTTTTTCTTGCTTGAATGGGTGGTGAGATGGCAGGTCCCGCATGTCCAACTTTCACAAGGTATCTTCGTTGTGGTTGTTGTCCTGATTCCATTACACAGATGTGTAAAAATTTCAGGCTCCGGTGAGCTTGGTGAATCCGATTCGGTCGTATTTTCGGCCTGCTGCGGTTGCTCCTCTGCCGCTCCCCATTCTTTCAAAACGCTGTCACATTCCACGCATCTCCAATTCCTGTTGCTGTCCCTTAGCGCCATGGATCCGACTCCGTCTCGGCATAAACTACAGACTCTTGCTGTTGCGCCTTGCAGCGTTGGGGTGGCTGTAGTTGCTTGTGCTGTGTTGTTGTGGCTGCATCTTTTGCAGCTCCATGACCCGGAGTCCTGGAGTAAAGCCTGGAAGATGGGCGCTGCTTGGCATGAGATGCATTCTTCGCTCAAAGGAAGTCCTGTAGCTGCTGCATTATTTGATGACAATCCTGCTATCATACTTGAGAGTTGGTCCAGTGGTGTACTATCGACGATGTCTGGTCTACCTGACCTGTCTAGTTGTGATGTCTCATCATTGGAGGTAATGGATATCTCCGAAGTTGGTAGTATCCATTCCTCTTCTGAGATTGAAGCCGGTTCCTCTGTTGGTTGTGATGTGGCTTCTTTTAGGATTGGGTGCTTATCCTTTCCGGTGTCCATTCCGAAGGTGGTGGCGATGTACAATATTATTCTAATAAAAAAATTTACCAGTTGTTGTAGGATTCCTGTAGGTCGGCCTGAAGACGATGAAGTTGTCTCTTCTTCCTCCACTTGTGTCAACATTTGTTGGAGTTGTTTCTTCAGGAACTCTCGACTGTAGGCCATTGGTGTCCATGCGTTGGTAGGTCCTACAAAAGCTGTCCTTTTCTTCCGTATCTGGGCCTGTTTTGCCTCCTCCTTCAGGAATAGCGGGTGGTCATGGAGCACACTCGGTTGTATCTCTACCTCCCATTGGTGAAGCTCATCGTCCTCGATGTGCTCTACGCCATTATAGACGTGTGGAATAAGAAGGGTGATGGTCCAATTTGCGTCCGTTAAGGTGGTTGCGAGCATGAAGTAGATTACTTCACCTATAGCAACATCCCGTATCGGATGGACGTAGTCTTCTCCTTGAGTTAAGGTATGTGGATCCGTCTGCATTTGTCGTTGCACCTGGTTTAGATGGTCGCTTGTGACAATGCTTCTTCTGGTCCTTCTAGCCGCTGGTTCATGTATCAGTGCCTCCTGTACTACCTCACCTATTACGTTTTGTATTTCACCTTCATATTTATCGAAAACTTCGATTTTCCAATCTAGGGGTAGTGGCACATATTTCGTTAAGAATCCTATGGCGATTCCTTTCAAAGCCTGTTGAGCCAGGTGGTGTGTTCTATTGATGGCGTTTGACATAATCCATATAACTTGGGGTAGCTTCAGACGGTCCCGTTCCACCTGTCGTCGGTCCTCCTCCTCTGACGTTGGTTCTGGGGCGTGCCGTCGTTCCCTCCTTTCTTTCGTGGCCATCTCTTCTTTCACTGCCTGGTTCCAGAGCTTTGCCGGTGATGTCTCGTTCAGGTAATGTGCGTTCCGTGGAGTAATTACTCCTGGTAACACTGTCGTTGCCTTGCCCGGGTCACGTAGGAATTCCTCCATCTCTTTCTCCTCGCTGGCGTTGACGGGCATTATCATCCAGATTGGTCTTTGGTCCTGAAGTTGTGCTTCGATGAGTACCCAATCTTGTGGAATTTTGACCGTCTGAGGTGGGATTCCGGGTGACCTGATGGCTTTCATGAATGACGATACATAGACTCCCATCACTGCAATTCCTGTTGCACAGATTCCTACAACGCCTGCTACACCCTTCACGACGCTATTCTTCCATAGTCTTCGTGCGGTGTCAGAGCCAAAGGCCTGGTAACGGGGTGCTGCGTTGCATGCTGGTGGGAAGTCTGGTAAGTCGTATGGGTCGTAGTGTCCTATCTCTTCCTCGTCCTCCGTGTTCGTGAAGCTGGGATGTGTGTAGTCGTGGCCTTCTGCACTGACCGGACTCATTTCATCTATTTTGGCCCACCACGGGCGTTGTGGTGACCATGGATATGGGTTGGGTTCCCTCTGCAATTCCGTGTCTTGTAACTGCTTTTTCCCATGTTGGTGACCTATTGCAGAAGTTATTAAACCCAAAATGAGAAGTGTTGAGAACACATTGTTACCGATCCTTGGAATGGGTCCCCCGCGTCCTCCTCCTCCGCCGGCTTGGGTTGCCATATCTGGCGTGTGCGGTGGCGTTTGGATGGATGCGTTGGCTTGGATGTGTTCCTCGTCGTCCCCGTCTATGATGATGGTCTCGTACTGAGGTGAGTTTGCAAAGTCCGCCAGGGAAAGTTGATGGCTATCTGCTACGTCCGAGTTGGCTGAATGCCCTGAAATTGAGCTAATGTTCTGCTCGTCGCCTCCTCCGGTCTCGTTGGAGTCTTCTGTCTCACTGAGATTTGGTTGGTATCGTCCTGGTATAAATGCATCTGAAGTTGCAATCTCGACAGTTTGTCCTGGTGATGGTGGCATATCCGGTGCTGATCCTGCTGTCCTGGCATTCCCTTGGACTGAAGAATTTTCCTGAGCCATCACTCGCTCCAGCTCTCCGGAAGTTGCTGTTGACGTGGCAGGACTAGGTCTCCAACCTTTCGTTGTGCTCGGAAATCCTTTCGTAGCTGGGTCAATCTGAGATTCCCTGCAGACTTGTAGAAAATTTACTGTCTTTCTCCAGTCGAGCCATTTCTGACGGTGTTCCATTAGTTCTTTTGTTAACTTATCCTTTTGCTCTTGCATGGCTGAAGTGTCCATCTTACATAAGCCTAGGTGATGGATTATTTGTTCCTGGTCCTTGATTTTCCTGATCAGTTCTTCATGTCGGCCTGCTCGTGTTGAGTCCTCCTGGATGCATACGAGGTTTCGTGGCCATCCCGGCGGAATTGGGCTGACCATCTGTGTCGGTCCAAACAGTTCCGCCACTGTCTTTCTTATTTCTTTCTTAACTTTCTTTTGTTTCTTCAGGCGCTTTTTGTGATGGTGTTCACATTCCTCCTGCACCTGTGAGCCTCTAATTGTTGTAATTACGTGTCGGGGCCTTTCACATCCCTGTTTAGCGCATTGTGGTATCGTCATCTCCTCCTCTTCGTCTTCTTCTTCCGACTCTGAGGATGACTCGTCTGTCTCTGGTCCTCGAGGTGGCTCTACCGTTTCCTCCTCCATCTCGTCGCTCCAGAGTGTTACATGCACCGGTGGTGGGATGGGCTCCGGCGTTGTCGTAGGCGTCTCAGCTCGTACGATGATGACGGCTGGTTGTCGTGGTGTTGGGTCGACTCTGGTGAGTATTGTTGGCGTTGGTGTCTTGACCGCCTCCGTGTACGTTCGTACTGGTAAGGCTATTGGTGTGACCAACTGTGACTCTCTCTCTGTTTTGTTTCTGACCTCCCTCGGGGGTTGTGGTTTAGTTGGAGTCTTGTCCCTTCGTATCCGTGCATTTGGTGGGCTGTCCTGTCGGTTACGTGACCTATCGCTTTCCCTTCGTTTCCGGATTTCGGATGAAGAGTCGGGTTCCCGTTTCCGTGTTCTAGAGTCCCTGGAGCTGTACCCGTCTCTGGAACTTCCTCTCGATCCTCCTGGTCTGGCTTCTTCTCGGGTTTCCCTTACTCTCCCTCGTCCTCTTCCAACTGGAGGGTTGAATGCTAAGTTTGCTGCATTCCTTGGCGTATCTCTTCTCCTTTCTTCCGGTTCGTCTTGGTTGGCTGGTCCGTAATTTCTGTCTATTCGTCTGGCCGTTTCCTCCCGGGCCATTCGTTCCCGTTCCTCTTGTGGAGTTGGCCATTCGCTTACTTTGGAGATGTGTACTCTTGTTGTCCTGAAATCCTGATTATCCGTGAATCTTCTTCTTTCAGAGTACTTTGTTGTACTGTCTCTTTCTTTTTGTAGACTGTCTTTGTAAGCCCACGGGTCCCTTGGATAGTCTCCGTCCGGTATTAGGTTGTTTCCTACCTCTTTTTCCGTCTTGTATGGTTGTATTAACCATGGATCTCCTGGCTGTCGGTTCCGTAGTCTACAATTTGGAGGTTTCCTCCGGATTGGTGTGGGGTTAAAGTCTTGTCCTTTAAATAGGTAGATTAGTTCCTCTGGTGCCTTTGCTCCATCTTCAATATCTCTCTGGTCTTCTGGGAAGTGTATGGAACCACAGTAGTGAGGTTCTCTCTTGTAAGTCCCAAAATTGATTGACAATTCTCTGCCGTTTTTGAGAGCTCCTAACAATATTGAATGGATGATGGTTCCTTTCTCATCTCGTCCTTTTATGATGATGCGATTGGGAATTCTTCCGTCAAGGCGGTGTACTGCTTCCAATCTTCCTGTGTCTGCATTCGGTAGAATCTTCGCCTGGGGTGGCTCGATATCTGTTTGGGTCACATATTGTGCCCAATATCGGGTTCTGTCCTTGTCATCGCGGTCTACCTCTGGTCGGTCGTCTTCTCGTCGGCGGGACTCGTTGGTTCGAGACCCTGACGAACGTTGTGACCTGCTGTCGGTCATTCTTCTGGAGATATAAAATTTTTGGGTGGTTGAGATCTTGGGCAACTATCGTGTAGGTGCCTATGAGTCGTAACCTTCTTCTTCCTTGGTAGTTTAAATAGCTGATGAGATTGACTTGTTCGCCAACTCTTAATTCAACTTCATCCGCTCCGAAGCAAACGCAGTCTGGAATCTGTGTTAAGATCCTAGCGTTGCTCATGCCCTTTTAGAGTGATCCTGTTCTTCTTGTCTTCCTCCTGGTCCGGGTGGGGTATCGTCGGGCTTGCTGACACGCTTCTTTCTCGTTGCCTCCTCCGTGAATTTCCGACTGTCCTCCCGTAACCTCTGGATTTCTTCTTGAATTTGTTTCAGCTCCTTCTCCAACTTCAGTCTCCGGTTGGTTAGTTCTACTGAATAATACAGTGTTCTTTTGTGTATCTTTGAGATTTCCTGTAGGCCTGCTGGGAATGTCCTCTTGGGGCACATTCAAATCTTCGTCCTCTTCTGTAGATGATTCTACAGGTGTGTTTTCGGCTTCCGTAGTGGTTTCTACGTTGCCTTCAAAGTTATGGTCGATCACCAGGAATTGGTAATGACCGTCCTCTTCTGTAGATTTATCTACTTCTTCCCTTCTTTGGCTGACTCTTGCCTGGTCAGCTCGTCTCTGGCTTCCTGGATTGCCTGCCTTATTCTTTGTTCCTCTTCCCGGGACGCTTCTATGTATTGGTTGACCTGTCCCAGTCTTTCCCTCAAGCGTCGGGTTCGATCGTTCACGAGTAGTAATTCGTTTTGTTGTTCTTGACTGGGTGGGCTCGCTGTTGGATTCCACTTTGGTGGGCTGCTCCACTGTCTCTTGCTCATTTGTTCTTGGGGTTGTTATTATTCTTTTCTGTAACCTCTGCTCTGTAATTCCCTCAGTATGTTCCTCAGCGTCTCGATGACTTGCCTCCTCTCTTCTAGTTCCTTCTCCAGTCGTCGGAGTTGAGTCAGTAATCCCCGGTTCAGATTCTTTGATGCGTTGATGTTTGCTTCTATAGTGATGGGGCTTGATCTCCACATGGGGTTGTGCTGGGATCGGGCTGATCAACTCTTCAAGTGTTCTGGTATGAGTGTTTTCACTTGTTTCAGAGTCCTTTTGAGTCGTATGTGTTCCTCTTGGAGTTGTTTGATAAGGTCTACCGCTGTTGTTAGGTCGTTGTGCTGGTTGGTCACTTTCTTTCTTAGTTCTCTCACTTCGCCTTCGAGTTGGTGGATCCTCTTCTTGGCGTTGAAGTATTTCCAGCGGGTAGTTTGATGCTCCTTCAGTTGTCCCGATATTATTTCTCCCAATTCTTTGATTGTGGACTGACCTTCTAGTGCTTGTACTCTCGGGGTCGTCTCTGTCATCAGTTATGAGCTGAGTTTCTTCGTCACTTATTGGAATTCTTCCTGTGACCTGTCCAGTCGTTCCGTAATTTCTTTTATTGAGTCTCTCACCTTGTGGATTTCCTTGAGATTTGTCTCGTATTTCACCTCCGTCCTGGAGAGTTGTTGTATAATTTTCTCCTGCTCTTCTATTTGATGAAGGATTCGTTGCCTGAGACCGATTTCGTTCTCCTTGGCTTGAATCAATTGGATTTGCAAAATTTCTATGATTTGAATCAGCTTTTTGCGACTGAGAGTCATTAAACTGCTTACTTAATCCTTGCGTACTGGTTTCCCTAATCCTAGGCAAAAATTTCTGTACTTCAGGATCTCTTCTTGCATCTGTGAGTTTAATACTGCAATCTGCTCCTCTATATTTTGCTTGTGAGCCTCGTACTTGCGAATCTTCAGTAAGGTCTTCACGTTTTCTAGTTGTAATTTGTTTACTTCCTCTTGAAGCTTTTCTATGTTCATGTGTCTTGGAGCGTGTGTAATATGGGTAACTTTCGGCTGAAAATTCCCGTGATTCCGTGCTATTTCCTGCTGGAGTATTTCCGTCCTGCAGGTTCTTTGTTGTCGTGGGCAGTTGTCGACCCTTTGATGGATTTTCTCCTCCTCTGAATCCTCCGGGTGTAGCGTCGTCCACTGGTATGGTACCCTTTGACTTTGAGTAGCTCTCGGCTGAGAACTCTCTATGTCGTTGGTTACTGTTGCTTGCTTCCGAACCTTGCGAGTTTTCCTGACCTTTTGAGAGACTTTCCGGCTGTGAAAATCCTCTGGGCCTTTTCTTCTCTGGGATCGGGGTGATTTGCGAATCTGAGTAGCTTTCGGTTGAAAACTCTCTGGTTTGTCTTCCTCTCCGGGGTGGAATATTTGAACTGTGTGAGTATCTTTCGGATGAAAAATCTCCAGTTCCTGCTGTTGTGCTGTGCGGTGGTACTTTAAAAGTCACCTTTTTGCTTGACTTCTCACTGCTGTCTACTGTGGTTGAATTTCTCAAAATTGACCGTGGCTTACTGCTTGAAAATTCTGGCACTTTGTTCCAATTTCTTTTGGTGACTAATTCAATTACATCTGAGTCTAAGTCGTAGCTAAATTCGTCCTCAATGTCTCCTCGCTGGAGGCACTTTTTCAACCTTTCTACGTGAACCTTTTGTCTTTTCTTTGAGTTCCTTAAATCCTGGATGATATAATTATCCTTGGCTAAAACTTCAATGATAACAAAAGGTCCCTTGTATGGGTGTAAGAAACGTTCACTCTTTCCGACTATTCTTGTTGGCGTGAATACTCTGACTGTCTCTCCGATTTTAAATTTAACTAGCCTTCTCTTTCGGTCGTACCACTCCTTACTATATTCCTGTCTTTCCCTTATCTTTTCCAAAGCTTTGTCCAGTCTAATTTTTGCTTCCTCAGCACTCATGAAATTAGTGTCGATACTGTTTAAACAAAGCTGTAAGTTGAAATCATATACGGGTTGTCGCCTAAACATCATAAAATAAGGAGTTTCTTTGGTCACGTCATGGTGACTGCAATTGTAAGCATTTATTATAAACGGTAAACAAGTGCACCATAAAGCTTGGTCTTCTTGTGTGTAATGACTCAGCATAGTGCTTATAGTTTGTACCATCCTTTCAATCTGTCCTACACTGTTATGTCTTAATGCTGTCGAAGTGGAATGGGTCATGCCTAATTGCTTAAGTAATGCTTGAGTTATTTCCGCTCTGAATTCGGATCCTCCGTCGCTCAGCAAGTTTTTAAACAGTCCATACTTGAGAACTACCTTATGCAGCAAAAACTCTGCGATTCGTTCCGCAGTTTTATCTGGAATAGCTTCGGCTATCACATATTTTGACACGTAGTCCTGGGCAATGATTATGTACTTGTTGCCTTTTGCACTGATCTGTATGGGCCCTATGAGATCAATGCATAGTGCATCTCCTACATTTTCTATCCTTATAGGGTGTAAAAGTCCTGCTGGTTTCATTCTCATGGACTTTGCTGCTTGACAGCTCTCACATGACATCACATATTTAGCAATTGAGACATTCATTTTCTTCCAAAAATATGACTTATTGAGTCTGTGTAGGGTTTTGTGAAATCCTAGATGACCTCCACATAAAATGCCGTCGTGGGCTTTTGATAATAAAAAATTTCTCAATACCCTGGACACGTATAATTTTCGTCCCTCCTTATGTATTACTATCAGGATGCCTTCCTCATCTAATACATACTTGCGGTACTTTTCTTGCTCCCTCCAATTAAGTTTATGAAGCTGTTTTATCTTTTCAAAAATGAGAAGGCAGTCGGGGTCATCCTTTTGCATCTCCTTGAGATTGTGTTCATTCAATAGTGTTACTTGTTTTTCTTCTTCCAACGTCCTACACACAGGCGTGTGTGTGGACTGATTCTCCTCTGTCCTTTCACACCCTTGTAGTGCATATGCTACTACAAGTGACTTTATGACTGGAGCCTTGGCTGTGCCTTTGCTCTCTTCATCTTCACTTCTTGTCGGATGGTCAGCGTGAAAGTCGTTCGGTATGTGTAGCGTATCTTTACCTGCTACATTGCCGGGCACCTTCAGCTGCTGACATTTCCATATTCTTCCGTTTGTGAATTTAATTTCACCTTCCCGGATTTCTTGACGTAATTCTTGGCCTGAGTTGGCTAGTAGAGATAACTCTTTCTCTGGATTCTGTCTGGGTGCGTATCTTTGTGTACTTGCAGGTGTTTGTTTTTCTTCCGAGTACCAAAGTGCGGACCTTTGTTGAATCATCTTCATCCAAGTCTTGATGTCTTCCGAAATCTTCCTGGCTTCAACTTGACCATCTGTATTTGTTTTCGGATTATGTACATCTTCTGCTCTACCTACCGAAGCGATTTCTTCCGTAGATAGTGCAGTCGGTGTTGATAATTGAAAAATTCTTTCCACTTTGATGTCTTGCTCGAGTTTGCTGACTGGCCTGAAATTCGTCCATGTGTCCTCGAATCCGAATTGGTCATCTTTGGTCGTGGGGTCATTTCCGGACGGAATGGATTCCGTCGCACTGTCTTTTCCCTCCAGTGTTGACCGGATCGGTTCCTTCTGGACGTGTCCCTCATTCTTCTTTGGGCTGTTCTCCGGAATTTCCTCGGGAATGGCATACCGGGTAGCTGGATGGTTTACTGTTATATTCTTGCTGACAGCAACCCTCTTGCTTCCCTCGTTTGCTATTTCCATTATCGTCTCGTTCTGGACTTTATTTTCTGGAATTTGGTCTTGCTAGGAGCCTACTACTATGGCGAGGGTCTGTTGCTTGGCTTGAGTAGCATCAACTGGTCCTTCCATAATTGTCGGCTTTATTTTCATCCTGTCCTGGACTTCGTCCTCATCTGGGTCGGGATCCATGACACTGGTGGTGGTCAGTTGTCTGTCTTGCTTAGCCTCAACTGGTCCTTCCGTTGTCGTTGATTTTGTTCTCTTGTGGTCGTCAGAGTTTATTTTCTCCAGGGGTTCTGATCTCATTTGTTCCATGTTTTCCTCCCCAGCACATTGTGATGACATTGGAGTTGTAATTGTGGGTGGAGCATGAGACTGTTTTGTCCCATCTCCTTTCTCAATTATAATTTCTATGTTTTCTGCTCCATCCTTCTTGATATTAGTTGCCTGTGATGGGATTGAAATTTCTTCTAAATCTAGTTTATCAATGCCTGCATTATGTAATTCAATTTCTGCAATTTTTCTGAGGTTTTCCTCGTAGATGTATTCATTTGTGAATTTCCAGCAGTCTTCCCGTTCCTCAGGATCGTCTGGTCGGAATTGATGAATTGTGATTATTTCATCGACGGATAGTTTCCATTCTTTGCGCGTGGACGTGCCGAGTGTAATTTGACTTACTCGGTCTTCCACGCGTGAAGCATGGCTTTCCCAATCCTTTTCTTCCAATTCGGGGTTATGCACCAAAAATTCGGATCGTGGTTTTGTTATTCTCCGAGGTTGTCCTTTGAGCCTTCCCGACCAAGGATTGTTGTAGCGAGGCTTCTCTGCCTCATCCGTCTCTTCTTCTGAGGATTGGCTACCCTCATCCGTCCAGAATCTTTCATCTTCATCTTCCTCCCGTGTTTTCATGCTGGCTTTTGGCATCCTTTTGTGCTTTGAGGTAGCATAATGCTAGATGATCGCTGCGAATTTGAAATTTTCTTAAATAAAGATATTGTCTGAATTTTCGCACGGCGAATACTACTGCTCCTAACTCCAATTCTGTAACAGAATAATTCTTTTCTGACGCTATTAGTGTTCTTGAGGCGTATGCTATTGGGTGTTCACCGTCCTCATCCTGTAATACACAGCATCCGAATCCTGCGATTGAAGCATCTGTGTGAAGTATACAGTCTAATTCGGGGTTGAAGTGTTTCAATACTGGGTGAGTCATTAACTTGCTCTTCAATACATTAAATGCTACGGTCGCGTCTGAGCTCCATTGAAAGCATCTAATTCTCTTTTGACCTTCTGATTTTCCTTTGCTTCCCAACCATGACTGTGAGATGGGATTTGCAATCTTGGCAAAATCTTTAATGTATTTCCTGTAGAAACTGCAAATTCCGAAGAATCTTCTTGCCTCTGTTTCTGACTTTGGTACTGCTACATGTCGTATTGCCTCTACCTTGGCTGGGTCTGGGCTTGTACCTCCTCTGGATACCTTGAATCCCAATACGATGACTTCATCAAATCCAAATTTGCATTTTGTGGGTTTGAACTTGAAATTTTTATTGCTGGCCCTCAGGAAAAGCTCCTCTAGAGATGCCAGTTTGTCGAATAAATTTATTCCATATGAAATTACGTCATCCAAATAAACCATTGCTCCTCTGAATTTGAGTGAGCCTAGCATCTGGTCTGCTGCTTTCTGGAATGCTGATGGTGCAATTTTTACTCCCATTGGTAGTCTTTTGAATGCATAGAGTCCATCCTGTGTGATGAATGAGGTGATGACTTGGTCATCCTCGTGAATTAATAGCTGGAAAAATCCCGACTCCATATCAAGGGTGTCAAACATTGCAGATTTTCCAAATTGCATCAATATGTCATCAATTCTTGCTAGAGGGTAAACTTGATCTTCAATTGTCTTGTTTAATGCCCTGTAATCAACGACTGTTCTGAAGGTTCCGTCCTTCTTCTTGATTAAAAATAATGGACTACTGTAGGGTCCGTTGACTTCTTTTATGATGTCTGCATCCAACATCTTCTGAACCTCCTCCCGTACTTTCTGTCGCTCTACTGGTGAGCATGGGAAGGGTTTTGCTTGCACAGGTGGATTGTTGCCTGTATGTATTCTGATGGGGTCAACCCATGCTGGCTCTTTTAAGTCAGCTTTACTAAATGCGAAGCATTCTGGATATCGTGTCAGAAGTGCTCGATACCTGCTTCTTGCTACTTCCTCTAATCCTATGAAAATGTCAAAGCAGTCCAGCTGTTCCTGTGTGAGCCTCTTGCTGGCATCACGGAGCTGGTTACGCTTAATCTTGATGAGGTCAAAACTTTCTTCAGCATGACCTATAGCTGTCTTTTCGTACATTGTTTGAGGGCATGGTGCAGGATTAAATACATACGCAAAGGGTTCCTCCCTTGGTACTACTCCTGCTGCGACTAAAATTCGCTTACTGCTATATAGCTTTTCTGATGGTTCTAGGTAAAAGTCCCGTGAAATTCTTTTTGATACGTAAATTGGTATCTTGAAATGTCCGTATGCTGGGATCGTGACTGTTTCCTTAGTCCTGCATATGGATTTTGCTGGTCGTTTTGCTAAATTGAATGCAAAAACGGATCTGACTACTTCCGTGTCAGCCTTTCTTTCCCTTATGTAGAGGTGAGTGTCTCTGCCCATTGGCACTGTCCGGAATCTGTCACTCCGAATTTCTAAATTCTTGAAATCTAGTGTTATTCCGTATTTCGTCATAAGATCTTCTCCAATAATCATTTTTGGCTCTAGTGCTTCCATAACTAGACCTTTGAATAGGAGTTGAACGCCTTCAATCATCATAGTGAATCTTGTTAAACAAATGGGTTTTACCAATTCTGTATTAGCAACTGAAACTCTTAATGTGCTTGGCACTTCCTTAATTTCTGCGCAGTCTGGCAGTAAGTTTCTTTGGATGCATGACCTGGTAGCTCCTGAATCTAGTAGTGTTGGTATTACCATACTGCAGATTTGTACTTGTAGTGTTGACTTATTACCTTTTGCTATACGACATGGGTTGATGTCTACTATCTCCAACTCGCCTTCTTCCTCCGTCTCCATCCCTTCTTGTCTCGTTATCATCGCATTTATTCTCTCTTGAATGTCTCCGATTATTGGGGGTGCGTCCCCCTCCGGGAGTTTTCCGACGGATATGGGCTTTGGGAGCGTCTGTTCGGGCAATTTCTTTTCATGTGACCTGGGTTTCCGCATCCAAAGCATACTGGCTCCCCTTGTGCTGGTTCTAATGCTAGTTGTCCTGGTACGGGTTGAGCCTGCTCCGGGTATTCAGGGTGTCCGTTCCAGGTGCTTGCTCTGTCGACACTTTGATGGTTACGGTCTCTTGAGTTGCTCCGGCTTCTATTGCCATTGTTGTTGCCCTGGTATTGTTGTTGACTTCCCTGTCGATAGTTCTGTTGGTAATTTGGCTGTTGGAAGTTTCCTTGATTGTTCTGGATTGCTTTTGGAGCTTGGCTGTTGTAGGTGGTCATTGGTGTTGGTCCGTAACTCTGTTGTGGCGCAAATTGTTGAGGTGGTATGAACCCTTGAGGTGGTCCAAAACCTTGTGGTGGTCCAAAATTTGGATTTTGCTGGTATCCTTGATTTGGAATGAAGCCTTGTGGTGGTGCAAAGCCTTGGTTTGGGTAAAATCCTTGGTTGCTAAACCCGTTGTAGGTTTGGTTGTAGTTTAGATCCATCATTTGTCCGTTCCATGGGGCGTTGCCCTGGTTGTTATAGTTGTTGTTATTGAAACCTCTGTTTGGGCTTCTACCTGAGTTGAAGTTTTGGTTCCTCGGGGGATAGTTTTGACCTCCTTGGTTGTATCCGTCGTTCCTGTACTGAGGTCTTCCTCTATCCTGGTTGTTGTATGATCTGTCTGGTGTGGATGATCGTTGTCTGTTATTGTTGAAATTTCCTCGGTCCCTATTTGGTGATTGGTATCGGTAATCCCTGTTGTCATTACGACTCCGATTTCCGTAATTGTTGTTGTTCTCGTAGCCTGGGCTGTTGTTGCGGGAGTTGTTATAATTTCCTTGACCTGAGTTCCTTCCGCGTTGGTCGTTGTTGCGTGGCTCCGGTCTCTTGAACTCCGGCTGTTCCCGTATGGCTGCTACCTTGATTATCTCTGTCTCCATTGGTACTGCCTTCATACCCGTGGTTAGTTGCTCTAACATTTGCTGGACTTTTGCAAATCTTGTCTCTATGGATTCTGCTCCATCTGTCTTGCGATCCTCGTGGTATTTCTTGATACTATAGATGAAGTCGGGTACGTTGTCTGCTTCCCAACCTCGGCAGGCCACCACGTATTCGGGTGTTAGTCCTGCTCGGATTAGACGGATCTTTTCTGCCTCTGGAAGGTGTCTGTCAATCCTGTTAATCAATGCTAGCTTTGCATCTATGTACGCACATGGGTCTTCATCCTGTTGCATTTTACGCCTTTCCATAAGAGTACGGATCATGGGGTCCGTGATTGCGTATCTTTGCAAAAATTCTTCCTTGAAATCGTTCCAGTTGATGTTTGCCCATGGTCTGAGTTCCACTAGTCTTCGCTCTGCTATCCAATTTCTGATCCAATCTCGTACCGTTGGACTGAAAATTAGTTGGACGTATTGCATGCGTGTCTCTATCGTGTCTCCTCCGAACCTGTTGGTCTGGAGTTCTGCTGTTGCGAATGCTGTTTCGGGGTCATCTTCGCCCGGGTTGAACTCTACCTTGGGAAACATGAATGTTGACATCTCGTCGTCTAAATACCTTCTTACTGGTGGTCGTTCCACTGGTATCTCTTCAATGTGTATGACCCTGTGTTGATTTGGTGGTATGTAAGGGTTGATGATGTTGATGTTTAGTTGGTTAACTAGATTATTTCGGCGGACTAGCTGTCCGTGTCGTGGGTCGTAGAAATTTTCGCGGTTGTTGCGGTTGTTCTGGTCTGAGTCGTCGCTGCTGGAGCTGGATGATGAGTCGCCTCCTGAATCTCCAGGCTCGTCTCTCGCTCTCCTTCTACCTCCTATGTGGCGACCTCCTCTGACTCCTCTCTGACCTGGGTTTCCTCTTTGTTGAGGTGCTCGTGGGTTATTTCCGTTGCTGCTATTCACTGGTGCACGTGGGTTACCTTGACCTGCTCCACTTGGTCCTGGGCCTGGTGGTCGTGGGTTATTGTTGCCTATCTGACGACGTGCACGTAAAGGTGGTCTTTTTCTGTTATTTCGATCCTTGGTGATTACTATCTGGTATTCTGGATTAAGATCCTGCAGTTGTAATCTTGGGAAGAAATGTACTACTCCGCCTTCGTCTACTAGTTGAATTTCTCCTTCGGGATTTAATTCCCTTTCGGCTGCTCTTTGTGTTGCTTCTTGAAGTTCTTCGGCGGGTATTCGTAAAGCAAATTCGCCGGGAACTGCTTGTATGACGTAGTCTTCGATATCTATCGCGATTCTGAAGTCGTCTTCGTGTACTTCGGAGTTGTTGCTCCTGTGACTCTCGTTCTCCCTTTGTGGAGTTGGTCGTGAGCTCTCCCTTTCTTGTACCTGCTCTTCCTCCTCTTCGCTGGAGGTTTCGGCTAGAACTTCTATTTCTGGATTGTATAACAACCTGGTCAGAGCTTCTTGATGGTCGTGTTCATCTATTAACCCTGTGAAAAATGCTACGGGTATTCTTTGTCGGTGTATTCCGTTGGGTAAGTTGATGTGTCGATGGTAAAGTCTATAGTTCCTAGCGATGTAGCTGGTAACTTGGTCTGGGTCTTCTGACCTTCTAATTATTAATTGTCGAAATGCTATTGGTGGGTCGTCACTTGAGATGATTTCCTCGTATTCTGTTCTTGTAGCTGCTACAGCTTCGAAGTTAGCATCGATTGCCGGTATGAAATTTCGTTGGATAAGGTCGTCTTCCCTATTGAAATAGATTAATCGTCTCACCTGACCTGTCCAAGTTGCTTCATGTGCTGCTTCTCTCGCTCTACGCCTGTCGTTGACTCGGCACAAATGTGTTACCTGGCGCACGGTTGCCTGACTGCGAACGAGATTTCTTTCTGTTGCGTCGTTCTCGTCGAGGTAAATTCTACCACTTGGTCCAATCCAGGTGTTTACGCTGTACCGTGGGTCGTCAACCCAACTTGATCCTGTTTGACCTGTTGACGTGGCTTGAGATATCGCTGGTGGCCTTACTACTGTTGGTGTTGGTCGTGTGGTGGTTGCTGTTGTCGTAGTAGTTGTTGAGAGGTTGATTGATCTATTTACTGATCTTTCCCTGGGCCTGGGTGGTATTGCAATAGTTGTTGCAAGTTGCGTTGTTGTCACGGGCGGTACCACGGGTGACCTTAGTGTTTCCCCTTGGGTGTACGACCTGTTGCTACTCGAGGTATTTTCGGGTTGGCTTGTGTTTATGACTGTTACCAACTCTCCTCCTTCTATGAGGGTCCTATCGTTGTTAGATGTCCTGGTCACTAGGTCACGTCCTCTCAGAATGTGGCGAAAAATGCCTGCTCGACCTAAAGGTAAGCTGTTGTACAGTGTCCCTCCTGGGGATTGGTATACTGTGAATCTTTCTCGGTTGTTAAATGCCTGGTAGTAGGTACCGTCGATGTTTCTGATGGTTCTCACCACTGTTTCTGATGGTCGCTGTTCTCGGATGATCTGTCCGGCCCGTACGAATCCTCTCAGATCTACTGTATTGATCGTCAACGCTGGTGCGTGTAAAGCATGGACTGGTGGGTGAGTGTAAATTCTTCCTCCGGGTGACTGGTATACCCGTTGTGATACGAAGTCAACGTCGTCGTCGTCGTTGAATTTTGTGTTAACGTATAATCTGGTTGTCGCTTCACTTGGTCTTGGCGTAGGCCGGGCTACCGTGCCTAAATGAGTAGATGGGGTCTCCTCTGTAGGAGTTTCCAAATCGTCTCTGATGGTTTGATTCCTAAACCGTAAGTTTGGTTGAGTTGGTTGGTTCCTGGGTGTAGTTTCTGTTGCTCTTTGATGTTCTTGAGTGACAGGTGTGAGCTGCACTGGATTTTCCTGTAGAGTTATGTCTTGTGTTACGTCAGGGTAGTGTGTGAATCTTTGTTCAGCTGTCCCTGGGGTGTTGCGACAAGAATTACCTGACCTCGGGGTTACTCCGGTTTTGGTCGTAGGGTCCCGAATTGTCGTTGGTGTACTTGTCTTGACTCCTGTGAGCGTTTTGGGTGTTGTCGAGTTGGTCTCGCTCTTAGTTGGTCTGCTACAGGTGTCTCCTGATTGTCTGGTTAAGTTGTTGTGTGGCAGCTCACTTGACGTTGGTCGTACCTGTTCACCTGAATTTCTTGAAGTTGTTGGTTGGTTGTAAACTGGTCTTCTGCTTGTGAGACTTGAATTAAGGTCGTTGTTCTGGCTTGTGGGAATTCTGTAGGTTCGTCTAGGTGTCTTTCCAAACGAAGGGGTCCTTGTTGTCGGATTTACCTGGTCGTCACTATCTGTCCCACTATTTGCTCGAGGTGATGTTAGACTAAAGCCTTTGACCTTGTTTAATTGCGTTATTGTGGGTCTTCCTTCTCCAAATTTCTTCCTTATTTCTTCTGCAACAGCTATGTCGGCTGTGCTGGTTTCTCTGGTTGAACTGGGAGTGGTTGCTTGATTGTCTCTTGACGTTCGCGGTTGCCCTTTGTGTATTTTTCTGGACAGTGAGATGGGTTTACCTGTTGGTCCTGTGAGGGGTTGGGTTATTGGTTGACTGTTAAGGTCAATGTAGTTCCTAGCAAATTTTGATCTTTGAGGTGTGCGTACCTCTTCATGGGGTAGTATGGGGTCTATGAGATCTGTCCGTCGTAATCCCTGGTAAACTGCGTCATGCTCGAACTCTGGTCGGTCATAAATGTCTGTTGGTCTTACTGTTGCTCTTGACGCTGGTTCTAATAAACCCGTTATCGGATTTCGTGAAAATGGTGGGTGTCGTGAATCGTACCTCAAATGCCTGCTTAAAATGTCAGTACCATTAGGGTCTACGACTCTACGTTCGCCCGTCTCGTTGTTATTCGCGTCCTGATCTGAGCCTGACCTTTCTTCGCTACTGGAATAAGCTCGAGTACGCCGTCTGTGACCTTGTATGCTGGTATGCCTTCTAGCATAGGTTACCGTAGTGTACCTAGGTTGGTCGTTCAAGAAAATTTGGCCTCCTTGGTGTCTCGTTCTACTTCCAAATGAGAGTACGTGTCTTTCTAGCAGGTTTCTAATTAATTCGGTTGGTATGAAAATATTTTCTCTGATGTTCCTGCTGTGAGTGAGTGCTCTTCTCCTCAACTCCTCTGATTCGTCCCAATTTGGCAATCGATTGTAATTTCGCCTATGAATGATCTCTGCTATTCTAATAAAGAAATGTGTCCATTGGACCGTACCTGTGTAGGTGTGATGTGCTAACCTGTGGTAAACCTCTATCCAGTGTCCTTCCAATTCTGTCACTATGAGAAAATTCTCGGTTAGATTCCTCTGAAGTCCCTCCGATCGCGTTAGCTCCTCGAAGCACCCTTCAGGTATCTCTACACCTGTGTGGATTCTCAGTTGTGTGAGATTTGTCTGCACTAGGCTTACTTCGTTACTTACTGGCACGATCTGTGGTATCTGTTCTGTTATCAGATCTTCCTGTACTGAGGCTTCAGACACCTGGCTGAATGTTCTTTGCCGTACTGTGTCACTTCTGTTAGAAAATGCTGGTGTAATTTTCGAAGGTAATGGTTGCACTTTCGGTTGTGTTGTTGTGTGGTCACGCTCACTCTCCGTACTACCTTTGGTTTGGTTCATTTGTTGTGAACCTGCACTCGCTGTTGTTACTTGCTGATGATCTACGTGTGGAGCTATTTGTCCAGTAGTGTTGTTGTTCAATACCTCTTCATCTTCTTTATCTGCATCCGGTTGGGGTTGTGCAATCGTTGGTTGAGCAATTTCCTCTTGGTCAACAGGTCTTATTGTTCCATTGACATCGGCATTGTTGGGTGATGTAATGTCCTGTCCATCTGCTGATGTAGAAGCCTGTTGCTCAATCTTCTCAAAACTCGTGTGATTGCTCTCTGGATCCGTGATGATTTCGAAAGATGAGGTGGCTGCACTACTTGTTGGTCTTGACTCCGGTTCGTTGAACTGTGCCAACATTTCCTTAATGACCGGGTTTGCATCCTTGCTCACGTAGATTGGCTGTCCCGCTGCATTTCGCATGAATTCGCCTATGACCTCGCCTTGTCCTTCCGGATCTACCGGGGGTACAGACGGTTGGTCGCGTAATTCTAGTTGCGTGGGTGATACGTGGGTTTTCCTTCCACTCGGAGTTCCGCTTGTCGTGGGTCCACTATGGGTACCCTTTGCCTGCTCGGATTCTCCGATTGTGGATCTGATGACAGTACCCGTATCTTCCATTGAATCCTCGAAGACGAGTCTAGTTCTAGTACTCGATGGTCCTGCGGATTGGTTTGGAGAGGGTCTACTGAGAGAACCCTGTTGTTGTGTAGGCGCTCTTTTTGGACTTACGGTAGAACCACTGTGGGGACTTGTTACCGAGTCCAGGAACACGTCATCGTCACCCTTAGTGTCTGGACTTTCTCGGTATCCCACCGCCTGCGAGTCTCTTGGACTATGTGCAGATGCTGCGGGGGTTCTGTAAACCGATTTCTCCGAGACGGATGATGTACTGCTGGTTGTGGAGTCCCCTGATTCCCGTGCTGCTTTTGCTTTAGCCTTTGCCATTTTTCTCTCCAATTTGGCTTTGGCCATAGCAACTTCAAGACTCTCTTCATTGTCTGGCACTGGTCCAGTTGATCGCGTAGTCCTTCGAGATGTTGTTGAAGGTGCAGGTGTTGACTTCCGTTGAGATGGTTGTTGTTTTCTCTTGGAATCCATACCTGAAAACGTTCTAACTTTCTCGGGTGGTATGAGAAGATGCTAGTCGTTTGAGTTGATTTATGAATTGCTGGGTTTGTTTGAGAGTGCGTGCCAATGAATTCCTGAAAACCTTCCTTAAACTTAATCCAAATTATAACTTAAACCGTGTCTAAAATTTCGTTGGGTGCTTATTGCCTTTATGCTTATATCCTACTGACGCGCTGAATTTAGAAGAAGACTGTAAATAAATACTTGAAGATTGAAAGCCTGATCTGTCTTAAAACTTAATTTTCGTGATTTAACCTAAGCCTGAAGTCAACCTGTACTTCCTAAATTAAACCTGACCCTGACCTGTGAAACCTGTTGTAACCCTATCTCTTTTAACTGCTAACTTCCATTACCTATTTACCTGTTATCACTAAGCCTTTTTAAACTTAAATCCTTCTTTAAACTTAACTTTCCTTACTACCTAAACCTCCGTAAGACTTACTCCTCCTAAAACTTAAACTTCGTTAAAACTTAACTCTCTTACCATCTAAACCTCCTTAAATTACCCTTAACTCTACCTCCTTTACCTACTGCCTTCTAAAACTCTACTTAATCCTATTCTCCTTCTAGACTACCTGCTATATCTCCTTTTTAAACTTATTCGTAAAATTATTCCTTAAAATATCAGCCTTATTGTCTGTCAACACTGCTCACACTCGGCCGGGTGTTGCCTAAATTTCCCTAAATACTCCTATAATAATCTCCCAAATTATCCAGGACTGTATTCCTCACTACTAATTATTTCGCAACTGGGGAAATAAGTTTCGTGTCCTAATTCGTACCTAAGAACTTCCTTGAACTGATCCTACCATCAGCAAGGCTTGTATCTGTCGTAGACAAATATTTTCGAAGCCACCGGAAATATCTGAATGCCTATCCCTATAACCAGTTCTCAAATCCCATGAGTCTGTGGTTTCTTATGCTGAATCTCTCTACTCTAAACATTCCCTCGAGATCAGCTAACCTTATGATGAAATCAAGATCCATGAATCATCTAAAAGAGTTGAAAATAAAGAAATTCCCTTATGCATATCCATAGCCGGAACCTATGCGTAAGATTTTAAAGCGGTATTCCGTGGTTGGAATGTCCTCTGTCATCCTATTCACTCCCCGTGAACCTCCTTGCTGGTGTTAGCTCTACCTGTTACCTAACCCCGTCCAGCTCGGGCACAATACAATACACATGCCTATGTCGGTACTTCAATCATAGCCTCTCCGATTACCTCTAGTAGGTGACAGGCTTATCGGTACTTTTGTCGGCCTCCCCGACCACCTCCGTGCTTGAGATGACTCAATTCAAGTTAACCTTATGAACTTCTTTGCCTCTCTAGCCTCTCGGATTCTACGTATGAAATTACATCCTATACACAACAATGATTGCGTTCACGCCTCGGCCCTTCAATCCCTATACTAAGCTAAACTATGATTTTCTTAAACGTATGTTTCTATCCTAATGCCAATGTGTCCCCGCTCACTATACTTCGGCCTATGAGACTAAATTTTGTCAAACTTAACTAATTGCGAATTCCTTCGGCGCTCAATTAGATCCTCGGCCTTTCCGAAAAATTTGTGGGTTCTTAAACTATGCTTTTTGATGGTTTGATGTACCTGCGCTCTCTACCTGAGCTATTTAGGTAAAATTTGCAAAAATGACTAACTGAAATCTGATATCTGCGCTCAATCCGGCCCTTCAGATTAAAATTTTGAGTTCCTAATATTTACCAAGTCCATGGTAAATTGATTGTCTAATTACCCCGTGCTCAATCCGGCCCTTCGGGTGGAAAAGAAAAAAATAGTGGAGAAGAAAATGTGAAAAGTTTAAGATAGATTCATATTTTTATCCGTGTAAAATTTACACCTCAGATAAATAAAGTAATTTGGAGAAAAAGATTTTAATTATTCACCTTACTAGCGTAAGGTTCCTTAACTACGTAATTTGGAGATCAAAAGAATGTATAAAGAACATTTGCGCTCATAGCCTCGGCCTTTCAAATGCTAACTTAATTCTAGAAGGTGAAATAATTAAGTATGAAAAATGTGAGAAAAATGTGAGATAGATCCTTATTTTTATCCGTGTAAATCCTACACTTCAGATAATTGAAAGTAATTTGGAGTTAAAGAGTTTTAATTATTTGCCGCTTAGCCTAAACTCCTTAATTAGTTAATTTGGAGGTCAAAAGAAATTCTACAGAACATTTGCGCTCGTATCCTCGGCCTTTCAAATGCTAACTTATTCCTAGAAGACGAAACTGTTTTTAGAGTGAAATGAGAAAGTATTTATTTTTGAATACTAAAAAAATTAAAATACATGATAGATCGTATTGTGTTCATAACCTGAACTTGAAAGTAAATTTTGAGAGTCATTTATACTTAAAAGTGAATTCGAATTGTTTTTGAAAAATTTCCGAATTTTTATTCTGAGTACTGTCTTCCAGACAGAGCCCTAAATAATTTGAAAGTGAATTTTGAGTAAAGATTTTATAGAAATTTTCACGCTCAGACCGGCCCTTTGAAAATCTGGCTTAAAACTTACGAAGAGAAAGACTACTATTTGCTGTGCTCAATTCCGTCGGCCCTCCAGTCCCAAATAGCACCCTTTACAATACTGACACTACATGCCTAGCGCTCAATCCGGCCCTTCTAAGCTCCCTATGTCTAGTGCTCAATTTCCGTCGGCCTTTCTAGACTTCTAAAAAGATAGAGATAGATTTATACTATTTGAAGAAGTAACTTTTTGGTTCGAAAAATGTAAGTACTTACACCTACTATGTGAATCTGAAAGCCAGAAATACATGCAAATATATGCACCATTTTCTAATTTAAACTTATGATTCGCTCATAATCTCTGGTTAATTACTCCAAAAATCATATGCTCCTCGTAACTACGTACAAAAGTTATGCTTAGCCCCTAACTCATGATATGCAAGTAAAGAAAAATGTTACTCACCTTATTAGGTACTCACCTTGCCCCGAAAATTTCCTTGTGAGGCAAGGGCCTAACTCACTAGTCACTTTTTAGAAAAATTCACGGCCGTTAAATAGTTCGTAGTTTCGGGTGCTCGGTTATAGTACTATACAATGTATAGCCCGGTAGTTGAGCCCATACTTCCATCGAGAGAGTTTATAAATCAACGGAAATGCTTGCTACAAAGCGACTTTCCTGCGATTCAGGGTCATCCGCAGGTCCCCGACCTTTGGATACTCCAGGCCCTTACCGTGACCTGAAGTCCTGACAGAAACACCATGTTACATCTGCCCTCCCTTCCCCGGCTGAGAAAGAGAGGGACTTGATGTATCCCGGTTCGGGCGCCTCATTCCCTGCTCGTAATGTCCATGATGTTGTTATGGCGCTAATCACTAATGAGGCTTGGTTTGCTTTGCTTTGATTTCTGTGTGTAGTTCACTTTTATTCGGCCTTTAATAATGTTCCTTAACTGACATAAACTATAATTATAACGCTTAACATTTAACACTAAATTTGGTAATGGATCCTTTTCCATTTCTGGAAACTGTCTTCTCTTGAGAATCCACTACGTGGGATTTCTGATGTCCGTGGCGGGTTCCATTCCGGACGGAATGGACCCATTGCCAATCCCTGGGTTCCAATCCTGGAGATGTTGTTAGGTTGAAGACTGAATTAGAACTCTCCGTCTTTCTCTAACTCTAACTTACAGCTAACATTTATTGTTTATACTTAATTATGCTTACGCTACTTAACCTACTTAAATCTAATTCTTTATTGTTTACTTCTTGCTCCATTTCCGTTGATTTGTCCTGAGTCAGGTTTAACTGCCTACGTGCATTTCTGACTCAGGTAATTCCTTTCCTATTATTAATACGTAACAATATAATACCGTCCTCCGAGTACAGGATTTTTTACTCGTACTTGAAGATACAAGTCCGGGTCAAGCGGGAATTTGACCGGACAATTCGAGTACGGTTCCAAGTACGAGTACGGTATGGATAACTACTCGACCCGTGAGGAGCTATACTCTCAATGTTTCGTAACATTTTGGAAGATGAGCGCACGGTCTTCTCTAAGTGTGAGAAAGAGTTAAGACCTTATCTCGGTATCAAGGATGGGAAATCCGAAAAATATGAATTCTAATTCGAATTAAAATATTCAAGGCGAAGAATTCCGATTTAAAATATACCTATAGCAATACTGAAAAATATGAATTATAATACGGATTTAAATATCCTCGAGTATTCGTTCATTATGAATTCCGATTTGAATATTTATTTGAATACTTCTAGTATACTGAAAATACAAAGAATTTAATTACGGAAAAAGTTCAACCTTAGAAACATGATATCCTCAATGTTTTGGGAAGCTAGTTTCCCCCGCAGGTCATTAGGTATAAATTTAAGAGCTGAAAAAACACGTTCAACTGATATTTGAACTCTGACATTACTAATTTTCTTTCGGCCCATTTTTAGTTACCTATGAAAATTTTAGTATCAACGATTTAAATTACTTGAGTAATTAACTTGTAGGACAAACAACAGTTTTGAGCACAACCGTTAAAAGCCTCTGACAAGTGCTATTAATTCGACTCTATTTTACGTAGAATGCGGAAGCATGTTCATTTCGCATGAAGAAAACGTTAGCCAATGCTCTTTGATGAACTTTACGTTGTAAGTAAAATATTGCGACAATTTTAAATTTATATTTACGTATGTACACTTGATGAAATATACCATTGAAAACAAATACTTTATTTTAATCGGAATTCAGTAAAAAATATTTGAATACCAATTCCGATTCCAAAATATTTTTTGAATGCGATTTTGAATTAAAATACTTCATGGGAATTATTTGGAATTCCAATATGAATTAAAATCCTCAAATTTTCGAATATAATTCCGATTCCGATACCGATTCCCATTCCCATCCTTGCTCGGTATTAATCTTTATCTCATTTTTAGTGGCAAGCACACCTTCTCGAGGAAATACTTTCATTGGATAGTCATTCAATTGGAATTAAGAGTGTAATGTGACAGGGCCGTTCGTCCAAATTATATCTGCCAATTTATTTATGAAATCATTAAAACCTAATTCACATCTGATCCCAAGGTTGGGTTTCATTATCTAGTGTGGAGACTAAATTATGGGCAAATTCTTATTTCTAATTTCTTACAATTAGTTTTCATTCTTTCCCTATGCTGTAGTATGGGAGTGGAGTTAGAGTGGAACAAATGATTCGTAGCTTCTTTCTGCTTGTGTGTTCTACTCTACCTCTTCCATTATGTATCATATTATTTTGTTATCTTTCACCTTTACCTGCTGCTCGCCCTGAATTTAGCCTTTACGACATCCTTATTTTTATTTCCCTCTCAGGATTATTCTGGAATTTCTATATAATGTACATAACCTTTATATACTTACTGTACATGCCTTCTTGAATTAATATTTTCCCTCGGATTCTTTATTCTTTATATCCGTTACAGCATTTAATGGACATGAGCTTGGGCGTCATCCAAGGGTTGATAATAAAATAGCATCCATAAAAGTTGGTATTTAAAAAGTTGGGGCAGTGCTATCCGTTGGTACTTGCATCTATGGATGACCCAAAACTTCTGCAACTTCATTTTCATTTGGAAAGCTGTTCCTGACAATAACGATTTTTCTAAATTTATTTCATTGGCCTGAATCAAAAATTGGGGTGACAATCGTCGAAGATATGAATCAAATTCGAGATTTTGTTAGATTGCCTGCATTGTCAATTTTCGTGAGAGATACCCATGAAATTTCCTACAGTCGTTTATTATATTTAATATGTACACATGCTTAAACATTTTGAAACAATCCCTTCCGCTTGACAGTTTATGTTCGAAAATTTTCAGAGCCAATAATGCATTTTTCTCCTTAGTGCATGTTTATTAAAAGTGTTGAGTTGGGATGGGTATTATATAAGTAAATAGAATAGAATAAGTAAACAAAGGTTTCACAGCGGATTCGATTGTTACTCAAAAGCCGGGTTTCTATCGGGGTTGAAAACCATTTAAAGATCGCGTTTTTAGCAGGTTCGGGCTTCGTAAAATTTAAGGTGCATAAAACGGGCCGGGCTGATAATCAAATATTTAGCCCTTTGACGGACCGGGTCGGGTTAATAGTCTTTTTTCGGATTTCTTCCAGGTTCGGGAGTCAAGCCCGAATCCCACCTCTACTTTGCATCCCAGTTTATGTTAGGTATGTAATTATCTATATGTATACATGTTTATACGTGTGGTCATTTAATTTAACTTTAACGTCCCCATTATTACACTTTTAAGAACATACATGAAGAATTAAAGTATAAAATCCGTATTTCCACTATATTTCTGTTTTTTTAATCTCAACATGCACAAAGTTTATGGCACTTGATCCAAGTTAAGGAAGTTCAAGCAACGGTCGTAGACCTCCTTTTTGGCGTTCTTTGCATACAAGAAATCAAAGTGGATCCTGGACTTCCACATCTGCGACAACGTTACCGAGCGCTCCAACGGTTCGTTCCAGTGCCTGTCATGGGAACAGAAAAGTCGTCCCCGTTCCCATTCTCGTTCCCACAGTTCGGGTTTGGGTACAAGGCAGAACCCAATTCCCAAATTGCACCCGAAATCTTGTGAACAGAAGTACCGCACCCAGACCCGAAATTTTTAAAATTATAGCACCCAAACCCGTTCCCGTTCCTGTTCCCAAAAATTAATTTTGGGTGCACCCAAACCCGTACCCAAAACCCTGGAACCCGTTCCCGTACCCGAAACGGAAGTTCATATATTCAAGGATAAAAGTTATACATTATACATATATACTTATTGTTTCAATTTTTGCTAACAATGGATACACACAATTCCACTCATTCTATTTGTTATATTTCATTCTACTTAATTAATTTTGTAATTTTTAAGTCACCTTACAACTGCTAAGCACAACATACGCATATAATTAATTTTTATTGTCACATTTCATCATTCGACGTGGGATGATCTGTTCAAACAAAGAGCGTTTGCCTCTAAACTACAACAACGACACAAAAATAGTCGGTCACACCACACCAAAACAAATCAATCATGTAATTATCGTTAAGCTCGCAAGATTGCTCTGTACACGGGTACGCATGAACAGAAACGGGTTTTTGAGCATACCGTTCCCGTTCCTGTTGGGTACAGATCCCATTCAGCCTGTATTGCACCCGTTCCCATATGGGTTCCTGTTCCCACATACTATAATGGGAAAGGTTGGTTCCCAAACCTGTACCCACACTTTTGGGTGAAAACATTTTGCACCCATATCATACCCGTTCCCGTTCCTGCACCCAAACACCCGGGTGTGACCCGTTCCCATGACAGGCACTGGTTCGTTCGACCTCCTACAATCAAAAATGTCTTAAATGACAACTTACATACTTCACTAAATTCTTACTGGTAATCCACTAAATGCTAGGCTTTTTTTTCTTTGTCTAATAATTCTCCTAATATTAATTATTATTGTTTTAATTCAAGACTTTAAAATAAAACCTGACTCACTTTAGGGACTATAACCCAGTCGTTTTTTCCCCAAATAACCAGGACAGGAACCTTTACATTGGTTAAGCTGAACACTGGAGGCTCCTCAGCTCCGTATAGTTTATGATATTAAGACCCTGACCGTAATCAAACCGTTGAAACCTTGCTTTTTTTACATACTGTATAAGGTGAACCAGTGTCTTGCCCGACATTATGAAAACATTGCCGAAACATTATGTACTGTAGAGCTTGTAAATCTTAATTGATAGACAAAAAAAAATTCTTAAACTAATAGCTAGAAGCAGATATTTTTTTGTGCTTTGATTTTGGACTCACATTATCATTCACCTAATTGTCCCCTTAACTCATTTAAAACTACCTTCCATACAAGGTGAGTTTTCGAAGGTTGAACTGTGTTTTTGACAGTCGCTGCTACGCTGAATGCAACTTTGCTACTTCCAGCTGAGGATCCGATCAACCTCTCTACAATTTCTACTCTACCTCTTCCATCATCTCTCATTTTGTCATCTTCTGCCTTGTCCTCCTGCTCGTCCTACATTTCACCTTTACTTTGTTCTTATTTCTGTTCCCCTTTTACTCTTCTATGTTCCTCTTGTATTTCTATATTATGTACAGAAAGTTTAGAATCTTGTTGTACATGCCTGTTTCCTCTTATTTATACAGCTTATTCTAATTATATATATAACAGATACAGGATTACTGGATATGAGCTTGGGCGTCATCCAGGAGTTGATGATAAAACAGCATCCATAAAAGTTTAAATTTAAAAAGTTTGTAGGTCAGTGCTACTGTATATAGTACACACTTCCATGGATCACTAAAAACTGCATCTTCATTTACATTTGCAAATTGTTCCTGGCAATAACTTTTCGGGTGAGCTCAAGTTTGCACAAAACAGCAATATGTAATTAATGTTACTTCACGGCAGCAACAATCTTTCAATGCATTTGTGTAGCGAAGTAATGAACTCTAGGAGTATGCTGCCAATAGGAAATACCGTCAACTCTCGCAATAAGGGATACTCAAGGGACCGGCAAAATTTGTCCCTTATAAACATTATCCCTTATAAGCACAGTGTTATGCGTTGTGTAAATGGGAATCGGGACTGCAAATCGCAATCCTTTATATCAAAAAATCCCTTATAAGTGTATCCCTTATAACGAGAGTCATTGTACTACTCTTTTCACGATTACACGTCTAAACATATAAAAGCTAAAACCTAAGGTCTAGACGTATAAACGTCTAAACGCACAACGCAACTAAATCAATACATTTATTGCCAATGTTTACGAACAGAATTTTGTGTTTTCTAATGTTGCTTTTAGAGGCTGTCGTTTAAGCGGATTCCACTTATCATTGAATTAGATATGTGTAAAAAATTGTATTTAGAGGTTGACATACTTTTACAATTACATGGCGTAAATTGCGTACAATTACTTACATTATGGTCTATCTATAGTGGATTCCCTTAGAAACAATCAGAAAGGTATAATTTTTCTATATATTTCTTATGATCATAATTTGTAACGCAATAGGAGAAATAATATTTTTAAAATATCGAATAATTATGCGTGATTACATATATGAATTATTGTAATATGGACGAAATACAGTAAAAGAACTGTGGCTGTGCTATTAATTTTCTCAAAAACCCTGTTATGACAAAATTGCAATCTAGGATCTGCGGCTACAAATCAAACGGCCTTTATGACATTACAATCGTACGTGCACATTCTAATTAAATGTAAGCACTTACATTTGTACAGTTTCACCAGCCTTAACTTACAATTAGTTTTCTAATTGTAATTCAGGCTATCAAATGAGAATGATTTCCTAAATATTGTATTCCATGTTCTATGAATTTACGTGACCTCTCTGTACTCCAAGTTTGCTCGCACTTCATTCGTATAACCCCAAAATCAAAATTATTAGACAAGTAAAATAAGCCAGACGTTTTGTTTACATAGAAGTGTTTTTAAACTGTATTTATCTCACAATCAGCAAACATCTACATACACATTCATCGGAGGGAGATAAGATTATTTTTCAAGGTACAAAAATACTCATTTTATTGCCAATTTTGTTTACGCAGCATGGAGAGTTCAAGCGCCACATTTATCATTTAATACATAAACTTAACATACACAAGTTATTTATTTAATTATATATGTAGGTATACGATCATATTACAAGTATATATTGCAAACATTCAAAACACTATAATTAACTATCTTACATGGACATTGGGAATACATAGAAACTTTATTATACACTTATACATATATTACAGCTATATGAATTTGGCACTATTTATTTATTTTTCTACAAGATCCCAACATTCTAATCTACGATAAATCTACAATTATTATTTAATTTACGCCCTACGCTAATTTTTAGAAGCCTTCATAAGGCTTTGAATTTAAATCCCAGCAGATTTAAAGCTTCGTTTGACTACAAACTCGACACTACTAGCCATTTTAAATACAAGATATAAATGCTTCAATTTTCCTTTAACAGGTATACTTATATTCAAGACCCTAAAACAAAAATAAGTCCCAGGTCACTTCTCGTAGCTATTGCTTACAAAGTTTTTGACTTGGTTTCCTTGCAACCAAGATTTTCAACAACTTACGTGTAATATTGCTTCATAGCCCGACCATTATAGCATTTATAACCTTAATAATTATACGCTTTGCGTTTCTACTCAAAGAGTTCAAATCAGATCTGCTTCCTATCTTGGAATATTCCCTGTCAACACAAGTCAATTAGAATTTTACTTTGCGAGTCTCCGACAATTCAGTCGGGCATTTTTTCACAGTACACAAATTGTCTACATCTCTGTGTACCTATACTCGTATTAAAGATAATTACAAGGGCCCATGTACCTTAAGGCAGTTCATCCCGGGTCACAAGGGCTACTTCCCAGGGCTTTGCCCTCTCTATAATTATTATCTTATAAATGAATAGAAGAGTAATTATTATGATATGTACATTTAATTAATACAGTGTAGTAATAATTAGTAATTATAAGTATCTGTAATAATAAGTAAATTGCTGGGTTGACCTTGATTACTCAACAGAAACAACTCAACGAGTTAATAATACATAGTAGGCTAAGATGAGTGTGTGTACACACACACACACACGATATAGTTAAATGAAAACATTAACATCATTATAAAGTTCATGAGTAAGAGAATATTTTAAAACAAAGGATTTATTATTACAGAAGTCCGAGTCCGACGAGAAAGTAATTAACAGTAGAAATTATTTAGAATTATGACTAGAGGAAGCCTGCTCACTCCCAGCATCCCAACTCTCATCATCCTCATTGTCATCCTCCTCCTCCTCAATGGTACTAGTTGCAATCCACTCCTTGATCCGATCTTTCTTCAAGTTCCGATCCACCGTCGTCTCCACCCCAAATCTCGTCAAAGTTCCCAGTAATTTATTTTTATCTGTCAGGGACGAATGAAAGCTCAGCATTGACATGTTCGTCGCAAGATCATCATCATCCGTTGGCTTGTCAGGGATCTTTGACAACCATTTGTCTTCCGAGTACTTCAGAATCTCATCTCCAAGATTTACAATCCTTTTCGTGGGATTTGGGTCAAAGAGCTTCTTAAAGATCCTCCGGGCCTTGTTAGATAAGCATTTGAATGCTTTCGGAGTCTTTGTCACCCGGCTCCTCAACCAAAGGTCAAAGGACTGGTAGCGGGGGTCTGAGCGACGATCTGCTTTCTGCCATGGAATATTTCCTGTAAACATAGACAACGTTTCCGTCATTTGAGACAACGGGGTCAGAAACTTCTCAATAATTTTTTGTCACGTAATGTTCCTCAGAATCAGGTCTATGTGTCATAATGTCTATGACTCCTGAGCACACTGCTAATTACTTATGTATAATTACTTATACATTGGTTTCAAAATACATCTTCAAATCTCCAATGGGACAAGATGGGGCTAACTAAACCTTTAACTGTAATTACGGTGTAATTACCAAATCACACATAAGTTAGGTTCCCTATAAAGATTTTAATGACTCGATCCTTCCTTGTAACGCTTATTCGACGGAGTGTTCCAATACAGTAGTAGGGATTCATGGATCAAATAAATTACAACATATGTGATTTTAAGAAATGAAGATACTCAATATACTAATTATAGCTCAAGTGTTACATATGTCATGATTCAGAATGGATCCCTGTCTCTCTATTCACGGTGATGTGGAAGGGGAGCATGAAACCAGTTAAAAACGACTGTTCCTAATTAATAGCAACAGCAAATCCGCTTACCCGTCAAGCATAGGAAAAGTAGGATGCCAAACTGCCAAGAGTCTTGATGGAATTCAACGGAGTAGGGTGTATCTGAAGGAGCATAAAGTAAGTAAGTGAGTACATAACATAAGGGATAAAATCAAACAGAGGCATGCACACGTGAATGGTTTACTAAAATTAGTCCAGCACCTCACACCTGATAAAACATCATCATTTGGCTGAAACCAACCAAAAGATTTCTAGATGAATAAGTATATGGTTATTATTATGTACACAATAATAATAAAATTCCTTCTCATAGTAATAGCCCCCAAGTCATAAGTTTAGTTATTATGTACACCAGGCACTTTTAGGTGTAAATACCTAAGTGGGAACGCACAGTTGTAAGTAAATGTAAATTTTTCCCCCGGCTCATTTTTCTTAATACAAATAGTATGCACACTTGAAATCCGTACTATAGTCAAAAGTAATAATTGACTTTCCGAGCTCCCACGCAAGAGAGATTCCAAATGTTGCTGAATTTTAAGGAAAGGCTTAATTTGCCCATCAAAATTCCCAATTTAAAACTCTAATAAAACCTGGTGCTCTGTTACTATTTTACTAGCGGTAAGTTCTAGGAAAGATCTTTAATTTTTTGACAAAAATTCAATGCACTCACAAATATTTTTATTAGTTTGGCAATGAGAGGGTGATGAAGGAATTTGAGGCTTGAGTTGTAAAAGTGTTGTTGGGATTTTTCCCTGTATGTACATATACGTTTGCGCCATTGGTTGCAGTCAGCTACAATTTATCATTCCCTTTGGGTATAGCCAATAGACAAGGATGGGGAAAGTTAGTAATGATACTGAAGTATGTAGTTTTGAAAAAATTCAAGAGCATTGAAGACTAAGTTAATAAATTCTAAATTTAAAAAATTTATATAGTACATTCAGAATCCTACAGGTTTCCTGGAACTCTTGTTCAGGTTCTAATAAAAAAAAAGAAAAAAGGTTGACTCACCCTGTGGCGTGTCAATAATCTCAGGCGGACAGTACGGAACCCATTCATTGAACCTGACGACGGAAGTTCCTTTCTTCCGACACTCCCCGAAATCCCCCAATTTAACTTTGGAAAAATCGCTCTTAAACACAAGGACATTATCCATCTTGACATCTCGATGGACCAGATCATTTTCATGCATGAAGTCCAAAGCAGCCGCTAGCTGTTTGGCCACCTTCTTGGCATAGATCTCTCCGATCCCAATATCCGATACGTTCGACGTTAGATCACCAAAGGGAGCATACTCTTGCGCAAATAAGTAGCACTCATTGGACTCAAAAAGAATATCGAAGGTTCTCACAATTACTTTACTATTGTTTAGCACTGCTAGGTTGTAACTGTAATGAAATTCACGAATCAAGTCCTTCTTGCTCGTTGAGTCTCTGTGAATGGCTTTGAGCACGAGTTCACTCCTACTTTTCCGATGTTCCACAAGGAATACTTTCGCAAACCAACCTTCACCTACTTCTTGCAAAATATCAAATTCTCCTTCCAGGGATACCTGCAATCCACATAAGAACGATTAGGTTCCAAAATCTTGTATCTCTGTATATGCATCTCTGAAGGCATTCCTCTTTTCTAACTTTTATTCGTACTTTTTGTATGTATTCTACACTGAGTGGTCCCCCCAGAACCTTGAGATTGTATTTATTTTTAAACAATAACAAACAGCTCTGACAGTTAATTTAACCTGTCACTGGGGAAACAAAGCCAAAAAGGAATTTACAATAATTCTGAGAAATAAAACCAGAAAACAACTCCCATGACACCATAAATTCAATCATGACAAAAAAAAGGGGAACAAAATAAGATACAGTATGTATCAGGCGGAGGCACACAGTACTAATATCTATTGCTATTCAAACGTTATGCGATACCAAGAAAAAAATTTAAAGAAAATTAGCCCTTAATTAGTTCAGTACATTTTCATCGTATTTGAAAAATATTGTAGGGGCGTAAAAATTAAATATATGGATTAAAAATTGCGGGGGAAAAATCTACAAGAAAATTTAATAAAATCCAAGGAGGGCAAGCTATTTAAGTAGAATGTTTTGAGGCTGGACGCATTTACGTAATTACAGTATTATGGAACTGTGTGCAAGAAGTGATAATGTAAGTGTGTAGCGTAACCTGACAATAAACATAACCATATGTAACTTACCCTTGGTATATGAAAGCTAGGAACCGAGTGAAGTTCAATCGTCACATTTTTCCGAGCAGCACCCATTTTTACTAAATAACTGGGGACAACTTACTACCACCTCGACACAGTGTATAAAAATTATCCACGTATAGTCAAAACTTCAAGATTAATTCCTTAGTTTCAGAAATGGTTCACGTCTATTGAGAAAGGCACCCTTCAGGAAATGTCCCATTCTTAAAACTTAAGTGGCTTTTACACAAATTAGAGTTGAAAGGAGGACCACCACAGATTTTGATGACTTACTTAGTTCAAGATTCTGTTGAAAGTGATCACTGGGGAAAAAATGCATGTGAGAGAGAAGTGCACAGTGTGTATATGTATGTGAAGGATATTCAAAGAAAAACAAGGCAAGGTAGAGATGTAATCATTTGGAAGCATTCTTAGTCACTCTCTCTCTCCCTCTCTCTCTCTCTCTTTCTATCTCTCCCGTTTTCAACTCTACGGATACAAACTCCCAGACCTACTTTACCCGCAGACTCAAGAAAAAACCCAACTAGTATCTAGTACTTACAACTAAGATGACTGGTTGTATGTACGGAAGGAAAGCTTGAAACGAAATCATGAAACGATTAGATTATTTTTAGACTGAAATTTAAAGAGCGTCTTCTATAGCTTCCGGCATAAGGCAAAAAAGTATATAGGAAAGGGAAAAGTTTATACTATACACTGACAATTAGTGTTTTGATATACATACACTACTAACTCTGGTATTGATATGCCCTCGTATGTTTTCAAATTCCGGTAAACATTATACAGACGCTGAAATATAGGGATGTTTAGAATCTACAGTAGTGTTTTTGCATATGTAGAGTTGTTTCATGCTTTCCCAATCCAATGGACGTACATACATATGTACAAGACCAGTAAGTATTATAATAGATGAGGTGGGGGCTGTGGTGCGGCTCAAAAATTGTCTCAGAGTCTTACTACTAGAGACGTAACGTGTTATTTCGGTGTTGTCAGTGCCAGATCCGGGCATAGAACACTTTTGTTTATTACCACAGAAGTTACGTGCATAAGGGGTTATTGCGTTGGCAATCCTTTGCCAAAATGCTTTGAACTTAATTTGTTACTAGAGGATGAAGCATACTACTACATCCTCACTGTAGATGGGGTTTGACTTGTAATCTCCAGAATTGATCCCGGTAACATCCGAAGTAGTGGCGCTCATCAGAATATTAAGTAACTGTGTATTATTTTAGTACTATTTTCTGTGAGTCTTGTATAACTTCATATTTCTAAAACGATTTGTAATAAGATTTTTAAAATCATGTCCCTCTCTATGAACAAATACTAGCTGGGCGGCTTGTAACAAAAGCTTCCCTGTTTCATGTCAATAAGTGCATTATTAACTTGATTCGTCAAAAATTTGCTCCCATAATAAATAAACCAGAATAATTCCCTATAAAGTCCTATTTCTCCTTTGAGTTCAAAAATGTTTCCTGAATTCTGAACCTGGGTTGTTATCCAATTAAAATATAATCTTATTTATTCAGGACTTTGACCTTGCCTCTTCCAAACCTTTTTTTAAGGGAGTTACATCTATGGGTAATTTGATGTACAAAAACTAATGCAGTGGAAAAAATATGAGTCGGTTCAAAAATCCATATTTGAGACTAGGCTTTACTAATAATCCCTAGAATAAAAATCACAGACAAGTATCACATTATCACGCATCCTGAGGATTTCTATAATTTTTGCTTATTTCTAACCTGGCATCGTCAAGCATTCCTTCCTTTTGGTCTCCTATTTTTCGGGGTAATGGTGCTCCAGGGGTTGCAACACCTCTAATTTTTCCCTATTTGTCTGAATTGTTTACCTGTGTAGGGAAGAAATACGTTTTTATTGGAAATATCGGCTTTACATGGTTGTTTGATTCACTCATAATTACTTTTGGTGGCCCATCCTTCCCTCGAATTTTCCATGGTCCTATTGTAATTGTCCAGCGAAGGAAAAACTTTTTCCAAAAATACATGTAAGTGTTTATACACACCCGTACCTATACCCCGTGTGCTATTCACGTATACAACTATCCATGGTCATAATTATGTGTATTATCCATACTATATTGGGGTTCCGACACTTTTAAAATTGGGTGATATGTTCTGAGTAAGGGTACAAGTATCAGATAAAATTGATTATTCCATTGCCAGGAAGGATAGCCTAGCGGCTAGGACGTCGATTCATGTGTCCAGAAGGGTTTAAGGATCAAGTCTCACGACCACATTGGAAAGTACATTGTCGGCTCTCGGAAGTACACCATGTAATGCTGGAGCCAATATGCATGGGAGTTCGTAAATGAGAATCTAGACTCATTCAAACCTATACCCATCAAAAGTGCTCCACTACACAGCATGCCCGTAAGCAGCTGGCAGCTACTACAAATTGCGTACGACAAGACATTACTCCAAAACCAAAATACTGGACGCTCTGTAATCCCTCCCAGAACATTACGCATCCTTCCTGGGCGGGATTCTATTCCATAGTTAGAGTTCCTGCGGCCTGGCGGCAGGTCGCAGGAACTATTTTGGAAAATTCCCCCAATTTTTGCAACCCCATTCCCCAGTAAGTGTGTCTTCTTTTTGATAATGTCATTAATTTCTTTATTTACTAATGTTTGTAAGTTTTAGCAGCTTTCGCTAAAATCTATATACTAGTCTAAACATTTTATGAATCATTCAATAACCATTGGTGCGAGGGTAAATCTCGCTTCACATGTCACTAGTGAACAAAAAGTGTGGTAAATAATTGCCGGCATCAGAAAATTATTAGAATTCAATTGTAACATAAACTTAATTACTTTTTTGTGATTTTGAAAACAATTTCCTAAATTACCACTACTTTTAATTATATTGTAAAAATATTGAAAGGTTTGAATAGGATTTTACTCGGAATTTATAGTTTACTGTATTTCGCTCTGTACGGACAATTCATCATAGTATCCCTTAAAAGGGCCGGGAGTATTGTTGTTTCGACGTGCCTTTTTAATTAATGTACTTATTGTATGAGTTTAAAACAGGAGAGCTAGGGTGATGTTATATTTCTTTTGAGTAGTCGTTATGAGAGATGGTGACAAAATTATTTCTGTATTTGATTCGATCTAATTGCTTTGGGAATCCACGGAGCTAATTATTTTTGTTTCCACAGATACATATATCGCAACTTCAGTTGAAACTTCAACGAGCAAATTATCCTAGACCGGACATGTAATTATTTGTTCCACCTTCCAAATCTCAATCCAGTTGTCATTAAACCAAAGTTAGAAACAAAGTTGCTCAAGTATTTAATTGAAATTGTGAATAATTTCACGCGCTGTTTACACGTGTACTTTAGTCACACCGAAAATGTTAACACTTCAATTGTGTACCAATGTGTTTATTTTTTAATGACTTGAGCGGGGGCGCGTAAGCATTACCATTTAAAACATGAACATATCTGAGTATAAAATAGCCAAAGAAATGTAGTATCACCTAACCTGACCAATTTCGCTCTTAGGAAAATTTGGTGGCCCTTAAAAGGGCCGTTGGGTCGAAGTTCACTCAAGTTGTCCATTCATTATTTATTTGGAGGAAGTGTACTTGGTCACAGCCTTGGTCCCCTCAGACACGGCGTGTTTCGCAAGTTCTCCCGGCAACAACAGTCTCACTGCAGTTTGGATCTCCCGAGAGGTGATCGTCGTCCTTTTGTTGTATTGGGCGAGTCGGGAAGACTCCGCAGCGATCCTCTCGAACACGTCGTTGACGAAAGAGTTCATGATGGACATGGCCTTGGAGGAGACCCCAGTGTCAGGGTGGACTTGTTTCAATACTTTGTAGATGTAAATAGCGTAGGATTCCTTCCTCTTGCGCTTCCTCTTCTTGTCGCCCTTGTTGATGTTCTTCTGGGCCTTCCCAGCCTTCTTGGCCGCCTTTCCACTAGTCTTTGGGGGCATGGCGAGAGATCAGTTGATACGTCTATTCAGATGCATATCCAGTAATGGAATGAAGTAGCGAACTACTGGGCCGAGGTTTATATAGGGAGCGGCCGAGTAGAGTGGGAATAATTGTGGGGTGACGTGGGTTGACGCCTCTCACTTTGTTATGGACCGTTAAGCGGCAATGTATTATCAACATTCTAATATTTTTTCTTTTCAACATCCTTTGTGCGTTCGTGGATTATATAAAGAATTTTAAGCCAAAATGTTGCATTCGGGAAAGCTTGCCATTCAATATTTTGTCTCAAGTGTGTAGAAGCCAAAAGCGAATTTATTTGACAAGGGGAATAATTTTGAGGCAAGGCGTCTTGAAATATGCATTAAAGCCTCTGCTATGATGCTCACAATCAGCGTATTTTGCTTTAAAATGTGTATAATTTGTACTCGAGATGAGCATAAAGCATTCCCATACATCCGACCTCAAGAACATATAAATAATTATTAGTGAGCTATACATTAGGAACATCTGTACTATTCTCTCATCCCCATTAGTAATTCTTCCTCTTGCTACTAAATGATGAATATTATTTACTGGGATGGTCAAAATTGTGCGGCGTGTTAAAGTGTATGGAATCTTCTAATTTGCAGATATTTTAATTTATCCAAGTGCATTTACGCCCTTATTTGGGATCACTTCCGATTAGACCATTTGACATTTCAAAGCTGAATGAAGTAAAACCATGATTCCGTTCATTTCTTCATGTACCGATTGTGAGCAATGTTGTTCCTTGACCGTTACTGACATACGAATTCAAATAAATTGTTGGATCTTCAATCATTAAAATTATGCAATTCAGAGTTCGCTCTCAGAAAATTTTGGTGGCCCTTAAAAGGGCCGTTGGTTCAAATTTGTACATTTTCAGTTAACACTGCGTTTAAGCAGCTTTCTTCTCGGTCTTCTTGGGCAGAAGGACGGCCTGGATGTTGGGCAAAACTCCACCTTGGGCAATCGTCACTCCCGACAACAACTTGTTCAACTCCTCGTCGTTTCGGATCGCCAACTGCAAGTGACGGGGGATGATTCGGGTCTTCTTGTTGTCCCGAGCCGCATTTCCTGCCAACTCCAGAACCTCAGCTGCCAAATACTCCATGACTGCGGCCAAGTACACGGGAGCCCCAGCACCCACTCTCTCCGCGTAGTTCCCCTTTCGGAGCAAACGATGGATACGACCCACGGGGAACTGAAGACCTGCTCGGCTGGACCGGGTCTTTGCCTTGCCCTTGACTTTACCGCCTTTACCACGTCCAGACATGTTGAATGTAGGGAGATTGAGATAAACGAGACTTTCTAAGCAGAGTGCTAGCGTTGGAATGAGACAAGGTAAAGGAACTCAGTGGTATTTATACTCGTTGAGGGGGTAACATTATGTTGGGGCGACTTGGAACAAGCTGTTGCTACAATTGACGTTTCCCCTGCGTTGAGTACCTCCTGCTTAAACAGTGCGGATGCTTATATAGTGTTGACGCTTGTTAGCTTGCATGTTTTGAAGGAATTCATTTTTTCTCCAACTCTTATCCCAGTATGTTGTAAATTAAAAATGCTAATTGTAATAATTGCTTGTCTTTAAAAGTTTTTTCTAAATCACATACATTGATACGCTTATAATGCAACGCTTGAAAAAACAAATTTAAACTCGAGCCAACTTTACTCAATGGAAATATTGTCAAGATAAATAAATTATTGCATTGTTAAAATTTCCCTCTAAGTCGTGCATGTACGCAATATACAAAAATGTGTACTTATTTGCTTTTCAGATAAATATTTATAATTAATCTTAATATTATATTATATACATATATATTATAAATAAAACCAAACATATGGAATCCATTAAATATTTCCCCATCTATAATGATTTAATACATGCGCTGTAATGTGAACAGCCATATACTTAATACACATGAATCAATATTCATAAGCACGCACAATTTCCAATCAAAATTTTAGTATGTACATTTTTTATAGGAAACGACAAATTTTAATAGTGGAATTTTACTGCTAAAAGCGTTGCTTAAGAGAAACATTGTTTCCATATCCATAACAGACAAATTTGGTCAAATGCAGGCAAGCGTAATTTAAATCTAAATTTCCAATCGCTAACTTTCAGTTTGTCGGAGATTCTTCGGTACATGCATTTGTGCAAAAAAAAATCAACTACGCACAAATCATTTTTATTCTGAAGTACTCCTTTACTAATTATACTTCTGCTCTTAGGAAAATGTGGTGGCCCTTAAAAGGGCCGTTGGTCAATTGTTGAGATCATTGTTCGGCTGATGGGGAGATCAAAATGTTTAACCGCCGAATCCGTACAAGGTCCTTCCTTGACGTTTCAGGGCATAGACCACGTCCATGGCTGTCACTGTCTTCCTCTTGGCGTGTTCAGTGTAAGTGACCGCATCTCGGATCACGTTCTCAAGGAACACCTTCAGAACTCCTCGGGTCTCTTCGTAGATCAAGCCAGAGATACGTTTCACTCCTCCACGACGAGCCAACCGACGAATGGCGGGCTTTGTAATTCCCTGGATGTTATCCCGCAACACTTTCCTGTGCCGCTTGGCTCCTCCCTTTCCAAGACCTTTGCCTCCCTTCCCTCGGCCAGTCATGTTGAAGTTCAGATGAGTGAATTAGAACCACTCAGAATGAAGTAGGAATGTAGAATGATGAAGTTGGAATTGGAACTATGGCACTTAAACGAGGATGGGACCTAGAGTGCGGACGTAATTGAAACGCGGAGGTATAATTGGATCCCATGCTGAGTCAACGGCTGAGGCTTCTCACTATGCCCCTCTATTCTCGTAGCCGTCAATGGGATTATAGGATTTCCAAGGAAATCGATTGGAAGTATGTATTTTGGGACGTTAAAACTTAGGGGCAGTTTTACAAAAATTCTGAATAAATATAATAATGTAAAACTATAAGAAACGTAGTAGTGAAGAGAAATTTGTCTTGTGTAATTATATTTAAAATAGTTAAATAGGATTCATGGATTGATTTTTACGGATAACTTTATAATTTAAAGTACGATAGTGGAGACTGGACTCATTTCGAGAAATACAAGATCGGAGTATAATGTAATAAATATATTAAAGCTTTTTCAAAAATTCCGATACAATAAGCTCCATACTAAATTGTGAAAAGGATTGACCTATTGATCATTTAATGTGATTTCATTCAAGGACTAGATGTATGTAGCATGAGAATTAACTAGAAAATCCCTTTTGAGGACACTTTGTAAATAAAGGACTGTCTCTTGAACTGGACAAGGTCTTAAGTCCCAGACAAAATTGTTTATTCCTTCAGGGTTTTCTGTCTAAAAATGTATAGGATTTTTGTAAAATTGTACAAGGATTGTCTTTACTTTTAATTATTCTATGCTTCCACTTTGGCAAAAATAACCGAATATCTATTTAGTATTCACGTCATGGCATCTCTGAAGTAAGACTCAGATTAATATGTGTGGTCAGAAATTTAGGATTTACGAATTGCTCATTGCTGTACTAAATATTTTTCATTGTATAATTTTTTTTGTTTGTTGACGTTAGTTGTAAAGCTGCTCTTTTTATTAAGCTTTCAGATTACATAATTTTTATTCTTTACTCTAAGTATTACGGGCATGGCTGATCAAATTTGAAGCAATATCCTGGGAGTAATGAGGGTTCAAGAGAGAAAATGTTTTCAAAGAATTACAAATTTTTGCTTTTTCATTGCAACTTTTGAAAACAGCAAACTGCCTCATAGTTTTAGATCCCGAGATCACAATTTCTGATTGACGAAAATGATGTTGGATTAAAATGAAATCCTATGAAATTTGCTACAAAATCAGAATTGTGAAAGCCAGAAAGTTGGCGTTTCATAAATTTCTCTTTTTTCGCATCTTCATCATTTTTGCTTCTAACAATGATTTTCCAGAACCTTGCTCGGTTATTACGAGTCATGCCCACAATTCTCAAGGTAGGGACCTGTTGAATAGCTCGTTAAACCCCCTTCCCCAATTTCATATAAACGAGTTTCGAAGGATATTTGAGAATAAATTTGGTGGGGAACGTTTTAATCTCTAATATTTTCATACAATCTCTGAATTCCCTGAATGCTCATATTGGATATTAATGGTTGCACGATATCTGGTGATTAATATAGTAACGCAACGTCCGTAACAATTTTGTACAGTACAGGGACCATGTGACTGGGGAAACTGTTGCAGACATGTGTATTAACATACGTTAATTATTAAGTGTTTCGATGTCCTGAGGTCAAACGGATGACCTGACCTCCGCAATCAATAGGGTTTTGAGTCATTAGGTAATGTGTCGCTGTAAAAAGGTTTAAGTGTCTAGTTAAATTGGTTTCGCAGTTACGTATTGTGATGACGAACAAGCAGACAAGCAGACATCGAGACCAACACTACAAACATTTGTTTCACTTCTACTGTAAAAATCGGCAATGCAATGCCTTTGACAGGGTGTAATGTATTAGGTACCATATGGTTTATGTATGGGATCCGTATAACAAGTGATTACGGAACGAAAGTTTGCATCAATATACCATAGGTATGAACGTGACCTTCATGTCTTCGAAATCCAAAAATTTGCTGAAATTATTTTTTCAGATGGATAATCTACTGTATATTCAATCAAATCCTCTTTAACAAATGTTATAAAAATTCATGAGGAAAATTATGTATTTATTATGGAATTCTATTCGAATTTCATTCCAGTCTGGTTGTACCCACAAAGGGAGAAGGTGAAATTTACGTATCGTACAGATTGGCCTAATTTTCCCTCTTCCTTATGATATGTTCACAATTTATTTTTTAAATCACAGGGTCGAGGACGGATACCGTATAATGAGTTTCACATCTCCAAGGAGGTTAATCTCCAAGTGTTTTCGCACCTGTTGAATCCCGTATTTTAAACTGCCTTTAAGAATAATATTCCTAAGTCCGATTTGATTCCTTAACGAAAAAAAATCTTAAAATTTTGGCAACAAAATTGGTGAGTTTGAATACCGTGAGTAAGACTTGTAATACAATGACTTGATTTGACTAGGATGTCGAAATTTCAGCTGGCCTAACATTTACTTGTAGAGAAATTAAATATCTTTTCAATGAGCTAAACCGTTCGAGATGTGTCTTGCGAGACAAAAGATATTCCAGCTTTTTAAGTACTTCCATGCCTCAAAATTGGGTTTTTAGAAATTTTGAATCACAGTTGACATGAATTAAGCTTTTTTTAGTTATTTGAAAACTCCGTCATCAGACAATTAACCCTGAGATGGGAGGGCCATGACTCAGATGATATGATTCCTTCTATGAGAAAAAAAGCCATAAAAAAACGGGTATAAATTTAAGGTTTACAAAAATTCCCGTTTAAAATTTTGACATAAATTAAAACAAAGATCAACGGGGTGACAATCCCTACACAGCAGAGAAGAGGGTGGAGTTTCACTTATTGTGACGTCATAGCGGGAGATAGTATTACAATGTGAGAATGTAAACATACTTCCGAATGAATGAAATTATATACAAATTGACGTATTTAACTAATTAATCAGCATATGAAACAGTGCAATACAATACAAACATAAATAATAATTGCAGTAGTAACCAACAACGTGCAATAGTAGTAAGATTCGAACCACTGCAGCAATAAAATAAACTAAACAATCATGATTTAGACAGCTTGTGAGAAGATAGCTCACAGAATATTCTGTCTAGAGAAATGTAAGAAGCCTCCGGGCTGATCTAATGGACAATTAAAATCCCTCCTGACAATGAAGAAGGGCTATCTTTTTGCTTCCCTTGGTTGTGAGTAATCTGATGCTTGCTACAAGAGGATCCAGCTTTAGTAGAATCGATTCTTGTTCTTCTATAAAAACTCCGCAAGCACTTGCAGTCGGGAACACTAGGATATTTTTGGTACCACTGAACCATAAACGGCATGGACCTATAGTGGTCAGTTATAAACGGTATTAGGTTGTTGTTGACCACATTAAGTCTAAAATGGACTTGTTCCAGTCCATGCTCAGACATAAAGTAGTTTTATGAGGACCGACTTCAGTTGTGTAAATTCGACCATTTTTTACGGTAACAATACTAAGTGGAAGGCTTTTGTCATGGGTTGCATTGAAAAGTCCATTATTTTTTGTACACCAAAGGCTATTTTCACGATTTTGCACCGTCGCAATTTGGTGCTGTGGATTTTAATATATAATGCGATGAGAAGTACTTCTACAGGGTGACCCTAGTAGCTTGTTTTTGAACAAGTAAACTGCTACAATGCAAAAATCTAGTACAATATTTTATGAGCGCATCCAGAGTCTTGCACAAACAAATTGTTTACAATTTTGATCTGGTTGTAATGTATATGCAAAAGTAAGCAAATTTTAGAAACAACTTCAAACTTGAACAAAGTGAAACATGATTCCGAGATAGTTGTAAATAAATAAATAATTAAAATTTCTGATAATTTGGAAAACTCACAACTACACATTTAACGCAAATGCATGTGTAAATTGCGCTACAAAGATGTAAGTTCAAAGCGCTACAAGGAAGCAACTACATAGTTTTAGTTTTTTACTGGTCTAAAGAATTTTTTAATTTTAGTCTGCAGCTCTATAAGTGTTCAGCTTTCCAAGAAATCCAGTTCATAATTCATGTTTTCCACCTCATCTTCAATCTCAGCTATCAGAACAATCAACGTTAGTATGTAATATATATTTTATACTTGGTTTGAGTGAATTGAAACTAATGATATTGACTGAAACCAAGTAATGTGAGCCACACTGTATAAAGTATGCTTAAAGTCTCCATTACTGTTTTTGGTCTACAATAAACCAAAAATGGTTAGAGTGAACTGGAATTGGTTCTAAAATGACCATTATTAGTATGTACGGTTTGTGGTCCAAAATAATACCAAAAATAGCCTAGTGTTCCCGACTGACTTGATTCTTTTGATGATTCTCATGTACGTGATCTTGAATTATATTCAGCATTGACTGATTCGCATTGCATTTGCTTCAAGCCTCTAGAAAAGGTTAAAATGCTGGTATACAAATTGAAAACTACTGACAATATATAATTATCTGCATCATAACAAGGTATTTTTAAAATCAGTTTTACATTTTTAAACAAACCTTCAATAGAGTTGTCGTTGTTGAGCGAATTTGGCTGCAATAATCTGTACAGATAATAAATCGGCTCGATCCTTCCTACATAACCTTCCAACACTAATATATCTTTTAAGGACATTCATGTGAATCTTACGGTTTGGAAATACTGTTGGATCGACCCCAGAAGTTCTCCTTTTAAATCCCGTTCATAATAATTCTGTGATCGGAGCAAATGCTTGCTGTTTTTATGTTTAATGTCTTGCGTTTACACTTTGTTTCCCAAACTTTGCAAAGTTATTTAACTTTTACGGGACAACAATGAAAAATTAATGTCACCTCACTGTAATTTATTTAATTTGGTAGCATCACACTCTGATACAGCAAAAGAGTATGACATGAATATTTATGTTCACTACACTTTTGGAAAATTGTAAATAAAATTCTAGCAAGCCATAACTAATAGTACAAAAATTGTAAATTAGTGCAAGTATCATAAGAACGCGATTTATTTCACGCGTACCAACTCCCGCGATGACGTCAGAAGTCTCGTTTTTGTTTCGCGCCGTTTGGGTGTATTGGGATTGTCACCACCATATCTCTTCAATACACCATGACAAAGATCTGAAGTCGAGTTCCCATGACTTTTCGAACAAGGAACTTGGTGCGCTACGGATTTACTGACGTACTTAGTTAGGAACTAGGTACGTCAGAAAATCCCAAAGGTAATTATTCCAAAAAAAGTTCCAGTAAAAATTTTGAAAACCCGTCAATTAAAATCAAACATTTATTTGGGGCTACTACAAAGGTTCGAAATAGGTACCGCACTTGTTCCTAGTTCCTATCGTTAATGCTTCCGGATTTAAATCGAGTTTTCATATTTTCTTATCCAAATCATACAAGAGTCGGGAAACGAGTGGCACATACTAACTAATTAAAAATACAAGACTCTAAATACTCATTTTTAGCAGACTGTTCACTCATATACATGCTATTCCATTTTTTAGGATCTATGTTAATGACGCGATATTCCATGATTTCCAAATGCCTCTTCATTAGAACATGTCTTCCCATCAGCGTCCGCTGGTTACTAGAAAAGTCTGTGGGTGTATGAACAATAATTGCTATCCTCACTCCCCCTAATTTCTCTTCCCCAGGTTTCGAACTAATTTCAACGGGTCGGCCGAACTCATTGAGTTCAAGTAAAAAATCTGTAAGAAATAAACCATTCTGCAATTGTTAATAGAACTTCTTTAAAATAATTAATAAAACACAGAAGTTAAGTGACTTTAATAACATCTCATTACCTATCGGATAAAAATAAGGTGAGTAGGTTCTTCTAGCAAAATATCCATTTCCTAGAACATTCTCTAAAACCTGTGCCACTTCAGAGTGCAAACAGGTATCTCTGTGGTATCCTTCTGCAGCCATTCAAATGCAGCAATTTAACAATTAAATATTTACTTAATTGTAACAACAATAATAATATTACTGATTCTACTAATAAAGCCTTGTAATGAGTAGTATCATTTTCGTGCACTTACCAATTGCTGCTACTTCTGCGCAATATTTCTCATGAAACCACGGAACATTTGCTTCAGGCATTTCCAAACACACCGCCCTATTTAATTCCATGAAAATATCACGCAGTGTCCTAGGTATTCGCGAAATCTGAAAAGTTATTCAAAAAGCGTCAAAATGCTAGACACAGCTGATCTAACAGGATTAACAAACTTGTTCGAACTTACGTAATGAATAGCCTTAATATATCTGTCCACTTCATCAAGGTACTCAACGCAAAAGATCTTAGCAACCGTTTCTCTATCCAAACAACCTTGGAAACAAAGAGCCAAGGCAGATTCTAATAAGAAAAGCGGACGCATTTCGTGTGAGTTTCTGTAATTACATATAGTAAAAGGGGGTGAACTCCCCTGGTTACATTTAGTCCTTATATATTACCTCAAAATTAATTCAAATGAGATATTAAGGAGTATTGGATTTACAACAAAGTTTAAAGCCATACCTAGAAATAATCCGAGCGCTTTCTTCGATTCCTTTAATATCTTCCACTCCAAAAATGAAGCAAGCCCATAAAAACCTACTCACAAGACGGACTGGGACGTCATTTGGAAACTCGTCGATTATTTTCGACACTCTTTCAAGGGCTGCCGGAAGGTAAAATCCACTCGAAAACATCAAAGTCAAGTGTTCCTTAGCAATCCTCGAATTATTCAACAACGCATCACTTGCCGCTATTGTCATACAAGTCGCAAAAATTGGGTGAAATTCAAAACATGTTTGAAGCCTCAAATTTAGCTTGGCCAAGCCAATACATTTCAGAGCTGACAAATTCGGACTTGACATTGATTCAGCTTGCTTAGACAAAACATTTAAAACAGATGTATTATTTCTACAAGACAATTCTGCACCCTTCTGAATCAAAATTAAATCTTCGATTCTTAAGTTTGGCAAAAATGATTTTCTGATTTCTAAATTTTCATATCCAATTGACAACAGAAAAGCAAAGCACTTGGTGTAGTCTTTTGGAACCAGAATTATTTTCCCATTATCATAGTCTTGGAAGAACTGAAGAATAAGGCTTGTCATTGTCTGCTCAAACTCTCGATGGAAAAAATTCCGACGGGAACCTCGCCGGAAATAAATGTACTCATGGGCAAAGACGGGGATCTTCCGTTTTAGAAAAGGATCGGAGCTGATGACGAGACCTTCGTAAATAAAATCGATGGCAGGGTCCTCAACGAAATAGTCCCTGAAGATGCCCTCAACCTCAGACTTGGAATCTTGGTTTACCAATAGCTCCGTCACCTTAGACCAGTATTTGTAATGGAGTACATGATCATATTTAATTTTTTTCAGGAGTCGGAAGACTAGGAAATGCACGTACTCAAAATAAGTACACGTATCTAAAAAATCGTGCAAAAACTGAGACAGCTCATTCTCTTCGGCGCTAGTCTTGGGGTGAATAGTTGACATCAAATCTAAACGTCGATCCCTCTCAGCTAATTCAATGACTCGTTTCGAAAATGCGCTGACGAAGTTGACTGGCTCGTAAATAAAATCTACGAACTTACTTACAGACAGCACATTCACCGTATCCATTTCACAAACTCGGGGTCCTAGTAAATTGCATACTTTTCTATTTAAATCGGAAGCCAAAATAGTTGTTTCACAAGTTGAATCTTTTTCGGGAACTTTTACATAAAGAAGTGAGATTTCATAAAGAAATGCTATAATTTTACAGAGAGTACTAACTTCAAAAACAATACTATTTTCGTTGAGGACTTCATTCAATCGTTCTAGATACTTGCATTTAATCGCCATAGTGGAACAAGTAGCACAATTTCTAAGAGCACTGGACACCAAGCGGAAGTCCAGGTCAGTTGACATGGTTCCAACTTTGCTATAAAGTAAAGGCAGAAACTCTGACATAACAGTGAAACCATAAATGGACTCATGGCGCATACAAACAAAAACCCGAGAGAGGGCGGGTAAGCTCAGAGATGTCTTCCGCCTCAGAAGTTCACCAATGATCTTCTGTGCAGGCTCACTGCGCATTCCAAATTGATGCTTCTTCAAGCAGAGTAATGAGACTGCAAGAGGCTCGTCATCTACTTCGGATCGATGATCACTCACGTGTCGCACTATTTCTTGCAAGACCGGATGGTCCCTTAAAGTTGTTACGTAGTTCAGCTGATTTTTGAATTGGAATGTCTGTGAGGGATTAAAAATGTGATTTCGAGTGAACATGGACTTTTGTATGTCCCATAATGCAGCCAAAGCTTGAGAGCTGTGTCGAACTGATAAGTCCTCATTGGGAATCGAGGTGAAGGTGTCAAAAATATGTTGCGTGGACGTGGGTTCAAATAGTGCTGTCAAAGCCCGGTCGTCATCTTCAGGATGGTTCCTCACAAAATTTGGGCGTGCAGAAACCATACACACATGATTAACAGGTAAGCTGCTGAAGCCGGATGTTCGGTGACGTGGCTTGTGCCGGCGTGGAACTTGACATCTTCTTATGCAACGAAACATTGCTGCTATAAAAACTGTAACAAAAAATACTTAAAATGATTACAATTGGCTACACTTTTAAAATTATATTTGTAAATATTATATTATCAAACTTGGGTTAGTATGCATTAAGCAGTTTAACTCCTGTAAATATCCATACAAATAAATAGCCACTAAATATATAATTATGTACAAAATCATATTCACCGAAATCAGAAGCTGAGTAGTCAGTTTTGTTGTCTCCTGACCCCTCAAACCGGAGTTGGAAGTCTATGCAATAATGGCATTTTATTATATTTCATAACACATTCTAGAATAGAATTCACCCTTACAAAATTATAAAGGAAACAAACAAATATGTAAATTATCCCGATAAATTACGTACCATCCCATCCAGTCAAAATGATGGCCCGTCCCGTGAAAAAGTTCTCATGTCACGTCCCATAAAAATATTGTCATGTCCCGTCTCTCAGTTTAGTATCCCCCGAATATTCACAAATTACTTATTTATTTAATAATAATAATTATTATTATTAAATTCCTTTACAAATCCAATGTGATTTTGCAGATGATCATCCTGATTAAAGAACGCGGTTTTTACATGTGCAAAACTATACTCATGTGCTTTCCAGTTCTATTTAAATTTCGAGGGTTCCTTCCTCCTTGACAAGGACATCTTTTATGAATGTTGTAAAATGGGTACGAAATTTTGGCCGACTTCCGACTTTAGTCGGCTGATTCTGGCCGACTAAAGTCGGGTATTTTCAGATTTTGGCCGACCTTAAATTCTGGATTTTAGCCGACTTCCGACTTCAATAAGACTTTGGCCGACCCGACTTGAACAGATTTTAGCCGACTTCCGACTTGGTCGGAAATCGGAAGTTCATTTGAACCTCAAGTCGGCCAAAATTAGCCGACGTGAGTCGGATATTATCGGATTTTAGCCGATTAAGTCGGATGATTTTGGCCGTCCCAAGTCGGCTGTAATAGATTCTGGCCGACCTGAAATATACAGAAATTCTGGCCGACTTCCGACTTATGCTTGGATTTTAGCCGACTTCCGACTAAGTCGGTTAATTCTAGCCGACTTGGTTTTTTTAAGAGATAAGAAGCAAAGAACGCAGAGCAAGGTTTTATGACGGTGGTTGCTAATTTCTATCACAATGTCACGATATCACATTTTCTTAAAAAAATTAAATACCTTTAATGGATTTTATATAGAGTTGCCAAAGAAGGAATGCACTGATTGTGAACTAGTAGGAATTATTCGGTCTGTTTTTTGAATTTTGGCTCGGTCTGGACCAAGCGCAGAATTATTACAAAAGATGTGCTACACTATTTCATGGGGTCGGATTTTTGTGGGAACACGGCAAGATTCTTCCCAGGGAAAAATATTTCTGGCAGGAAAAACCACAAAGTGAAGGGATTCTAGTTTACAAACAGGGATTTTAAAAATCGTTGATCTTTGTTTGGCAGGGATTTTCAAATTTTTTGACGTACTTCAGGGGAAGCTGTTAGGCAAACGGATTTTTAGATTGGTTGAATTTATTTGACAGGGATTTGACGTTTTGTTGGCAAGTATTTTTCAGGTGCGGGTGGCCACGCAATACTTGAACCACTGTGTCCAGCATGATCCGTACCTACACCCGACCCGTATCTGTTAATTTTTTCGTCGACCCGAACTTGGCCCTCAGGATGCTAGTTAATATCCGCATCTGTCAGGTATTTTTGGTTCACGTATTGCGTGGCTACCCGCACCTGAAAAATACTTCAGTATTTTGTCAGAAACTTATAATCATAGTTTCTATCCTAATACTATACTGTATCAAACATCCTGCAAAAATTGTTATTAATAGTATTTTAAAAAACTTCAAGCACGCCATTGCTTTTAAACAAATCAGAGTACACGGTGTTGTAAAATTTGTTTCTCAAACAAGCATACACCAGTCATCACTTTCACGATAGTGACAAAATTGTAGTCACAATTCCCGGGTCATGCTGCAGCCCTCTGAATTGGATTTGTAAAGTGACCGTTTTCACTTTTGATATTGATTTTGAACTTGTGAAAGCGATTTTTTCCCTGGTAAACAGTAGAAGTCGGATTCTCTCTATCGAATCTCTGTCTTCTCGGCAAATCTGTATGGAAGACCATTTATGAATTTCCCTGCTGAGTCAAATGTCCCTCCTGGAAGGTCCTCAATGAATTCAAAAATCCTTGTTGAAAAAAAGGCTAACGACTTTCAAAATCCCTGATGGCAAAAATAATTTGCCTGATAAAACCTTGCTCTGTGTTCTTTGCTTCTTATCTCTTAAAAAAACCAAGTCGGCTAGAATTAACCGACTTAGTCGGAAGTCGGCTAAAATCCAAGCATAAGTCGGAAGTCGGCCAGAATTTCTGTATATTTCAGGTCGGCCAGAATCATTACAGCCGACTTGGGACGGCCAAAATCATCCGACTTAATCGGCTAAAATCCGATAATATCCGACTCACGTCGGCTAATTTTGGCCGACTTGAGGTTCAAATGAACTTCCGATTTCCGACCAAGTCGGAAGTCGGCTAAAATCTGTTCAAGTCGGGTCGGCCAAAGTCTTATTGAAGTCGGAAGTCGGCTAAAATCCAGAATTTAAGGTCGGCCAAAATCTGAAAATACCCGACTTTAGTCGGCCAGAATCAGCCGACTAAAGTCGGAAGTCGGCCAAAATTTCGTACCCTTGTAAAATAAATGTTATATTTAAGAGATCATCTCACATATTAAGTATGGATTTGTAGATTGAAGGCATTGAAACCTTTAAAACCATGGACGAACAAGAAGTCCCATGGCACGTTTGCTAGTAATGCGACCCCAATTTTTGACGTAGGTAAATAAAACGATTTTTTTTAAAACACTTGTTTGTAGCAAATAATGTAAAACAATTAGATGTCTTAAAAATGAACGAACCATGGAACGTAATTATCATCCGATAATCAGTCATAAAATGCAATTCATTTGTAATTGCGTTCTTGCGATTTTGAAAACAATTTCCTAATCTGCTTCAATTTCTAATTGTAACAGATCTACTTCTAAGTATTGCAAGATTTGTACGGGAATTTGCAAGGAATTCAATGTCTTGCATTTCGCTGTAGATATAATAATATATTGGCTTACTGAAGTGATAATTATTTTTACTGTCATGTCCACAATTCTTAGTCAAAATCACTCTTGAGAGTCTATAAATTTTCATACATACGTTAACGTCGAAAAAGTTCTTTTACAAAATTGTATGGCAGATAAAAAATACTAAATTGGAAATCCTCTAAAAACCGTTCATGTTTGCAACTTGCAACGCAAGCCATACGATCCGAAAAAGCAATTTATTTGCAACAAAATTTTCGACAAATTCTAAGGAAGCATCGAAAATATATTATGAGTCACTTCATTAGGTGCGGTAAAATGCGAGGAGCAATTTCATATTTTATCCAGCTATTGGCCTGACAAGCATTACTGTATTATTTCAATATACGAGATTTTATTATAATTATTTAGTTTTATTTTGCTTGTGGCATGGCTAAATACAACGTTGACTGTGTCTGATGTATTTTATCGCTAATATTCGTACATACTCACTTTAACAATTAAATTCGGGGCTTATAATTTAATTTTTTGCTAAATAAAGGAAATATAGTTTTTGATATTAATATGGAATTATACTTAAGTATTCATCTCTCATGTTGTCACGCAGGGTTCCTATATAGAAGTCCTGATTTGATCCGGACTCATCAAGGGTCATCTGATGACCTGATGAACTTGAATTTAGTACTGATTTCATAGTAGCTGACCAAAAAATCCATTTGTAGCATTTTAGACTAAAATTTGTCATTACTTATAATAAAGTCACTCTGCCCCAACAATTACATCATAGTACAAATAGTACTCTGATGTTATTCTTTATAAATGATATTATTAGAAGCTATAAGCATGAATTAAACCTTTTATTTTGTAATGTTCAAAGCTGCAGTTGCACGGAAGAGTTCTGTAGTGTTGGCTTACAATTATCAATAACATTTTATGATATCCAATAGGTGAATTTGCCCATATTAAAAGTTTGATTGCTAGATTTCGTTTCTGGTTGTTAAGATCAGTAAATATTATCTTAATTAAATAGTCTGAATGCCTAAGAATAGATGTCTTTCCAGTGTGCAGCAGGAAAAGGAATTCCGTTTTATTAAGTGTACCAGCAAAAAGGAGGCAAGTATTTTTTTTATGTAAAATCTGTAAATTTGATACAAGTTGTGCCAATGGTGGGAACGCGGATTTGAAAACATATTTTGACAGAAAATTATAAAAAACGCTGAGTGCGAGAGTCAAGCAGATTTGTCTGTTTCAAACATTTAAAAATCGAAGTGATCAAAACTACAGCTGCTGAATTAGCCCAGTCGTTTAATGGAGTAAAGCATTACCAATCTTTCAGAAGTTTGGAATGTCCTTATAGTTTAGAGAGACAAATATGTATTTCCTGATTCTAAAATACCTGCTTCATTGCCTTTAGGATAAACAAAAGTTGCAGCTTTAGTTCGAAGTGTTCTATAGTTCCATTTTGACTCGAAGCTTTGATAAATGAAATAATATATCATAATTATAAAAAACGAATATACTTCACTATCTGGTAGACGCCCCCGAATACATATATACCTGGTGGGATTTTACTGGTTCATTCACACTACACAGAGCTCCTTTTCTTATACCAGGAAAAATACCTGGTACATTACATTGTACCAGACACTTGCTGAACCTGAACCCCGAATATAGTTGGTATTAATTGAAGGAAAACTGGTACGGACAATGAGGATTCACGGAAGATAAATCAAGTATATTTTAACTCCACTGGGAATATAGTCGCTGCCCGTGTATTACGTTGGCAGGAACCTCGTCTTCTCGTCACTGCAGCGAGCAAGCAATGCTTGGATTCTGGCTGTATGTATGCACATACAAATCAATGCGTCATACATCACAACGTAAAATGTTGCCTGACGTAGATATGTATATAAATTACCCGTTTCGGATTTCTCCCGATTTGACTGCCCGCAAAATTTTATAACGTAGTGTTTATGCTTCCCTTGAGTTGAGATATTTAAAAAAAGTGCAGATTTGAACGTACCGGCAGTAAAAAAAACCCCCGGAGTTTCAAAAATGTGCATGTGATTTTTCTAAAAAATCCGAAATTTTGATTCCACGATACGGAATAAAATCATGAGTGCAGCAGCTAGTCAGACAATATATTTGAGATAGCCCATCTTTTAATATTCACATTGGTATGGCTACAATAAATTATTGTAGTTTTCGGGTTTTCTCGGTTTTTTGACCTTCATATTCGGATTTACGTGAAAAAACAAATTTTTGCTTCCAATTGTGCATCTGATGGGCCCTATAAATGTCTTTCATAAAATAGTTGCCTTCACGGGTGACTCTTTGAAAAAACAGACTCGATAGTAATATCAACCATGTTGAAATAATTGGAATACGTGGATATTGCTTAGAATCAACTGCATCGAACTCAAACAGTGTTCATCTTCAGGGCTTAATTATGACTCGATAGTGGTACAAAAATAATCAGGTTTTTTCTACCTTTGATTGGAAGAGTGAACTATTACTTTTTTAACCCATAAAATGAAAGTCGGGATTCGAACTGGAAAACTGCGGGTTAAAGCCTTACGGTCGTAACAGTATATTCTATCAAAGAAGATGTTTCAAAAGTTTGAAACTGGAATCAACAAAAATTCATACGGCGTTTAAATAATTATGCAAATGAATTTCTCAAAACTGTAGATTTGGAATAGTAACCCTAAGGCGAAGTTATTTATTCCTAGAAAAGATACAGAAACAAGTGGTCAGAGATCAGTGATTAAAATTCCAAAATTTGAACCAAGATCAATAGCTAAAAATTGAAAACAAGTTTTCTGACATACTGTCAAAAGAAATCCCAATATATTACTGAAAATTATGAAAACTATTTAAACTACGAAAAGCAGTGCCACGAAAAGAAATTCAAAAATAGCTACCACATAACGTTGTTGATTGCATTCTGATTTTACTTGAAATAAATTGCAATGTGACATGTATAATATAATCGTTCATACATAATTACCTGTAGCAAATTGTTTATTTGATAGATCAATCACTGCCTGATTCAAGCTAAGACTTTCTACATTATGCTCCTTACATGTTAAACATTCTACCAGGGGACATTAATTTCAAACTATTAAATGAATGATTAAAATAAATTCAGATTATCTTCCAGAAACTATTCGAAGTAATTGTAACTCTGATTGCTCCATCTTTGGTTCCATTATCACATTTCCCATCTCATTTAATATCATTGTCGTTAAGATCTTCAATAAATTGTTATTTAATGAAAATATTATTTATTACATGCTCAAAAGGTTGATAGGTTATCATTTATCAAGGTACCAATAAGCAATAACATGTGTATCTATGACAACTGATAAAGCAACTGAAGGATTCAACTAATATGTATTTAAGAGGTGATTCCTTAAGGATCCTAACACCAAAATTTCACGTTCATATCCTAGTTTTTTCCCTTCAATAGAATCTGGCATTAGTGCCAGTTTGAGATTTTTAGTGTATTTTACGGATTTGAAAAGAATTTATTCGTTCGTATTTTCAGATTAACAAATGTTGGATCCGATAATATTATACGACAGTACTTGTCATGAATTTTCAGTAAAGGTTCTGTACGAAACACAATCCTAGATTGTGGAGCTGTAGAGCCTATATTTTAATGCGATAGTGACAGGTTCTCGAAGTAAAGCACGTTTAAGCTTAAAATTTTTATTTTCACGAGCAAATCTTGTTGTTGAGGAGTTTCATTATGAAATGATAACAATTCGAGCACTTTGGTTTCCCAATGCAATGGTTGTCCGGTGAATTCTTTGTTCCATTATCAGTGTTAAAGAGAGTTAGTAGATACAAAATGGTTCATACTAGAGTTTTGGAGCCTTCTTGACTATATGGACACTAGAGAAGTCTGGAAATGATTATTGTCTCACGTAAACATTTGTGGTGGATCTAGGTGGCTTGGGGAATTCACACAGATGTTTTAGCCGGATTTCTATTTGCATTGTTATGATTGTTAAAACATTTAGGAATTAAGGAAACTGACTAATTGTAAGAATGTCATGAAAGAGGAACTGAATGTGACGACTCAGCGTTAACACATTTAAACGGAGAGGAAATTTGACCTAGAGAGTGCAACGCATTGGACTGTGCTGACAACACAAAATTTTATGACGTTAATAAAACTTTCGGGACTCAAGACTCAAGATCGACTCAAAACTTTCTGTCTATAGAATTAAGCCTATAATATTTGTGACACTTTTTACAGATGAAACTTTTGCTTACTATTTGGACATTATTTTGGCTTTAAATTTGTGTTTTAAAAAAGTGTTTAATTGTAAACTTGGACTATATAATTCTACATATAAAGGATGAACTATTTGAATAAAGACAATGATTGAGATTTTCACATTCAAGCGAAGTATAGAGAATAAAAAATTATTATATACTTTCAACACGTTATCAGCACGATACCTGAGACCAAACTCACTGCAAGAGTGAGGACTCCGTTAAGGTGCTCTTGACAATTTTAGAGTGCAAAACTCTATAGTGCGATATTTTTGTGTTCAGTTTCATTTTTGAGTTGTTGACATACAGATTAAAAGTTAAAATTTTAGAAAGTTTAGGGTCACATTCAATTTACCCCAGTCAAATAGTGCAAAACTATTTCCCTCCCAATTCTAATCCTATAACGGATCGTTCGGATTTTCTATGACTACTGAAGAGTGTGTACTACACGTTTATGTATATATTGTTAAAAATTCCACGAACTAATTTATATCTGAAAGATTTTGTTGACACTAAAAATGTCCAACCCAACGAATAACCACTACATAACCAGGAGGTTGGACACAATTCCAAAGTTGAATAAAGGCAACTACTGGAAAACGAGGCTGAAGAATGTGTTTACCGGACACAAGTTCATGGTTGTTGTGGTCGGTACAACGAATAGACCAACCACATGTGGAGACACCCGTGATAAATGGGAACAAGCAAATAAAGAGTAAAGAGTGAGCAAGCTCAGCTCCAAATTCTTTCGCATCAAGGAATGTGATTTTAAAACACCTATAAAGACGATGTGCGAGGTGCAAAACCTGGTCGCACAACTTAATAGCATCCGACTGAAAATGGACGACGAATCCATCGTGGCAAGAAGTCGTCTCTAGCTTAATGGCAGAGAAATTCAGCATCTTTAGAGAAGCCGACAGATTGGTGTATGTCAGTAACCAAACTACTGCGCTTCTACTGACAAGATTGAAGACTTGGGAAAAACCAGTGAACGTGGAAAAGCTTTACAGACTCAAATCAAAATGGGAAGAAACCCAAACTGACTAAAGAGGAAATTGCCAAATCATAGAGGACAAAATGCCACATTTGCACAAAGAAAGCGCATTCGGCACTTGAGTTTGCAGACAAGAAAAAAATGATTAGTCGAAGCAAACCACAACCACGAGTCAACTCAAATCAGGAGGAACTGTGTATGCAGCTGGAGTGGATATCTTTCAGAACATTGGGTTAATGACTGGAGCAGATTCACACATATAAGAGTCAAATGGCAGACTATCGAAATTGGAAATGCAATCTACATTCCTGGAGCAGTATATTTACTCTCGGAAAATGTTCTACAAAAGGAATTCAAGGTAGAAAAAGAAGGCATAGATGAATTTACCCACTTCATGGATGGAGTACCGGACATTCAAGCCTATGTGAAGAACGGACTTTAAATATTTATGTTCAAGCCAATAGTTAAAAACGCATTTGCTTGTAAAAAGCAAGTTAACTGGCAGGCAAGATTGGAATATGTGAACTGCAAATATTTGAAAGAAACTAAAAGCGAAGGAGCAGCCCATGGTCTCGAGGATATGAAAATTGACGACGCACCATGCAGTGTGCAAGATAGATAAGACAACAAAGCAGCCTTATCCAAAAGTTGCAAAGACCGGATTATACAATACAAACCAGGTGAACCACTTCATACAGATTTGGTGCACTGTATAACACCGTCTAACAGAGTTAGCAAGTAATTTCTGTAAGTTCAAGATGAAGAATCATCTTTCACACACGCGTATTTTAAGAGGACCAAAGATGAAACGGCAAGAAATGTCATGGATGTGATTTTCTTTATGAGTAACCAGACTAGGTATATTTTCAAGATTTTTCGTTTAGGAAAACGGAACTGGATTTGCGAATCAAACTTTGAAGCAATTGTTTTCAGAGAAAGTAATTTTACACGATCTCAACGTCCAGGAATACCCCAAATGGGGTTATTGAGCGTGATGTACGCACAATTCAAGGTTCAGCACGTACCATGGTTACGGAAAGTAACTTCTTCTAACTTCCTTCTAGGAAGATGCAGTAGGAGTAGCATATTATATACTTAACAGGATTCTGAACTCCCACAATACTGAAATCACAATGGGAAATGGTGTCTACGAAATTCCTTAGACATGTGAAATTTGATTGCACTGCGTACGCCAAAATCATGCACGGGAATAAGAAACGGAACCATGCAGCCCAAAAGGCAATCTTGGTAGGATATAATTCTTCCAACAAGAATTACCAACTATGCTCACTAGAGCTTAGCAGCTACATAGAGCAGGCCAAGTACCTAACTTTCGACGAAGACATCATGGTTGATACTAATAATATCTCAAAGAGTATCATTCAGGAGAATGAGGTCATGACACAAGGAATTCATTCGTCCACTGGTACGAATTTACACACCACACAGGAGCATTTTGAAGTATTCAAGCAACCTATACAATGTAAGACATACTTACATAGTACTAGCAAGGCAAATACTTCAGATCAAGTCCTACCTCAAGCCGTAATAATTACCCAGAAAGGGATTTATTCCCTCCAACCAATTCAGATGATGAAGGTTCTACACCTAGGAAACGATTTTTGTAAGAGACACAGAACCACATATCTTTGAAAGATGAGAAGATGAAATGGAACAGGATCCAGTTCCAGAACCAGCAGAACGATGTTCAGGAAGGGTAACCACCCTGACGAACAAGTTTCAAGCAGGTTTTGTAGCTGAGCAAATCAGTCAACCTGGTTGCTATAAAGAAGCAATTAATTCGATCAATCTGAACAACAGACGTGGGTTATCACAAAAAACTCCACAAATGACTCCATAGAAACAAATGGTTATACAAACCGAAAAACAACCCCGATGTACCAAGATTTAAAGCACGGCTTCAAATTTCGAAAACAAAACACAATTTATATTTTAAATTTTGCTTGCACATTTCCCTGAAAATGTAGTTGATGACGTACAAACTGGGTTTGGGTTTTAATTTACGTTTATACTCAAGTAAAACTCATATGATGTCTATCGCATTGCTCATTGGGCTTTCGGTCAACCGATTTTTCAATGATAACTCGGAGTCGGGCAGTTGGGACAGCCCTATTGCCAGTTACAAATTACAGTTGGGAATGGATTATTACTCCGGGACTAAGTTTTTAATTAAATATGTAAATTTAACCTTTCTCCTCCTTCCTCCTGAATCCCCATGAATTCATTTTAATCAATAATCCTAATCCAATTTAGTTGATTCTATAGACCAATCCTCCATCCTAATTCAACAATCGATGAATAATGTGGTCGATCCTAACTCCAAAGTAGACTTCCGTTAGTAGTGTAAAATATAATTTGTAATTGTCGACCTTGCGGTTCGTTTACATATATTAAAATACCTACTAATTGCAACCCATTATTCCAATCTTAAACGGTTCCTCTGATGTATAAACTGATGGGTCTGTTTTATTGAAAACGGCCACCCGTGAACTATTTTTTGAAACACATTTATTGCGCCCAGTAGATGAAAAGTTTGTTTAAAAAAATATCCACATCTTTTTTTTCGGTAAATCCGAATAGGAAGGTTAAAAAACCGAAAAACCCCGAAAACTTCAATAATTTATTTTAGCTATACCGATTTGATTATTAAAACTTGGGCTATCTCAAACACACTGTCTAACTATCTACTACACTCATGATTTTTTTGGTATCATTGAATCAAAATTTCTGATTTAAAAAAAACACATGGACCATTTCGAAATTTCGGAATTTATTGACTGCCGGCACACGCAAATCTGCACTTTTTAAAAACTCTAAACTCAAGGGAAGCAAGAAGCTTACATTTTAAAATTTTTTAAAAGTGCTGATTTGCGTGTGCCGGCAGTCAAATCGGGGGAAATCCGAAACGGGTAATTTATATACATAAAGGTCGTGTACACATATTACCATGCACGTATGGATTGTATATATACATACAGCCAGCATGCAAGCATTGCTTGCTCGCTGTAGTAGACGAGGAGAGGAGATTTCTGCCAACGTAATACACGGGCAGCGCCTTCGCTGTAAACAGAAAGCCCTAACACGCTCCATTCCTTGGGACCGTGCCGCAGCTCAACTAGTCCCAAATTCTTTTTTTAATAATTTGGGATTGGTTGTTAATAACCCGATAATATTTGGCCTCAATATTACCCACACTATTTAAAATTTCTGTATGTACATTATATGTGCATATTCCAAAAAAATGTTTCACTATGGGAATGGCTGTTTTGAAAAAAACAGACCCTGATTACAATTCTTCCATCCAACTGAACAATAATCGACTTTAAAATGATTTTAACCTTAGGTTTGATTTAAATCACTTGATGTTTTCAAATAAATAATTGATTCAAATCAAAATTGACTCTTCAATTTTGATGGTTAGGTGAAATGTAAGTTGTCGTCTAGAAACGGTGTAAAATATGCGATTTTAGCCATTTTGGTGATTTTCAAGATAGTTTGGGTATGTTGGCATTTTGATTATTTGCACACACTTTCCCGGTGTTATAATAGCCGCATATGAGTGAGTTAAATATCATATATTAGTAAAGCTTCTGCTAGGGACGTTATTATTGTCCGACAAAAGATTCCGTCTCGTTCCGAAAGCCAGGGACAAAAACATGTATGCTGAACCCGTCCCGAAATAACACATGAACAATATTTGTCTCATAATCGTCCCGAACAAAGACCCAGTATCTACAGAAACATAACAACATCAAATCTTTCTTAAACAGTACCAACTAAAGTTGCAAAATTTGACTATATAATGTAATGAGAGATATCTACATTGGTTTGAACGGAATATTTCGGATATGCAAATAATTTTTTCTATGCCAATATACTCTACCATCCCGTTCCGGAAGACTCTGGAAAGTTCCGGAGAAACTGAGACACCTGATATGTTACTATCGTAGAGTGGCAGTAGTATAGGTTAGAAAGGGCATATTTGAATTGGGATGTTCTTTATGTTCGGGAAATGTTTCGAACACGAGAGTAGGCTACAATTTCTGTATACGAATTGGTGTCCCAGAAATTAATTTAGCCTAATTGTTGTAACTGAGTGTGGGTTAGACATATACGATCCTTTAATTCCTTTTGATGAATGTGAACAAAGTTTATTCTTCAATGAATGCTATTGTTTTGTACTATTTCTTCAAGTCTCATTGATACCGACGATGTACAATATTATGACGAAAATTAACATCCAAATATTCGTTTGGTAATTCTATCATGCGGTAAAATTTTGAATTTCAATCAGAAAATGATTTAAATCAAATAAATCTGATTTTTTTCAACAATAAACAGCAACCCTGTACAGTAGTAGGGAAATGAGAGACACATACTAACTAATTAAAAATACAAGACTCTAAATACTCATTTTTAGCAGACTGTTCACTCATATGCATGCTATTCCATTTTTTAGGATCTATGTTAATGACGCGATATTCCATGATTTCCAAATGCCTCTTCATTAGAAAATGTCTTCCCATCAGCGTCCGCTGGTTACTAGAAAAGTCTGTGGGTGTATGAACAATAATTGCTATCCTCACTCCCCCTACTTTCTCTTCCCCAGGTTTCGAACTAATTTCAACGGGTCGGCCGAACTCATTGAGTTCAAGTAAAAAATCTGTAAGAAATAAACCATTTTGCAATAAATTGTTAATAGAACTTCTTTAAAAATAATTAATAAAACACAGAAGTTAAGTTACTTTAATAACATCACATTACCTATCGGATAAAAATAAGGTGAGTAGGTTCTTCTAGCAAAATATCCATTTCCTAGAACATTCTCTAAAACCTGCGCCACTTCAGAGTGCAAACAGGTATCTCTGTGGTATCCTTCTGCAGCCATTCAAATGCAGAAATTTAAGAATAAAATATTACTTAATTGCAACAATAATAATATTGTCAATTCTACTAATAAACTTTTAGGCACTTACCAATTGCTGCTACTTCTGCGCAATATTTCTCATGAAACCACGGAACATTTGTTTCAGGCATTTCCAAACACACCGCCCTATTTAATTCCATGAAAATATCACGCAGTGCCCTAGGTAATCCCGAAATCTGAGAAGTTATTCAAAAACGTAAAAATTCTAGACACAGCTGATCTAACAGGATTAACAAACTTGTTCGAACTTACATAATGAGTAGCCTTAATATATCTGTCCACTTCATCAAGGTACTCAACGCAAAATATCTTAGCAACTGTTCCTCTATCCAAACAACCTTGGAAACAAAGAGCCAAGGCAGATTCTAATAAAAAAACCGGACGCATTTCGTGTGAGTTTCTGTAATTACATATAGTAAAAGGGGGTGAAGTCCCCTGGTTACATTTAGTCCTTATATATTACCTCAAAATTATTTCAAATGAGATATTAAGGAGTATTGGATTTACAAGATGTTTAAAGCCATACCTAGAAATAATCCGAGCGCTTTCTTCGATGCCTTTAATACCTTCCACTCCAAAAATGAAGCAAGCCCATAAAAACCTATTCACAAGAAGGACTGGGACGTCATTTGGAAATTCGTAGATTATGTTCGACACTCTTTCAAGGGCTGCCGGAAGGTAAAATCCACTTGAAAACATCAAAGTCAAGAGTTCCTTAGCAATCCCCGAATTATTCAACAACGCATCACTTGCCGCTATTGTCATGCAAGTTGTAAAAATTGGGTGAAATTCAAAATGTCTTTGAAGCCTCAAATTTAGCTTGGCCAAGCCAATACATTCCAAAGCTGACAAATTCGGACTTATGATTCTTTCAGCTTGCTTAGACAAAACATTTAAAACAGATGTATTATTCCTACGAAACAATTCTGCACCTTTCTGAATTAAAAGTAAGTCCTGAATTCTTAAGTTTGGCACAAATGATTTTCTGATTTCTAAATTTTCATATCCAATTGACAACAGAAAAGCAAAGCACTTGGTGTAGTCTTTTGGAACCAGAATTATTTTCCCATTATCATAGTCTTGGAAGAACTGAAGAATAAGGCGTGTCATTGTCTGCTCAAACTCTCGATGAGAAAAATTCCGCCGGGAACCTCGCCGGAAATAAATGTACTCATGGGCAAAGACGGAGATCTTCCGTTTTAGAACAAGATCGGAGCTGATGACGAGACCTTCGTAAAAAAAATCGATGGCAGGGTCCTCAACGAAATAGTCCCTGAAGATGCCCTCAACCTCAGACTTGGAATCTTGGTTTACCAATAGCTCCGTCACCTTAGACCAGTATTTGTAATGGAGTGCATGATCGTTTTGAATTTTTTTCAGGAGTCGGAAGACTATGAAATGCACGTACTCAAAATAAGTACACGTATCTAAAAAATCGTGCAAAAACTGAGACAGCTCATTCTCTTCGGCGCTAGTTTTGGGGTGAATAATTGACATCAAATCTAAACGTCGATCCCTCTCAGCTAATTCAATGACTCGTTTCGAAAATGCGCTGACAAAGTTGGCTGGCTCGTGAGTAAAATCTATGCACGTACTTACAGACAACATATTCACCGTATCCATTTCACAAACTCGGGGTTCTAGTAAATTGCATACTTTTCTATTTAAATCGGAAGCCAAAATAGCTGTTTCACAAGTTGAATCTTTTTCGGGAACTTTTACATAAAGAAGTGAGATTTCATAAAGAAATGCTATAATTTTACAGAGAGTACTAACTTCAAAAACAATACTATTTTCGTTGAGGACTGCATTCAATCGTTCTAGATACTTGCATTGAATTGCCATAGTGGAACAAGTAGCACAATTTCTAAGAGCACTGGACACCAAGCGGAAGTCCAGGTCAGTTGACATGGTTCCAACTTTGCTATAAAGTAAAGGTAGAAACTCTGACATAACAGTGAAACCATAAATGGACTCATGGCGCATACAAACAAAAACCCGAGAGAGGGTGGGTAAGCTCAGAGATGTCTTCCGCCTCAGAAGTTCACCAATGATCTTCTGTGCAGGCTCACTGCGCATTCCAAATTGATGCTTCTTCAAGCAGAGTAATGAGACTGCAAGAGGCTCGTCATCTACTTCGGATCGATGATCACTCACGTGTCGAACTATTTCTTGCAAGACCGGATGGTCCCTTAAAGTTGTTACGTAGTTCAACTGATTTTTGAATTGGAATGACTCCTCCGAGGGATCCAGAATGTAACTGAACATGGACTTTTGTGTGTTCCATAATGCAACCAATGCTTGAGAACTGTGTCGAACTGATAAGTCCTCTTTGGGAATCGAGGTGAACGCGTCAAAAATTTGTTGCGTGGATGTGGATTCAATTAGTGCTGTCAAAGCCCAGTCGTCATCTTCAGGATATAAATTAAGTCGTAGATTGTTCCTATCAATTTTTGGGTGTGCAGAAACCGTACACATATGATTAAGAGGTAAGCTGCTGAAACCGACAGGGTACAACAAATTTGAGGCTGTTCGTTGAGGCGCCTTGTGACGGCGTGGAACTTGACATCTTCTTATGCAACGAAACATTGCTTCTATAAAAACTGTAACAAAAAATACTTTATTTTGCTACAATTAGCTACATTTTTAAAAATTATATTTGTAAATATTATATTATCAAACTTGGGTTAGTAAGCATCAAGCAGTTTCACTCCTGTAAATATCCATAAAAATAAATAGTCACTAAATATATAATTATGTACAAAACCACATTTACCGAATTTAGAAGCTTAATAGTCGGTTTTGTTATATCTCATGGTTCCGCAAACCGGATTCGGAAGTTTTTACAAATGCTGCAATTATTATAATTCACAACACACCTTAGAATAGAATCCACCTTTACAAAATCATAATGGAAATAAACAAATAAATTATCCGATAAATTTTGTCCCGTGAAACAGACACCTCCCGTCACGTGCCATAAAAATGTGGTCATGTCCTGTCTAAAAAGATTGCTGCTGGGTTCAAATGTCCCTTTGTCCACCCGAATATTCGCTAATTACTTATTTTTGTAATTATTAATTATAATAATATTCCGGTACAAATCCAATGTGATTTTAGAGACGTTCACCCTGATTGAAGCACGGGGTTTTTACTTGTCCAAAATGATAAGTACTCATGTGCTTTCCCGTTATATTTAAATTTCGAGGATTCCGTCCTACTTCCCAAGGACATCTTTCATGATATTTCTCAAATACGGTCTACACAAGGGGAGGGGAGGGATAATAAAATAATTTTTACCATGGTCCTACTAACAAGTAAACCTTTTTTGGTGTCCACTCCAGATTTTCGAAATTCCACCAAAATTAGTTTGCTCATACCCTGAGTACAACTTTACGTCATACTTGCCCCCTGAATAATCCTTCGTAGTTTTTGTAAAAAATTTGGCGCGAAGCCAATTTGTCTCGAAATTCAAAACTGCAAAATTTTAATGGCATTTAACATGGGAAATTACAAGTTTCATGTACCCCGACCTTCAAAAAGTTGAATTATTTTGTGAAACGGTTTTTCGTACTGGAGTGCTCTAATATTTTTCTGCCAGCAATATAATCAGCTAAATGCGTGTATTAACGACATTAAGGTTAGGAATTGACCATTGTAGGGTTAACAGTAACCAATGCTGCAATTAGTTGGCCATTGTACATTTGTAACCAGACCCGAAAAACCGGTCGTTCAATTTTCAGCTGAAAATGAATATTTGAAATACATTATTTTGAACTCATTTTATCAATTTCCATTTTGGAACATACTTTCTTGCATAATGTTTGCAACAGCCGTAGCCCATTGTGTACAGGTTCACTGGGCATAACTTGCTTGAGCTTGGGGCTAACCGGGGTGATACCTATCACCAGGGGTGAATTAATAAAATAATTTTTACCCTGGCCTTAACCCTAGATTTGTTGGCCTTTACGCATGAAATCTGAGGGCCTTGGTTAATGTTTTTTTAAAAAACTACGAAGGATTTTTCAGGTGGCAGGTATGACGTCAAGTTGTACTCAGGGTATGAGCAAACTAATTTTGATGGAATTTCGAAAATCTGAAGGGGACACCAAAAAAGGTTTACTTGTAAGCCTCGTAATAGATTTTTGGGCCTTTTCGCAAGCAATCTGAGGGCATTCGTATTTTATTACCCTGGCACCAGGGGTCGGATTTTTGTGGGAAGACGGGAAGATTCTTCCCAGGGAAAAAAATATTTATGACATTTATTTTTACGAACAGGGATTTTGAAAATTGTTGACCTTCGTTTGGCAGGGATTTTCAAAATTGTTGGCGTGTTTCAGGGAAATTTGTTATGGAAACAGGGATTTTTAGATTGGTTGACCTTATTTGGCACGGATTTGATGTCTTGTAGGGAATTTTTTTTGCCAACAGGGATTTTGAAAATCGTTAACCTTTTTTTAAGCAGGGATTTTTGAACTCGTTGAGGAACTTCCAGCAGGAAATTCAGAAATGATCTTCCAGAGAGATTTACAAAAATCCGACCCCTGCCTGGCACTAGATTTTTTACCGTGGCCGGACCAATGTAAGTAATATACAAGTATATATATATTAGAATATATAAATACTTATATCTTCAAATTTTTGAATATTTTTGTTTAAAAAATACAAGATTTCAAAAAAGACAGCAACTACTGCATAACTCAAATAATAGCAATTTGTTCTTACAAATACTAAATACTTGTAAACTTGTATTAATTTCAAATTGAGATGTCAAAGAATCGTTGCACTACTGTACTTGCGAACTAGCTCTGGGATTGGTTCGGTCTGTTCTTTGCTTTTTGGTCTGACCAGGTGCAAGCGTTAGACAATTCCACAAGAACTGTTCCGCAATTTTAGTTCACGGAAGATTTTCTTTTTTACTTTAGTGGGTTGATTTACTAGTTCAGAAGTGCATGGCCTGTTCCATGAGTTGGACTAGACCAATTGTACCAAATTTTGTGGCGGAAGCATATATGTTTCACCAATCAATGTATATTTAATTCTTATAAGTATTAATACAACTGCTTTGGAAAAATACAGAAATAAACTGCTTTGGCGGACGCTTTAATACTCTGTTGTATCATTTTCAATAGTATCAGTGCGCCAAAACCTATCGAGTTTATAATTTGGTCCGACCATGAACCAAGAATGGTATTAACTGGGGTCCCACAGTTTCAAATAGATTTATTGGCCTGACATAAATTTGTAAAACAAAAAACAAGTTCAAAACGAAAGTTTCAATTTGTTCAAACTTTTGAACCAGACCAAAATTTTGGTCGAAAAGTGAAAAGTACCCCCGCATTATTATGAGCTGTCTGGAAAAGGCTGTCAAAGTGTTCGACAAGGGTAGGGGGACCCAACAGTTCAAATTTAACAGCGTCAGCAATAGCAAAGATTGATGGATAGAAAAATATCCTCAATTTCCTTGAGGGTCCGCGGTGTGTTGAATTCCTAATGTATTATTTAAATTAACATCCTAACACTCAGTTTCAACCCTGAAATTTTATTGCAATACTGACTAACAAAATCATTTAAGCTCGAGATCATTATCATGGGGGGCTGCCCTATAGTATGACATAGGACTTTGTCAAACTTGCCACTTCCGTCAAATTGTTGTTCGCACTGCTCGACTTCGCTTTTGGGTTTCGAACAAAGGGTACCATGAAAGAATTCTCCTCAATTCCTCATACTGCGCTCTTGTCTATCGGGGGGATCGAATAGTTTTTAATAAGTAATTAATTTTGGGTGCGGATCTGCCACCAAGATGTTTTTTATAGTTACCTACATATGTATATGAACTGATCGCCACAAGGATGTACTGTCTACTCCTGCTTGTATATGTGCCGGGATGATAAAGATATTTTGAAACATGATTTAAACATATTTATTAAAAAAACAGATTGTTCAAATATTTCAAATACAATTAATAGGAATTTGTCCAGGATTTTAAAAAAATTGAAGCTTTATTGCAGTTTTGATAGCAAAAAGTCAGAACAAGGATAATTTAATTCTTGAAAAGTGGGGGGACAGGAACATGGACAACATGGACATTGAACAGCCTGACCCTCCCTGACGTTTTTGGAGGGAGGGACAATGTCCATTATGTCCCCCTTATTCCTGAGTGCCAAGTTTATACATTTTGTGTATGACACTTTTATCCATTGCTATTTCCCCTTCTAACTTTTTCTAACCAATCGAGGCATACATGCTCCAATTTACAGTTTACTACAACAAATAATTTCTGTTATCACGAGCCCTGTGTAGTGGATCGGGAGAAATCTTATGATTAGCATTTATTTCCCATTGGGAGTTCAAGGATTTTCGGGTTGAAATTCTAATTTATTATAATTATTATTATTGTTAGTTTTATTTTGTGTGTGGCGTGTATAAATACTAAGTCAACTGCATTTGATGTATTTTATTGCTAATATTCGTGTATGGTTACTTTCATCATTGAATTCAATGCTGACAATTTAATAATTATTTGGTAAATAAAGGAAATACAATTTGTGCGTGGTATTAAACATCCGTCTCTCATGTTATGAGTTGGGAACTGTGAGTGAAAGAGATGTAAAATGACCCCAAGTCGCTCATGAGTTCAGGAGTGGCGCGTATTCTTAAAAACTAAAGAGAAAAGTTTTCGACCTGCTGCACAGATGGGCCGTTTTATTCCCCATTGCCTCTTTGTGCGAGGGTTATATCAAAATCTACTCGCACTCTCTCTCTCTCTCGTCATCAATCACGCTACACGAAAAGGATTGTTCGCTCTCTTGAGGTGGTAATTTTAAAATACAGCCCTCTCTCTCGCCCTCGTGAGTTCCCTCACTAATTTCAATGGTACATACATGAATCCCCCAGAAATTTCCTACAATCACGGCGCTTTTAAATATTTTTTACGGGCACTTGCCTCGCTTCAAAATGCATCTTCTGCATGGTTGAATTTCGCTTTTCCTCTAATGCAGAGTTTATTCAACTTTGCATAATGCCGTGTCTGGTCCTGACCTCAATTCTCGGAGCGTACTAAAAAGATCTCTGAAAATATCACACAATTCACGACAAGCGATTTTCAAATATTTTCTTTTGAGACAGAGGGCGCAAGCTGTGGTTAATTTATAAACATTGTACAATTTTGTCATCACTTCCTCTTTCTGACCCCAGTGGCCTGGAATCGAATTAAGCGTGCTGGCTGGTCGTGGACCATGTCGATACCCTCGCATTAAAACTTTTACCAGTTTGTGCGGGTTTCTCCACTACAGGTCGCTAATTCTCAATTTCCCAGCACAATAGTAACCCCAACTGGAAACTGGACAAATCAATTTGTGACACCCTATGTCCCCCTAAATGACCCATAGAATGGGTCCTGGTATGAAAAATATCTTGACCGCACCTGTTTGATCAAACTTCTTCTGACATTAGACACTTGATTGCAATTATTGCTTTCTTTCTGAAATCCTATTCGAAATATTTTTCTCCGATGGGATAGAGCAAGAAAAATAACATAATCGAACAAGAAGCAATTAACGCATTTCCTGTAGCAAGAAGGAAAAACCTCAACATTATAGCTATTAAAAATTTAGAGTTGTTCTTCCAGAAAATCAGGTCTACTGGTCGGCAAAATATTAAAACAAAAAATTGAGAAGTGGACTTAGTTTTGTCCGAATTAACACCAGAAATCACGTCGTAGTTTCGAATTCCAATTTTATTCGTTGATAAAAAGTCTATCTGCCGTTAACTTCTCTAAACTTGAATTCCATCAGCAATTTTGATTTTCAGCCAAAAAATATTTGTATCTACAATAGTTTGTGATAAAAAGCTTGTTCAGGCTACATTTGCCTAAACTCCATTTGTATGTTTTAGCTGGAGCCCAGCTCCTGCTTTTTAACTCATTTACCTTTTATTTTACTGATTATGCGTGCATTTGTTACAATGTCAACTTCGTGAGGCTCCTCAACTCGAATACCAATATAAGTACTTTTCTTACCTGGACATTATTCTAATCATTTTTTCCTTTAGCCATGCAACCTACTGAGTGAGTTTAACCATCGGTCAAGCTCAACGCCTCATATACAATTATTCTTGTATGTATGCATGTACTAATTTATATGCCTCATCTCATATGTATTTAACCTAGTTAAAGCGCTACACCAATGTATAGTAATTTACTCCTTATTCATAATTATTGGATTGTGATACTTTTTCCTCAAAAACACAAAGAACCTCAACCTATAAAAGGGCTCCGAGAATACAACTCGGAGAGCACTTCTTCTCCAGCCTTCCTATTGTAAGGACCTCAAAGTAGTGGGTGTCCTGGCTCCAATTTCCTACTCCTTACGCTGTGTAATTCTACGGCTTGACATTACCACGTATTTTTACGCTGTGTAATTCTACGGCTTGACATTACCACGTATTTTACCATAATTGACCCAGCTCAAGTTAACATTGGAGTGATTCCTTTCCAAGGCTCCGTAATTAAATTGTACCCTTTAAACTTAGTGTTTGTAGTAACTATTCTTGTTTTGCAGTAATTAAATTGAGTCTAATTGAGGTTAACCTATTGTTGTTTGCTCCACTTTATTACAACACATTTGCTCCATCTTTCCATCTCATACCATAAGTCCCTCATCTATCAGGAACATAAGTTATCCCGTTTCTAAGAAACAAAGCTACTGCTTTATTTTTGCAATTATTGTTCAAGCGGCTCAAACACTTAGCCACAGACTGACCAATACTGGTCACACGTGGTGCCATAACTCCTACCAGTCAATACTTAGAACTGAAAACAGTATTATCCAAAAATAACACTCGGGTAGAGACTCCTGGTTTAAAAATTATTTCCTCACCGACTTTTGAAATGAAAACAAATTATTATTCTGGAGCTCATCCTGAGATATTTAAGAATTTTAAGCTTCGAACATTTGGGCCGAAACATCAGCTTTTTACCTAAGCTAACACAGCATTTCATCCGATTCCATGGGTAACGACGCGAGGGTTATATCGTCGCTGAAGAAGCAAAATGGTCTGCGCTGTACAAAAGCATGCGCACGTCTACCATTCAGCGACGATATGTTATTTTACAATGAATGAATAAGCCTGGGGCTCCGCTGTGGGGTTTGGTTTCCTACAGAACAATACATGCACGATTTCCTCCCCCAAATAAATAAAAGTCCTCATAAGATGAGAGCGTACAGATGGGTAATATAATAATATGCCCCACCCCCTTTCGTCCGCATCCTCTCCATTGGTCCGCGCCTCATGTTCATGAAAGCGTCTAATATCGAAGTGTATTCGCAATCACTATCTCAGTTTGCTAGGACGAGGACGAGAGAGAGAGCGCGAGGCACATTCAGTTGTAGAGTTGCCCGTCTATGACCAGCTGTGCTGTATAGCTATAACTGTAGCTGTTCTTGAGACAGCTAAGTACAGACGTGACCTTGTCTTTTGAGTTTTGTATCCCGAAATACTTTACGTGGGTGATCCATAATAAGGTAAATAAATAGTAATTATTATGAAAACAACTTCCTCCCTTTAAATTAGAAAGGGTAAGGATTCACGTGGCACAACAACTGTTGTCAAGCCGTCGTGTTACTCGACAATATTGTTACAAAAGTCGCGAGTCCCCATCACCAGGAGAAATCAAGGAAATTTGTAATAGTCGATATTGTAACTGAATATATATTAACATACTTGTATTATTATTGTAAATTGTAGTGAACATGGCTGGTGCTGCACTGAGACGACTACTGGCAGAATACAAGCGTGAGTTAAATTAATTTATGATTTAATTTTATAAAAGGAAGAATATATTCCGAAATTTAATGGCATTTTAAAATCTGGAGATTTAATATTGGTTTATATTTGTACACGTATTAAATTCCAGAACTGACGTTGAATCCCCCGGAAGGAATTCTGGCTGGGCCCGTTGATGAGGAAAATTTTTTTGAGTGGGAGGCCTTGATAACGTAATTTTTGTGACATTCAATTTTTGTAACTTATTGGTTTTTATTAGTTTGTTTGATTAGAGGTTTAAATATAGTCTGATGCTTTAGAATTACTGTAGATGAGTGGGGGATAGGGACCTAGTCTGGTTAACTGATTATTACTTAATTTGTATAGTATTTTTGACTTGACGGAAATTATGAGTTCACTCGATTTAATTGAGTATATCATATGGGATTATATCACTGAAACGTAGCATAACTACAAATTGGGGTTGTAGAAAATATTGTATTAGAAACAATAAAAGTTATTTGTAAAGACATCTATCTATATGTGTCTACAATCACTACGAGTTTCAAGTTTAAAAAAAATGTAACCTAGATTGGGAAATCTTGTTTATTTTATTTGAATAAAGTCTTCAAGTTTAGTATAGGCTTTTATTTCTACTACCTGTGGTCCAGTTTAGAAAAATAGCAAGTCAAATAAGCGTATATTGAAAACAGATTAGAGCTTGTTTGTCAATTGTTGCGAATAGTCGAATTATTATTGAAGTTTCTACACAGCATAGTTACTGTCGCTATAAAAATATGGAAACACTATTATTGGGACAACTTACAGTAACTTGATGATTGATTTTGTGTTTTTTAGAGGCCCCGATGAAACTTGCTTTGAGGGAGGTGTTTTTCCAGCGAAATTAATGTTCCCACCGGATTATCCTTTAAGTCCTCCTAAAATGAAATTTACTTGCGATTTATTCCATCCAAATGGTAATCCTGGCTTTTGCATAGGATAGTATTGCCTGTGTTTATTTTTAACATGAAGCCGAAATGTGAATTTTAAACAATTTACTAGCTGCATTCCGATTTCAGTGACCAAAAGGGGTAAATTCGGTACACTCAAGAATGATATTAAATTGCGTTTTTCTGTCCAATCTATTCCTGCCTCCGGTGATATTAGATTTGCTTGTAATAGTTTTCCTCACCTTGAGTATGTACACGCACTACATACTCAAGGTGATCTTACAATCTTACATTATTAAAGTTAATATTCTTGCATAATTTGCTTGGTAGACACTGACTACTGTTATCATTCATATCGAATTTACAATTTTTGTGTTGAGCTACTCTGAAAAAGTGTGGATGTGATATAATTATTAGGTCCGTTATATTGGAATTAAATACGAGTGTGGCTGGTAAACTATCTCATAGTTAATTTTTAATAAAGTAGGCATAAGTTAATAAATCAATGGAATTCATTTCATGAATATTACTCACAAGTGACACTAAATTGTTCTATTATTTATAAACAGTGTACTCAGATGGAAGGGTATGTATTTCCATTCTTCACGCTCCCGGAGATGATCCCACTGGATATGAAACTCGTGCAGAGCGCTGGAGTCCGGTGCAATCCGTTGAAAAAATACTTCTGTCTGTTGTCAGCCTTTTAGCAGGTGTGATTTTTTTCAGTCGTTACTTTAGTACAGTAATCACCACGATCATTTATACTGATGGAACGAATACATTAAAACCTCCTGTAATTGTTGTGAACCCTTTGGTTATCTGTAGAACCTAATGATGAGAGTCCAGCCAATGTTGATGCGGCTAAGATGTGGCGGGACAATCGGGAGGAGTTCAATGCGAAAACGGTTCGCCTTGTAAGATCAACTTTAGGTCTTCCACCCCCAGAATCTTAAGTATGCTGAACTGTAGTTATAAGTAGTATCCACATATTCTGTCTGTGATTATTAAAATCTCTGGGTATTTGTAAAGCCTAGTATTTCTGATTTTCTCTGTAACGATTTTTGCTAATATTGATCATAAAGTAGTAAAAACCACTTTCAAATTCATGATTAGTTTTTATTTGCCATTAGTTTGTATGTATCATAATGGTCAAGTTGTTAGAAATATAATTAAAGGACCACGTACATGCTATCAGCAGGAGTATCTACATGTAAAGTTTCGATTTTTGTTATCTTCATAAGAGTAGAGAGGCCAGTTTTATTTACGAAGTGCTCCAACACATAATTTAGTTTGGAATAAAATGCTCAGTGTAATAATATATCCAAGTATATTTGTATCTCAGAAGGTATCGATAAGCATTTTTATGTGCACTAGCTCTGTTTATTCTCTTCCTGTGTTATGTTACAGTCAGTCGTACTGGAGCTACTAAATGACTTCCAGGAAGTTGAATGTGCGGCTGTACTTTTGCAATTTATAACGAATGAAGGCTTAGTACACCACGGGAGTTTGCTTTCTCCCTTCTCTTTCAATACTTGCAGTTATATTAACATTCCCAACCTTTTTCTTCCAGTTACCCGCACGGAGTCACTGAAATTATACCAGACTGGTCATTACTACCTCAGACGTCAATTTATATCTCCTTTCTGATTTTGTAACCCCGTAAATCTGAATTTAATTTTTTTCTAAATACTAATTCCTATTTCTTGTGAATTTAAAAATCAGTCTTCAAATAAACCCTTGTCAGTTTTAGAATTGCTTACTAACCTCCTATAAGATCGCTGGATTCGGTTCTCTTTTTAATTCTAGCATGTGTTATTCTTACATAAATTAGCCCAAACCTGTGACAGTGTACACAAATTATTACACAAACTACTTTTGTATGATTGTAATTCGTGAGTTCAGTGGTAACGCTAAATGAACTTAGAAATCATCTCAGTGTGTAGGATGAATTTAGAAAAGTGAACCCAGGAGTAAAAAACGTAATGCCGTGTTGTGCTCCACGTTATGGAGCATTAATAGTAGCGGGAATCGATTTCGTAAGTAATTATATTATCATTATAATGACATTCTATACTTGGTTTGCAGTTGTGTACTTATTAAGCCGAATGCTATATCTAGCAATTATACATATATACATATACCTGCATACATAGTACTAGGTTTTAGGTTATTATTCGCAATCAATTAAGCTACGCTTCTAGGTACTTACATTGATAGAATCTGGTATTTAGCCATTTCATATGTATACGTTATGAATGTCATAATGAGCTCGAAATTGTTTCCAAACACTTTGTCCTTCTATAATGTATTTCCAATTTCCAATGTAATAGGTAGTATCCCACGTCTATGTATATGTATGGTATATCTAATGAATATTCAAGCCAAGTTATTCTATCCTCAAGTTAGCCCTGAATGGAAATAGCACCATTTTTATTAGATACATAAAATCACATGTGAAGGAGCCATTTATGATCTATCACATTCGTGCTGACGTGCAAATGAGAAGTTTTGAGAATCTACGAGGGAAACTATAGGAAAAAGAAGTCACCGAATCATGAGGCACAGATAGAGCTTTTCACACACACATGTCGGATACGTAATATTTGACTGGTCAAAATCATACTAACTCGCTACTATACACTTAACTGCATATGGATAAAGTATATATCTATCTATCTATCTATCTATGTATGATTTGTTTTCCCTGGATACAGTTTGCTGGAATCACCGGGCTCATCGTGCTTGCATTTCGGAGTATGTAAATCCTTTGGCTTGACATTACAACCTATAACCTTGTAATACAAAATTAAAGTTGAAAGTGTACTTTGTGTTTGTATCAATGCCAAATATATTAATACTTGATTGGTCCGCACCCATTATGTACTCTATTCAGAATCAATCTCCAATATGTATCTATTTATTATGTTATTACCCACCCACCTGCACTTTTTCAACGTCCCCGTATAATAGTGCTGAAATCCAATACCGTAAATCCTCCAGTAGTTTCTAGGGTTATTTTTACATCTAATTTGGGATTTTTATTATTGGGAGAAAGTCTATCATGACGTCCGACTATCACGAGGTAACAATATGCTATTCGTAATGCCAAAATTTTTGGATATAAGCACATGATTTATGCAAGCAAATATTTTATTGCTTCTCCGAATGGTTCTGGCTCAAAGTCTGTGGCATGTCTAACGAAAGTAGAGTGACATTTTCTGAAAACCTGTCATTAAACACTCCCAAAGGACTTACCGCCTTCCTTCACCTGGTTACCCTGGAGCATATGTTATTTTTAAACGTATTTCCTGGATGGAGGTAATAGCGGAATGATAAAAGTCAGGGTATCCAGAATGTACGAATGTATATCAATGAGAATTACTATTCTAAATATAGTGTAACTAATCAGGGACAAGCGGTAATATTTTTCAAAGTAACTCCTGGTTTTGACAAACGTATTGGATAAATGCAAAATAAGTGGGAAGCCGATATTGGTTTTACGGTATCTCATGTTCAAATGTCAACCCTTCCTATGAGGAACAGAGTCACGTCCCGGTCAAGTAACGTTAAAATCCTAACTTGAACCGCATTCCCATATTCAATAACCAAAAAAATTGAATCAAACTTGGATGTTCAAGTAAGAAATTATTAAAGTTGATATAGAATGCATTCAGTCATTAACATTTAATGCTTGACTTACAATGAAGTTTGGAGTTGAAGCTGAACTTGAATTTCAAGTAAAATTTCAAGTACAGGATTTGCTTAGCACAGCTAACGTTTAGTTTACAATTTCGGCTTGATGAGATTCCCCCAGACACCTTGCATTGTCTAGTCCTGTGTAATTATTGCTCCTGTAATTTATATTAGATTTGTTGTGATTGTCTTCTTAAAGATAAATAATATGTGAACTTTTACTTTAAATTATAATTTTATGTTTTTGAAATGGATGACCTGATCTTACGCAATATATTGTTTGTATATCATAGGTTTGCATGTCCCTACCTGTTATTGGAGTTGTTCACAAAATAATATATCTACATGGCTGACTTATTAAATTCCTAAGATATTACCATTTTTACTTACGTTATTTGCCCAAAGCTCTAAAAACACCTCCCACCCTTTGTCATAATTTTGATTGATTTTTTTTAGATTTAAAATAAATTTAGATGGCAGCTTCACAATCTTTGTTGCATCTCCAGCGGCTTGCGTGCATGTTTAAAGTTTACAGTTGATTCAAGTTTCATATGCATTTTCCGTATTATTGTAGTTCTCTTAATCTGTAACAGCAGCAGTATCACCTTAGCATACTGCAGTGCATCTGTAAAATTTTACTTGAAATTGAGTTAAGGTCATAAAGTCAAGTAGCCTGAACGGGCTCGAACTTTAACCATTTCAATGGTTGCGAGACTCGTGTGAATCGTACTCGTAAAAACTAAAATGTGTATAAAGAATGTCAATAAAAAAGTTTGCTTCTATTTTAAGCATAACTTGAACTTGAGCGGAGCACTATGTACCAGAAGACTGAAGTTTGAATAATTTATTACGCACAATGTTCCCTGTGCCCAGATTGCATGTCAAGATTGATCGCCTCTATTTATCCCTCTTTCCCTCTGTCTATAGATTCTGCAATGTTTTTGGTCTGTGTCACATTTCCAGCGACAATTCTGGTTCTGCTTGGGTCTATGCTAGCCCTGGCTTACATAAAGGTTCGCTTAAATTAAGCTTAATTTCCGCAATTATATTAATTAGTCCTCATGTCGTTACTAAACTGTTATGGTACAGATATGTGTTTGTTACATGAAAGTTTTGACGTCATTTAAACATTACTATTTTCCTATAAATTATATCTTTGAAGTTCTCACGCCTTATGTGTTTTATTCCAGAGACATTATCTCCTTGCAACTATTTCCTTCGGTTTGAACATCCTGCTCATTGTGGGGTGTGCTACAATAATACTTATATTAATGGCTAACCGGGATTTTAGGACGTATGCTTTCACTCCGGTTATTACAGCTGCGCTATTTTATGGAATTATTGTCCAGGCTCACTTCTCCTGGGTTGTACATGACTTCAAAACTCATAGACTTTACCTTGGCTGCCATCGTCGACTCCAGTATTTGGACAACCAGACAAGTAGCGTCAGTGAAGATTATTGATTATATTCTCTTGTGAATCAGTAAAGTAATTACTTTTATTTTACTCTATATAGTACTTCCATTCCAGGGATACAGGATGGAAAGGAGCTAAAAATTACTATAAGATAAAAATATGCTAACTTATAGTTTACTAGGCAGATAAAATACTCTCACCTATTTTCAAGCTTTTAAAACTTTATTACTTCATGCGAGACTTCTCTGCATACCATTTTAATAAACGTATGCTTACTTACACAGATATGCTCGTTTTAAGTCGATAGGTCTGAAGCAATGATAGATATACTCATATAATGTTTAAGTATCCGAAACTAAATTTTTAAGTTTAAATATCTAATAAATTAAAAATTTGTGTTAAAGTGATTTACATTTTGACCCAAGGTACTTACGTATGTATGTATTTGAGTTTTTTTAATTGTTGCCATTTGTAAGTAACAGTAATTCGTTGTAAGCGTAAATATGTATATCCATCAAAAATGTATCTTGTATGTATGTATTGACAAATATTCGACGATTTCACATAAAAAAAAGAACGAGCTAAAGGCATGCCTTGACCCCTGAAATTATTTGCAAATTTATTATTGGGTAAAAATTATAAATATATATATTTACAAGATCTGTGCTGCATGGAAAATGTCTTGATTTTAGGTATAAACAGGGTTGTACAAATAAAAATGCCGTGTTTTATGCATGCCCACCTGAAAATGCCCAGCACTTTGGGCATATTTTCAAAAAAATATAAATACTTTAAAGCGTTCATTTGCTTTAAAACATTACAACCAATCAACGCTGTTATAACGATTTTACAGGGTGTTGGAAGATAAATTTCGAATTTTAATGATGAATAGCAAAAATACACCAACAATTTCAACCAAAAACAAAGTTTCACCAGTATGAATTTGGGATTTTATATCTTCGTTACATAAGATGCGTTCATAAATTAGTTCGCAATTTGGAGGGACACTTGGATATCTTTGTCCTATATACTAATTTGAAAGTGATTGTCATGATTCAAGATGGTGTTGGCCGTCGTCACTTATGTACATGACATGTTGAAGCATAGCGGTTCATTTTTTTCATTAATGCAAAAAAATGGTTTGATTTTTATTTTGATTTTTGATTATGTTTTAGCTCGAATGAAAGAAAAAATAAACCGCTATTATATTTCAACATTTATTTAAATAAAATGAGGTTTTAAAAAATCAAAACGAAGATGCTTTGACGGCTCTACAAAGTGAAAAACTAGAATTTGATTTGGAAGGAAATTAATAGAGCAATAATGAATGAAACAAAGCATCTCGGGTGAAAACACAAAGCTGCGTCTACATACTATGGGTACAAAAATTAACCAAGGCATCCAAAATTTTCAAACCTTCAGAAAGCATCGTGTTCTGTACATGTAACATGAGCATCAATTTTGCAGCCTAATGTAGTTGCAGCCCAATAAAAAAAATGCGCAGGGTTGAGCAATGAAAGATGTTCAGCTTCAATTTTGACAGGGCTTAACATTTAAGAATATTCTAGTGACTTTAGGAAGTTCATACATTCCAGAGTAGAGTGATAATTCAAATGTAGTCTTTACTGATGTTTTTAACCTTAATGTTTAATGTTAAATATGTTAACCATAACAATGTTTCAAAAATTATCTTGGAAACATGCACGAATGAAGTGTACGTTGGAGAAGTATATGAGGTCTGGATAAAAAAATCCTTGTAAACCAAAGATGGCATGTAAAAAACGGAATGTAAAAATTGAAATATAATATTCCTAGTAGACACTAATATTACAATGATCAATGGATTAGTAAAAACAAAAAAATAATCAATCTTAAGTGGTTTAGTCGTCGATCCAACTAGAACCAAAGTCTGGATATTCTTCTGATCAAGATGGTGGCGGCGTTGGTGAACGCCGTGGGCCATCATTGGTAACCAAATCAGTCGCCTCCTTCTGTGTTCTGCGGGCCTGTTGGAATTGTAATAATATTACCTGTAAAACTAATGCTAAAATTCAATCTACCGAAGCTCAAATGAATGGATTATAAAAATGGCAACCTTTTGCAAATTAAAGCAAAACTTGGCAATCCCCACCCATTTACAACGCTCTTTCCAGGCTTCCATTTCTTTCCGATGACAAATGTTTTCGGTTTCAACATCCCCCTGATCAAAATGTAAAGCCGCTAAACGACTTTCTTCCTTCTCATGTGCTCTACACTTGCTCTTAAGCTTAAAATATGGCATACATTTTATTGTTAGTTAATACGTGAAGTTCACATCACATTTAAGTGCTAATTAAATTGTGAAAATTACAAATCTTACAGCTGTAACCCATCCTAGAAATCTGTAGGACACAATTAATGGCATATCCCAAAATTTAAGGCTGAATTGATAAGCTCTCTGAACTCTAACTTTGCCAGACTTGTTCCAGCGGTCAACAGATTTCAAATAAGAACAAAATTCTTCCCTTCCCCAATCCCAGCTGTCATTTGGATATTCTCCGACACGACGAGATATGACAAACCATATATCATCCTCGGAAAACTGTCTAATAATGTGCTCCAGAAGAGTCTCACCAGGATTGTGTGATAAGACCACTTCGCATAACTTATCGTACCGTGGAACATTTAAAATTCTCCGTTTCGCAACCAACATTTTTCGTTGACTATCACTTTCCATTGTAATATTAGGAAATCTACATTTAATTTTGGAATTACAGCAAACCCTTATTAAAATATATTTGTACATTGACATGCCAATATAACCAGTAATTTCAAATGAAGTAAAATCGTATTAAAAATATAATAATACTAGAACTGAAGCCAACCGCCGGATGGAAAATCTGAAGTTGGAATATTCATTTTCTTAAAGCGATGTAGCAACCATTCTGCGAAAATAACTACCGTATATTGCTTATTGGCAAGTACTTCTGCTGCATGTTAATATTAGTAACACTTGTCAGAAAAGGAATTTGTTTCAACACATTTGTAACAGTAGCAAAGCATACAGTGATACAGTTATTTACCCGAATACCTTTAAATTATTTATTATAGCTTTCATTGCTTCCAGAAGTTCCAAGAAAATGTATGATTTCTCCTATGTCCAAACCTTATTGACAATACGAAATACACCAACAGCTTAGGTTAATGAAAAAACCCACAGAACCCTGTTTATAATGACAAAAATATTTCTAGCAAGATAATCTATAAGAAACAACAGTCGAAAGAATTTTACATGAAAGCGAAATGAAGTACTCAACTATGACTGTCACAGTCTCGCAAGCAGATTCTAGGGATGCCAGTATACGAATAGAGACTATCATTGTTTATGTGAAATTTGACTCAGAATTTGACATAGAAATGGGAGTATGGAGATTTTAGAACTTGGTACCTATAAATTTTCGAATCACTACCGGCTTTCCCTACAAACGTAGGGCTATCATTTGAACTCAAATTCTATTCATTATTTTATTTCTGCAGCATACCTACAATAATTTGAAGTAGTAGAAATCATAAGATGAAAATGAAGTGGAAATCATCATTAAATATTTTTATTGTATTCATTAGCACTGGATAGTTGCTTTTATTTAAATGTAAGTACTACGTGTGCTCTTATTTGACCCAATAAAACTAAAATGGGAACAGATTGTACTTCCAACGATGGCTTACAAGCTAATTGTCTAGAAGTACTTTAGCATCCCTAGAATATGCTTGGGAGACTGTGACAGTCATAGTTGAGTACTTCATTTCGCTTTCATGTAAAATTCTTTCGAATTTTGTTTCTTATAGATTATCTTGCTAGAAATATTTTTGTCATTATAAGCAGGGTTCTGTGGGTTTTTTCATTAACCTTGGCTGTTGGTGTGTTTCGTATTATCAATAAATTTTGGAAATAGGAGAAATCATACATTTCCTTGGAACTTCTGGAAGCAATGAAAGCTGTAATAAATAATTAATAACTGGTCAATAACTGTGTATCACTGTATGATTTGCTACTGTTACAAACAAAGGTGTCGAAAAGGTTCAGCCTACCTACAATACTACATATTTTTTACAGCTTTGCCTTCCCTACATATTAACCTACATTATTTATCAAAACTAAATTGCCTACCTATTTGCCTACATATATACTCCAGTAATGTTTCTGCCTATATTTTAGCCTATAAAGGCCTATTGTTTAACCTAAAGTCCTATTTTTTAGCCTATAAAGACTTATTTTTCAACTAAAAATCATGTATGTTTGTACGTGCAATCGTAACACATGAAAAAATCTAACTACTAAAATGTCACGTATTTGAAGAGTATTTTTGAGATTTATTTTAAGGCTAAATCTTTGTCAATAGATTATTAAATATGCCTATTTTTACCTTTGCGTACTGTCTACTTTGTTCCTAAATAAAAAGTGAACTCTTGCAGCTCCTACATATAATATAGGATTAATTTTAGCGGTGATTAGTGCACCCTATTTTACTATAGAGTACTTTGAGATTATGCTAAAATCGATGAAAAAAACACTCACCAGTGTAGTATTCCTACAGATTTAATTACAGATGATCCCAGGGCAGACACGGAACTATCTTCGATTCTGTCGATGTCACTTCAAAAAACGAAGCGAGGAAATTTTTGATTCGGCCACGGTCTCTAAGTTAACAAAAACCGCCATATACGCCAATAGATGTAGTGAGCAGTCTTGTATGTGGATGTTGTAGCGTGTTTATTTATACATCGGGGAAGCAAATTATCCGCCATGTGATACAACCGAATAACAAAAATAAGCTCATCCAATTTATGTTAGCATCATTACCACAATTGTGGTTCAATATAGGATCAGCAGTATTTTAAATAACGTTTGGATGCCTGTAGGTTTACAGAACACTTCAGAATTGTTTTTAAAATAATATGATGTTACCAGCTATGCTTTGAAATTGTCCGTATTATATGCATTATGCTGGACAACTGTGTTAAAATTATTAGAACTGGTCAGCAAATTTTAGAATTCTCTAATTAAACTATCCGTAGTTGTAAAATACAATACGATTACACGAGTTCTACTAAATACAATTTGGAGTTTTAATGCACACGATACGTAGTAAAATAGATGTAACTGAACTTTAATACTTGATCAGTTTTTTTAGTGAATTATAATTAACGAATTATTCTTAATTCTGATCATTCATCAAAAAAGCCAGCCGCTCGAAACCGATTATTTGTGATTGATTGCTTTATGTATCTATGCATTTATTTTATGTGCGTTACGCATTTACTAGTTCAGTTCTTTAAAATTCGATGAAAATAATGCGAATAAATGTGGAAAGACACGTTAACATAATTATTATGCATTTATAATGGTAATATACAATTATAGAATAATTCACAAAAAAACGTATTCAAGGATATTACAAGAACAACAATAGTTTGAAACACTTTTGTATATCAATAGCCTTTCGACCTGTATAGTATATCATCATAGTAATATTAATTATTATAGTAACATGTGAATGTTCATTGTTTTTACATATATTACATGCCATAATGCTAAAGCGAAATTTTCTTACATTCTTACGTACATTCCCCACATGTTGACACAACCATTAACTCGAAAACTTGTAAACAATCGTCTCAATTAACACTTTCGTCCGTTCTACCTTAAATGCGTACATACATACGTACAACAATGAGGAACACATCCGTCATATGTAATAATACCTGCGTTCTTGCAAGGGCTAAATATTAAATTTTATGCAAACTTTATTCATAACAATTTTTCAACACCATATCAAACATTGCCTGTAGTCCTTATCATATCATTTACCACATAAGTATTGCCTACCGTCTCATTTTTTAGCGCATACTCATTTTCTCATGCCACGCAGTAGAAAATAAATAACAATGCTTGATGAAAACGTAGTGCATGATTTAAGAAAGCTAAATCCTACCTTGAAATTGAATTCTAAAATATTTTTAGTTTTTACTAAACAACTGGATTTTCAGAAATTATAAACCAGATAAACTCCAACCAATTGGTAAACAGACACATCCAGGTTACATGTAAATTGTTATTCACCTTATCCACACTGTCTCGTAACATTTTAATGATTCTAATCTAAAATTCATAAATTTTCATTCCAGTCCCAGATGAAAGCAAACCAAACCGTTTCATTGGTCAAAAAATGGTTTTAAACAATATTTGTCAGTTTACCAGGATTCTCGAATTAGTCATAACCAAATGGAGACACTTGTAAGATTACTCTCTGGTATTATTAATACGGAACGTTCGACAAATTGCTTGATTAACATAACTTCAGACAATTCCTGAATATAAGTGCATAAGTTACAAAACAAATCATTCCTCGGAAAGTCGGATTTATTGAAATTGCGATTATTGGATAGTTTTTAACGCTAGGCATGGTCTTTGGGATCATTTTGATGTCATCCATAGGTCCATAGTCCTGGTAGTTCCTGCGGAAAAACCGGGTAAAGTTAAGAACCGAAAAATTAAAAGTCGGATTTATTGAAATTGCGATTATTGGATAGTTTTTAACGCTAGGCATGGTCTTTGGGATCATTTTGATGTCATCCATAGGTCCATAGTCCCAGTAGTTCCTCAGAAAAAAACGGGTAAAGTTAAGACCCGAAAAATGAAAAGTCGGATTTATTGAAATTACGATAATTGGATAGTTTTTAACGCTAGGCATGGTCTTTGGGATCATTTTGATGTCATCCATAGGTCCATAGTCCTAGTAGTTCCTGCGGAAAAACTGGGTAAAGTTGAGACCCGAAAAATGAAAAGTCGGATTTATTGAAATCGCAATCATTGGATAGTTTTTAACGCTAGGCATGGTCTTTGGGATCATTTTGATGTTATCCATAGGTCCATAGTCCTGGTAGTTCCTGCGGAAAAACCGGGTAAAGTTGAGACCCGAAAAATGAAAAGTCGGATTTATTGAAATCGCAATCATTGGATAGTTTTTAACGCTAGGCATGGTCTTTGGGATCATTTTGATGTTATCCATAGGTCCATAGTCCTGGTAGTTCCTGCGGAAAAACCGGGTAAAGTTAAGACCCGAAAAATGATAAATCGGATTTATTAAAATTACAATTATTGGATAGTTTTTAACGCTAGGCATGGTTTAAAGTCGCATTTGTATATGGTATCTTGCGTGTGGGTAGGTTCAGAGGAAACAACTTGCCTGACGTGAAGTTATACCTTCTTTAGGTTGCATCTACAATGGGCTGCAAAGTTGATACCCTTACATGTAACTACCCGCACTTGTATACAAGTTATCCTCAAATCTATTTTAAGGGGGAGTAAGTGCACATCTACGCTTTGCGTTTTTTCGTAACAAATTTTTCAAAAGTTGAAAATTCTAACTTTTGTGAATCAGTAAAAAAAAGGAGCTTCGTAAAAATGGCAAAGTCGTGAATTAATTGATTGAATGAAGGTAGCCATTGGTTTACATTACACACTTCACGAGGATCATGCCTGACGAATAAAATATACTACTTCAGGGGATATTCCCGTGGGCAGGTAGAAACCCAGGGGATTTTCAAGTGTGCAGGCATAAAACTCAGGGCATTTTGTTTTATGCAACCCTGGTTTTGACAAACATTATCAAGTGACATACCTGAGAAAAGCTGGAAGATTAGGGACAATAATTGTCAATGTCTGCTAAAATACAAACTACGATATAATTTTTAACTCTTCGAAATCCAAAATAGTAAATACAAACTAAAAAATACATTCGTTCCGTGAAAATACAAACCATAAAATATTTTTAGCTGCTTGAAAGTACAAATTAGAAAATGCATTGTTCATAATATGTATTTCAATTAAAATTTATTTTAAATACATATATTTTGGATAACTCTGAAAAATGCATGCTAGATACAAATATTCGAAAGGTAGCGCAGTCACTAGGTGTCTTTTTTACATTTGTACAAAAAATCGACTGAGAAAGGAGCACGGTGACTGATAAAATAATGTGATGTTGCCATCTACTGGCCAGTGAACAAAAGAATACAAGACAACAAATTGACAAGAGTAACATCAGGTAAGTAATGTTTTTAAGTTTCTACCAAAATGTCAACTTGCCGAAAATGCAGGATATTTTCAGAGTATGACATATTTGGCATTTTCAGGTGGGCAGGCATAAAACTCGTGTTCGGAGAAAACTCCGCTGGGGATTTTTACGCCGAGATTTGTACGCCGCGAAAACTCCGCGGGAGATTCTTACGCCCGGGCGGAGATTATTACGCGGGGATTCTTACGCGGAGAAAATTCCGCCGGAGATTTTTACGCCACGTGAGAGAAAAATACGTGGAGAAAATTCCTTCGGAGATTATTATGCTGCATTTTAAACTACATCCGGAAAAAAACAATTTAACTGCCATGGGTAATATTTCAGTAGAATATTGTGAGACACTGTCAGTACAAATTGTGCTAGCGAATTCTGAAAATGCCAAGTGAGAGAAAATTCGGCACGAGATTTTTAATTAGTAGTTAGTAATTATCTGTAAAACATGAATTTTATTCTTATACAAGTGTTTTTTTCAAAACAGTAGTCATAAAATGCACTTGGTAACATACAACAGCATTAAAGCATAATGACAGCATCCACAAAGCACTAGACGAAGACATTGTGAATTATGCTGCTGGGAAGAGTGACAAATTTTTTTATTTATTAAGAATCTGCTATGCCGGTTTCATGCATTTTTCATCGTTGTACTGCATTTATTGATTTGCGTTAATCAATGTCAGTATGTATAGAAAATAACGAGTCGATAAATGCAGCCCTGGAATGAAATTTAATTTGTTGAAATCACCTCATCTTTGACCATCTCATCTTCATGACATTACTTATAGTGGTGCCCAATCATTATGGTTGGCATTATGAATTTAAAGAATTCACTTGCGCAATTCATACTGGCAGTGTCTCACAATATTCTAATGAAAATATTAATAATCTCCCAAGGAATTCTGTCCGCGTAAATTTCTCTCACGTGGCGTAAGAATATCCGCGTAATAATCTCCACCCGGGCGTAATAATCTCCCGCGGAGTTTTCTCTGCGTAAATATCTCCGCGTAAAAATCCCCGGCGGAGTTTTCTCGTAACTCCATAAAACTCGGGGTATATTCATTTGTGCAACCCTACCCACTGGCAGACACATAGGCAGTTGTCGTGCACATGACCGGGGATCGGTGTCGCACCATGCTCCTGTAAACATTAACGGTCATAGTACTAATGAACTGGAAGTTATACACGAGTGCATAATTTATTGATTCACCTCCAGATCTTCTACTCGTAGCTCCAACTAGCTACTCAAGTATGAGGCACGACTTACTGGATCATAATATGGACATGCAAAGTCCCCACACCGGAATTTTACAGTGGCGACCTTAACCGTGAAAGCAGCAGTGAAATTCAGAAATGATCTTTCAGGGAGATTTACAAAAATCCGACCCCTGCATTAAATCTCGTACGTGTCAAATTGTACGTCGGCACCTGGTAAAAACACGGAGCTACATGTATTCCTCATTGCTCTTGCAGTAGATTGCTACTCACATTCGAGCCATCGTGAGTATGATTTGCAATAGGACTGCAGTATACATATTGCACGTGCAGCTATTTAGACTTAAGTCTTACGAAGGTTTAACATGAGTGTTATCTTACATTACACACACTCTACTGTCACGTTTTATACTACAGCACTACTATTCTTAATTCCAGCTTTACACCATAATTATTGGAATGAAGCAAGCCTTCACTATTGCTAAAACAAATAAACACGTACGCTAATAAAAATCGTATATCATAGTGCAATAATTATAATTTACCAGGATACTGTCACTCAAACTAATGTTTTGGAATAACTTTAACTGCTGAAAATTACTGTGAATTTGGAAATGATTAGTAGTTTCCCGTCGTTTCAGTTAGTTAGTGAAAATGTAGCTAAATACATATACAAACTGTACATGCAGTAAGTGTCGTTGTGATAATTCTACACTTTAATTTTAAAATTTAAACTTGCACAAATATATCGGATTGGTAAACCATAAATACAGCACAATGAATTGAAATTAAATTAGACACTTTCATGTCAGTACGTATAGTGAGTTATTGACAGCCGGTCCGATTCGTTGGAATACTATCTGAATGTTCCAGTGTATTAAGTCAAACGTTTCTGCTGGTACAACTAGTAACACTAGTCTTGCTGGCTGGAAAGACCAATATTATAAGTCTCCGTTACATTCTAGCAAAAATCATTACTTTTACAAACATGAAATTCGTTGTACGTTTTAATATCCTGCTGATGGTATTTAACGCTGTTGCCACAACTAACAATAAGAATATAGAACATTCCAATCAGTATCCCGATATTATTTCTACACCCAATTTACAGTTGTTCTTAAATACGTTACGTTCCACTCAAAGTCATGAATTTTGCCCTTTCAACATGTTCGAGTACTACAAGAAACCATCCAAAACTCTTAGTACTCACCGAAGCTATCACAACCAAACAGAAATTTACACGTCAATCAAGACCGATATTATTGAAAGTAAAAATGTATTTCCAAAAAGTTTAGTCGGTAGCTCAAACAATCCAGCTCTGAAACTATTACTACGTAAATATCAGAATCATTGTGATACAATCGTAATTACTATCTCACAGCATGCCCACTTGGACAAACTTGCTCATGCTATTTTATCCATCGGCAGAACAAATGTAGATCAGTACATCTTCGTTAGTACCAAGACCAAGCTTGTTCAAGACCTTTCTAAAAAATCATTACCACCAAAAAGGTTAAAGTATGTTTTGGGAGTGATTCTTTCATCAAAGCAAACCACACAAGACGTGACATACTTTCATAGCTCAGTTACGAAGAATCGTGTGAGTTTGAATGGAATTAATCTTAAAATCACATCCGTTCACATTCCACCGCTCTTAAATATGAAAGATAACCAACTTATTGGGGGCATGATGTACAAGTTATATGCAGGAGCGTCCAAGAACTTTAATTTTACATACGACGTATACAAATTTATGGAAGGATCAGGTCGATTATTGACGAACGGAACCTGGGTCGGGTTAGTGGGTGAGCTATTGTACCATCGGTTTGATTTATCAGCAGCAATTCGCGTCACACCAGCACGCTACGGTTTGATTGACGCTGCGAATTTTTTATGGAATGAAGATGACCTTATATTCATTACATCGCTTCCTCAGAGACGCATTCCTTGGGCAGCCATCTTCCAACCTTTCACGTTGTCTTTATGGCTCGTAATTCTTGTCGCATTGGGAGCCATGACACTTTCTTTGTTCTTTGCAATGATAATCACGACATTGCTAAACACCCGACACACACCTTATCCAACAATAATTGCTGATGTAATGTGTATTATAAACGAAAACTATTTTGAGTATGCGTACACCTCACTCATTACGACAGTTGGCATATGTCTGGACCAGGGCGTACAAATACAGAAAGGAACTAAGATTCTTGTAATGATATGGTTGCTGTCCATTTTAGTCATAGGAACAGGCTACAAGGACAAGCTCTTTGCTGCCCTGACATCCCCTGAATCCGAAGATGTACCCCGAACTGTGGAAGAACTTCATGCTAGGACGGACTACAGAGTAATATTTCATTACTGGAAAAGTTCACACTTTAACCAGTTCAAAACTTCCGAACGTCAAATACACAAAGATTTGGTAAAACGTTTCATTCTAGAGCCCGAAATCGCAAAATGTGTGTTGATGGCTGTGTTTGCACCAAAAACGGTATGTTTTGGGACCACGTCTGTTATTAAATTAACACTAGCAAGCAATACGACCCTTGTATCTGCTTTTGAAGCTGCAGTTTTCAGTGGTTCTGTTTTTCTGATGGACCCAATGTATATTAGTGTGGGTCTCCAAAGAAGATCCATCTATTTGGAGGATTTTTCGAAGATAGTTAGCATGTTTCGTGATGGAGGATTCATGGAATACTGGGGCCAACAAGAATTTATGACTTATAAAGCAAAGGGGAAGAGATGGGTTAATTCAGATCCGACGGGCTATGTGTTTCAAAAACTGAAACAGCTTATAACTGATTATACTGTAATCACAAAACCTTTTCAAATAAGCAATTTCTTTGTTATTTTTTGTATTTATTTCCTGGGTTTCTTGTAGGAATGGGACTGTTCCGGAATGTTCCTGGATTTCTCGGAATGGTCTGGTCCTTGAGCCTGGACCAGACCATTTGATCTGTTCTCCGTGTAGGACCAGGACCATATGGTCTTTTAGACTGTAGGACCGGATCCATCTGGTCCGTACAAATTGTTGGAACAGGAACACATGTTCTGTTCCTCAAAATAACTCGGACCAGACCGGAACAGAACAGACCAGACCACTAGGACCAAATAGGTTTATAATACGATGACAACACGCAAGCATTTGACAATTTAGATAATGTTTTAAATAATCGATCGATATCATGCTGTACGATCTAGCAATGTTATTTTATTCGCGGGAATTGGAAATACTTAATGGTCATCTATCGAATCTGGTCCGACCATTTGAAATAAATGCTGGAACGTTCCAAATGGTCTGGGCCAAACAAAGGACCAAACATTCTGGTCTGTTCTTTGAGCTGGACCAGGTTTAATTGGTCTATCAAGGTTCTTGGACCAGATACATTTGGTCCTTTCGTAACCAGGGAACAGACCGGAACAGACCATGAAACAGACCAGAACGGACCAAAATTTCTGGTCCGGACCGGAACAGTCCCATTCCTAGTTTCTTGTGTTCTGCAATATTTTTTGCTTTGGAGATTTACTCGGAACAATTGTTATATTTTTTTAATTTGTAAAGATTTTTCCGAAAGATAATTTGTTCTAGTTTCCCCTCAGAATTATTTAAAGCCTACACACCAGAAAGGTAAAAATATCCTGGATCGGAAGGTGTGAAATTTTTAACGCTATTTGTATATCTACATTACTGTACGCGGGGTCCATTTGTTGATGGTGACGCCAATGATTTTTATGAATCAAACCTGAAAAATTGTTTAAGAAATAAGCGTAATTCTTGGAATACGTTATGCCAAAAGTCACCATTTAATACATTGAACACATACTGACACCTTTTTTACACAGCACTTATGTATGTACATATGCACTGTTTTATGTTCAACGGTTAAGTGTTATAGTACTGATCAAGTATACCTAATGAATTTATATGTAAAATCATCAAACTAATTGCCATTGCACCCATATTATTTGTTAATGATGTATTCTGCCAATTCTGCATATCTCACACATGCCTGATTGTTCTATCTGTATTTCGGTTAGGTAGGAAATCCTAAATTAAGTTGTATTTGTGGCTAATTTTGTTGTCTAATTCTTTCCCAGGTTTTGTAATTAATATTTGCAATACATTTACACCGGCGATTTTTAGCAATTTGTATTTCCATCACTTCTTCCTCCTAAACGAAGTTATTTTGACATGATGATCTACTCGGTATTCCCTTTACACCAAATTTCATTAATATTGTGGAATAGTTTGTCAAGTAAATTTGTTCGAATTCAAAAACAAAATATAAACATATCTACATAATTGAAAAGTTTACCACCCATGGGCAATATGAAATAAAAGAAGGCTGTGGCCATGAAAAATATTGAAAAGTGGTTCATGAAATAATAAATTAGTTCAACACATGTTGTAGAGTAGGCTGTTTTCTCGATTTTACGTTTTCAAAAAAATACCCAAATATTTAAGGTAACTGCAACTTGAAAGCCAGGTACAGATATTACAAGCGCTCGTACCTGTACCTGATGAAGTCGACTTTCCAATACTCGTACCTGTACCCAGCTTTGCGGGCAAAAATTGTGTGTACCCAGAAAGTACCCAACATTTGTGGGTACACATGTATTACATTTTGTACCTGAACCTGTACCCATATACCCGGGTACTCCACAATGGAGAGAACTCTTCAAAGCAATAAACTTAGAAGATGAATTTAAGAATCTGACTACAGAATATCTCCAAACAAACAGCATCAAGCTATGGAAAATGATCGATCTTCACGCTACAAATAGGGACGTGGAAGATATGCTCAGAACAGAGAGTCCACACTATATAAACTTAAAATCACATGTATGGATGGAAAACTTCTATAGAAATGAGTATAGCTGGGCACTTATTAAATTCATCCAGAACTTAAGACTCAATAAACCAAGAGTAAATGTACAAGGCAGAAGCATAAACCTAAAGGCAATAATGTACAGATGGAAGCCTAAATGTAGACCAAATGACGTCGCCTGCTCCTGCCTCAAAGAACCAGAAGATTGCTTCCACATAATGTGTGAATGCGAAACCTAATATAACATTAGAATGAAACACATCCCAGAAGCTACTAACCTAAACCGACAGAACTTCATACAATATTTCCTCGATAAAGAAGACGAACCCAGTTACATAAAAAGAGCTTACCTATTCTGGACGGAAGTAATCAGACTAAGAAACGCAACGTAAAACTAAACGCTAGGGCACAGATAAGGTTCATCGCACAATAGTACTCATCCACAAGACCGGTACGCGAAACGTAAGTAAAAAGGAAGCGTATGCTAGTCTACCCAACAAAAACTAAGTTGTGGAAATTGAGATAACTCGCCCTCGCAACGTCTTAAGCTACAAAATGTAAACCATATAATTAACATGAAAAGAAGTGTGGGTTTTTGACGGCCCTTGTTATAGCAGGGAACCTTTTTTACCTACACCACAATTACTTATCCATTTATTTATTTATTTATTTACTCAATATTCTACCATGAATTGTTTTACATGTCGTGAATGTGAATTTTACCATGTCGCCAGATAAACCTTAATTGTACTAATTGCGATGAAAAGCGGGTTGTAAGGGCTAAGGCCATATCGACCCTTAATAAATCTATCTATCTATATACCCGGGTACTACATGTACCCATGAGGAACACTAGTTGGATCGATTCAGATCCGAAGATCTATGTGTACCAAAAATTCAATTCAAAATTCGTTGGCCGGTATCTTAGGTTTCTCCACTCGTATGGCATATTATTTTAACGGCATGCTCCTTGACAAGGGTAGTAATTTCTTGTCAGCTGACTGTTAGCATACTCTCAATGCATAACCCATTTCGCTGGAGGGTCCATATCTGTTGCATTAATGGAAACAATCTTACCACTTCGGCGTGCCTGCAATTAATACCGAGTACAAATGACAATAACTTCAGAATTTGTGTACTCCTGCCTTCAACATTTGTAAAATATTTTACATATTTTCCCAGGATATTCAATGATTGTTTTTCTGAATTAGTTAATGAATTGCCAAATTTAGGAAGCCTAACGTATTCACCAAACAATGCGTTCATATCTACTTCGATGCTTACAGCTTTATCTGCTGCTTCCATGAAACTCACAAAAAATAAACTCATTTTGCAAACTCACACTTTAAATATTGGAATCCGTAATTCCAACATTTGCACAACTTCCATATAATTTACTCATACGGCATCAAAAATGATGGCTACCTTTCCTGCTAGAATTAATAAACTACTCATTTCCCACTCTAAATTGTAAATGCGTTGTTTATAACTGTTTCAAGGATTTAAAAAACAGTGATGACAAAACTACAGCTGCCGAATAAGCCATGACGTATCATGAAAAGATGGTAAAGAGTCAAAAATCTTTCAGAAGTTCCAGATTCTAAAATAGCGGTTTCATTGGAATTAGGAAAAACCAAAGTTGCAGCTTTAGTTCAAAATGTTCCAATTCCATTTTTACTCCAAGCTTTGATAAATTAATTAGGTTTTGGAGTGTTAATTTTCTATAGAAACAGGTGCAAGTTTTAAAAAACTGGTGTTTTCCACTTGCTTAAAGACACTTTGTTTATTATTTATGAAAATCCGGAAGAATCAGGGTAACTGTATTTTATATCATGGAGGAGCTCATTCAAAATTTTGAAACTAAAATCAACAAGTTTTCTTCAGCACAATATGCAAGCCAAAAATAAATAGTGAAATTCCACTGAAACGTATGTTTGTTTATTTAAATTTTAAACTCACTTAGAAGTCTTGATTTGAGAATCAAATAATGTGGGAACCATGCCTGCATCCCACGACTATCTTGACCAGAGGTTCTATGGTATCCACGATTTTGGTTCAACTTGGTAACTATACTTACGTCAACGGCCAATACAAATGTGGGTGGAGTTCTCAGCGGGTTTCTTGACGACCTTTCCCTTTTGGGGGTAACGGGAACAGGACCTGCACGAACCTCGGTTGTGGCGGTAATTATCCATTATAGCGTTTGTCATGTTCCATGGGCAATCTTTGCCTGCAATGATGAAAATGAATTGAGCCATCGAAATGGAATATTCTTTCTACTTAAACTTTCTTAATTCCCAATGATAAAATTAAAGAACGACCTCGAACGATAGGGGATAGGGTTTGTATGTATCTTTTATGTTTGAAGTTTTCGGCATTACTTTTTGTTCATCTTGATGAAGCCTTCGATGTTGTAACCTGTCGATCACAAGTTATAAGTTTCAAGTTTTTAAAATAACTTGAAGGTCAACTCTGGTCCTACTAATTATCCATATTTGAGCCCTGAGTAATTAATTACATTTATTTTACGCTACATATTTGCCATTTCGAATGGCCCATAGTATGTGAGGGGGGATGGTACAGGTACTCTTGCAGTCCCGAGTAGTTTTCCCTGCCAACTCCAAAACCTCAGCTGCCAAGCAAATACTCCATGAATTCGGCCAAGCAAGCCCAATCTTCCACTCCGACTTATCCTGTATAGCTATCCGTTAGACGGAATCGATGGTTACAACCACCGAGGGTGTCATCGGCTTGACCTTTCTTCTCCATTCCGTTAAACATGGTTCAGAGTCGTCTACGGGTTTCTTGGCTGCGTTGGGCTGTACCACGTAAACCTCCTCTTCGCTCCGAATGGCCACCTCTAAGTGATGGGGGATGACACAGGAACTCTTGTAGTCACGAGCAGCTTTCGTTACCAACTCCAAAATCTCGGCTGCCAAGTCACTTCGCCATGCCTTTGGCCAATAAAACTCAACCTTAACACCCAACTCGTTCGTCGGGATAGAAGCTGTCAATTCGAAGCAATTGGCGGAAATGATGACGGTGAGTAACTTTTTATGCTGTAACTTCGTATTTGCCTTTGCCATCCCTTCCAACATGACGGAATCCGTAGAACCGTTCCCCGATGTTCGGAGATTTTTCGTCTTCACAGCAGGGACCCGGGCGTTGTTGATGGAAGGAGCGAGCATGACAGCGTCCACATCTTTGTCGGCTTCAGATATCGACATCAGGATGGTTTGGAAAGAAGGACCATCTTTCTCGTTCAATTTGGTCACAGCTTCAACGACCAACGCAGGATTTCCCTCTACCGTTGAATGCACCACATTTGCTCCCTTTGGCATCGCCGCATCGGCTTTCTTCGGAGAAGCTGCAGCTGGTTTCGGTGAATTGACTTTAACAGCGGGCTTCTTCGGTTTCTTCACTTTGGGCTTTTTCTTTTTGGCTGCCTTTGGTTTCACGCCCAGCTTGAAGGAACCTGCAGCTCCTTTCCCTTTCGGTTGGAGCAGAGTTCCCTTCTTCACAGCCTTGATCAGGGCCTTCTTGATGAATGGGGCGAGCTTGGCCACATTCACATTTTTGTGGGACTCAGAAATTGACTTCTTGATAGCTTGGAGAGAGGACCCGCCTTTCTCGTTCAACTTGGTCACGGCTTCAACGACCAATACAGATGCAGGGGGATGGCTGGGGGCTTTCTTTGCAGCCTTGGATTGGGTATTCGTATACCTGACGAGTTTTCTGGAGTCTATAACCATTCTGGTGACTTTCACGAATGCCTCTGGCAATTTGATGGTAGCATGGACAGGACATGCTCGAGCCTCAGTTTTTATTTTTGTGTCCGTGACAGTTCTGGTGAGTTTCGTGGATGCCTCTTCCTCTTTGATGATGGCAGGGATAGGACTTTGAGGAGCCTCGACTTTTATTTTGGTATCCGTCATTGTTAAGGCGGGTTTCCAGGGCGCCTTTTCCTCTTTGATGGTGACATGATCAGGCATTTCTGGAGCCTCGATTTTTATTTTGATGTCCGTCACTGTTATGGCGGGTTTCATGACTGCCTCCTTCACTCTTTGATGATGGCTTTGACAGGAGTTATTGGAACTTTTGTATTCCAGGCAGGAATTGGCAAATATGTGTCCGAATGCCAAAGTCAATATTTATACGGAGCTTGTAAGGTTGGAGAGGAGTGCGGACGTAGAAGTGATATTATTCCTACGTTGTATGTACAAGAGATATATAATTGTAAATGTTTGCAATTTTGGGCAAAAACTGGTTTATTTCTGTAAGATTTTGATCTTGCGTAACCCAAACACTTGACTTACAAATGTCAAAGAATATAAATTTCTTCTGTGTGAAATCTTGTATGTGATCAAATCATACTGAAGTTAAATATTTGTATAGTAATAAATAAATATACGCTAGTTTTGTTTCAACGTATATTTTATCTGGGAATTTACTATTATTTACTGTGATTTTTTTAGCACAAAACTAGCTAAGATCATCCTGCGTTGGAAGCTTTCGTATTTTAAGGAAGCTTGCCGTAATAGGTGTTGGCAAAATATTCAATGAACTATTATGCTGTTAAAATTGTCTTCGATAATATTCTAAATACAATATTTGGAAATAGAAAAACCTGGCTTCTTTGATTGTTTTAGTTACCTTTTCATGATTCCAATGTATCAAAATATGCGAACGATTTTAACAAACCGAATAATATCTACATATGTACCACCTTAATGTTTTTAAATATTTGTACAGATATTCAATACTTTAAAAATATCACGATTGTAGCTCCCAGGAAAATATGGTGGCCCTTAAAAGGGCCGTTGATTTTTAAACGAAGGTTACTGAAATAAATCATTTAAGCACGCTCTCCTCGGATACGACGGGCCAATTGGATGTCCTTTGGCATAATCGTCACTCGCTTGGCGTGGATGGCGCACAAGTTCGTGTCCTCAAAAAGTCCCACCAAATAAGCCTCTGAAGCTTCCTGGAGAGCCATCACAGCCGAGCTCTGGAAACGCAAGTCCGTCTTGAAATCCTGAGCGATTTCTCGGACCAAGCGTTGGAAGGGCAACTTCCGGATGAGCAATTCCGTGCTCTTCTGGTAACGACGGATTTCTCGGAGAGCGACAGTACCAGGGCGGTAACGATGGGGCTTCTTCACTCCTCCGGTTGCAGGGGCACTCTTACGAGCAGCCTTCGTGGCGAGTTGTTTACGAGGGGCTTTGCCTCCTGTGGACTTACGGGCAGTCTGCTTTGTACGAGCCATTGCTACTTGAGTAAAGGTTTAGGGTGGAGCTGTTGAACGTTGTAAGCTTGAAGTGAGAATGAGTCAACTTATGCTGAAGCTCGCCCTTTATATAGCTATTGAACGAGTAAGTTATGTGAAGGAGGGAAGGGATGGGTAAGTTTTGCTCTTTGGTAGCTTGCAACTGTACTGCTTATTATTATTCGAACGACACACACCCGAAAGTTGACTCCTTTCTATATTTTTCAAGCCTACTTTGAAATTTATTAAACATATAAAAATACGTTTGGTTAACCATTACTATAGTACGACGACTGGAAATGTTGTAGTTGTATAGTATTTCCTCCGAACCAATTTAATTAATAAACATGATGTGGCAGAATGAGTCGGGAGCATGTATTTCACCATGAAATTTGTCAATCGTCAATGTTGGTTATTAAATATATATATTATATAAAATTGATTTTCTTCGAAACATCCATATTAGAATATAATACAAAGAAGTATATGGTAAACATTTTGGAATCCTTAAAAAATAACTTGAAAATAACATTTTGGAGTTATTAATTATGCATTGAATGAATAATGCTCGCCCATAAATATTGTAAGCACTTCATTTGCACTTGAACAGCTCTCATGAACAAGCTCCATTTGTAATAAATTGTTATGCTGTACACAATTAACCATCACTTACTAAAGTTATGCAACTTCCTAAATAATGAATCACAAGTCATAACCCTTTTTCCAGATATAGTAGCCATTGAATTGTCGAGGGCTGAAATATTTCCGTAGTATTTGATGGTAACGATTTTGAGTACATCATTTCCGGGCTCTTGCTAATTGATTGATAATTATTAAATTTTTTAGATATTTTGTCGCTGTAAATGCTAGTCGAACACAAATACTTATAGTACAATCACGTACGAATAACATATAGCTCTCAGGAAAATGTGGTGGCCCTTAAAAGGGCCGTTGGTTTAAGTCTACAGGATGTCAGGTCAATTTATTTGGAGGAAGTGTACTTGGTCACAGCTTTGGTCCCTTCTGACACGGCGTGTTTCGCAAGTTCTCCCGGCAACAACAGTCTCACTGCAGTTTGGATCTCCCGAGAGGTGATCGTCGTCCTTTTGTTGTATTGGGCGAGTCGGGAAGACTCCGCAGCGATCCTCTCGAACACGTCGTTGACGAAGGAGTTCATGATGGACATGGCCTTGGAGGAGACCCCAGTGTCAGGATGGACTTGTTTCAATACTTTGTAGATGTAAATGGCGTAGGATTCCTTCCTCTTGCGCTTCCTCTTCTTGTCGCCCTTGTTGATGTTCTTCTGGGCCTTCCCAGCCTTCTTGGCTGCCTTTCCACTAGTCTTCGGGGGCATGGTGAGAGTTGAGTAGTTAGGTCTATTCAGATGGATATCCAGTGATGGAATGATGTAGAGAACAACTGGGCCGAGGTTTATATAGCGAGTGGGAGAGTAGAGTGGGAATGCTGGGGGTAACATGGGTGGACACAGCTCCGTATGATTGTATGATAGTGGTCGTTAAGCAGTATAGCATGCGTATACCTTCTACTTTCTACCTACCACCTGCTCCTCTATTGTTAAAGGTCTAGCTATACACTTCTTGCGGTCATCGGTAATGCCGTACAATATTACCCTCAATCTAGGCCTTCCACTTTTACTGAAACTGAAATTTTTGACTTGACCCTTGCAATTGTTTGTAAATTCATTATTGGGTAAAAAGTATAAATATATTTACAAGATCTGTGCTGCATGGAAAATGTATTGATTTTAGGTATAAGCAGGGTTGCACAAATAAAAATGCCCTGGGTTTTGTGTCTAAATTTTGATAATGAATAACAAAAATACAGCAAAAATGTCTGCCAAAAAAATGAAGTTTAATTAATAATGAAGTTTGGGTTTTATAACTTTATTACATTTAAGATACTCCGAATATACATTATTTCAAAGTTTGGAGCTTGTCCAGCAAATTTTTACTGACTTTGAGAATTGTAATTTACCAGTCCATGCCAAATTTCTAGGAGTTAAAAATGTGACAATGGAAAAATTAGTATTGCTGATTACGAGTTAGAGACAGACTGTTATACATTCGTGTCAGTTTTTAATATTTTCTTGTTACATTTTTGCAATAGTATTTACTTGCAGTCTTATAATTACACATATATTATCATACATATTGTTTTGTGATTTAATATGCAAATTTAGTGGTAGCTAAATATACATGTCGGAAAAATGAGCACCTTCCGCGTATGTTTTACATTTTTAACGTGATGATTAACAAGGTTTGGGGCTTTCAGAATCCAACGATTTTATAATACAGCTTCGTTCATAAAAATCAGGGCGAAAATCCCAAAAATGTCTGCCCTAAGCTGACAAGTAAAGTGAGATAAAATGAAAATGCAAAAAAAGCCATGGCGTTTTCAATTGTGCAACCCTGGGTATGAATACAGCCAGGCACAATTATTAATTTGAAATTTCATAGGGCTATCTTGGAACTATATGTAACTGGTATTCAAAATTTCGACCAAGTATTATCACGTGTCTATTATACCTGAATATGCAGCTGTGGTCAAAGCTTTTAACACGCTGGCATCCCCAGTCCCTTAGAGTTTTTACTCATCCGAGATTTAATAAATATTTCTGACTAATTGAATTTAAAGCGATCACTGCTCTTAGGAAATTTTGGTGGCCCTTAAAAGGGCCGTTGGTTCAAATTTGTACATTTTCAGTTAACACTGCCTTTAAGCAGCTTTCTTCTCGGTCTTCTTGGGCAGAAGGACGGCCTGGATGTTGGGCAAAACTCCACCTTGGGCAATCGTCACTCCCGACAACAACTTGTTCAACTCCTCGTCGTTTCGGATCGCCAACTGCAAGTGACGGGGGATGATTCGGGTCTTCTTGTTGTCCCGAGCCGCATTTCCTGCCAACTCCAGAACCTCAGCTGCCAAATACTCCATGACTGCGGCCAAGTACACGGGAGCCCCAGCACCCACTCTCTCCGCGTAGTTCCCCTTTCGGAGCAAACGATGGATACGACCCACGGGGAACTGAAGACCTGCTCGGCTGGACCGGGTCTTTGCCTTCCCCTTGACTTTACCGCCTTTACCACGTCCAGACATGTTGAATTAAGAGAGATTGAGTTAAATGGGACTTTCTAAGCAGAGTTCTAGCTTTGATATGATGAAAGGTAAAGGAGCTCAGTGGTATTTATACCCGTTGAGGGGGTAGCAGTTTGTTGGGGCGAGTAGGAGCGAGCTGTCGTAACAGAATTCCATTCCCCCTCAGGGACTAGGAACCTCTTTCTGTCCTTGCTATATGTGAACAATTTTTCAGTCTCGATGTTACTACACTTAGGTACACAAAATTTAATTTATTAAGAGTAAACTAGTTTCAAATTGCAATCCATATGAAATGAAATTTTTAGAAATAATGCTTAACAGTACATCCAAAAATAGTATGTAACAATTTTTCACTGGTCACTGCAGGGACTTTTGATTTTAAACGATTTACAAAAGTAAAATAATAATAATTTAAGTATACCGATCTCACTCTCTCTCTCGCTCTCTAGCTATTAACAATCATTCGAGAAATTTTTTTTACATTTCCTTGGAGTAGCTAATAGTGCCAAGATCTCATGGTGTTTTTCAGAAGCAAGCTTTTTATTTCTATCCAACTAGAATTAGTCCCTTTCCTAAAACGTTCCTTCTGACCCTTTGATCCTATTCATTTTCTTGGAATTGTGTGTTTCGCACATTATTAACATTTTTATTTTACATTTTACTTTAAAATGTTTTCCAAATTTCGTTGAACCCTTTCATTCTCAATAATTTTCCAGTATGTGTGTATGTTTACATGCATGTCGTTTTTCATAGTAGCCGTATAGTAGTACACTTCAAACTGAATACAAACATAATTTCAGAACCCATAGAAAATATTTAATATGGAATTTTTTAAGATAATTCAGCTTTTATACTACATATTTTGTGATCAAATAATTTTTGTTTGCAATTATATTGTGGTCAACTATAGTTATAGTTTGGCTATAGCCTAAACGGATTTCTATTAAATCTGTTTACAATATTTATCTGAAGAAATGAACAATATGAACACAATTCTTGCCCAAAATAAATTGCCTTTCTTTTAAGTGTTTTTGCGAAAATTCACAAAATCTACGCAGGTTGTTAACTATAAATATATACATCGATCCAAATTAATGACATGCTTCAAGATCCAACGAAAACGTTTTTCAATATGCAGGTACGTATTTTCATGTTAAAATTTCATTATAAAATGTCCATGGATAGATAACATGCAGACTACTTATAGACTATAGTTCCCCCAGTGTATACAAATGTATTACATAAATCCTTAATAAACATACTCGCTCTCAGGGAAATGTGGTGGCCCTTAAAAGGGCCGTTGGTTAATTGATGAGATCATTGTTCGGATGAAGGGATGTCGAAATGTTTAACCGCCGAATCCGTACAAGGTTCTTCCTTGACGTTTCAGGGCATAGACCACGTCCATGGCTGTCACTGTCTTCCTCTTGGCGTGTTCAGTGTAAGTGACCGCATCTCGGATCACGTTCTCAAGGAACACCTTCAGAACTCCTCGGGTCTCTTCGTAGATCAAGCCAGAGATACGCTTCACTCCTCCACGACGAGCCAACCGACGAATGGCGGGTTTCGTAATTCCCTGGATGTTATCCCGCAACACTTTCCTGTGACGCTTAGCTCCCCCCTTTCCAAGACCTTTACCTCCCTTGCCTCGGCCAGTCATGTTGAAGATGAGTTGAGTGAAATATTGCTGCTCAGATTGTATTAGGAATACAGAATGATTTGGTAGGAATTGGGAGCATGCTTTTATGCCACACAAGGGGGAGAGAGTGCGGACGTAGTTGAAACGCATGGAATATTTTTGCTCGGAAACGGACCATCCATCGTTTCTCCATAAACTCCTTTCGTGCCGTTGTCGTCATCCGCTTTAATTTTACTTAAGTAATTTCAGCCTATTCGGTATCTATTCAGAAAGGTTAATGACACTTTTCTCTGTTGAAATTTGAATCAGTATTACGTAAATTATCTTAACATGGTTTTCTATATAGGATTCTTCTTTTGTGTACACTATCAGAAACAAGGATGGGTTGAATATGAACAAACAGATCTGGAGTCACTGGTTTTAATCAAATTCAACGGTCCAGATTTAGACCAGTTCGATTAATATGAATACACAAGCGGGGGTAAGAGCTGATGACGATGTGAGTGAAGGTGACTACCCAAAGAAGGACGAACATTTCAACATATTTTCTTAAAAGTCGAATCTACAGTCGAATACAGTATAAAATCTACTCAGAGCAGTTTTTAGTTAGTTATGTTGTAAAAGAAATTTGATTCCAATCGAATCTTATCAATTTTAATCAGTAGGCAAATACGTTATTTTATCAACCTTTTAATTCGTAAATTACATGTTACATTTTAATTTGCACTTCACGAATAATTATTTTATAAAATATATAAGAACTTTATTGTCACTGCTTTCCATTGAAACATTGAAAGTAACCATTACTGACTCAGTATACTATTTGACAAGGTATTCATTATTAGTACAATATTGAAATGTTTACAACGAAAATAATTAGACATTATTGTATAAATGATTATGACATTTATGCACCACTATTTTAAAACTATTGCACCCGTATCATTAACTATTGATACAGGGGTTTTTAATTGATGTATAAAATTCATGAAGAACTTTGAGATTGTTCCTCTAGCATCAATGCAAAGACCAACAGTTTCAATATTTTTAACATCAAAATTAGATTTAAAAGGAGGAATGCATGGGTCATAAATTTATTTCTTCTGTTGATTTACTTGGTCTGCGTTGGTTCATATATATTATACTAGCATTCAAGCCATCCACCAAGGTGGATGGGAAAACTGGGATTGCAATGATTTGATAGCAGTGAAAAAGGCCCCAACTCAGGCTCAGCCCCAACTCATCGGCCAACAAATTCATCGGCTTCAAAACGTGTACTCTAATAAAATCTAAAGTTCCCAAACGATTTCAATTAAATTGGGCTCCCCGAACTCAGCATGAAGAGTTGTGGTGGTACATCTCAAAAAACCGTCAAATTTCCCCACCTCGAAGAAATTTCATTTAGCCTGCCCCAAATGAGAGAATTTCAATGTATCCTTGTAAAATGTTAACTTCGCAACCGATTTCAATGAAACTACGGAACAGTTAACATATCAATTAATATTGTCGTTAATATTTAGAATAGTAATTCGGGAAAGTCAATTACTTATTTATATGAGGAATCAGTAACTTTCATAGTAAATCAAACTACATCGGGGTTTTACTGTGTATCAGTCACAGACACCTCAACAACTACAATTTTCATTGACATCGGTTGAAAACTTTCGATTTTATTAGGATACATTGAAATTCTCTCATTTGGAACTGGTTACACGAAATTTCTTTGAGGAGGGAAATTTGGCGGTTTTTCGACATGTACCACCACAACTCATAATTATGAGTTCAAAGAGACCATTTTCAATGAATTCGGTTGGGAAGTTTCGATTTTATTAGGATACATTGAAATGCTCTCATATGGAGCTGGTTAAACAAAATTTCTTCGGGTCGGCATATTTGGCGGTTTTTCGAGATTTACCACCACAACTCTTCTTGCTGAGTTCTGGGAGCCCACTTTTGTTGAAATCGGTTAAGAACTTTAGATGTTATTAGAGTACATTGGAATTCTCTCATTTGGGGCTGGGTAAATGAATTTTTTTGGGGCGGGAAATTAGGCGGTTTTTCGAGATGTACCACCACAACTTTTCTTGCTGAGTTCTGGGAGCCCACTTTTGTTGAAATCGGTTAAGAACTTTAGATGTTATTAGAGTACATTGAAATTCTCTCATTTGGGGCTGGGTAAATGAAATTTCTTAGGGGCGGGAAATTTGGCGGTTTTTCGAGATGTGCCACCACAACTATTCATGCTGAGTACGGGGAGCCCATTTTTGTTGAAATCGGTTAAGAACTTTAGATGTTATTAGAGTACATTGATATTTCCCCAAATGGGGCTGGGCAATTGCAATTTCTACGGGGCGGGATATTGTGCGGTTTTTCAAGATGTACCACCACAACTCTTCATGCCGAGTTCGGGGAAATCATTTGCATTTAAATCGGTTGGGAAGTTTAGATTTTATTAGGGTGCATGCTTTGAAGCCGAATGCCGTGTTAGCCGACTATGTGTTGTGCTGAGTTGGGGCCTTCTTCACGCGTTTTGTAATTTGTACAAAATGTTAAACTTGGCATTATATAATTAGGCTAATTTCTAATTTGAAAGAGTGGACTTTCTTGGTTGTGGACGGCTGCCCGTGCAATGCCGCCGCCCTTGCTAGTGTATAATGTTTTTATTTTTTTAGAATATTTTTTATAATATATTTAGTCAGCTATTACTGGCTCAGCAAATAAAAATAAAGCTCGCTTAAATTTGAATCTCAAATCCATAAAAAAAATTGTAAAAAAGTTTTTTTTACTCAATTTCAAATTATTAAGACTTTTTAGCATCCTATTTTCATTTTTGAGCAAAATTATTCAAAGAGGAAAAAGAAAAAGCACAAAAAAATATAATGCTTTAATATTTGTTTAATTTAAAAACAAATTTAATAATTTATTTAGCCAGTTATTGCTGGCTCAGCCAATGAAAAACAGCGCGCGGAAATTTGAATCTCAAATTTGTATTACACCAAGACGGCCCACTCTTTCAACTTAGTAGATAGGATTGGTAATAAAAAGCCATCGGTAGTTAATTCTTCTTTTTCACATTATTATTTTATATGTTGGTGCATTCGAATTTTTGCAGAAGCTAAAATTCAATTCTTGAGTTTGAAACAAACATTTTTTTTCACGGTTGATACAAATTAAATATAACCGTAATATCGATTTAATTCAATGTACTAGGAGGCTTGGTACTAAGGAGCGAAGCGTATACATAATATTTAAAAATCTAAATTATTAATTTGCAAATTGGAAAGTTTGAATTATAAGAGTGCAAATGTTGTGCAAGGCCACAGCATCATTAGGCAATACTTCTTCGGTTTTCAAACCACGCTTACGCTTCCAGCACTGCAATTAACACCAGAAAACAAGCACCAGCAGTGCGAAAATCTGTAAACTGAAAAAATTAATTAACCATTTTCACCAATTCAGGCAAATATAAATAAATAGTTAATAATACTTTTTACATACCCCGAAGTAGGCCATTGACTTTCATTCTGTTGACCTTACGTATTATTGTTGACGCTAACCGACTCATTGAAAATGGTTTTAGTGCTGTTAAGTGTCCCGTTGATGTACAAGTAATACAACTCGTCAGTGTTTGAAACCTTTCTAAAATAATTGTAGAGAATACACCAGCGGGCCGCGTTATTCAATGTACGTAATGAAGAGACAAGCGTGATGCTGATAGATAATAATGCTCTTGATTTATTTCCGCTTATGTATTTATATTTTGTTTTGTTGCAAACACAGAATGGAAACTGACTTTCATAGCAACAAAGATATTACAGGAAATACATTTATATTTGAAATGATGCTATTATTATTGTATTACATTAGAAAGTGATACGTTTAATTTATTGGTACATAATACATACACATGGCTTTCTTTCTTAGGGGCGAAACTGAAAGTAATGTGGATCGTCTTTTCGTAGGGGCAGGTTAAATTACAATTAGAAAATATGCGTAAAACCCTCAGGGTGGCCTTTAAATTGGGGGGGAAATCCGGGAATATTTTTTAATGAAATTAATAGTAATTTAGATGTTAGTATATCATAACGATTAAATTACATAGAATATAGCACTCCTTTCTGCTGCAAATTTATTTCTTCTCTGCTATTATTTATTCTCCGTAGGTGCAACAAACTCAAATATTAAGAAAATTATAAACGAACCCTTTACCTTTATGCTAATATGTTTCAATACATTAATTACTTAAAGTATAACAGAAAAGTAAATGGACTTTAATATTTAGATTAACCATGTCTAGAAAATATCACTTTTCTCAAAAAGGTTTTTAAATTTTTCTCGATTTGGAGGCTTGCGCCAACGTTAACATCTTCGTGGACTTTGAAGTGATTTTTAAAAAACTCTTTAGTGTATCCGGCAGCTTTGAAAATTGGAATTGCAATCGGAATCGAAAAAGAATCCGAAAATTTAAAGTATTAGAATCGGAATTTAAAATACTGTAAAATTAGGTATTGGAATTCTAATCGGAATTGGAAAGTAAGTATCGGTATCGGTATTAGAATTTAATGAAATTCCAATGAATTCCGATTCCATTTCTGATATTGCATTACACAGCCATAAAGAGCCCTTTACGACCTTATATACCTAGTATCTTTACCTTTTACACTTTGCATTTCTATATGATATTTTTGAGCAAACTGTTCTACATCTTCGTAATAAAAATGGAAAGAAAGGTGGTATCATTTGTTCATGGTTATTACGACTACAATGCAAATTTATAAATACAAAAAAATGAAAGACATGTTCCAAGTTGGAACATGAGTTTTGAGTTCATATCATGAAAAATCTGGCTGATCAGGTTTTATTACTGGCTGGCCACTGCTTTGAGTTATAAAAACGTCAAGCTATTATTTCTAATACAATGGTAAACATCAGCTAGTTATGATTTTAATAAATAAATATATTTTTGAAGGAAAACATTCAATAAAAAACATGAAGGCGTCTAGAAATTATTACATTGTATAGTCAAAAAATTACTTGAATAGCGGAAACTAATAACGGATGCTCCTGACAACATCTAGTATATCTAGAGTTTTATAAATATCTGAAATCAACAATAGCAATCTGAAAGATATTTTCACTCAGTAACAGTAACCATTAACTTTAGAGCTATCAAGTAGTCAGAAGTAGGAGCAGAAGTCGGAGTCAGTATTTTCAATTTTCCATTTGCTTCCTGGTTTCCTATTTTTAGCGACTGAGGACTGAATAATGGCGTAATTCAAGTCTATAGTCCTTATTTCATATATTTTTATAAATTCTTTTACTTAAATAAACTAATATGGATTTTGATTTAGTGTGAAATGTCCCACACTTCAAACTCCTACCGAAACCTAGAGTGTTTTCATCAGATTGCTATTTGAAGTTGTCGGTTCTCTCATTCTCATAATTATAATCATTCCTTCGGTACCTGACAAATAAAGCTGCTCCCAATAGTTCGTTGGAACGAATCATTGCCAATATAGATTTCTCCCCTAATTGGTTTATTTCCAATATACTCAGCAACTCCCTGGAAATGCCACCAAATCACGTCTGGGGAATGCCTATTCCTTTTCTGCAACAACCACAGACAAGTCCTGGTGGCATAACAACAATGCCGAGAAGTAACGAGAACGAATGCCTTCGTGAAGTTATCATATATTCATAGTTATATTCAACTTATAAATAGTTGATACGTTAAGAAATTGTATTTGGTTTAGTGCTTTACTTCAGATTTTCTTTTAAGTTATGAAACCATAAACGATTTCCTCAATAAACATGAATCTAGGGTCTACTGCATATTTTGAAGCCAATAAAGTTGTTAATAGATTCCATACTACAGTATTCAATTTTTTATTTTCACCATAAATCTATCTATTATTTCACCATTGGCCCGAACTTCTGTTTTAAATAGTTTCTGGAATAATAATAATTATACATTTATGATTTCGTGTAAAACTGCAACATAAAACGCGAATTACGTGATGATCGTCGCAGTGCCGCTATGCACAGTTCGCAGCCAGAGCTGTGCCAAAACCTTTGGTTTCCTGGGATGTGTGGTATTGTGACAGTAATACAGAAAGGAACTAAGATTCCCCTCAGGACATCGTTCTTATCCTATTTTGAGGCTATATCCTAGATAAACAGTTTGTTTCGTGATGGATGATTCATGAATTATTATTACGCTTAAAATATTACGGAAATTGTAATCCGTTTCTCCGCAAAATACGTTTTATTCTTATAAGGCAAAACAAAATTCTTGTAAGAAATAGCTATATTGTCAATAACAGACCAGCAAACTGCTATCGGTTCAGTTCGAAAGTCCTTTAAAGCTTAATTGTTCTTACTTTGAGTATCTAGTTAAGAAACATCACTCACCTGAAAAATTACGCATTATTTTTTAAATGTCGTGGAAAAAATGAAAACCTGTAATTTTAAATGAATGTTTAAAAATCTCAAATGTCAATCTTTTGCAAACTTCTCAAACAGGTTCTTTATTGCTTAATATGCAACATCTGATTTAAGTACAATATATATTGCTGTAAAATTGGGTTTTTTGTAAGCTTTTACTGTAAAACAACATTCCGACTAAAGTAATAATTATTTGCGCAGTACCAAACTTCATGGTTAACAGTACTACAAATAATACTTTCAAAATTGAATGCGTTAAAGGTGTCTTCTTCAAGCAAAATACATACATTAAATGAATTGATGTAATTGCAAAATACATCACAAAATCTAGCTTTGTAACATCATTCGTGTAAATTGTAAATAGAATTTACAAAATATAAAAAGATTTTGTGAATGCATAAAATAAGACGTCGAGTAAAACGTTCAATAAGTAAATGAGTCTAGATTTACTCATGTTTCACACTCGCTTCGTATGCGTAGTTATGTAAACCCGCAGGCAAGGTAGCATAATTTAAATGCCAGGGCGGAGTTCAGAGCTAATCCAGCCACGACAATCCCCCTGGTATTATTCCCGCGAACAGTATCCCGCTGTCAGTTAGGCCGATGGATATAAGCCCGCTCACGATAATTCCGCTACTAACGAGATAATCCCGCCATGCATTGAAACACACGGAAATGGAAATAAAATGTTGTTGCTATAACAACAGTAAAGGTATTACAGTTGAGCACTCAAGATCCAAAGTAATAAACTTATGCATTCATAAATTAAAGCATATGCCAAATCCATTGGTTACAATGCTACAACAGGAGCGACAATCAACAAGTCAATGCATGCACCTATCATCACTTTTATGGCCACTAGCATTTCCTTTTGTGACGAGCAAATCTTAATCTATGCAAGCAGCAGGATGCTATAACTGCATAGTTTTTTGTTTTCTTTATTTTACCTAAAACGTAAAAATGAAGGTGGTCAATGTAAATTGGACTTCCGAAAACGGAAAAAATAATCTGGCGGAGGTTGAAAATTTCCTGTTCGAAAAAAATTATGTCATAAATCAGGGAACCTTATACAGGTGCTTACATTACAGCGCGCGCCCCGCCAAACTACATGTAATGTTTTTCTAGCGTTGCAATTTAAATGTCATTTTAACATTATTTTCCGAAAATTTTTGTTTGGAGTTATAATTGAGTTAAAAATGAACAGAGTTTAGTGGTATAGCTACATACACATGTCAGATTTCACAATGTAGATACACACAATGAAAACAGGAAATCAACAGCACACAGATTGTTGTCAAGGCCATGGATAGTAATAATAAATTATATCATGGACAGTAATACAATAAAACCTGGGTCGGGAATATCGTCAGCGGGGTTATGGTTGGCGGGATTAGATACTTCTGAGATCGGGATTAAATCCTCGGGGTTGATTCGGTGGGGTTATCACTGTCGGAATTGTCGAGGCGGGATTAGCTCCGGACACGGCCAGGGCATTTTATGCATTTTAATTTCATGACATTGTCGGCATATTCGGCCAAGCGTAGAAATTTTTGGCATATTCGCTGCAATGTTTTCTATGTATTGCTTGTTATCGGTAAAGGTCGCATGTCTGTAAGTCAATCAGTTGGAAAGATATAGCAAATAAAAAGATTTTTTAAATAATTGTATCCAGAAAATAATGTTCTGAGGTCAAACGGTTGACTCCAGGTCGCCGAAGTTATCAGAAGATAAGTAGATTTTATGGCCGATGTTTTGGCGAAGGTCACATGTCCGTACGTCAATCCCTTGTAAAGTCATGGCTATATACCACTAGATTTTGTAGACTGAAGGGAATTACGGACGGACGGAATACACTCGTGCATAAGAAAGTTTCATTTTCTAAAAAGCAGCATGTTACAAGGTGAAATAGATGATTTTATGACAAATAAAAGTTATTCCAATTATTGTTGTTACTTATTTTGTTGTAAGAATTCGTTTTCACACTATGATGTCTAAACTTTGGAAGCAAACATATATTGATTTAAAAAATGAAACATAAATAAATGACTAAAAAACAAGATTTTTGTAAGATTCAAAGCTTGTCATCAGCTGTGTTGTTGTCAAGTGTTTGACTCCTGGGTTTTTAATGTTTCATTTGGGCTGATGAAATGCCTTTTTCAAAGTAGATATTTCATAAAGCTTAAATCTAGGCATGTCTGGCAAGTGCTTAACTTCACGCTAGTAACATATTTCCGACAGATAGGAATAATGAATTAAACATTACAATAAGTAATAATACATTTTGGTGTCAAAATATCCACAAGAATGAGTTTTAGACGTTTATGTAATATTGTTAGGTATGTATATAGAAATTACATAAATTAGTTAAGTCTCACATGAATAGTTAATTAAGTTGTGAAACACACAACCCTAGGTTAAGTTAGTTCAAAGTTACTTAAAACACTTATTGTAAAGGTGCAATGTAAGCACTTCCCATCGGCTAAAGCCGACGAGTGTCAACGTCCCGTTACATCCGTTATGATGTAACGTCTAGACTTAAGATTGTAAAAATAGGCTCAAGTAGCCACTTGTTAAGTTTAAGATTCTTCCAGACTCTTCAGTGAATAACTGAGAGTCATTCCAGTAACACCTATTTTTAGTTGTTAATCTTCATTTCCTTTTCCTTTTGATTTCAATTATAAATAAAAGCAATTAGTCCTCGGATTAATGTAAAATCACACTCAATCGTTTATTCATAATCATTCCTTTCATCAGCACGATTTCCAATTATTTACAATTTCTTGATAATTACATAAGTAAATAATCCAGGAGTTAGGATTTCATGGTATGACCATAACCAACTCTTACATGGTGGCCTTTGTAAAACATTGCCAAAATATTATTGCCCTGGCAATGCTCCCGAATTACTCTCAATTATCACTCCCCTTGGGAAACAATCGATTTACTTTAAGAATTGATTTCATTACCAGGCAAGTTTGAATAATGTGTCATATTTCGTGAGAAATTTTGAGAATTACAGTTTTGGCCACGCAGAGGTTACATTCCTGCATTTTTGACGTTGCAACACGCACAGCTCATTCGGGACTACCCCCAGAGGAGTCAACCTTTATTGACTGTGACCGGTCGAAGAACCCCTCGTAAGTTTTTATTGATAAACGGGGTTATTATTTCTTGTCCACGGAAGGCAGACGGATTTACCTGCGCTTCACCGACCGATGCCCTGAGGTTTTGGGTATACTCAACGGACAGCCACGGAGCTCGGTACCGTTCCCACCTCATCCAGGAGGAATTTTATATAGTAAATACACAGTGTTAAGTTTCATATCCATGAACCACCGTCACGGTACGTACATACTTACGTTATAATTTATGTCCGATAAAAAGAAGCCCTCCGCATCCAAACCAGACCCTAAACCTTCTACAAGTAGAGTCACTCGTAAAAATTCTGACCCTGATTTAAAAGACGCCTCAGAATTAGCAAAAGTCTTACAACAAGCAAAAGCAAAAGCAAAAGCTACAACTAGCACTAGTAAAAATTTACCACCACCTCCACCGCCAGTTCCTCCAGTAGTTCCTCCAGCACAAGTTTCTCCTCCGAGAACTCCCAGTCCACAATATTCTACTCCACCAGGCACTCCACCACCGATCTCCTTACCTCCACCACTTCCTCCTCCGTTACCTGCTCGTCCATTAGTTACTCCCGTTACACGACCCGTTCCCTCTTTTAAACGCCAAATATTAAAAGCCCGTAAAATCCAACATTTTTCCCGTCACGGACCCTCTACCAAAACTCGCAAAGTTAAACCGTTCAAGATGGCTGCAGCAGCAGCAGCAGCGCCACCAGTTCCCGTCAATGTCACGGTGAATACCGCCCCCATTCATTCCATTGTTGACTTCCAAAAGATTAAACAATTCCTTCCGGCAACTCATGATGTTCATGATTTTATTATTGATGTTCAACGTGTCGTGGCCCAATACCAGTGGGATTGGCCCACTCTCCAAGGTCACACTCCCAATTTATTAGCTCGTGACCCCTATCAATGGCTGCAAACACAACTCGCTATTGCTCCACCCATTATTGTTAGTATTGACACATTTTTCACGGCTCTCCGTGAACGCTATGCAAAACCCAGACAAGTTTACCTCAATCAATTAATTTCCCGCAAACAAAAAGACAATGAATCAAGTGCAAAATTTTTATATGATGTTGATAGTATTTGCACTCGCTATGACCCAATCATGACTCAACCTGACCGTGTTGCTTGGGGAATGGAAGGCCTCCTTCCCAAGTACAAATCTGCAGCGGCAGGTTTCCCATTTACAAGCATAGCTGCTCTCGTTCGTTTTTGCGAACAACGGGAATTTGCAGATACAACTGCTGGACCTTCAGATATGGCTGCAAAGGTTAAGTCTTTGGAAGAAACCATCCAAAAACTTACCTTGTCTGATGCGCCTAATGCCCAAGCTAATTTTGCTTTTGTCCCTGGCCGCGGACGCGGTCGTGGCAATGGCCGCGGCAATTTTAATAATAATAATCACCGCGGTAATCAAGGTAACATTCATCAACCGGTTCCCCATCAGCCCCGAGGTAACAATAATAATAATAATAATCACAACAACAATAACAGAGGCCAAAATCAAAATCCACACAAAGGCATGCAATGTTATAATTGTAATAAGTTCGGTCACATAAGTCGTGACTGCCGTTCGGGAAACCAACAGAGGGGGCCCAACCAGCGTGGTCAGGGTCCCCGCCCGAACTTTCGGAACAACAATTTCCGCGGAAACAACAATGGCTTCCGCAACAATCAACAAAACCACGGCAACAATCGCCGGAACGACCAAAATGCCCACAGATTGGAAATTTCATTCAATCCCAATCCACCCCAAAACAATCAAGCTCCCCAGAATCACTTTGCGAATCTTCAATATCCCTCCATAACTTACCCACAATAAATCTATCACCCGCCTCATCAATGTGCCCATATATTATGTGCTATTTTGATGATGTCTCCATTGATGCATTAATTGATACAGGAGCCTCTCATAATTTAATACAAAAGAATCACATCCCTTCCAGTGCAGTCATCACTCCTTGCCCACAAAGATTTGTTATCACAGCAGATAAAGCTCGCATTCCTACGTCCCATATAGCCTCTTTAACGTTCCAACTTGATAACTACTTTTACACAACAGAGGCCCATGTCCTTGAAACGCTCACTCCTCCACTCATCCTTGGCTGTAAGTTTATTACACAATTTGACTTTCATATACATCTGAACTCCAACTCCCTATACAACTCACACGTATGTCATTACTTTCGTAAGCATGCATACTCAGCCACTTGCTCGTCTGAGTGCGGCTGTTCCTCTCCCGTCAAAACATTATTTACTATCCAACTTCCCCCTCGACACCAAATGTATGTACCTACTACACCACTACACACATCTCACACGACATTTTTCAACCCTCATCCACTCATAGAAAAACAATACAAAGTAATTTTTCCTCCGGTTATTAATCCAGCGAAAAATGTTTTACTAGCCACGAACATCTCCACATCTACACAGATTATTCCCGCTGATACCCTTTTAGGTCATGCTCAACGCTATGATTTTACCCAAAGCTTAAATACAGCTCCGGTAATTCCTCCACATCCAACCCCATTTACTCCTGAACAGTTACAATCCTTAAATATTAATCCCAAATTAAGGCCAGCTGAACGCGCCTCGATCATTAGTCTCCTCAATAAATATTCATATTTATTTGCGTGGACACTAATGGATCTTCAAGTTTGCACCCTGCCCCCCATGCGAATTAAATTAAACTCTGACACTCCAGTTCAAGCTAAACCCTACCGCTTGAGCACTACGGAGCGTGAGATTTTAAAGCAGGAATTAGATAAATTAATTCAAGCGGGTATAATCGTCCCCTGCGAAAATTCCAATTACTCAACCCCTGTATTTTTAGTCCGCCAAAAATTAGGTAAATGGCGACTCGTCTGTGACTTTCAAAAACTGAATAAAATCACAATAGACGAAATTTTCCCTCTCCCAAGGATTGATGACTTGCTTTTTCAGTTACGAAGTGCTGCGTATTTTTCCCCCTTAGATTTATTTAGCGGTTATTACCAAGCCCTCATCCACCCGGATGATCAACATTTAACTGCTATTGTCACTGAATTCGGACTATATATGTACCTACGAGTATGTTTTGGTCTGAAAAATGCCCCCGCCTACTTTCAAAGGCTAGCTGCTCGTACACTCGGTACTTTAAGATACACACACGCTGTATCTTATATTGATGACATTATACCCTATAGTAAAGATTTTCCCTCTCACCTGGTCGCCATAGAACTTGTATTTCAACGCTTAGCTAAAGTTAATTTTCGCATGAATCCCAAAAAGTGTTTCTTTGGTATGCAAGAACATGTAGTGTTTGGCTTCTTTTTGTCCCAAAAAGGTCTATCTACTGAATCAACTAAAGTAGCTGCTATAATGGAACAGCCCAAACCTAATAATTTAGAAACTCTACGAAAATTTTTAGGCACTATAGGTTATTATCGCAGATTTATTTGGAACTTTGCTCAAATAGCTGCTCCTCTCCAAGGATTATTGAAGAAACATTCTCTTTATCATTGGAGCCCCGACTGTGATAAGGCATTTTTGACTCTCAAAAATGCGCTATGCACAGCTCCGGTCCTTAGACACTATGACCCAACACTCCCATGTATTTTATATACGGATGCAAGTAATTTAGCCATAGCTGGCATTTTACATCAACAATTTGAAGATGGTGAACACCCAATTTATTTTATTTCCAGAGCTTTGACTCCAGCTGAGAAAAATTGGGGTGCTACAGAAAAAGAATGTTTAGCCGTAGTATTTGCCACACGAAAGCTTCGCGAATTTTTATATCTCAAACCTTTCATAATTGTTACTGATCATCATGCTTTATGTTATTTAAAATGCCAACGTAATCCCACCGCCCGACTTACTCGTATGGCTGTAATTTTAGAACAATTTCGCTATGTCATTAGGTATAAGAAAGGTACCTTACATCGGAACGTAGATGGTGTCTCTCGATGCCCCTACGCTCTTTCCACTACAAAAGACACGGAAGATGATCTCACAATTCCAGGTCTCTCAGCCCAATCTCCAACACCCAGCCCCAAGCCACTCCCAGCAATACCTCTCATTAATCCTGCAGATTTAAAGCATGCTCAAGCTATTGATCATACTTTAAATAAATTATTGCAGAAAAAGCGCTCCAAATTAATTCCCAATGATGATGGTATTTATTTTATTCAATTTAATCCACGCAACCCTAAACTTTTAGTCATCCCTAAAGCTATGATTCCCATCGTGTTACAAAATGCTCACAATCATCCCCTTGGAGGTCATTTAAATTTTCAGAGAACTTTGGCACGTCTCCGTCCATTTTATTGGTGGAGATCAATTACATCAGACACATTTAAACACTGTACTCACTGCCCAGAGTGCCAAAGTCGCCAGCACCTCACCAAATTACGTATGGACAGTCTGAAAAACATTCCCATAAAAATTCCAGCCAGCACATACGCTATGGATTTATTAGGCCCCTTTCGTGAAACTCCGCGAGGCAATAAATATGTACTCGTCCTCACAGATTTATTTACCAAATGGGTACATACCTACCTCCTTCCAAATCGAGAAGCTGCTCATATAGCCATGCATTTGGAATCTTTTATTTTAACATTTCCAGGCATGTCTATATTAATTTCCGACGGAGCTGCGGAGTTTAAATCTGCAACTCTACAGGAATTATTAAAACGGTTTAATATTACCCATAATGTAAGTATGCCCTTTCACCCCCGTTCCCACGGACTCGTAGAGCGATTAAATCAAACTCTCGCAATAATGCTCAGCAAATTCGTCTCGGACAATCAGTTAGATTGGGACATATTTGTACCATATGTAATTACTGCATATAATACTTCTGAGCATTCAGTTACCAAAATTTCCCCTTTTCAAGCATTTTTCGGTAGAGCTCCTCCGGCCCCTCTTCTCAACTCCATTCCCAATACCCTTTTGCAAATGACTCAACTCAGCGCTTCTCAGGTCAAAATTATGCATCAAAGAATCTCCCAATTAATTAAAAAGGCTCAATTACAAGCCAAAGAACGATTTGATGCTATGTATCAACCTTTAGAGTTTAAAGTTGGTTCCCACGTTCGATTTTATCTCCCTCAGCGAAAAATTGGTTTGTCTGACAAACTTCTTTGTCGTTGGGTTGGACCCTATACCATAACTTATATTGATAAGAATAATAATGCTGACTTAGTTTTAACCTTTCCCTCTACTAAGCTAAGACCTAGTATTAAGTGTCACCTCTCTCAACTCAAGCTCATAAAAATTGATTTGGGGGATGGCATTATTCATCCCGAGTATGTATATACTACGGAAGACCAGCACGAATTTGACGCTTGGTTGACACAATTTCCCTCCGACACCCCAAACTCCGATTCCTCTCTCCCTTCTCCCATCCGTAAACCTTCTACACGTCCTTCACGCAAAATGAAACTCCAACCGTCCACTTCTTCTGAAGACAGTCCAGTTAAGCGTTTAACTTCTCCTCCTCCAAACTTCTCGCCACAAACTTTTGGTTATCACTCCACAAAGTTAAAATCAATCCTCAAATCACCCCAGCCAGTTGATAACAATCGTACACTTCGACGTTCCACACGTTTACAAAATAAAACAAAGAAGGTTACATTTTCCCATGTCTGACCAAAATGACCAGCAACAATCCCCAGTCCCCGCCTGTGTACCCTTATGTGCCAGGCATTGTCCAGTACCCGACAACTCTGGGCATCAATCCTGCCATCCGACTATCCGACAACCCCTGGACGGAATTAATCAAAGTTTATCTCCCCGGAACCCCAGACACGCTAATCTGTTGCCCAGTATCCATTTGCACGGTTCAAATATTTCCCTATCAATTTGCCGACGCGTCTGGGAACGAACTCAGTTGCTACGACTCCTCAATTCCTATTCTGAAGAGGACCTTCCGCCATGTTGCTGTGGGAATTGTATTGCCGGACCAAATTCCCTCTCTTCTGGATCAATTGAGCGCAACTTACTTCCAGGCAACAGTGAAACAATCCCAAATGTGGAACGAATTTCTCCTCCAACTACGCGACGCCCCACCGAATTACGTCTCAGCGACGCCCGTTATTTCAATCGATCCGCAAATTCGGTTCGAACAAATATCTCGGGCATGTTTGGAATCAGCCAACATTTGTGCAATCCAAACCCGTCGATCCAATTGGATCAAGAAGCACGGGCCACGTCAAGGCCCTACTCTGACATTGCCTCAACAACTCCTGTCCACAGCTCCACCGGACCCAATACAAAACCCTCTCGCTCAACCGCCTCAACAAGGCCCTGTACATATACCTTCACTTCCGAAAGTGACTTCACCGGAAGTGATGACGACAGTCTGCCAAACTCGCCCTCTCCCAACTCTGACGCCCGGCCCCCCGCCAACGACTCATATGATGACTGGTACGACGCCTGTCAAGCCGCCGCCGCAATGGACTCCGACGACTGGGACGGTGATCGACCTCAGACCCCAAACGATAATGGAAACCATACAACTCACTCCTCTCCATCAACCTCACCGAATCTACCCGGAACTCGTTCTCAACGAACAAGGGGAATTTGTGGAAGCCCCGTCAACTTTTCAACCTTAATAATCATGATTTTTCTTTTTATTTTTGCCTGTGAAAGTGCTCCGCTTGGCATTTGGGGAAGCCTCCCCAACCTCTCCAAGCTGACAGGTGCCGGAACAAAACTAAACATGGCCCGGACAAATTCAATGCACAAAATGGTACCCCTTCAACGGTCAGTCAGTATCCAATCCCTACCCTCCATGGCTCAGAACGGTAACAAAAATTTTAATCTTCCCATGCAGGCTTCACCTTCAAAGAAAAATAATGCGGTCAAAGTTATGGCTGCTGGAGCTGCTCTTATGGTAGCCCCACCAATTATAAGTAAAATCTTGGATTTTATTCCCTCTCGCTCCAACACTTTCCCCGAAATTCCAAAACCTAACCTGGAAACTCCTCCTCCTCCTCCGCTCACTCCTTCCCCACTTGAACAACGACTCATGATCAATTCACCGATTACGATTGACGATAATAAAGACGATACCTTTAAGCCTTTCAAAGATGTTAATAATTATGATGCCAACATTACTCAAATGTTAGAGGAATGGAAATCTATTCATAATTCTTTTCTCAACTTACAGAATAAGCAGGATGAGCCCGGCCAGACAGTTACTCTCACTACTACCATATCTCCGCCTGTCCATGCCAAACAAACAGCACCGGAGCCCATTCCCCCCGTTCTTCCGGTTCCAAAAATGGAAATTGGCGTTGGCGAGGGAGATTCCCAAGTTCTTCTCCGTATTTTCACTTTGTCAAGTACTGCCCTTTCAACCATTATTGGTTTTGGTTTAATTGTATATGGTTTATATTGTTATTACCGGTATCGTCAGCGAAACCGCCAGAACTCCCGAATCTCCCATGCACTACCCAGCGCATACTTCATCAATAATCCCCGCCCACACAACCATGACCCATATCCACCCATCGTAGCCCTCAACAATTTATCCAACCAGCTGTCTGCCCGGACTCCAGCCTAGTTTTAAGCTCATTTTGATTTTATAACCGTAGGATGTACTAACACGACATTGATTTTACACCTGTTATCACCTTCGCCTTAAATGATTCCAGTCTGTATACTAGCTTCTAAAGAAAAACACAAAAATAATTTTTTTTTTGATCTGTCTCTTCTTTATTCTACCTATCTTTTGTTCAAACATACATACCAATTGTACTAACACAATATGAATTTTAAAATACAAATTATTAAATTTTGGGGACAAAATTTTCCCCGACCGCGCGGGATGTTAGGTATGTATATAGAAATTACATAAATTAGTTAAGTCTCACATGAATAGTTAATTAAGTTGTGAAACACACAACCCTAGGTTAAGTTAGTTCAAAGTTACTTAAAACACTTATTGTAAAGGTGCAATGTAAGCACTTCCCATCGGCTAAAGCCGACGAGTGTCAACGTCCCGTTACATCCGTTATGATGTAACGTCTAGACTTAAGATTGTAAAAATAGGCTCAAGTAGCCACTTGTTAAGTTTAAGATTCTTCCAGACTCTTCAGTGAATAACTGAGAGTCATTCCAGTAACACCTATTTTTAGTTGTTAATCTTCATTTCCTTTTCCTTTTGATTTCAATTATAAATAAAAGCAATTAGTCCTCGGATTAATGTAAAATCACACTCAATCGTTTATTCATAATCATTCCTTTCATCAGCACGATTTCCAATTATTTACAATTTCTTGATAATTACATAAGTAAATAATCCAGGAGTTAGGATTTCATGGTATGACCATAACCAACTCTTACAATATTTTCAAATGACTATTATGATGAATTGTATGTAGTGAACACGTAAACGTATGGATATTTGTACAAGTAGTATATAATATATAACTTACAGTAAGCATACATAAGTGAAAATCCATTTGCAAATCTTTTCGACAGCCCTCAAAATTTACGTCACTATTCCCATTAAGCTTCGAACTAATTAAAAATCTCGTTTATTAGATAATCCATGCAGAATTCTTGCTCTTAGGAAAATGTGGTGGCCCTTAAAAGGGCCGTTGGTTTAAGTCTAAAGGATGTCAGGTCAGTTTATTTGGAGGAAGTGTACTTGGTCACAGCCTTGGTCCCTTCAGACACGGCGTGTTTCGCAAGCTCTCCCGGCAACAACAGTCTCACTGCAGTTTGGATCTCCCGAGAGGTGATCGTCGTCCTTTTGTTGTATTGGGCGAGTCGGGAAGACTCCGCAGCGATCCTCTCGAAGACGTCGTTGACGAAGGAGTTCATGATGGACATGGCCTTGGAGGAGACCCCGGTGTCAGGATGGACTTGTTTCAACACTTTGTAGATGTAAATAGCGTAGGATTCCTTCCTCTTCCGCTTCCTCTTCTTGTCGCCCTTGTTGATGTTCTTCTGGGCCTTCCCAGCTTTCTTGGCTGCCTTTCCACTAGTCTTTGGGGGCATGGTGAGAGTTTAGTTGATGGGTCTACTCAGATGGATATCCAGTAATGGAATGATGCAGCGAACAACTGGGCGGAGGTTTATATAGGGAGCGGCCGAGTAGAGTGGGAATGCTGGGGGTAAGTTGGGTTGATGATTGCCCCCATGAGAGTGTCCGTTAACCTGTAATCTGGACTTCATCCCACCTTGTACTGTTCAGTTATTGGCCCAGCTGTTTTGTTGTCAGGCTGCCCTACGGTCTAGGTTTCCACTTGTGTATAAATTGTTGAATTTTTTAAAAATATTACCTTTGCATTACAGCCCCAAAGTCTTGATGCTCTATGAATAGTAGTTTATAGTATGTATAGTAGTTTTAAGAAAGTATTGTTCTCCAAAATAATAAAATAGATATCATTTTTGAAACCAAAAAATATTTATATTAAAAACTCATCAAACATTTTGGCCCATCATAGGTCAGGCTCTGTAGTAGTTCAATTCATTCTACACCCTTTCTCAGTCTCAGGTCAGGCTCTGTATAATTATTATATATATATATATATATATATATATATGTGTGTATGTGTATTTTTGAGCTGTTTAGTTTAGTAGCAAGTTTGAATTTAAATATTAATTGTCAATTATATTTAACACTAATTTGTTGCAAGGATTTTTTTTTAAATTTTGTTTTCAAATTTCCCTACTAAAGTCCCTTCAGGGAAGTTGTCAACGATTTCGAAAATCCCTGCTAAAAAATATTTCCCTATTGAAAAAAGGGGTAAGAAATCCCTGCTGGCAAAACAAATTTCCGTACAGGACGCCAAATATGTACCTGTCAAAAGGGTAACGCATTTCAAAATCCCTGAAAGACGCGAATAATTTTGAAAATCGCTGTCCACATACAAATTATTTCCCATTGAAATTTATCCTATCAGAAATTTTTCTTGACTGTATAGAATCTTCGTGTCTTCCCACAAAAATTCGACCCCTGCAAACCTCCATCTTTATCAATTTTACTCCTACAAACTGAAACTTGATAGTGATAAAAGAATGGTCATTCACTGACATTATCTAAGCATTTACTTTGAATTTTAAATACCTAACCTAGCGAATCTGTTTAAAAACTCTCTGGATGAGAAATAGTCGGATCGAGCGGACGCGTTATAGATTTGCTCTTAGGAAAATGTGTTGGCCCTTAAAAGGGCCGTTGGTTCTAATTTGTACTATTTCTTTAAACACTGCGTTTAAGCAGCTTTCTTCTCGGTCTTCTTGGGCAGAAGGACGGCCTGGATGTTGGGCAAAACTCCACCTTGGGCAATCGTCACTCCCGACAACAACTTGTTCAACTCCTCGTCGTTTCGGATCGCCAACTGCAAGTGACGGGGGATGATTCGGGTCTTCTTGTTGTCCCGAGCCGCATTTCCTGCCAACTCCAGAACCTCAGCTGCCAAATACTCCATGACTGCGGCCAAGTACACGGGAGCCCCAGCACCCACTCTCTCCGCGTAGTTCCCCTTTCGGAGCAAACGATGGATACGACCCACGGGGAACTGAAGACCTGCTCGGCTCGACCGGGTCTTTGCCTTGCCCTTGACTTTACCGCCTTTACCACGTCCAGACATGTTGAATTTAGAGAGATTAAGATATTCAAGACTTTCTAAGCGTTCTAGCTTTGAAATGATACACGGTGAAGGAGCTCAGTGGTATTTATACTCGTTGAGGGGGTAGCAGTTTGTTGGGGCGAGTAGGGGCGAGCTGTCGTAACAGAATCCCATTCCCCTATTGTGTCCCCAGCTTGTCCTTGCTTTTTAGACCAAATTTTTAAGCCTGATCCTTTAGTCGCTGGTAATTGAAAAAAACATTTAATTTAATTTAAAACAATAAATTCGTAAATAAATGCTAATATATTGAGCTTAAGAATTTTAGTAAATTGCATTCTGTATTGAACACATTTAACCATATTTTAGAAACAAAGTGTAACATTACGCGAAAATAAAGATATAATTGACAAATAATTATAATAATCGTTGTAGGAAGAATGCTTATGTATATTTCTTTGAATCAAGTTACTTCCAAGATTTTTATATATTTTCTAGTGGCAAGCCCATTATTTGAAATGTTTCTACCAGAAGAGTCCTTTTCTAAATTGAAGCTGTGTCCCCTTTGATTTTAATCCTTTTCTTGGAAATGTGCGTTCTGCTTTAATCCCATTATTTTATATTCTATTTGAAGACAAACCTTGTGCCCTTTTGTTTCCAATAATTGTCTAGGCACCATCAGTAAATTTTAATGTATACGTATAGAGAGCTAGGTTTGTTCCCAGATTCGAGTGTGAATCACTCGAAGAATATTAAAATTCATAACTGAGAAACTAAAATGAAATTATTACTAGGAATTTTGTGGAATATTTTAAACCCCTGTATTACATATTCCACGGTACATTAATTTGTAATGCATTATATTTGTCTTCAACTATATCCCAAACTGATATCAATTAAATCTGTTTATAGTTTTTGACTATTTTAGTTTTTGAAGGAATTATTGACAAAGCACTATATAATATGGCACTTGTCTTCATGATTTTTCTGGAGATTCACAAACACTCTACGCCCAGATGTCTGTCATACAATTGAGCATATATAAGTAATGAACCTCATTAATTACATTTTCCAATTTGAAAATGTTTTAAACAATATGCACTTGTGTTAAGGATCACCTACTGGACTTGCATTTTCTAGGAATTAACAACTTTTCCATGTTGAAATTTCAATAGAATCAATGTCCGTGCATATATAACGAGTAACATCGTCTTTCTTCCCATATTGCCTGATAACGTTTTCAAACTGAAGTAATAAATTATATTCCACTAAAAAATACGTTCAAATGTACGCAGTTCAAACTTTTTGTGTGTCACTAAATGGCAAAACCTTTGACAGATAAATTGCGGCTCCAGTGACGCATCCAATTACCAAGGAAGATGCACTTGAGTGTCGATTTAGCAGATCTAACCCAACAAGCGGATAAATTTTATTTCAGGGTAATCGTAATTAATCGAGATGCAAAGCGAACTAACAAAACTGTAACTCCTATGTAATTAAAATTTGATGTAGAATTTTATCCGTTGAAGCTCCTCCAGCGTGTTTTAATGATTTACTTAACAAAAGTATTTTGACTCTCAGGAAAATGTGGTGGCCCTTAAAAGGGCCGTTGGTTAATTGATGAGATCATTATTCGGCTGATGGGGAGATCAAAACGTTTAACCGCCGAATCCGTACAAAGTTCTTCCTTGACGTTTGAGGGCATAAACCACGTCCATGGCTGTCACTGTCTTCCTCTTGGCGTGTTCAGTGTAAGTGACCGCATCTCGGATCACGTTCTCAAGGAACACCTTCAGAACTCCTCGGGTCTCTTCGTAGATTAAGCCAGAAATACGCTTCACTCCTCCACGACGCGCCAACCGACGAATGGCGGGTTTCGTAATTCCCTGGATGTTATCCCGCAACACTTTCCTGTGACGCTTGGCTCCTCCCTTTCCAAGACCTTTGCCTCCCTTCCCTCGGCCAGTCATGTTGAAGTTGAGTTGAGTGAAGTAGAACTACTCAGATTGAAGTAGGAATGTAGAATGACTTGGTAGGGATTGGGGGCACGCTTTTATACCTTACAAGGGGGCAAGAGTGCGGACGTAGTTGAAACACATGGAACATTTTCCCTCCAAAACGTGCTTCTCCCTTAACCCCTAGTTATACGGAATCCGTGGTTGAAAATACAGTTTTTATATATAGTAAAAATATATGCTTCGTTATGCTGTATTAAAAATAAGTTTTTCTTTAAAATATTCCCAATTTTGAGTCTACAGTAATTATTTTAAGGCTTAATAAAAAACTTTACTAGGAAGTTTTAAGCATTTCTTTTCTTCGGAAACATTTTTGATGGAAATTCTATGCCCTTGTCATCATCCGCTCCAAATTAGTTACTTGAAATAATGCATTGAAGTCCATAAAATAATAACCTACATGATTCACAATATTTTAAAAATTACACTAATTATTATTGCTGAATAAAAAAATAAAACAAAATACAAGGTGTAACTGTTTCTCGTTTTATATTTGCATTAAATTTCTAAATAGTTACTCGGAATTACAAATTATTATAATATTTACTCAAGCTGCGGTAATAATAATATTACTATTTAAAACGTACGCACTAAATTTGTTAACAACAAATACGGATGACTTTAAATAACCCAAATACTTGAAATCAGTCCTCGAAAGACTGTCCGAGTGTTAAGTTAATACTTTCAAAAATCATGAAACGACATGGGTACGTCGAAGTATAAGCATACGTTCATGATTGGTTCCTGCAAACTATATACATACATTGTACATAGAAATATTTTGTGGGAAGCATCTCAAAGCGTTAAGCTATTTACTGTATGAATGGAGGTTATTTTAAGAAAATTTTAGGGAATATCTCAATAACAGTTAAAACTAATGCTCGTATTTAAAAGTAACATATATGCCGTCATGTATGCGTAGAAAACCATGATTCTTTTTTTCTTGAATGACCAAAAATTATTATTATATTTTTTACGCTTGAGTTTCCATCAAATCGAAATATTCATTCATTGCTCTTAGGAAAATGTGGTGGCCCTTAAAAGGGCCGTTGGTTTAAATATCCGGATCATAAATGCAGACTTTCATTTACTTTGCGGCTGTGGCCTTCTTGGCAGCTGCGGGTTTTTTCGCAGCAGCTTTGGGCTTAACAGCGGGCTTCTCCTTCTTCGGCAATTTGGTCTTTACTGCCTTTGGCTTTGCTGCTTTAGGAGACTTCGCTTTCTTCTCTGGCGCTGCTGCGGGCTTCTTGGCTGGTTTAGGCTTCGCTGCAACCTTCTTCGGGGAAGCAGCTTTCGGGGCCTTGGGCTTCGCAGCAGCCGCTTTCTTCGGAGAAGCTGCAGCTGGTTTCGGTGACTTGGCTTTAACAGCTTTCTTCGCGGCGGGCTTCTTCGGCTTCACTTCTGCTGCTGGTTTGGGTTTCTTCACTTTAAGCTTTTTCTCTCCGGCGGGTTTCTTGGCTGGCTTTGGTTTCACGGCTAGCTTGAAGGAACCTGCGGCTCCTTTACCTTTCGGTTGGAGCAGAGTTCCATTCTCCACAGCCTTGACCAGAGCTTTCTTGATGAAAGGGGCGAGCTTCCCCACATCCACGTCTTTGTGGGACTCAGCGATGGACTTCTTGATGGCTTGGAGGGAAGACCCGCCTTTCTCGTTCAACTTGGTCACGGCCTCCACGACCAATACAGATGCAGGGGGATGGGTGGGGACCTTCTTCTCAGCCTTGGGCTTGGGGGACTTCTTCTCGGCGGCGGGTTTCTTTGCGGCCTTACCCTTTTTGGGGGTGGCGGGGCTAGGGGCTGCAGGAGCCTCGGTTGTTGTTTCGGTGTCAGTCATGGCGTCGGAACACGTTCCTCTCTCTGTAATGAATGGAATAGAAATGCGGTTGCTCAGGGGAAAGTTGTAATTTATAGTCGAATGTTATTATGGGAGACGGAGTGCGGACGTAGGAGAAGCACCTTCGCCAGCTGTCTTAATGGCTAATTGAAAGTTTACGAAATAAATAAGCTTTGTACACTGATTGCTTTACTCTGTAGAGACATCCTGGTGTCTTTGTTCAAATGTATCCCCAATTGTGTCGACAAACCTACAAGGTCTAACGATTTTAGTGCAGTGTGTAGTACTTTTATTGAATACACTGCAAATGTTGTTTTTCTTACAACTCATGCATATACCTATAATTTATTGGTGTGGTGAAAAACGCAGATAATTTCAGAGATTATGCTGGCGAAATACAAATTTTGTGCCATTTGCAGTAATTAGTTGCTTTTAATTTATACTTGTCTTCTATATTCGCTAAATATTTTTTACGGCTACTGGGAAATCAAAATAGTGTTCCATAAAAATTTATCTGGAATAGGGCTCTTGGTATTTGATAGATTTTGACATTTTGACAGTTGTGTTTTAGCAGATGCAGCTATATCAAATGCAAGGTTTTTTGTACCGCCGTGAATGTGTTGTATGTACATATATAACCTATTAGTATATTTAAATATGTATTAAAATTGATATAAATATTACGATTTTTCAAAAACAAAATTATGTAAATATACATACATATTTGATTCGTGGTCACAACGATAGTTGGAGTGGGGGAATCCCATAGTTATATGTGCAATACTTTTGAAGTTACATGGTACATTCGGTTTTTGTGGAAAATACAAATACAGTGCAGAGGAAATGAATCAATTGCATTACCAGTAATTAATTAATCCTTGAAGTAGAGTAATTATACTATACATACATGTAAAAATAACTTTTCAATATCGTGCCTATTATAAATTATAGGGAATTTTTTGTGCGTGCAATTTTAGCTCTCAGGCAAATACGTAAAATATAAAATATGTGTTAAAAGGGCCTTCTCCTATAAATATCCAGCTTCATTATGATAAAGTATCTATAGTTTTTAGTATTTAAATCAACAAGACCCCAACAAACAAACTCATATTTTAATTGTGCAAATGGGCTGTGTTTATGAAAGCAATAATTGAATGCATTGAGTGAGACATGACTTTACATTTAATTGCATTGTCAAATTTAGCATCCAGTGGGAACAGGTGCAACGGAAGTATTATGCAGTTTTGAATTTCGGAGTGTAGTAATATCGAACACTACAAATATTTGACTCTCAGGAAAATATGTTGGCCCTTAAAAGGGCCGTTGGTTTTGAAACAAAGGTTGCTCAAAAAGGAAATTTAAGCGCGCTCTCCTCGGATACGACGGGCCAATTGGATGTCCTTTGGCATAATCGTCACTCGCTTGGCGTGGATGGCGCACAAGTTCGTGTCCTCAAAAAGTCCCACCAAATAAGCCTCCGAAGCTTCCTGGAGAGCCATCACAGCCGAGCTCTGGAAACGCAAGTCCGTCTTGAAATCCTGAGCGATTTCTCGGACCAAGCGTTGGAAGGGCAACTTCCGGATGAGCAATTCCGTGCTCTTCTGGTAACGACGGATTTCTCGGAGAGCGACAGTACCAGGGCGGTAACGATGGGGCTTCTTCACTCCTCCGGTTGCAGGGGCACTCTTACGAGCAGCCTTCGTGGCGAGTTGTTTACGTGGAGCTTTGCCTCCTGTGGACTTACGGGCAGTCTGCTTTGTACGAGCCATTGCTAGTAGAGTTAAGGTTTAGGATGGAGATTGTGGAGATGTTGAATGATGAAAGTTTGAATAGAGAATGATGATGCTTGGGGGGAAGCTTGCACCTTATATAGCCGTTGAGAGTGTAAGTTGTGTGGTGGATTCAAACGATTGGTAATGGTTGTGCTAACTGAGCGGGATACTATAAAAAAGAAGAAGGGTTTGCTGAGGACACTGGAAACTGAAAAGTATTTCAAGAAACCTCAAGGTGTTTCCCATGAAACATTTTTGGCATTTTAGCAATATTTTTACGGAAGATAATATACATTTTGGTTCAGTTCTAATGAGGAATTTGTTCTGAATAGATATCTTTATACAAACTCATTTTAAAAAACGGACAGTCAAAATAATGTTACTATCATATATAATAATTATTTAAATTTGATGGACAGTTTAATTTCCCTACTAATATTGTGTAATTTGTAGGAAAAAAACATGTATTATACAAATATTGAACCAAGTTCAAAGTTCAAAATATATTTCATTGGTACCGATTCAAATTTTAAATTTGGTTAAGGAATTTAAAAAAAAAATAAAACTTGACTAATATTTTAACTTGTCATGTTTTTATGGGGTAGCATTTATGACCTTGTTCTCCTTCAGAACTAAAAACAATCATCTTCCGAAGTTGTTTGTAAATAATTTTAAAAGATTTAAGTAAGTAAGAGATACTTTAAGACCAGAAACCTTGTTAGCTGCAGACACCGGTGTTTTGTCCTAGTTGGGACTCGTCAGTACAGAGTAAACAGATTAAGATAAATATTACTATAAATTAACATATACATATATAATCATCACTATAAAATTAACAAACAAACACTAATTAGCACCCTCTCAAAAGAAATTGTTTTATACTGTTTGATGAATTTTTTAAATAATTCAATCGACTGTATTGTGCAAGATCATCTTGGCTGAAATTTTGAAATTATAGTTCAAAAGTTGGCAGGTAATCCCAAATGCATACTTCCTATGTGAAATTTCAGCTTTTTTTCGCCGGGAAATAATTATCTGTGATCTATTTCCACCCTCAGGACTAATTTATCTTATCTCTAAGATTTCCGAAAATTTTGATTTTGGTAATTATCTTGAATTTTTAAAACAGGAATAATCTTTTATGTCACATCTCGGTGTTAATACCTGTTAAAAAATCTGTTTAATTTCCATGAGCAAAATAATCATCTCGACCGAATTTGCGAAACCTTGTAGGGAATAGCGGGGAAATCAGAAGTACCGGTTTTTCAACCAATAATTTTTTAGAAATTATCTCATTTGAGAAGAATTTCATTGTTGTACAACAGAAATTGTAAATTTCAAATCGAAGTTCAATTTTGACGGTTGATTCAAAAATTGAAAGTTTCGACAAAAATACTTCCACAATCGAGAGTGTGAATGTTTTATCCAGTGGATTAACTAACCATGCGCATGCCCATAATAGATAAATAGGTATGCGAGAACTATTTATTTCTAGAACATTATTGTTTCTGATACATATGTTGTTTCAGTCAAATAATGCGCTAGTTTACAAACAGTATAATATATTTAAAGGACTAATTGACAGTAAGAATTTTGGAGTACTATAAATCTTGAAGTAAAATACAGCCTGATTAACTGATCATTGAAAATGTTACGAGAAAAAGTACTTTAATAAAAACTAGGAAAAAATAGGTGCATACGTACAATGAACGTGTTGTAGTTGGTTCAAAGATTTATAGTACTCGAAAATTCTTACCGTCATTTAGTCACTTAAAAATAAGTGTTATAATGAAACTACTTTGTTTAATACTTTCACGAGGTCTGATTTGTATTAAACTTAAAAAGCAATTTTTTCTAGGCTTTTCTGTCATTACTTTAAAGGTATTTTGCTTCTAAATTTAGTATCAGTAGTTACGCACGCGGAATTATTTATTTTCTTATCGAAAATAGATATATTTGTATAATCACGTTGTGTCAAGCACATGCAATAGTATTTGTGGGCCGGAATGAACAAAATTTACATGCTCGAAACCAGACTGCATTACTCTAATACTGTCAAGATTTAAGCGTAGATCTTCATATACAGTGTACTACGTAATCATATAGAATTATTGCTCTTAGGAAAATGTGGTGGCCCTTAAAAGGGCCTTTGGTTTAAGTCTAAACGATGTCATGTCAATTTATTTGGAGGAAGTGTACTTGGTCACAGCTTTGGTCCCTTCAGACACGGCGTGTTTCGCAAGTTCTCCCGGCAACAACAGTCTCACTGCAGTTTGGATCTCCCGAGAGGTGATCGTCGTCCTCTTGTTGTAGTGAGCGAGTCGGGAAGATTCGGCGGCGATCCTCTCGAAAACGTCGTTGACGAAAGAGTTCATGATGGACATGGCCTTGGAGGAGATGCCAGTGTCAGGGTGGACTTGTTTCAACACTTTGTAGATGTAAATGGCGTAGGATTCCTTCCTCTTACGCTTCTTCTTCTTGTCGCCCTTGTTGATGTTCTTCTGGGCCTTCCCAGCCTTCTTGGCTGCCTTTCCACTAGTCTTTGGGGGCATGGCGAGAGTTTAGTAGATAGATCTGATTAGAGCAATATCAAGTTTTGAAATGATGTAGGGAACTACTGGGCGGTGGTTTATATAGGGAGCGGCCGAGTAGAGTGGGAATGTTGGGGGTAATTGAGGTTGAGACACCCCCCTCTGATAGAGACCGTTAAGCGGTAATCTGTATATTTCCCCACGTTTTGTAATCTGGTGTTACTTACGTTTAAACGTTTATTTTGGTCCGATAACCCTTTGGCTAAATTCCATTAACAAGTGTCAGGATTCTATGAAAGTTGATATTTTCACTTCACAAATGTATGGGAAATGTTTTTAAATGCCTCTCTCTGCCTACAAATCTAAATGTAACCACTAATGTTAACGAAATATAATATTAATCTAAAAAAGTTTGCGTGAAAAAACATTTTGTGATGTCCGTATATTTCTGAGCTCCATAAATAAATGGAAAAATAAGCTGGAAGTCTTTATTAAGCCTAGAAACTGTCATTTTTTATGCGGTCTTGTAAAACAATTTAAAAAGGGTTTGAGCCCAAAGTCTAAATATGTAAATATGTATGGGCATGCCCGATTGGATTCCTGAATAAATATTTGATTTGATTTGAATATGTAAATACGAGTGCATTGTTTTAAGTGAAGGAGTTTTTGTTCAAAAATTGGTTTGATTGGAGTTGAATGGGAATGTTGGGGATAAAGTTTGGTCGATGCTTGTCCACATATGCGCGTGTCCGTTAAGCTGTATTGTATATATTTCCCGCTCCTTGGTATTTTATTGGACCCCGTGCCTTCATCTCAATATCAGCAAAATTATGTAAGAATAACCACATATTCTTTTTAATTTCGTTCTATCTCTATTAATTTTGTTTCTTATGGTTTCCTACTACAGTTTCAAGTACAAACTCAGGTTTAATACATGGAGAATTTTGTTTTTCAGGAGGACTATTAAATGCAAAACAAGGTTTTTCAATCATTAACATGTTTTTATGGAATATACTCAAATATCAACTTAAAACACCAGCTTTTTCAAAAATATTTGGAGTAGCATTTTTTCCCATATATGATGACCATTGGTTTGATATCACTCAATTGTAAGCATTTAATTTTCCTAATTGCATCCATGAAAGATTTATGACGGGAGTGTCGAGTTAAACAGGGAAATCAGATGCTTGAAATATTTTGTAATTAGTTTTTAATGAATTTTTGATTGCACCTCTAAACGTATAAAAAGCTAAACGTATAAGCTCAATACACATAACCAGCAATACGTATAAGGTAATTATCTAAACGTATAATCGTCTAAACGTATAATCACCTATACGTATAGGGTATCTAAACGCATAAGGTAGCAAAATGTATAATAATGTACATGGAAATATTGACATTCGTTTGAATAAGGTCGGTATTTTAATTCACAGATTAAAAAACTATTTAGCGTTCTACACATTCCCTTGCAGCTCGTCGTTAAAGAGATCAAATTGTCTATTGCACATTAAACACACGTCTACATGAAATTTCAATAAAGGGAATATATAATAATATATAATAATATATAATAATAATAGTCTACGTACAGGCAATGTGTATAGGCAAGTCCTCTAACTCTAATAGTCCCAAGTAGCATTCTAAAATTTGTCAGTCCACTCAGTCGTGTAGTATCCATGCGTTATAGTCCCTATCAGTCTCAGTCCTATTAAAAGTCCTTAGCAAAAATCTCAGTCAGTCCATTATGTATTTCGTGTGTATTTAAGGCCAGAATAGTACTACGTGTTGAGCATACGCGTCTTTATGGACTCAATGTCGACAATTTTATTAATTCTCGAACTCACCATTTGCAATAATTTTTTTGCATTCAGTGTGCTAGTAGCTTGATAAATAATTATGGAAAGAACATGTTTTAGCCAGGGCTGGTCATTCGAATCTGAATCAGAATTGGATTCGGTATTTCATTCCTATTTATTGGTATTTTTATCGGAATTGGTATTCGTAAATATATTTTTTCAGGTATTTAAAACCATATTCAATCAAAAAAAACATCTGTATTCGAATTAGTATTCAAAATATATTTGAATACTGTATCCAATGCTTAGATATCCGAAAAATCCGTGAAATATTGAAGTGTGACTCGTAAATTCAAAAATTAAAGGAGTTCTTTCTCAGTCATTACATCATTTTTTTAAACTACTCATGGAATACAAAATTTGGGATTACGTTTGACTCCACAAAATGACGCAAAGCAACGAAACTATTTTTTACGGAAATTAATTCGCTGCAATCTATAGGAAATTAATTCATTTGTCAGTAATTTTCTGATTTGGGAAAGGGATCTATTTCAGGGCAAAGAGAATGCAGTTCACTTTTTTTTACTACTAGGGTATACCTGAAAAACAAGGTGAATCAACACGTCATGTACGGTTGTGCTACTTGTGTAGATTAAGCAGTATGAACTGCCTTTATAAAATGGTCTGACATATCCCTTGGCTTCTTTGCATTCATAATTGCCGAATTTAATGACTCTGGTTTTTAGTTGCAAAGTTACGATATATTTCGGCACTCTGGTGCCTCCGGGTATTAATATTTAATAACTAAAGTATTTGAATTTTATTCGAATTCATAGAAAATATTTGAATAAATTGTATAATTAGAATTTTCATTTTATGAAACAAATACATTTGAATTGGGATTGGAATCCGTTAGGATTAATTTTAATCAGAATTGTATCCGTATTTTTCGAATACTCCAGCCCTGGTTTTAGCACATATATAGGCTAAAATTCTAAATAATGGAAAAAAGACTGGCCGAATTTCCAGATTTTCCGAAAATGCCCCGCAACTCAAACACTTTATCACGTTGCCAAACATTTCGCATCCTACAGCCTTAATTTTGGAAATTTTTTCAGTACCGCATTTCTTTTATTTTGGCTCCGGATAATTAGAGTTTTTTGTCTATTTTGTTTCATATTTTTGCTGGCGTCTGTAAATACAATACTTTTGCAAGGATCGTCTAGTATATGTGCAAAAACTGTCATTGAAATTTTCTAGAACCAAGCGCCAAAATAATTTTTTTCAAACAGGTTTAGGATAATAACAAATATAATTTTGAACTAGAAAGGTAGCCCGCTTCGCAGGGCAATGTAATTTAGTATAACAGGATTGCATTTGAGTAAAATAACTTATTTCAAATAGTTTACAATACATTACATTAGATCAAAAAATCATGGTTGAGGGCTCTTGGCAAACTTTCCACCAAGGCCCTGTACATGCACTACGCTTGACCCATTGATAGTGGCTAGGAGTTAGTCCCTCATGAAGCGAATTCATTGAACTTAACCATTAGAAACCTTAAAAAACTTTGGTAGTATATATTGAGTTACTCCCCTCAATTAATATTCTTTGCTGGTCGGTAGCACCAATTTTCACTTTTACTTTACTCCCCGACGTAGCTCTAGAAAATGCCACATATAAATCACATTTTGGAGTGTTTTTGTGGGTACTGGGTATCTGTTCGGGACGGGATAATTCGATGGCACAAATATCGTCCCCGTGGTATTTCGGTATTCGGAGCAGCTTTGTTTTTTATACAAAATGTTTTTGGGTTTCTACTTCTCCAGCCGAAAATTCCGTCCCAACCCGAAATCCTTGAAATAACAAATTTTATCCCGCAGAAAATTCCTCCAAGTCCCGAAATCCTTTGAATACAATATTTATGCCAATCCTAACCTGCAATGACTCGGGGCAAAAATATTTGTACCGATTTCGCCCCGAAATATTATGGGATCAATATTAGTGATCCAAAATTGTCCCGAAATAATATGGGACCAATATTTATGTTTCGAAATTGTCCCGTCCCGATCAGAAGACCTACGTATTGTCAATTAAGCAAATGAAGATGACTTAGTTTTCGAACCTTTACACAAAAACATTCATACTTGACTACACGCAATAACATGCAAGCTCCTAAGGAGCCATTCATCAGTTCGAACACGATGTTCCGAAGTATGGGTTTCGCAAATAACAAATTGTGTTTTGCCCCACTTGCAGAAAAATTCGTGTACGTTGTTTGCTGAACAGGAAGTAATAGATCCATATTAGATTGAAAGACGAAGTATGTGAACAGTCGAAGAGTCCTCCGAAGAGTAAATAGATTGCAATTGGAATGCATGGAGATAGAATTGAATTCCTTAGCAGACAGCATTCGTTGCAGATATGAGCACAGAGAGAGATGTCGGTCTGGAATTATTAGAGATTATACTGTGGAAGTTTCTGAAGTACGTTGAAAGCCCAATCGAGTAGTAGCGCATAAACTCTATGGTACCTGGGCTATGCCGCGTAGTTTAAATTGTTTACACGCACCACGATCTGGATCCTGGAATTGATTTTGATTATTCAGGATGCAGACAGCGATGAGGAAGTGAACGGTGTAGAAAAGTAAGACTATTTCATGCGAGCGTAGCGCGGCATAATTTGAATGCACACAGAGATGTGGAAGTGAACGATATAGAAGAGTGATTCCCTTTGCAACACGTTTTTGACCCCTGTTGTTGCAAATATAAAGCTCTGCAAAACACCTAATTTAATTGTAAGCTACAAGTATTAAGTTAATAATGAGGATCTTATTTATTTATCATCCTGCTTCAATGAGGTCACCGGAGCCAAAAATGTAACGCATGATTTAATTTTTTGATACTCAATTTTACTTACTGAACTTTATAGCATCTCAACGGAAATCCTACAAGGTTTCCAGCAAACATATGTTAATTTTGAGTTCTTGAAAAATCCAAATTTGTACCCTTTTTGTGGCTCAAATTACCCAAACGTTGACTTACATAGTTCAATGACGTAAATTTTAGAAAAGCTTGAAAAGATCGGTTTAAGAAAATCAAATATATTATAAGCCACTCCCGGAAATATAGTCAGGCAAACATCAGTAACTGGCGTAAATACTGATTTTTACGGGGACAATGACGTCTCCTGAAAAACAGTGGGATTTTAAACTATTTACCTGGGTTTTACCTGTACACATTGCCGGTACGTAGACTAGTGTTTCTGTTCGGTATCGGGAATTCCCGAGGTTCCGGTACGGTTTCGGGTCAATATTTTAAAGAACCGTTACATTTCGGTCCGGTTTCGGGTCATCGGTTTATGAACCGTCAAATTTCGGTCCGGTTTCGGGTACAAAAATCAAAACCGAAAGTTTTCGGGAAGGGTTTGTTAAAGCTGCCGTTTTGGATGAAAACGCGAAACTTGCATTTGGCCAGCATTTGTAACTATCATTTGAAAAGGCGACACAATTTTGGCTTCCATAAAAATGAATCATATACAATTTCTGTCGGTTCGGAAAAAAACCGGAACCGGTTCGGGAACCGCTTTTATTTTCCGGGTCGGTTCCGGGAAGCATAAAATGTCCCGGACTCGAAAATATCGGTTCCGGTTTCGGGAACAGAATTGGGATTTTTTTCGGTTCGGGAAAACGAGTCGGGTCGAGTCCATGTTTTGGTACCGTTCAGAAACACTAACGTGGACTATTTTCCTTTTTTTGAAATTGCATGTAGACGTTGGTTGAATATGCAATAGACAATCTAGTCTCTTTAACGACGTTGTCTTGCAAGGGCATGTATTAAATGTGCTTGTAAATGCTTTTTAAACCTTACACGTTTAGACGATTATATGTTTAGATACCTTATAAGGACAGATGATTATGCGTATAACTCTATGCGTTTAGCTATGATACCATTAAATTGCTCTTAGGAAATTGTGTTGGCCCTTAAAAGGGCCGTTGGTTCTAATTTGTACATTTTCAGTTATGATTGCGTTTAAGCAGCTTTCTTCTCGGTCTTCTTGGGCAGAAGGACGGCCTGGATGTTGGGCAAAACTCCACCTTGGGCAATCGTCACTCCCGACAACAACTTGTTCAACTCCTCGTCGTTTCGGATCGCCAACTGCAAGTGACGGGGGATGATTCGGGTCTTCTTGTTGTCCCGAGCCGCATTTCCTGCCAACTCCAGAACCTCAGCTGCCAAATACTCCATGACTGCGGCCAAGTACACGGGAGCCCCAGCACCCACTCTCTCAGCGTAATTCCCCTTTCGGAGCAAACGATGGATACGACCCACGGGGAACTGAAGACCTGCTCGGCTCGACCGGGTCTTTGCCTTCCCCTTGACTTTACCGCCTTTACCACGTCCAGACATGTTGAATTTAGGGAGATTGAGATAATCAAGACTTTCTAAGCAGACTTCTAGCGTTGGAATGATGGAAGGTAAAGGAACTCAGTGGTATTTATACTCGTTGAGGGGGTTCCAGTTTGTTGGGGTGAGTAGGAGCGAGCTGTTGCAGTTGTAGCACGTTTCCCCAATTGTGTTGCGTCGGTACTTTTTTAATATCTTGCAGCAGAAGCTTAACTAAAGTTTACGAAAGGCAAGACAAATTGTGTTGATAAAACGTTTGAATGTACAAAAATTATTGGTACGTTCTCACAGTTCTTTCTTATCACTTATTGTACATAATCGTTTTGTTTAAAAATTCTTCCGAAATATATTTTGTCTGATACTTATTTATTAACGCTCCGAAGCAGCCAGGCTTTCACAAATTTTATTCTTAAAAGAGTATAGAAGGTTGGTTCATATGTATGTGCCAGTAGCTCCGTATATACACCATGATATTCAAAATTCCTACTGACGTTTTAAATCATTCTCTGTGGATGCATTAAAAATGTGTATATACATTTAAAAGTAAAACAGTTATTATTCAATTAAAAATGATTTACTCTGAACCTGAATAAGTTTCAAACTTGAGTGAAGCCATGCGGAAATAAAATTTGTAATTTAGCTAATATCAAACAATGCCGGGACATTCTAAATGTATCGTCAGAATTTGCAGCCTCGTGTAATTATGAATTTTGAACTGATACTACAACCCTGGAGTAATTTCTTTAAAATGTGTTTGTCAAAATTAAATCTTGCAAATTATAAATATGTAAACTATCAATCAAAGCCCAATAAGCATGAACAAAATTATAGTTAATTGAGTGGATATAAGAATCCCATTAATAATCTTATATTCCCATATTTCAAAATTTCCTGGTAATCATTCATTACATGTGTAAATTAAAATAAGCTACAACTCAAAATTTACACTATTTTTTAAAATTACTAGTTCCGAAATGCCAGAAGCTACAATGAAGCACAAAGCTGGCCGTCAAAATGTTATGGGTCACGTCACAACCTAATTAATACTTAGCCATTTTCTTCACAAGACAACATTTTATGTACATTTATGAGGTCCTTTGCGACCCCTGCGTACCACTTCTAAAATGTAATGAATTGTGTATTTCTTTTACATTAAAATTCGTTACGAGATTTTATTAGAATGGTGAGCTCACACTTGAAAAATAGTCAGGTCGCTTCTACCAAATGTATTTGCTTTGCTCTGCCCGGCCTCTATTGAATTTCGCTTGCACAAATACCAGCAGCGAGAAATTTCGTATTAATCGTGGACGAAAATATTTTGACTCTCTGGAAAATGTGGTGGCCCTTAAAAGGGCCGTTGGTTAATTGATGAGATCATTATTCGGCTGATGGGGAGATCAAAACGTTTAACCGCCGAATCCGTACAAAGTTCTTCCTTGACGTTTGAGGGCATAAACCACGTCCATGGCTGTCACGGTCTTCCTCTTGGCGTGTTCAGTGTAAGTGACCGCATCTCGGATCACGTTCTCAAGGAACACCTTCAGAACTCCTCGGGTCTCTTCGTAGATCAAGCCAGAAATACGCTTCACTCCTCCACGACGAGCCAACCGACGAATGGCGGGTTTCGTAATTCCCTGGATGTTATCCCGCAACACTTTCCTGTGACGCTTGGCTCCCCCCTTTCCAAGACCTTTGCCTCCCTTGCCTCGGCCAGTCATGTTGAAGTTGAGTTGAGTGAATTAGTACTACTCAGAATGAAGTAGGAATGTAGAATGACTTTCTCGGAATTGGGGGCATGCTTTTATACCTTACAAGGGGGCAAGAGTGCGGACGTAGTTGAAACACATGGAACCTTTTCCCTCCAAAAACGTAACGGTCAATGTTTCTCACTTAACCCCTATTTAGTACTGAAGTGCCGAAGTTGAAAGTAAAGTCTGTTTCATGGAATCCTCGTTCTAAACATTTTTTAGGGAAACAGACCAGATGTTTTAAATTATAATTAGCACAAAGGTTCAAATATACGTAAATAATAAAATTATACAGTATTTGGTGAACGCTATCATAAAAACGAGTTCCCGTTGGGGTACCAAGACAATGTAAATTTATGATTTAAAAATTTTGTAAATATTTTCTTGTATGCTTTCGACACTAATACTCATTTTCATTGCGGATTTTATTGAAAAAACAAATTTTTTTCAGAATTGGGAGACAATGTTTTCAAAATGTCATGTTTGCTTGAAACACTTTAATAATAATTTAGCAAAGAATCGTTACACTTGATTGCTACTTTAGAGCTTGTGGAAAATAAAATATTTCTCTATTTAATGCATATAATTCGGAGAATCCTTCCTTTAATTTACTGAAAGTTTTATTATAGGACAAAAGGAGCGTATTTAGATGTGTGTATCATGAATGTCGCGTATCTTTGGATCCGTGGATTATTATTCGTATCCCAATACAATATGTTTCATCATTAATCAAATTATTACTGGGAGAAAATTTCAGATATACTCTCTGAAACATTTTCCGGTTTAAATCATAATTTACGTACATATGAAATATTCCATCTCAATTGAGCATTAAACTTCCGAGTTTCATCTTTAATCCCCTTTAAATGTCTGTGCTTGTCTTACAGATTTTAAAACGATAAGGATTTGCTCTTCCAAATGTACCGCGGGCTGACGAGAAAATTTTAGTTATATTCCTAATACAAATGAATTGACCATAAATTCGAAAGAATTATTTGCTGTGTGCGCGTACAAACTTTCTCCATAAATGCTCTTATGATCTTTTACCTACTAATGTGCCATAGTTTCCATCAAATCCAATACTCATTCATAGCTCTTAGTAAAATGTGGTGGCCCTTAAAAGGGCCGTTGGTTTAAATATCCGGATCATAAATGCAGACTTTCATTTACTTTGCGGCTGTGGCCTTCTTGGCAGCTGCGGGTTTTTTCGCAGTAGCTTTGGGCTTAACAGCGGGCTTCTCCTTCTTCGGCAATTTGGTCTTTACTGCCTTGGGCTTTGCTGCTTTAGGAGACTTCGCTTTCTTCTCTGGCGCTGCTGCGGGCTTCTTGGCTGGTTTAGGCTTCGCTGCAACCTTCTTCGGGGAAGCAGCTTTCGGGGCCTTGGGCTTCGCAGCAGCCGCTTTCTTCGGAGAAGCTGCAGCTGGTTTCGGTGACTTGGCTTTAACAGCTTTCTTCGCGGCGGCCTTCTTCGGCTTCACTTCTGCTGCTGGTTTGGGTTTCTTCACTTTAAGCTTTTTCTCTCCGGCGGGTTTCTTGGCTGGCTTTGGTTTCACGGCCAGCTTGAAGGAACCTGCGGCTCCTTTACCTTTCGGTTGGAGCAGAGTTCCATTCTCCACAGCCTTGACCAGAGCTTTCTTGATAAAAGGGGCGAGCTTCCCCACATCCACATCCTTGTGGGACTCAGCGATGGACTTCTTGATGGCTTGGAGGGAAGACCCGCCTTTCTCGTTCAACTTGGTCACGGCCTCCACGACCAACACAGATGCAGGGGGATGGGTGGGGACCTTCTTCTCAGCCTTGGGTTTGGGGGACTTCTTCTCGGCGGCGGGTTTTTTCGCGGCCTTTCCCTTTTTGGGGGTGGCGGGGGCAGGGGCTGCAGGAGCCTCGGTTGTTGTTTCGGTATCAGTCATAGCGTTGCTTTTAACGGACGTTTTCCTTGAATCAATGGAATATAAATGGGGTCGCTTAGGGGAAGGTTGGTATTTATACACACCCAGTGTGAGGGTGAGGAAGTGAGTGCGGACGTAGGAGTGACAGCTCCCAGATATGAGTCATTATGGGGTGCTGTGTTGTTGCCGCTCTTTCAGGACAGCCTCTAGTTTTTCCATAATAATTATTCTAGCCACTAAATTTTACGTACACAAAAAACCTAGTGGTTAAAGGTGTCTGACATTGAAATGGATTACAGTACTTTGATTTTAAGTTATGAGGAACCATTCAAAATGACGGGGTGCCTTGCAGGAGAATTTTTAGTTGTTCGTACTATGTACACATAAATTAATTATTATTTTTACAGTTTAACTGTTTTGATTCATACAAATCTTTTTTCTAATTACTTTTCGAATATCTTTGGAATAAATACCAAATGTTGAGCTGGTGATTTGTTACTACTGCTACTGATTTATGAAACCAGATTTCACCAATAATTGCAAAGTTTGTTACATAGCTTTTTGAAATTTTGGAAATACTACGCCTACTTTTGGGATTGGAACTAATTATGTATACATTAAAATTGTGATTTGCATTCTTCCGGAAATATATGGATCATGTATGTATTAACATTAAAAAGATTTTTATTTAGCAAATCCTCTCGACAAGCATTAGGAATTCCGTATAATTCAAATTTCACATCAAATCGATTGCTAGTAATTGTTACCATCTACATATATCGTTACGTGGAAAAAAACTTTTGCAAGATACTGCTTTCGGTTTTCATCATCAAAAATTAGCCTTCAAAAGTAGTAATTCCTAATAGCATGAGTAATAATAAAATTGTTAGCATTATTTTTCATCATGTTGAAAGTTTTTCAAAAATGGTTTGATGCGGTTTCATAAAATGTTAATAAAAAATAGAATTCACTATGTTGATTTACAATCTACTTTTTCTGACAGCATACAAGTTCAGTTGTCAATATTTTCGCATTCTCCTGTAAATATCCAGATTCCTTATGATAATATATAGTGCTTAAATCAACAAGATCCCATCAAACAATTATGCAAATGGGTTGTTTATGGAAGGAATGGAATGCATTGAGTGAGACATGTCGTTTCATTTAATTGCATCGTCAAATGTCGGATCCATTGGAAGCAGGTGTAACGGAAGCATGATGCAGTTTTGAATTTCGGAGTGTAGTAGTATCGAACACTAAAAATATTTGACTCTCAGGAAAATATGTTGGCCCTTAAAAGGGCCGTTGGTTTTGAAACAAAGGTTGCTCAAATAGGAAATTTAAGCGCGCTCTCCTCGGATACGACGGGCCAATTGGATGTCCTTTGGCATAATCGTCACTCGCTTGGCGTGGATGGCGCACAAGTTCGTGTCCTCAAAAAGTCCCACCAAATAGGCCTCCGAAGCTTCCTGGAGAGCCATCACAGCCGAGCTCTGGAAACGCAAGTCCGTCTTGAAATCCTGAGCGATTTCTCGGACCAAGCGTTGGAAGGGCAACTTCCGGATGAGCAATTCCGTGCTCTTCTGGTAACGACGGATTTCTCGGAGAGCGACAGTACCAGGGCGGTAACGATGGGGCTTCTTCACTCCTCCGGTTGCAGGGGCACTCTTACGAGCAGCCTTCGTGGCGAGTTGTTTACGAGGAGCTTTGCCTCCAGTGGATTTACGGGCAGTCTGCTTTGTACGAGCCATTGCTAGTAGAGTTAAGGTTTAGGATGGAGATTGTGGAGATGTTGAATGATGAAAGTTTGAAGAGAGAATGATGATGCTTGAGGGGGAAGCTTGCACCTTATATAGCCGTTGAGAGTGTAACTTAGTAAATGGGGTAGCGAAGTGAGGATTTTTTGCTTCGAGGAAAGCTATGACTCACCCATTCTTAGGAAGTGTCTAAACGTTTTTTATATTTGCAATCGTTTTCAGTAAGGCATTCTTTCGTGTGTAATAATGCTACGTGTTTGCCCTATATATATAAATATACGTCATACGTGACGTCGTATAAATCCTTTATTTATAAAGATACATATCGAATTATTTTGTTGTTAAGTTTTACATTCTTGTGAAAAATTTAAATACCAAACCTCTTGTGTTCATGTAATTGCATGCACCTGTCTTATCTTGCAATAAAATTGGGAAAGTTTGATTCGGGGAAAAATTGCGCATTTTATCAATTGTTTTAATGTTCAAGTGGAATGTTTTTATGAAGTTCTTCAATTTTATTCAAAATTTAAATTAATATAACATTTTACCATAACAAATTTAACCGTCGGGTTTTTTGAGTCAAGTTTCAGTATACATACACCTTGTGATTATATGAAAGTTTTATTTTTTTCCTCATGCCATGAAATTAGTAAATATAAGTTGAAATGGAACGGCATGCACGTAATGAAGTTAGAAAAAATGAAGAATACAAAAATAATCTATGATTCCTATAAATAATAACAAAAAATTTTGCGAATTTTCGTAACTTTTAGTCCATCGGAAATTATGTAAATTCCTTTTAGCTGTTCTTTTGCATAATCTAAACGTTCAACAAATTTCTCAAATGTACGAACATTCCATGTGCTTTTAGACAAAACAGATGTTTGATTACCTTGAAATTTGGAAACATTACATACAATGCTTCGTGATACAGTCTTTTAGAAGATACAGTCTAAAGGGTATTTTAAACACGTTTATTTATTTACTGTTGAGCATGTGATAATATCAGAACGAAATGACATATGGTAATAAATAAAGCTTGATTGCCCATGTATACCAAAATACGTCAATTGAAACATATTATATATGAGTATTTCGAAAATATTACCATACTCAATGCATAATCTCGAATTTATTTTTATAAAACATTCGCATTCCTTTCCATCTTAATAAGGTCGTGCTCTTAGGAAAATGTGGTGGCCCTTAAAAGGGCCGTTGGTTTAAGTGTAAACGATGGCATGCCAATTTACTTGGAGGAAGTGTACTTGGTCACAGCCTTGGTCCCTTCAGACACGGCGTGTTTCGCAAGCTCTCCCGGCAACAACAGTCTCACTGCAGTTTGGATCTCCCGAGAGGTGATCGTCGTCCTCTTGTTGTAGTGAGCGAGTCGGGAAGATTCGGCCGCGATTCTCTCGAAGACGTCGTTGACGAAAGAGTTCATGATGGACATGGCTTTGGAGGAGATACCAGTGTCAGGATGGACTTGTTTCAATACTTTGTAGATGTAAATAGCGTAGGATTCCTTCCTCTTACGCTTCTTCTTCTTGTCGCCCTTGTTGATGTTCTTCTGGGCCTTCCCAGCCTTCTTGGCTGCCTTTCCACTAGTCTTTGGGGGCATGGCGAGAGCTTAGTAGATAGATCTGATCAGAGCAATATCAAGTTTTGAAATGATGTAGGGAACTACTGGGCGGAGGTTTATATAGGGAGCGGCCGAGTAGAGTGGGAATGTTGTGGGTAGTGAAGGGTGAGGCACCCCCTGTGATAGCGACCGTTAAGCTGTAATCTGTATATTTTCCTACGTTTTGTAATCTGGTGTTACTTACGTTTAAGTATTTCTTATTCTGGTCCAATAAGCCTTTGAATTCCATTAACAAGTGTCAGGATTCTATGGAACTTGATAATTTAAAGCTGCCAGATGCCTACTTTTTTAGTAGACTAGCTACTATTGGGGAAGGCAGTTTACTAAAAAGTCATGAGATCTACTAAGTCTACTATTTGATTGGAAAAGCTTTTAAACTCTACTTTTTTGCATTTACCTAAAATAAAATAGTTGTAAAATTATTGTGGTAGGAAACGTGAGCCGATACTTATCCGGCCTTTTTGAGCTTGGTACCTGTAAATTGTGGATACATTAACGTCTTTCCATGTAAAAGTAATTAGGTCTATCATTTGAACTCAAATTCTGTTCATTGTTTCATTTCTGGAGTACACTGTAGTAGTGCATTAATGTGAAGTAGTATAAATCATAAAATAAAAACGAAGTGGAAATCATCATTAAATATTTTTATTGTATCCGTTAGTACTGAATAGTTGCTTTTATTTAAACGTAAGTACTCCGTGTGCTATTAGTTGACCTGATAAAATTAAAATGGGAGGAGATTGTACTTTCAACGATGGCTTACAAAAAAAGTATCTAAAAGTAATTTTACTTTACCATCACAGAATCTGCTTGCGAGAATATGAGAGTCCTAGTTGTGTTGTTGTGTACTTACTTACTTTCGCTTCCAGGTAAAATCCTTTCGACGTTTGTTTTTTATAAAATTGTCTTGCTAGAAATATTTTATTTTTGTCAACACAAACAGGGTTGTGCTTCATTTCAGGAACCAGCGCTGTCACTGAGCGTGTGTCCGCTTTTATCAATAAATTGTGGACATATGTAGGTGAAATCTAAATTGTCCATGGAACTCCTGGAAGCAATGACAGTTATAAAAGTTATTCTAGAACGGATCTGAGTAGATAGCTTCCACATTTACCATTGTTATATATGCACCAACCTTGAGCAATAGGTTATAACATTTCGGCATAACAAGTTCATGACCCTGAACAGTGACCCATATCAAGGTCGCCTATCCTTTACCATTAGGCCAATTCAGGCTGGATGGGCTTAAGCAAGCTATCTACTGATCTGTGGATCATTTTATGATATGCTATTTGGTGGCACAAATTTGTTGAAACAAATTAAATTCCTCGGACAAGTATTATAGTTACTAATATTAACATACAGCAGAAGTACTTGCCAATCATCAAAATAGCGTAGTTATTTTGAGAGAATGGTTGTAAAATCACTTTAAGAAAATGCCAGCGGTAGAATAGATAGATTGTTTTTATACATCAGAATAAATTTTGACATAAAATTAAAAAGCCTACTATTTTGCTTATTTGAATCTGGCAGCTTTATGATAATTTCACTTCATAAATGTACGGAAAGTATTAAAACGCCTCTCTGCCTACAAATCTAAATGTAACCACAAATGTTAACGAATGCAACACTGATATAAAATGCTTTCTGACAACATATTTTATGCTATGTCCGTATATTTCTGAGCTCCATAAATAAAGGGAAAAATAAGCTGGGAGTCTATATTAAGCATAGAAACTCATTTTTTATACCGCCTTGTAAAACATTTTATAGCATTTGAGCCCAAAGTATAAATATGTAGATATGAGTGCATTGTTTTAAGTGAAGGAGTTTTTGTTCAAAACTTGGTTTCACTCATATTGTTTCAACCGGTGTTGAAATATATTTGAACCCATCCTTTTGAGTCAAGTACATTGTGAACAAAAATATTTGCAAATTGTAAGACTATTCCAAAACATATATTTTCGAGTTATGTATATATTTTATGGTTCACTAATTAAATACCAAACTATAAATTCCAGCCACACCATCAAGTTGAATAAATAAAAATTACTTTTAGTTTCAATTTATTGGAAAATGTTTTGGCACAAATTGTTTTAGAAGGTGAATGGTTATATTCTTTAATTACTCTTATATTCTAAGCTTAAGTTCGGTAGTTCACAATGAACCATGTACATACATAGCATATAGTATATATGGTGAATATTCAAATACAATCAATTAGTATTGGTTATTGATAAGATGTTAAATGTCGAACAGTTTACTGAAATCTCAAAATCTTATCCTGATGGCCTCAAATAACTTGATGTTTAGATACCTTATACGTATAGATGATTAAGCGTATGTAATTATATGTAACTCTATGCATTTAGCTGTTATACGTTTAGCCATTTATGCGTTTAGCTATGATACCATTAAATTGCTCTTAGGAAATTGTGTTGGCCCTTAAAAGGGCCGTTGGTTCTAATTTGTACATTTTCAGTTATGATTGCGTTTAAGCAGCTTTCTTCTCGGTCTTCTTGGGCAGAAGGACGGCCTGGATGTTGGGCAAAACTCCACCTTGGGCAATCGTCACTCCCGACAACAACTTGTTCAACTCCTCGTCGTTTCGGATCGCCAACTGCAAGTGACGGGGGATGATTCGGGTCTTCTTGTTGTCCCGAGCCGCATTTCCTGCCAACTCCAGAACCTCAGCTGCCAAATACTCCATGACTGCGGCCAAGTACACGGGAGCCCCAGCACCCACTCTCTCCGCGTAGTTCCCCTTTCGCAGCAAACGATGGATACGACCCACGGGGAACTGAAGACCTGCTCGGCTCGACCGGGTCTTTGCCTTTCCCTTGACTTTACCGCCTTTACCACGTCCAGACATGTTGAATTTAGAGAGGTTTAGATAATCAAGACTTTCTAAGCAGAGTGCTAGCGTTAGAATGATGGAAGGTAAAGGAACCCAGTGGTATTTATACTCGTTGAGGGGGTAGCATTTAGTTGGGGAGAGTAGGAGTAACGTTCCCTCTGGTTTGTGTACCTCTTGCTTACAGACCGGATGCTTATCGTGTTGAAGTTTGTCATCATGGATTTTTTGAAGAAATTCAATTTTTCTGAAACTCCTCTGGCATTACGCCGTTAATTAAAAATGCAAATTAGAAAATATTATCTTTACAAGTGTTTTATAAATCACATATTTATTGATACGTTTACGCAACGTTTAGAAAAAAAAATTTAACTCAAACTAACTTACTGAAATATTGTCAAGATAAATATATAAATTATTACATCGTTAAAAATTCCCTTTAAGTCTTGTGTGTACGCAATACGCATGTACACTTATTTACTTTACAGGTAAATATTTTCCCCAATCTATAATGATTTAATACTTGCGAATGCGCTCAAGTGTGGCCAGCCATACTCATTAATTACACGTGACTCAACGTTGATTAGTGCGCACAATTTTCAAAATTTTAGTATGTACGACTTTTTTGAAAGGAAACGACGGCTAATTTGAAAAGCTGAACTTTATTGTCTAAAAGCATTGCTTAAGAGAACCACACTGTTTCGTATCCACTGCCATAACAGACAAGTTCATTCAAATGTGGACCAGCGAAAATTTAATTCTCAAATTTTAGTCGCTAACTTTCAGTTTTTCGGAGGATTTCTGTGTATGCATTTGTGCAAAAAAATCACACAACTATAACTTTTCGTTCCGTATCAGTCCTTCACGAATTTTTAAGTACTTATGCACAGACAATTTGAATTCTGACGTAAACACTCCTTCACTAATAATTATACTTTTGCTCTTAGGAAAATGTGGTGGCCCTTATAAGGGCCGTTGGTCAATTGTTGAGATCATTGCTCGGCTGATGGGGTTGTTTAAATGTTTAACCGCCGAATCCGTACAAGGTTCTTCCTTGACGTTTCAGGGCATAGACCACGTCCATGGCCGTGACTGTCTTCCTCTTGGCGTGTTCAGTGTAAGTGACCGCATCTCGGATCACGTTCTCAAGGAACACCTTCAGAACTCCTCGGGTCTCTTCGTAGATCAAGCCAGAGATACGTTTCACTCCTCCACGACGAGCCAACCGACGAATGGCGGGTTTCGTAATTCCCTGGATGTTATCCCGCAAAACTTTCCTGTGACGCTTGGCTCCCCCCTTTCCAAGACCTTTCCCTCCCTTCCCTCGGCCAGTCATGTTGAAGTTGGGTTGAGTGAAATAGCTCTGCTCGGAATGAAGTAAGAATGTAGAATGACTAGATGAGATTTAGTGGTTAGATTTTATAGCCAAGATGGGAACGAGAATGCGGACGTAAATGAAACTCATTGAAGATTTTTCCTCTACATGAGGGCCAGTTCCCTTTACCGTTTCTATTATTATTACATATATTTAGTCAGAAAAACTCATGGCTATTTGTGTTCTAAAGTTAAAACGCTAATCGTGTAACTACTATTATTTGCCGAAAGCTGAAAGCATTAAAATAACATGCATACTAGGAACTTACTTATTAAAAATAAACTATCACCTTTTAAATGGAAATGCATTGGCTTGACTAGAGGAAGTAGTTTCAAAAAAGTGAAACACTGAATGACGCCTACCATTCGAACAAAAAAAAATCAGGTTTCCTTAGTATGTGTTTATATAATTTTTTGACCAATGGTGTCTTTAAAATCTACCGGACTTATTCATTCTGTACCGCTTTGCGTGAATTTAATGTACTGAAGACAGAAGCTTCTTATGTAGACAGCTTTAGACAAATCGTACAATAATATATAAAAATAGTGTCACGAGCTCCACAGCTCCAGTAGCAAGAAACCTAATCTCAATGTTTTGATTTAATTTTTTGACACCGCAAATTCTTTTACTGTGGAAATTGGCTTGAATGGTCCACTTCGTTCTTCTCGTAGTTGACTTGATTTGGTTAATTTCTGACAATTTGTCATCGGACAGTGGGGTCAATAAAAAACCAAGACATTGTCCATCTATACATTACACCATAAAACATCTCGTGTTTTCATAAAATTATGCATGTGTATTTGAAATCCAGTGAGACACTGCTAACGTAACATAACCTCTTTGGTCATTAGGTAATTTAATTTGGCATAATTTTGTGTTCACTCAAAGGGCAGAATCAACTCCTGCCGTCTTTCTTACATCATTTTCCTCAAAGTTTACAGGAAGCTACAAATTCTGTAAAATGCAAATTATATGTATTCTTTTGTGATTCTGTTTGTGGAGATGCTCATCATATCATGCAAGAAAACTCCTAGCGACCTTTATTGACATTACATCCTCAAAAAAGTCAAATGTGCCAGTGAATATGATTTTAAGCACGAACGCTGTTCAATTTGAAATTATTTTAATCAAAATTAGTCCAACTATATATGCATGAAAAATCAGGGATGAGCTACTTTCTAGCAAAAAAATTACGTATGGACGAGCACTGCAATCATTCATAGAATACAACTGAACTGGAAAATATTCAAAACTAAATACACTGTTGTCATTTGTCAAACTGGATTGAAAATCGTTTGCATATTTTTACTGATGTTCTTTTAACTAAAACTGTCTGTACCAAGTTAATTTTTAAAATTGACGGAATGAAAGACATGTACGGTATCTATTTTTAAACTAGGCAATTATACATGGTGCATCATAAATAGATGATTATGTAAAGTACAAAGGTAAAATTGTGTTCTACTGTGCGTATTTCCTTCCTATACCAATGACTTGTAATATTTGTACACATACATATGTAGAAATGCTTATTACAACAACTTCTTCTTTGCATCTGCAATGCTAATGTTCAAGCGCACTTTGCTCTCCAGCAATAATTTACAGTACCATTGGCGTGCCTTCAAAATCAGAGCAATCGCAACTGACAAAGTCATAAATAATATAAAAGCGACAAATCCTACAATATCGACGGACAGTATCATCCACCAGGGCTTGGTAGTAGGCTTTAAAAACCGGGTGTCATCATGACGTAAAACATACTCTGTCCACCACACCGCCGTGTCCACAGGTGACATGGGCCTATCCCTGGACATTCTCTTCAATTTTGCAGCCACTGTAGAATATCTGTAAATAAAATTAATCTAAGTTAGTTGGAGGATGGTTTTGATCAACGATGCTCATAATTGTCAGTGATTGATCTAATCTTTTGATTATCCTACGATTTATCCTCCACAAGCTTCAAAACTGAATCCCTCAGGATATCAGCAGTTAGTCCGAATAATTCCATGTCGATTCCATTCCCAGCGCTTCTGAGTCTCTTGGCATTGAAATCCTGATCTCCGTTGACAGGGAACAAAATTAAAGGCACTCCATTATGAACCGCTTGTTGAACACTGATTTGACCTCCTTGGGATATAAATCCCCGAATTTTTGGATGTGCTGCAATAAAGGTATAGTTTAGAAAAACATGTACATTTTCACAATTATTAGTGATTAATGAGGGAATATATAGTTAGCATTGTAATGGTGAAGGAAGCAAATTTAAGATGGATTACCTAAAACATCTTGCTGCGGGAACCAAGACTGAACCATAACATTTGATGATACATTCTCAGGCTTCTCCCCTTCCCATTTCCATAGGAACTGATAGTCTTTTAAAGATTCCATTGCTTCAAGAAATACTTGCACAAACTTGGGGGGTACTGTGGAGATTTTAATAATGCTTCCAAAGCTGATGTAAATAAATCCTTTCGTACTTTCTTGAATGAAAGTCTCCAGATCCTGTCAAATAAATAATGATAAAAATTAAGAAAGTATGTAGGGTGCATCATCTTTGTACGAGCATCTTCACATCCTTGAGACCTTGAAAATGACTGTTAATTTCATACTGCTATGACTTACCCTTGGCAAAGGCTTCCGAGAGTCTTGCAAATGCATCCCACCAGCTGGCACCACAAACGGAGGAATTGACTTCACAAAATGGTCCGAAGGATGGAAATTAAACAGAATCAAGCTCACGTCCAATACCAGATTTTTTAAAGGTGGCATTTCTGGAATGTTCAAAACTTCCCTGGTCATTTTATCCAGTCCTTCAAGGTATACCGTTTGGTACACATAGTACCATCTCAAAATTGAGTACATTGACTTGATCCTGTCCAGGAATGTCAGTTCTTCCGTCTCATACGCAACGTCGAACATGGGGATCCGCCAGGGCTCTAAAGGAATTCCGTAATTAAAATAATCCCATGGGAATAGCATTCCCAAACCTTGATACTCTATCACCTTTGCTCCGAGCTTGTGTCCCAGTGCATGTATGCAGTCTGAAATACTGCACTTGTCAACAATTATCAAATCAAAGTTGGTGGTTTTTAAAAGTTGTTGCATCTCAAAGCTTCGAAATGTAGCCTCACATCCAGAAATAGCCACCTCAAACATAGACCTCCCGTAATCAGCAATCAAGTCTGCAGCATATTTTGACCTCAAACGGGATTTTAACCCTGCGACTCCAAAGGTGTCGTGAACAAGGTCATTATGGACTTTCACTATGGGAGGACAAAATTCCGTCAAGTTGGGTCGTTTTGTTTGATGAAAACGCTCGGGATTTAGGAATGTCACATTATGACCCCTCTCGGCCAGCTTGTATGCAAGAGGCTCTATACTTGCTCGATGACTGTATGATGAGTGAATCCCGATGAAGACAAGAATATTTTCGGAATTTATAGAGACGAAAAATATTTCGAGAAGTAGGACACTCTGGTAAAACGTTTTGGAAATTGAGATCATTTTTGGTGATCAATAATGAAACTGTATAGAGAATGTGAACACAAGTATTTGACGACAGATTCCGTACGTTATATTTGTTATTGTTGAATCCTCGTCCAAGTGGACAGTGAGTACTTTAGTTGCAGAAACAACTGATTTTATATGGCGATTGAATTGTGTAAGAAAAGCATTTTTGGTCTGTTATTCTTTCGAGTCGGGATTCTCCATTCTAAAGTATTAAAATACATTTATGGAAATACATTTTGGAGCATAGCGCTATGCATATTATACATGATAGTTTGCATTAAACCGTATAAGCCTCAACTGAAGCAAGAATTATTTCAATCCGTAGGGATTACCATATTACGAGATTCTGTCTACATAAACAACCTTCCGTGATTTGGAAAACTGACTGTAAACTGCAGGAAAGCAGACCCGGAAAATATCTTGCGTTATCATACATGCAATGATTACATTTGCGTACTGCGAAGTTAGCAGTAGCAATAGCACCTAGGAAATAGCACTGCACAAATACTCCTATGAAACTTCTCATTTGAAACTGTATTTGTAATATTTGCAAGTGTACTGAAGTCCTGCGGATGCAAAAGATGTAAGCAGTTGTATTTTTTCTGGTCTCCTCTCTTGCTTTACACTTGAATAAATATTACACATGCTAATAAAACTTCAAATACTGACAGTTATAGAAAAGGTATAACTCTCATATGCACCGCTTATTCCAACAATCATTAAAACTATTAATTATTTCTACTCTAACTATCTGGTAGGTAATTATTATTTTTTAGTGACAGTGGTGTCAGCTACTAATAGTATTAGAGTGTATTGAATTATAATGAAGGATACTTAGAGGAGTGTATCTATATGTTACATCTGGGGAACCAGGGTTTGTCTTATGTGTTGTAGGTGAATGTTAATATTTACGCTTAATTCCCGTAAAGGAGTTCAGGTTACCCTTTCTGGAGAAAATTTAGGTCCATTCTTACTGTATTTCGCGAAAATGTTTGTAGTCTTTGATCTTGGCGGCCCTAGTTTTGGCGGGTTAGGTAATATGACGCCATTGTTTTATCCCCATGATTCCCAATTAAATAATGCCACTAAAGAAACGCCAATTTGAAAATAAACATAAATAAAATGTAGAGGCATTGCCAACAAAAACTACTAAAAAAACATGGGATATTCGGATTCTTCCACGTTATTTTTTTGTTCGGAGATTTGGAATCTATAGGTACCCATAGTCTATATATGTAGGTAAGGTTCTTAGACCAATCGCAGAACCTTCTAACTTCCTCATCTACAATTATTCACGTCTTGGGCACTACCTTAATTTCCTCTTCAAAGTAATTCATGATTTAGTTTAACTGAAATGAAGTTTTGTGTTTGTATTTATTATAATTTATTGATTATTGTATTTATTTATTGAAAGCATTGTAGGCTTTTGCCCATGACCCAAAAAGAAACAGTGACATAATATTCAATACACAGAAATGATTCCGTGTGTAGTTTGTAATTTTTCATAGTATGTCAAAATCTGGTTATTTTTGCTTACAAGTAATAATTACTGTTATATGAAAATGCTTGCTAACATTATTCACTAAAGTATTCTCGGCGTCTTATAAAGTTTGATATTACCGCTATCATCATATTTTATCTCTAATATTAGGGTTGAAATGTATTCTATAATGGGACATTAAATTATAATTTTTGCATATTGACGATTAGGAGTGTGTGATTCTTATTTATTGCAGCATTGGCAAGGAGTGGGGTTAAAATGATAAGGGAATTTATGTACATAGTTGGGATAACTGGTATGAAGTACTGGAAATATAGCAAACTTATTGTTCATGGGCAGAATGATTCATTTTCTGAAAGTTAGACAATACGTACACTTTGTTGCTCAATTTTCAATCGATGAAATGTGTTTGAACTAATTGAGAACTATACACGGGTGTTTGTAAAAGCTTATTAATTGTTTAATTTGTCGACCCAACAAGACCAGATCATTTGTTTTACCAGACATTAGTAAAAAGTAATTGCGTTCTCAGAAATTATTTTCAAAATAGTTAGAGTTTACAATACAGTTTAGTCAGCTTAGTAGTAGGATCGGATCCTGGTCTTGATAGGTCAAAATAGCGCCCCCTTGGAGATCTACTAGCCCTTCCATGAGAGCAAAATTGGCAGGGATCCCTCGTAGACCCCTGACAGAGTCGCAAAAAACCAGGGGTCGGATTTTTGTAAATCTCGCTGGAAGATTTTTTTCATTTTCCCTGTTGGCCATAATGTCCCTGTTCGAATCAAATTTAAAATTCCCTGTTGACAAAATACTTTTCGTAATACACCCCAAAAAATTCAAAAATCCCTGCTGAAAAAAGGTCAACAAATTTGAAAATCCGTGCTGAAAAAAAATCATGTTGAGTAAAACACCTCAACAATTTCGAAAATCCCTGTTGACAAAAATCATTTTGAGTAAAACACCTCAACAATTTCGAAAATCCTTGTTGACAAAAATCATTTTGAGTAAAACACCTCAACAGTTTCGAAAATCCCTGTTGACAAAAATCATTTTGAGTAAAACACCTCAACAGTTTCGAAAATCCCTGTTGACAAAAATCATTTTGAGTAAAACACCTCAACAATTTCGAAAATCCCTGTTGACAAAAATCATTTTGAGTAAAACACCTCAACAGTTTCGAAAATCCCTGTTGACAAAAACCATTTTGAGTAAAACACCTCAACAATTTCGAAAATCCCTGCCAAAAAAAGGTCAACAGATTTTGGATTTTTGTAAATCTCGCTGGAAGATTTTTTTCATTTTCCCTGTTGGCCATAATGTCCCTGTTCGAATCAAATTTAAAATTCCCTGTTGACAAAATACTTTTCGTAATACACCCCAAAAAATTCAAAAATCCCTGCTGAAAAAAGGTCAACAAATTTGAAAATCCGGGGTTAAAAAATTCATGTTGAGTAAAACACCTCAACAATTTCGAAAATCCCTGTTGACAAAAATCATTTTGAGTAAACCACCTCAACAATTTCGAAAATCCTTGTTGACAAAAATCATTTTGAGTAAAACACCTCAACAGTTTCGAAAATCCCTGTTGACAAAAATCATTTTGAGTAAAACACCTCAACAGTTTCGAAAATCCCTGTTGACAAAAATCATTTTGAGTAAAACACCTCAACAATTTCGAAAATCCCTGTTGACAAAAATCATTTTGAGTAAAACACCTCAACAGTTTCGAAAATCCCTGTTGACAAAAACCATTTTGAGTAAAACACCTCAACAATTTCGAAAATCCCTGCCAAAAAAAGGTCAACAGATTTGAAAATTCCTGTTTACAATCCCGTTTGAAAATTTCCCTGCTGAAAATTGTTTTCCCCTGGGAAGATTCTTCCCGTCTTCCTACATAAATCCGACCACTGCAAAAAACAACTATAGATGTAATCATTACCCCCAACCAAAAATAAAAGTAAAACGGAAATAAGCCAATTGCCGGTAATCCAACCATAAATTCAATAAATACTCTCAGCAATGAGCAGTCACTCAAAGGCTGGTGTCATGATTGGGTTAAAAATGTGTAATGTCCAATTTTGATTTCATATGATACGTCTGTAGTACTTGACAAATTTTTCTGTTCCAAAAATGTTTGAAGTAGCGTACTTGTTTTTGTTGTTTTACTTGTATAAATGGATTTGAAGATATTTGTCTCAAACGTTTCATCGTATATTCATATAGTTTGATTGGTAACAACCCGTTAACAAATTTTTCTGAAACTTAAATCACGCTGTCTCCATGCATACAGCTGGAACACGAGTGCAGTTGAGCCCAGTCTGTAAACCGTTACCAGGAATTTTACGGGCAGAGCTACGATAACTCAGGAATCTGTTATATTGGTTTCTTGAAAGGAGCACACAGTCCCTAGTTCAGACATAAAGCTGGAATGTATGTTAATGCAGATGAACTCTGAAGATTAATCCAAAAAATGTGCATTTTCAAATCCCATTCTTAAAAAATGTATGTAAAAGAAGTTACCATTAGTAACTTAAGAACCTGCAAATAAATCGTAATATCATTTACAACTGGAAATCTTAAAAATACAATTTCGATATTTTTGCTCTTAAACGTTTTTAAATTTTCTTACCTTTTTTATTCGTTTTTTCAATTTATGAAACCCTTTAGCTAAGTTGTAAGATGTCATTTCCTGCGCCACACACACGAAATTAAGCTGTTAAATAAATTCTGGATTAATGGGACTTCTACTTTCAGCTTCCAACTCCTCACGTCCATATTGTAATGGCTTTTGTGACAAGTAAATCTGAGTATTTCCTGTTAATGGTTTACTATTTTCGAAACTTATTTTACTATTTTTGATGTTCAGGTATTCTGTAATTTGCATTCCTTTATATATACTTAATGATGTTATTATTGCTATTGCTATTATTTAAAGTCTCGTACTAGCATCATAGGCTAACACACGTGCAAGTGGAGAATAGTTAAGTACTAAAGGAATTCGTTCTGTTGTTACATTTTGTCGTGGGTTGGTTTTGTTAATTAATTCTTCTCTCGAAATTGATCTGCATTTGTTTATAGCTTCTTTAATAAGGGTGTCGGGATAATGCCGATTAAGAAAGTGTGTTGACATTATTTTAGCTTGGTTTTCAAACTCATCAATTCGGCTACATATTCTTCTTAAACGTAGAAACTGTGAATAAGGAATTGCATTCAAAGTAGATTTTGGATGATATGAATAGTATGACACATACGTGTGTGAATCTGTGGGCTTCGTATAGATGGTTGTTTGAATAGTGTCACTTAATTGGTCCGGAATAATCAATACATCGAGAAATGGGGCTGATGTCTCATATATTTTAAATTCAAATTTTATAGAATCATGTGAAGTTGTAAACTCTTGAATATACAAATGAAGTTCGTCTTTGGAGCATGAAAATAATTTGAGCAAATCATCAATATATCTTAAATCCAAGTCCGGTTTAGCTCCATGATACGTCTGATTGAATTGTGCCTCCAAATATGCCATGAATAAGCAAGCAACAACTGGGCCCATCTTAGTGCCCATTGGAACACCCTTGGTCTGTTTGAAATACATCGAGTTGAATTCAAATTCAGTGAGGTCAAGGACAAGTTCTGTGAGCCGTATTATTATTGAAGTTGGAATGTCAGTATTAGGAGTTTGATCTAAAAAATATTTAATGGAAGTAAGTATATCTTGATGTGGTATGTTTGTATATAGTGCGACTACATCCATTGTTACAATATATCGTCCATGTCCTTGAAATTTAAATTGAGCCAGTTTCTTGAGTAAATCATTAGTATCTTTGAGATAAGTAGGCGTTGATTTCAGTATAGGTTGTAAAATAGTATCAAGAAATGAAGAAATTAATTCTGTTGTACTATTTACTGATGAGATGATTGGTCTACCTGGATTATTTGGTTTATGGATTTTTGGGAGACAATAAAATTTCGGACACCTTGGCTTCTTGCTAATCAGATTGATTGCTTCCCTTGGAAGTTGTCCATTACGAATCATTTCAGAAATTGTTTCCGTTACGATGTCTTGGCTTTCGATTGTCGGTTCTTCTGTCAATGGAATGTAATACGATTAGTCAGATAACTGACGCATACATTCTTCAATATACAGATCCTTTCGCCAAACAACCGTGGCCCCACCTTTGTCGGCAGGTTTAATGACAATATCATCACGTGATTTCAGTTCTTTGATAGCGTTGGATTCTTCAATACTGATATTTGATTTTACTCTAAGTTTTGAACTCACTTTTGTATTAACAAGTGTTTTAACTTCTTCGATATAATGTGCAAGTGATGGGTACTCCGTTTTAGGTGGATTCCAAGAACGTTTTTCACGGACAATGTTTTCCAGTATACCCGCAACGCCATCTTTAGGTTCTGGATTTGCGTATTGGTTGTTGTGAAAATGCGATTTAGTATTAATTCTTCTAAAAAATGCTTCAAAGTCTTGGTTTACTACTAATGTGTCCACGTTTGGTGTTGGAGAAAATTTAAAACCCTTTTGTAAAAGTTTTATCTCTGCTTTAGAAAGTGGCAGATCCTCAGGAATGGTTACAACTGATTTCTCATTTTTATCGTCGGCAGTCATTTTGGAAGTTGTTTGCATGGGCATCTTCTTTATTTTTTTTGTTTGTATAAACTAAAAAATTTTTTTTAAATGGCTTAACTAATTCATATTTTTTAAAAAATAGTTTATTATGATTATTTTAAATAATCGAAAAATCAATCATTTCAATTTTTCAATTTTTATTGATTGTAGTATGCATTATATTATATTTATATCTTAGCCAAAAAATTTTTAAATGGCTTAACTAATTCATATTTTTTAAAAAATAGTTTATTATGATTATTTTAAATAATCGAAAAATCAATCATTTCAATTTTTCAATTTTTATTGATTGTAGTATGCATTATATTATATTTATATCTTAGCCAAAAAATTTTTAAATGGCTTAACTAATTCATATTTTTTAAAAAATAGTTTATTATGATTATTTTAAATAATCGAAAAATCAATAATTTCAATTTTTCAATTTTTATTGATTGTAGTATGCATTATATTGAATGTTACTACTAGTATATCATTTGCCTGACGAAGAGTAAAAGCTCGAAACGTTGCTGCGAATAAAATATAAGCCTTGTGTTAAAATGTGAACTTCTACCCTTATTTAATATATTATATATATTTCACTTCGCGTCTTTAACTAATTAAAACTATAATATTATTATTATTAATTGTATATGAATTCTTTGTAGTACATTAGTGTTTTGTTGCATTGTTGGTTTGGTAGCCTAAATAAATTTAAATAACCACAACCGAATTGGGGCGAATTTGTTGATTTCCATAATGTACAATACAATGTTTTCGTATCTAGATAACTAGAGGTACTGACATAAATTATTTTATTGATTTGTGCATCATAAAAATATCAAAACTACAAATTGTTCCAACTACAGCGACTCTAATCGCTAATTTCTATGTTCTAATTTATGCATATGGAAGCATTTACTCCTGCCGTTTGTTTTTGTGCATACATAAAATCATGTGTACATCAAGATCGCTTTAAGAGGAAAGAATTTATTTTTACACAATGATGCAATTTTAATCACGACAGTAATAAATATAACTAATTGTTCTACTAAGGCATCAACAACAGCGTAAGTGTAGAATGAGGTTAGTATCAACAGTCTATTGCCTAATTTGAACAGTATATTATGCAATAAACCGAATTAACCTTAATTGTACCGATATTTAGTATCTCACCTAATGGCATTACTAATCAACTACTCTTGTATTATGCACTGTTTATCGGATTATCAGTACATTTGCCATATGAATTAGGTAACTTATTTATCACGTACAAGATATGCTACAATATTGATTCAAAAAATCCATTAATGTGACTATATGTTCAACAGTGAGGCGACTTACAGACCTTAGTGTTAGTGAAACCTTACATGAATATTGGAGTGTTAATTTCAAGACTTCATTTTAATAGTTCAGTTAAAGTAATGCCGAAGTAACTGCAGGGGCTTTATTTGAGCTATTCGTGTACATAAATTCATAATGAATTAAGGTAGTTGGGTAATAGGTGTATTTTTGACTTTTCGGGATTCACTGGGTCAATGGACAACGGGGTACTTCGCCTTTTTCAATTCTGAATTCCCCAGCTCATGTACATTATAAATTGTTTCAGTGTTGTTTCTTCTTCAAGTTGTATCACATAGGGAATAAAGGCAACAGCGGTTGAGAATTCCACATGGAGTGCTTGCGTCTTAAATTTTTATTTAGATTTAATTGGTCACACGTATACATGTACGTAGAAAAGCACAATTTATCAATATATAGCCCTCTGTGTTATGTAACATATGGGCCTATTTAAGTTTTTCTTTAAGTTGTTTCGGCATTCATTTCCTTCTCTCAAAGGGAAGAATAAAAAATTCCAAGAATAGTTAGGACCACTATATCCAGCACAATGGCCACTGTCAATACTGGTCAAATTTGCTTGCCCCTAGAGAAACAACTATAGACAAGTTTTACTGTATCGGGAACAAGAGGTACTGAAATATGGCATGTGTACTAACTTATTAAAAACTGCACATACTACAGTAAACGTAAGCTTTTATTTTCTGTTATCATGGTTTTAGTTCATGAGTGATTGAGGTTTCACTTGTATTCACTTTTGGGCTTCACAAGTGAGTACACTCAAACCGTTAGTGCCAGGAGTGTTGAAATAATATTAAATGTTTTATTTGTGACAACTAGTCGTTAATGTTTACGTTAACAATAATAGTACAACCCTTCTTTGGAAGGAGTGCAATATAATTGTTGTTAGTTCACGAGTGCTTGACGTCGTACTTGGGCTGCACTGGTAAATGCACTGATTCAGGGAGTATTCTCAGCAATATTGAAGAAATGTAATGTTTTATTTATGAGGATTTATTAGTTTGGTTCACTCAATATTGGGGATACTATTTATTACAAATTGTAATGATTTGCTGCGAGCATATGCAGTCTTCGACTGTCTTATTATATAGCACCATCCAGCAATCTTGCAGATCACGCATTATATCTCCTCATCACTACCTCACTCATTTCACCAATCCAAGATCAGCATCAAGACATTCCCTCGTTCAATGTATTTGAAAAATACCCGGAATTTTTTTTAGCTTGAGCCTTCAATAGGAATTGACTAGGAATAGACTAGCAATTTTAGGGAAAAGCGTGAATAGGACTAGATTAGACTAGCACGAGGAAAGTCGTACTAGAATTCGTTCGCAACATTCTTTTACAGAGACTGGTATAATCCTTTTTAAAAATGTCGTTAAGCTTGAGCTTTATGAGATGCTTAGACTTGAGTGAAGACAGTGAGAGTGAAGTGTGTATATGAACCTGTACGAAAGCATTCAATCAAATTAAATATATGCTCATGTAAGCATCAAACAATGATATTTTTATTTATATAAGGGGCACGATTATCTTGGGCACGACTTGTTATGGTTTTCCTTCTCGTTCTTTTGCAGTGTACTGCTTGGAATGTAGGTTACATTTGAGAGAAATATATAACTTACACATCCTACCGCAACACTCGTCTACATAGACTGGAATAAATTTTTTAAGGTTGTCTAGAAGCTTAAATAGTTTAATAAGTCTATCTGGACATGCAGTGAGAGTGAAGAGTTTGTAAACAAAGCAGTACGAAAGCATTCAATCAAACTAAAAATATTCTCATACAACCACGAAGCATAATGAAATTTTTAATGAATTGGATTTAAGCGGAAAGAGTAATCACAATCATTTATCCCATTGAGAGAATTGCGCAGAAATTATGCTTAGCTGTGATCCTATTTAAAGTAATTTTTGAAAATAATTTGTTTTAACGAACATAAAATGCATGACTTTGTAATACTTGTAATTTCCATATATAAAAGTACATACAAAACATTACAGCACTGGCTCAATTCAGTACAATGCACTAGTTTCTTTCTGTTTGAGGTCGGGAACCTCGAGGTCTCGAGACCGATTCCAGGTGGAGCCAAGTTCGAGTCAATTAGTTTGTCACTGTTTGCTTTGGAGCTGGTTTCCGGTTTCAATTTTTCTACCCGCAAAAATATAAAGAATATAGGAGTGTAAAAAATCTACCCGTCTCTACCCAAAATCTTGTTTTGTAATTATTGATTTAATATTCCAATTTAATAATAAAAACAAACCCCGAATTTTACTTTGCAGGTACATTGCAAACAATGACTCCAACAAAAGGTTTATTTATCACACGAATCACAACACCATTATGTGCCAAATAAGGCGCGAAACCTTTCTGCGTTCCAGGTCCTCCGTTTCGTACTCAGTGTGTTTATTCCCTTGACGCCGACCTTGTAATACCGAATAGTATGGACACATTGGCTACGCAAGGAGATGCGATAAGTAAGCAACTTCTCTTGAAATCGCGGTTATAGTAAGCTTTTAGTACGTTTATCAAAGAAAAATAAAGAGCATCATGAAAAAGATGGTTGGTGGTGCCCAATTATAATGAAAATAAAAGCCAATCAAATGATTGCTGAATTGATTTAATATTGGCAAACACATTTTTAATTGTTTTGATTTTTAGTTGCCGGAAATGTATAAGTTATATAACATATTATAAACACAGGTTTCCGGACATTATATATTGATAAATTTAGGTTTTCTACGTATGTAAATACGTAGTGTGATCAATTAAATCTAAATAAAATTTTAAGACACAAGCACTCCATGTGGCGAAAAGGCGGGGGTAAAAGGCGTGACGTGAGCGAAAAGCTGGATATATTGTACCCAGACACAGACCTTCAGTTTTACACTGTTGATCCATATGCAGCCCCAGATCCGGTTACTACATATTCGGCTACCTACTCAGGTATGTAATAATGACCCTGTACTTTATTTATCACTTTATTGAAGTTATGTAGTGGTAGTATGTACAGTTATTTAACTGAAAACGTCTTGTTTTTTTTATAGTAGAGAAAGATGAGCCCATTCTGTCCCAATTGGTACCAAGGAAAGGAATTCACATATCTACTGTGGGATTACAACAAACTCGTTTGTTATAATCCCAGGCGTCTTAAACTGCGTGTAACTTATCCAGTTAAATAACTTATTGATTTTATTCCCGTACTTACAGCTAAATCAATCAACTCGAGTTTAATACCCGTGGATTCCAACTTTACCAAATGTGAATCTACTCAATCCAGAAAAAAGGGACCACGTAAGCTTTTCTTTCAAGTACAAAAACACAGGGCATTTGTTGTGTATGCGGGCGTACGTGCAGACCCTAAGAGGAGTTCAAACTCTGCATGCAGTTCCGAAGTAAATTGAACAGCAAAATAGTTCGAGTTCTGAAATGCAGCAAAATCATTGGAGCGGCGCTTTCCTAATTGCCAACAAGCCTTTAAGTAGTCGTGAAGCAACGTTGGTGATAGATAATTATAAGGTAGCGGTTGATTCCATGATTTCAACCCTGTGGAGCGAATCGGTTATTAGTTTGGATCTGGAAGGTCTCGAGGATAGATATTTCTAAGGTACAGCATGATGTACAAACAACCCTTACATATCACCTGTCTAAATAACAACTCACTATTTCGTTGTTATTTAGACAGGTTAGTTGCGTAGTTGTGTAACCATTAACGCAGTTTATCTCTCTTCTAGGTATAACTGATTTATTGCAAATAAGCACCAACTCGAATGACTTCCTAATAAGTCCCTTCAATTTGTGAGAAGAAATATCTGCAGAAATCAGAGACTACCTGGAAGAAATCGATAGATATTGTGCATGCCAGCAGCAATGACGTACTCTGGCTCTTGAGGGACTTGCACATTAAAATAGGTACACTACCTGACATCAAAGATTATTACTACGTCGAGACTTAACGCTTTCAAGCAGGATTAGTAGAGGTGGCGCGTTACTACACCACTTCATACCTAAAATCTATACATAAAGGCTTTTGCAAAGTTGCTGATTGGACAAATTAACCTTTTCACAAGGACATTGTTCAATATGCCCGACAAGACCCTATGTTATTGCTAGAAATTTTTGAAATTATTAAGTCCAAAGTAAGAGTGGCAAATTGCCACTCTATATCAGAAATCAGAAATAAAAACCCATCCGTAGTTATTTCTTCTTTCTCGCAATATTATTTTATAGTTTGGTGCATTCAAATTTTAGCAGAAGCTAAAATTAAATTTTTTAGAAGTTTTCATCACATCTATTATTTATTTACACAGTTGATATCAAATTTAAGATAACTGTAGCGACGTTTTATTTAAATGTAATAAGGAGATTGCCACTAAGGGGCGAAGTGTATACATAAATAATAAATATTTTTTTATTAAAAAATTGTTCATTTTAAATAAAAAATGCATGTAACAAAAATCAGTTCTGATCAGTACTACGTCTCTAAGAGGCAAAGCGCCACTATGGATTGTAACGGCAGGTTTTGTTAAATTCAAAACCGTACATACAAAAGCATAAGCATTATCATATTGATTAAATTATCATATTAATTAAATTATTATCGTATTAATTAAACTATTACCGTATTAATTAAATTATTATCGTATTAAATAAATTATTATCGTATTAATTAAATTATTATCGTACTAATTAAATTATTATCGTACTAATTAAATTATTATCATATTAATTGAATTATTATAGTCGTATTAATTAAATTATTATCATATTAATTAAATTATTATCGTATTAATTAAATTATTATCATATTAATTAAATTATTATCGTATTAATTAAATTATTATCATATTAATTAAATTATTATCGTATTAATTAAATTATTATCATATTAATTAAATTATTATCGTATTAATTAAATTATTATCATATTAATTAAATTATTATCGTATTAATTAAATTATTATCGTACTCAACCAGACGAATGTTCCAGACCTGGAATTAGAGAAACAACTTAGTCTGTTGAAGCTGATTACTAGGAAGGGATACATAATAGACCCTACAATTTGAATGGAACAAGGCCTCCATCAAGCGGAGAATGTAAACTACGAGAAAAATATATTTATGATCCATGCATACCCTACTTCCAAAGTAAATTTAATTTACGTGAATGGAAACAATAGGATTATAGATACATAAGTGCATGTGGAACAATTCAAAATGTTTTGCAAAATTTCTAAAAAGTGGTGCTTTAATATGTAATAATAATTTATATAGAAATTCATAACAAATTATACTATCATGTATGATATAATACACCAGGGGTCGGATTTTTGTAAATCTCCCTGGAAGATCATTTCTGAATTTAATTATCTCCCTGCTGGTAGGTCCTCGTTTGTAAAAATAAATCCCTTCCCTTTGAGATTTTCCCTGCCAAAAATATTTTTTTCCCTGGGAAGAATCTTGCCGTCTTCCTACAAAAATCCGACCCATGTAATACATTAGGAAATAGTATACTGAGTCAATGTATAGCTACTTCTGTTGAGAAGCAGTGTCAATAAAGTCTATATATTACTATCGTACTAATTAAATTACTACCGTATTAATTTAATTTCTATCGTATTAATTAAATTATTATCGTATTAATTAAACCATTATCGTATCAATTAAATTAAATTATTATAATATTAATAAAATAACTTACATTAATTATTTTAAGTCTTACTTAGTTGTTACAAGTTGTACTACAAATAATACAATTCTATGTTGGTCGATGAACGTTCAGTAATAATGCTACATAAATTAAAATCCTACAAACGTCCGGGGGGCCCGCGGGTGCCCGCAACCTCGATTGGGTCGTGCCAACTGAAACACAGCGGTCTGTTGTAAGCTTCAAAATATTGTCGGAACCGGGCAGGCCGATGCTGCAGACATTGATTTTAGGGTCTGGCGGGTTCGGATAACCAGCATGGATATTATCTCCCTAAAAAGGCCCTTTCTAACAAGCCAGTGTCGAAAACCTGTGGAAACAGATTCAGCATGCAATTATAAGATTGATTTAAACAAATCCTGACTTTGTTTCAATTTCTTCACTAATATATCCGTAGTTCTTGGGCTAAGAGGTGGAAGCAAATTTAAAAACTTTTCAAGGAAAGTTTAAACAAATTCCAAGGGAATTGAAAATTGTTTTTATTACTACGTACTCACGGGGGATAAGATTTTATTATCCTCTGAAACGAACAGTCCTTGTATGCTTCTCTATCTTCTAGTTGTAATTCTTATCCAACAGTAATGTTACATATGATTTTTTCGTGTCAGAATAAATTGTGGAACAAAAATGATAAAGCTTACTATTGTGATCTTCTTGAGGAATTATTGTCCAAATGAAAGGATGCAATCTGTAAAAGAACTACAGTATATATACTTCAACAGCTACACTTCGCCTTGCATACAGTAGGGCAATAGGTATATAATACACATACAACCTTGAGTCGTCGTATAAGCTAATGCAACCGTATTGAGTGGAGTTTCTTACTGTTGTCCACATTGCAGGCAACGCCCAACTGCAAGTGTTTGTACTCACAAGGAATACTACCAACCGCACATTCATCTGTGTTACTACACTTACCTCCACGACAGCAGGGGTGTTGGGCTTTTAATCCATTCTTCAATGACGTCAGTTTTACAACGATCTGTAAAATAACGACAGCAATAAAAAAAATACAAATAATTCTAATAGTAAAATACTAATATAGTGCAGAAACTATCACTCATTACTCTTACCTCAGCAGAGGATTTGAGCTTTGAAGGTCCTTTACTAAGGTAGTTAAGTACATTCAGTTTTAAGCTACTGCTGTTCATGCATTATCTGTTTGAGTAAAAGCAATTATGTATATTAATAGAAGACATTTTAATTCTTAGTTTCCGTGTGCTCTCAGTGTTCCGCAAGTTCGCCTTGGGGCTGTTTATGTTTGCTGTATATGAGTAATTGTGCTTGCTCTCAACAAGCCTAGAAAGTATATGCATTTCCATTAGAGCGCTGTGATTGTGGTGAGGGGTTGGCCTGTGTGATTAATCCTGTCTATATTCGCTACAAACCTCTATGTAAATTTGTCACTTCCGTTGTGATTAGGAATTGTTCGTAAGACGTGCTGCAGGTACTTCATATTTCTAACCATATGGTTTAACTGACACTAAGCGTAACCTGTTTGCCCAAAAATATGTGTACTTCCGTGTGTGAAAATATAGTTAAAAACAGACATATAAAATTGTAACTACTATATATTAAGCTGTGTTTATACAAATATCAGTGTCTTAAGAAATTATTATGCCTGGTAACGGCATCAAGTTTTTTTTATACCAAAGTGGAAGTTAAAGCACCTGTTGACGAAAACTTTGTATCATTAGGTTATGATACTGAAGTTTATGGTCGTAGTTATCTGATTGAGTCAATCAAAGGAATATGTTTAATTGAAGGACAAGTGCGTTATAGGATTAAATGGTTGAATTAGGAAGATCGTTTTTCTACATGGGAGCCTATTGGTAACCTGACGGACTGTGCGGAGACATTGACGTTATTCCACTCTAAGTAAAGGAAACTCTTTCCGAGAGTACGGAAAGACAATTATTTCCTATTTGGTGCAATTATGTCAACTGCATTAACAAACAAGGTGCACATAAATAAAATTCATAATCCTGAAAACTAAAAAATGATTTTCTTATGAATGACAGGCTTATCATAAATGTTGAAATGTTTAATACATTTTTATACATTTTTTTCGTTCCAGGATTTAGCCGCACAAAATGTTTCAAGATGCTGTCCAGTAAGTTTTCATTACAACGGCACTATAAGTTTGCCCTTAACCAATAAAATTTGAAAATTAAATGCTTGAAGTGTAAAGAACGTTTCAAAAATAAGCAAAGCCTGAAGACTCACAAACGACAGGTGTGTAACCAAGAAAGGGTTCCTTGCAAGATGTGTACAGCTCATATCTTACCAAAGTTCATGAAGTCTCATATCAACGGTAAGCATTTCGGAGTACGCGTAAAGTGTGACGTTTCTGGAATCAAACTTTGGAGAAAGAATTTATCACAACACATTAAAACTCAACATATGTAAGTAATATACTATTCAATTAAGATTAATTATTTCTTTAACCTTGAATAATAAAAAACTTTTTTGAACAACTTAAATCATGGTTTGCCAGTAATTTTGTAGCCGTTGAATGTAAAGTAAATAGTTTATCATGTGTTGAAAGCATTATAGACTTGTAAACTATTCTTAAGTCAAACTTGTAACCTTTTCTAGCTACCTATTTTAAATCCAACTAATAAAAAATGCATATAAACGATTATCTACCAGAACGCCTTCTAATAGAAATATGTTTGTGACATTTTTCACAATCTTGAGCACATTGTATTCAATTTGTTGTGATGAGCACGGGAATGTTGAGCAGTTCACGAACTGTAAAAAAAAATGAAAATCCTATGGTGTGAGAATTGTCCGAAAATGATTATAAAATGGCGTTGTCTTTCTCAATAATTCCTCTGAATCCTTTACACACAGTATTAGCTTAATTAATAATGTACTTTATTAATTGTAATTATTAAGCTTTAATATATTATTCAACTTCCTTTAAATAAATAATAAAATAATAGATATTACAAGTCACAAACACGAAGCTCTTCTCTTGTCAAGTTCACGTAGCCGACTCCTTCTCTTCTCTCTTCTTTGATCCTTGTAGCCTCCTGAATCCTCTTAAACACTGGTCACTGCACTTCTTATTCCTAATTTACATTTAAAGTCAGTAGCTCCTCTTGAACACTGGTCACTGCACTTCTTATTCCTAATTTACATTAAGGTCAGTAGCTAAATTTAGAATAAGATTATACCTTACCTCTTGTCTTCTATAGACAAGGTTCGAACAAGCACTCTTCTCGAATTTACAAATGTCTTTCCTCTATCCTTCCTTTCAACCTTCCCTCGTCTATTACCATAAACTCCTCGTGGCCCTATCTCTCCTATTAGTATCGCTTTGGCGTATACATGTTGTATAGTTACTGTACTACTAGTAGGTGTTTTTTTCGTATCAAACCAAATTTGTCAGTCAAAAGGCGGTTGTGATATCACTTTATTTTTATGCTTAAAGCACTAGCAGATTGTTGCGTAGTGAATAGACGAAATTTTTAAACCAAAGCAAATTTATTTATGATAAATGATTTCACAATAACTTATTTACATGTATGGGCCCATAACCTTTGATTACAACTAATTAACAACAATTATTTAACACTCTTATTGTGCTAAGATAAGCAATGGATAGGTAATAAATTGATACTGACGGGAAAACCTTAGACATGTGTTCGTTTTAAAACTGAAATATTCTAGATTTTCGGGTCATGACTTGGATATTCCAAACAGAACAAAGATAGATACTAATTTCACAACTTTTAAGCGAAATATATTGCGCATATATAAATAGTTGCAAAAAAAGGCTTTTTATTGAATGCTTAATTTTTTAATTGTAATGTTAAAACATGTCGGCCGTATTAGTATTTTCCTTAATAATACCGACTGGACAGATTTTACAGATGACTGCTTTTAATCAGTCACTTAAATCAATGTTCTGCAGCAACAACTTTTCAGCCGGATTTTGTTCTGTCTTTAGTTTCTTGCTTATACCAAATGATTCGTGATCTAATAACGGATTTACATCATTGAATGTCCTGAAGTCATGAAAAACCTTCATTTTTGAAGTAATTACGTTCTTCGTCTCATTGTAGTAAGTATCTATTTTATCGTTTAGAATATTTAGCACTTTCATTGTCTTTGCATCTTGAATTGACATAAAAAGAATTGCTTGCTGTATCATTTCAAATTCCTGGCTACTCATTATTATGTTGAGCGTATTATTAGCTAATGACAAAATTCCTTGGCTATACTTTAGTATCTGATTTGCTTCAAAGGTTTTACAAAATGAAAATTCGAAAAAACATTCCGCTATATAGCAAGTGCTGTTTGTTCGCCTATCAGAACATATGTTTGCAAATGTTGGTAATTTGGCAATGAAGTCATCATTATCTTGTATTGTAGTATTTCCCATCAAATAGAATACTTGAACTTGATGTCTGCTACTTTTGAACAAAGTTAATAAATTCAATTTGGATGGTAAACAATGCCAGTTGGCCTTATCTATACTTGAATAAAACCTGATTTTTTTCAACCAACCGTAATAATCAGAAGTAAGCCTACCCATCGTTACTGTTGGATTTTTTGAGTTTGATCTAAACATTCTAATTTTTTTGGCTAGCTTTGCCTGGTCTTGCTTACCGAATCTCACGTAAATAACAAATTTTTTCATTTTTGCTTTGAACGTGTTGGCAAATGACATTGCTTCAATAGACGAGTCTCGTATATCGGACATCATCGTTTCAGGCACACATTCTTTAAACACTTCCATTTAAAACATTCCATGGAAGTTCTGTTCTACTAACATGTCAGTGTTCTGCAGTTTATTCCAAGTCGGTTTGCTAATCACTTACTAAATTAGCTTACAGATATCCACATGATTGTTCGAGTTTTCATTTCAGTGTGCGAATAATCTTTTCCTACATGTCGGATAATCACACTTGAAAGCTTCGTATTTGCAATTCATAGCTTAATATCAAAAGCCGGTTGTACTTGATTGTGTTCTGCAAGTAAAGAATAAGCAGGTGGTTGTGCAAATTTGTCTTAGAGTCATTCTTTAAACTGCGCAATTTAAAAGAGAACGGTTTAAAATAAGAGTATTAAAGTGTTTCACAAATATCAAATGCATTAGGAATCATGGATTTCATATTAACTTGCATCGGAATTTTGATATACACAACATATATATTAAAAATAACCGAGCAGGTAAATACATATTCAGGCAAGTGTATATTTCATTTTCATTTTTCTTTTAACAATTAGAAATCTGAAATCATGTTTATTAACAAAAAAAGCCAACTGAATATGAGGCGCACAAATTCAAGGAATCAAAAAGGATTAAAAGGGTACGTTTTAATTATTTACTTTCTTTGAACAAATTTAAGTGCAGTTTGTATTGTTGTTGAACTAATGAAATTTATGAAGTAACTAACGTCTAATAATAAACCTCATCTAAAATATGAAAGGCCAAACAAATGTATTACGATATATCGTTTAAATCTAATTTTACGACATAAAAAGAATGTGCCACTGGTTAATTATTGATGTATTAATTATTATTTCACTGTGTCAGTATGTCTTTTGACAATATTTTATTACTCATAGCAATTAATATAAGTATCACTATATATTACAGATAGTATCCGGCATTCCACACAAAAAACGAAGGATGGAACCGGCAATTAATGTTTTGATTTCCAAAGTAAATTTTGACAGCCCAATATCAGTCCAAAAGAAGTTTGTGGAGCTCGAAATTTTGAGGGAAAAAACATTTGGTCGTCCAAAAATAAATGTGCTGGAAGGGTTTGTTCGCTTTTTATAACATCAAATCTTTTCCAGATAGTAACTTCAGTTAATTTAGGCGACCGAAAAACTTCTTTGCATCCATTTACGAATTTTGTTGTTGTTGGCACGTCACGAGTAGAAAATTCAGACTATGATCTCCATTCGGATAGAACACACAATATTTACAAAACCAGAAGTGATGCATTTCCGTGTACAGATATTGACCCAGTGGGCATAATCATAGTATTTCAGCCTAATAGAAATGAGAACAGAGATTTGCAATTATTTAAATCTCCGCAGCGACAGTTTCTTCCTACCATGTTTGAAAGCGACATTCAAAAACGTACCTTAATTAAATCTTTGGAAAAAGATCTGGTAGTGATAGGTCGGAAGGCTCCATTCAATCATTGTGAATTCTTTGACCCCATTTTCCGGTGCAGACACAGCCATGCAATCAATACATTTTAAGAGATTGGGAAACATCAACAAGTACACATGATTACTCATTAAATAGGTGCTCCGATGATAAATCTCCTTTTCAAATGTCAGTTTTTAAAACAGGACTCCCAACTCCAGGAAATGTAAACGATTGTTCTGGATTACATATTGTACTGGAGCGTGAAATTTTGTCAATAGCGGTGGATGCCGGCTCAGTAGCTTCCGAACCTCAAGTTAGTGGTTGTTATGCTAACTACCCAAATGTCCCTACATCACGATATCAGAAAGTGTCAAACGAAAGCTTTCAGGCGATCCTTCAAAGATATTTGTCATCTCCATTTAATTCGTGCCCTAGAGAGGAAAATTCGGTTGGCTTTTCTGGTACCGTGGGTACAACAGATAGACCAACTGATAACCCACATAAAATCAAGCACGAATTTAATGACGGTTGACAGACACAGTGCAAACCCTTCTTACCTAGACAAGGAACAGTTTTAGGTTATAGCCAGATAAGAAATTGGATTCATGTGCTAGTTAAACCCACCGAATGTCGTTCTCATGTGTTGCCTGCAAACGATTTTTTGCCGACGGATTTCGAATAGATTTCAAGTATAAATCGGACATGCAAACCGACAAAGGATATTTTTCTACAAATCCCAGCAAAAACCAAAAACACGTAATTTCCAACAATAGCAATGATATACACTCTAGAGCACTTACATATTACAAAAGTTTGAAAGACGCTACTTCCCGAGATGATGCATTGCACGAAATCAGGAAACAGGAATTATTGGATGTTGATATCTTTCGGCCAACAATATTGGTGATGCAGTTTGTTTACACGGAAATAATGGCCGATGTTAGCTTCAATAAACACCCGTTATTTATGAAAGCGTTATTAAAATTAAGGGTAAATGTCGGAAATGTTCAGCACTCTTGCCGAACAAGCAAAGAAATGATGTCGGTTTTTTTACGTGGGTTTCACAGCCGTCTTTTAAATTTTTTAGTAACTGAAAATCCGTTTTTTACTCTAATTCTTGACGCATCAACATTCAGAAACATTCCTTACTTGGTTGTAGTCCTACAGAAAACCGAAAAAATAATCCAAGAGTGTTTTTTAAGTCTTTTACATCTGGAAGGGGAAAGGGGTGCTGTAATGCTCAATAATCTGAAAGATAGAATTTCAGTCGATGATAAAATTATGCCGGGTTTTCAAAAATATTTTCGCGAAAGAATTGTAGCTCAGAGTAGTGATAGTGCTAGTGCCATGGTAGGGACACAGAACTCCTTTTACACGCATTTAAGAGATTGCATTAGAAGAGAAGTAGCACTTATAAAATGTGCTGCACATAGGATTTAACTGGCTATAAAACATGCAATAAAATACCGACCGGAAAAATAGCTGATGGCAGCTCAAATAAATATTTTCTTACTTTCGGAGCGGTCAACAATGAATTGTACACATTTTACTATAGTAGAGGTTCCAAAAGGTTTATTCACGTGTTTGAACTGGCGGAGGAAATGGGATTTACGCCCATTCGGTTGAAATATTTGTTTGATATTAGGTGGGCTGCAAGCCATAAAGCTGATATGTTAGCTATGCACACAGATTTTCATTCGATAAAGGCAGATTTAGAGCTAATTTCGGCTGATAAAGAATTTGATGATAGTTAACGTAGGAAAGCAAAATCTATGCACTCAAAAATCACAGATAAAGCGTTTTTTCTTCCCTTTGCGAAATGCTAGATATACTAGCAGTATTTTCAACGATGTCACTAAGCTTTCAGGTGCAAGATGGGTTAATGCTTTCTAAAGCTCAGCTAGTTAGTCCAGGTATAAAAGATATTGGGAAACTTAAAGTATCAATAGGGAAGTATTTACAAAATTATTTAAACGAATGCGAATGCCCCAATATATGCTCAAAGGGTGAGTGTTCCCTAGCTCAGCATGATAATTGCGAGAATCTTATGTGGAGCAACTCTATTACTTTGTCTAAGCATGCAAATTCTATAAAACCTATAGAAGTATAGAAGCAGTCTTTACGACGCAATTGATTCGGAGTTGAAACGTTATTTTCCACTTCAACAGTTAGAATCTTTCAACCTATTTTCCCCCAAATAGTTTAAAGCCCAGAGCCAAGCAGGTTGTTTTGTAATGTCAAACTGTTACGACTTTAATACTCATTTTGAACTTACTGACCCCTTATCTATGTTTGACAACATTTGTACATTTTATCATTTTAGCAATCGAGATTGTTCCACAATAAAATCGGAATGGTCTCTGTTGTTAAGTAAAGTGGTAACAAATAAGTTTTTAATGAACTATTCTTTTGAAGAAACTTCAAAGTTTTGGCCAGTAGCCTTGTCCCAGGTGGATTTAAATTGGTCACCTTTTTCAACGAAAATCATAAAGTATATGCTCAGCACAGGATTTTCGAGCTCAAGTGCAGAATTTAGTTTAAGCATAATAAAATCTATTCAAGAGAAGGAACGAGCAAGTCTGCACTCGAAAACTCTTGAAATGATTTCACGAATAAATATAAATGGACCCAAGGACTTCACAAAGATTGATATAAGTGGATATACTAAGGAGTTTCTGAAAAATCACTTCAAAGTTGATGAAGATGAAAATGTTTCGGGCAGGCCTCCGAATCCAGAAAAATTTAAAAATCTTTTCGAGAAAAGTGATATTTTCTAGGTATGGTTAATCTAAATATTATAGTCCATTTACTTTTCGGATGTTATACCTTCCGTGGGCTAGTGTAAGTAATTAATGTATTGCAACATATTAGTATAAAAGTAAAGGGTCCGTTTTTGGTTTGCTTAATATTTGAGTTTGTTTATTCATAGAGAATAAATAATAGTTAAATAAATTCACAACAGCCAGGTGTGTTATATTCCTGTGTAATTTAATCGTTGTGATAGACTAACACGTAAATTACTGTTAATTTCATAATAAAATATTCCCGGATTTCCCCCAATTTAATGGTCATCCTGTGTTTCACGTCCCAGTTTCTGTGCATATTTATTTGTGCATGTTTCCTATTTATTATTTGACCTACCCCTACAAAAAGACGATTTTCTGGTGCCATTTTATAGGGGATATTATGGTTAAATCTATTCACACTAGACTTTCAGCTTCGCCCCTAAGAAGTAAAGCCACGCTTTTGTATATTGTACTAATAAATTAAGTATATCACTTCTAATGTGATACAATAGTAGCATCATTTCAAATATAAATGTATTTCTTTTTATATTTTTGTTGCTATGGAAGTCAGTTTTCATACTGTTTACAACAAAACAAAATATAAATACATAAGCGGAAATAAATCAGGAGAATTATTATCTATCAGCACCACACTTATCTCTTCATTACGTACATTGAATACGGCGTTGTGCTGTTGTATTTTGTATTCTCTACAATTATTTTAAAATGGTTTCAAACACTGCCGAATTGTATTACTTATACATAAACGGGACTCTCAACACCACCAAAACTATTTTCAATGAGCTGGTTATCGTCAACAATAATACGGAATGTCAGCAGGATGAAAGTCAATGGCCTACGGGGGGTACGTATAAAGTATTATTAACTATTTATTTAGCTTTGCTTTAATTCATGAAAAGGTGTATTACTTTTTTCAGCTTTGGTGCCTTGATGGGGTTAGTCACACTGCTGGTGTTTTTTGGTGTTCATTGGAGTGCTGGAAGTTTAAGCGTGGAGTGAAAAGTGTGAAAACCGAAGAAATATTGCCTAATGATTCTGTGCCCTAGAATAACATTTGCAAACTCTTATAATTCAAGCTTTCTATTATGCAAATGAATAAACTAGATTTTTAAATATTTATTATTCGTTAAGAATACGCTTCGCCCCTTAGTACCAAGCGCCGTCTTATATTGAATTAAATCGGTGCAATCGTTATATCTTTAATTTTATATCAACTGTGTAAACAAATAATAATGCTTGCTGCAAACTTCTAAAAAATTTAATTTTAGCTTCTGCAAAAATTTGAATGCACCAAACTATAAAATAATATTGCGAAAAAGAAGAAAAAACTACCGATGGGTTTTTATTTCTTGATTGAAAAATATTGAAAAATTGAAAAATAACGATTATTTTTCAATTTGTCCGTGTCTTCAACAAAGTAAATAAAATTATTATTCATATATAAATTATTGTAAATTAAACTGCAAAATATGATGATTCTTTAGAAGCTGCAGAACTTTAAAAATAAACATAAAATATAACAATATTCGTGGTCATGCCAAACAACATCGTACTCCAGGCCACAACATACCCACTCCAAGTAACATTCCGTCGTTTTTTCTATTTCCCATTCTTAGAGAAGCAACCGATGAAGCAGTTCACACTAACTTGGCCAATCGGCAAGCATAAATTCAATCAAAGTTCAACTGAAGTTGTCAATCGATTTAATACTTCCAAAGGCAATCCACAAGTACAAAACCACCACGCGCAATGTAATTCAAACTTCACACTTCGTGTCGTAAAACGTGATTTTCGCAATTACTATTACAGTCTGCTGTATAGTTTGTGGTGTCATTTATTTCAAATTACCAAATACCTCAGCTATGACGTCAGAAGTGTTTACACAGAACGAATTTGACGATACTCAATATGAGGTAAGCGTATTTTTCAAATCTCAATTACTTTTTTGAGGTGCAATTTGTGCGACCACAGACTACGGCGATCTAGTTTGTTGGAGTCTGTGTTCACTTTGCGAAACATTTTACGTTTTGTCCTTGTAGGAAGACCCTTCTGTTCTAGGTGATGACCTATGTTACTTAATGAAACATGTCAGCGATGCATCTAACGGTAAGGTTACTAATATCATGGCTTACATGTCCTAGCAGACGTTCCAGCATTAATGGAGGAAACAAAGGAGCTAAAGGAAGTCCTTGAAAGAACCGATACTTTTAACAGGAATTACAGGGCCAGGGCGCGAATCATCGCCCAAACGAGTGACCACTTCGGCCAATGTACGATTATTCCACATACAACCATGATTGTATGAATATCACTCCACTTGGTTTTCTTTCAATTTTGTGTTTATATGGATTGCAGCACTTCGTCACAATAACTGACGACTTGGAGGAGAAGCAGACTTATTCTTGGCGAAGCATATATTGAATCAACTCATTGGTGCAATTGTTGAGCGAGATGCCGCACGAATCCTTCTGCTCCAATTCTACGACGTCAAGGCTCTGAAGGACTTCACTCTGTCTGGATGTTTAACTGCCACAACACCTACGCCTTCACGGCTTCCAGAAATATCAAACTAGTTTGTTGTTTCTGTTTCCCTCACAAAAACACTAAATGATTATTGCTTGTTATGTTCTACAGTCGGGACAATCCATTCACCAACACGGCGGCAGTACTTCCGAAAATCAGATGTTTCCTCCTCATTTTGTCATGCTAATTCAATATGACATTTTGTTTCCCTAACTTTGACAGTTTTTATTATAGCTGTTGTTCACTGACTGATTTATTTTCTTAGCTTCGGTTCTACGGTTTTCCCCTTGAAAGTGACAGTCGGCTGTCCGAAAACTTATGATGTACTACTGGTCACACAAAAGGACTGCAAAGCGGGTATAACGCGTTTACTGCAGTACGTCAGTTATTCTTACGATGAAGAAGTGAAGAGGAAACGTGCAGTATTACAGGGGTAATATTGAAACTTGTACATGTCTACAGCAATCTAGATTGTTGACATTGTATATCTATTATAACAATTTTTGAAATTGTTGAACTACAGGATCCGGATCACACCTGCGGCATTTTATAAAAATAAAATGATCCATATTATTTTTAATTTAAATTCACGGAAAGCAGAAATAAAAAAATCTTCAGCATTATTTTATTTTCAACTGATTGATATTAATTGCTATCTTGTAGTTCATTACCATACTTATGTAGTTATTTGACTCCCCACTTAACACACTTTCAGTAATATTCAAACATCTGTGGCACTTGTGCGTACGTATACTTGAAATTGTATTGTTAGGTTAGGTCGACGACAACAACTACAAACCTAACATAATGCCACCCACCCACCCCCGGCGCGCCCCGCGCGCCAAGGGCGTACCTCCGGCCGCTGGCCGGAGGTACCGTAGATTCAACCGCCCGGCTCCGCCGGGCGTGGCGCGCCGGGGGCGGGTGGGTGGGGTTATGTTAGGTTTGTAGTTGTTGTCGTCGACCTAACCTAACATAACCTAATGTTAATATTAATATTATAATAGTAATATTAATATATATATATAGGCGACAACTACGACAACATTACACTTGAAAACACAGGAATACATACTTTTCATTCATTCAAAACCCCGGAAAACCGGGCATAACTCCGGTTCTAATGGCTAGATAAGCTCCGGGCATAGTACCCCCGCCTCCCCTCGCTCGCTCCGCTCGCTTTTTCCCCCCACCCGTTCGCTCCGCTCACCACCCCGCCCCCCGTTCGCTTCGCTCACCTCCCCTACCCAAATGATAGTGTACATACGGAGCATGCAGTGGCAGCGTGCACAGCTGTCCTAATGTGTGCTTGATGAGATCATGCAGTGGCCTCGTGTTAATAGTGGACTCTTCCATACACGTACTGTATCCCTGCATATAGGACCATGTATTGCTTTCAAATTAGCCACTCGGTGGCAACGTGACAACCATTCCTTCCCTGTACATTTCCATGACATCACCTAACCAAGCCATGTCCTTGGATTCTTGGACTTTGGACTATGATCACGCCATGTCCTAATGGCATTGAATGACCGCTGCTGAAACGATTTCCAAACGATTTTCTCGAGGAACACTTAACTGGATAGAACCAGTTATGATATAAGGTTTGTATGAACCTTATTTACATCCTATTTCATCCTGTTGGGAGTTTCTACTTCCACAAATCAGTTCACTCCTGAACTCACTACCTCAGGTTAGTAACTACTTTTCAATTATAGTTAATTATTATATTACCCATTCAGTAAGCAAGCAAAACCATTATTTTTGTGAAATCAAATACTATGCTGTGCAATCAAATTATAATATAACCATTACATGTCTCCAGGAACAGTTGGTGACAATGAAGATCTCGTTTGCAATTTTTAATTCGTTTTTTGAAATTTTATTTATTTTGTAATTTTTTAAAAATATTTTACATACATTTTGTACACTACATGTGACTACATTCTATAAATTGTCATTAACGACTAATAATAAATGACAGTTCAAAATTTTTTAAAATTTTACACATTATTTCAATTTAGGAATAGCATCAAATCTGCCAAACTGATCACGTTCCAACACTTTACATTGTGGTTCATTACGATCATAATAGAAATTATCACCAAACCAGTTGTCCAACCGACGTTTGAGTAAATTAGAACCACTGACTGGAACGAACGTAGAGTCAGGTAGAGTTCCTACTTTTTCTACAATTACTGAACGAGGCTGTCCAACAATGTCAGTTATTTCGCTACTCAATTCAGGTAACACCTCAAACATAGATTTTCTACACTTTGCATTCAGGCACATTAATCCTCTCAAAATAACACGTACATCCTGACATTGAATAACCATAAATCTACTAGTTACATTGGTTTTATTCCTAGCAAAATTCATACAAGAGGGGATAGAACTTGCAGTGTTGAAATGTTGATCGGTAAACCATTGAAACACTGCACAGCCAAGAGACCACAAATCAGAATACTTACTGACTTTACCCTCTTGCAGGAATTCCGGGGCAGAACTACACGGTGTGTAACCAATACGTTCCATGGTCTTGAATTCCCCATTTGGCACTTCCATGACAGAATCCAGATCAGTAATTTTGACAACCAAATCCTTGGTGAAGAGGAAATTACTCAACTTAATGTCATTGTGGACATATCCCTGGCTGTGCAGATAATCGACACACGAGGCCATTTTGAACGCAAAGTAAAACAGCAAATCCAACTTGTTGTGAATCAAACCTGTGAGCACATAAACTTTCTACATTAGATTTTTGATAATTAATGTTGAAGACATAATGTACAAAGTGTATGCGTCCACATCCAGTACTACAAAGAAAAAATTACCTCGTAATTTATCCATACTCCCATGGTGGACATCCATTCCAACATAAGCAATAGAACCAGAGGAACCCATGTAATTTGATATCACGACAAATTCAGGATTGCCATACTTGAGCAGCTTTCTGGTTACCGGTCTAATATGTTCTTGCCGACAGATTTTTACCGCCATAGGTTTGTCAGCGTGTAAAACTTCCACAACGGTACCAAAGCCTCCTTCACCCAAAACCTTGACTGGCTCCATCACCTCAGGATGCACCATGGTTAAATTTCGGTTGTGGACAAGGAACATCCAGGACTGCCAATAACATGTGTATGCACACAAGGAGCATTTCAAACGTACGCCGCCTTCCACATTAGGAACAACGCTAGCGCTGACAGTTTCCTTACGTTTGTCTAATTGTATTGTCGGTTAAATTAGGACACATACCCCCTAAAAATGACTGCATCATAATCGGGCGACACCCACCACCAATAATGATATCATTAACTTATATCCTTGGTTGCACGTATCTGCCACTACAATTTAATTTCAGTATTAACGGCTGAGAAAAGGCATGTGGAAATTACACAGTAGACGATACTCTACAATAAGCAGGAATGAAAATTCTTTAAATTTGTAAGTCAGAAATACTCACTACAGTAGAAATTAATAAAAATGTATATACAAAATTACAACATCCTCTACACATATAAATAAGTGCAAGCGTTTAGTGCAGCCATATTCTACGCCAAAACGTGGTTATAATCTTGAAGATGGATCTTGACCTGGACGTGAATGAGTTGGTAAGTTAACCCTATAATATTAATATTCACTAGTTTGTCCGTAACTCACAACCTTCGTACCATTAAAATTTCATGAACTATAGGGTTGAATGAACTAAATAAATTCCATATACAGTAAAACCTCTTTCTAGTCACATTGCAGGGGACCGATTCAATTTGATTCATTTCAGCGTGTTGATTCATACAGTAAAAGGTCACTGTCACCAAAATTGACAATAACATTGGGGAAATCGGGTTGCGTATCCTCCTGATTAATTGTCCTGCTATGAAATTAATTAATTAATGACCGTTAGTAAATGATGTAATAATAATTAATAATAATTGGTGTATTTAATGTATAAAAATTACTACTCTCGGAATAATTAATAAGTCGGTTTTCCAACAAAAATGTATCTTAGAAACCGCGCTAGTTGTTCAATGTGATCAGCTACTAGCTGTATTTTTAGTAGGACAAATTCATTCATGAAGTAAAGCAAAAATTGATGAATCAGAATTGAATCAAAAATGAAGAATCAGAATTGAATCAAAAAATGATGAATCTGAATTAAATAAAAAATGATAAATCTGAATTAAATAAAAAATGATAAATCTGAATTGAATAAAAAATGATGAATCAGAATTTAATCAAAAATGATGAATCAGAATTGAAATGAATCGAGTTGTTTAAATTCAGAATTGAATTGAAATGAATCGAGTTGTTTAAATTCAGAATTGAATTGAAATGAATCGAGTTGTTTAAATTCAGAATTGAATTGAAATGAATCGAGTTGTTTAAATTCAGAATTGAATTGAAATGAATCGAGTTGTTTAAATTCAGAATTGAATTGAAATGAATCGAGTTGTTTAAATTCAGAATTGAATTGAAATGAATCGAGTTGTTTAAATTCAGAATTGAATTGAAATGAATCGAGTTGTTTAAATTCAGAATTGAATTGAAATGAATCGAGTTGTTTAAATTCAGAATTGAATTGAAATGAATCGAGTTGTTTAAATTCAGAATTGAATTGAAATGAATCGAGTTGTTTAAATTCAGAATTGAATTGAAATGAATCGAGTTGTTTAAATTCAGAATTGAATTGAAATGAATCGAGCTGTTGAAATTCAGAATTGAAAGATTGGGATCACTAGACTAAATAATTTGAATAACTGCCTTATGTGTCGAATGTATAGTAGGTATTATTCATTTCAATTAACGCTCTTATTTTTATTACCATCCAGGCGGGTTTAAATCGATAAAGAGTTCAACCGTCTGATCATAAAAGTCATTTCAGAGATTCTTTGCTATACTAACAAGCAAAGTCTTCCGATGTAAACTCCAGAACTAAATGAAAATTGGTGGAATTGTAGACACTACTAATAGTGTTCACACAAACCACAAACTTCGTGCCATCTCCTCTGGGTTCGGGCAGTAGGACATCTGAAAGTTTGATTTTTTTTTTTGAAAGTTTGACAGGGGGACCCTTCCTCGCTTGAATTTTACCATGTTAAATCCCATAAGAAAAATCCATTTTCGCAACTCGAATAAAATCCAAACCAATGTTAAGACATGTCACTATACATAAGTATATGTACAATCAGCGCTGCACCTGCTTTAGCGCGTATGTACGTGTTAATATAATTACATTATTAAAGCGAAGCGCTTTTGTAAAAATTTATCGTTTTTAATTTTGTTGCCCGAAGGGCTCCCGCACGGGACGAGTTACAACGACCGGACCAGCGGCAAACTACCTGTTGGGTCCTGGACTGTGGCATAACGCCTTTACTTTTTCAATTTTCGAAATTTCATGAAATTTAGAA